>CM053788.1:508229876-509709876 GCA_028749045.1 Cupressus sempervirens | reverse complement strand
TTAGAAAATAATAAATCACACAGAAGAGAACACAAGACATAAAGATTTAACATGGTTTACCCAATCCTTGGGCTACATCCACTAATAATGAGTCCAATATTCTTATTATCCAATATTTACACCTTGATTACAATTTGCAATCCCTTACAGCTCAATACTGCCATAAGAAGCTATAATCTCATCATACATTATGAAATCCCTAACCCTAAGCAATTTTACACAAGATTTTTGCTACTTACAAAATTAGTTCTAGAATAAGTCATCCAAATAGAAAAATAGTAGATGACACCTTTTTATAACAATAAAGTTGGTTGAGACTTTGAGGGTGTTTCCCCCAAAAACCTTGTGGGGGCATTACCCCTTGGTACCACCCTATACTCAGATAGGGAGCATAATTGGGGCTCTACCCCAAGACCCCACAAGGAGTGCTGCCCCCAAATTTTGTAGTAAAATATGGGTGGAAAATATGCAAAATAAAGAGGAGAAAAACAAATCTTTGAGTTTGATTAGGATCCATATCACAACAATTAGGTATAAAGTTGTTGACAAAGATGTCATTTTTCTTACTATCAAGAAGTTGTTGAGGATATATAGACTATAACTTCCTTCACATTTGGAAGAAGGTAACAAAGGGTTCACCTAGTTTTGGTTTGATGTTTCATAGGTCAAGCATTGTGACGAGATGTTGAATATTTTAGGAATATTGTTGAACAAATCTTTGAACAAGTTCATCAAAGACTTGAGTGGAGGTGTGATATTTGCAAAAAATTCCATAGCTTTCCCATTCAAACTCCTAGGCAAGAGTCTCATGGGGTATGTGGCTTCATGCATAAAATCTATGCTCAAAGTGTAGAATTGCCCAACATGGTCATGTGGATCCTCATTCTCATCATACTTAGGAATCTCAAAATCTCTAGAAAAAGGGATCATCTATAGGCTCTTATCAAATGATAGTGAACATATAGACTCAATGGATAATGATAACTTAGGCTTTTTCTTTTCTTTTTCCATGCACGACACTTTTTTTTACAATTTCACAAGTTGCTTCCTCAAAATATCTATTTTAGAAGTTTTCTTCTTTTGAATCGAGCTATCCATGTCAAAGCTATGGGGTAGTTTCAACCCTCTAGAAGCCAAGTGCATGAAATATTGTTCACCATTTTGTTCTAAGGCATTTAACATAAGCTTTTGATAATGACTATCTTGTTGAAAATTGAAGAGCTTTTCATCAGTAATTTAAGGATCTAAGTCATTGCTATTTTGAGATCCATGTAAGGCATTCCTAGTATGTAAAGTTTTGGAAGTTTATTGGGAAATTGAGAGGGGTTGGGAGGGGGGTGAATTAGGATCTATAAAACTTTTATCCTTCAAAACAAATTTATTGTATTCACCATGTTAACCATCTCATATCTAGTTTATGCATAACATAATTTGAAATATCACATGTTGAAATAAATCTAACTATGTACCCCATCCATGAAATGTAAAAATATAACACAAAATATTTTGGTAACCTAAAAACCCTCCAAGGTGAAGGTAAAATTGGGTGGGGATGACACCCACAAATCTTCGCTACTGCAGCAACAAAGTTAGCCTGTTAGGAATACAAATTTAATCATTTATGATGATCTACCCTATGAGGGGTCTACTCTGTTAAAATTTATATAAGGTTGTTAAGTCTACCTTTATTAGAGGATTTAACACTTACAATAAAGTAAGGACTTTGTTAAGAGATTTAAAAAGATATGTTAAAAGCACTTTGTTAAGAGATTTTCCTTGATTCAATCTATCAAAACAAATTCAGGGCCTAATCCTTAAATTTGCACTTACAATGTTGATTACAAATCTCCTCCTTCAAATATTTGATCTAATCTCCAAAATGATATACTTTAACTTAGTCCTTCACTACTTCATTAGGTCACTAACTTTGTTTCTTCACAACTTTCTCATGCAACCTCCAAAACTTAATTCCTTTGCATAAAACTATATGCTTCCTTTGTCTCAACTATTCATCATATTAAAATAGGGTTAAGCTATGCCCTTTTAAAGACATCTGTAGAGTCTTCTAGAACAAGATCAATGCCTAGATATTTCCCTTTTTGCCTCTTTATTTGATTTTTTTTTATCCCTCATAGGGATTGATTATTTGCATGAAAATGCGTAACAACCATTGTAACAAACTCTGCAATCATTAAACTTTGTTTACATGTTGGCTTAAAAATGGTCTACCTCAAAGTTTGTACCATTTTAGACATTTTTGTTCATGTTGTGTTACTCAACACATACTATCTCTAATGCTCATATGTAACTATTCTTCCTATTATTGCTCAACCTTAACTAACTCAACTCCTTCTGTATGACTCAACATCTATGTGCTCCATTTGCTTGAAATTCACTGAACTCATATTGTATGGAAGTACTTGGTGAAAAAATACTTTCTTGGCTTCTATATATCTTCATATATATATATATATATATATGATTATTTACAAGTCTTTACATGACTCAACCTATATAGATTAACTCGGTCATAGTAATAACCAACTGACTCTACCTTTTATATGACTAAGTGTTTGACACTAATAGACAACAAAACTTGGAGATACCAACAATCTTCCCCTTTGACATTAGTGTAATTTTATTTTTTTCATGATTACATCTCTACTTTACAAAAATAATAGTACTCTCCCTAAGCCTATGACTCGGTTCTTATAGAACTTCAAAAATTTCATTTACAACACAGTAGATAAATACATATTTTACATGAATCAAAGTAGTCTGATTGTAGCTTGTCATACCCTATTTGACTTCTACCATTCTGAGCTTTGCATCTCTAATTATTTCTTCTTTCTTATCTATCTCCCTTATTTTTTTTCACTTATTTATGTTGTTGGGTTGAGTAGGTGGAATCAAACCATATCTATTAATGAATGGTTTGTGAGTTTGAATGATCATGGGAAGAGCATGATCCCATGTGGTTCTCACTCATTCCAAAACTTGAATCTTTATCTCTAGATTTGTAGCTATGTTAATTAAGCTATCAACAAGAAAGATTATGGTCACCTTGAATTATATCCTTTGCTGAAGCCAACTCATGTTGCATAACCTCCAAGTGAGGTATGAACATAGATTGGATGTAGATAAGTTTGGCCAACATTCTACTATTTGTTGTATGTAGCTTGACCAGTCTCACTTATGAAAACAACAATCTATTGTAGTGCATTAAGCTTGATTCATTTGACTGAGAGATAGTATTTCTTGATGATTTCATACCAGCTTGAATCCTCTTAATGTTTGCCTGAAATTCATTAGTAGACCTTGGCATGTCACAAAGAATATTGTACATATTTTATATTTTCTAAACAAGTTCTTCAATATTATGTACAAGCTCATTAATTCAACCTTTCTTACTACAATTATAGTAGAAAATTTCTCTATTACTTTTTTTCAAACTTATTTTCAAACTAGGCCATTAGTTTTTCATTTTCTTCAATATCCTCAGTGTTGACTTTTGCACTAACTGAGAGATAATGGGGGCTTGTTCATCAAGGGTTCTATATCAAAAGAATCAACAAATATATCTTTGATATCATGAAACACCTATTTTTGTTGTTATTCTCTCAAATCTTCTTATCTTTTCTTTCTTGCTAAAATATCTTGCAAGATGATAGTTTGTTCAAATGTGAGATTGTTTAGATCTCATTTTGACATTTCAATAACTTCATCCAGAGTAACAATATTATATGGAGAACTATCCTTTTTCTTCTTTTGTTTATATTTCTTAGGATTGTTGCTACTCAAAATTGCTAGATTCAAAGTAGGTGAGGGGGTTTCACCATTCAATCTAACTTGTATTCCAATGCTAGAGACAACAATAGTTGCACTCAACATTGTTTGTGAATGTTTGCGTATTTCTTCTTCTTTTTACTTTTCTTTCTCTTTCTGTCTAGTCTCTTTAATTCCTCTACTGGAGGTCCATCATGACATGTAGTAGATGTTTCTACATTTGATTCCTTTTGTTCTTGCTTCTCCTTTTTTGGCTACTGAACGTCTATGATTAATGTTTTGGTTTGAGAATCCCATTGTTGTTGTTGCTCCATATATTTTATTTGTTCATTAAAATCAACAACTTGGACTTGTGTTTCTCCTACCTTAGGATAGTCATTTATTTATTGTAATATAGGAGTGTCAAGTGTAGTATCATGAATAGGTGATACATTGCCCTGTAGCTCAACACACCTGAATCTTCTTCATCACCACAAACATCTTCAATAGTTATTGTGTTTTTTTCTTTCTCCTGTTCATCTTCTTTGTCAATCTTTTCAACCTCTTTTTTATTTACTCCAAAAATGCTCTTCTACAATAATTCATTTTTTTGTACAACAACCTCAATCTCATTTTGTAAAATCATAAATGCTCTAAATTTAGGAACAAGTTGATTCCTATACTTCTCAAAAAATGTTTTATTTTTCTTATTTGTTAACTTAGGCATAATTTTGGATAATGTGTCTTCTCTTATTTGCTTCTCAATTTTAGTTGTCTGTTGCCAATTGCCATCAAGTCTACTATACAAATCACTTGGAATCTTATTTTCAATTTCTATAAGTGCTAGATTATTCTTATCCATCATTTCTAACATGGCCTTATCTACCTTAGACTTGTTAGAATCACTCAACATATCATACTTGACATATTTAAAACTTGATAGTCCTGTAGAGTTTTTGATGTTGGCACATGCCTCATTAATAGTTCTACGTTTTGTATGCATAATGACTCGGTGGTGAATAGGTTCATTAGATTCAGTTCTTTTGGCATCTTCCTCTTCAATGTATGTTTGCTTGATTAACCACCTTCTCTTTTGTTGTCCTGTAGTGACTGACTATTTCCTCTTAATTGCACTTTTTCCACTTGGTTTTGTGATCTTTACCATAACTTTCTTTAATGGTGACTTGGCACTAGCTATTGTTTCTATCCTGGTTCTTAGGGTTTGTGGTGTAGGAGGAGAGAGGGGCTTAGTTGTTACCTTATTTGCATCCTTCCTCACCTTATGCTCAATGATTTTTACAATTTTGGCCTTTTTCACTAGTGGAGTGACTAGTGCTAGGGCTTTTCTCTATTTCTCTACACTTTCTTCCTCTTCCTCTGCATTACTATCATTGTCTTGATCTTCTCTAAGGCATAATGTAAGAATCAAATTTCCTTCACCTTTAGTCTGTGTTCCTATCTTTCCTTCTAGGTCTCTAATCATTTTCTCTCTTTTTATCAATAGAAGCAATTTTGATGTCTACACTTATTATTGCTTTTGCTTCTTCATATTTTGCAAAGGGCTTAGCCTTTGCATAAATTTCTTCATTTAGTAGTGCAGTAATTGCTACACTCACATCATCAATCTCTAATTCATAACCAAAAGGTTTAATCTAGGCTTCCCTCAGCTTAATTGCCTATACATATCTGTAATCCATATCAACTAGAAAATACATATCATTATAATACTTTTGAACTAAGGATGCAAGATTCATTAATCTCTTCTTCATTTTTAGTTTGAATTCTTCAAAATATCCATCTAGAACATTTCCAAAAATTTCTCCCAAATTTGCAATGTACTCACTGATCTTAATTGTAGTAGGTCCCATACAATATTACCAACAATAGGAAAGTATCTCTGAGTATAAACTTGGAAATACACATAATCAATGATAAAAAATTACACATTGATTTTTTTCTTTCTTAATTGATATTGGGTTCTTTGCTAGTTGTAACTGTTGTAACTCGCGAAGATCATATTCACAATCTTTCATCACAATCTCCATACTTGATCAACTACCATACACAAAACACTATTTTATTGGCTTCATTGATAAAATTTATGAGAGATTACTCTCACTACAAACTTGATCAATGTATTAGTGATAGTTAAAATAAACATGCCACACCCATTCCACTTAGCCTTGGTATTTGCTTTGAGAACTTCTTTTCTTTGACAACACATTGTCTTCTTCTTGTCAAATGTTGGGTAACCTATAACAACATGTATCATCTCCTCTGTTATCTTAACTAGTCCATTCTCTAGCCATAAATCCATGTCATGAATTTATCTCAACACAACCTTAATCCATTCAATTTTGAAATCTCTCAAAAAATCTAGTGCACAAGTTAACCCTTTCCTCTTAACAATCTTGAACTTATCCTTTAGTACTCCTTCAACACACAATTTTTTGAATGCCACACAAATTTCATAATCTCCAACTTCATCAATTTTACACATGTAACAACTTCATACATCGTGAATCATAATGACCTTAGGTGGTATCGATGATAACACACCCATTAAATCTCCTTTCATAGTAATTTAAGAAACAACATGATATTTTGGTGGAGGACAAGTGTCACTTCTCACCAATTGAACATTTCTTACCTCTTCTTGACTCTTCACCGCTGATGTTGATGAAGATGCCATTTTCCTCATTAGGGTTTTGAAAATTTTCTTTCTAAACAACTTGGCACAACTTATGCTCATTACTCGATCACTCTTCCACTACTAATTCACTTCCAATCACCTTTGAAAATCACTTCAAAAATTGTTCAAATTGCTCTATACTCTCAAAATTTGAATGAAAGGTGTGTAATATGCATTCAAATTCTTGATTTATACCTTCATTTATTCAAATTAGGGCTCTCATATATTTTGTGTCCACTATTAGGTGGAATCTAGCTGTCTTAGTTGCCATTAACCTTTTAAACTTGATCTTCACTATACAACTCGGTCAATACCATCTAACTTGTGCTATACATCAATTTGGTGATTGGGTGTACTCAGTCCATATTGCAATACACAATTAATATAGACAGTGTTACTAACGCTCAACACCCAAAATGTAAATGATTTTGTTGTACTATCTTTGTCATAAATCTATTCTAATGCATCTTATCTCATGTAGACATGAAATTTTATACATTTATGTTAGGAATTGATGTAAGTTAAGTCATTAAAAGTACAATTCCTTACATACTTTTCTTGACCACTTTGAGGTAGTATGATCACCTTCTCCATTGGATTGGGTGATCTTAACTTCATTTGTTCCACTGCTTCTAGCTTCTACCTTTTTCTTCTAGTTTTGATTCATCTCCTTCTTTGTTTGTTCAACATCTACTTTTCCTTTACCCTTGATGTGTTCATTGTTTGGTACTAGTGCTCAAGTCTTGTAATTATTTCTCACATGTCCAACCTCATGACAATTAGAACAAAATTTCATAGGTACATTGTCCTACCTTCTGGTTGTCAAGTTAAGTTTTGCCTGTGATCTACATTCATATGCTCTATGTCCAAAATTTTGATAATTGTAACAATATCCCTCAAATCTAGGTGTAGTAGATGTATTGTACATCCTTTATCTATATCCATGTGCTTGGTGTGCTTGCTTCTTGCAATAAAAATAGTAACTAGAAAACTTAGGTTTAGGGTTTTACATACCATTCTTGCCTCTACAAATGTTTGCAGTATGTCCAAGTTTACCACAATGATAACATGTAGGTTTCCCTTTTTATTTTGCATTCCTTAGCTCTCCACTCTTAGATGATTCTCATTTTTCAATATATGAATGTTTATTTATATGACCTAGTTCAAAAGTGCTACTAGATGACCTAGGTGATCTCATCAGTTCTTCAAAGTATATTATTTCTTCACTAGGCATGTTCATCCTTTCCACAGGTTATTTCTTAGATCTTAACTCATTCCTTAGTAGGTTACTCTTTGATCTCAAATTTTCTATCTCCATGTCTTTCCTATTCAATTCTTGATTTGCAAGTATTAGTTGATTCATCATGTCTAGTTGAGTGTTTGTAAGCTTTTGTACATTAGATGACCTTTCTTCAAGTCTGATAGACATTTGTCTTTTGTCTTCTTCAGCCACAACTTTTTCTTTTTCAACTTTTTTTTTTTTTTGTCACTTCACATAACCTTACTAACTATATTTCATGTTCTATTTTCAATCCTCTAACTTCTTCACTCATAATACTATTCTTCTCCAATAGATCTACATTGGCTACATCACCTTCACTAGGATTTTCATCATCAAGTAATCCTTGAGTATCAACTTCTTGATAAAGTGTGTCATTCTATTGGATAGCCATATATTTTCTCTTTCTTAGGGTTTTCCTTAGTTCCTCTCTTGCTACTTGAATTTGTTGCAGTATGAGCTAGATGCCAATCACTTGATCGTCAATAATCTTTCCCAATTTGTAAGTCTCCATCTCCAAGATATGAACTATTAAGATGTTAAACTTCTTTCAAGAGAACTATACTCTGATACCATGTTAACAATCTCATATCTAGTTTTTGTGTAACATAATGTGAAATATCGAATGCTGAAATAAATCTACCTATGGATCACATCCATGAAATGTAAACACGTAAAAAAAAAAATTTTGGTAACTCAAAAACCCTCCAAGGTGAAGGTAAAATTGGGGTGGGTATAACACACACAAATCTTCACTACTGCAGTAATAAAGTTAGCTTGTTAGGACTACAAATTTGTTCACTTCTGATGATCTACCCTATGAGGGGCCTAATATGTTAAAATCTATATAAGACTATTAATTCTACCTTGATTATAGGATTTACCACTTACAATGAAGTAAGGCCTTTGTTAAGAGATTTACAAAGGTCTATTAACACTAGAATGTCAAGAGATTTTCCCTAATTCAATTTGTCAAAATTGATTCAGTACATGATCCTTTAGTCTACACTTACAATGCTGATTATAGATCTCCTCCTTCTAGTCTCTAATTTGATCTCTAATATGATATATCTTTACTTAGTCCTTCACTACTTCATTAGGTCACTAACTCTTTTGCTTCACAAATTTCACATGCAACCTCCAAAACCTAATTCCTTTGCATAAAACTATGCTTCCTTTGTCTTAACTATTCATCATATCAAAATAGGGTTTGGATTTCCCCTTTTAAGAAATTTCTAGAGTCTTTTAGAATAAGATCAATAATCTAGTGTTGGAAATATAAGAGGAGTAACTGAGAGGGGAGGGGTGAACCAGTTACTACAAGAATAAATCTCAGATCCCTTAGATGTCAGTACAAAATGCAAACAAATAACTGAATAGTGCTGAAGCTTGAGAAACACACAGAATGTTGTAACTTAGTAGTAACTAGATTAGCTTGGTAAAAGATTAACATATAAACCATTAGATGTTATCTGTGATTACCATTACCTTAGCTTAGTTGCAAACACATAAAGAAAATAGCATGAACACATTTGACACTAGGATTTAACATGGAAATCCAATTTGGGAAAAACCACCAATAACAACTAGTAATCGATTTTCACTCTTCTAAAGTGAGCCCTATTAGGAGCCAACCCTATTAGAGATTACAAAACACACTATTAGGTGTGACCCTGTTAAAGAATTTAATCATGCTATTAGGAGTGGAATTGTTAGAGGTCTTGAGAGAAATTTAATGGAATTGCCACATTGTTAGAGGATTTGCAAATATCTATTAAGCCAACTTTGTTAAGAGGTTTAGATCACTACTACAATGGTTAGAGGGTAACAATGAGATGACTTGATTTGAATGCAACTGAATTACTGATTTTAGATATCGAATATGGATTTGCTGCACCACAAGGATATTCTGCTTATCCTTCAAATTTGCTTCCTTTGCTCATTAATAGATCTTCAATCACATCATAATTCACACATTCTCTTCCACACACACTTTCACACTTTGAAATCACAACTTGGCCTTATACTAATACCTTCCACTTTTTCAAATCAGCTCAAATACAATTTACAATAATCAATATTCATCACCTTAGTCAACTAGAATAAATAGATAAGTCAATTAAGCTTAATACAACAAAATAAGAAAATCCTTCATTAGTTGACCCTGCTTGGTATAAACTAACTCCAAAACAATTTCTTTTGTTAACCAATAGAAGCTTGGTTAACATTGTAAACTTTCTAAAATCCTTTGGCAATTAAGTGAGCTTAGTTAGCATTGGTTCCATCCAACTTTCCTTCGTTACCTGAGTGAGCTTGGTTAACACTCACTGTAATGTTGGATAATGTTGTCCTTGATGTCACACAAATGTCATATCAGTCATTAGTCTCAAGTTCACTGAGCTCAGACAGTCTGCAATGCAATTTACAGTGCCAACCGAGCTCACTCAGTCATCAAAGGAAATGTGGAAGACAGTGTTAACCGAGCTAACTCAGTCAACAAAGGAAATGTGAAAAGCCAGTGTTAACCGAGCTTCACTCGGTCTCCAAAGGTTAGTTTCCACCGAGCTCACTCGATTATCTCAGGAAACTCAATAATTACCGAGTTCTCCCGACGATTGATGGTTTTTCATGAAGTTCGCTGTATCAATCGAGCTCAGTCGGTTAACACAGAAATTATTTTCTGAACAAAGTTCATCGTGCAGGGTCGGCTAGTATAGGGATTTGCTAATTAATTACTTTTAGCTGACTGTTGTAATTTTTTGTTTTAGTCAGTGATTTGAGCCGACTAAGATAATCCGAAAGGTATATATGGTCATTCAAGTTATGAATTAAAGTGTGTGATTAAAAAAAAAAAGGGGTTATGAATGCGAATTATAGTATGAAGAAGGGGAATGTTGAGAAAAGTTTGATGAAGGATCATATGTGTTAAAGGAGCTGCAAAGTTGTATTTGATCAGTAAGGATCTAGTCAAGCATAACAGAGATCTGCAATCAGCAAAGATAAGTTGCACATTATAACAGGTCATTTCATTGTTGCTTTCTAACCATTGTAACAGTGTATTCAAAATCTCTTAATAAAGTTGGTTTAACAACCATTCAATAAATCCTCTAACAAGGTGACAGTTCAGTTGAATTGTTCTAAAGACCTCTAGCAAGGCCACTCCTAACAGGGTGATTAAATCCTTTAACAGGGTCACACCTAATAGTGTGTTTTTGTAACCTTTAATAGGGTTGGCTCCTAATAGGGCTCACTTCAGAAGAGTGAAAAAGTTACATTGGTGGTTTTTCCCATATTGGGTTTCCACGTTAAATCTGGTGTCTCTTGTGTTCTTAATTACTAAATTACTTTGTGCATGATATCATATCAGTTCTTAATATTTATCATTTGCTGCATTATCAAGTTTCAACATTTTATTAATAGGATCAAGGGTATATTCAGACATCTTAGGGATTGTGGAAAGTTTTTGTAGTAACTGATTCACCCCCTCCCCCTCTCAGTTACTCTATTCTCATTTCCAACAATTGGTATCAGAGCTTTTGGTGCTTGCAAGAAAAGATTTCAAGGATCTAAGCCTAAGATCAAGATGTTTTACAAAAGAGAAATTCCAAAAATCAACAGAGATAACTTCTTCACATGGCAAGGATTGATGAGACTTCATCTGGCTACTGTTGGTGATACTAGACTAAAATACCTTGAAGAAAAATATGAAGAACCTCCTGGCACATTTTTTGTGAATGACATTGCTAAAAAGAAGACTCACAATAATATAATGATAGACATAGCATCCGCTCTCAGTTATGAAGAATTTGATGACATTAAGGACTGAACAACTGCCTTTGAGATGTGGAACAAGCTAAAAGAGATCTATGGAGGAGATGATAATGTAAGAAGAGCAAAAGCAGAAAGTCTAAGTGGACAATTTGATCAAATGAGGATGAAAGAGGATGAAAACATTGCAAAGTATGTTGAAAGAGTTAAAGCATGTGAGAGTGCAATCAGAGCATCTGGACGTGATATCAAAGGAGAAACAGTTATAAGCAAAGTTCTCAGAACCTTGCTTCCCATTTATGCAATTAGAGTTTCTGCAATTCAGGAAAGAAGGTGTGAAGAAAATCGTCAGATAAATCTTGAGGCCATAGTTGGAAGACTAACTGCATTTGAACTAGATAACTTTGATAACTATGTTCTAGCCTCCAAAAACATTGAATCAACATTTCAAGCCAAGCTCTCACTCAAAGGGAAAAATAAAAAGGAGAAGGAATCTCAGTCAGAAAGTGAAGATGAATCAAGCCAAAGTTCAGACAGTGATCTCGAAGTGATTGAAGCTGTACTAGCAAGAAAATACTCTAGAGGCAGAGGAAAATACAAAGGTAAAGTTCCTCTAATCTGTTTTTCTTGTGAAGAAATTGGTCATATTGCAGCAAGGTGTCCAAACAAGCAAAACAATGATGAAAAGAAAGATTACAAATGGAATGGCAAGAAATACTTCAAAACATTAAAAAAAAAAGGTAAGAAATCATGCTTCATGGCTGAAAATTCTAAAAACTCTGAGAATAGTGAGGATGAAATTGTTTATATTGCCGTTAAAGATGATTCTGACAATGATGAGGAAGATAAAATGGCACTTGTCTCTCATATAAGTAAGAATGATACATGGATTATAGACAGTGGTTGCTCACATCATATGACTGGTGATAAAACTAAGTTTGATCAGTTTGAAGACTATGATGGTGGCAGTGTAAGGTTTGGTAATAATGTACCTTGTTTCATAAAAGGAAGAGAAAGAATCTGTCTAACCAAAGAACTTGTATGTAATAATGCCTATTGGGTTGAAGGTCTTAAACATAATTTGTTAAGCGTGGCACAGTTACTCAATACTAGATTCAAGGTGGAATTCATGCATGGAAAAGCAAGACTGTTGAATGAGAAAGGAAAGCTGATAGGATCTGGCACCTGAACTAAAGGTAACTTGTTCTATCTAGAACTTGGTGAATGCTCATGTTTTATTGCTCAAATTGAAGAAAGTTGGTTGTGGCATAAAAGGTTGTGTCATGTCAATTTTGATAACCTAGTAAAAATAAGCAAATTCAAGAAAGTAAGAGGCATTCCTAACATTAAGAAACCTGAGGTTGGACTATGCAAGAATTGTTAGATTGGTAAAATGGGAAAGACTAGTTTTAAAATTAAGAACTATCAGTCTGAAGATATATTGGAAATTGTGCATACTGATTTATGTGGACCCATTGGAATAGAAAGCTATACTGGAGAAAAGTTTTTCATTCTTTTTGTTGATGACTACTTAAGAATGATGACTGTCATGTATCTAAGGAATAAATCAGAAGCATTTGAGAAATTCAAATGGTATTTAGCAAGAGTAGAAAAAGAAACAGGAAAAAGACTAAAATGCTTAAGGTCAGATAGAGGTGGTGAATTCATCTCACATGAATTCAACAACTTCTGCATTGAAAAAGGTATTAAAAGACAGGTCTCAGCACCAGGAACTCCTGAACAAAATGGAATAGTTGAAAGAAGAAATAGATCCATCATGGATTGTGCAAGAACCCTAATGATAGAAAAGAAGGTTGCTATCAAATACTGGAAGCAAGCCATCAGCACTGCAATTCATACCTTAAACTGAGTACAGTTGAAGAAGGACTCATTCAAAACTCCCCATGAATTATGGTATGGCTACAAACCCAATTTAAGTTATCTAAAAGTATTTGGAAGCAAATGTTATATTTTGAAAGAATCTAGAAAAGGAAAATTTGATATAAAAGGTGGTGAAGGAATATTTTTAGGATATTCTTGCAAAAGCAAAGCATATAGATGTTTAAATCTATCCACTCACAAAGTTATAGAAAGTGCACATGTGAGAGTTGATGAGTTTGCAGACAAATTTGAAAAAGAAAACAAAAAGGTACCTGAAGATTACAGAAGATTTGTTTACATTGAACCAGATACTATACCAAGCATACCGTTCACTCAAGAATCCTCAACTCCTGAGTCATCAGTAACTGAGTTGCAAAAAGTTTAAACTGAGCCACAACAACATTCAGACACTACCGAGCAAGTATCTACCGAGGCTGAAGCACTTGAGCCAATTCTTACCAAACCAAAACAACCTGAACATGAAATTGAAGCACAAGGAGATAGCAATGAAACTCATTCAAGAGGCAAAGAACCTATATTAGCTAAATATGTCAGAAGACATCATGCACCAGATCAGATCATTGGAGACAAGTCTGAAGGAACTTTGACAAGAAGCAAACTAAAAAATACTTGTTTACTTGCTGATTTTGAACCTAGAAGCATTAAAGATGCATTGACAAATGATAGTTGGATTGAGGCAATGAATGAGGAAATAGAATAGATAGAGAAGAACAAGACATGGACTCTAGTACCCAGGCCTAAAAATAAGAATGTAATTGGAACCAAGTGGGTATTCAGAAACAAGTTGACTGAAGATGGTAAAGTATCTAGAAACAAAGCTAGATTGGTATTCAAAGGATACTCTCAAGAAGAAGGCATAGATTATGGAGAAACCTTTGCTCCTGTTGCAAGATTGGAAGGAGTTAGAACCTTACTTGCATATGCTGCTCACAAAGGATTCAGAGTTTATCAGATGGATGTCAAGTCATCATTCCTCAATGGAATATTGGATGAAGAGATTTACATTGAACAACCTGAAGGCTTTGTTGATCCAGATAAAAAGGACATGGTCTAAAAATTACACAAGGCACTGTATGGTCTGAAACAAGCCCCTAGAGCATGGTATGAAAGATTGCATAACTATCTTATTCAGATTGGTTTTCAAAGAACTAATGATAATAGTAGCTTATATATAAAGGAAGGACTAGATAATAAGATTGTCTTGGCATAAATATTTGTAGATGATACTGTTTTCACAGGGCATGATGATCTTTGCAAAGAATTTTTGAACAAATGAACAAGGAATTTGAAATGTCTATGTTTGGTGAAATAAAATTCTTTGTTGGTCTTCAAATTCAACAAAATAAGAATGACATCTACATCACTCAATCAAAATACATCAAGGATATATTGAAAAAGTTTGGTATGGAGGACTGTAAACCTGTTGGAACTCCTACGTGTACTGGATTGAAACTTACCAACGATGATGAATCCAAAGAGGTAGATCAAACATTGTATAGATCTATGATTGGAAAATTGCAATACATAGTTCATACCAGGTCAGATATTGCCCTTGCAGTTGGTATTGTTGCAAGATTTTCAGCAAAGCCAAGAGAAACTCATCTGATGGCAACCAAAAGAATAATGAGATATTTGAAAGGAACTGAAGATTATGGCTCATGGTACAAATTTGGAGGTAATTTGGATTTGAAAGTGTTTACTGATGCTGATTGGGCAGGAAACCTTGATGACAGAAAAAGCACAAGTGGAGGAGCATTCTTTCTTGGAAAAAGATTAGTTTCCTGGACAAGCAAAAAGCAGAATTGTACATCCCAATCTACAACAGAGGCAGAGTATGTTGCTGCAGCAGTAAACTGTTCAAATATTGTTTGGTTTAAGCAGTTATTGCAAGGAATGAAGATGGAAATCAAAGAACCAATTGTCATGTTCTGTGACAATACTAGTGCAATCAACATATCTAAGAATCCAATGATGCATTCCAAGACCAAGCATATTGCAATAAAATATCATTTTGTTAGAGAATTGGTGCAAGACAAGGAGATTAGATTGGAATATGTCCATACAAAAGAACAAATTGCTGACATATTCACAAAGCCTTTACCTAAGGATGCTTTTTTGTATCTTAGAGGTAAGTTAGGGGTCATTCCTCTATCTAAAGTTCACTAAAAATAAGTTCTAGTGATGCATCAACGCATACAGGATTGAAGATCTATCTATTGATGCAGTTCAATCATAAATCATTGCATATGAATCAGTACTAAAGGTACATTATAATTCACTTAACTTTTGTTGTCTTTGGCATGTGTTGTCAAAGAGGGAGATATTTTACTGTCATATCCTTCTGAAACTTCTGAAATTTGTCAAGATTTGAAAAGTTTTCCATGAAGTCCCTTAACAGAGGGAGACTATTGAAAGAGGGAGAGGTTTGTTATCTTGCTGAACTTGTTTTCAAATTTTCATTTCTGTTATGACATGTTGTGTTGCCATCAATGCCAAAGAGGGAGATTGTTGGATAATGTTGTCCTTGATGTCACACAAATGTCATATCAATCATTAGTCTCAAGTTCACCAAGCTCAGACAGTCTGCAATGCAATTTACAGTGCCAACTGAGCTCACTTGGTCATCAAAGGAAATGTGGAAGATAGTGTTAACTGAGCTAACTCGGTCAATGAAGGAAATGTGAAAAGCCAGTGTTAACCGAGCTTCACTCGGTCTCCAAAGGTTAGTTTCCACTGAGCTCACTCGGTTATCTTAAGAAACTCAGTAATTATCGAGTTCTCCCGGCGATTGATGGTTTGTCACAAAGTTCGTTGTATCAACCGAGCTCAGTTGGTTAACACAAAAATTATTTTCTGAACAAAGTTCACCATGTAGGGTCGACCAGTATAGGGATTTGCTAATTAATTACTTTTAGCCGACTGTTGTAATTGTTTGTTTTAGTCAGCGATTTGAGCCGACTAAGATAATCTGAAAGGTATATATGGTCATTCAAGTTATGAATTAAAGTGTGTGATTAAAAAAAAAAAAGGGGTTATGAATGCGAATTATAGTATGAAGAAGGCGAATGTTGAGAAAAGTCTGATGAAGGATCAGATGTGTTAAAGGAGCTGCAAAGTTGTAATTGATCAGTAAGGATCTAGTCAAGCATAACAGAGATCTGCAATCAGCAAAGATAAGTTGCACATTATAACAGGTCATTTCATTGTTGCTTTCTAACCATTGTAACAGTGTATTCAAAATCTCTTAACAGAGTTGGTTTAACAACCATTCAATAAATCCTCTAACAAGGTGACAGTTCAGTTGAATTGTTCTAAAGACCTCTAGCAAGGCCACTCCTAACAGGGTGATTAAATCCTTTAACAGGGTCACACCTAACAGTGTGTTTTTGTAACCTTTAACAGGGTTGGCTCCTAACAGGGCTCACTTAAGAAGAGTGAAAAAGTTACATTGGTGGTTTTTCCCATATTAGGTTTCCATGTTAAATCTGGTGTCTCTTGTGTTCTTAATTACTAAATTACTTTGTGCATGATATCATATCAGTTCTTAATATTTATCATTTGCTGCATTATCAAGTTTCAACATTTTATTAATCAGATCAAGGGTATATTCAGACATCTTAGGGACTGTGGAAAGTTTTTGTAGTAAATGATTCACCCCCTCCCCCTCTTAGTTACTCTATTCTCATTTCCAACATGTAATGCTCCACTTGAAGGTCCTTGGAACAAGGATTCAATACAAGCCAAGATATATATATATATATATATATTACAAGTATGAATGCACATGACAATATCATACAGGGATCACACAGATTGCAACATAAGACTTTGCCATAATCCCAGCAAGCAACGAATCTCTGAACACCACTACCAAACTGACACACACAAACAAAGGCCAACAATGACCATGCACATGATGAGGGATCAAAGAAAAAACCACTCATCAACAAAACACCATGCTTGGGTAAAATGCAAAATCTTAAAATTTGGCTAAGTCTAAAATCCTAAAGCCTTGAAATTTCTTAGAATCTTTATCTTATCTCAGAGAGGTCTGAAACCTATTTCAAAAGATTTTTCACATATATTAAAATATATCTTAAGTATAAGGAATTAAATATACATAAACTTAAATGATATATTTTAAACCCCGTAGAAAGACTGTTTTGAATTAGAAAGGTGTCCAAAACCAACTTTCAAAACTTCCTCGGCCAAGCCTAACTGTGTAATGTCTCGTTTCAGGACATTAAATAATTTCCTCTTGAATTGTATACATTTTATAGTATTTCATATGATCCTTACCTTAGCCTGAGATATACCATATATATATATATCAATATATTTTATAGAGGTGTGTCTATTCAAATATTAATTATATATGATTACATATTAATAATATATATTAATATCAATTATATATGATTATAATAATATATGATTATATATTATTATATTAATTATTAATTATTATATATTATATATGAATCACTTTAATTATTTATAATAATATTATTTTAATATAGGCATAATGTCATATACTATAGCATATAAGATAGTTGATATATATGTATATATTAATTATATATATAAATAGATAATAATATTCACATATTCATAGATATAATTAATATTTATAATTGTATAATATATAACATTTTATATTTGTAACTTAGAATAATTATAATTTATTCTATATAAATTATTGATTATTAATATTATACCCTTTATGTATAATTAATTTATATACTAAAATGGGGATATCACAAACTGCTCCCTATTTCTTGTGCAAGAAAGTGCACTGGTCTCGATTTTTGTACAATACTTTGCATCACTGCACATGAGGAAGTACATTCTCGCGTGAGGAATTGTCTTTCCATGCAAGAAAACACATCAATGCAACAATAGAGCAAGAATAAACAACATAAAAACATAAAAACCTCCACACCAGGGAGTACTTGATCCATGTAAATTGAGGAATGAACACTCGAGTGCATAAACATCAAGAAGGAAGAACATCTATCCATCTAAACCATAACAGTAAAGAACATACTGAAAGCAACATCACAGCGAACAGAAGTAACATCGCAATGTATAGTAATAACATTGCAATGAAAAGAAATAACATCACAATAACTAAACAACCAAAGTAAGTAGGCAATTCCTCCCAACCATCAATAGCATCATAAGACCATCATGGATCCTAGCCATCCCACACACGTAACATCCCAAGCCATCGATTAGATCGTTGATACTATCGTAATAGGGACATCACTACTAAAACATGCTACAATATAAGCATAAGGAAATCTAACATGCTAGTAGTAAAGCATAAGATAATCCTACAAAGTAGATAACATCACCTATCACATGCTAATCACCATAATAAGGAAATCTAACATGCTAACCCAATAAGAAAAGATAATCCAATACAACAATTCACATCATTGAGTCATATGCTAAAAATCATAATATGAGAAAGCGTCAAATAGACTAACATCATCTAAATATGATATCCAATCATTCCAATGAAAGCATAAATCACAAGAAAGCATACTTTGAAACCCGAAGTACCAAGTGAAAACATCCAGTAACGGTCGCACTAGGATAAAAGACCATCTCTATACACTAGTCCCTAGCAATGGTGAAAGTAGCTACGCCTCCCAACCACGTGGCACCCGTAGGTCCACACCCATCGCACTGATGGAGATAATGATCAAACCACAAATACACAAACCAACATCCATGGCTAACACTCACGCCAGATAGTATGATGGTTTTAACCAAGAACCTAAGATAATGCAAGGAGTACAAGTCCTAGTTAGACATTCAATAGGCTACTAAGTAGGGGTTGACATCATGGAGAGTCGCTTGGCATCGACAAGCCCAAGCTAGTATTGGCAACATCAACTTCCCAACAGAAGGCACACAATTCCTCTTTTTAATTATCTTAAGTTTTATTACCAAACACACATTATATTTAGTTATCACTTATATAAAACTTCCTCTGCCAACCGAGAAATAGTCACTAGGCTACAAGATAGAAGCCCCTCCATATGCTACCCTACCCTACCCATGCTCATCCTATGACAAGTGCCCTTGGGCATGCATTCTCTTATCCCAACCCCAATGATCATAACTTCTAGAAGTACCACGAAAGATCAAGACTCCCAAGTCAGCTGACAAATGTATGTGCATGTACTCGTGTGTAGTGCACCACAATCACAAAGATCATAACACAAGGACTGGATGAGAACACAATGCAAAACAAAACTCAACCAAAAACAACTCGAGAGGATGGATTCTACATGAATCCCAAGAACCAATAAAACCACACATCATGAAATCACTCAACCGACCTCAATCTAGGAGTATGGATTCTACACAAATCCCAATGAAGCAATAAGACCAAACATCGTAAACTCACTCAATCGACCTTAGTCAGAGAGCATGGATTCTACATGAATCTTAATGTCCATGAAACAATAATAAGGGTTCAAAAGAACCATAAGACCAGGTATAAAATCACCCAACCGAACACAAAGTAGAGAGTACGAGTGTGACACACATCCCAATGCAACATATAAGTGCAATAGTGGTCTCACTGATATCTAAACGGATCATCTAGGTCCATGACCCACATTGTGTCAAGAAAACTGGAGAAAATAGGGTGGCACACAAAATGAGGTAAAAACTTCAAAATTTTGGAAAACTTCAAAATTAAAACCCATTTGACCTTTGGGTATAAAATCTCAAAAAATCCAAAAATAATTAAGTTTGGACACCATATGCAAAAATGGCTAGCATAACAGTGCAAAACCCCAAACCCTCATCCCAAAAAATAAGGAAATGTTTGTACCCGCCCAACTGGGTAGAACTAGCATATAAAAACAGAGGGAAACACTAGTTCTTAGCCTCCAAACAAACAACTACCAAAAATAGAAGTAGAAACAAAGCCGAAACAATAAAATAGGAAAGTCTTGCCTATAGCCAAAAGGGCAAAACGAGAATCTAAATCACAAAATAAATAGCCTGTAGAAGTAGCTGAAAATCATGGCAGTCCAAGGTTTCCCCGAGCCGGATCCAACAAGCCCAATCTCACGATGATCCCACGCTCATAGCTCCCACAACGAACAAAACAGTAAATCCTCATGAAGAGGAATTTGGGTTTTACTCTCCAACTTACTAATTTGAAAGTGAGAAGTGAGGAATTAAATTCCTTTTTGGATACTTATTCACTTTTTGAGTGAATAATCGATTAGGGCAAATAACCAACCAATCTAGTTAAACCCCGAATCGACCCAAATGAAAATAGGCTATTCATATAAATAGGAATTCATCTATGGAAAAGCTACCAGAAATTAAAATAAATCAATTAAAAATTTTGAAAACCCAAAAACACATAAATTTCCTTAACAACTTTCGTGATAAT
This sequence comes from Cupressus sempervirens, assembly GCA_028749045.1. Taxonomy (NCBI): domain Eukaryota; kingdom Viridiplantae; phylum Streptophyta; class Pinopsida; order Cupressales; family Cupressaceae; genus Cupressus; species Cupressus sempervirens. Next base: position 509,689,044 of record CM053788.1, on the reverse strand, counting down.
GCGAACCTCTAAATGCACAGACACGCTTACTGGTCAAATCACATAATGCAAATGAGTTTAGATTTAATAATCACTGAAAGGATTAATTTATAAATTAGAATAAGGATACATCAACCATATAGGGATGTCATTGGTAAAATATGAATAGTTGAATCACTAACTCCATGTGCCACTGCTAGGGATATAAATCCTGCACATTAAACAACACGATCAAGTGTAATTGCATATAATAACATAGCCGAATCAATAAATGCATTAAATCACCTAATTTAACCATTTATTTAATTATATCAAAATAATCTATTTACATCACTCACGTTCGCATAAAGCATAACAATGCAAGAATGAAGTAAATAACCATAACATTAAATCCATCACATAATATAATCAGAGATATGTCCAAATACTAGAAAATTATATATCATCATAAAACACACTGTCATCTCAAAATGGCATCATCATGCAATATGATCAACTGAACAACATAGTAATCTAACATCTATGATACTGAAATCCAAGTATAACATCTGACTCTCAGGTCATCTCACATGTAAAACATAACATAAGTAGCTATCCATAGCACTAACCAATGAATCCAACATGGACAATCCATTTCTAATTATTTAAGCATTTAGTAATGGTTGTTTAAACAACATGAAAAGGCACTTAAAACACATAAGAAAAAACTTTCATAAACATGACTAACCATTGCTATAGGAACCTAGTCCAAGGTAGTAGGTAAAAAGTACATAGTGCAATCTCTGCACACATCTCTAAGTAATCATAAAACAACCTCATGATACCACATCGATCCTGGTAACCACTGGCACAAACCTTAGTGAACCATAAATCACATCATAATCTCATAAATCAGCCAAGCATAATCAAAGCAACTGATATAGAAACATAAATCGAAACACCTCAATGGTTTAAACCACTCATGGTCATGATCATAATCCATCACAAAAAAAGATCAACAAGGTTGCATCCATCAGGATGACTTATAGAAGTCAATTGGGAGAGGCACTACACTCACTTTCTGCAACTTTTCCTTCGATGCCCGAGTGAACTTGGTAGACACTACCTTCTAAACTAGGCAAACACATGAATGCTCAGTAGACACTAAGAACTATCTTCACTACCTGAGTGAGCTTGGCATATATTGATTGATAATGATTATGACATTTGTGTACCATCAAAGACAACACATAATTAATCAATTGTATCCAACATCTAGATGTTTCCCTTTTTGCCTCTTTATTTGATTGGTTGTTCATCCCTCACAGGGATTGATAATCCACATCAAAATGCATAAAAACTATTATTAAAAAACTCTACAATCATTAAATGTTATTTTCATGTCGACTTAAAAATAGTTTATCTCAAAGTTTGTACGGTTTCAGACATTTCTATTCACTTTGTGTTACTCATCACATATTGTCTTTGATGCTCAGTTGTAAGCGTTCTTCCTATTATTGATTGACTTTAACTAGCTCAACTCCTTCTATATGACTTGGCGTCTATGTGCTCTATCTTCTCAACATTCACTAAACTTAGCTTGTATGGAAGTACTCGACAACCAAAGACTTTCTTGGCTTCTATAGAGCTTGACATATACATGATTATTTACAAGTCTTTGCATGACTTTTCCTATATAGAGTAACTCAGTCGTAGTGATAACCAATTGAATCTACCTTATATATGACTAAGTGTTTGAAAATAATAGACAAAAAAACTTGGAGATACCAAAAATAAAGATATAGGAGAATCAAACATATTATATTGTTACCTTGGAGTTATTGGAGGTGCATTATTTACATTATTTCAAAATATGTTGGCATTGAATTATTGATCCAAATGGGTTGTTTGTTCATCTATGTAAGCCTTTTTTCCTAGATCAATTTGTTTTAATTTCTCATTCCTTGCAAATATGTCATTCAAACATTTGTTGTAATCTTCCCTAGACATGGTAAGAGATAAACTATTTTTAGATATAGGTAAGGCAAGAGGTGTCTCAAAGGTACTTGCAAAATTTCTAAATGGATCAAACCAAGTCTCACTATTATCCTCTTCCTTGTCAAAGATATTTTTCTTGATGGCATTGATGCCTAGTGGGAAAGGGTGATTTATTAAAGATAATTGGAGGTTCCTTTCCTTGACTAATTTTATGTCTAGTTGTTACTAGAATGAAAGAGAATGTAGAGAGATAATCAAGATGACATAAGACATTTTTATTTCCATGCTAGAGAAGCAAAGTGTTCACTTGTCCAAAAGAGAAAAGAGAGAGTAAAAGAAAGATCAAGATGACTTTTCATAAAGTTCCCAAGCTATAGGTTATAATTTCCTTTGTATGAAAGTAGTAACTTGAGTCAAGAGATAAAACCAAAGCAAAGAGAAAGATACAAATAGATGGACAAGTGAACAACTCTATTAATCAAGAATGTAACCAAGATATATACGTGATATTTTTTAGCTATAAACAACCTCCAATATGCAAATTTTAGACTAAGAGACCATAACAGGCCAAGTAGAAGCATCCCAAACTAACTAAGAGCACATTTAAAGAAAAAACCAACGTGGATCAACAACTAGGTGATCAACCTTAATAAACTAGACGATAGTGTGATGACCAAACAAGTTGTACAATACTTCATAATGAGATTAGGTGATACTTTGAAAATAGACTAGATGCTATACCATAGTAGAGGTAGAAGACAATTCTCCTTAAGGCAAATGACAATTTACAAGGTTTACAATACTTTTCACCAAAACAAGTGACAACAAACTAACAAGAATTAAAAGACTAAGTTTTGACTCAAAATGCTAGTTTAAAAGACTATTTTGACAATTGATTATTTTGATAGCAACTAAACTAAGTTTTACATCAAGTTTGAAGTTTCAAAAGAAAAAAGTTGGCAAGAAATTGTGACACAAACAATAGTCTTCAAGAAATCATGCAAAGGATAAAGAAACCTTGTATGATACAAACAATTGGGAGGTTTGAAAGAAAAATCCTATGAACACTACCATCATGTGTATGTTCCAATACTTTCCACAGGTCTTATCACAATTAAAGACACATCAAGTACATTCTACCTAAGGTCATAGTTCATCACTCAATACCTTAACCCTCAACTTGATGCTCCCTTTCCTCACACAAAGTGGTTTCCCATATTAGATTTGGCTTTGTCATAGAGTGGTTATCCAGATCTAAAGGAACACGTACGGTGATTCAAATCTTAGGGTGATCTGGGTAGTCCACTACGATCGATCCTTGCACCAAGATATTGAGTGGATAATAAGGTGGCCTCTAATCTAAGGCATCTAGTAAGGGACTTCATTCATAGCATCCCTCTTGCATCCAATATGTAACATAGGTCTCACATATAGAAGATAATTTAAACTCACAATTTCCCCATGGTCGCAATCCCATGAGCATCCTCACTAGAGAGAATGAAGATACCATGTCCCACAAGACTTTAGCCTTTTTTAAGGGATTTTTTTTATTATAGTGTGTTGGAGAATCTAGGTTTTCTTGTTCCTACTTGGGCCATTCCTATTGTTATTTTCCCCCAATAGCTAGCCCTCTAAATGTAATAATCTCACTAAGAGATTAGACACAAAGTAGATCCACAAAAGGAGGTCAAGATCTTTGATTTTCCTCAAAAGGAAAAGAGCATACTATCCTATTCTAAATGTATCTTTCAAACACGTTAAGAAAGTTAATTGAAGCCACCAAAGAGTGACCTCTCCACTCACTTTCTTGATAAACAAGTTATTGGGTCAAGATTTATGATTGCCTCAAGAGGACAAGAGCATACTATCCTACTACCAATAAGAACACGTAATCATGAGTTATTAAGTACCAAATAAAAATAAAATATAATGCAATCAAGCATAATGATATGAAAAATTAAAACACAATAAAATCTTTTTCTTTTTAGGGAAGCTCTAAAAATCCACAAGTTAGTAGCCCCTTTTGATGCAATCTTCTTTAGTAAGAAAGTTCCTACAAAACCACAAGTTAGGTCAAAAGTATGCAAATGGAAGTATGAACCCTAAAAAAAAATTGTTAGAAAACCTAAAAATCCAAAATGAAAGCTAACCGTAAGAAAATTAGACTAAAAGATTCAAACTATGCAAACAAGTAAATCTAAAAAAACACTTCTCAAAATGTCAGAGAATTATATGATACACCTCATAGAAGCTAGATGATACTTTAGGTCTAGGTAACAAAGTGTGTCAAAGTGAATGATATTCTACTAGAAGACATATGATATTACATAGTTAACTAGGTGATAATCCAGAAATAGGTAAGGATCCCTTGCTAATTATGTAAAATATTGCACAAAAGTACTGTAAAGTATTGTGCAATGATCTCACAAAATAAAAATATGAGAGATGAACATGCGACAATGTCAAAGATGAGAACATGCAAGAAAATGGAATAAAACCCTAGAGTTTAGCCCTACAGTGGGCACCAAAAATGTGACACACTTCTCTAGACATTCTATCCAAAGGATCCCATTGATTAGAAACCTAGAATGACAACTTAGAGATTTTTATATATGATGTGCAAGGGAAAACTAAGAAAATAGTAGTAATGAGTGTGGTTCTCAAATGAGCCTCAATGCGAGACCCTTGCAAAGTGCACCATAGAACAAAGGATTCAAAGATAAGAGCAAGAGTGCTAGTATCCATGAATCAAGTGAGTATGCAAACACAAGCTAAAATGAAAGTGCAAGACTAAGCTATGATGCAAGAAAGAAAAACTAATGTAAGAAGAGAAAGATCAAAATAGCTACTAATCAGGGTAGGTGATCTAAGCTAATTGTAATTAGGGAAACTAAGATAATATACAAATAAACTATAGTGCAAGTATTTTTTGAAGAATGCAAGTAGACAAAATGACAACGTAACACTAACATGAACATGAGATAGGAGAGAGTGAGGAGAGAGCCTCATTTTAAAGAGAAAAGGACAGCAAGAGAAAAAGATGCAAAATCTACAATGGATAAGGATTCTTATTTTGACTTTGGTCCACAAGAGATTCCATTGCCTTGAAAAGTGTACATTTATTGTGTAGACAAAAAGTATCTTTCTTTTATTTTTAAATTAGGAAATTCCTTCTTCACATGTTGTAATGTCCTTAGTTAGATTCCTTTGAAATGTTAAAGAAAAATTCTAATAACATCTATTTGTAAGAGACATCTTCATTACAAGTTCCTAACTCTTGATAGTTATCTTTAGAATATGCATAATTGGTTGTTCTAAAATACTTATATGAACTTTATTTACGTAATGTGTATGAATTGTGATTACTGATATATAACATATTTCAAATGCATTGATAGGTATTATGCACGCTATAATTGTATGGGGTTTTTATAATAAAAATTAGATATGTTTGTATTATCCTCGATCTTGACCTTGAATTAATAAGGGTAAGCTTAACAATCGATCTAATTTTTTGACATTGATCTCATGCTAGGGCTTATGGGGTTATTGAAGAGAAGATTCAATGTATACAATGGTAAAGTATGAAATAGTTCCCTATATACCAACATGGAGTATAAACAATTGACTACTGAGTGAATTTTGTATTCTTCTTGCTAGGCACCTTCTGCTTTGTTGGATGATGCTTGTATATATCCTTTTCAGTTTTTCTTCACTCACCAGAAGTAAGTATCAATTGTTTTATGTCATTCCTTGTTTCAAAAACCTATCTATTAATACCTTAATATTATGAGGGTCATGCCTTTTACATGCCTATGAATTTTTTATTTGTTTTACTAATTATATCATTACAAATTTGTTAGAGCATCCTTAATGTTGATAGAGATAATGATGATTCTTTATATAATATTAAATTATCGCAAGTCCTTGTACTAGGGTTAGGACTTATTTAATTATTTGTCTGGAGTCAATATTCTTATAGCAATGTTGTTTTAGTAAGCTAAGATCATGTATGAATATTTAGAACACCATGAACTTTGTATATCATCTTTAGTGCCAAATGTGTGATAGTTAATCATGTTTCTTCTAATTCTCTCACATTGTCTGATCATTTTCCTTTGTATTTCATTTTGTTTATGTGATGATCATTTTTTTAATACTTCATAGGGTTTTGAAGGTTGTTCAACTCTCTTATAATCATTATCAACCAGTATGGAGTGTCAAATTTTAATTTGTGTTGGGTTTTTCATGTTGGTTGGCAATATGGTGTGAATACCCTATATTACATAGAATGACATGGTATCTTGTGTATAGATTTAATAAGTATGGAGATCATACATATAGATAGAATGAAACAAAATGTTATCGATGTTGAGTGTTTTGTATTTGTCAACGTAGAACTACGTGTTTATTATTTATGATGGTATTGCATGATGTTAAAACATTGTCGTATTTGTCTTTTAATATATATATTTCAAACATTATGTGTATGATCATTTTGTTGTGGTAATCCTTTGTATTAAAAGGCATTTGTGAGTCACATAAGGAGTTCTATGTATTGTAAATTATGATTGTGTTAATATGTTATATTATTTAGTTTTATCATTTATAATCATTTATATTTTATTATAATTATAATTAAATTTATATTTTATTATTTATTTATTTAATATAATATTATATTGATCACAAAATTTTAATCTCTAATAGGGAACATGACAATCCACCCTCCCCAAATTTGCTTGTCCTTAAGCAATGTAGACCTTTGGTTATAATGTCTCCTAAAATAAAAGAATCATCTGATTGGAATGACAATATTTAGATACAAAATATTTCATCTTGAAATTAGAATAAATTTATAATTATAAACATGTCATGTTTAAAAAATGAATACTAAATTAAATTACTAAGGACAGTTCAAAGACACCTAACTTGATTTGTTGCAACACATTTGCACTCCTGGTTGTGCATTAACTTGGTCCATGATGAGTCATGACGGGTAATCATTATAACTTCTCAAGAATTTTTTTTATCACATCCAAGATCTTATAGATACCTTTTTAGTATGCATTTGTAATTTTTAGGAGAGACATTTTCTCATCTCAGGTCACTAGGGATACCCCTTTAGGAATATCCATCTCTATTTAATTCGTTGGAGAGACTTCATCTAGTCCTAAGGCCTCTAAAGATATAATTTATGCTCTATAATGGGGTGCCTTAGTAGTTCACCCATAGTCACAATTCAGTAGGGTGTCCTACCAACAATTTCCCTTTGACTACTATTGTGACAAGGTGTCCTTAGCGGTTCTCCCTCAACTATTTCTACAATAGGGTGGCCTTAGTAGTTCTCCCTCCTTTAAAATGCAATAGGGTTACCTCACCACTCACTTAATTATTGCTATAATGTGGTTCACTTCATGATTCTCCCTTTATTTTAGCTTGGGTCTCTTTTGCAATAGTGTGCCCTAGTGGTTCTCCCTTAATCACAGAGTCACAGGGTGCCTATGTAGAGGTTCTCCCTAACATGCTACTATAATAGGGTGACCTCATAATTCTCCCTTAATTATAACCTTGGGAAGGTTCTAACAATAGGGTGCCCTAGTAGTTCTCCCTAATTGAGAATGTAATAGAATAAGAACTATTCTTATAGCTACTACAATAGGGTGACCTCACAATTCTCGCTTAATTGCCACCCTTTCCATTTATTTAAATTAAATTCATATTAATTACCATAAAAAATATTTACATGTATGTATTTTTTGACATTACACTTCCTTAAATCTCCAATGTTTTCCTATTCCTATATTCCACTTAGATATTGTTGAGATTCTCTTGATGACACTTTGCAATCTTGTTTGAAGTTTCTTCCTTGTCTATTTTAGGTGCTTATTTTATTTTATGAAGTTGACTCTTCTTCTCACTTATGTCCAAGTTCCCAAGAGTATTTTCATGTGAAACATGTGCCTTTGTTAAATGTGTCCTCTTTTTATTTTTGGGCTTCCTTGCTCGAGCATTAGTGTCCTCTGCTCCATTTCCCTTTGCAGAAATAACAATCTTTATGTCTATGCTCTTTTCTTTTATCTTAATTTTTATACCTTATCTTTTCTAAATAATTCTTAGATCTCTCTTTTGAAGGATTTGATTCTACCATTTTTTCTTTTTTGGCAGCTTCTTGTAAGTTTTGAGGTTCATGTGATTTTACAAAGTACTGGGTGGAGTCTTTTAATCCTTCTATAAATGTATGAGTGAGTCTCTTTTGGGAAAGGTCTCGGATCATAACTAATAACTCTTGGAATTTGTGAGCATATTCTTCCACTGTTCTAATTTTTTTGAGTTGAGTTAGTTCTTGGAAATACTATTTGGTGTCCTTATCTTCAAATTGACTCATGGGATTTTGGGAGAATTCTTCATAGGATTTTACATTTTTCTGTCCCAATGAGATACACCCATGGACCCACCAATCATGTGTTACTCCCTCTAAATGGACTATAGAGAATCGGAGGGCATCTTCTTCCATCATGAGATTTAGAATAAAAAATGTGTTTAATTTTTCTAATCATTGATGCGGTGTAATCTTTTCTGACCCATCAAAATTTGGAATTTTTATTTTGTTGATTTTACATTTGATTTGTTTTTTTACAAACCTTATAGATATCTCCCTTTGTTTATCTTCAAAAAATTCTTTGAATGATACTACCTTTCTAATGTTAGGTTCTAAAGTTGCATATGTTGCATTGTCTTCAATCCTACAATTCTAGTAGCATCAATGGCAAGGGCATCCCTCCATTGGTTTCTCTATTCCTTCTTCTCTTGGTAGCTCTACTCTGCATAAGAATGATGGTTGTGGTATTCCGATAGCATAAAATACATTATTATTTTCTGAGTGAGTGGAGCTAGTACCTCTTGTTTGGTTAGGTTGACCTCTCAAATTGTTGATAAAATTTTCCATATCTTACAATGCTCGAAGAAGTGCTCAATTTGATTTTTCTATTTTATTCAATATAGTTTGGTTGGTTTGGTTGTTTTGCTCCATATAAGATCTCACCTCATTTTCTAAGTCATTCGTTGTAGTTTTCTTTGTCCTTCTCTCATAAGTTTGCATAAACCTTCACTCACAAGATGAGAGGAATATTCTTTGATAGTTAGATTCCTCCAAATGTTGAAGCAAAAATATTATAACATCTTTTTGTAAGAGATTTCTTCCTTATAAGTTCCCAACTCTTGATAGTTATAGAATATACATAATTGGTTGGCCCAAAATACTTATGTGAACTTTATTTATGGAATGTGTATGAATTATGATTACTAATATATAACATATTTCAAATTCATTGATAGACATTAGACATGCTATAATTCTATGGATTTTTTTATTAAAAAGGTTAGATGTGTTTGTTTTATCCTCTCGATAATCCTTGACCTTAAATTAATAAGAGTAAGCTTAATAATTAATCTGATTTTTTGATATTGATCTCATGCTGGGGCTTATGGGGTTATAGTTATTGAAGAGAATATCTAATTTCAACTATGACAAAGTATGAAGTGGTGCCTTATGATTGTCCTATATCCCAATGTGGATTATTAACAATTGATTGATAAGTGAATTTTGTATTCTCCTTGCTGGGCACCTTCTACTTGATTGGATGTTTCTTATATATATCCTTTTCAATTTTCCTTCACTCACTTGAAGTAAGTATAAACTGTTTGATGTCGTTCCTTGATTCAAAAACCCATCTATTAATACCTTAATATTGTGAGGGTCGTGCCTTTTATGTTCCTGTGACTTTTCATTTGTTTTATTAATTATATCATTACAAATATTTTGGAGCATCCTTAACATTGATAGAGATAATGGTGATGCTTTATAAAATGTTAAATTATCATAAGTCCTTGTACTAGTGTTTGGATTTATTTAATTATTAGTTCTTGCCTTTGGTAGGATACTAATGGAATCATGAGGTTTCATATTAGTTACATAATCCAAAATTTTTATTGATATACTAATGTTTGCAAAAGGTTTATTAATTTGCATATTTTTTTGAAATTGAAAAATACAATTTTTTAAAAATTGTATTGGCTCATAATGAAAAAGGCAATGAAAAAATTTAATTTTCTTCAACAAAAATACAACTATTCTTTCCAACACCTCTATTAATGCATGCATTAATTGCAACTTTATCCTTTCCACATTGGTGACAAGTGGATAAACTTTTAAAAAAGATAATCATTTTTGTAAGACCTTTATTAATTGAATGCATTAATTTCAATTTTATCTTTTCCACATTTGTGACAAGTGGATAAACTTTAAAAAAAAAAAACAATCACTTTTAATTGATGTTTATTTTTGTAATTTGTAAGATGTTATTCAAATATAGATATTTTAATCAAATATAGATATTTTAATCAAATATAGATATTTTAATCAAATATAGAGTTAAATATATTTCTTATTTTAAACACCTTTATTATTTAAGATAGTTTATGAAGAAGAATTCATATGAATTTAAGTGGTAGAAATTTACTTCATACATTATTATATTTATTATTCATATACGACATAATTAAATAAAAAATAATAATAAATATTACTTTCTTTTGAAATCTACAAATATTTATCAATTTATTTATAATTCAAAATTTTAATCATGTTATTAGACTTATATGTGTATTTGGTTTTTTTAAAGCATAAATGTTATTTTTAAATTAATTTATGTTTATTTATTTTTATGCATTAGATTTAAGCTTAAGAATATTGTCCAGCTTCTTCAATTGGATGAATTTACCGCTTAAACAAGATATATCAAACAATTTAATAATTAAATTAATCAATTTAACTCATTAAAAAAAATAATAATAATTTTATCTATATCTTATATATATAATTAGTTGATAAATATCTTTGGTATGATAAATGTTCTTTAGGATGTCATGTAATTTTAATTTAGCATGATACTATAATGTTTATTTATATATTTTTTTGCTGCTTTAATTAATATATATTATTGCAGTTATATAATTTAATAATATACTAACTATACTCTATAATTTAATTTAGTTTAGCACTATTATATTTTTCATTACTGTTTATTTGTTATATTTATTAAATTAAATACATTATACTTTAACCAAAATCTACTTCGATCAACCATAAAATCATGAAGACAAGAACTTTGGCCCATGCGCCCCTTGTTTGACTTGGAGTCAATATTCTTATAGTAGTGTGATTTTAGTAAGCTAAGATCGTGTTTGAATATTTACGACATGATGAATTATGTAAATCATCTTTAGTGCCAAATATGTGATAGTCAATCACGTTTCTTCCAATTCTCTTACATTATCTTATCATTTGCCTCTATATTTCATTTCGTTCATGTGATGGTCATCATATTTGATACTTCATAGGATTTTGAAGGTTATTTGAATCTCTTATAATCATTATAAACGTGCATGGAGTTCCAAATTTCAAGCTATGTTGGGTTTGCTGTGCTCATTGACAATATGTTGTGAATACCTTTTATTAAATTGAATGACATGGTATCTTGTGTACATTTTTATTAAGTAAAAAGACCATACATATAGATAAAATGAAACACAATGTTACCATTGTTGAGTCCTTCGTATTTGTCATTGCAGAAGTGTGTGCTAATTATTATTATTATTATTTATGATGGTATTGCATGATGGCAAAACATTGCCATTTTTGTCTTTTAATTTATATGTTTCAAACATTATGTGTGTGGTCAATGTATGATCATTTTGTTGTGGCAATCCTTTATATTAAAAGGTATTTGTGAGGTACATAAGGAGTTCTAAGAATTGTAAATTGTGATTGTGTTAATATGTTATATTATTTAGTTTTATCATTTATAATTATTTATATTTTATTATAATTATAATTATAATTTATTATTTATTTATTTAATATAATATAATATTCGTTATAGACTTTTAATCTCTGATAGGGGACATGACATGTGCACACATAGGGTAAAAGGGGATTTATTTAATTAAAAGGGAACACATTCTTCTAATTAAATAAAAGACTTAGGATAAGGTGGTCAAATCATAGGATAAAATTGAATAAGCAATTAAATGATGATTTGGTCAAGGATAAATGATTGATAAATATGCAAAATTGATTAAACATAAGATGTAATCTAGCATAGAGATTTAAAATTCTTAAAAGGGGGCTTATAGTTTACAAGACCATTTTTGGGTGATTGTAGTAACCTAAGGTAAGTATTAGGTAGTTCAACACTCCAACAACTCAAAATATTCTTGACTTTTTTCTATATGGAGTGAGGTGTGTTAAACAAATATAATTTTATTTTGATAATATTATTGATACTTTTCCCTTACACAAATTCATATTGATTGGGAAGGCATTTCTGTATTCTAGTTTCAAGCAATGACGTAGTATGAAAAATGATTCTATCATCTACAAAGTGTTGTAGGACACAAGGGGTAGAGTAGAAGAAGAGCACACTTCAAGAAGTTTCTTATCACTTATTATACACAAGAATAATCATCCTCAAACCTTTGCTGACATAATTTATAGGAAAGGAGATAGAGGGCCCCTTTGCCTAATACCTCTAGCAATGCCACAAAAAACTTAATGACACCATTAATTAGGAAAAAATAGCATATAGTGGTGACACATTCCTTAATGGGAGTAGTCACCTTCTTATTAGAGCCAAATATTTTAATCACTTTGAAAAGGAAATTACATTTAACTTATCATAAGCATTGGATATGTCCAACTTGAGATTCATCCTTGGAAGCCTATATTTTAACATGGAGTGGTTGACTTTATGAGTAGTAATGGTTACATTGATGATTTGTCTCTGGAAAAAACCATTTTGGTTAATGATATTATTAAAAAATTATTTAATATCATTGACCAAGAATTTATAAAATATTTTTTAGAACATATTACAAAGGCTTATTGACCTAAAAACATAGAGAAAGTGGCTTCTACCTTATAGGAACTAGGTCAATGAAGGAGAAATTCAATTATTTTAGAATCTTGTTCATTCTGAAGAAGTCTTTAATAGTCATAATTACATCAAGTCACACTATGTCCCATAAATACTAAAATAAAGTAGAGAGAAACTATTTGGCTATAGAGCCTTAAAAGCACTCATAGAAAAGGTAGCACCCTTCACTTCCTCTGATGTGATTAAGGCCAAATGTGATTTTTTCCATCCCTTCAAATTTTTTTGTTATAATATTTTTTTTTAATCACCTAAAATATACAAGTTCCTATTTGTGGCAAGTCCCACCAAGATTTGATACAAGAATGAAAATTAGGATGAGTGAGCACACATGATTTTATAGAAAAAGGGACTATGTCCCTTCTACTCCCTATTTCTTAGTTAGTTGTGTTGTCTTAAAAATTGTAAACTTTCATTGGAAGACCTTTTAGCCCTCATTTTTTTGATCTCCTAGGACATGATGCATTTATGCTCATGATGTTTCCTTTTCTCTAGTTTCTATCCATTTATGATTGTTCTTTATCTACCCCTAAGACCCTAGAGGGAATTTCAAGGTTAGAACCCACTTGGGTAAAGGTCAAGGTTCAGCCTTATCCTAAGAAGAGACCAAAGTTATCCCTTATCCGAGAGTAGAGATCAAGGTCGACATCTACCCAACGAGACTTTTCTTAGGATTTTAATGTTTCCTCAAGGTTTTCCATTCTTTCCCACCTGAATGTCCTTGGCCCCATTTTTAGATTTGGTCTAGAATTTGGTACAAAAGGGAGTTTTGTAACACCTCGCCAAGGGATCCAAAAGAACAAACCTAAAGTTTTACTAAGTTTGCTAAACATTTTTTTTTTTTAAAGTCAGATTTCTCCATTTAAATTCAACCATCCAAATTCCTTCTCCAAAATTTCCAACCCTTTGAAAAATGAACCCCCAAATTGTAAAAAGGAGTTCTCTCCCTAAAATCGGGGCACTAATTGTGTGTTCACCCTATAGAACTCTTTGCTTATACCTTTTTAACTCTTTATTAACTCTTTATTTGTCCTTCTTTTATCTTTTCCATGCACATACAATAATCCATTAAATTACTTTATTTAATTTTTACTTGACCTCTTTTAAATTGATTTATTTAATTTAGTCTCATGCACATATTATGCAATCATAAAACTTTTAATAAATTAATTTTCTTTTCCCAATTCTAAATTTATTTTTGAACAATAATTTTGATAACTATCGATTAATTTAAATAATAATATTATTTAGCATTTATTTAAAAATGCACTCCAAATATATATATTATTATTAAATTAACTAAATATTATCATGTTCAAATTCAAACTTATAGATTTATTCTCTTATTTAATTCTTTTATTTGATTCTTTTATATAATTAATTTCTCAATTAATTAAATAAAATATTAACATAACATATCACCATCCAAAATAGTCAAGTCAAAACATGTCACAACATCACATCATCAAGAGCAAACCATCCAAAACATCTCAGTCCTGTCAAAGCGACTAGAAGGCAAATCAAATATAACTGATCAAGACTCAAAAATGGTTAAGTCAGGTTTCTCATAAACATACATCTCAGCTTCACTCAAGGAATTGGAAAGCAATAACAACCAATAAAACATCCATCATAGAGCATATCAACACATCACCATGGTTGGGTTAAGAAAGATCGAGAACAAATCATCGTAACATCACAATCGCATTACCCTCGAGCCTCTGGTAACAACCTAAACTGGTCAACATCTAAAACAACCCCAAAACATAGATAACATAAACAAAATAGTACAGTTCATAGTCTGGGTTGATTTCAAAATACATAATAGGGTTAACAATAAAGTTTCAGTTTGCATTTCAATGTACGTTCCAAGTATATGAGATTCTCCGCTTAATTTACAAGTCAACCCATTAATTTATTGGCTCAAATATATATATAAAATTACCCTTATTATTAAATTTAACATCCTAAAAATAGTCTAGGAATAATCCTTTAATTATTTAAGTTATAAAATTAACAATTATTGATTTTAATCGAATAATTACAATTTTAGTAAAATCAATATTATTTATGATTAACAACAATAACTAAATTTACAACTTCATTAAATACTTTTGTTATTAGTAATCCTTAATTAAATCAAATTTAATTAAATTAACTAATAATTTATTTAACTATATTTCATTAATTAATAATTTATTTAATTATTAATTATTAATATAACTTAATAATAAAATTTGATTTAATAATAATATAAATTTATTAATAAAATTATTAATAATTAATATTATAAATTTAATAGTATTTAAAATTCAATAAAATGAATGCGATTTATATTTAAAAAAATGTATTAAAGAAAAATAATTTTTAAAAAAGCCCTTTTTAAAGGTTGTCGGCCTCTGTGCCGCAATACCTACTGTCGTAGGGCCTGCGGTAGCCGGGTACAAAGTACCTTGCTATCGCAGTACCTACGACGCAGTGTACTGGTCGTAGAGCAGTGACAAGGGGTGGGGCATGGGGTAATTCCCCCCTCCCCCCCCCCCCCCCCTCCCCAATAATTATATATGCATTTAAAAAAAAATGTTTCTCCCTTTTTTTTTTTTTTTTTGCAATAACAATTATCACATTTCTTCAATAACGTTTATAAATTATTATTATATATATATATAACATTTTTCGCAATAATATATATATATATATATAATTTAAATTTCCAACACTTTAAAAACAAGATTTCTCCATTTAAATTCAACCATCCAAATTTATAGTTTTAGTCTTAGATTCAACCCTTCCCGTTTACATCCTATGTATACAGAAGTTAATTGACAAGCATATGATAAATTCTAATATTGAAATGTTTTAAACATTCATCATAGAGAATTCAGGTATACAATTCATAGACATGAAGAAGACAAGAAAGGATAACTGGGTAAATAATCAGTGATCAAAACATAAGACCCTACTTGATCCTAATGCTAATACGAAATCCTCAAAAAACTATGAGAGAATTCACTCCCCTTCAATAACTTTCCTTTGAAAAAAAAACTTTCTTAGAATTCTCCTTTTGAAATTCACTGCCAAAAGATGTTTCCCAAAATTCCTGTCTCCAAAATTCTTTCCCAAATTCGTCGTCCCTCAAAAATGAACTCCAAAGTTGTGATAAGGAGTTTTCTCCTCAAATCGGGGCACTAATTGTGCGTTCACCTGAGAGGACTCCTTGCTCACAAGACTCAAACTCAAAATTAACTTTTATTATCTTTGCTTTATCTTTTAATGCACGTTAAATGAATTATTAAATAACTTTATTTAATTTTCCACTTGACTTCTATTTTTAATTAATTTATTACTTTTAATTCCATGTGCACTTTATGAAATTAAAATAACATTATTGTTTTCACATTTTATCTTTTTAATTAATTTCTCATATTTTCAACTCATGCTCACATCATGTGATCTAGAATCTTTTAATAGTTTAATATCTTTTACTTTTAATTTATTTTAGAAACTTAATTGATAAAATATTTAATTAACTTAAATAACAATAATATTTAGCATTTATTTAAAAATGAACTCTAAATATATTATCATTAAATTAAATAAATATTATCACATTCTAAATTTATCCTTAAACTTTTATCTCCAAATTCAATTCTTTTTATTTAATTAATTTCTTAATTAATTAAATATAATTAAATAATTAAATGTCATAATAATTTTTCATTAAATTAAATCATTAATTAATCTTTTTAATTAGACTTAATTAATAGAAAATACACCAAGGACTCATGAAACAACATATGAAAACCCATCATAGAAGAACACATATAAAATCAAACTAAAGGGTTATAATCACAAATTAACGTCATTCAATGTATTCAGAGGGTATTCAACTCGGATACTTGTCCTAATTATCAATTAGGACAAATGGCTAAAGGGTTTAGGATTTGGACTTAAGATTTATTTCCCCTCTCTTACCATTGAGATAATGCGATAGGGTATGCTCATCCTGGCAATTCAGGGAAGTCGATACTCGATACTTGCAACCTGCATAAAATCCACGCATGTATCGACACAATATTCTAAGATAAACAAGCAATGGAAAGAAGTGGTGCATCGTGTAGATCCCGACTAGCAGATGACTATGACTCCCTTCCTTAGCCACATCAAAAAAACCATACATAAAGAAAACAAACATGCGCACCATACACATGCAGTATGGGGTAAGTATCCATAAGAAAACACATGTGATAATAAACCATCTAACTAATCATCATCAATAACTGAAAATACTGAATAATCATCATACATACATGAAATATAGAGTACCAAGTAATCTCATCATATAATCGACTAAATCTGAAACAATATCTGATAATCTTAAAACAATACTACTAATCATCAAGTATAAAACTGGCCTAAAAGAGTTTGGCAATGATAACTGAAATGCGACTTAGGGGCAGGCACTACATCCATCCCCCCTAGATTTAGGCTTACTCCTGGAAGCCTACAAGAAAATCAAAGCTAAGGACTCACTATGCGGGTCCCATTGGACCCTTTCCCCTCATAGGAGGATATGACTCCATTGAGTACACTCTTTGGGCTCTACCCATGTCACCAATTGTAGGCTTTGAAGCTGTAGGTCTCTGGCCTGAGAACTGTGGTTTCCCTTGAGGGCAACGAGACGACTTGTGTCCACGTTGTCCACATGAGAAACACTCTCCATTGAAGCTCCTTTGAACTCTAGGTGCACTAGACTGCTAGAAGCTACCCTGACTAGGATAAGATTGAACACTCTAAGATGGCTAATCATACTGGTTATGCTTGTTGCACTGAGCATTGTGATAGTTCCTAGTATTGGAACCACCGCCACCACTTTGTGCTGGAGGGTAAGTTTCTCCCTGCCGTTGATTACTCCTAGAAGGAGGTTTCCTATTGCCACCTACTCCTTGACCACCCTTCGCTCCTGATGCTGAAGGTACTCCTACAAAACTGCCATGTCCTAAGTTCACACTCTACTCTACAAGGACAACTCGATGTACTGCATCCTTGAGGGTTTTAGGTTCAAACACCTTAACACCCCCAATTAAACAGTTGTTCAAATCTCTAATGAAATGTTGTGCCAATTGTGTTGGGTTGTCACTGAATCCTGAAAAGGGCATGAGCTCAAAGAACTTGAGCTCATACTCTATAACGGTCATAGTGTACTGTCTCAGGTTATGGAACTCATCTACTCTATGTTGCTTCCATTCCTCTGGTAGGAATAGCTCATGGAAGCTCTCTAAGAATAACTTCCATGTGACATTGCTCATGGTTAAGCCCAACTTATTTTCCTCGATTATCCACCAAGTGGCCCCAAAGAACTCTAGGTTGGTGATAGTAAACCTCGCTTTGACATTACTGTCAAAGTCCTGCATAGCAAAAATCCTGTCAAGGGCAATAAGCCACTACTCACCTACATATCCAGAACCCTGCCCATTAAAGGGCTTGACCTTGGACCTCTGAAGGTCCTTCATCTGTGAAGATACAATGGATCTATGTCGATCCCTCAGAGGGCTCCTAGACCTGGGTCTATGCTCATGTCCTGCCCGATGTGCTCTATCCTAATCATGCACAAGAGGTAGGTGATCAATGATGGTTCACATCATTTGTCTCATATCAACCTCCTCTGAGTCAGCATGCTCCTCTCTATGGTTCTCTTCCTGATGCTCACTGACATGCTCTTCCCTATTCTCTTCCTGATTAAGGTCTTCGTGGATAGACTCATGGACACTGATAACTCTACCTCATCCACGGCCCCTACCACGACCTCTAATGGAAGACCTAGTCCTAGATACCATCCTACAACAAGATACAAGATACTATAATAACCATAAAACATACTACTGAAAAACATAGATAAAAGACACATGTTTTGCAAACAAGATAGTTTCAATTTTTAGTTTTGACCTATGTTTAGTTTTAAGTATAATTTTAGTTTTGAAGTCTAAGTGTTGAAGTATGAAAAATATGCAACTAATAGTTTAAGTTATGTTTTAGTTCAACTAGTTTCAAGTTTCAGTTTGAAAGAGATACACATAATAATTTAAAGTTTTCATTTATGTTTAACTAGTTAACACTAGTGGCGTTCCAATATACCCAGAGCTCCCAATCTAGAAACTCGGGCTCTGATACTAGATGTAACACCCCGCCAAGGGATCCAAAAGAATAAACCTAAAGTTTTACTAAGTTTGCTAAACATTTTCTTTTAAAAAAGTCAGAAAGTATAACATACACATCAAACACATAGTTGTGGAAGCAATAACATGTAATCATAAACAAACATACATAACAGGTTACATTCCTTAAGGATCCCAAGATGTTGAGTCACATTTAAATTTAATCTAAAACTAATTCTAACAACTACCACATCCACATGAAAGA
Source organism: Cupressus sempervirens (assembly GCA_028749045.1). Taxonomy (NCBI): domain Eukaryota; kingdom Viridiplantae; phylum Streptophyta; class Pinopsida; order Cupressales; family Cupressaceae; genus Cupressus; species Cupressus sempervirens. The sequence goes on along the minus strand of CM053788.1, from coordinate 509,669,674 downwards.
ATAATCAGAAAGTTCAATGTCCATATAATATACATTTGTTCAGAATGCCTCTTGGAAAATTAATTCGAAATGCTCAATCATCCATTGTACATGTCACAGGGTATGAAAGGCTTAAAAGAATATACATATGTAAAAGTAGAAATACATCATCCTCAAATCCATGATACAAAGTACAGTAAAATAAATGAAATCACTCATCATACATGATACATCCATACATCCATAATGATATAACATCCATCATAAAATCTAACCATCCATCATAATAATCCATGAACAGAATGAAGGTAAATGCCAACCAAGAAAGCTCCAGCCATGGTGACCACGGACGGATTTCAATGGTAAGAGTAAAAAGCACTACCATCCAAACATGTAGAACCTAAATGGCCCACTCCCACCGCGCTGAGGAGATAGTCTCAAGTCCCAAACATGATATCAAACCACATAATACAAGTACTCTCTAAGTCCAGGAAATCCTAAAAGTAAACTAACTCAAAGGTTCCAACATAGATAGACATCTAGACCTAGAGGCACACAAGACATGTAGGAAACCTACTATGCAAGTGAGAAAGTGTCATCACAAAAGTCACGTTGGAAGTTACCCGAGCAATCCCCTAGGAATCTCGGGTCCCCTGTGATCCTGCGGCCACTAGTATCCTCTCATACTGACAAGGCATACTATAGAATGCAAGGTTGCAACCAAGCGTTCTCTCTACCCCATCCTAGTCTATACTAGCACTCAAGGCATGGGAGAGAACATACAATTATCTTATTAGGTTCATTTAAGTTAGTATTTAGGTGAGATATTTTCACTTATTTAAACAACTTACAACAGGTTTCTCCAGGCAGCCTCTTAGGGCCCCGACCCCCATTACAAGCCACTTCTCGACACTACACATAGATAACCTACCCTAGGCTCATGAAATCAAAAATCAAGAATCATAATAAAATCACCTCAGTCCTATACAAGTGACTGAAAAACATCATAAATATAATCCACAATAATCACATCAATTCTCCATGAGCAACTGAATAGCATCAAATAATAATCATAATGATCACAATAGATCTCTATCAGCATTTGAAGGCATCAACGATAAATCACAATATCCAATGGTTCTCCAACGAGCAACCAACAAGTATCCCAATAATAGATCACCATACTGATTGAAGACTCTAAAATAGTCAAGTCAAAACATGTCACAACATGAAATCATCAAGAGCAAACCATCCAAAACATCTTCGTCCTCTCAAAGCGACTGGAAGGCAAATAAAATATAATTGATCAAGACTCAAAAATGTTTAACTCAGGTTTCTCGTAAACATACATCTCAGCTTCACACAAGGAACTGGAAAGCAATAACAACTAGTAAAAACATCCATCATAGAACATATCAACACATCACCATGGTTGGGTTAAGAAAGATCGAGAACAAATAATCATAACATCACAATCGCATAACCCCTGAGCCTTTGGTAACAACCTAAACTAGTCAACATCTAAAACCCCAAAAGATAGATAACATAAACAAAATAGTACAGTTCATAGTTTGGGTTGATTTCAAAATACATAATAGGGTTGACAGTAAAGTTTCAGTTTGCATTTCAATGTACGTTCCAATTGTATGAGATTCTCCGCTTAATTTACAAGTCAACCCATTAATTTATTGGCTCAAAAAAAAAATAAAGTTACCCTTATTATTAAATTTAACATCCTAAAAATAGTCTACAAATAATCCTTTAATTATTTAAGTTATAAAATCAACAATTATTGATTTTAATCGAATAATTACAATTTTAGTAAAATCAATATTATTTATGATTAACAACAATAACTAAATTTACAACTTTGTTAAATACTTTCGTTATTAGAAATCCTTAATTAAATCAAATTTAATTAAATTAACTAATAATTTATTTAACTACATTTCATTAATTAATAATTTATTTAATTATTAATTATTAATATAACTTAATAATAAAATTTGATTTAATAATAATATAAATTTATTAATAAAATTATTAATAATTAATATTATAAATTTAATATTATTTAAAATTCAATAAAATGAATGCGACTTATATTTAAAAAAATGTATTAAAGAAAAATGATTTGAAAAAAGCCCTTTTTAAAGGCTGTCGACCTCTGTGTCGCAATACCTACTGTCGCAGGGCCTGTGGCAGTCGGGTACAAAGTACCCTATTGTCGCAGTACCTACGACGCAGTGTACTGGTCGCAAAGCAGCAACAGGGGGTGGGGCACAGGGTAATTCCCCCCCCCCCCCCCCCCATAATTATATATGCATTTAAAAAAAAAATGTTTCTCCCTTTTTTTTTTCAATAACAATTATCACATTTCTTCAATAAATTTTATAAATTATAATATATATATATATATATATATATTTTAACATTGACTGTATATATATATATTTAAAACATTTTTCCCAATAACATTATATATATATAATTTAAATTTCCAACACTATCAATAAATACAATATGGATATATATATATATATATATATATATATATATATATATATATATATATATATATATATATATATATATATATATATATATATATATATATATATATATATATATATATATATATATATATATATATATATATATATATATATATATATATATATATATATATATATATATATATATATAATTTTTTTTAAACAAGATTTCTCCATTTAAATTCAACCATCCAAATTTATAGTTTGTCTTAGATTCAACCCTTCCTGTTTAAATCCTATGGATATAGAAGTTAATTAACAAGCATCTGATAAATTCCAATATTGAAATGTTTTAAACATTCATCATAGAGAATTCAGGTATACAATTCACAGACACGAAGAAGATAGGAAAGGATAATTGCGTAAATAATCAGCGATCAAAACACAAGACCCTACCTGATCCTGATGCTAATATGAAATCCTCGAAAAACTAGGAGAGAATTCGCTCCCCTTCAATAACTTTCCTCTGAAATTTTTTTTCTTAGAATTCTCCTTTTGAAATTCATTGCCAGAAGATGTCTCCCAAAATTCCTGTCTCCAAAATTCTTTCCCAAATTCGTCGTCCCTCAAAAATGAACCCCAAAGTTGTGATAAGGAGTTTTCTCCTCACATCGGGTAACTAGTTGTGCGTCCACCCAAGAGGACTCCTTGCTCACAAGACTCAAACTCAAAATTAACTTTTATTATCTTTGCTTTATCTTTTAATGCATGTTAAATGAATTATTAAATAACTTTATTTAATTTTCCACTTGATTTATATTTTTAATTAATTTATTACTTTTAATTCCATGCGCACTTTATGAAATTAAAATAACATTATTATTTTCACTTATTTTATCTTTTTGATTAATTTCTCATATTTTCAACTCATGCTCGCATCATGCGATCTAGAATCTTTTAATAGTTTAATATCTTTTACTTTTAAGTTATTTTAGAAACTTAATTGATAAAATATTTAATTAACTTAAATAATAATAATATTTAGCATTTATTTAAAAATGAACTCTAAATATATTATTATTAAATTAAATAAATATTATCACGTTCTAAATTTATCCTTAAACTTTTATCTCGAAATTCAATTCTTTTTATTTAATTAATTTCTCAATTAATTAAATATAATTAAATATTAAAGTGTCATAATAATTTTCTATTAAATTAAATCATTAATTAATCTTTTTAATTAGACTTAATTAATAGAAAATACACCAAGGACTGATGAAACAACATATGAAACCCATCATAGAAGAACACATACAAAATCAAACTAAAGGGTTATAATCACAAATTAACATCATTTGACGCATTCAGAGGGTACTCAACTTGGATACTTGTCCTAATTATCAATTAGGACAAATGGCTAAAGGGTTTAGGATTTGGACTTAAGATTTATCTCCCCTCTCTTACCATTGAGATAATGCAATAGGGTACACTCATCCTAGCAATTCAGGAAAGTCGATACTCGGTACTTGCAACCTGCATAAAATTCACGCATGTACCAACACAATATTCTAAGCTAAACAAGTAATGGCAGGAAGTGGTGCATCATGTAGATCTCGACTAGCAGGTGACTACGATTCCCTTCCTTAACCACATCAGAAACACCATACATAAAGAAAAAGAACACACATACCATACACATGCACTATGGGGTAAGTATCCATAAGAAAACACATGTGATAATAAACCATCTAACTAATCATCATCGATAACTAAAAACACTGAATAATCATCATACATACATGAAATATAGAGTACCAAGTAATCTCATCATATCATCAACTAAATCTGAAACAATATTTGATAATCTTAAAACAATACTACTAATCATCAAGTATAAAACTAGCCTAAAAGAGTTTGGCAATGATAACTGAAATGCAACTTAGGGGCAGGCACTACAAGTTCTCTCACTTCACTTGGGATATCAATAAAATATATGTGTAATCTATCCACCTATGCTATCAATTTGAGAACAAAATTCATGCCATCATTTACAAGCAAGTTTTCAAGGTGCATCTAAAGAGTTTAAGCTACACAAGCAAGGATTCATTAAAGGACCTCATTCATGCATTTACTTCTTAAGATCTAGAATATTTCTTCATTTAAGATAATGGTTTTACCCATCAAGGAAGGAGATATTCACCACCCTTGTACTTCCATTCATCCATTCAAGCATTGGAGCATACTTACAAAAATAGTTCTATGATTTGGTACATGCAGATCTCTTGCATTTGTAGAGACATCCTACATCCTACATTTTATATCTATAAACAAGCATATACACATCTTTATGGATTAACATACATGAATCCTTCCATACAAATTAAGTAAGTAAGGTGAATATCTATATTTGTCTTAATTTTTATACATGATTTCTAATTTCAAGGTTAAGTTCTAAATCAGAGATTAAATAAGGAAAGCCCTCTGCTCCCCCAACCTATTTCCTTTTTCTTGTATTGAGGTGCAAATTTACATATTGTTTAAGTTGCAGATTTGGATTTGTAAAGCTAGGGTTTCACTTTCCATTAGATTCTAGAATTCCAAAAATTATTTATAGTCTAGGTCTAGGTCAACCTGAACCTTGACCCTTCCTTCTTTGGCCTCGACCCTTAATTAAATCTTGTCCTTCTAGTTTGGAATTGACCTATGACCTCCAAAATTTTAGAGTTTATAGGTTTAGGTCCTGAGTATCTAGATCTAACCATGTTTTAGTTTATGTCACAGTTTAATAGAAAATTTTTAGATCTAAAGTGGTTCAACTCATTGGACCTCAGGGTGAGTACATTTCTCTCTTTTCATGATATAATACTTCTTGATATGTTTCAAATATACTTTAATGTGCTTGATTGTCATTTATACTTCTACATTTATTTATATATTAATTAGTCAATTATTTTCATATAAGAAATTAATACCCATTAAAAGAACAATCATAAAAATTAATATTAAATGCAATAATCAACAAAAAAAATAGGAAAGAAAGAGAGATTTTTGTTACAAGTTTGGGTTTTCATTGCTCCAAGATTGACTTGTCAATGCCCAAGACAACCACTAGACTTATAGATCATAGGAGGTGGTTAAGCCATGTTAGGAATCCTAAAGGGGAACATTGATAGTTAGTTCAAGAATACTCCCTTCTCCTTAGCATTGTTCAGTGAGATTTGAACCAATGACCAACATTTGATACCACTTGTTATAATCTAGGGTCATTACTGCACCAAAAGATCAACTTTTCAATGCTCACTACAACACTAGACTTATAAAATACAAGAGGTAATTAAGCCATGTCCTGTAGGAACGTTGGTGGTTAGTCCAACAATTTTAAGTCTATGTTTGACAAAACCTTAGATCTAGCATTGGAACCCCTTGATTCATTTGGGTTATGATGAAAGGATAAATAAGGTAGAGAAAAAAACCTTTAGAATCTATTTTATGTGTGTTGTATTAATCATAATGATGGAAATTATTGGATCTAGGCTTGAAACTACACATCAAACAAAACCCATAAATCTTTTGTCAATCTGTTAGGGGCAAACTATATCTTCAGGAGCAAAATAAAACATTAGGGGTGCAGTGTGCCCTTGATTAACTATGTACAATGTTGATTTTTATTTCCCAATTCCAAAGGAAAATTAAAAAGGGTACTCAGATCTCCAACCTATTCGATATTAACAACCTTTAATAAAAATGAGTTTTTGTTGTTAATGGGGGGTCTACCTCAGTTAAAGCCTAGTTTAGGAATTAACCTTGAATTTAAATAATTTAAATAACACGAATGCAAAGTAAATGTACAAACTCACCTTACAATAGCTTGATCCCTTGAATCAAATGCAATGCACTTACTTCACTAATTAATGTGGATCAAGAAGATGAAGATGAATAGATGTAGAAGGTGTAACAAAGGATCTTGAATGGATTGAAGAAGATATTGAAGATAAACTTCTCCAATTTCTTGAATGCCTGAATCCTTGACCTTCAGTCTTGGAATTCTTTAATGAATGCTTGAATGTTTAAAGGCTTAAAACTTGAACACTTGAGAGCTTGAGCACTAAAGTGCTTGATTTCTTGATGATAGACTATTTTTTTTATGAAGTTTGTGGATTGAAGAAATGGAGAAAATGAAAAAAACTATATAGAGTTCTGAATTGACTAACTCCTACAAGTTGACCTACTTAAGAGTTAACACAATGAACATACCCAAACATGGGACCCAAAGAAGAGATCCAAAATAGGTCCCAATTAGGGGCGCACTGCACCCTTGAAAACTAGGTCCCAAAACCTCTAGAATCCCTTCAAGATGATAAAAAAAGTCATAGAACTCCAAAATCATGTGCATAATCTAAGATACACACACACACATATGTAAATGTAAATGTATATATATGTATATATGTACGTGTATATGTATATATATACATATATATGTATACATATATATACATATACATATACATATATACATATATATATATATATATATATATATATATATACACATGTATATGCATCTATATATATATGTATGTATGTATATATATATGTATGTATATATGTATATGTATATATATGTATATATAAATATATATACATATATATATATATGTATATATACATATACATATATACATACATATATACATATATATACATATATATACATACATATATACATATATATACATACATATATACATATATACATATATTTATCTATATATATATATATATATATATATATATACATATATATATATATATATATATACATACATATATATATATATATATACATACATATATATATATATATATATATATATATATATATATATATATATATATATATATATATATATATATATATATATATATATATATATATTCCAAGTGGGTAGATGAAGGGAAGGGAGGACCAAGGAGGATAGGTTCTACCTCAAGAATAGAAGCTTTAAAGATGATGTATTAGGTGTTACCTCAATTCCATCTAGAAGGAAGGACATAAAAGGGAAGAAGGAATGAAAGATATAAGGAGATTGATGATCTCGTATTAAATAGGTGTTAAACCTTCTTTAAACTGGAGTGAATCCAATGTAAGATTATACATTTATCCCCCACTTTAGTGAGAGTACAAACTTGATCCAAACTCTTGGTAAAGTAGAGCACATAGTATAAGATACTCTTATAAAAGTAAGGAGACAAAGAATCCATCAAACCCTCAAGGTGTAATGCCACTCAAGACATACTAAAAGAATATAAAACAAAACACAATTCCATAAATGCAATAATTTTTTAAAAAAATTATCATAAAAAAAGTTCCATTATAATAAAAATACATAAAGAGTTTAGAACTATAATGAAATACAATTTCATTTCTTGACACCTATGTCCAACTTTGGAACCCTAAATGCTGATTCAGAAGTAACTTCAATAAACATCCTTAGCTACTTGAATCTCCAAGCACCTGAAAACCACACAGAATACAACATAACACAAATAGGGGCTCAATACACACTAAGTTAAAAGGTGAAATCCATCTGCATACATGTTAGTACCAACATATAGATATCCAAAAACAAATTTCTAATCCATCTAATATAGTGTAAATCTGATAATAATATGCAAGAAGTAAACAATTACTTTTCATTGCAAAAATTAAACTTGTACTAAGAATAACTAATAAATGAAACATATATATTCTGAGGTGTCATCGTTATGGCACTAAGTTTCTAAATCCAAATATGGTATGCTCATAGTCATCATATAACGGTATTCTCTATTTTACTTGTCATTGACAGAATAGAGACATGCCTTTTCTCCGTACTTAACCATATAGGTTTAAGTCATAGGTAAGGCCAATTTTCTTTTATGTGAAATTAACCCACCCAATTTATTTTTAAAGTTATCACTGAATTAATTAACTGAATAGGATAAACCAACTTCAACCACCTCGATATACGTTCATCACAGATATTCTTAAAAATACACATCAAATAGATATACTAAGAATGAACATGCAGCAATTATAAAATCAGTTTACAATATGATACTACATCCTTAAATCCATCTGTAACACATCTTATACTGCCAAGTTCAAAGGTAAATATGGATAATTACATCAACAGGATTAAAACCTATAATATCAAGATTGCATAGATACAATTGAACTGTTGCACAACTCAATGATACTTACAAAATCTTCATACTATACTTTTAATTCCTTGCTAACCTAATCATCTATACTTAACATCAAATTGACCAAGATAACAAATCATAATGCACATGATATTCACATCATCAAACATGTATCAAAATCTGCCCCAATTCATATACTACTTTCATTTTTATTAAGAACTGAAATTCATCTTACATAATAAAAGAATTCTGTCTTAAGCATCTAATCTCAAACAATTCAATAAAGCTAATAGATCACATTATAATCATAGTAAAAACTAAGTACAACCAAATCTTAACAAGTGATCATTTAACTAAGATATTAAGATAAACCAGTGTCTATAAAAGTAACACCTCTATTTTGACAATATGCCACCACCAAAATAACCACAACAACATATTAAGATGTGATGTTTAAAATCGATTTAGAATATAATTCACAATATGCAAAGTGACTTTTAGCATTTTACACAACTATTTAACAATATGTCGATACCCTGATTATATATGTATGTTTGTTTTCAAAATTACAATTTATACGTTATGTCAAAAATGTCATTCCTGTCAGTGATAAAAAATGAACAAAATACAACTTCCTTTGAAGGTATTTCACAAAGATCGACTAATGCTTTTAACATGTTTACTGCCGACTGTTCTCACTAAATTATCTACAACCTAAAGTTCCATATTGACATTATAACCAATTAGTTACAATATGCGTCGAACCTCATTCCATAACAGAATTTCCAAATTCACCCAAAATTCATTCTATTTAGGCTTATTTGACTTAAACAATTTAAACCTCCCAAATACGAATTTAACATAACAATAGTTATGCTGTTACAATATAAACCAACTTCAATTATAATACAAGGTAAATGCTTGACAAAATGTCGATGCTCACATTTCCTACTATCGACACTTCAGAAACAAAAATCTCATAGTCTACGAATGGAATATAACCACTAAGCACTAAGATTGCGACATCCAATAAACTTATTGTGAACAACATAATCATCCGTTAAAACATAAGACCCTAAACTCCGCTAAGTACATTTCTAAACTAATATGCTTGTTTATAGCTGAACTGTTTGACAAAATGCCAATGACATTAATTTCATAAGAAATTTAACTCAACTGTGTTTTTTTTTTTTAAAAACACTAACAGTCCATCTAACAGCATAACCAACCTAAATTTGAAAACCATTGTTTATGAATACGCTATACTCTGTTTTGAATAAGATATTGGGATAAACAACTATGCCCTAGCTCAAATGCAAAACCCAGTAAAAAGAAAACCCTATTCCATTTATCGAGTTGTTTAACTCTTGACGTATCGCACCATACACAGTTACCTCCTCTTTTTCCTCAACATAATAAACACCCAAAAATGTACAACATAACACAACGATAGTTTCACTCAAACTTCTAATTTAAAACTCAGAATTCGGCCAAATACAATTAACAGCTAAGAGCTATGCGATAACAAACAATAAAGCTCAGACATATCCATGTTTCCCAAGTACACTTTCATAACCTCCCTTGAGTATGGGAACAAACATTGCCCAGAAAATAACTTTGAACCTTGCCTATTTCCAGGCTCAAAAGTAGTTTACGCAAATGTCCTTCAAAACATTTTAAAATCAAACTTCTACCATTCCTAATTTAAACATTTAAATGCAGTAGCAAGAGAGAGAAGGATAGAAAATGCCCCTACGTGAGGTAAGAAGACACAACTTGTTCAACAAAGTCCCTGCTACACAACTTTATGTGAAGCCCAAAATGCCGAATCCGACCAGAGTTCAAGATGCAGAGATGGAAGAGCTTGATAAACAAACTGGCTGTGAATAATATCTCAAGGCTCAGCCTCATATGCATGAAAATAGTTCCAAAAAACCCTTCCATGTTTCCAAAAATCACTGCAACTTAGTTCACAAATGTATGCCAAACAGAGCATGACAACCATAATTCTGGCCAAGCCTTAATAGTAAACCCTCTTGAAATTGAAATGATCAACATAACACCGAGTGCCATAATGCCTCTTTAATATTGCTTTTAATGCTACAATGCAACATAGTGATACGGGTACAATAAAAATAAACCCATTACCACCGCCATTTTGGCATTTTGTAACAATGCGAAATTCACATCATTTAAGCATTCAAGACTAATTTACAAAACAACTAGTATGCATGATCTATCATCCGCGGGTAATAAAACCCTAACTTAAACAAGTGAAGCATTGACATGAAATCAAAACCATTATAGGGTAAGATGCAATTAAATATATTTAACCCTATTCACAACATTTGCAAATATACCAAGTCAAAAACCTCTAAGGTTGTGATTAATCTATTTACAATTTATATGCATAAACCTTGTAAAACTTAACCTCATGAACACTTGATACCCTATTTAATGAATTCTTATAATCAAGTTTACAATCCTTAAAACTCAAATTAAGTTAAGAACTTAAAACATTTTATTCCTTCAAAGCAATCTAATATAAGCAACCGAAAAATGTCAGGTATTAAAATCTCTATATTAAAATCATAAGTCATCCGTCATATCTAGATAAAGTAATGTTGATACCGAAAACACACTCAACAAAAGTTTTATGTTCTTGCTAAACAGAATATAATCAAATTCTGACTAAACAATCAACGTATCAAACTGAAAGAAACTAGATCACAGCTAAGTCATAAAAGAAAAATAACCAAAAGAAGGAGTCAGGCATGACACAAGGGGTTGAGACTTTTCTAACTCCTAAATAATAATAAGATATAAATCACTGACTGAGAAGAAAAAAGAGAGGAGTTATTATCTCACCCAGTAGAGTGTCCACCCTATAATTAATCACTGAAAAAGTTGCTACAAAAGATGGCATTGAAATAATCTAACATGGTGGTAACCCACTAGTCAATTCATCAGAAGGCCCATTGATAGATCAACCTTCCTCAAATCACCATAGAAAGGTCTAGTAAGATTGTGTTACCCTTGTATGAGACTTAGAAAATTGTTATGCGTTACCCATAGATAAGATTTAGCATATGTTCATATAAAGCAAAGAGAGACCCAATTTCAAGGATGCTCACCTCATGTATTAAATGTGTGCATAGAGAATCCATTCCTTAGGATTATGCATAATCTATAAAGGGATTCATAAGATATGCATATTGAAAAATAGGATGAACTAGTAATGCATATATTTGAGGATAACTTAGGAAGCATACTAAGAAACTAGGGGTAAAGTACCACAAGCTATACTTTGAATCTATATTCACCACTCCATGATTGAAATTGAAAAATGTGTAGAGTATATGCTCCCATGTATAAGTAATTTCTAACTTTTTAACACGAGCAATGGATTTAACATAGTATACACATAATCATTGAAATATGTTTCCAATAAAGGGAAATGAGATGTACAACATGCAAGAGCGTAAAAGGAATCAACTAACTTTGTGGTCCATATGATCATATGGTAGCATGCAAATATTATATCAAATATGAAATATCATTATCTCCAAAGGAAGTAGAACTACAAAACAATGGAAGAAAGGCACATAAGAGTTACAAAGAAGAGTCTTTTTGGATCACTATCACGGAGACCAAAAAGAATTGGTGCTACCATGTTGCAAATCCAAGTAGAAAACACAAGGATACAAGTATGAACAATAACACATGTACAACATAATATATAATAATGGATAGAAGAGGTAAGATACAAATAGAATAATGGTACGATGCTTTGATTCCTTTATCAGTTAGATCCAAAAAAATAACAAGGTTCATTTAAAGAAATCTAAACAAACATTAAGAAAAAATGATATAGGGGAATGACATAATGACAAGAAAACACACATAATTACTACTATGCTAGAGCACTCACTTCAACCATGTTGACGTCCTCCCCTATCTTAGCTAGTAGTATAAGAGAAGGTGGATTACTTTTAAGAGGATCTATATCCAACATAGTAGGGACAATAGCTAAATCCAAAGGACTCTTGAGAGAGTCACAATGCTTAGGTGTAGATGTAAGTGTAAGTTGTATAGAAATCATGTTAGGTAAATCAACATCAAGATCAATAATCTTATGCTCATCATAATCTAAAGTATCATCTTCATCTAGATTAATAGTAATAGAATCTAAAAATAGGAATATCCATTTCATTAGTTTGATTAATTCTTGAAGGACATGGGCTAATGAGAAGCATTCATATGATATTTAGCACAAGCCTGGTGGTTCTTTTGATATTCATGAGCATGTCAATTATGCTTAGTTTTATTAGAGACTTGTTGACAAGATGAAGGAAAATAAAAACCATAGGTTCTCTACCTTTTGATGGCACAGGGGAATGAACAACAAGAGGTTGAAAAGTGGGAGGAACTACACTAGGAGGAGGAACTACACTGGGAGAAGGATCCACACTAGGAGAAGGATATGTACTAGAAGAATGAGCCACACTAGGAGGATCAATAGATGCAAGAGGTGGTTGAACACTAGAAATAGAAGAATCAAAAGAGATAGGTGTACATAAAAAACTAGGAGAAATATCCCTAGGAATACTTAATAATCTTTTGACATTTATGAGCTTGAAAAGTGCAAAAGAAACCAAGAGTAGCATAATGTCGAGGTCTAGAAGGATGATAAAGACTATGATTGATTGTCTTAATCTCACCATCATAAGGAAATTTAATGCATTAATGAATAGGGGAAGCAATGGTTTACATGGTAGTCAACCAAGGTAAACCAAGCTTCACTCTAAATTGATCAAAAGTAAGAATGACAAAAAAGGTACTATTCACCACTTTTCCACAGAGCTCAATAGGGAAAAAAGGTGGAATCTTAAGGAGGAGACAAGAAACCATTACAAGTCTAAATCCAAGTATTAGTTCAGTCATATAAATCATGATGTTTTTTATTACCATATAAATGTTCCTAATTAATAATGTTAACCATAGAAGTAGGATAAAAAGGACACCCATAAGAAGGATATTACAAAATCCAAGTAGCAATATAGAGAGGACCATCAGGAGCCTTGAACTTATCAACATTAGTGAATTAAATGATAAGGGCTCTAGAACACTTACGATTTGTCTTATGTTTAGGAAGATTGTTAGATATAGAGGGAATATCTTCCTTAGGTGGAGGTGGAGATTGAACTACACATTCCACAACATTAACATTATTATAATTCTTTTGTTGTAAGGTATCATAAGAAACATTCACTTCAAGAGGAGGAGGAGAAGAAGGATGTTGAACAATACTAATAGTAGTGTGGTGAGGTAAATTATTAGTGTAGATTTGAAGATTTTGATTAGAAGGTACAGTAGATTTATTCTCATTATCTTAACTATCAATAGATACTAATTTAGGATAAATCAAATCCTAAATCTTATGTTTCAAATAATAATAGGCCTCAGTATCATGTCTAGGTAGGTGATGAAATTGACAAAAGGCTTTAGGATTAAAGTGACAACTTGATGTATTAGAAGGAAGAAGCATCTTAATAGGAGGAAGTGTAATCATATTAGCTCTAACCAATCACTTATAATAGAATGCAAAGACTCAAAAAGAGGAGAAAACTTACGATTCATCCAAAAAATAGAGGAAGAAGTAGCAACACCTCAAGACGCAACAAATACCTAACCATCTACTATATTCATGGATTTTTTAATCTTGATATAGTTTTAGGTTTCTAAAGTTTGTTAGGATTATGTGTGGCATCAATCTTATCAATAGGTACAAGTCCATTGGAGTGGTGCTCTCAAAATGACTCACTTGTAATTGATAATGATGAAGTGTTGCACAAAGTTGTGAAAAATAAGTAAACTCAGTAAGCAAAATATTATCTCTAATGTATTTTTGTAAACTTTCATTAAAAATATGTTGAATATTAAGATTAGGAAAAATATAGGAAATATGAGCATGTAAATGCTTAAATCTACCAATAAAATCAGTCACCTTCTCCTTATGACCTTGTTTACAATACATCAAACTAGTCAAAGAAATTGAAGTACCAATATTATTATGAAACTATTGTATAAAGGAATTAGAAAGTTTATGAAAATAATTGATAAAATAAGGTGGAAAGGAGAAATACCATTGCAAATCTTTTCCACACAAAGTGTGAGCAAACAACTTAGCTAAGCTCATATGATCATGAGCATAATCACTACATAAAAATTCTTATGATGTGTCATAGGATAACCTTTACCATTATAAGTATGAAGCCAAGGCATATTATCTTATTGAGGAGAAGTGGTGTAGATAATGTCAAAAGAAAAAGGACTATCCATATCACATGTAGGAACATTAAACTTTGATTAACTGAAAGAAGTAAGTTGTTTTTGTAAAGAAGACATAGTCTGAGAAAGTCTAAGGATAGTAGAATCATTAGAAGAAACAAGGGGAACAAATACATTTGATACACTAGGAAGGGTATATTAATTAGCTAGAATAGAAGAAACTATGGGTGGAATATTATGAACCACATTAGGAGGATTAGGATAAGCAAAATGAACACTATTATATGAAGGTTGTGAAGTTCACAATGGAATAGGTGGAACAACATAGGAAAAGAAGGAATAAGAAGACTACTAAGAGGATTAAATGCATACACATAAGTAGTTACAATAGGAGAAACATAAGTATAAATTATAGAGACCAATATGGAAATAGGAAAAATAGGCTTAGGAGTAGAAATAAGCAGAGTCATCCCTACTTTAGAAGCAACTTGAGTTAAAGGCTTAACATGTCTATGTTCATCATTATGGATCACTTTATTAATAATATTAAAAGAAGAAATAATCATAGTATTGTGATTTTCTTGTAAAAGCCAACCATGCATTTTATCAATTTCAGTAGCAAGTTTGTCAACTTGTTCAAGAGGAACCCTTAAAACTTCACCCTCATCTCCATAGAAGGATTAGGGTCATGAGAAATAATAGGGTCACTAAGGTTTCCAAAAAGAGGAGAAGAGGAATCTAGATCAAAGAGATCCATGAGTCTACAAATTTCTCCTAATGGGAATGCTATATGTATGACTAAAAGTAGTAAATCTCATATAACAAACAAGGAAAGAACACACAAAGGGATCTAACCTTATGATGTGAATTCAAATCCAATGTAAATAAAGATATAAATCATGCAATGATAGATCATAAGATAATATAATGCAAAGATATAACACCAAATCAAAAGTCAAAATGTCACAAGTCAAGTTCACCAATAAATCTAAGATAGGAAATGTGAATCAAGGATACAAGACCTAAACTAATCACATAAGTAACCTAAACACACACACACACACACACACACACACACACACACACAGAGAGATATATACATACATACATATATATGTATGTACGCATGCATTTATGCATGTATGTATATAAAATAGAGTGAAATAAGTCAAGAAGTTAAATCCTTTCAATCCCAATTCTAAAGTACTAGGTCTAGAGAGATTAGTGCTAAACAAAGAAGTAATAAACACTAATACAAAGTAGGTCTTGGAAAAAGAGGGAAAGATATCCAAGTCCTTGAAAACCCTATATGAATGTAAGAAACTAGTGCTAGATATAACTAAATATGCTAAAAGTATAAAGGAAGGTAGAGGAACACACCTTTAGAATCTATTTTATACTTATTTTATTGATTGGAATGGATGGAAATCATCAAATTTAGGCCTAGAACTACACAATGAATAAAACCTAGGAATCTTCTGCCAATCTATTAGGGGAGAATAAGATCTTTAGAGGAAAAATAGAGCATCAGGGGTGTAGTGCATCTCTGATTAATTGTGTGCGATACTAATTCTAATTTTGTAGTTCTGATGAAAACTAAAAAGGGTACTCATATTTGCAACCTATTCATTAGTTCAATATCTACAACCTAAAATAAAAAGGGGTTTTTGTTGTTGATGGGGAGTATGTCTCATTCAAACTCTAGTTTAGCAACCAACCTTGAATTTAAATAATTTAAATAGTATGAATGTAAAGTAAATTTATAAATTCACCTTACAATAGTTGGATCTCTTGAATCAAATGCAATGTGCTTACCTCATCAATTGATGTGGATCAAGAAGATGAAGATGAATGGATGTAGAAGATGTAACACAAGATCTTGAATAAATTGAAGAATATCTTGAAGATAAACTTCTTCAATTTCTTGATTTCTTGATTCCTTGATTTTCAATGGAGGAATTCTTGAAGAATTGAAGGCTTGAAATTTGAATGCTTGAGAGCTTGAGTGCTTGAGTGCTTGATGATAGAATGCTTGTTGTATGAAGTTTATAGAATGAAGAAATGGAGAAAATGGAAGGGTATATATAGAGATCAAAATTGACTAACTCCTATAGGCTGACCTACCTAGGAATTAAAACCTTGAATGTACTTAGAAATAGGACCCAAAATAGGTCCCAATCAAGGGCACACTAAATGCCTGACAACTACGTGCCAAAACCTTGAGGATCCCAAAATAGGTCCTAGATCTCTAGAATAAGGTGTATAATTTGAGATATAGTTGTTAGGGTGTGAGGAGAAGATTCCAAGTGGATAGGTGAAGGGAAGGGAAGACCTAGGAGGATAGATCCTACCTTGGTCTTAATGCCATGAGAATAGGAGCTTTAAAGAGGATTTATTAGGTTTTATCCCAATTCCACCTAGGAGGAAGGATAGAAAAGGGAAGAAAGAATGAAAGACACAAGGAGATTTATGATCTTGCATTAAATAAGTGTTAAAACTTTATTAAATTGGAGTGCATCCAATTTAAGATAATATAGTAGGATAATCTATTACAATATTAGATTGTTTTTGACTAGTAAGTGTCTATACACTTAAGTCATTTACTTAATTCAAGCCAAACAGGAAAAATATGCCGAGCACAACATACAAGATAAAGCATGTTGAGTAAATAGTGAGTGCCAAGTCACTCAAGTGCCGAGCAAATAGTGTATGCGAAGTGATTTAGGAATCAAGCAAGCAGTGCATGTTGAGTCATTCAGATGTTGAGTGATAGTATTGATGTCAATATGTGCTGAGCACCAAGGACTTCAATTTTCAAGTAACACAATTTTGTCATAGTTGTTTGTATTGGCACAAACTACTATGTAAACTATTTTAGAGCCGACTTAAAGATTGAAATACAATATTTTGGTGATAAGGATGAATCTTAAGTTGGAATCCCTATGCATTACATGCACCTAGTAAGGTAAATAGAAGGTTTAGGAGGAAATATGGGTGAATCATAGCCATTGATTCATACCTAACCCTAAGTCACCTAGGTCTTCTTAAGGAAGAAAAACCCTAAACTTTCGAAGAGTGAAAAAGGGTATGAATGAATTATCAAGGAGAGTTTTGCATGCATAAATTAGGACATTCATGGTGACCAAGGTATTATGATCTGAATTGCATTACATAATCAATTAAATGAGAATAAAGGAAGGAAATGGTGAACAACAGAGAGACATCTGATCAAGAAGGTTCAAGTATACATCAGTTTAGAGGTGATCTGTCATCAAGAAACAAAGTGCTAACTGCAAGATCATTGCTGAGACATTCTAATAGGTGAATAAGTTAATTCTCTTAACAGAGTAGTCTTAATAGGCTATATTGAAATCCTCTAACAAGGTGCCTACGTAATTGTGAGTTGATTTCCTTTAACAAGGCACACTTCTAACAGGGTGAGACTTAACAGTCTTTGCAAGCCTTTAACAGGGCAAACCTTTCACAGGGTATATCATGGTTCATGATCAAACATTGTAACCTTCATTGGATACACTTTATTACTATAGTAGCAAAGATTTGTGGGTATCATCCCCACCCCAATTTTACGTTCTCATTGGAGGGTTTCTAGGTAATCATATTTGGTGTCATATATGTGTGAATGCTTACTTGTTTACATGCTTTAGATGTATATGATTTACATGGTATTTCATTTTACTTATTGAATATATGAGATGGATGTGTGGTGAATGCTTTATGGGTCAAAGTTTAAGAACTGATTCACCGCCCTCCCCCCCTCTGAAGTTTACCTTTCCTATTGTAATTCCAGTATAATCAATATACATGTTTGATTTACCCCATTTCCCACATTAAACTCGTAAAAATGGATTTTGATTAATTATTCTTCAAGGAAAAGTAGTCAGGAAGGAATTAAATCATCTATCCTTATTGGAAGAGTAGAAAAATCTATCAAGTCTTACTTGAAGTAGGTTGAAACCTTTTCTTTAGTTACACAACGTTAACAAATATCTTGTAAGGTCAATATAAAATAAGCTTGTTTTATTGATGAATTCTAATAAGTCATCCATACTATATGTATAGTCTTTGAGTCCACACATTTTTCATGAGGGGAAAAATGGGGAATTTAAGTCACTTTCAAGGAGCTAGTATGAGTATTTTTGTACAATGGGTGTAATCTCATTCCAAACCTTCTTTTCTACTAGAATATGAGTTGGGTGTATATACATTAATAATGAACCAAACCACACATTTAGAACTAAACCTAGTAACCAAAACATTATTTCTAATAGATGGAAGACCCTTCAACCTTTTGGAGATTTGAAATAGTGAAAATACTACCAAATGTGGCATTGTATTACTCATACAAAAATGTTACCTTAACCACAAAACCCTCACAAGGTGTTGAAAATGGATTTTGTCATCTTCACTTCCCGAAAGTGAAAAATGCTAATTTTTTTTTGTAGAATACAATTCTTAATAGTTAATTTTTTTGTGAGACCATATAGACCTCTTATGTCAAGTTTTCAACATATATGAGCTATATACAATACTAAGATAATCCCTAAATCATAGACGATCAAAATATGTTAACACAAAAATTTAATTTGGTTCACCCAATATGGTTACATCAACCAAAGAAATAGTTGTCCACTTATTATATTATGTAATAAATAGAATTCACAATATAATTATTTACATTACATAGATTCTTATTTATCAAGCCTTTTTAAGGTGGTTTACAAGGTTAGTTTACCTCAGTTAGGGTACATGATGAGTATACAATACTTTCCTAATAATTTTTGCACATACCAAAACCCCATATTCTATGAAAGTAATCTCATTTCTCTTTCTTGGTTGTAGAATAGGGTCCTTTGTCTATTATTTTAATTTTCACTTGTAACATCCATTTTCTTTTCTATGTACTATTATGTTTGACTAACCTTGGCGTCAATTCCCACACTCATCTTTTTTTTTTGTATCATTCATCTATCCTCATTCATTATGGTACTAGTTGATGCTCTTAATGGTGATAATCTCTTACTAATGTGTGGAAAGTGAGAAATAGATTGAGTGTAACATTATTATCCTTGGAGGGATGAGTAATGGTATGGGGTATGATATTTAGAATTTCTCCCACATCTAAAGAAGTGGTATGATCTAGGGCACATATTAAAATTTTCCCAAGACTAACCTCCAAAGCAGTAGTTTGGTCTAACGAACCTACCACATTCAACCCTAATCATATTTATTAGGGGTTTCTAGCAACTAAAGAATCCCATCTATGAAGGAATATCCATCACTATAAAAATCTAGGAGATGCACCTATTAGAAATAGGGAATATTGAAAGGGGGGGATGGTGAATCAGTGTTCCACAAACTTTTTCCCAACTATGTATATTATTTACAAACTTTAAACTTGCATAGATGATCAAACTAAGAAGTAAACATAAGCATAACATAATGAAAATCATAATACCATTATTTGTTAACTAGGGAAATCTAGGCCAAGTGAAAACCTCGACGGGGATGGTACCCATAAAATGATCCACTAATCAAAAGTATGTTGTGATATTGACCTTGTTAGGAGTCTATTACATCTATATAGTGTATATGTCCTTGTTAGAGGAATAGGCCTTGTTAGAAGCCTCAACCTTGTTAGGAGTTGGTATTAAAATGCAAAATAGTGCAAGAAGATCCCATTTCTCAAATATGCATGTATAAATTTATAATTCTATCAATAGAGATAGATACAAAAAACCTTTTATAGTGCTAATATCTTCAATTTATGATCTATCCTTTTGGTTCCTTCTTCAAAACTGATCATACAACCATACTAATCTATACTAGCATCAAATTTTCATATATTTGGATCAAAAAAATTATGCATTCAAATATTATATCATTATAATACAAATACCACACATCGCTATACCAAAATGTTCTTCCTTTTATACCAAATTGCTTCATCTTGTTGGCCTTGATGCTTGATACTTTGCTAAATATTTTGAATTTCCTTTTTTCACATGTGGGTTAGCATCTAGGATGTCATTCCAATATTTTAAAGTAATTATTTTGGTAAACCAAAAGAATTCCTTAACCAAAACACCTTTATTCTACCTTAAACTCTGTTATGTCTTGGTAAACCTAATACTAGTAAATCTGCAATAACCCCTTCCATACATAACCAGATCTTAAGTATTTTTACTCGCATGAAATATAAACTATGTTCTTCTTTTTTGTAAGTATGCATAAGATCATGTGCCTTTAGTGAACCACACTAAAAAAAAAAGATGAATGTTCTTTGTTTCATTGATATGTATTTTGATAATTTTCTGAGTATTATGCCTTCAAACCTATCCTTTCATTTTTCTATCTCAAAATAGGATAAATGTTTCCATAAATGACAATCCTGATATATCACCTTAGCCAAATCTCCAACGACACCACCCTTAGAGGGGAGGTGGAGATGCTCTTTAGTTTTTTGTTTATCTTTTATGGGGGCCTTGTAATAAAAAATTGCATGCCCTAATTTGTTACACTTTGATATAAGACAATGAAATTCTCATATACTAGTGCTTGTATCCACTTCCTTGTTTTAGATTGTAAATAAATAAAAAATAGCAACCATGTTGACATAAACATAAGTATATACTAACTTGAACTTCACCTTGGTGACCTCATCTAATGAATCATAGCTAATAAAAGTGTTACCAATTTAATGAAAAATTTATTCATTCAAAAATTTTATTGGGATACCTAAAATTAAAATCGATATAGGGGTTTTCCAAATTAGATCAACCACAAGGTCAAAGACTAACTTCTATGGACATAAGTGAAAGCGATGATTTCAATAAGTCCACGAACCCAAAAAAATACATAATCTCTAATGTCATAAATTTAAATAGAAATAAGGCCTCATGCATTTTACAATTCACAACACTTCATTTAACCTTCCATCTCTAGTAAACCCACTTTCTGACCATGTCAATGCTTGGTCAAAAAGAGAAGTGATCTACCAAAGTATTGGCCATGGAAGAGACAAGGTAGTCAACCAATGCATCAGGAATCATCATATCCATTCCCTCCTATGTTTATGTGCACTTGAGAACTACCTCAACATCAACCTCACTCTAGTAATCACCCACCAAGGCTTGTTTTTAAAACCTTAGATATATCACCACTTTGGGCTTTTATCTGATTCCCCTGGTCATAAACTATGACCCATAAAACATAGTCATCCTTGGGTAACTTACCACTATCATCATTTTATGTTGTGCTTCTAGTAGATGAAGAATCCCAAATAGTATGAGTAGTGGACCCCTCATACATGGGTCTTTTAGTTGATGGTCGGGACTCCCCAACAAAAATTTCTCATCGTCGTGCTATTGTCCACCATGAAAATGAAAAAAATGAAAAGTTTTAGAGTGAGAGTTTAACTACTCTTAATGCTTTTTTCTTCTCTTAAGAAACTTGTCCTTTATGAACTATTAAATAAAAATTTCCAAAAATATTTAATATAATATTCAAATGTAACATAAAAAATAATATATTATTTTTGAAATATTGTTAGTTAAAATGTTAAACCAAATATTATATATAAGTTAATAGTCATTGAAAATAATTTCATAGTTATTAGTTTTTCTATTAAAAATATCTTTCTAAATTTTAAAACTAAAAATATATTCATTTCAATTAATGTCAATTACATTGGCTATTATTTCCAAAAATATTAAAGATGATATAAAATTTATAAAATTTAAAATAATATATTACTTTTTAAAATACTCTAAATTGATATGCAATTTCACAGCCTTTGTTTAATTGGTAGTGTGGCTTCCCAAATAAACTAACTAGAAATATCATGAGCTTTCCTAATCTAATTCTTGTAAATTTCCAGCTTAGTTGGGAAACTAACAAGACTAGTTGATTATGATCCTCATCTCGTGCTCTTTAGGCTTTGCAGAACCAAGTGTTGGAAACTACAATTGGAGCAATTGTTATATTTTCATTGATGTCAAACCTATTGGTAAGATAGAGTGTTAGACCTACTAAAGAGACATTTTACTAACAATGTAGAGTGCCATATCATTTGATAGATGAAGAGGATTTGAAAAGAAGAGATCATGAGATGACCTAAAGAAAGGTTGAGTTGAGATGTGTTAAGTATCATGGAAATATAATGGGCACTTGATAACTTAGTCCTTGACAAGATAATGTATTTTTCAATCAATACATGAGGTATAGAAGACAATTGATGAAGCTAAGAGTTGAAAAAAATCATAAGGATAAGCTTGACCAGGTATCAATATTGCACCGTCAATGAAGGAACTAAAGCAAAAATTAAGGAACTTAAGTAGAAGTTGAACGAAACAGTTCAAGCTGAGTGTTAGTTATTGGTGAGAAAATGTATGAAGAAGTGTAGTAATGGCCAAGCAAGCATGTTGATGTTCAGTGAGAAAGTATAGTATGTGCCAAGCTACATAGTGATGACCAACCTGAAGAACATAGTGATTACTGAGTGACAACAAAAGTTAAAGTTTGAGAAATATTTGAATTTGAGGCTGACACAGTTGGAATTTTGAATTAGTCAAAATGTGTGGGAGATAAAGATTAATGAGCTGGAGTATTTGATGCACAAGGAGAGTTTGTTAAGTGATCAAAGGCAAGCATTTTATCAAAAGTTTCTAGAAGAAGAAGAACAACAAAAATGATGGAAGGATTCATTGAATTTGACCTAACCCTAAGATCAATAGTGATGTTTAAGCAAAAAAATCCAAATTACCTATTTAAGGAGCCATAAGAGATGTTTTCTAAGGTTGGTGCATGGTTGATTAGTGATCTTTAGGAGAAGTTAAGAATAATTGAACAATAGAGGTGAAATGTTAAGAGTTTGTGAAGAGTGATTGCTTGAGGAGATGCCAAGAAGATTATAGAGATATCAATGAAGCCCGATCAATGAAGCAACAGATGAGAAAATGGAGATCCAAATTTTCAAAGTGAGTTATACTTTACAGATCAAATCTACTATTACATTCTATCCATTGTATCAGTCCAAAATCCTTTAATCAAGGTTGATCTAATATTCATTTTGTAAATCCTTTGATCAAGGTGACATTCTAATGGAATGTTCTAAAGTCCTCTAACAAGGCCACGCCTAATAGGGTGATTATATCCTTTAATAGTGTCACATTTAATAGTGTGTTGTATAACCTTTAACAAGTTTGGCTCTTAATAGAGCTCACTTCAGAAGAGTAAAAATTTGGTAGCATGTTAGTGGTTTTACCCAAATTGGGTTTCCACTTTAGATATTGGTGTCAAAGTGTTATTATCATGTGTGGATGTTATTGTTATGCATGCTATATTTTATAGTAGTTTATTTACTGGAAGTTGACACTTATAGAGATAAAGAGTTAATTAATTACATGAAATATTAAAATGTTGATGATATGCTATAGATATTGAGTGGGTATTTGAGATAGATTAATATGTTTGAAGCAATTTAAAGTTGAATCGGTACATTTGGACCTAAGGATAATTGATTCACCTCCCCTGCCCAATTTATTATAACTCATTATAATAATTAGTATTAGAGTGTTGGTGTTTGTCAGGAAAGTTTGAAGGGACTCAAGCTAAAGATAAATATGTACAAGAGAGAGATACCTAAGCTAAAAATGAAGAAATTCCCAACATGTAAAAGGTTAATGAGATTTCACTTATCTAGAATTGGATATTTTACATCTACTACTTGGACAATGAATACATTGAAGTGCCTAGACCTATGATAGTTGAACAAATAATTTTTAAAGAGAATCAAGAGCACAACCAAATGATGATTGAACTTGCAGCAACCCTAACTTATGCCAAATTTGATGATACAAAGGAATGCACTACTGCAAAGAAAATGGGGGATAAGTTGGAAAAATTCCACAAAGGAGACAAGAATGTATTAAGAACTAAGGTGTAAATCTTGAGAGGAAAGTTTGATTATGTGATAATGCAAGAAGGTGAGAATATTTCATAATATTTTGGTTGAATCAAAGAAGTGGTGAATGCTATCAAAGGAGCTGGAGGCATCATATTTGATCAGATTTTGATAAGTAAGGTTTTCAGGACTTTACTTCCTATCTGTGCAATCAAAGTATCTATAATTCAAGAATTGCGATGTACATTTGGTAATGATTTGACTTGGCAAAGATCTAAGATTCTATTGGTGAACTAGTTTAAAGTGGAGAGTGAACAAGAGGTAACTTGTTCTATCTAGATGTTAGGAACCTGTGTGTTCCTTCTGTTTATTTTGTTAGAGTAGTGTTGTTGGACGCATATGCTTTGTAAGTCGTCCCGTGAGTATATTTTATTATCCCACATGCATAGGTAGTATTACTTTTCTAGATCGTACTCAGTATATAAGAATAGGTTGAGGCCCTTGATGGGCACGGACGAATTTATTGTATTGAGCTTGCTCAAAGGAGGTTACCCCCTCAAAGTGGCCTGCGATCAGTAGATTCATTCTGAGTTCTGCTATCACTTTGTATTCTGTTATTTCGAGCATTCTCACGATATTGCTATAAGGAGGTTCATCACATCTGGTATCAGAGCACTCTCTTGGGCTCGCTGGGTGGAAATTACATCAAATTTTTTTCTGTCGTGGCCTTCAGGTTCCTCTCACTTCTAATATCTCTTGTTATTGCAATAACTCTTTTCAGTTGTTCTATCTGTAATATCATTTCGCATACTTCCTTCCTTGGCGACCCAACCCCAAATTTTACATATCAAAGCCCTAAATCCCTCATTTATCTAATTTTAGGGTTTGCCCTATCTTTTTCACCTCTCATCCAATCGCCACCAAACTGAGCCACAAGATTCAATTCCTCATTTTGCTCCCTTATCCCTCTTGGACTGTTCGCCTCATTTCGCCTCCCTACCCTTGAAACCCTCATTTTTCTGTTTCCCTTGTCCCTAGATAGTCTCCCACCACCCGTCGAACACCCATTTCCTATCTGAGTTTTACCCAAATCCAAGTTTGCCGTAACTAAAAAAGTTTTTGTTTCTCATCTTCTACCCATTCCAAAAAAAAAAAAAAAAAAAAAAAACCTTGCTTTATGGTTGTTACGCGTACAGGAGCAAAAATCATGGAAGAAGAAATGGCATCCCTCAAAACCAAACTTCAAGATCTGGATGACAAAATTCTGGGTCTTAACTTTCAGCAGTCAGCCATGAGCCGAAACCATTCAGGAGATACTGGGTCCTCTTCTGGCAATTTCCGTGGACCAAAGCTTGATTTTCCACGCTTCGATGGTTCTGATCCGACTGGATGGATCTATAGGGCAGAGCAGTATTTCAGCTTGCATAATACTTTGGATAACCACAAAGTCCCCCTTGCATCTTTTCATTTGGAACATGAAGCTCTTCAATGGTTCCGTTGGTACATCAAGGCTAATGTAGGCCCAACGTGGAGAGAATTGTGCACCCTCATTTTGGAGCGCTTTGGCCCTAGTTCCTTTGATGATTTCACAGGAGCACTCACTAAACTGTGTCAAACAGGCACTGTAAGAGAATACCAGACAGAGTTTGAAATTAGCTAATCACACAGAGGGCTTGTCTGATGAATTCTTTCGTAGTTGTTTTGTCAGTGGTCTGAAGGATGCACTTCGCTCAGAAGTCAAAATGTTTCGACCTACTACAATGATGGAAGCCCTTGGGTTGGCTAAGTTAGCGGAAGACAAGATTAGTGCTCTACAACGCTCCAGATCTAATTTTGTTCCATTCAGAAATACAGGTTCTCACAACCCTCCAGTCATACCAGCTCCCAGAACTACTCCGATCAAGCACTTGTCTGAAACAGAGATGCGAGTCAGGCAAGACAAAGGGCTTTGTTATAATTGTGATGAGAAATGGTCTCGGGGCCATAGATGTGTTCAGCAAAAGCTCTATCTCTTGGATGTGGATTCTCCACCGGAACTGGAAGAATATGTAGATGCTCAGGAAACAGTGGATGATGAGGTTGAGCCTCACCAGCCTGAACCTCCTTCACCAGAAGCTCCACTAGAGATATCTGTCCATGCTTTGGCAGGAGTCACTACTCCACAAACCATGCGGGTCCAGGGTTTCTTCAAGAAGATCCCTCTTACTATACTCATTGATTCTGGTAGCACTCATAACTTCATTGATCCACGAATAGCCAAACAGGCTGATTGCTTTATCCATCCCTGCTCTAGCTTTGAAGTCATGATTTCCAATGGGGGCACTTTACCTTGTAAAGGGAAATGTCCCAATGTGCGTCTCTCTATTGGCGATTATAACATGCGCTCTGACATGTTTGCCTTACCCTTAGGTGGCTATGATGTGGTTTTGGGTGCCCAATGGTTACGCACTCTTGGCCCCATTCTTTGGGATTTTGCTGAACTTTGGATGCAGTTTTCAGCCGAGGGGCACCAACACACTTTGAAAGGCTTACAACCAGGGTCTCTCAGCATCATCAGTTCACACCGTATGGAAAAACTTCTTAAGAAGAATTCACATGGTGTCATCGCTCAGCTCCATTCCATTCAGATGCAGCCATCAGCAGTCTCTAGCACTCCTGCCGATCTCCAACACATTTTGGACAAGTATTCTGGTGTATTTGCTGAACCTGTGGGATTACCTCCTTCTCGTCCAGAGGACCACCGTATTCAGCTCCTTCCTGGCAGTGTTCCGCCCAACATCAGGCCCTACCGCTACCCATTTCATCAGAAGACCGAAATCGAGATACTTATCCGTGACTTACTGAAGCAAGGTATTATTCGCCCTAGTACCAGTTCCTTTTCTTCTCCAGTTCTGCTTGTTCACAAAAAAGATGGGTCATGGTGACTCTGCATTGATTTCTGAGCACTTAATCATCTCACTATAAAGGAAAAGTTTCCCATTCCCGTTGTTGATGAACTTCTTGATGAACTTCATGGGGCTCATTTTTTCTCCAAGTTAGATCTTCGTTCTGGGTATCATCAAATTCGGGTTAATGAGGAGGATATACCTAAAACTGCCTTCCACACACATGATGGTCACTATGAATTTTTAGTCATGCCCTTTGGCCTCACGAATGCTCCTTCAACATTTCAGGCAGTGATGAATAACATATTTCGACCATACCTCCGGAAATTCATTCTGGTCTTCTTTGATGATATCCTCATATATAGCAAAACTTGGGCTGAGCATCTCCATCATCTGGAGCTTGTCTTGCAACTTCTCTCTGATCATCAACTCTGTGCAAAACTATCTAAATGTGTGTTTGGCCAAGAGGAAGTGGAGTATCTCGGGCATATTGTTGCACACCATGGAGTGCGGGTGGATCCTACAAAAATAGATGCCATGAAAACTTGGCCGCATCCTAAAACTCTCAAGAGCCTTCGGGGTTTTTTGGGGTTGACTGGCTACTACCGCAAGTTTGTCAAAGATTACGAGAAAATTGCAGCACCATTGACAGCTCTGTTACAAAAGGATGCCTTCTCCTGGACCCCTGTTGCTGAGACTGCATTTGAACAACTGAAACAGGCTATGTGCAGTACACCTGTTCTCGCAATGCCAGATTTTTCCAAACCCTTCACTATTGAGAGTGATGCTTGCGGCAATGGATTGGGTGCTGTTCTCCTGCAAGATGACCATCCTATTGCGTTCACTAGCAAAGCCCTCTCTGGTAAGAATCTAGCCCTCTCTACTTATGAAAAAGAAATGATGGCTATTTTGCATGCTGTACAGAAGTGGTGGCCATACCTCTTAGGGAGTCATTTTTGCATCAGAACCGATCACCAAAGTCTGAAATACTTCCTGGAACAACGGGTATCCTCTCCTACACAACAGAAATGGGTCAGCAAACTCATGGGGTATGATTATGAGATCACCTACAAGAGGGGTAAGGAGAATATTGTGGCAGATGCTCTTTCTCGCACATTTGATAATCAAGCTTCCCTTTCCGCTATTTCTATGCCCATTCCCAATTGGTTAGCGTCTGTTCAGCAGGGCTATGACAGTGACTCTTCTTTATCTCAAATCATTCACCAGCTAGCCAACAATCCTTCTGCTATACCACATTACTCTTGGGATGGTGCTTCTCTTCGATACAAGGGTCGGCTAGTGCTTCCTCAGAACCCAGCTCTACATCAGGCTATTTTTTATGAACTACATGCTTCTCCTTCAGCAGGGCACTCAGGCTTCCTCAAAACTTATGAGCGAGCAAGGAGAAACTTCTTTTGGAAAGGGATGAAACAGACGATTCAACAGATGGTGGTTGAATGTGATACTTGCCAACGCCACAAGGGTGAAACGACCCTCCTTCCTGGATTGCTCGAACCATTGCCCATCCCTACACGGATTTGGACTGATATTTCTATGGATTTCATTGAAGGGCTTCCTAAATCCGGTGGCAAGACAGTGATCTTGGTTGTGGTTGATCGTCTCTCGAAATATAGTCATTTTTGTGCCCTCAGCCACCCCTATACTACCTCCTCTGTTGCACAAATCTTCATGGACCAGATATTTCGTCTTCATGGACTCCCTTCTTCCATTGTCTCTGATCGTGATGCAACTTTTACCAGTCATTTTTGGACTGAACTGTTTTAGAAAACTGGCACCAAACTGAAGATGAGTTCGGGCTATCACCCACAAACTGATGGTCAAACTGAAATTGTCAATAAATGCTTGGAAACTTATCTTCGTTGCTTCACTTCCGAACAGCAACATCAGTGGGCCAAGTGGCTCCCTTTAGCTGAATGGTGGTACAATACCTCTTACCACACTGCCTCTAAAATGACTCCATATGAAGCAGTCTATGGTCAGGCACCTCCAGTGCTCCTTCCCTACACTCCCAACAGCTCACCAGTCCAGGCAGTTGACATAGTTCTCCGCAGCAGGGATCAGATTCTTCGTACCTTACAGGATAATCTTCACATGGCCCGTAATCGGATGAAACAGCAAGCAGATCAACACCGTTCTGAGCGCTCATTTCAAGTTGGGGATATGGTTTTTCTTCGTCTACAGCCATACAAACAATCCTCCCTAAAGCTGAAAGGGCGTCATAAGCTGGCCCCAAAATTTTATGGGCCTTATAAGGTTTTGCAGAAGATTGGTTCAGTTGCTTATAAACTGGAACTTCCTCCTTCTTCCTGCATTCATCCAGTCTTTCATGTTTCTTGTCTAAAGAAAGTTCTGGGTACCACTGTCAGAGCACAAACTACTCTCCCTGAAATGGATACGGAAGGATCCATTATCCTGGAGCCGGTGGCAATCATTGACCAGCGCACTCGCCAGCTTCGCTCTCGCTCCATCTCTGAGGTCTTGATTCAGTGGCATGGCATGCAACCAGAGGATGCTACCTGGGAACCCCTTCTTCAGATTCAACAACAATTTCCACACCTTAAGCTTTGAGGACAAAGCTTTTTTCTAAGGGAGAGGGGATGTTAGGAACCTGTGTGTTCCTTCTGTTTATTTTGTTAGAGTAGTGTTGTTGGACGCATATGCTTTGTAAGTCGTCCCGTGAGTATATTTTATTATCCCACATGCATAGGTAGTATTACTTTTCTAGATCGTACTCAGTATATAAGAATAGGTTGAGGCCCTTGATGGGCACGGACGAATTTATTGTATTGAGCTTGCTCAAAGGAGGTTACCCCCTCGAAGTGGCCTGCGATCAGTAGATTCATTTTGAGTTCTGCTATCACTTTGTATTCTATTATTTCGAGCATTCTCACGATATTGCTATAAGGAGGTTCATCACACTAGACCTATTTGATGATACTTGTCTATTTGCACATTGTGAAGATTTTTGGTTATGAAATAAGAGGCTATTTCATGTGAACTTTGATAACTTGGTAAGCATTAGTAAAGTGAAAAGAGTTAGAGGATTACCGAGACTAAGAAAACATGATAAAGTGATGTGAAAACCATGTCAAATTGGCAAAATGATAAATTATAGTTTCAAGAGAAAGATCTATTCTTCTAATCAGATTTTTAAGTTGGTACATACTGACTTATGTGGTCCTATTAGAATATAGAGCTATTATGTGATAAATATTTTATTCTATTTGTTGATAACTTTTCTACAATGATGATTATGATGTTTCTTAAAGAGAAATATGATGCATTACAAATTTTTAAGTCATATTTGGCTAGAGTGAAGAAAGAAAAAAAGAAGATTATGAAATGCTTGAGATAAGACAGAGATGGTGAGTTCATTTCAAATGAGTTCAACATATTTTTCAATGATAAAGGAATCAAGAGGCAAAGGAGTGCACCAAGGACTCCACCACATAATGGTTTAATTGAGAGAAGGAAGAGATCAATTATGGATTGTGCAAGAACACTAACAATGGAGAAGGATATTTCACAATAGTACTAGAGAGAAGTTGTAAGCACTAAAATCTACACTCTAAATCGAGTTCAATTGAAGAAAGGAAAAAAAAAAAACCTTTTGAATTTTGGTATGGATACATACCAAATGTGAATTATTTTAAAGTATTTGGAAGCAAGTGTTACATATTGAAAGATGCAAGAAAAGGTAAACTTGATGTAAAAAGTGATGAAGGTATATTCATAAGTTATTCCACTAAGAGAAAATCTTATAAGTGTTTGAATTATAACACTAAAAAAATTGTAGAAAGCACAAATGTTAGAGTTGTTGAATTTCCAGAGAAAAATGAAGAAAAATGGAAGAAAGATCATAAAGATTATAGAAAGTTTGTCTATATCTATGGAGGTGATCCCAACACCTTACCTGAACTATAAAACATGGTTGTTAAGCATCAAGCTATAGGAGTTGAGTCACAGACTTTAACTGTCGACTATTAGATAGAGTAAGTTGAGTTACAGCCAAAGACAATTGAAGGAGTTGAACATATATAATATAGTGTACAAAATCAAGAGGAACCAAGACCTGAACCTATATTGGAAAAGTATGTGAAAATACATCAAGCATCAAATCAAATTATTGGAGATAAATATTTAGGATTCATGACAAGAATAAGATTGAAGAATGACACATGCTTATTATGTGATTTTCAGCCTAAATATATCAAATATGCCTCAAATAATGAATATTGGATCAAGGTAATGAATGAAGAAATTGAGCAGATTGAGAAGAACAAGATATGGACTACACTAGTACCCAAACCAAAGGAAAAAAAAAGTGATCGAAACTAGGTGGATGTTAAGAAACAAGTTGAATGAGAAAGGTGAAGTCACAAGGAATAAGACAAGATTAATTAGTAAGGGATATGCACAAGATGAAAGGGTTGACTATGGTGAAACTTTTTACTCAGTTACAAGGTTGGAAGGAGTGAGAATTTTGCTTGCATTTTCAACTTACAAAGGATTCAAAGTGTATGAAATGGATGTAAAATTTACATTTTCAAATGGAATTCCAAAGAAAGAAGTCTCTATTGACCAACCTGAAGGATTTATTGGTCTAAACAAAAGGAATACAGTATATAAGATACACAAAACTTTATATGATTTGAAGTAAGCCCCTAGAGCATGGTCTGAAAGGTTACACAATTACTTGGTGAAAATTGGTTTTGTAAGAACTAATGACAATAGCAATTTGTATATGAAAAGTAAAGTTGAAAACAAGATATTGGTAGCTGATTTTTTGTTGATGACATCATAATTGGAGGAGATGATTTTTTGAGAAATTAATTTTCTTATCAAATGAAAAATGAGTTTGAAATATCAATATTTGGAGAGACTAAATTCTTTTTTGGTTTTCAAGTGTATGAAATGAACACGAGTATTTTCATTACTCAATCTAAGTATATCAAAGAACTTTTGAAGACTTTTGGTATGGAAGATTGAACACTAGTTGGAACACCTATGATGATTGGACACAAATTGTTAAAGAATCATGATTTTGTTGAGGTGAATCAAACCTTATATAGGTCAATGATTGGGAAACTACAATATGTTGTACATAATAGACCTAACATTGCATTACATATTGCAATTGTTGCTATATTCTCTACTAATCCCAGAGAAAACCATATGATGGTAGTAAAGATAATATTGAGATACTTGAAAGGAACAAAATACTATGGACTATGGTACAAGAGAAGTGATAAATTTGAGCTGAAAGTTTACACAGATGTTGATTGTGCAAGAAATGTTAATGATAGAAAGAGAACAAGTGAATAAGATTTCTTCTTGGGTAGAAGATTAATTTCATGGACAAGTAAGAAGAAGAACTATATTTCACAATCTACAGTAGAGGCTAAATATGTTGTTGTGGTAGTGAATTGTCCACACATTGTATGGATCAAGAAATTGTTGAAAGGAATGAAGGAAGAGATCACTAAACCTATGTGATATATTGTGATAACACAAGTTCTATAAATATATAAAATAACCATGTGATGTATACAAAGACTAAGCATATTGAGATCAAGTATCATTACTTGAGAGAGCTAGGACAAGACAAAGAAGTGTGATTGGAATACGTGAACACAAAGGAATAGTTAGCTAACATATTCACAAAGGAACTACCTAAGGATGATTATGAGTATCTAAGAGGTAACTTAGGGGTCATTTCCTTACCTAAATAAAACTGATTAGAGATGTTGCATTGCATCAAATGTGTCAAACAAAATATCTTAAACATTGATATAAGAGGTCACACTTTAGGAGTTGCCTAAAGGTGTGAAAAGTAAGACATTGAACTATCAGTAGATTAAGTTACAAGGAGTTAATATTGAGATGAATTTTTTATATCAGTCATAAAGGTGACATGAAGATGTGTGTATGGTATGTCTTTAGAATTGTTGTCAAAGGGGAGAAGTATATAGGTTAGTTAGTATACAACATTGATCAGATATAGAGGGAGAGAACATATGAGCATTATACATAAAGTAAGAGAGATTTGTATGATACAAATAGGGAGAGTAAGATCAGAGAGAATTTATAAAGAGAGAATGATTTTTGTCAAGAGGGTGACATATACTCATAGAGAGAAGAATATACACTGACCGGATAGAGGGAGCATCCCGAGATTGCTTGATAAGAATTAGAAAGAAACTAAGAAAGAGAGAACAAAAACATAGAGAGACACAACAATATAGTATTGAAGCTTTCTAGATTGCATGGTAACTAGTAAATTATGAGTGGTATTATGAGTGGTGTTTCCATCAATGCTACAGAGGGAGATTAGTAGAAACTAAAATTGGAGCAATTGTTATTTTTTCATTGATGTCAAACCTATTGGTAAGATAGAGTGTCAAACCTATTAGAGAGACATTTTACTAACAATGTAGAGTGCTATATCATTTTATTGATGAAGAGGATTTGAAAAGAAGAGATCATGAGATGACCTAGTGAAAGGTTGAGTTGATGGCCGAGTGATCATGTTGATGTCAAGTGAGAAAGTATAGAATGTGTTGAGCTATACATTGATGGCTAAGCTAAAGAACATAGTGATTTCTAGGTGACAACAACAGTTAATGTTTGAGAAGATTTAAATTTGAGGCCAACACAACTAGAATTTTGAATTAGTCAAAGTAAATGGAAGATAAGAATTGATGAGATGGAGTATTTAATGCACGAGGATAATTTATTAAGTGATCAAAGAAAAGGATTTGATCAAAGCCTTCTAAAAGAAGAAGGAGAACAAAAAGGATGGAAGGATTCATTGAATATGACCTAATCCTAGGAACAATGGTGATGTTTAAGTGACAAAAGATTGAAATTACCCATTTAAGGAGGCATAAGAGATGTTTTCTAAGGTTGGTATTTGGTTGATTGATGATCTTTAGAAGAAGTTGTGAAAAGCTAAACAATAGAGGTGAAGTGTGAAGAGTTTGTGAAGAGTGATTGCTTGAGGAGATGCCAAGCAAATAAGTGATAGAGATGTTAATGGAGGCTAGTAAATGAATTAGTAAATGAGTGAATGGAGATCTGAATTAGAAAAGTGAGTTGTACTTTATAGATCAAACCTACTGATACATTCTAACCATTGTATCAGTCCAAAATCCTTTAGTTAAGGTTGACCTAACATTCATTTTGTAAATCCTTTAATCAAGGTGACATTTTAATGGAATGCTCTAAACTCATTACATCCTTTAAAAGGGTCACATTTAGTAGTGTGATGTATAACCTTTAATAGGGTTGGATCTTAATCAAGTTCACTTCATAAGAGCAAAAAATTGGTAACATGTTACTTGGTGGTTTTCCCCAATTGGGTTTCCATGTTGAATCCTGGTGTCAAAGTGTTATTTTCATATGTAGATGTTATTGTTATGCATGCTATATTTTATAGTACTTTATTTATTGGTAGTCGACACTTATAGAGATAGAGAGTTAAGTAATTGCATGAAATGTTAAAATGCTGATGTTTTAGATTAAGGTAAAATCAAGTTTTGAAGGGACCTGAAACCGTTTACAAAATACTATAGATAAGCATTAAGAACTACCAAGTTTTACAAGGACATGAAACCTAAAGTTTTAAACAAAGAAACTAGGTTTTATAGGGACCTGAAACCAAAAGTTTAAACCATTTAAAGCAACCAAGTTTCACAAGGACCTGGAACCTAAAGTTTTAAACAAGATGGAAAACAAAAAGCAAAAACAAGTAAAACTACCCAGACCAACAACCAACACACACACTCCACAACCAGTGCCTACAAAAACTCTTTGATGATATTTGCCACCTCTTTACCTACTTCTATAGTACTTTGTATAATGTTAACTAAAGCTAAAATAGGAGCCTTAAGAGCCTCAATGGCCTTTTTCCTCATGCTCTGCCTAGTTCTCTTACTAGTTAAAATGTTCATGTTATACTATAGAGACCAAATGGGTATTTGAGATAGATTAAATTGTTCGAAGTGATTAAAAATTGAATTGGTACATCTAGATCTGAGCATAACTGATTCAACACCCCCCTCCCCCCACCCCCACTTGCCTCTCAATTATTCTAACTCATTATAACAATTGGTATTAGAGTGTTGGTGTTTGTAAGGAAATTTTGAAGGGATTCAAGGTGAATATCAAGATGTACAAGAGACAGATACCTAAGATAAACAAGGAGAACTTCCAAACATGGGAAAGGTTAATGGGATTTCACTTATCTAGAATTAGATATTTCAAATCTTACTACTTGCACAATGAATACATTGAAGTGCCTAGACCTATGATGGTTGAACAAATGAAAGAGAATAAGGAGCACAACCAAATGATGAATGAAATTGCAAAAACCCTAAGTTATGTAGAATTTGATGATGTAAAGGAATGCACTACTACAAAGAAAATGTGGGACAAGTTGGCAAAAATCCATGGAGGAGACAAGAATTTATTGAGAAGGCATAAATCTTGAGAGGAAAGTTTGATGACATGATAATGCAAGAAGGTGAGAATATTGCATAGTATTGTGGTTGAATCAAAGGAGTGGTGAATGTTATTAGTGGATCTAGAGGCATCATATCTGATGAGACTATGATAAGTAAGGTTTTGAGGACTTTACTTCCTATATGTGCAACCATAGTATCTATAATTCAAGAACTAAGATGTACACCTTGGATAGTCTTATTGGTAGACTTACTGCATTTGCATTATCAAATTTTGATAGTTATTCCCTTGCTAATGTTGAATTTGTGCTCAAATAACAATTAACCCTTAATGGAGCTAAGAAAAAAAAGAGAGAAAGTATGTAGAAATTGATAGTGGATCAAATGATGAACTTGATAAACTTGAAGCATTGTTGGCTAGAAGAATTCCTAGAGGAAAAGGAAAATACAAAGGTAAACTTTCTATTATTTGTTTTACATGTAACAAAGTTGGTAATATTGGTGCTAGCTATCATAACAGAGATGATAAGGATGAAAATACATATTTCAAGTATAAAGGAAGGGGAGATGATAGGGACAATGAAGGCAACAGAAATAAAAGAGATTAGAAGGACAAAGGTAAGAAATCTTTCTATATTGTTGAAGAGGATGGTTCTGAAAATAATTTTGGTGATCATAATGAAGAAGTTGTTTGTGTTGCAATGAAAGATGATTTTGATGGAGATGAGAAAATTGCATTGATCTCACATGTGAGTAAGAATGATAGATGGATAATTATTGATAGTGATTTCCCACATCACATGACTGGTGATACAAGATTGATAAGGTAGAACATTATAATGGAAGTAGTGTTAAGTTTGGTAATGATGCACCATGTTATCTAAAAGATAAAGGGTTAGTTAAACTTAATGAAAAGATCAAATGTGACAATGCATATTGGGTTGATGGTTTGAAATATAACTTCTTGAGTGTGACACAGTTGATAAGTTTAGGCTATAGAGTTGATTTCCATAACAAGAAGGAAAAAATATATAGTTCTACTAGTGAACTAGTTGGAAGTGGAGATTGAACAAGAGGCAACTTGTTCTATCTAGACCTATCTAATGATACTTGTCTATTTGCACAATGTAAAGATTTTTGGTTATGACATAAGAGGCTATGTTATGTGAACTTTGATAACTTGGTAAGCATTAGTAAAATGAAATGAGTTAGAGGATTACAAAGACTAAGAAAACCTCATAAAGTGATGTGCAAACAATGTCAAATGGTTAAAATGATAAATTCAAGTTTCAAGAGCAAGATCTATTCTTTTGATGACATTTTGGAGTTGGTTCATACTAACTTATGTGGTCCCATTGGAATATAGAGCTATTATGGTGATAAATACTTTATTCTATTTGTTGATGGATTTTCTAAAATGATGATTGTGATGTTTCTTAAAGAGAAATATGATGCATTACAAATGTTTAAGTCATATCTAGCTTGAATGGAGAAAGAAACAAGAAATATTCTAAAATGCTTGAGATAAAAAAGAAGTGGTGAATTCATTTCAGATGAGTTCAACATATTTTTGAATGATAAAGGAATCAAGAGGCAAATGAGTGCACCCAAGGACTCCACCAATGAATGGTATAGCTAAGAGAAGGAATAGATCAATTATAGATTGTGCAAGAACTCTAATGATGGAGAAGGATATTTCATAATAGTACTGGAGAGAGGTTATTAGCACTGGAGTGCAATGTTACACAATTACTTGGTGAACATTTGTTTTACAAGAACTAATGAAAATAGAAATTTGTATATGAAAAGTGAAGTTGAAAACAAGATATTGGTAGCTGAATTTTTTATTGATGACATCATATTTGGAGGAAATTATTTATTTGAGCAAGACAATTTCTTATCAAATGAAAAAGGAGTTTGAAATGTCAATGTTTAGAGAGATTAAGTTCTTTGCTGGTTTGCAAGTGTATCAGATGAAAAAAAGTATTTTCATCACTAAATCTAAGTATATCAAAGAAATTGTGAAGACTTTTGGTATGGAAGACTCAAGACTAGTTGGAACACCAATGGTGACTGAACACAAATTGTCAAAGAATGATGATTCAACTGAGGTGAATCAAACATTATACATGCCAATGATTGGAAAACTACAATATGTTGTACATAAAAGACCTAGCATTCTATACCTATTGTAATTATTGCTATATTCTCTTCTAATCCCAGAGAAAATCATATGATGGTAGTAAAGGGAATATTGAGATACTTGAAAGGAACAAAATACTATAGACTAATACTATGGTCTATAGTATAAGAGAAGTGACAAATTTGAGTTGAAAGTTTACACAAATGTTGATTGGGTAAGAAATATTAATGAAAGAAAGAGAAAAAGTGGATAAGTTTTCTTCTTGGGTAGAAGATTAATTTCATGGACAAGCAAGAAGTAGAACTATATTTCACAATCTATAGTAGAGGCTAAATATGTTGGTGTAGCAATGAATTGTCCACACATTGTATGGATCAAGAAATTGTTGAAAGGAATGAAGGAAGATATCACTAAACCTATTGTGATAATACAAATTATATAAATATATCAAAGAACTGTGTGATGCATACAAAGACTAAGCATATTGAGATCAAGTATCATTACTTGAGAGAGCTAGGACAAGACAAAGAAGTGTGATTGAAATACGTGAACACAAAGGAATAGTTAGCTAACATATTCACAAAGGAACTACCTAAGGATGATTATGAGTATCTAAGAGGTAAGTTAGAGGTCATTTCCTTACATAAATAAAACTAATCAGAGATGTTGCATTAAATCAAATGTTTCAAACATAATATCTTAAATATTGATGCAGGAGGTCACACTTTAGGAGATGCCTAAAAGTGTGAAAAGAAAGACACAAAGCTATTAGTAGATGAATATATGAGGATTTAATGTTGATATGACATCACTATATCAGTTACAACGGTGACATGAAGATGTGTGTATGGTATGTCTTTGGCATTATTGTCAAAGTGGGAGAAGTATACAAGTTACTTGCTATACAACATTGGTCGAATAGAGAGGGAGAGAATACATGAGTAGTATACATAAAGTGGAAGAGATATGCATGATATAAAGAGGGAGAGTAATATCAAAGAGAAGTTATAGAAAGAGAATGATTGTTGTCAAGAGGGTGACCTATGTTCATAGAGAGAAGAATATGCACTGACCTAATAGAGGAATCATCTCGAGATTTCTTGAATAAGAATTGGAACAAGACTAAGAAAGAGAGAACACAAAATAAAAGGGAGATGATAGTATAGTATTGAAGATTTTTTGGATTTCATGATAACTAGTAAAGTATGGTTGGTGTTTCCATCAATGCCAAAGAGGGAGATTGTTAGAAACTAAAATTGGAGCAATTGTTATGGTGTCATTGATGTCAAACCTATTGGTAAGACAGAGTGTCAAACCTACTAGAGAGAAATTTTGCTAAAAATGTAGAGTTCTATATCATTTGATTGATGAAGAGGATTTGAAAAGAAGAGATCATGAGATGACCTAGTGAAAGGTTGAGTTGAGATGTGTTATGTATCATGGAAATACAATGGGCACTTGATAACTTAGTCCTTGATAAGATAATGTGTTGTTCAATCAATGGATGAGGTATAGAAGATATTTTGATAAAGTTAAGAGTTTAAATAACTCATAAGGATAATCTTTTTTGAGTATCGATATTGCATGATCAATGAAGCAGTTGAAGAAGAAGATTAAGGAACTTAAGTAGAAGTCAGGAAAAATAGCTCAAACCAAGTGTTAGTTATTATTGAGAAAATGTATAAAGAAGTGTAGTAGAAACCAAGCATATTAATGGTTGAATGAGCATGTTGATGTTGAGTGAGAAAGTATAGCATGTGTTGAGCTACACATTGATGACCAAGCTAAAGAACATAGGTATTGGTGAGTGACAACAAAAGTTAAAGTTTGAGAAAGATTTGAATTTGAGGTCGATGCAATTCAAATTTTGAATTAGTCAAAGCATGTGGAAGATAATGATTGATGAGATGGAGTATTTAGTGCATGAGGATAGTTTATTAAGTGAGCAAAGAAAATTATTTGATCATAAGTTCTAGAAGAAGAAAGAGAACACAAATGATGGAAGGATTCATTGAATCTGACCTAAACCTAAGATCAGCGGTGATATTTAAGCAACAAAAGATCAAAATTACCTATTCAAGGAGGCATAGGAGATTTTTTCTAAGGTTGGTTCATGGTTGATTGATGATCTTTAGGAGAAGTTTTAAAAATTTTAACAATAGAAGTGAAGTGTGAGGAGTGATTGCTTGAGGAGATGACAACAAAATTAGTAATAGAGATGTTAATAGAGGCCAATAAATGAACCAACAAATGAGCGAATGAAGATCTAAATTTACAAAGTGAGTTATACTTTATAGATGAAACCTAATATTAAATTCTAACCATTGTATTAGTACAAAATCATTTAGTCAAGGTTGACCTAACATTCATTTTGTAAATCCTTTAATCAAGGTGACATTCTAATGGAATGCTCTAAAGTCTTCTAACAAGGCCACTCCTAATAGGGTGATTAAATCCTTTAAAGGGTCACATTTAGTAGTGTGTTTTATAACCTTTAATAGGTTTGGCTCTTAATATAGCTCACTTCATAAGAGTGAAAAATTGGTAGCATGTTACTTGGTGATTTTTCCCAAATTGAGTTTCCACGTTGAATCCTGGTGTCAAAGTGTTATTTTCATGTGTGGATGTTATTGTTATGCATGCTATATTTTATAATACTTTATTTACTAGTGGGTAGGCTTGTACCTTAACATTATCAGTTCTTTAAGGGTTTTTATAGATGATCAATTGTATTTAAATCTTGGGTGATCTCTTGAGTTGGAAATGGATTATTGAGAAAGATCATATTGTGTCTTTCACAACTATGAGTTTTTCAATTATTGGATTGCTTTTGATTATCTTATTGTTGTTTGAATAATCTATTTTAGTTTTTAAATGATATTTATAAATTCAAACGTTGATCAAAGGTCAACATTTAACATAGACTAGTGTCTTATTTCCTTTGGGCAATATAGTTATTCTTCTTTCTTGATCTTACGCAACAAAAATTTTAGATAATTTTTAAATCCACCACTTACATGGCTCTGTCACCTATACTAACCTTTATGTGTTTAATTTGTTATCTTATAGTGCAATTTGTCTTATTGTATTTAAATTTTAATAGGAAAAGACTTATAAAAAGAATCAATTTGAGAACTATACTAATTATGATATGCAAATATTAGTAATTTTAATCAAAATAAACATTTCAAATGATGATTAAGACAACTTTTATTTTCTTAGAAGAAATAAAAATCACAAAAAAAATTCAATTAGAGAGAATAAATCCACACCTTTTGAGAAAAAGAAGAACTAATTAGTATTAAACTTGAAAATCTGTGAACATAAAACTAAATGTATTGCAAATGATTGTGAAAAAGTATCAATTATGCATTCTTGTCTAGTATATTGATATTGAAAAAAGATTTTCTTTATATAGAAGAAGATCCTACAAAGTGAAAAGATATGAATTTTCACCAACAATTATAATTTCAGTTTGAAACAACTATAAGAAAAACCAAATAACTAATCCCTAAAAAAAAAAGCTAATCAACACTAGGCATCTCCCAATAGAGTTCCACAATTCTTGATGTACTTTAGGTACTCCTTGGATGCATAAGCATCAACATCATGGATAATAAATCGATTTGCATAATCCAAAACTTTCATATACTCTATTTGTGCATTAGTCCTCTTCATTTTGTTTTCATCACTATGAGAAACGTCCAAAGCAATTTCCAAAATAACATTGCGCTCCTCCATCTATAGGTCCAATATTTTCAAGCCACCATCTTTGTTCTCCAATGTCAAGAGTCCTTTCCTAATTTTTATATTGAATTCCTCATTATGTAACTCCAATTTTTTTGAGGATATTGCATGCTTTAAATTACTTCATTCATTGAAGAGAGTGATCAATTATCTGACCTGTTTATCTTTAGGTCATGCAATTTGGAAAAAGGGGGTAAAAATTTATTCAAACAAAGCCAAATTATAAAAGGCCTCAAGCCCAGACAACCAAAACACAAACCCAAGAGCAATTAAATTCTATCCTTTTCCACTAACTGCTCAAAAGTCCCAAAATAATCAGTAGGAAGATCATCCCCATCTGAAATATCCCAACCAGCTCCTTTCTCTGACACCCATTTTGCCAAGACATTAGCCACTCCATCCATTCCCTAGGAATGTGGAAAAAGGAGATCCAATCCAAAAATCTACTCAAGTGAAGAATCTCTCTAACAATAGAGGCAATTTTCCAATTAGAGTCATCCACACTCTGGTTATTTTATCATATCCACAACAATCTGAGAATTTGATTCACACACCATTTTCCTCCAACCTAGAGAGCAAGCTCGCTCCATATCCACCTTAATAACCAAGGCCTCCATCACGTTATTGGAATGAACTCCTTTGTGAACAAAGAACATGAAAATAAAATTTCCATCTTTATCTCTCTCAATCCCCCCCACACCAGCCTGGCCAGGGTTTCCACGGGAGGAGCCATCTGTGTTAATTTTAAGGATTGCATCCGGTGGAGGTCTCCTTCTCCCCACCCTAAAAATTTTTCTCTTGCATGGCTGGGATCTCTTACCTTTATGCTTTCCAATCCTTTGTCCACCAATCCCAAATTCCTGACTATACTAAAGTCACCAGGATCCACTGGCTTAGTCATATCACACTTAGCATAGATAGTCTCCTGAAGTATACTTAAAATCAGCTGCCATATTTTAGTGATAGAAAATTTGACGATTATGTTCCAGCCAAAGATTCCAAAGAATAAAAGTAGGTCTAATAGCCCAGGCCACCTGGAGGAAAGAAGTTTTCACTAGGGGTCTACCAAGGCTATCCAAAAATTCAATAAGAGATTCAACATGAATGCATCCATGACACCATGCCCCCCACCACTAATGCTAGATTTCTCTAGAGAGAGGGCATAAGAAGAATAAATGAGAAGTTTCCTCTCCATTCAACATATAGAGGGAATAGAGAGAATGACCCTGAAACCCTCTTCTCTGGAGATTATCCCAAGTAAGACACTTCTTTTGAGCAACCAACCATAGAAAAAAATTACATTTCGGCCAAGAGAATTTATTCCAAACCTTCTTCCACCAGGAAACCTCATGAACTTCATTACATTGACTATCTAGTGGAGCATAGCCTTGGGCCTCACTAAAATTTCCTTTAGGAAAAGGACCCCAAGAAAGGATGTCTTTGTCCTTAGAGGAATTGCATAACCTATCAGAGAGAAGATTAGCTATCTTAGCCTAATTCTCCAAGGAGCCCCCTTGGGGCCATTCATGTGGATCCTTCCAACTAGCCACATCCATCGATCCACATTGCTTAATAGTCTTGAAGTGAGCTACCTTGGTCCATCTTGCAATAGAAAAAATCTAACACAAAGGTTGGGGGTGGGGGTAGCTAGAGAGAATGGGAGGCTAGCCATCCCAAGAGTCCTGTCAAAATAATACACTCGATCCATCTAATGCCAGCCTAGGAATATCCTGATGCTCCACTCTCGAGAAGTACTTTTGGGCCAGAATCTTAGCCCAATCTTGATCTTGATTCTTGCATCACCTCCATTATAACTTTGCTACTAGATCCTTGATGCCAAGAGCCATACATTTAAGGCCTAGCCCCCCAACAAACTTAGGCAAGAAAACTGTGTCCTAGTTGACTAAACTCCATTTGGAAGAGAGGAGATTTCTTAACCAAATGAATTGTCATGACAAAGCATCAAATTCTTTCATAACTCCAATGGGAGAAGTTTGCACTAGACACCTGTAAATGGGAAGAGCCTAAACCATAGTCTTGAGAAGGATAACTCTTCTAGTAGAAGAGAGCCACCTATGAGTCCAGTGACTCACCCTAGTTCAAAATTTTTCCAAAAGACGTTGCCAATAATCCTTCAGTCGAGTCCCTAGAGCTAATGGTACTTTGTTGGGCATTCGTTTTGCATGAGGTCAACGATAGGAATCCATAGTGTAATTCCTCTCTTGAAAAGCAAATCTTTTTAAGCATCCACTCCAAGGTTCAATGTTTGTCTTGTGACGTACCAAAATCTGCTCAGTAGAAGATAAATGTGAATGTTCACGAAGAGGCCTTTGTTGGTTCTTAAAAAAAACTCTTTTGTCTTGGAATCGAAGTAAAATCTATTTTTTGTCTCAAAATATCACACCAAAAGAACAATATTTTTTGTATTTTCCATTTTGTCAATGAATGCAATTCTAACAATGCAACTACTATGAGGTTCTATTCTAACAGGGGGTTAGCAAAGCAAATAGGAAACCAATCAAAATAGGAGCAGTGCTTCCTAGAATCCACTGATGCAATTGTCGATGAGAATCTTTAACAAATTGAATGATGTTTCACTCTTTATCAAATCGCAAGGCCACGAAAAGTGCGCTCATGCGAGACAAAAAGCTATGTAGACAAAATCGGATGATCTCTTCTCAAGATCGTTACGTCAATGAAATTCATATATTTGTAGCAAACACTAGAACTAAAAGATTGCACAACCAGAAACAACGCAATAAA
Source organism: Cupressus sempervirens (assembly GCA_028749045.1). Taxonomy (NCBI): domain Eukaryota; kingdom Viridiplantae; phylum Streptophyta; class Pinopsida; order Cupressales; family Cupressaceae; genus Cupressus; species Cupressus sempervirens. The sequence continues at coordinate 509,624,774 of CM053788.1, read as the reverse complement.
CCTATGGCTCAATCACAACCTCATGAATAAAATTCACAAAACAATGACACATTTAGGCAAGGATAACTACACTCCAAATGCTAACACCAAAAGCATAACTTTATTGCATAATAATGGCAGCCCTTGTTACATTTTACAATGGGGTATTTATAAGAAATCATCTCCTCAATTTGTGTTGAGAGTGAGAGATATCTTAATGCAATAAAATGCTTTTAAAACATTAAAACAAACTAAATACATACAAACTAGTAATCTAACTAGTGCCTAGAGGGACTCCATCCATATTTTATTCATTAATTAGATACATGAGCCCTTTACATGTTAAAAATAATGAAATCATGAGAGAGAAAGTAGGAGGAAGCCATCAGTCAAAGTGGAAGTGCTTGGAGGCTTCAAAAATGGAAACTGGCCCTTCACTTGATGTGTGTTGGAGTTAACTTGCCGTCAAAATGCACTCCCAGTGCATGGAAAGTGCTATTTTTGGAAGTGGTAGTCAACTGTCAGCACACCTCTAAATTGCAGGCTTGCATGAAATGTGAAGCTGTGGACCTGTAGACCTATATACTTGCGGACTTGTGTAGCTACAAACTTGCAGAGCTTAATTTGCCAAAAAATCAAAGTTCTCAATTTTGAAAACGATTTTTGGGTTTTTCTCAAATGAGGTTTTAGATCACTTTTTGTATACGCTCCATGCCCCTTTCTGATGATTTACACCCTCTTTATAGCCAATTACTTTCATAAACTTGCACTCCCTCTGCTTCTTCAATCAAAAATCTCAAGGCACCTGCATTGAATCTTGTCCCCAATAGTTGCATAAGGTGAGGAACCTAATTTGCTTTATGTGTCCAACCTCTGTATCTTTGACCTTTGTCTTCTCTCCACCTATCCAATCTTTCTTGGTGAGAAACCAAGTGATCTAGATTATCCAAAATGATCAAATGTTTGCAACTTTTTCATATTTTTTTACAAATTTTCTAGGCATTTTTAAATGACCTTTCTGGAGGTCTTTTTCTCAAAATTTCAAGTCCAAACCTTCGTCGGTCCCTAAAATTGGGCAGACAAAGGCTCACTGTTTTAGGGACTGAAATTAGATCTTCAGTTCTTCTTTCCAACAGTGTAAGCGATTTTAAATTCTGAGGCCCAAGTCAAAAGTTATGACCTCGACAAGTTGAGGATGTCATTTTTACCTACAAAAGAAGCAAACATTATTTCGTAGAGTTAACAATGCATAGTAAAGACACACTAGCTACTCAAACAAAATTAGAGGTGAATCCTAAAATCTGGCTAAGTCTGAAATCCTGAAGCCTTGAAATTTGGCTAAGTTTGGATTCCTGAAGCCTTGAAATTTGGCTAAGTCTGGATTTCTGAAGCCCTAAAATTTCCTACAATCTTTACCTTATCTTGGGGAGGTCTGAAACCTATCTCAAAATATTCATCGCATATATTAAAATATATCTTAAGTATAAGGAATTAAGTATATGTCAATGTCAACTTATACTTAAACGATATATTTTAAACCCCTTTTATGGCTATTCAGAGAAAATTGGAGGTGAAAGGGTAGCTTGGCAAGGGCACATGGTGCCTTGGGAGCACAACAGCATGAACACGCATGAGGTGCCTTGATCGTGCATGTGCGCACACTTACAAACTGTAGCAGAGCACACACGCTACGGTGCACTTGCGGTGGTCCGTGGCAGAGTGCACTGCGACAGACAACAGCATGCACATGTGGTGGCATGCAATGACAAAGGGAAGTTGCGTGAGCACACGATCGAGCGCGCTCGCACGATGGAGTACGTGCATGTGGCGGTGCAAGCGCGATGATCGTACTTTGTGGCGCAAATATGTGCGGCGCTTTTCAAGTTGTTTTTTTTTTCAAAAAAAAAATTTAAAAAAATTATTTATTTATTTTTATTTATTTTTGGGTTTTTTCAAACTTTTAAAATTCAAAGCTATTTAATCGAGTTTCTTTCTCCCGACTCCCAAACTATGAGTCTGGGAGTCGAAAAAAAGTAGGGGGTCCCCATTCTTAGCAAGGAATGGGGCATGTGTTGTGGAGAACACAACATACTCCAAGATAGATCAAAGGACGAGATCCAACTTGAAACCTGAGAATCCTAGCAATCCTAAGCTGAATCAACTGAGGAGTATTAAAGAAATAAATAGAAGATTTACCTTCATTAATTTGTTGTCCTGAAGCTTTTAAATAAGTATCCAAAATCATTCTAAAGTTTCTTGGCTCATTAATAGTAGCCAAGCCCATCAGTTCAGTATCATCCACAAATTGGAGGTGTGTGTATGCTGGAATATCATTGTGCCACTTCCACCCTTGGACAAGCCCCTGCTCTACTTGAAATTTTATAAATCTGCCTAAGCCCTCTTCCATAATGATAAAGAGATATGGAGAGATAGGATCCCCCTATTGAAGCCCCCAAGAAGCAGAGAATAGTTCAGTGGGTTCTCCATTAATAAGAATCGAAAAGGATGGGGAAGTCACACAACTGAGAACCCAATTCACCCATTCCATATCAAATTTTAAAGTGAGAAGTACACAACCTAGGAACTCCCAACTAACCCAGTCATAAGCTTTAGCTAAATCCAACTTAATAAACATAGCCTTTTCCTTAGACATGGCCATAGAGTGAATAGCCTCTAAAGCAATAACCACCCCATCAAGAATCTATCTACCACCAATGAAACCTCCCTGTTCCTCAAAAATCAAAGTGGCAAGAAAAGGCTTGAGCCTTTCAGCAATAAATTTTGTGATAATTTTGTATGTGGCATTACATAAAGCAATAGGTCTGAATTGATCCAAACTGTTAGCCCCATCAATCTTGGGAATGAAAGCCAAGAAAGTAGCATTCAAAGACTTTAGCATTTGTTTATTTTGATATGATTCCTGGACTACTTCTAGAAGATCAAATTTAATAATCTCCCAAAATTCTTGAAAAAATTCAACGGAAAAGCCATCAGGGCCTGGGGCTTTACCTTTCTTCATACCAAAGACCATCTTCTCCAGTTCATCAAGCACAATAGGCCTTAGTAGATCCCTATTCATACTATTAGACACAAGTTGAGGAATGCAATCTAAAATAGTCCTTGTCTCCACCAATGAACCAAGTTCCTCCTTAGAGAAGAGTTGAGAAAAGTATCTAGTGGCCTCTAGAGAAATTGCCTCTTTGGAAAAGAGTTGATCTCCAGAAGCAGAAACAAGAGAAGTGATAGAATTTCCAGACTTGTGAGCCTTAACTGTGTTGTGGAAGAAAGAAATTTTTCTATCTCCCTCCTACAAACAATCCACCTGAGACTTTTTCTTCCAAAATATTTCCTCCTAAAGCTCCCATTCCTCAACCTCCCTTAGAGCTAAGGACTCTTCAGACATTAAATCTGAAGTCATTCCTTGGTCCCTGATCTGGCAAGTGATACTATCCAGCCTGGCTTGCACCTCCCTCAAATGTTCTTGAAGATTCCCAAAGCACTGTTTATTCCACTATTTCACCCTAAATTTCACATGCTAAAGCCTCTTCTCAAAGGTGTACATGGAAGTAACATGAGGAGGCCTACTTTCATACCACAGGCTATCATAAGATCCCGCAGGGAGGGATCCCTCAACCACATCAGCTGAAACTTGAAGGAGGGATTCTTAGAAGTCTTGAAAGGAATGATAGAGAGCATAATAGGCCAGTGGTCAGAGCCTCTCCAATCAAGAATTTCTGATATGGTAGACCATCTAATATCCAACCAAAAACAAGAAACCAGGAACCTATCAAGCCTTTCTAAAATAGTCTCCATCCCACTCCTTCTGTTATTCTAGGTGAATAAACTAGAACTTGATTTAATATCAATAAGATTCAAAGAACCAATATTATCTTGAAGCATACTAGAAGAAGGGCCTAGTCGAGAAATCTCGCCCCTCTTTTCCCCTAAATTAGTAATAGCATTAAAATCTCCAGCTACAATCCAACGAAGGAAAGGATCCAAGGATTGAACAAATATGATATGTGACCACATAAGAGATTTACCTACCAAATCACTAGGAACATAAATATTTGAGAACAAGCACCTTTCACTTGTCTCAAAGAGAGAAGCCATAAAAGAGATAGAATACCTACTCAAAATCCACCATAGGGGAGTCACCTTCTTAGGATTCCAGAGACAAGCAAGACCACTTCAGCTCCCTTGAGCACCCACTGCCTGCCAGCTACCATGGGGCCATAACTTTGGCCCACAACTTTCCAATTCATCAACTGTAAGCTTAGTTTCCTAAATGAAAATAACATCTGGAGAATGAGAATCTATCAATCTACGAACAACCTTTTGTCTAGGGATGTTGTTCAACCCCCTCACATTCCAAGAAAGAATAATCATTTAGAGGACTGCGAGAAGTGGGAGTTAATGGGCTTCACAAACCCTACCTCAACCAAAGTCTCTCCCATCATCTTAACCTTTTCCTGATATGTCTTCCTTCCACTCTTAGCAGACTTCTCTGAGATCCCTCTTTTAAGGGGCATTTTCTCTAGGCCTAAAGTGGAAGTAGCTTTAGAGCCTTTTGAATTGTCAAGCCTCCCTTTCTTGCCAGGAAGGTTGGAAGCTGTGATATTTGAGGCATCACAAGGAGCCAACCCACCAAGAATAACACAACTTTTCTCCTAAACCAATCCCTCTAAACAAACTGACTGACCTTGTTCTTCTTCAGGCACTTGGGCTAGATTCCCAACCACCTCCATTAGGGGTTCCTAGAAAGAACCATCAGCCAAGGATATCTCAACTGGTATGCCTTCCTCTTGTACCAAATTCTCTAGAACATTAAACCTATTAAAAGTGCCATCATTTTTTCTGTCCATCCAAGTTCTCTTCTTCCCCTTTCCTTTATTTCACAACTTCATTGGGATAAAACCCTTCTTGTCCGTAGAGGGACTTTCTGGCATAGGGGCCTCACCCTTTTCATCCTTAGGGGTTAGCACATTGGATGTCAATGATTGAGAAAATTTATTCAGAGGGCATTTGCATTGTAAGTGCCCATACTCATGACAAATCCTGCATCTAAAGGGTAAACTCTCATAGTCCAACTGTTGAATCCATGAAGAAGGGCCCAGGAATATTTCCATAGAATCATGTAGTAGATTATTAAGATCAACCTCTACACAAATTTGTGCATATGAAATTACCTTACAGTCTTGGGTTTGTGTGGCTGACCCAACCAATTTCCCAAGCAAAAGTGATATCAAATGAAGAATATCCTCTCTCCAAAATTCCAGAGGTAGTCATGGAAGCCAAACCCACACTGGGACCTGAGACGAGATCTCCTTATTAGATTTGAACCCAATGTGCGAGTGTTTGAAGAAAAGCCCAACCTAGTTAAAGAAGTGTGGGCCCCCTTCAAATACCTTGTTCATGTCTGATATATTTGAGAAAATAACCATAAAATAGTTGTTGGCTGCTAGAAGAATTTCCATATCCCCTTTCAGGTTCCAAATTTGATGCGCCCATGATTCCAACACAATAAGAGAAAGCCAAAGACCCAAAAACTTATAGATGAGTGCATGCTTGTCCTAGTACTCCACATCCTCTGAAATCTACTCTGGTTGGATAACCAACACTAGTCGATCATTAGATCGCTCCAAACACCCATTCATCTTCTTAATACAGACAAAACCCTTTGATGATGAAGCATTTACCCCAGATGGGAGATTGTCAGTTTGACCCTTAGCCCCTCCCCACAACAGAATAGAGGGATCAACCATCTCCATATCGACGAATAAAATTTGAGATGTAGAGATCTTTGATTGCTCCATGTCCAGAGCCAAAGACACTAACACCAAGTTGAAACCTTAATCTACAAACACAGTCCCTTACTATGCACCCCACCCTCCATAGCCAGTCCCAGTCAGCTCCAACCCCAAACAACTACCAAATAATCCCCCAAAACCCATCGCAGCACCACTCACACCTCCTACATTGCCTGCAGAAACAATTGCCCACCAACAGTTGGAAAAATGACCTCGTACGCAGCACTGAATTCTTGAAATCAATAGGCTTAGGGCACATGGGCCCTAGCCTCGTAGACCACCTGCTCACGAACCAGAGCCATATTTCTCCTCAGGTCAGGTCATGCAATGTAATAATTAATCTATTTTTTATTATCATATTCTTCATGTTCTCCTTGTAAACAGTCTAGAATTTCTCAAGAGCATATTTTAATTTGTCAAATATATATATATATATATATATATATATATATATATATATATATATATATATATATATATATATATATATATATATATATATATATATATATATATATATATATATATATATATAATTTTAATGTATTTCTATTAACATTTTTATGCAAAATATCATTTTAATTTTTTTACTATGCATCTTCTAATGTAGAGATCCTTGGAATTAAGGAACTATTTTTCTTCATCCCTTCTTCATATTTTTCCTTGTAATTATTCCTCTCTTTGATCACTCTAAATATTTGGGATTTATTGAATTTTTCCATATCAACACTCAAATATGTAAAAAATCTAGGATCAATTTTCCCAACCTTAAATTTCATCATGTTCCTAAATACCTTATCCAAATCATTGATCGTGTGCCTTTTATTTCATAGATATAATTCCCAAAACTATAAAGAATTCTTATCTAGATCAAACCTTGATTGTGTATAGATCTCATAAACACCTTCTATATCCAATTTGTATTATTTGTTTTATAAATACAAAAAAATCTCAAAATACAATGAAGCACTTATCTCCCAACCTGAAAAAACTATTTTTCTAGACTCAATCAACATTTGTATGCTACTTTGAGGAGTCATATTTTAAATTTCCTAATCCACATCAACCTCTAATCTTCTATCATTTATTCTTCATTATCAGGAGTGACACACAAAATGGATTCTCTAAGTTTTCTACCCTTTAAATTGAATAGGAAAGATTTGAACTCTTTTAATTTGACAAACATATCATTAGAGAAAATAATGTATGTGATTCCAATCTATCATCCTTATCAACCTATAATCTTGTAGCAATCTGATTATCTTTATCTGGATCATCATCAAGTTCTTCAATATGTGATCTATATATGACACCTTGCTCCCAAAGAATATTTTCATAAGACTCTTCTTCCATAGATTTAGATTCCATTTCCATAAATTGTTGCATTTTCATGTCCAACCCCATTTTGCAATTACCAATTGCCTCTCAAGGTTCATGATCCTTCATTTTCCTGAATATTTCCTCTATTGGCTTAGCCTCGCAAAACTAATCTCCCAAGTTTTTTTTTATCTTCTTCCATTAATGGATATAACCCTTTAGATCATATCATTTTATGGGTGAAATTTTTGTCAGGTTAAATTCATCCAACAATTTATTTTGTAACTTCATATGCTTTTGTAGAAATAATGGTTAAATCACCAAAACTTAATGTAACAAACAAGAAACTTTTCTTATGTAATTTTCAAAAATGTATATTTTTTAATAAACTCAACTGTCATTCAATTTCAAGATATGTTATTCTATTTGGTGCCATTTTAGACAATTTATATGGATTCCCTCAAAACTATAAACCCTAGCGCATGTAAAACCATGATGAACATACCAATCATCCCAATTATGCTAAACTATTTTTTGTCATCAAAGTCCTTAGGCCTTAGGAACTACTTAATCTTCATAGATATAAATTGTCATTAGGATGACCATACATCTGATAAATTGTCTCCACAAACTATTCTTCAACTTTAAAATATAACTTTCAAATTAATTGTATTGACTACTCCTTCCCTTCTTTATCTCTAGTGGCTAAATTTATGGCCACATACCCCTTGTGTGTCCATAAAATAACACCATGTACATCAATATATTTTAGTACTTGAATCTTGGTTTATCACTATCATTTTGAATGGAAAAAAAATCCTTCATGCATATTTTTAGCAACATATTGAACTTAATCATTAAATGGCCTAGGTTCAAACATTTGGATTTTTATTGTCAACTACATCAGACCTATTTTCATGAAATGGGGGACCTCAACATCTCCAAATTTCCCATTAAAAACTATGTTTACTACAAATAGGGTTGGAATAAGTCAACACTAAATGGAGGACCATCTTCATTTATCAACTAGCTACATTTCCCTAGTGTCATTTTCCTATGAATGACCAATTTCCAACCCTTATAGGCTTTATCTAATTTGGTCTGTTCTTCTTCTAATTCTTAAAAATTCATGGAAAAATCATATGACTAGTCTAAACTAAAAACTTATACTAAGGCATTTGGTAATATCTATATATCCCCTTTGGATCCAATATGCCTCTCATCTGTGAAGAAAAACTTCTAACGAGTAATTTCAATAATTAAATGTTTGCAAGAGCATTTGGAATATTAAGCCTATCAAAATTCATTCTCCATGGGTGATATATTTGCATAGGATTGTTCATTTTAAAAAAATGAAAAAAAAATCTCATATCCTCCCCACATTCATTTTGATGTCCTGTACATACTTGAATTTATCCTCAAGTTGGTCTCTCTCATAATTTTTTCTTCAAACTCCTTGATTTAGAGTTGAGGGCATGCATTTAATCAATCATGTCTTGGTTGAAACTTCAAATAAGGGTTGTCTCCTTGGTTTTAGTTTTATTTCCTTTTCAATCTCCACTTTTGGAAAGTTTTTTCTTTCTTGACATACTAGAGGCCTCCATGTGAACAATTCTATTTGCAAATTAACCTCATGAATGAATTCTATGCATCTTCCTTCTTCAAATTTCCTAATGCAACCTCTTTGCAACTTTGGTAATTAACTTTTGGTTGTGGAATGTGTTTAATTCATCAAATTATGAAGTAATCAAATGATTATAATACCTTACGTAAGATATTTAATTCATCCAATGTATGTATTCAATGGTGTCCTATGGGACCCTTTCAAAAATAAAACAATGAATATGATAAGTGTTAGAATAATTGTAGGTTTACCCAATCACATCTCCCTATATGTGTCATTAACAAATCTACCATGTATTATTTTGATGAGATCACTACATGTTCATTTATCAATATAAGTTACATTGCTTCCTCCATTGGGCCTAGACATAACTATCATTTTGTTATCCTTGTTGGAATATATATGGGGAATAAGATACCGAGAGGGGGGATGATCAAGATCTTAAAATTTATGGGGAATAAGATACCGAGAGGGGGGATGATCAAGATCTTAAAATTTTGACTTCAAAATTAGTTTCATTGAATCATACCTAATTCATCATTAAAACTATAATTCTAAAACATAAAATAAGTTCACCACGTCCATAATAGTTCAACACATAACACATTGATTTGGTTACCTAGAAACACTTCAAGATGAAGGTAAAATTGGGGTGGGGATGAAATCCACAAATCTTCATTGTTGCAAAAATAAAGTCAACTTGTAAAGGTTACAATATTTTACCATAAGATATGATCTACCCAGTGACAAGTGTGTTCTATCAAAGGCTTAAAAGACTATTAGGTCTTGCCTTGTTAGAGGGCTTGACATTTACAATAAATTAAGGACTTTGTTGGGAGATTTACATAGGCTTGTTAGGACAACTCTATTATGAGATTTGCTCTGTCTCAATTACAAAATAATTGATTTAGTACCTAACCCTCAGTATGCTTTTCAAGTTGAGCTTGGGTCTCCTCTTTCCTTTATCTTTGATCTGATTCTCCTAAACTGATAAATCTGTTTAGTCCTTCACTACTCTAATTGCTCTCTTTGTTGGATTTGTCTATTTAACTCCTTTACATGTGTGTATCCTTTCCACACTTCATCCTTTCATTTTCCTCTCTCTCCATTATGATTATAGGGTTAGAATACTCCTTAAATAAACTTCATATGAAGCTTCTAGATCTTGATCAATAGTTTAAACTTCATCATCTTTTGTCATTTATATCATTTTTTCTAATTGGTTGAATTGTTTGCCTAAGGATCATTACCTTTTGCTAATTTCATGTAATCAAAATTTGATTTGACCCTACAGATATTAAATCTCATAAAAATATCAACCAAAATGATTCACATATGTGTTTGTGCCATTACAAACTCACATACCAAAATTGTATTGCTTGGCACTTAAGTATTTTGATGCTCGATCATCATTATATTAATCAGCTCATACTATTTTCTTCAGCTTGCAATGATAGCTATAATTGATTCTCAGTTGTAATAGTTGTAATTTCTTCCCTTTCTCACTTGATTTCTCCTTTGATTGTAGCACTAGTGTGGATATCACCTATTGTATAGGTTTCATTGGAGTAAGTTTTACAACCTTTGCACTCAACATTTGAATGAGAGCTTGAGTAGCCTCTTGCTCTTTCTATGTAATTTCTTCATCTACGGACTTTGTACTTGAAACTTTCTCATAATTTACTTCCTTTTCAAAATTTTCATACAAGTCATTGGTGACAAATATACAATCAATGTCTTACCTAGTTGCTCAACCCTTGTAGCCTCTATAATTGGTGTGACTATAGCATAATCAATCTTCTTAACTTCAAGCTTTGGATATTCAATTACCTATAATAGAATTAGGTTTGTACAGAGTTTTCTTGAGTCCTTCATCAATCCTTGGATTTCCTCTTTACATTTGGATTAGGTGGAGGGATGTCAGTATCATATTCAATTGTGATAGTATCCTTAAATTCAATTCCACTACTAAGTTCTTTCATTTTTTATGTTATCTTGGCTACTTCCTACTCATCTTCATCTTCAAGTTTTGTAGCATCTTTTCCTTCCCTTACCTCTTAAGTTAGAGTAAGTACTCCAAATACTTCTTTCTAGAATTTAATACTAGCTTCCTCAACTTTAGAAACTTTATTTCTTAAAACTTTATATGACCTGTCCCTTGGCATAAGCTTCTTAACAAAATTTTTAAGGGCTATACACATGTGTCTTTCGCAAATCTGGCATGACATGTGCCAATGTTGTTTCTCTTATTTTCTTCTCTATGGTCAATGTCCTTTTCCATTTGGTATCCATTATGTTATACAATCCCACAAGAACTCCAATTCCTAATTCCATGGGTGTATGCCTAAACTTGATTAACATATCGATTAAAGATTCTTCAAGTTTATCTTGATCTACATATCTTAAAGAATCATATTTTAAGTCTTTAAGAGCCAAAAAGCTTTATGATTCTATCAATTTTTAACATACTTGATCCACAATCATTGGAGGGAGTCTCTTTACAACTTGTAGTTTTTTTGGTTTCATCATATTATGTCCTTTCTTCTTCTTCCTCCTCTTGTGCAACTATCAGCTTCCTCTTTGGTTTTTCTTTCTCATATGCCTGCTTTCTCTTCTTTGATGGGCTTCCTGGTAGTAGCTCAACAGTAGTCTGTGGTAACCTCCTTCTGGTAATGATAACCTTTCCCTTTTTTCTTGATGGTGTTAGTATTTCTTGCATATCTTTTTGAAGGTCTTCCTTTACCTTAGGTACAATTATTACATCCTTCCTTTGTTTTGTGGTCTTCTTCTTTACAACTGCAAGCTCTTTACCTTTATCTTTAGTTGACCTGACCCTTCTCCTTGTTCTATTTTACTCACCTCAACAACTTTAATTTTTCTTTTCTTACCTGTCTTAGGTGTGCTAGCTTTAGTAGTTAGCTCAGCAATAAATTTTTCATATGTGCTAAACTACTTGACACTAGCATCTATGTCTTCTACCAATAGTACAGTAACTACTATTGATATGTTGTTGGATAATTTCACCTTCTCACCAAAACTGAGAGATTTTAATTCAAACTCAGTAACATTCATATATTTGAAATATTCAAATTAGGGCACGAGAAAATATATTTTAGAACCTTGGGTTATATCTTATTTCCTAAATGGTCACACATTTTAATATCTTTATGGGCCTAGATCTATCCATTGTCTAATCTCCCTAGATCTATGGTTGGCACTTCCCTACTTTCTATAGTTGCTTGATGTTTAGACAAATCAGGCAAGCACCTTTCCACCACATGGATTTTTTGATGTCATTCCCCTCATGGGCTGAAAAGTTGAGCTTGTCAGAGCAACTTAGAGACATGTTAGGTTGTGTTGGCGTATGGAGGACATTTCATTGGGCAAAGTTGATGACTAGGAAAAGTCATAATAAAGATCCTGTGTGACTGTCGATCTTATGATGATCAATGGTTAGCACTTCCCTGCTTTGTGAAGTTACAAAATTTTAAGTAATGTGGGGAAGTGCCTTGCCAATGCATTGACATGTGTGACCTATTCTCATTGTGGCCACAGGAAGGATGAGTCACCATACAAAAGACTTTTTGTTGGTTGAAGTGCTGACATATTTTAGAGGGTGGGCTAATTTTCTACCCACCGTTAGATCAAGGTTGAGCAAGGATTTTAAGGAATGTGGGTAGGAGCCTTTCTACCATGTGTACTTGTGGGTCCATTATTTAGTATAGGCCACTGAGGTGGAAAGTATGTGTCAATTAGTTCTTGCTAATTCACCAGGTTGTTGACATGTCTGTTGATGTGGATACTAAGTGTTTTGTAGGCTCAAAAATATCAAAGGTAAATTCAGTAATTTTATGAATTTTCATGATCATCTAATCTTGAGGGATCAACAATCGTCGCTTGCCCACATTTTGAAGTTGCAAGGATTTTAGACAATGTGGGGAAGTGACATGAGGACACATGTCCTTGCAAGCTTGGGTGGTAAGCAATAGTACCAACTGACAATTAGTTGTGGTTGAGTCTGTGGCTTCATGGAGTGGGTGGTTAAGTATGTTAACATAGTAGTCAACACTTGAAGACTTTGTAAAGTGGCAAAAATAAATAAGACTATTGGTCCATATGGCTCATTCTAGTTGTAGGGCCCAATTTGATTACTGATTCTTACTAATTTATCAAGCCAGAAATAGGAGAAGTAGATTTTTCAGTGTGATCTGATCTCCATGATCGATCCCAACCACTCCTGAGTGAATACCATGCTAAAAGGATGTGAAAGACATGTTATTTGTTGATTGATCATCCATTTGAAGAGTTTTAGCATTAATGGTGTCATTTCTATCACTTTAAGGTTCCCTTCCAAGTCAAGGTTTTGATGATTTTCATGCCTCCAAAGATGTACCAGATCAAATCATCATCTAGATCGTATCCAATCGCCCTTTGGTAGTCTTAAATTCTTGAATGAATTGTGAAGCAATCTCTAAGTTTTGCTTGAGCGATAAAAACACTTTTTGTAATCTGGTTAAGGGTTGATCTTTCTCTTATTCTTTAGTATTATTTCCCATGCATACTACTATAATTTCTTGTGCCTTTGAGCCATTGTAATTCTTTGTTGTATCTCTTTCAGCCATTAACACACTGTGCAAGAATTCTTTGCCTCCGGTTAATGTTCTTGTTTATATTATATAGCTATATGATTATATCTATTTTGGCATTTGAATGATATTGAGTGAAGTTTCTTCCTATAGCATTCTTTTTTGTCTAATTTACATGTGGTTATTAGATTAAGCAAGGCCTGAACCTATATTCTTTCAGATTATAACTGGTTAATTATGAATTTATGAGTATAGATAAGATCAAACACTCTATTTTGGTGCATCACCCCCTTAGGATAGATTAGGTAGTTTGCTTCTATACATTCCTTCTCACTTTTTCTCTCTAAGAGTAGTTAGGTGCATCCTGATAGCAAACTAAGTGAACCTTCTCTAGAGACTCAATCTCATTGTTCAAGTCCCACAACTTGGAGGTTGTTTCCATGTTTCACAAGGTTTCCTTTAGGTAAAAAATTTAGGCAAGGGTGCAAAATTTTGTGACAAAATTTTTTGGCATGCCCAATGGGACATTCATTATTAGAAGATTTCAAGTTCATTGGTGTCAAAAGAAAGGAATTTCAAGTTGATGCTGATAAGATAGTGTTGCTCTTAGTGTTCAGGCCTTCAAGAAGCTTATTTTTATGTACTTGGTGACTCTACTCCACTTTTACATCTATTTTCAGACCATAGTGATTGTGATTCATGCCCAAAGCTGAAACAAGGGCATCTTTTAGAGGTAAGTTTCAATACATAGAGCTTTATTTTCAAATCCTAGAAGAAAAAAGGTTAGGCTATCTCTATCACCAGTTAGGAGTATAGAAGAAATCCATACACCTGTAAGATCCATCTCTACTCCTCCTATTGTTAGATCTCAACCAAGAATACCATCATCTCATATCAATAGACCACTTGCTTATATGGAATAGCCTAGAGCTCATGCTTTTGCCACCTTTAATGGTGGAAGTCCTCTCCTATTGGCTCAAATACATGACATACTTGTATCAGCTCTTAAAAGTACACCTAATTTTACTAGTGAAACTTCCATCTCTCCCTTAGAACACATACCAAGAGGTTGAAAATGTTTGTAATATACATGGAATATCTAAAGATAATGTGGCAGTTAGGCTCTTAGCTTCATCCTTGAAAGGAAAATCATTGTAATGATATAGAGGGATGCCTCACAATTCTATAATAGATTGGGATGGGTTAGGCGCAGCCCTATGAAAATATTTTGAGGATAAGAGTGATCACCTTTCACTTTTAGAACAATTGACTACTATAAAAAGAGGCCCCCATTAATACATGATTAATTTTAACTATGGATTTCAAAAGACATGGGATAGAATACCTATTGTAATAAAGCCTACCCCTCGTAATGCATTCTTACATTACCTCAGAGCTTTTAACAATGATATTACCACTACAATCCAAACCATGGGAGGAGATACATTACTTGATAAAATAGTGATAAGGGCAGAAAACATATTGATACAAGGAGGAAAGTTAGCCCCAAGGCCTCCTATGCCCTTCTTCCCTGATATCCCAAATCACCAACCAACAATAGCCCCTATTCCCACACCTTCCATGTCATAACCCCTTTCTCTAGCCGCTCAAGCTTCCACATCTTCAAATGGAATGGATGAAATTAAGGAGATGATGTAGTCTATGATGTTGAACATAGATAAGAGTTTGCAAGGTCAAGAGAAGAAGTTGGAAGATAACTTCTCTATGATGCAGAAAGTGAGAAACAAAGTGGTGACTTTGGAGTAATAGAAAGCATAGGGTAATAAGGCTCCTCAACTACAATATCAAACTCCAAATAATGATAGGTCTCCAAATCATAATCATAGGAATACTTCTTTTAATTAGAGTAGGTAGAAAAATCATGCTTCTACTTCAAATGCAAATCAAAGTAGGGCCTTAGTCCCTCAAAACAATATGGCTCAAGATCAAGATTTTTGTTCCTCCTGCAATTACTACTATGCATACTTTATGTGTCAAAAGAATGAATCCTATTTATCTTTGACCACTCAAGAACCTGTAGTAGGGAAATCATACAATGTAAGCCAACCCAAAGATGCTTCACATTTGCAATGACAACGTGATTGTTCCTTCATGAATCATCAAGTAGAGGAACATTGTCATGTGAATCAAGATCCCATTGCTCACAACACTAGGAGCAAGAGAAGATCCATTGAAGATTTTATCCCTCCTCCTCCTAATTAGGCCTCAACATAAAATGCAATACCTCATTACAAGTAGTAAATGATCAATCTGATGCTCCTTAGCATCAAAGATAGAGTAATAGTAGAAGAGATGTGAATGATCCTTAGATTATTCCATCTCAACCTCCTAAACATGCAACTCCAAAGGCCCCTACCAAAGCACCTAATGCATCATTTAGTATGGTAGACCATATGAAGAAAATAAATGTGAACATTTCTATGTGGGATGTTGTTGGTACTATACCTATGCAGAAGAAGTTGTAGCAAGAATTGGAGAGCATTGAACCAAAGGATCAACCATCTAACATGGAGAGTGCCACAAGTCTTGTACAACCATCAAAGTTAGGAGAAATAAGTAAGAAGATAAAACCTCCTCCATTTTATTTTTCTTTGATTATGGGGGATAAGCTAGTCCACAATTGCATGATTGATTCAGGGGATAGTAGTTCAGTGATGCCTAAGTGTGTTGTTGATGCCTTAGAAATGAAATATAAGTCCATTGTTAAGGATGTATTACAATTGGATGGTAGTATTGTCAAGATTGTAGTAATCCTTAGGAATATTGAAATAGCCCTACATGCATGCCTTGGTTGTACTGTAGTTCAAGATATATCAGTTGCTAACATTAAACCACACTTTTTCATCTATCTCTCAAGAGATTTCACTACCCAAATAGGTCACTACATATCTTCTGATTGGTCATACTTGTTTTTTAGAATGAGATATGGAACTAAAACTTCAATCAAATTAGAGCCCTTAGCCCTCAATCATATTGAGCCCTACACTCCTAATCTCATCAATATGAATTGCACTATCCTAGAGATAGATGAAAATGACATAGTAAATGAGCCTGCCACTTCCCCAGTAGGGACACCTAATTTTCTCTTGGATGAATGGGATAATTCATATTAGTTTGATCTTATATCAAAAACCCTAGATACAAGCCTTGGTACTTATTGCATACTTGAAAAGGATACTATTGTCCCTAACCTTATGAAGAACAAAGAGGATATCAGTGGGATATGGAGTATGTACTTTGATGGATCAAGTAATAAAAATGGATCAAGGGCTGGTGTGATGTTGATTTCTTTTGCACTAGAAAGGTATTACTTATCCTTAGACTCTAATTCAATTGTACCAATAATGTGGTCGAGTATGAATCCTCGATTCAGGGTCTTCTACTTGCTCAAAAAAGTGGAATTCAAGCTTTAAGTGTATATAGAGATAGTGAGTTGATTGTTCATCAAGTGAGGAATCAGAATGTCCCCAAAAATTATTTACTCAAGTCTTATAAACATAGAGTGTGGGATTTTCTTGAAGGTTTCAATGTATTTAATATTCAAAGCATCTCTGGGAAAGAGAATAGACATGTTGATAGACTTGCAGCAATGGGTGCATCTCATGATGTGCCAAAGAGCCTTGAAGATGAAAAGAAGCAACAAATTATAATGGTGGTTAGGTTTTCTATTCTTGATAATAATGTTGATTGACAAGTGTTTGAATCTGATGCACAATTGTGAGTTTCTTATAGAATGAAGCAAAATTCTTAGAGAGAAATTAGTCAAGGTTGCATGACCAGTATGGGGATCAAATCATCAATCTCAGTTCCAACAAGTTTCCTAAGGGTCTTATTACCTTAGACAATGTCTTCAATCTTAATGAACAAGCAAGAGATAGAAGAGTGAACCTTGTTGCAAGTGAGGATGATCACATTCTAGTCATGGTTGTTGATGGAAAGACCTTGAACATGGGGAAGGTATGTTCTAAAATTGAGCAAGGAAGTTTTGTCCATCTATGTCAAGAATTTAATGATATATTTTCTTGGACATATGCTGATTTAAAGGCTTTTAACCCAAGTTTGTTTCAACATACCATAGACTTAAAAGAAAATGCCAAACCAATAAGACAAAAGAAAAGGCCAGCGAATCCCAAGATTGAGCCATTAATGAGAAAAGAGCTATCCAAGCTAATAGAGGCAAACATCATTTTCCTTATTAAGCATTCCTCTTGGGTAGCTAACCGTGTTCCTATTAGGAAGAAGAGTGTGGAGATTAGGCTATGTTTAGGCTTTAGAGACCTTAATCGAGCCTCTCTTAAGGATCACCGCCCTCTCCTTTCCATGGAACAAATTATATTATCCAAGGTTAGTGGTTCAAGAAGATTTTCTTTCTTGGATGGACTTTCTATTTATAATCAAGTATTAGTCCAAGAGTCTGATAGATACAAAACAACCTTTACTACCAAATGGGGCACCTATGCTTACAATAAAATACCTTTCAAACTAACTAATGCAAGTGCCACGTTTCAAAAGGCAGTGGGGATGGCCTTCAAGAACATGATTTAGATTTTTGTGTTGGTCTACCTTGATGATATAATGGTGTATTCAAAGAATGTGGTAGACCATTTTGGCCATCTAAGACAAGTGTTCATGAGATGTAGAGAATATGGTGTATCCCTAAACCCAAGTAAGTGTTTCTTTGCCACCAATCAAGAGAAGTTGTTGGGACATATTATGTCTAAAGATGGTCTAACCATTGATCTAGAGAGGACAAAAGAAATACTTGCTCTCTCTCTTCCTAGTCATAAGAAAGGACTGCAAAGCTTCCTTAGTAGGATAAATTTTGTGAGAAGATTTATTCCTAATTTAGCTACCATGGCGAAACCCCTTATAGCTATGCTTAAGAAGAATATGGTCTTTGCATGGCCCAAGGATGGGAAAGAATGTTTATAAGAGATCAAGGTAGCACCTACTCTCATCAATCCAAATTTTGAAAAGGATTTCATTCTTTATACCTCGAGAGGTGAGTCAAGCATTTCTATTGTCCTGACTCAATCAAATGACAAAAATGGAGAGCAACCTATTGCTTTCTTCAGTGAAGGGCTTAAAGAGTATGAAGAAAAATATAGCTATATAGAGAAGCAAGCCCTTGCAATTATAAGAGCTTTGAAGAAGTCTAGGAACCTTCTATAACACAACAAGATCTATTTTATAGTGCCTCATGTCAATGTGAAGGATTTCCTTTTAAGCAAGGATATTAGTGAGAAAAGAGTAGGTTGGATCACTAAGGTGATGGAGTATGATGTGGACATTTAGATTACCAAGTTGGTAATAGGGAAAGGATTGTGCAAGAAGATGGTCTCATCTCAGATAGCAGATGAAGAAGTTACTATATTATTGACAGAAAAACAAGAAGTAGGAAATGAGAATCCAAGGAATTGGGTAAATGGCATGATGACCTTCTTGTTAGGCAATGAATATCCTTAGGGATTGGATAGGGCAAAAAGAAGATAGTTCAGATTGTAATCCATTCCTTATGCCATAGTTGATGGTATCATGTTTAGGAAGGACTTAACAGAGCTTTGTTAAGGTGCATTGATACAAATCAAGCTGATAGAATGATTAAGGAGCTTCATGATGGTCTTGATGGTGACCACTTTTCAAAAAGAACAACTGCCATGAAGATAATGAGGGAAAGATATTACTGGCCATCCTTGTTTAATTATTGCCATAATTATTTCATAAAATGTGAAAAATGTGCTTTCTTTTTAGGTAAGAAAAGGCTTGCAACCATTCCACTTCATCCTATCCAAGTTGATTAACCTTTTTCTCAATGTGGATTAGATGTCATAGGTCCCATCAATCCTCCTTCTAGCTCTGGTCATAAATGGATCCTAGCTACTATAGATTACTTTACCAGGTGGATAAAAGCAATTTCATTAAAAGATGACACTAAGAATTTAGTTGTTGAGTTCTTAGATGGAGTCATCACAAGGTTTGGTACTCCTTCCACCATTATTTCAAACAATGCAAAATAATGTGTAGGATCCCAAATTTGTGCATGGGCAGTTGATCATAGTATATACTTGAGCACTTCTTCTAATTACTATCCCTAAGGTAATGGGTTGGCTGAGTCCTCCAACAAAAATTTGATCAGAATCATAAAAAGGACTGTAAAAGATAACCAAAGGTGTTGGCATTAGAAGTCAAAAAAAACTCTTTGGGCTAATAGAATAACACCTAAAATGGCTATTGGAAACTCACCTTTCATGTTCTTTTATGGTAGGGAGGCAAGGCTTCCTATCTCATTGGAGTTTTCTTCCCTAGAACTAGCTCATCAATTGGAGCTAATGGAGGATGATTCTATGATAGTAAGAATTGTAGACTTGATCAAGTTGGAAGAGAATAGAAACAAGGCTGTGCAAATCTTGGAAGCACACCAACAACATATGAAGAAGTCCTTTGATAAGAAGGTTGAGTTTAGGATTTTTAGAGAAGGTGATCTTGTATTGAAGTGGGATGCAGAAGGGGAAAAACCAGGGAGGCACTCAAAATTTGATGCACTATGCACTTGGAGTGGTCCCTATGTGATTATCAGTTACAAATAGGCCAATACTTTCTAGTTAAGTAGGCCTAATGGTGAAATCTTGCTTATTCCTGTCAATGGAATATACCTCAAGCCCTATTTCTGATAGAAATGAGTGTTTCATGTACATAGTAGGTTAGTATTCTTTCTATTTGTTCCTATTTTCCAATAAGTACACGAGCACACGGAGGTTGTAGAGGTGTATTTTCCCTTTTTATAGTTGTAGAGAGAAGTTTTGATGTTTTATTGTCCATGTTTTTCTACGATTGTAGGGTTTTGCTAGGTGAATCTTCATGATTTCTATGACTCTATTGCCCAATGGATGCTTCAAGTTACTAGTCATATGCATAGCAGGCTTGCATCCACTTGAGTCACCATAATTATTGGCTAATTTCACCTTCTCGCCAAAACTGAGAGATATTTGAATTTAAACTCAGTAATGTTCATATATTTGAAATATTCAAATTAGGGCACAAGAAAATATATTTTAGAACCTTGGGTTATATCTTATTTCCTAAGTAGCCATACATTTTAATATCTTTGTGGGCCCTAATCTATCCATCATCCAATCTCCCCAAATCTACAGTCAGTGCTTCCCTTCTTTTTGGAGTTGCTCGATGTTTAGACAAAGCGGGCAAGCACCTTGCCACCACATGGATTTTGTGATATCATCCCCCTTGTGGGCCATAAAGTTAAGCTTGTTGATGACTAGGCCAAGTCATAATATAGATCTTGCATGACCATCGATCTTGTGATGATTGATGGTTGGCGCTTCCCCACTTTGTGAAGTTGCAAGGTTTTTAAGGAATGTGGGCAAGTACCTTGCCAACACCTAGACATGTGGGATCTATTCTCATTGTGGGCTATAGGTAGGAGAGTTGTCAAGACGAGTTGGCATATGGAAGGCTTTTGGTTGGTCAAAGTACTAACATATTTTAGAGGGTGGGCTATTTTTTTGTTCATCATCAAATCAAGGTTGATCAATAGCGGGTGCTTTCCCACTTTCTGAAGATGCAAGGTTTTTAAGGAATGTAGGCAAGCACCTTGCCATCACATGTACTTGTGGGTGCATTCTTTAGTATGGACCACTGAGGTGGAAAGTATGTGTCAATTAGTTCTTTTTGATTTGCTAGGAAGTTGATGTGTCTATTGAGGTGGATGTTGAGTGTTTTGCTGGCCTAAAAATATCGAAGGAAAATGCAGTAATTTTATAGATTTTCATGATCTTCAATCTTAAGGGGTTGAAGTTGTGAGGATTTTAGACAATGTGGGGAAGCCACATGAGGACATGTGTCCTTGTGGGCCTGGGTGGTAAGCAGTGGTGCTAGTTGATAGTTAGTTGCAGTTAAGTCTGTAGTTTCATGGGATGGGTGGTTAAGTATGCTAACATGGTGATCAAAACTTGAAGAATTTGCAAGGTGGTGAAAAGAAATAAGACTATTGGTCCATGTAGCTCATTCTACTTGTAGGACCTGGTTTGATTACTGATTCTTGCTAATTTGTGAAGCTAGAAATGGGAGAAGTAGATTTTTCTACGTGATTCGATCTCCATGATCGATCCCAACCAGTCTTGAGTGAATGCCATGCAAAAAGGACATGAAAGCCTTGTTGTTTGTTGACTGATCATCCATTTGAAGATTTTTAGCATTAATGGCATCATTTCTATCACTTCAGGGTTTCCTTCTGGGTCAAGGTTTTGATGATTTTCATGCCTCCAAAGATGTACTAGATCAAATCATCATCTAGATCATATCCAATCACCCTCTAGCAATCTTAAATGCTTGAATGAATTGTGAAGCAATCTCTAAGTTATGATTGAGCTATAAAAGCACATTTTGTAAGTTGGTTAATGGTTGATCTTTCTCTAATTCTTTAGTATTATTTCCCATGCATATTACTATAATTTCTTGTGCCTTTGAGCCATTGTAATTCTCTATTGTGTCTCTTTTAGCCATTAGCACATTGTGCAAGATTTCTTTGCCTTTGGTTAATGTTCTTGTCTATATTCTACAACTATATGTTTGTATCTATTTTGGAATTTGAATGATATTGAGTGAATTTTCTTCCTATAGCATTCTTTTGTTGTCTGATCTACATGTGGTTGTTAGATTAAGCAAGGTCTAAATTTGTATTCTTTGAGATTATAACTGGTTAACTATGAATTTATGGGTAGATATAAAATCAAACACTCAATTTTGGTGTATCAACCCCTTAGGGTAGATTAGGTAGTTTGTTTATATGCATTCCTTCTCCCTTTTCCTCTCCAAGAGTAGTTAGGTGCATCCTAATAGCAAAGGAAGTTGACCTTCTTTGAAGACTCAACCTCATTATTCAGGTCCCACAACTTTGAGGTTTTTTTCATGTTTCACAAGGTTGCATTTAGGTAAAAAATTTAGGCAAGGGTGCAAACTTGTGTGACAACATATGTCATCAACATTTACCTCATATGACATAGGCCTCAACCATGCTATCCTTGGTATTACTGCTTGTGCATACACAAAATATGTGTCCATAATGAAACATATTTCATCATAATATTTATCTACAATTGATTTTGGATTTGTCATCATGTTCTTCATTTTAGTTTTGAAGCCTTCAAAATAGTTGTCCATGACTACTTCAAAATTATCTCTCAATCTCTTTATTAGGTCATTCAGCTGATCTATAGTAGTCATGTTTCTATCCCATGCTACCTTTCCAATAGTAGGAAAATAAATTTTTACATAGAAAAATATACAAACTAATAGGGAACCAAACTTACATGATATGTTCTTAGCTTTTCTTACTACTTCTAGATTCTCTATAAGTTGTTGTAATTACAGCTTGAAAAATCATATGCATGATCTTTCTTCACAATTTTGTATCCCAAATCAACTGTAATGCATAGTATCTTATTCAATCTAATAGATTGATAAAACTTGTGTGTGATCACACAAATAGTGAATTCAATTAGTGGATCCTCAATGTTGTCTATTGACATTCCACAACCATTCTACTTTGCCTTAGTTGGGTTTTCAATTTTATTCCATGTGCCACTCCTTATGCTCTTAGGTCGATCCAATGTAGGATACCTAGTTACTTTTTGAATGATTGCCTTTTTAATCTTGATTGGCCCGCCTTCCAACCATACTTTCATGTCATGAACTCAACTTAAAACAATTTTTATCCATTCATTCTTGAAAACCTTAAGAAAATCTAGGGCATGAGTTAGCCCTTTGTTTGCAGTGATTTCCAAATCATCTTTCAGAATTCCATGTACACATAACTTGGCATAAGTTTTCTTGATTTTTAAATCTCTAATATCTCCAATCTTACATTGATAACAAGATATGTTGTCTTGCATAGTCAAGACTCTAGGTGGAATAGATGACAACACTCCAACATTATCAATAGAGGTTTTAATATTAATTGTGTATCTAAAATTTGGTGAAGATCAGTGATCATTTCTTATGATTTGTGCATTGTTATCCTTTAACATTTCACTTTCAGATGCCATTGTGAACTATGGTTTTCAATAAAATCTTCTCACAAAATACCTTACTTGGCAATAAGAGTAATAGTTACTTCTCTTCAAAAATTTGATGATAACTTGTGGTGGTTCCTTGCTCTGGCTGTTGATATTGCTTTTGAATATTTTGTGAGCTCCTTGATCGCTAGGTAAGAAAAATAATCCTTCAAATTTGATATATACCTTCAATCTTTCAATTTAGGTCTGCAATAAATTTCCTCATACTCAAATAGTGTATGAGATCTAGGGTCATCCTTAACTTTAGTTTGATCAAAGCCATGCACTTGGTCATAACCAATTTACTCAGTCAGTATGTAATCCTTCTTGATCACTTGGTCTATACTGCAAGGCTTGATCAACATAGACTATACCACTGATGCTTGGTACTTATTGAATATTTATTTCTAACATTTCTCATTATATCTCCAATTATATAGATATATCTTTTCATCACTTTAATGCTAGGAACTAATGTAAAATATAGTTTTTAAGTATACAGTTCCTACATACCTCTTAGTGAGATGTGATGTGATCACTAGATCCATCAAATTTGATGATCACAATCTCTTCAACTATGCTACTTCCAGCTCTTACTACCTCTATCCATTTCTTTTTTGGTTTGTTAGTTTTATTTCTTGGTGTTGGTGCAGGTGTCCTAGCTTTGTAGTTCTTACTAATGTGTCCTAGTTTAAGAAAATTGAAACATACTATCTCACCATTTAGCCATTTCTTGTAATTTCCTCTAAAATGTGTCTTGATGCAATTCTCTAGAATTTGTCCATATTCTCCACAATAGTGACAATTATACCATGTGTTATAATCCCAATCATAGAGATTTCTCTTCCTTGCTGTATGAGTCTATTTTTCAAGTGACTGATGTGATTTCTTCTTAAGTCTGCACTCATAACCCTTATGTCTATACTTTTTTAAAATTGTAGCAGTGACCTTGGAATCTAGATACCTTTCTAGTTGAATATGTGTTTTCTTTTCTACATTCATGAGCTTGATGTCCTAATTTCTTGCATTTAGAAAAATTGCCACTTGGCTTAGGTTTAGGAGTTTTCTTACCATTTTTTCTTTTGCAAATATTTTTTGTATTTCCAATCTTTCCACAATAATGACATGTAGGTTTTACTTTTGATTTTGCATTCTTTTTTTCTCCACTTTTGGATGGTTCTCCTTCTTCAATAGTTGAAAATTGCTTGTATCCAAGTCTTGATGTTTCTTTTTCTCTTGGTAATTTCATCATGTCTTCAAAATGTTTGATTACTTTATTTGATTTTTTCATCCTTTCCATTAGTTCCTTTTCATGCCTTAACTCATTCTTCAATTTCTCATTTTACAACTTTAGATTTGCAATCTCCAAATCTTTTTTGTTTGCTTCCCAATTTGCAATTACTAATTGATTTATCATATCAAGTTGAATATTTGTAAGCTTATGAACTTCAAATGACATTTCTTTGAGTTTTCTAGCTATCTTCCTTCTTTTTTCTTCAGCTATGATCTTATCTTCTATTGCTTTCATCTTTTGTTCAATGGCTTCATTTAGTGTGACATGTTGAATTTCTTGTTATGTCTTCATATATTTTGCTTCCTTCACTAGGGCATTGTTCTTTTCTAGTAGTTTTTTCATCGCTTCATCTTTTCTATCAGTCCTTCCATTGTCCAACAATCCTTCTGTATCAACTTCTTTGTATTGAGTGTCATTAAGCTATATAGCCATCTCTCTTCTCCTTTTGAGGGATTTTCTCAACTCTTCTTTAGTTGTCTCTAATTTTTGCAACCTGATCTGGATTTCAATTATCTGATTCTCAATGATCTTTCCCATCTTGTATAATTCCATCTCCATGATCTTATCCTCTCAAGCTATTAAACTTCTTGACAAAAGAACTTATCTATGATACCAATTGTTGGAATATATATGAGGAACAAGATACTGAGAGGGGTAGTGAATCAGGATCTTAAAATTTTGACTTCAAAATCAATTTCATTAAATCATACCTAATCCATCATTAAAACTATAATAAGTTCATCACATCCATAATAGTTCAACACATAGCACATTGATTTGGTTACCCATAAATACTTCAAGATGAAGGTAAAACTGGGGTGGGGATGAAACCCACAAATCTTCACTATTGCAACAATAAAGTTAACCTGTTAAGGTTACAATGTTTGACCATAAGATATGATCTACCTAGTGAAAGTTCTATCTTGTTAAAGACCTGAAAGACTATTAGGTCTTTCCTTGTTAGAGGGATTGACACTTATAATAAAGTAAGGACTCTGTTAGGAGATTTACATGGGCCTATTAGGACCACTCTATTAAGAGATTATCCCTATCTCAATTACAAAATAGCTAATTTAGTACCTAACCCTCAGTATGCTCTACAAGCTAGTCTTGGGTCTCATCTTTCCTCTATCTCTACTTTGATTCTCCTAATACGATAAATCTATTCAATCCTTCATTGCTTTGATTGCTCTCTCTATTGGATCTGTCTCTTTAAGTCCTTCACATGTGTGTATCCTTTCTACACTCTATCCTTTCATTTTCATCTCTCTTCATTATGATTCTAGGGTTAAAATCCTCCTTGAATAGACTTCATGTGAAGCTTCTAGATCTTGATCAACAGTTTAAACTTCATCATCTTTTATCATTTATATCTCTTTTTCTGATTGGTTGAATTATTTTCCTAGGGGTCATTACCTTCTTTGAATGATGTGTAATCAGACTCTGATCTAGCTCTACAAATATTAAATCTCATAGAAATTTTGGTCAAAATGATTCACATATGTGTATGTTCTATTACAAACTCACATACCAAAACTACATTGCTCGGCACTTAAGTGTTCTTATGCTCAGTCATGTATGTTGCTGCTTGACTTCTATAAGTTTGTGTATTCAACACTTGATAATTTCTCAATATGCTCATTTATCATTATATTACTTGGCTCACATATGTTATCGGTCTCTACTAAATGCTCAACAATCATTGTTCGGCTCGATCTAAGTGTTACTTTCTTGACCTTTACTAGATAACTTGGTTGTAGTGATGATATTATGATCTTGCAATGCAAATGACTTGCAAATGACTAAATGTTTGGTCACTAATCAGCAACATAGGCTTAGAGAACAATAATTGTGTAATTAAAAGCTTTAGAGATGAAACCATCAACATATCTTTTACCGATTTTCTCTTTCATCCTTTGTTAGTATGAGATATGAATATCTTCTCACAAATTGTCAACCACACAATATCATTCATCACTGAAATCTTTACTAATGGTTTTACTTCATTTTATCTTACCAAAATAAGTCTTTCTGATGACCTTATTAACTATCAAGAGGATATTTTACTTCTTCTTCTTATAGTAATAAGCTACACTATTGATCACTATGAGTATTGATGATGATGTTATTGGTGTGACATTTCTTGATAGTAGAGCATTTCCTTTGTGGTCTTTTGTTCTTTGTCATGAACCCTAATTAGTTTCTACAATAATATTTAAATACACACACATTATTTAAACATCTTGTTGAAATAGTTAATTAATAAATATAATATTTACCATGCTAATATTACTATTAAATATTAAACAATAATTTATTAAATTAATTATATTATAATAAGATATACTAAAAATCATATTTCATTTATTATAAATTTTTAAATTTTTAAAATATAAAATGAGATACATAATCTTTATTAAATAATGTTAAATATTATTATATAAAATAATAATATTAAATATCATTTTCATATAAGATCTCCTTTGAGACCAAAAGACAAAACTCTGTAAAATATAACATATATAAATTTTAAATGAAGGAGAATGATAGGATTGGGAAGGAATTTTAAATAATAAACAAATTTGGGGAGAAGCTTGGTTCATCACAGTGGTATGAAGCATGTTCTTGTCATCCTTATGGAAGAACATCAACATACAACAATTTGCAAAGTGATGACTAATTTCTTCCCACACACACTTTAATAGATTCTGCAAAATTGAAGACATTATACACACCTTCCATATATATTTCAATTGGCCAAATAGACTAGATGAATAGGAAGGAATCATATTCAAACATTATTGGTGCACTTTTTATCCCCCAATTTTGAACTTCAATTTTTTGTCAAGTCAAGTCCAATTAGGTCAATGATCATGTCTAGGTGATGACTAGGAAGGCTTTCTATCTCATCTCTCCCCATCTAAAGCTCAACCAAGCGGGAAGTCAATGCTTATTTGTCTACTAGGTGTGTTTAGGAGGGTGGGTATGTGTCAAGAATATCTCATAGATGAGAAGATAACTATCTATTCGATAAACTCCTATGTATTTTCAATAAAACTCATCCTAAAAGATAGGTTCAATTGGAGAAAGATCACATGAATACAAATGGATGTGGCAACAAGAAGAGAATGATCAAAGGAAATCTGAGGCTGAAAGGAATGAAACTGAGTCACTAGAATCAAGCACAAGGTTGTGGAAACATGTTAAAGTGAGTATAATCTGATCAAATCCAAAGGAGGCAATAGAAGCTTTTAGAAATGCTCAATCTTCTTAGCAATGGAAAATGCCCTGGTCAAAGTTGACGAGAAGGAAAGTTGAAATCAAATCAATGATGTAGATCAACAGATGATGCTCTACATGAAGATGTATATTGTGGAGTAGTTGAAAGGTCAATAATGAATGAATGAATGCCACATACATGGACTGTTGTCATATTACATTTTCCTCCATCAAGAAATGTCTATCACCATAAGTCATAACAATCAACCTTATTGCTAAGTGCATCAGACAAAAAATAGTTACAATGATGAGCGATGAGAAATGTCCATCATCAAAACCTATAGTAATCATCGACAGTTGAATGAGAAAAAATTAGTTATACTAATAGGCAATGAAGTTATTAGCATAGGTTATAGTGATGATCCTATAGGAGGCCAGATTAAGTAGTAAGACATTGTGGCGATGACCAATGGGGCTATCAATAATAGTTATGGCAATGGATAAAGGAAGCCAGATATGAAGTTTTCCATTGTATGCTATGGATAAATGAACCATCATAGCTGGTAACGCAGATAAGGGATTTCAAGTTGCAAATTTGTGAAGTGAAGAAACTATCAATCAAAATAGTGATTGCAACATTGCAAGAGATAAAGGTGTTAAGTGATTAATAGTTGCAAAGAAGTAGCATGGTTAGATTCAAAAGGTTTTGCTACTTCATAGGTTCGAAATAATAGTTAGTTTTAATGTTGTGAAGGTGCAAACATGATTAGTGTGTAGTCATCACTACTTTGTTGTGGTTAGTAAAAGGAGATAGTGAGTAGTTGTGAAGTGGAAAATAAGAGGAATCACAATATTGCACCATTTAAAGGGGAGTTAAACTATTAGGTTTTGAAGTTGTGCACAAGGTGACAGTCAAACTCAAGGTGATTACAGCAACATCGTGGATGGTAAAATAGTTAAGATTTTTCAAGTTGTGAGGATGCAAAGAATGAAATGATAGTTAAAGCTCAAAGGTTATCACATTGTTGTAGGTGGTTGAAGTTAACCTAAAGTTAAGGTGACAAAGCTATGAAATAAGATAATAGTTAGTCATCGCATCATCACATGGATTAAAGGTATTGTATGATGGATAGTTGCAAAGAGGCAACAAGGATTAAGTTGTAGTTTTTGGGAGTTCACAAGGTTAAAGTCATGGTTATTATGGAGGGTTGTGATGTGATAATTATTGATCACAACTTCACAACAGTTTTCTCATAGTTAAATTTCAAGGCAGATGGAAGGGTTTCCAAGTTTAAGTTTTGAGCATTGATAGGAGATCCATGATGCAGATTCAAACTTGTTGTGACTATTAGGATATGAAATACAAGTTTTGGAACCAATAGTAGAATGTGAAGGAAATGAATATTTTCACGGGGTTTTGAAGCTACCTAAAGATCAACAATCACCAGGTGTTCTTAGAAGTGCCACAAGATCAGAAACAAACACTGAAGACATCTCCAAGAAGGCTAACATGATGTGTATATTGCATTTTGAGGGTTTTCTTCTTATTTATTTAATTAAATGATTGTAATGGCTAACTGGTGATCTGTTGAGAGATTCACATGCTCTAATGATGTAATAATTGGATTGTAACTAGCCAAGAACCCTAAAGGGAGGCCTATATATGTAATTTTCCAAGTTAATGGAAAGGATCAACAATTATATCCAAATTCCCTCCTGCATTTCTAGATGTTGGGAGAGAATCAAAGAGTTGGATAGAATAAAGGATTTGTATGATGTTTGTAGTTAGGTAATGTGATGTTCTAATTTCATTTAGGACTAGCATGCCTAGGTTCTTTTCATTGTCCTTTAGCTGAGCTAACCTTGCATACTAGAATAGTTTCTATGAGATTGTAGGACAGATGCATTTGGAGTTGTTAACTCCTTGCCAGATTTCATTTTGGTAAAGGGTTATCAGTTAAAGAAGATTCCATTTTATCTTTCATGTGCATCTCTACTCTCTCCCTAGATTACATTTCAGTAGGACTAATCTGCATAAAGATTAGAGTAGGAGTTGTATTAGAAGAGCTTTAAGGTAACTTGTGATATCTATTCCATTGGGTGCAATGGGTTGCCCAAATCTATTTCTACCTAGGGTGTTTGTAGTTATGAGCTCCTAGTTTATCCTCTTCTACTCTCAAGTTAAGAGCATACCTCCATCTCAATGATCTATTAAAGACACAATTAGTTGTATATCTTGCATATAAGGGAGTTGTACCTTGTAACTCAGAGGGAAGTGATATAACACATACATTGACCCATTTTTTGGTGGCATCCTTTTATTTTCTCACATTTTGGGCATCTAGAGTCAAGGTAAAGCCAAATTAGAAAGAGGGACAAACTATTAACCAACAAACATAAAGGAAGATATTTGGTGAAATGATAAAATAGAAGCAAATTAACCTATAAGGGCCCATTTGGTTGTATGCATAGGAATTAGAAATTAGAATTGAAAATGGGAATGGGAATGAGGATGGAAAATGACAACCCTAGTCCCATTTGGTTCACCTAGAATTCGATTGGGAATATGTTAATCCCTTGTTTGATTGTACAAAAGTAGAATTGGAATGTATTTTTATTTTATTTTTTGTTTTAATTTATTGTCATTTTGGTTAACTTTTTAATAATTATAAAGAAGTTGATTTTTTTAATTTTATTTTATTGAAGTTAATGAAGAATTTAATTTATTTCAACTTTTATAAAAAAAATAGATATAATCATGAAAATGTTGTACACAAAAATTCTCATGAAACTAGTAAAATATGTTCATCATTTAGATACAAAATCATAAAAAAATAGTCTCTACTATCATCACTAAAGTTTTTCCACCATCATTTATACAAAGGCATATAAAAAATTCAAATCTCCAATATTTGTCTTTTAACCACATTTATACATTTGGTCCTAAACCACCATAACTAATAGTGTGATTATAACACTTAGAACATAGTTAAGACATCATTGAAACATTATTGCAATTTCCATCATGGAAGCAATCTTCCTAGCAACAGTCTCTCAAACCTTGTACAACTTGCAATCATTCATTTAATCTTCTATAGATTTAGATGTGGTTGATGTAGATGGGTCATCATCGACCTACCAAAATAAACAACAACCATTGTCCCTGCATTCCAAAACTACATTAATGCATAACACAATATCTAGTTGTTACATAAAAAATAAATAAGAAAACAAAATTAGTAACAACCCTTTGTCTATTTGGACAACATAGAAATTTACGTCTAGGATTAGTCTCTATGCATGAGGTCTTCACTGAAATAGGGCCAACACCATAATCACACATTGACTTGAAGTTACCAAAGCCATTGAATTTAATTAATTTTAACTTTTATAAAAAAAATAGATATAATCGTGAAAATGTTATACACAAAAAATTCTCGTGAAACTAGTAAAATGTGTTCATCATTTAGATACAAAATCATAAAAAAATAGTCTCCACTATCATCGCTAAAATTTTTCCACCATCATTTATACAAAGGCATATAAAAAAATTCACATCTCCAATATTTGTCTTTTAACCACATTTACGCATTTGGTCCCAAACCACCATAACTAATAGTGCAATTATAACAATTAGAACATGGTTAAGACATCATTGAAACATGATTGCAACTTCCATCATGGAAGCAATCTCCCTAGCAACAGTCTCTCAAACCTTGTACAACTTGCAATCATTCATTTAATCTTCTATAGATTTAGATGTGGTTGATGTAGATGGGGCCATCATCGACCTACCAAAATAAACTACAACCATTGTCCCCGCATTCCAAAACTACATTAATGCTTAACACAATGTTTAGTTATTACATAAAAAATAAATAAGAAAACAAAATTAGTAACAACCCTTCATGTATTTGGACAACATAGAAATTTACATCTAGGATTAGTCTCTGTATGTGAGGTCTTCACTGAAACAGGGCCAACACCACAGTCACACATTAGCAAAGTTACCAAAGCCATTGAATTTAATTTATTTCAACTTTTATAAAAAATAGATATAATCATGAAAATGTTATACACAAAAAATTCTCGTGAAACTAGTAAAATGTGTTCATCATTTGGATACAAAATCATAAAAAAAAGTCTCCACTAGCATCACTAAGATTTTTCCACCATCATTTATACAAAGGCATATAGTAAAAATTCACATCTCCAATATTTGTCTTTTAACCACATTTACGCATTTGGTCCTAAACCACCATAACTAATCGTGTGATTATAACAATTAGAACATGGTTAAGACATCACTGAAACATGATTGTGAATTTCCATCATGGAAGCAATCTCCCTAGCAATAGTCTCTCAAACCTTGTACAACTTGCAATCATTCATTTAATCTTTTATAGATTTAGATGTGGTTGATGTAGATAGGCCATCATCGACCTACTGAAATAAAATACAACCATTGTCCCTGCATTCCAAAACTACATTAATTTTTAACACAATATTTAGTTATTACATAAAAAATAAATAAGAAAAAAAAATTAGTAACAACCCTTCATCTTTTTGGACAACATAGAAATTTATGTCTAGGATTAGTCTCTATGCATGAGGTCTTCACTAAAATAGGGCCAACACCATAATCACACATTGGAAAAGTTACCAAAGTCATTGACCCTATAAAAATAATGAATAAAACTAATGAGATAAATTTTAAAAAACAAATAAATTTCAATAGTTTGTCAAAAATATTTATGAAAATACATAGTTTTAGAATGCTAGGAACATCAAGAAGACCCCAGTGACAATTTAAAAGTTTGATTCACATATAATAATAATAATTTAATTGGAATCAATCCTATGATACCCCAACCTCTATTAGAGAATAATAGTTGTACCTACAAAGATTCATATGAGAGAAAATCCACACCATCCAAGATCCACCCAACACATATAATTTTAAATGGCCCTACCCCAGGCTTTCATAACCATGTTTTTTTAAGATCCATTCATATCCATATTTAATTATATTTCTTATGGTGTGATCAAGATCCATATGCTATTGACTCCCATTAAACTATTATACATAAACTATAATATGACTATAATAGAACTAGATTTCAAATTGACCTTAATTATATAGAAATTTGCAGTCATATTTCAAACTAACAGATCTTTCATTTATGTTGTTCAATATAGGGATTGGATTGTGATTCTTCAAGGTTAGAAAAATATATACATGTATCTTCGTTTGCTGCTAATTTACACCAGGTTGTCACGTATAAATTTATATTTGAAAGTAGTGGACCTTGTGGTAAAGGTTAGATTGCTATTTCAGCTCATTAGCAGTTGATTGTTAGATTTGAGAGTATTTTCATTAGTTTGTATTAAAAAACCACCAACCTTTTGCCTTCTAGAGCACATTCTCCTTGATCAGTAAAGATGCCCTTATTCCTAAGTAATCAATCGAATATTTATATTTAAATGCATCTACTCAAAGCCTTTTTTAAATTAATCTTATTAATTTTTAGTATTTCATGATATTCATCATTTTTCTAATCCCAAGCATATTGCGTGTAAGTAAATATATAGATAGACTTATAAGCCCAAGTTGTAGAACATATCTGGAAGTAATGGAGATAAAAATTCATGAGCTACAAATCACATACCATAGTTTGATAAGTTTATTCATACAAATACCATACATGTATTGAAGCCATAAAGTCATATTCATAGAAATACCAAGTATAGATATTATAAATTCCTCAAAACTATTATATAATGAGTTATATACCAGACAAACTTTGGACTCTTAAAACTAATATTACCACAACAAAAACTCACTCAAGATTGCAATACTTGTATACTAAAAAGTGCAATTCCTATTTGCTACAATGCAAATAAATGTTATGTTTTTTGGTACAACTAAGTTCGAGAATTGTAGTCTTTCCACATCCTTTGAGCTTTTTCATCTCAAAAATTCCCCTATTCATCTCTATCTCATCAATCCAAACCATAAGTCTCAAGAATTAGCACATTTATCTTAGCATGCTCATCATCCTCTTCAATTTCCACTTAGAATGGAAGACCATCCTCCATTTTAATGAAGTCGTGCAGTATGCCACATGCCAAAACAATCTTTGTTTGGGTAAATATATTATAGGATGTTGCATGCTTCAGTATAGGAAAGTTTTTCTTGAAAATACCAATATCAAATTCCTAAGAGAGGAGTGTTGGGGGTTAAATAACTCTTGGGGAACGTTGATCAATTTTTCTCAACACAAATATTTTAGATGGTAATGTATACACCGATAAGGAGCAAGAAATCCTAGTACATTTGGATACCTTACATCAACTAAATAGAATTGTCCTACACAAATAGAAATAAAGCTATAGTCAAAATAGAGCATAAATGTTTTGGTTTAATATAATCACAATATAATCATATAAATTACAAATTAATATACCAAGGGGGCATAAGTGGATCTGATCTAGAGAGAGCTGAAGCAAGCACCTAACTATCTACAACATACCCTTCCCAATCAACGAGAATGTATCAAAACTTATAGGCAAATGAATAGGCACCCAAAAGATTATGTGACAAATTACCTTTTCTATAGTGATATTTTTCTTAGATGTCCACATCAATAGTAATTGGCATATGGCTTCCATCAATTGTACAAAGACAATCTTATAATGGGCAATATTGTTATCAAATACAAATTAATATAATTAAGTCTCTAGCAACAAAATACACGCCACTAGGATATTTATCTTGAAATAAAAGATAATTGGTATGAAGTGCTCAGATAGACTTGAAGACCTTGTGGAAGTGTCGAATCACTATATCTCCCAAATGAGCAATCTCTCAATTCCTTAGATTGTGGCCAATGGTGTGGAGGAACATAACTAGTTGTTCTTCCAATGTTATGTTTATCGTATCTTGAATGATCCATTTTTTCCTTAGATCTTTGGCCAAGCGAAAGAAGGCTACTCTACTCATGTGTATTTGGTCATGAAAATATGTTTTATTGGAATGGATAATGAACTTATAAAAAGGACATGCAACTCTTCTTTTTTTATGCATATGTCTTCTACCTTCATGGGAAGATGCTACTATGAATACTACAAGAATGGAAAGCAAAACAACAAGCATGCATGTGACCTTGATCTTCCTAACTATGGATCCTTGAACTTCTATATCATCAATAAGATCTAGAAAATGACCTAAAACCACATAATGGAGTTACTATTTGGCATAATCACATGAAAATATATAAATATTGTAAGGATTTGGCTTAGGCCAAAATTCACCCAAGAACTAAAGAACTCAACACAAGCACACAGTAGACCAAAATAGATAGAGTATGATCAGAATGATGATATTCATTCAATAACTAGTTGAGAGTACACTAGGAGTACCTGAATATAAAGGCCTCAAGAGAGCTTATAGAATGCATAGAAGTTAGCATCATGATATGTCATACAACCAGGCACATGTCCACCAGATATGGGTTATCCTCCATTAAGCATGGGATTAAGTGTGATGATGTCAGGATAAGCCTACAATGGTGTAGCACGCAAATTAGTGGTGTAGACAACATGTGATAAAGAAGGAGTGCGGATAACTATGTTGTCAACATGACAACTCAGTGAATGATGCATACTCCTGTGTTGTAGACACCATGTGCATAATTAGAGTTGCATAACTCAATGAGAGTACACAAACTCCTAAGTGTCTCACCTAAAATAATAATAAAATAATGCAAAATAATTAAATAATGCATCAACCTAAGTAAACTTAAGTAAGTGTAATAAGTAAATACTTATTTACACCAACACCCCCCCTTAAGTGCAACTTAGGGGAATGCCCTTAAGCTTACAAAATCTAGGATGAAATGCAAGAATGGGTCCCAACTACTAGGCCATGTTAGGTACCCATGTACATAATGAAAATGCAATCTCCCATAAAGCAGGGAAACCTCATGGGAAAAACCCTCCCCCGGAAAGAGAGATAAATAAGGATGCATGGATGGATGGAGTAATCAAGAGACACCCCCCCCCATTATGACATACATCTAGTATATACATAAGAGAATGATGAGAAGAGGAAGAGAGATAGGATAGGCTCCCCCCCCCCCCCCCCCCCACCCCAAAGAAGAATGTCGACCAGTGACTGCTCCAATGAAGAAGTTGATCCAAGATTGCAGAATGGTGTTCCTCCCCTTAGGAAGAAACAATGCCAAGGGTACAAATGAGATGCTTCCACTATGTGTGGAAAGAATCCCATGGATAAGTGATGTCTCTAAAACCTGCTCAACTAGCTAAAGAACCTGTCCCAAAGAGTTGTTTATCTCTGCAACTGATGAAGAACCCTGCTGCAACTGCTGATCATAAGTATCCACAATCACTTCAACCTGTGAGGATCGATCATGTAGAGAATGAACAAGAGATTTGGATGGAACCCTCATGAAAATTGAAGAAGGTAATTCTGCATCAAGAAGAAGAGGCAGATCATCAATACTATCTCCCAAATCTATCACTGAAACTGTATCTGGAAGACTTTATGTACCCTGTTGTTCTGGACCTATCATTGTGGCTATGTATGCATGTGGACTAAACTAAAAAAGTGACCCCTCACTGTAACTATTGATAGAACCTCATGTGTCTGAATCTGTTGAAGCACTATCACTGAAATCACTATCAATTTCCACACTGTATGATGTGTGAAGAGGAGTACAGGACAAGCTTGGAGAATTTTCCTCAAAATGTACATCCTTCTCCACAAAAATTTGATGTGTCTCAAGATCTAGAAGTTTGTATGCCTTCATAGCATCTTCATAACCAATGAAGTTACAAGGCCGAGGTGACTGTGCCTTGCATCCCTTGGAAGATTTCTTTGCCCATGCAAGACAACCAAAGACTCTAAAGTGTGTCACAATAGGTTTTCTACCACACCATGCCTCAAAAGAAGTTTTTCCATCTAAGGTTGGATGAGGAGAATGATTAAGAATGTGAGTGGCACTAGAGATTTCTTCGACTTCTAATGATGGATCGACAGACTTGGCATGAATTATGCAACTTGCCATAGACTTAAGAGTTCGGATCCTCAAGGCTGCAACATCTGTCTTATGCGAACTGAATGTTGAAGGAGTCCGAAGATCAATGCCCTCATGTCTGCAAAAGTCCTTAAGTATTTTGTTCACATCCATGTTACCATTTTCCATTCAGAGTACTTTGATGGCCTTTCTGGATTTTAATTCTACATGAGCCTTGAAGTCTAGAAATTTGTCCAACACTTCATTCTTACTATGCAAAAAGTAGACCCAAGTGAACCTTGAAAAGTCATCAACAAAGGTAAGTATGTAGCAACCTTGACTGAATGTAAAAGGACCTACTAATACCATGTGAACCATTTGTAGAACACCTATTGCTCTTGAAGACTTCCCTCTCTATAACTTCCCCTCTAGATGCATATCCACTAAATCTGTTGAACATTCACCTTTAGAAAAGTTGATTTGAGGTAGACCTTTCGCCGTGTGGTATGTGCTAAGTTGTTGAAGGTAGCGGTAGTCAAGATGACCATACCGCTCATGCCATAATTGCATGTTTGAATGTGATTGAGATAACAAGGCCTTTAAAGAAGACTTGGGTACAAAATGAGAGAAAGAGTACAACCTCTTGTTGTGATTCACTTTCCCTACTACAATCAAGGAATTGTGTTTAAGACTGTGCACTTGAACCGAGTCTAGAAGGAACTCAACTCTATGTCCATCTCCAAGGTGAGTGATTTGGTAGATTGAGAGGAGATTTGAACTTAGGTTTGGAACATAGAGAACCTCTTGAAACTCTCCATTTTCCATTTGCACGTTTCCTTTCCCTTCAACTTCCATTTTGCTATCATTTCCCATGAAGATGTGCAGTACCTTAGAGTGATTCAATGAAGAAAAATCCTCTCTTGAAGAACCCTTGTGATATGAGGCACCTGAGTCAAATATCCATTCCTTTGAAGAGTTTTCATTTGGCATGAATGCTTGCCCTTTTCTTTTTGAATCTGAAGATGACCCTTTATCCTTATAAGTATTAGGCAATGGAACATTATGTTTCTTCATGATGTTGGTTAATTCATCAATCTTTTTGAGATAACACTCATGCTCTTCACGACCCGATTTCTTGCAATAAGCACACTTCTTCTCCTTATTGTTGTCCCCTTTCTTGTTCAAATTTGAGGACTTGCCTTGTTGATTGGATTGTGGTGTTGTCTTTTTTGCATCCTCTAATTTGTCTTTCTTCCACTTCTTCTTACGCTTTCTTTTATTTGAAGATTGTGCAGCTGAATTTTGAGAACCCTCATTGGCCACCAATGCTTTGGACTGAGGTGATTTGAGAATCCCCATTGATTTCAACTTTTTTTCTTCATCATCCAACAATTTAGCATATTCTTCAAAAGTGACTTTCTTGTAGGCAGACCTTAATGTAGTCTTAGAGGTGTTAAAAGAAGATGAAAATATGGAATACTCCAATGGCAGCTTGTTATGTATGAGATAGATTAGTCTGTCATCTTTGATATAACTCCCATAATCAGTAAGCTTTGTCCTTAATTCATTCACCTTGATGATGAAGTCTTGTATTGAGTCATATGACTTAGGATCTAAGGATACAAGCTCATCTTCGATTTTGAACATATCCTCTTCAGACACTTTACCATATAGGCTTTTGAGGGTACCCCAAGCTTCCTTGGATGTAGTACATTTCTTAATTCGATACATGATTTTATAATCTACCCCCAAACATATATCACCTAGGGCTTTCCTATCCATTGCTACCCAATCTGAAATTTCACTTGTTGATACATTATCACCTATTGGTTTAGGAAGAGTACCATCTACATATTGTGAAACTCTATTATGCATTAAGTGATACAACATTTTTGATTGACCACGAAGCATAGTTATGAGGAGTTAATTTAGGAAACTTAAAGTTTCCCATAATGCAGAAAATGAAAGAAAATTGCAGAAAAGAGAGAACACAATACCAAGAACACCCCCCCTTTTCACTAAATCAAGAAACCCCCCCAAAATAGATGCTTTGGGCACTTTATCAGTAGTGCGATTACAATGGGCCACTTACCAATTTTGGCCTTCGTGGACTTCTAATTTTTCTTGTTACAACTTCTTAATGGAGTACAAATCTGAAACTTTACAATGTGCTACAATTCTGAAGCATTACAAAGCAAAGAAAGGCCCTATTAATGAAAGTGACAATTTCATCCACACAACCCTATAATCTGATACCAGATCTAGAAAGTAGACAAAAAAATATGCACTTTCAAAAAAAAAAAAAAAAAACCTATTTTTGACTCCAGATGTGCCTGTACGGAGTGTTTGAAGTTGCAAAATGCAAGATTATGCAGGTAAAATCACAAAAAAATGCAACTTTTGAACAATCCATGCACCAAAATTGGAAAATAGCTACACCACTAAAAAATTTAGAAAATTTTACACAATTTCAAAAAAAATTGCACTTAATTTGCAGTTCAAATGTGCAAGTTATGACCTCTTGAAGTTGGACTGCAAAAACCAAAATCAATCTTGAGAGGGGTTGCATCAGCGAATAACAGGGTTAAATTTGATGGTCATAGGGCCATCGCAGTAGTTCAATTTGGCCCTAGAATGATGTCTAAATAGGCATCAAATTTAATCACGTAGATAGGATGATGTTAGCACAAAATCTTCCCTTCCACTGACGTGGTGGATCACATGTGTTTCCATACTGTACAGAATTGTACAAAAAATGATGATGTGGCTTGCCTAGTCAGATGTGATGTGGTGCTGAGGAGCCTACAGGATATCGTCGTGTATCTTGACCTGACAGGTCCACTAATTAAAATAATAAAACCCTACAAAATAAAATAATTCCACCAAATATAGAGCCGAGTTGGGGTTTCATTGCCTGGTTCAGCTAAAAAACTTTTCTTTCTTCTACCTGTGTAATTAATCTGAGAATAATTCCAAAAAATACCCAAGATAATTGCAGAGAATGAAAAATAAATTTAGATCTAAAAAATTCAATCAGATAGATCCAAAAATGACCATACCTGAATTGCAAATCGGGGCCTCCGGGTTCCGATTTGCAAAAAAAAAATTCCCCACGATCAACTTTCACCAAGCATAAGCAAATTTATAGTCGATCTTCACCAAATCAATGCTCCAGACGCAACGGTGAGGTCAGATCTAGCTCTAGATGCTCCCAATTTCTACAGATCCTCTAGATTCATGTCGAGGTGTAGAAGCATGAACTGTCTCGAATGGCTATGTGTAGAGAATCTCCCTTAGCTCTGATACCATGTAAGGATTTAGCTTAAGCCAGAATTCACCCAAGAACTAAAGAACTCAACACAAGCACATAGTAGACCAAAATAGATAGAGTATGATCAGAATGATGATATTCATTCAATAACTGGTTGAGAGTACACTAGGAGTGCCTGAATATAAAGGCCTTAGGAGAGCTTCTAGAATGCATAGAAGTCAGCATCATGATATGTCATACAACTAGGCACATGTCCACCAGATATGGGTTATCCTCCATTGAGCACGGGATTAAGTGTGATGATGTGAGGATAAGCCTACAATGATGTAGCACGCAAATCAGTGGTGTAGACAACATGTGCTAAATAATGAGTGAGGATAAATGTGTTGTCAACATGACAACTTAGTGAATGATGCATACTCCTATGTTGTAGACACCATGTGCATAATTAGAGTTGTGTAACTCAATGAGAGTACACAAACTTCTAAGTGTCTCACCTAAAATAATAATAAAATAATGCAAAATAATTAAATAATGCATTAACCTAAGTAAACTTAAGTAAGTGTAATAATTAAATACTTATTTACACCAACAAATATATATACTAGAGTTAATGTATTACAAACATAATTATTGGTAATGGAAACACATCTATCTATTAGGGTTATAGTAATCTTATTATTGTTAAGAGATATAACAATGTTGTAATCAACAACATATAATGGTCTTACCTCAGCAATCTTTCACACATTTTGACTTATCCGCAAAAAAAATTAAGAGGTATGACTCAAAATCCTTATGAAAATAATAGGCGAGACTAATCCAAGAGGGTTTTTATTCAATAAGACTCACTACAAAAGTATGAGAAGTTCACCTTTGTATTTTGACATATTACTGAATTGTTTTACCAAATCCATTTTGTAACTACTAAATATTTTTGAATTAACCACCTTAATTCTATGAAAATTGTAGTTTTTTTCATTTAATTAGATGTACTTGTGAAATTACATGTTTCTTTCATTATTTGACATGGGCCAAGCTCTTGTATTGAACATTCTAATCCACACTGGAAGCAAGTCTCTTATTCAAAATTATTGTTTGATGAGGATTGAAAATTGGCATTAAATAATAGTGTCCAAGAACTCATTTTCAACATTACTATCCATGTCTACAACATAAATAGTTTTGGAATTATCTTTGTTAAAGATATGGTAAGATTTATTATTGAGCCTCCTTGTTTTTAGATGGAGAAAGCACTTTACTGAAACTCATTGATTTCTAATTTAGTTATTTTCTTGTTCTATATAATAGATGGGTTCATGAACAAAGTTATGATATCCTTAAAACAATGAATGAAAATAGATGTTTGTCTCAAAATAAGGTTTGGAGATAACCTTCTCCACTAGGCTTCCAATTTTCATTTAACCCAACAAGTATGATCTATAACAATTGGTAAACTATTTTCAAAACCAAAATGGAACTTAACTTGATACACATGCAATAAGAGCTTCCTACTAGTATTAAGCTTGAACCTTCCCTATAATAAGGACCACAACTCACCTCTCCACCCATATGCAAGAAAATAATAATGAGACATATTTATTCATTTCCATTTTTAATAATCTCCTAAACTAGTCAAGTACCATAGAAGAGCATTTCCATTCCTCTTGCATCATAAATGTTTTAATTTACTCAAGCAATTACATTAATAACCTATAACTTCATTGTAGGTGGTTGCTACCATCTCTATAGCCATTCTAGTTCCTCTAATTTATTATACTCAATTATTTCATGTGAAATGTATCCTTATGTAGAAATTGATAGCAAATAGGAACTTGAATTCAAATCTACTTTCCTTCAACCATAAATTATAAGCTAATAATTCAATCAATTTGATCTATAAATACAATTAACTTAGCAGAGGTATTCGTTTCACAATCTCATTATCTCCTACCTTTGTTACCTCCATGTCCTATATGCAATTATTTGTAGAGTTGTCTTGACATCACATTCTTGAAGATATTACCTACCTATGCAAAGAGTTCATCATGGTCAAAAATTTATGGAAGCCTGAGATTAATGTTTGATTTGAACATGGCCATTTGGTGATTACTACTGAATACACATTTAAAAAAAATTATATTTCTTCATAGAGGAATTCATAGAGACCGTAGTTTAAATTTTGTAGAAAGAATAACTCCCTGAATACTTATAGTTGCTGCAATAGTTTTATAATGTATATTTGGAATGGAGATTTGATTGTTTGAACTGAATTCTATAATTTTTGAAAATTTCTATATTTTTGTGCCTAATATTTCCTTAATATTGTGGTAGTACTAGTAGGTGATAAATTGGAAATTGGGTGATTAAAAAAGAGGATATTTGAATTTGTAACCAAACCACAATTATTGAATTTGTACTACTTCCGCAAGAAGGAATGTTTGTGAAGTTTTGAAAGGAATGGTTGCTATCTCACTAAGGCCTTGAAAAGGCTTTTTTTTTTAAATACCAATATTCTTATTTTGATATTGTAAACTTTTTGAGGAAATTGACATACAAATGTCACTTCGATACATAGAATGGATGAACATGTGAAGTCCAATGTGAAATATCTTAACAAGGAAATAATGAAGAGGACTATAGGTTTGATGATGCTCCCAAAAATGGCTGCTATAAGCAAGGCTCAAGTATTTGACACCGTGCACTCCTCTAACTCACAATCCACATTCACCAACGATTGGAACTGAATCACACCATTGCAACATCATTTCCAACATTGAAAATGTACTAATATGTGTGTAGATAGGTCTTTCATTTCATTCTGAGAATAAATTGAATATTTAACAAGAAAATGATGAGGCTCCTCAAAAGGATGAAAAAAGTGACAAATGAAGATTCTCAATTTGTTCGCCATTAGTTTAACAATATCTAATCCCAAAAAGGCATGAAAACACAAAATTTGGAATCAAGTTTTAAGTTGGGAGTACAAAAATAGTACAAAAACATATATTTGACATTTCCCAACCACATAAAATATGGAAGGTAGAAGTGATAATAATGAAGATGGCGATGAAAGAAATATTAGTGCTTGTTCTAATAGCCAGTACTCCTAATTATAATATGTGACCTCAATGACCTTCTTGATCTTCACCTATGCCAAATACTTGAGCACTTAAAAGCATGTAATGATATGTGCTAATACCACAATAACCCTCACTAAACTACATTCTTTTGCAAAAAGATAGGAAAAAATTAATATTTATGCTTTATATCCTAGAAAAATATAAGTTGAAAATATTTCAAACTTTTTTGGTTTTCTTTTGTGGGCCTAGGTTGATTACATCTTGGGAGACAATCTCCTAGGGGTATCATACATGGTGGGTAATGGTGCAGAGTTTTTGATGCAAGGAGGGAATGAATAGCTAGGGCCAGAGGCACACTTGACTATCCAAACACCTTGTTGAGTAAACATAATGGAAGCAGACACACAAAGAACAATACCAAGGAGAGAGAGAGAACAAAAAACCTTTTATTGATTCATAAAGTTATCAACATACATTCCCACTTGCAAGGCCTTCTAGGTTAAAGCCATATACAAAATATAACTTTAAGATCTACAATCTAGCTTCAAATTTGCAATTCCAACAACATCTTCTCTAACTCTCTAAGTCCTTGCCTTGAACTAAACCAAATACGTCAACTTATACTTGCCAAAATGGCTTACAGATGGTTCTAGAACATTACATAATAGAAAGGCTGACCTCAAAATGGTCTACACTCATCCCAAGATAATATCCTATTATTAAGTTCATGATACAAATTAAATACATAAGTCAACTCAAACC
The DNA here is from genome assembly GCA_028749045.1 of Cupressus sempervirens. Classification (NCBI taxonomy): domain Eukaryota; kingdom Viridiplantae; phylum Streptophyta; class Pinopsida; order Cupressales; family Cupressaceae; genus Cupressus; species Cupressus sempervirens. The sequence continues at coordinate 509,580,700 of CM053788.1, read as the reverse complement.
AAGAACCAATCATAGAAAAACTTGGTCATAGAAGAACTCGACCAATAAATCACTAGAAAACTTGGTACATGAAAGAGCTCCATCACCAAAGAACTTGGAAACATTAAACTCAGTCAGAATTGCAAGTCAATCAAAGAGGCTACCAACCAATTCGACATTTGAAGACAATCAACCAATGAAGGAATCTCGATCAAAATTGAGCTCGGCAATTTATGTAGTGCAAGGTAGAAAAATCCCCAAAGGAGATGTCCTAGCCCCCAAAAAATAACCACACAATGGAAATACAAAAAAAATTCAAGATCCGATACCAAATCACAACTCTTTATTCATAAAATAACTAATTACATTCAATTTCTTGGGCTATAAGGCCTTTCCAATTATGGCCAAATATAATAGTAATTACAATAATAGTTTTTCAAGATCCCTCAAGATCCAAACTCAAACCCAAACCTAGCTAGTCTAGATCTACACTTTGATAGAAACCTCCAAGGAAGATCTCAACTTGTGCTCTCAAGCCCACCAAGCAATCTCCTTGTTTCCGAAGTTGCAACTACTAGCTCTTCAAAGTTTGCTCCTCCTACACATCCTCTTCTCCAAGATGGATAATTAATCCTCCATGATCATTCAAGACTCCATAAGACCCCTTTACTTTTACCCAACTAAGCCACAAGCCATCCTAGTAAGATACAAATTGAATAAACCATTACATTAAATACATGTTGAGCCACAAGTTGGTCTCCAACAGATATTAAATGCCAAATTATTTAAAAGGATTACAACACTTATTAAAAATACATCAAGAACAATTAACCAAGACCAAAATAGGTCTACACAAACTCCAATGATTGATCTACTTAATGATCTCAATCCTCATGCAATAAATGCACCAAATTATCTGAAAAAATCCACATGAACTCCATCTCACAAGCCATACTGCTGAGTGTCAGCAAAACCACAAGCATCACTGAGCTTCCATGAGTATTGTTGAGAAACATGGCTTATGTCAAGCAACACTATATGTCAAGCACCTTCAATGACCAAACCCCTTTAGTGACCAAGCACCTCGGCCAACACTACACCCAATAAGACCAAGCACCACTCCTTTGGTAACCGAGTCCATAACTCCAAGCCAAAATCCCTCCAACATGTAGGATTGTCAACTACCCTAGGATGCTCCTACATTAGACACCCTAGGTGTGAAAATATGTTCTCAAAAACTAGAATAACATCTTCTAGTTCTTCACATACATGTCCTCCAAGTCCTCAACTTGTACATTCTTTCCCTTGTTCCACTTTTGCTTCTTCACATCCATCCTCAATGTGCTACAGGTTTTCTTTCCATGCTGATCTCTAACCCTCTTGGAATCCTTCAACTCAACTTATCTACCAATACTTAGGTTCCTCCTATCAAGTTCTTTGTTCTACAAAGGAATCAAGTAATGTTTCTTGCCACCTTTCTCAATAATAATCACATTATTGACACAATCATGCATAGCCTTGCAATTATACTACCAAGGTCTACCAAGAAATATGTGACAATTACTCATGGCCACAATATCACACAACACTTTATCCTTATGTTTCTTGATCTAAAAATCAACAAGATATTGTTCCCTCACTTCTAAAGCATGTTCATCTTGCAACCAACCAATACTATAAGGACAAGGATGTCTTACTCTCTTCAAACTAAGTTTCTGAACCATCTCTACATCAACAAGGTTATCAGTACTACTACTATCCATAATCACATTACATAATTTACCACTAGACTTACAAAGAGTTTTGAACAAGTTACTCCTCTAACAAGATTCCAATGTTCGTTGACTGACCAGTACTCATTGAGCTAGTAAATTCTCCCCTTGCTTAGGTCCATTGATATGGTTTTCATCCTCATTCATAACAACAACTCTTCTATCACTACAATTAGGAAATTCATATGCTCTATGTCCTTCTTCATGACATTTGAAACAAGTACCTTTAAACTCACCTCCACCTATCCTCCTCTTCTGATCAACAGGTTTTGGTTCATCTTTTGCACTAGATTTAGCTTTTGCCAAGTAGTCCTGCTTTACCTTCCCTCGAGAACTACCTTGATATTTTATCTTCATCTTCTCTTATGCTCTCAAAGAATACTGATAAACATCTTCAACTGAAGGAATATTCAACATACTAACCTTATCCTAAATATTAAATCTCAAACCGTTAATATATTTAGCCACCTTCTCCTTAGACAATTCTCTATGTGTAGACAAAATAGTCAACTTGTAAAACTCCTCTGTATAATCTTTCACAGTCATATCTTTTTTCTTTAGATTATGTAATCTCTTAAATAACTCAAGTTCATTATCCAGAAGAATGAACTTAGCCTTCAATTTAGTCACCATCAATCTCCATCTAGTGATCTTCATTTCACCTTCCTCTTCTCTATCTCATTGTAATTCCTTCCACCAAAGAGAAGCATGTCCCTTCAGCTTAATTTAAGCCAACCTCTAAGAGGATCTCTAATGTCCTCTAACTCAAAGTAGTCTTCCAATTCACCAATCCAATCAATTATCTCTTCAAGATTCAAAATACCTAAGAAATTAGAAACCTCCATCTTATGCTTCAGCTTCAAATGAGAATCTGAGATCTAAGTCTTGTAAACTGACTAGTCCTATTTCCTAGAGGTCTCTCCACATGATCAATTTTGTCCTCACCACTCGATCCAACAACCTCAAAGTCTTCAGTAACTTCCTCATAACCACCTTCAGTACCCATATGTTGAGGTACACCACCTATAACACTTATGATCTTAATGATCATATCACTCTTCATCAGTGTCATCTTTGATCTAAATTCAACTTTAATCTCCTCTAAGATTGTTACTTCCACAAAATCACAGAGATCTTAAATCTCCCTAGGGTCCAATTGTCTCAGAGGTATCTTCCAGGATATTTGCAAACCCTCTACAACAATTCAACCAGATCCAACCTTCACCCCAGGTCTTAGTGTAAACTGCCTCTATTTCGGTGATTTTTCTACACACTCAGGAAAACCTTCACTCTAATACCATATGATGAAGTTCAAGATAAGAGAATCCCCAAAGGAGATGTCCCAGTTTGAAACAAATAGCCACATAGTGGAAACACAACAACAATGCAAGCTTTGATACCATCTAATGCAGTGCAAGGTAGGAAAATCCCCAAAAGAGATGTCTCAGCCCCCAAAAAATAACCACACAATGGAAACAAAACAACAATGAAATATCTGATACCAAATCATAACTATTTATTCATAGAATAACTAATTACATGTAATGTGATAGGCTGTAAGGCCTTTCCATTTATGACCAAATATAATAGCAATTACAATAATAATTCTGCAAGATTCCTCAAGATTCAAACTCAAATCTAAACCTAGCTAGTCTAGATCCAAACTCTAGTAGAAACCTCCAAGGAAGATCTCAACTTGTGCTCACAAGCCCACCAAGCAATCTCCTTGTTTCTCAAGCCACAACTACTATCTCATCAAAGTTGGTGCCTCCTCCATGTCCTCTTCTCCAAGCTAGATAATTAATCCTCTATGATCATCTAAGACTCCACAAGACCCCTTTACTTATTCCCAACTAAGCCACAAGTCATTCTAGTAAGATAAAAATTAAATAAACCCTTACATTAAATACATGTTGAGCCACAAGTTAGCCTCCAACATATATTAAATACCAAATGCCTTAAAAGTCTTACAACTCTTATTAAATACATCAAGAACAATTAACCAAGACCAAAATAGGTCCACAAACTCCAACGATCGATCCACATCATGGTCTCAATCCTCATGCAATGAATGCACCAAATCATCTAAACAAATCCATGAGAACTCCATCCCACAAGCCACACTACTAAGCATTGGCAAAACCACAAGCATCATCAAGCTCCCACAAGCATTATTGAGCAACATGGCCTATTATGAGCAATAGTATATTTCAAGAACCTTCAATGACTGAACCCCTTCAATGCATGAGCACCTCGGCCAACACTACACCCAATAATGATCGAGCACCACTCCTTTGGTGACTGAGTCCAAAAATCCAACCCAAAATCCTTCCAACATGTAGAATGCTCTTGCATCAACAATACTAGCACTCAACATCAATTACAACTTAGCAATGTTGGAACTTAGTTAGCACTGCTTGACAAAAACAAATAAAATAAGTAGGATAGCATAGGCAACCGATGATGCTCCTACATCAAACAACCAGGCTTGAAAGAAATGATTCTCATGAATCATACAAGTATCACAACCTAAGTTGAATCCAACTCAGATTAAAAAATCTATGTAGTGTCTTCAATTGGTATATTCTTCCACTTCACCAAATACTCATAGTAATCTTTTTCTCTTATGCTTTTTTCAACTCTTTGATCCAATATTTGTTCAACTTCTTCAATCTACTTCTTAGGATAATCATCTAATACAACAATTTTTTCATCTGATTCATGATACTTATACAAATTAGAAACATTGAATATGGTAGATATATCTATGTCGTTAGGTAACTCAAATTCATAAGCATTACCATTGTCAAACTTCCTCAAGATCTTACAAGGTCCAAACTTCTTCATCTTCAGATTATTGTATGTTCCAATAGAAAATCTACACTTCTTCAAATGAACGATCACCTCATCACCAACTTTAAAAATATGATGTCTCCTAGACTTATCAACATTCACCTTATACTTCTGATTACTTTGTTCCAACTTTAACTTCACTTCCTCATGCAAAGACTTCATAAAATCAGTAAATTCTTCCCCTTCAGCACTTCTCTTCTCTTCATCAACAACATCCCTCAAATTTTATATTACTCTAGGTTGCATTCCAATAATAATCTCAAAATGAGTTTTCCATGTACTCCTATTCACATAATTATTATATGCAAACTTAACTTTTGCTAACACCATATCTCAATTACTCAGCTTATCTCTAACTAAACATCTCAACAAATTACCCAAGCTTGTATTCTCAACCTCTATCTATCCATTTGTCTGTGGATGGAATGTATAACTAAATCTCAACTCAGTACCCATCTTCTTCCACAAAGTCCTCCAAAAATAACTAACAAACTTACCATCTCTATCAGAAATAATACTTTTTGGTGATCCATGCAATCTAACAATATCTTTGAAGAAAATATTAGCAACATGCACAACTTTTGATGTCTTCTTACATGGTATGAAATGAGCCATCTTAGAGAATCTATCCACAACAAAAAATATGGAATCATATCCACTTTTTGTCATAGGTAATCCAAGAACAAAATCCATACTAATATCACTCCAAGGTTTTTCTAAATAGAAATAGGTGTATACAATCTAGTATTCTGACTTACTCCTTTTGTAACTTGACAAATTCCACAACTCCTTACAAAATTTTGAACATCCTTATACATTTGTGGCCAATAATACTTATCATTAAGAAAACTCAATGTCTTATCAATTCCAAAATGTCCAGCTAAATCACTACAATACTTTTCCTTAATCAAATTAACTCTCATAACACTTCTTGGTATACACACTTGAATTCCTTTGAACAACATACCTTCTTGAATGAAATACTCATCATACTTACTCATGTGATCTGATAGATTTGGTGCTCTACACTCTCTCCACACCTTAGAAAAATTAGGGTTAGTATCATACAACTTCGACCTTCATCTTAGTCAACAAAGAATGTCTTTTGCTCAATGCATGAGTAACTTAGTTAGTAACTCCACTTTTATGCCTAATCACAAATGTGAAATTTTGCAAGTATTCAACCCACTTCATTTGTCTCTAATTCAACTTATGTTGACTTCCCAAATATAGTAAATCTTTATGACCACTATACAACACAAACTCCTTAGGAATAAAATAATGTCTCCACTTCTTCAAGGCTTGAATAATAGCATAAAATTCTTGATCATACACATAATAGTTCCTCTTAGCATCATTAAAATTCTCACTAAATAAAGCTACATGTCTTCCTTCTTGACTCAAAATAGATCCAATAACACTTCCATTAGAATCACATTCAACTTGAAAGACTTTACAGAATTTAGGCAAAGAAAGTGTAGGTAATTGGCATAGAAAACTTATATTTCACCATGATCTTGTTAATAGCTTTGGAGTTAGTGAAAATTCTCCATCCTCCATTCTTCTTAGGTGCTAATAGAGTAGGTACATCACATGGACTCAAAATTTCTCTGATCAAACCTTTTTGCAGCAACTCATGCACTTGCATGTTAAGTTCTTCATTCTTTGTGGCATTAATATATATGGTGCTTTATACAAAAAACTAGCTCAAGGAATCAGATCCATGCAATGACATATACTTCTTATCAATGGTAAACCATTAGGTATATCCTCTGCAACAATTTCTTTATAATCATTCAAAAAACTTGCAATTTCTACTAGCACTCAGTCAAAACCACTAGCTTTTTCTGTCGCTCAGTTACTACTAACCTTTGTCACTCAGTTACTAATATCTTCCACTCGATCATCACTATTGTCTATCACTTAGTTACTATTGGCACAACTCGGTCTTCTAGGAATTATGTAAAATATATATTTGGTTCTTCTTCATTTCCTTTTCAAATTACTTTCCATTGACCACACAAACTTGAATAGTAGTACAATTAACCTCATATGGACTTTCAATTAAAGGCAACAATACTTGCTTTCTCTCATTCACCCAAAAAGTATATTGATTCAATCTTCCATCATATATAGCATATTTATCATATTACCAAAGTGTACCCAATAGAATATGACAACAATCTATAGGCATAACATCACATAGAACTTTATCAAAGAAATTGTCAATCTTGAACTTCACAACACATTGTTCACTTGCCAATATCTTATGCTCATCCTTGATCCATAAAACATGATAAGGTTTAGGATTCTTTAGCCTCTATAACTGCAACTTTTTAACCAGCTCCTTTGATGCCAAATTTGTTGAATTTTCCCACTATCAATGATCATTGTGCACCATTTCCTAGCCATCTTACATCTAGTCTTGAAAAGACTTCTCCTTAGGATAGGTTCCTCATCAATTCCCTTATTACACAAAGTTCTTCTACCATCAGATTTTCTCTAGCCTCAGGTCTATTGGGTTAACCCTCAATTTCTCCTTGAATTAAAGCATTTATGTTACCTTTTTCATTCCCACCAGAGGATCTACTACACTCAAAGGATATATGCCCTTCTTTACCACATCTAAAATAATTACCATGAAAACCACCTCTAGAATAAGAATTACCTCTTCTTTAGTAAGAATTAGTACCTCCTTGGTAAGAATTACCACTTTTCCATTTTCATCATTTTTCATTCAAATTTTCTTTTTTCTTGTACATAATTGTCAAATCTACCACCTTCTTCATAAGATCTACCTTTGCCTCTTTGGAATCTACCACCTCTACCTCATTGTATTTGTTCATGTTTCTTTGTCAAGATCTCCTTGAATTCCAAGGAATATTGATATGCTTCTTCCAAACTCTCCAATTTTATAAAACTTATCTCATCTTGAATTCTAGATCTCAATTTGTTTAGATACCTTGCAACTTTCTCAACCTCATCATCCACATGTCTAGATCTAATGTCTAATCTATAGAATTCTTCAGTATACTCCTTCACAATCATGTCCTTTTGTCTCAAATTTTGCATCTTTCTAAACAAGCTAACTTGGTAATCAGCAAGAAGGAACTTCTTCTTCACCTTGTTCAACATTTTCATCCAAGTTCTAATCTTCTCCTTTCCTCTCCTTTTTCTATCAATTTGCAAATGTTTCCACCACAGTGAGGCATGACCTTTCAACCTAGTAACTACAATTTTTACCTTCCTATTATCAAAAGTGTTTTCAAACTCAAAGAACTTCTCCATATTAGAGATCCAATCCAACAAAACATTGGTGTCCAATTTTCCATCATAAGGAACAACTTCTACAACATGCTTTGAATGTGCCCTAGACAATACTCTTAATAACCTTTCCTCATCTTGATCTTCCTCAAGTTTTGGATTAGGGTTTGGTGCTATTGCTTCATCATCACTCACATCACCAAGATGTCCTCCTCTCCTCTAATTTGTCTCCATAACATCTAATCTGGCTACAATTTGTCTCAACATGTCCATAATAATAGTATTAGCATTTCCTCTTCCTCAAACCATCTTTGCAAAAAAGTTCCTACAAGATCATAACGCTCTACAAGTTATAGGTCAAATCATCAGATTTGCAACCCTACAACCAAATTCAACTTAGAGTTTTAAACAATCTAATCTTCACAAGGATGAAGCCCAAGTTGTGATACCACCTAATGCAAGGAGGGAATGAAAAAATAGGGCCAAAGGCACACCTAACTATCCAAGCACCTTGATGAGTAAACACAACGGAAGAAAACACACAAAGAACAACACCAAGGAGAGAGAAAAAAAGCACTTTTATTGATTCATCAAGTTATTAGCATACATGCCCAACTGTAAGGCCTTTTGGGTTACAACTAGATGCAAAATACAACTTTAAGATCTATAATCTAGCTTCAAATTTGTAATTCCAAAAACATCTACTCTGACTCTCTAAGTCCTTTCCCTAAACTAGACCAAATACCTCTTCTTATACTTTCCAAAATGACTTACAAATGGTTCTAGAACATTACTTAATAGAAAGGTTGGCCTCAAAATGGTCTACACTCATCACAAGACAAGATCTTATTATTAAATTCACAACCCAAATTAGATACATAAGTCATCTCAAACCAAGAACCAATCATAGACAAAATCGGTCAAAGAAGGACCTAACCAACAGAGAAATCACTAGACAACTTGGCACATGAAAGAGCTCAGTCATAAAAGAACTTAGAAACATTGATCTTAGTTAGAACTGCAACTCAATCAAAGAGACTACCAACCAACTTGACATTTGAAAATACTTGGCCAATGAAGGAAACTCAGTCAAAACTAAGCTTAGAAATATTGGCAATTGATATCAATTGCAACTCGATAATGCTGGAACTCGGTCGACACTACAAACTTGACAAAAACAAAGAAAACAAGCAAGATAAGGCAACTCGGGATGCTCCTGCATTAGTTTCCATAGAATATTCATCACCAAGGATCATAATTGCCTTCAATTTATGCCCATCCTAATGTAGGATCATCCTAGGTTGCCTAGTAATCCTGCTCATTTTGTTCATTCTACTAGTTACTGTCGAGTTCCAATTACTACTAAGTTTAGTTATTGTCATGTTGCAGTCATTTTTGAATTCTTGTATGCGTCGAGTTGTCTAGTATTGGTCAAGTGAACCTGATACTTATTGATGTTTGGTTCCTTCCACGGAGTTTGTCTATGATTGGTTCTTAGTTTGAGCTGACTTATCTATTTAATTTGGATAATGAATTTAATGTAAGGATCTTGTCTTGGGATGTGTGTAGACCATTTTAAGGTTGGCCTTCTATTATGTAATGATCTAGAATCTTTAGTAATCCATTTTGGAAAGTATAAATAGGGGTGTTTAGGTTCAGGTCAAGAAAGGACTTAGAGAGTTTAGAGATTTCGTTATAGGAAGAGAAAATTTAGAGTTGGATTGTGGATTTTGAAGTTGTATTTTGTATTTGGTCGTAACTAAAAAGGCCTTACAGTTGGGCATGTATGTTGATAACTTGATGAACCAATAAAGTGTTGTTATTTTTTCTGTCCTTGGTTTGTTCTCTGTGTTGTTTTCTTTCATTGTGTTTACTCAACAAGGTGATTATATAGTTAGGTGTGCCTCTGGCCCTATCTTTTCAATCCCTCCTTGCATGAGGTGGTATCAAAGATTGAGGTTTTTCCTTGTGGAGGTTGGATCATGTAAAAACCTAAGTTGAATTTGGTTGTAGGGTGGCAGATCTATAGATTTTTCTTATAACTTGTAGAGGGTTATGATCTTGCAGGAACTCGTATGTAAAGATGGTTTGAGGTAGAGGAAATGTTGACATTGTATTATGGACATGTTGAGACAAATTGTAGCCATATTAGATATTGTGGAGACAACCTAAAGGAGAGGAGCACATCTCAATGATGTGAGTGATGGTGAAGCAATGACATCACACCCTAATCCAAAACCTAAGGAATATTAGGATGAAGAGATATTATTGAGAGTGTTATCTAGGGCACATTCAAAGCCTATTTTGGAAGTTGTTTGTTATGATGGAAAATTGGACATCGACACTATGTTGGATTGGATCTCTAATAAGGAGAAGTTCTTTAATTTTGAAGAAACTCCTGATCATAGGAAGGAAAAGATTGTGGTCACTAGGTTGAAAGGTCACCTCACTATGGTGGGAGCATTTGCAAATTGATAGATAGAGAAGAAGAAAAAATAAGATCATGACCTGTTGAAAATAGCAAACAAAGTGAAGAAGGAATTCCTTCCTACTGATTAACAAGTTATCTTATTGAGAAAGATGCAAAATTTGAGACAAAAGGACATGATTGTAAAAGAGTATAGTAGGGAATTCTATAGATTGGACATTAGATCTAGACATTTTGATGATGAGGTTGAGAAAGTTGCAAGGTATCTAAATGGATTGAGATCTGGAATTGAAGATGATATAAGTTTTGTAAAATTGGAAAGTATGGAAGAAGCATATCAATATGCCTTGAAGGTTGAGGAGATCTTGACAAAGAAGCATGAATAAAGACATAGAGGTAGAGGTTGTAGATTCCAAAGTGATAGAGGTAGATCTTATGCAAAAGGTGACATATTTGATGATTCTATGAAAGAAAAGGGAAAATATGAGTAGAAGAATAAGATAAAGGCAAGACTAAGTGGAAAGGCAGTAGTTCTCACCGACAAGGTACTAGCTCTTATCGAGGAAGAGCCAATTCTTATTCTAGAGGTGGTTTTTGTGTTAATTATTTTAGATGTGGAAAAGAAGGGCTTAGCTCCTTTGAATGTAGACACTCTGGTGAAAATCAAAGTGGTAGCAAGAATGCTATAATACGAGGTGAATCTATGCACCCTTAGAGAGATCCTAAGACTAAAGAAAATTTGATGGTGAGAAGAACTCTGTGTAGCGAAAAAATTGAGGATAAAGAACCTATTCATAGAAGAAGTCTTTTTAAGATCAAATGTAAGATAGTTGGGAAATGTTACAAAGTAATCATTAATAGAATAAGTTCAACAAATTTGGCATCAAAGGAGTTAGTTACAAAGTTGTAGTTGTAGAGGTTGAAGCATCCTAAACCCCATCATGTTTCATGGATCAGGGATGAGCATAAGATATTGGTAAGTGAACAAATGTGTTGTGGAATTAAAGATTTGATATTACTCTAATGAAGTTATGTGTGATACTATGCCTATGGATTGTTGTCATATTTTGTTGGGTAGACCTTTGATATATGATAAACATGTTGTGTATGATGGAAGATTGAATCAATATAGTATTTGGATGAATGGAGTTATGGATACATTAATGCATTTGATTGAGTCTCCTGATGATATCAATTGTACTACTATAAGACTTTGCATGTTTGGTGGAAAGAAATTTGAGAAGGAAATAAAAAAGAACCAAGTTTTTTTTGCTATAATTCCTAGAGGACCAAGTTATGGTAGTAATGATCGAATAACAAAGTATAGTAATCATCGGGCAATAGATAATGACTGAGTAACAAAAAATGGTGGAGGATGAGTGACAACAAAAACTAGTAGAGTTAGCCAAGTACCAGTAGAAATTGAAAACTTGTTGGCTGAGCATAAAGCTATTGTTTTTGAAAATATATTTGATCGTTTACCACCAGTAAGAAGCATAAGTCATTGTATGGATCTGATTCCTAGAGCTAGTTTTCCAAAAAAAAGCACCATATAGATTGACACGTACTAAAATTGAAGAACTTAATAGACAAGTGCTAGAATTATTGCAAATAGGTTTGATCAGATAAATCTTGATTTTGTGTATTGTACCTATTGTATTGGCACCTAAGAATAATGGAGAATGGAGAATGTGTATTAATTCTAGAGCTATTAACAAGATCACAGTGAAATATGGGTTTCTAATGCCAAGGATGGATGACACAATGGATTGTTTGAGTGAAGCAAGATATTTTACCAAGATTGATTTGAAGAGTGGTTATCATCATATTAGAATTAGACAAAGTGATGAATGGAAGATTGCTTTCAAGATGATAGATGGTTTTTATGAATGGTAGGTTACGCCTTTTGGTTTCATTAATGCACCTAATACTTTCACAAAGTTGACAAACAAAGTTCTAAAGAGATTCTTGGGTAAGTTTGTGATTATTTATTTAGATGATGTCATGATATTTAGTAAAAATAAGGAAGAACATCTTGAGCATGTTAGACAAGTATTGCAGAGATTGAAGGAGGAGATGTTTTGATTAATTTTAAAAAGTGTTCCATTATGCAAGACGAGCTTTTGTATTTGGGATTTGTGATTTCAATTGATGGTTTGAGAATGGATCTTGAGAAGGTTAAAGTAATTTTGGAATGGCCTACATCTAAGAATGTGGGTGAGGTAAGATCATTTCATGGTTTTAGTTTCTACAAAAAGTTTATAAAGAATTTCAATTCTATTTGTAATGTATGACTAAGACAATGAGAGGAGATTCAAAAAAAAAGGGGACACATGGGGTTGATAAGAGTTTTGAGACTTTGAAAAAAATGGTTGTTGAGTTACATGTATTTGCTTTGCCTAATTTCAATAAGGTATTTCAAGTCGAATGTGATGCAAGTGGCAATGCAATAGGAGTTGTGTTGAGTAAAGATGTAAACCTGTTGCTTTTTAGTGAGAAGTTGAATGATGCTAAAAGAAAATATTCTATGTATGAACAAGAATTTTATGCTATTATTCAAGCCTTGAAGAAGTGGAGATTGTTAGGAATAAGGTGTATCAACCTTAGATAATTCCTATTCTTATTATTTATTTTGTAAATGTATTATTTGCAAATAATGTAAATAAGTGTGAGTGTACATGTCTAGTTGGCATGTTGATGTGTCACTCCACTTGTATTTGTCAGCATCTTGAATTATGTGTAAGGAGATCATGGCTGAAATGGTTATGATGGATTCCTATGATGCATAAGAGTTATCTCTGAAAGATTCGGTGATGGGTGAAGATGTGAAGACATGTGGCAATTGATCATTGAGAACTATACACTTGAGTCTCCAACTCACACACAAGGTTTGGGGCATCGACCCAAAAAAAAATTGGGATCCTATTTTTCTAGAGAATGGTAAAACTCTAATACAATTGTTCTTTGGAAGTTTCCATAAAAGGGAAAGTGCATGATATAAGTGTTTTTAGGGTTGCAGATTGGAGAGTGAGAAAGTGTATTTTTGGTATGGTATGTTGCTATTGGATTGGTCATCTATGTCATTGTTCTCCTAAAAGAACTTGCATTGCAAGTGTGTTGTAACTTTCTGTGTTGAAGATAATACATTGTGCAAGTTTTTGAGGGGTGGGGTTGTTTTACCAAAAGGTTTTTCCCCACTGACATACCTTTGTGTTTATGTGTTTTCTTTCTCTATCTATTTTTTGTATCCATGGTTAACTACAATATTATTGTTTACATAATATTGAATCTGAAAGAGTAAGGATTTAATAAGAATTTGTACAATACTTTCCTTATGGGATTAGTGTAGGAAGTTGTTTCTACACCTGAGTTTCCTTACACAAACATTATTTGATTCCTAAGGAATTTGTGTTGTAGATTGATCATAAAGCTTTATAGCATTTGGGAATTCAACATAAGTTGAATCAAAGACATATGAAGTGGGTTGAGTACTTGTAGAGTTTCACATTTGTGATAAAGAATAAAAGTATAGTTACTAACTAAGTTAAAGATGCATTAAACAAAAGACATTCTTTGTTAACTGAGATGAAGGTTGAAGTTCTTGGTATTGATGAAATAAAGGAGTTGTATGATACTGACTTTGATTTTTATGAGAATGGAGAGAGTACAAAGCACCAAATCTATCAAGTCAAATGAGTAAGTTTGATGAGTATTTAATTCAAGAAGTTGTTCAAAGGAATTCAATTTTGTATACCAAGAAGTTCTATGAGAATTAATTTGATTGAGGAAAAGCATTGTGGTGGTTTGGTTGGACATTTTGGAATTGATAAGAGATGGAATTTTATTAAAGATAAGTATTATTGGCCATAGATGTATAAGGATGTTCATAATTTTGTAAAGAGTTGTGGAATTTGTTGAGTTGCAAAAGGAGTAAGTTAAAATATTGGATTATATACACCTATTTCTATTCTTGAGAAACCTTGGAGTGACATTAATATGGATTTTGTTCTTCGATTACCTAAGATAGAAAAAGTGTATAATTCCATATTTGTTGTTGTGGATAGATTTTATTAAATGGCACATTTCATAACATGTAAGAAGACATCAGATGCCATGCATGTTGTTGATATTTTCTTCAAAGATATTGTTAGATTACATCATGGATTACCAAGAAGTATTATTTCTAACAAAGACATTAAGTTTATTGGTTATTTCTAGAGGATTTTATGGAAGAAGATGGTACTGAGTTGAATTTTAGTTTTACAAGACAGATGGACAGACAAAGGTTGTGAATAGAAGCTTGGGTAATTTGTTGAGATATTTAGTTGGAGATAAGTCAGGTAATTGGGATATGGTATTGGCGCAAGCCAAGTTTGCATATTATAATTCTATGAATAGGAGTACATGAAAATCACCTTTTGATATTGTTACTAGAATGCAATCTAGAGTAGTATCATATTTGAGGGATGTTGCTAGTAAAGAGAAGAGAAGTGTTGAAGGGGAATAATTTGTTGGTTTTAATGAGTCTTTGCATGAGGAAGTCAAGTTAAAGTTGGAACAAAGTAATCAAAATTAGAAGGAGAATGTTGATAAGTCTAGGAGACATCATGTTTTTGAATTTGGTAATTAGGTGATGGATCATTTGAAGAGAGACATATTTCCTATTGGAACATATAGTAAGCTAAAAATGAAAAGGTTTGGACCTTGTAAGATCTTGAGGAAGTTTGATAGTGGTAATGCTTATGAAGTTGAGTTACTTGATGACATGGATATATCTCCTATATTCAATGTTGTTGATTTGCATAAGTATCATGAGTTAGATGATGAAGTTGTTGGACCAGATGATTATCTTAAGAAGAAGGTTGAAGAGGTTGAATAGATATTGGATTAGAGAGTTGTAAAAGTATAAGAGGAAAATATTACTATAAATATTTTATTGAAGTGGAAGAACATACTATTTGAAGATGCTCCATGAATATCTCAATCTGATTTGGATTCAACTTAGGTTATGACATCTCAATGATTCAAGAGAATCATTTCTTTCAACCCCAGTTGTCTAATGCAAGAGCATCCTAGGTTACCTTGTAATCCTACTCATTTTGTTCATTCTGTCAGTTACCATTGAGTTCTAGTTATTGTGGAGTTATAGTTACTGTCAAGCTCCAATTACTACTGAGTTCAATTGCTATCAATTTAAGGTCATTTTTGAGTTCCTATATGTGTCGAGTTGTCCAATGTTGGTCGAGTGAACTTGATATTTGGTATGTTTGGTTCCTTCTTTGACCAAGTTAGTATGTGATTAGTTCTTAGTTTGAGTCAACTCATGTATTTATTCCAGATCATGAATTTAGTGTAGGGATCTTGTCTTGGGATGTGTGTAGATCATTTAAAGGTTAGTCTTCTCTTATGTACAATGATCTAGAATCTTATGTAAGCCATTATGGAAAGTATAAATAGTGGTGTTTAGGTTTATGTTAAAAAGGACTTAGAGAGTTTTAAAAAGATGTTTTGGGAAGAGTGAATTTAGAGTTAGATCAAGGATTTTGAAGTTGTATTTTGTATTTGGTCATAACCTAGAAGGCCTTACAACTAGGCATATATGTTAATAACTTGACCAATTAAAAAAGCATTGTTGTTTCTTCTCTCCTTGATGTTGTTCTCTATGTTGTTTTCTTCTATTGAGTTTACTTAGCAAAGTGATTGGATAGTTAGGTGTACCTTTGGCCCTAGCTTTTCAATCTCTCTTTGTGTCACATCTTAAGACCATATCATGCAACGATGGTTTCAACTTGGGGTTATATAGTAGCTTGTTGAATCTTAACATTCTGGTTGGACCAATCATGGGAGGGTAAGATGACAGTAACAGGTTTGAGGATGAGCATTCTAACTATTCTCATTTTGAGCCATCTACTTATATTAGCGCCCCATTGGTTGGGTTGCTTGCTTCCCTAGCTTTGTCCTAAACTAATTCTTGGTAAAGGAGAAACATGGGGAGATCATAAAGGAAGCTCTTAGGATTCATTATACCTAGCTTTACTTCAACAAAACTTAGAGAATGGGTCATGCTTAATTGCCCCTTTTCTAGTCTTGATTTCCATCCCCTTGATTTAGAATGGCTTGACACTAGAAAGGTACAATTATCTGCTTCTAAATCCACATACGATGGGAATTTTGTTACTCTAATGCTTCTAAATCCACTAAAAAACATGGTGGAAAAAAGGAAAATAAATATAAATATACATTGCATAGAAGGAAGGAGGTCCAAAAGTATTTAAAAGTAGTTTAGAGAACTCATTGGGAAGTTTGAGGAATTGCAAGAGCACAGAATTATTTTGTTCCTTTTCACCCTATCTCGATCAAAATCCAAGAGGCAATAAGCACATCATAGGGATAGAAAATACTTTAAGTAAATAAAATGAATTCAAATCACAATAGGTAGTTTGTAGAAGAAGATGAGTAAATAAAACCCCATTTCCCCAAATTGAAAATCTAGAGGCCCACCCCACAAAACATAAAAATATGAAACCACATAATAGAAGCATACATGTTCAACATTGTTATTATCATAAAATGCTACCCAAATTTCCCAAACCAAACTAGATGCAAAAAGTTGTCATAAAATGTTGCACTTCAACCTTGAACAATATGAGTGGGAATGATTCTTTAATCCCAAAACATACCCAATATACCTGTGCATAACTACAGACCTGACAAGATTATTAATTTTGGATTAGTCATATTGATATTAAGAATAACCTATTCCTAACATGTATTTTTGGGAATGGATAAAAGCTCATTTTGGGGCTAAAATGGGAATATGTAATCCTATTCCCAATTCCATGCATCAAACGAAGAATAAAAATCATATTCTAATTTTCAATTACTATTCTAATTGTATTCTAGTAACCAAATGGGCCCTAAGAGTTTGTAATACTGCCACATATGAATGGGAAGATAAAATAAGAACATAGAAGAAGATATATGATCAAACATCAATTATTCCAATGTTTGGCCATCAAATACTTGGCTATAGTGTTCGAGATCTCATTGAAAAGGAGCAACTAGATTATTATAAGTAGTGTATACAAAGGAGGCATCACACTGGACAATTTTAATCCACACAAATGAACCAACCCACAAATAATAGCCATCATAAGAAGTTTTGGTGCCACTCAAGGATGCATGAATATGAATCTACTAAGTGTAGAAGGTTCATGATAATTAACCAAAAAAACCAATCAGTGATTGATGGTAACAATTTGAAGTATGTAAGAACCATCCCTATAGCAAATTGCCAAAGACACAAAATTGCTAAAAATGTAGAAAAACAACGCCACAACATTAAATGCTAAAATAAATTAAATTAAGCATCTTAGAATATAAAATTGATTAATCAAGGTTTAAAATTGTTAACTCAAAGTACAACTCTTAATACAATTATGTTCATAATAAGAGTACTAATAGACAATAACTCAGCATAAAGTGAAGTCACTGAATTTGAAGAAAGAAACATTACAACATATGAACTGAGGTGCTGAAACACCTTGATTATACATCACATATTCTTCAAAAACTTGAAGAATGATACATTACTAACTTTAAAGTTTACAATATCCGTTAATCAAGAGTACATGAACATAATGATATCGTACATCATCACTAAGATGAAGATACAATCCTTATGATAGGTGCTGAAATTGGCAGGTGTTCTGAATGTACATCTAGTCTCCAAAGCCTTTGGACATGGTCCATCTGCTAACTAAGATGGGAGTGTGGCCCAGGTGCTTTTACCTCACCAACCATGGAGTGATTACTCCCCTAGGATTCTTCCTGACATGAAGAATACCTCGACTCTAGCATGAGAAGCCTAGCTTCTTGGAACAAGATGGATCTGATGGATCTGGTGCAGCCATGAAACATACTACATGTAAACCATGTGCCTAGTAGGCTAAACATAGAATGTGGTAAGGAAAAGAAAAGAAAACTACATCTCTACCCATATGTAGTGAAAGAAAAATTGTAACACATCTACTCGCATGTACATTTCTTTAAAAAAAATAAAGCATATCTTCACATATGCAAGATAAAATGAGCATAGTCACAAACACATGCTACATGTTAGATCAACAGTTTTAAATGCATAAATTAAATAGCTTGGCCAAGCACTCAATTTGTCAATAATACTGAGATAGAGACAAAACATAATGAATCCTACTCATAGATTTATGATAGACTGAGAGAAGCAAAATGTAATGCATCTGACCCCGCCCTCCCTTGTGCCACATTACACCTATCCATGAAGGATTAAACATCAACACTCAGTCCATCAATCAATGACTATCTATCTCTGATTCTACTTGTTCACACTCATGATAAGTAATTTAAGTACTAAAATGGTACTAAGAGCAGTAGCAGTAATATAAATAGAATGTCAAACAACATTCATGAGAAGACAAAAACATTCATTACACTTTTCTATGCTTCCAAGCTAGTCAGTTTTGATTTAGACCTTTTAATAGTTTTATTTATTTGACTATTTAATAGTTCCACATAGAAAAGAGATTCTAACTTAGAGGTAAATCAAATATTTTAGTCAGCCTTGATTTAATGGTTAAAGGAAGAGTAAGTCTTTTCAGTTTAGCACTTGAGTAAAAGATTGGATTGAATAGGAAGAAGAAGTGCTTAGATATCTCACAATCTAGCCTTAAATACAGAGAGAGCTCTAAATATTTCTCATACACAGTAACAGTATAGAATACACAGGAGACAAAGGAGGAACTTATGATGTCTCTATAGATTGTTTCAACATGATCTAGTTCATAATTTTTTTACATCTTTAGTAGTATTAAAAAAAGGTTTCAAAAAAATAAAATAAAATAAATGGTTTTACAGCTACAACTCACAATCTCTCAATAACTTTGAGGCCTAATGAGGGATTATAATCAATACCATAAGTATTCATTTAACATTTTACTGTAACCAAACAGGTTCACCAATTCCACATTCTAATTCAAAGAGAAATTAAAACTTGGTCTTATGTTGTCAACGGATCAACATATGTTAGTTGTTCCATTTAAATCTACTCAGTGGTGTCTGTGGTTTTCAATAACTATGATGCTTATTAAGAGAAAATGGTGTTCCACCTGTAACGCATCACATGTATGGGGTTTAATATTGATAAATAAAATAGATAATGGTTAAACTATTTAGAGTTACTATTATTCATGCATTGGTAAATTAGAATGAGCTACACATAAGTATCTGAATTCTGAAGGATTGGTGGTGGAACTTGAGTGAACACCAACTAGGTGAAACAACTAAGAATGATGAGGAAGACAATTTTTTTGTAAGAGAATTTCTTAAAATAAAGAAACACAATCAAACAAAAGGGTTAATCGCAACTATAGTTCTCCTAAAGATCCACATAAATTCCACCATTTTACTGTATGTGATTGGTAGACACCAAAATTTAATACACATTAGTAGGGTAATAAAGAGAGATTATTTAAAGGAAATTGATATTGTAAAGCTTTGGAAGCAACAATAATTGAAAAAAATGCTCTAAAAATGAGAAAAATGTGTTTTGCCACTAAAAATCTCTTTCAGCTTTCTACAAGTCTCTTTCCAGAACTTCCTTTTCTGTTAGTTTTGAAACCACTTTAATATCACACTATTGGGTACTATTTATGTTCTGTACTACTTTTTGGTTTCCCTCCTCAAATGTGCTCCTTCCTTCTCTAACAAGCTTATGTGTCTTTCAAAACCAAAAAAAAAAAGAGAAGAAGGAAAATATATCTCATAAACTAATTCACTACCACTAATTATGTGAATCCATGGTGTTCTTTATCTCGTTAACAAAAACATCATATTGGAGTAGAGTAGTAGTTCTCCACAATAATAGCATAATGGGAAAATTAAAAGTATTCCATGATCACAAAGAAGGCTTATTCCACCATGAAAGAAATGCATTAGGTGCGACATATTTCATCTTGGTGTTCACGTCTTCAAGTAAACATTTTGTTTTAAACAACATTAGAGTTTAATACTTCACTAAGAGCAAACAAAAATTGTCACTTAGCCCTGTTACAGCTCCCAAGTCTACCACATGAAAATGAATATAAAATTATTTACAAACAAGTTGTAGTTGTATCAAAAATTAGACTATCACATAAGCCAAACTTCCATACATAAAAGAACTAGTTGTTGAGTATTCACATGACAGAAAGAACCTGTTCTAATCGCTTGTCGAGCTGCTCTCCTACTGCCATTCCCCCCCAAAAGCATAATCCCCTCCTTTATTTTTTATTCCCCCCCCCCAAATTTTTAACTGACCAAAAATTCCCTTCTTTATTTCAATGCCCATCTCTCTAACTTATTATGCAAAAAGGTGAAAACATCCCCCAAAATCCATTCCATGTTGTGCCCAATTAATGACCACATTTCCAAACATGATGGTGACTTAAATAAAATAAATTGATTAACATCCTAACAATACTTTAATCACATATTAAAATAAAAAAGTAACCAAATTTTAAAAGTTAATTTCCAATTATGAAGATAACATAACATACATAACACAATTTATGAATTGAGTACGCATTTAATAAGTGATGTGTGTGAGAGCTACACAAGATAATCTATCCATCCCCTTCTAGAAGGCTAACCTTCCCTACCTCAACCATAGCCTCATCTCGACAATCCTGCAATCACTCAAACACTTGAAACCAAAACAAAAGTTAGTATCCATAAATTTGATAATGGATTCACCATCATAACATAATGTAATAACATATGCATCATATCCACCATACAACATCATCATGTAATACAAGTCACTACATTAACATTTTAAATAAAAAAATTCATAACATAAAACATTATAATTGATGTATCCAAGATTTTCCACAACCATTAATTAGCCATTAAATCAAACTAATTAATTAGTCCAAGTTTGTGACAAGGTTTGACCTTGACGAAAACAACAAGGTTGCCACATAATCGCCACCTAGGCAAAAAAATGAAAGTCGCAAGATGGCTTTTGACAAAGTAACTATTAGATAGATGCAATCTATAAACAACCATACAATTACTAATCATCATGAAGTGGAGAATCATAGAGATAACAACATGAAGAAGATGATAATAATAGTTCATTGAAGGGAATATAAAATTATTGGATATATTATTGCATAGGAGTGTGTATTTCAAAACATCATGGTTAACAGTTATAGATAAGAAATAATATAAACAGGAGGAATTTTTTTATATACATCAAATAGATTATAGTGCAAGTAAACCACCATCTATATGAAACTAGATCGTATAAGTATATAATTATAACCAGAGACAATAGTTGCTTTATTATACAAATAAATATGAGAAACAACGATAGTGCTTTATAGAGAAAATATGATTAGTGATTGCCAATATAAAATTATTACACTGGATAAGTGACTCTAAGGTTGGTGAACCTTCCAAAGAGATATATCCATCTATGTTTATGTATACAATCTCAAACT
Organism: Cupressus sempervirens; assembly: GCA_028749045.1. NCBI lineage: Eukaryota > Viridiplantae > Streptophyta > Pinopsida > Cupressales > Cupressaceae > Cupressus > Cupressus sempervirens. The sequence continues at coordinate 509,558,885 of CM053788.1, read as the reverse complement.
AAATGAAGCAAGGGTTGATTTGTTAATGACTCACTTCACAACTAGCATAGATAATGGTCTCTCCATGCAGTCAAAATATCCTAAGAATTTTTGAGAATAGTAATCATTTCAACTATAGAAAACCTGTCTTCATATTATGGAAAACATATTCCACTCATAGCCAAATCAAACAAAATAGAAGCAATTACATTTCAGAATAGTTTGCAATCAATAATTAGAGACAAAAGGACAACTAGGAAGTAGATCAAAAGAGAGATGAGATGATTATTATAAGGAAGAACCGAGAGATTTGGGAGAATAGCCATAGTTATACATTTTCTTATTTCTCCAACCTCTCATATTTTGTGGAGTCACAAAGAGTTATATGTCAAAGAACAAAAAATTGTCCAATTTTTGGGACACTAAAGATGAAACAAAGTCAAACTTTTTTTTTCCAGATACACGAAAATGTAGTGATTTTTTTTCAAAAAATTTTGTTGTTTTTGACTACAAACTATGTAGATCATGTAGATCAAATGCTGAATTTTTTTGAAAAATCTATGAAATTTTTTATTTTTTGAAAATTGGTCAACTATATAGTTTGTAAGGAGGATGGCCATATCCATTTAAAAAACTGTAGTCAGTACCAATCAACCACAAAGTGGAAAGAACGAGAAACTCATTATCAACATTGTCAAATAGAGCACCATAGTATTTTGGAGAATATGTTATTTAGAAAATTATGGATTTGGATTTGAGTGTAGAAGAAATAATATAATGTTTGACCATCGTTAACTATAACTATATTTTGCAATCTTTATACATATACGAAGAAAAAAGATTAGATATGGGTATCGAACAAGAAACAAATATTAAAGGTATCATATAGCTTCACAACAAATAAATATATAAAAGATATTATGAATACCAACCAAGGAAGATATTAAAGAGAACAAATGAGATAATAAGGGTTTGGATTGGAAATCGAGTGCATGGAATAGGAAGTATAATATGAATCAAATAATGAATGAGTAAACAAGGGAACCAAAGAAAGAATAGTGAATTTAAGTAAATGAATAATGAGATTAATGACACCTAAATATATTTGATATTGAATCTTATCTAATGGGAGCGATGATTACAATTTTGCAAACAAATTTGGAAGTCAACATTCAACAAGGAACTAGGTCAACAATGGACTTCGTCTAAGGATATTAATTAAGAATTTCTTCAATTTTGTTGATCAAATACAAGAATATATATAAAGAGAGGGAAGATGATATGTTGAGTTCTTTATAATAAAAACCAGAAACCATTAATGGGTGCATATTAAATTAAAGGATTATACGCACAATTACTACTAATCACAAGGGAATTTTAATATAGAATTGGTTAAATGAATTATGTAATGTCTACCTCTTTTTGCTATCATTGTGTATTCTCTATCAAAATCTATTTGAATCTCCTATGAACATGTTAGCCCTTAAGTAATCTTTGAATGCAATTATTTCAATATGTAAATATAATTATTTTCTTGATGATACCTTATGATATGTCTTTAAATGATGATTGTTTTATCTTCATAATGATGAGTTGTTATAGTGAAATCTAATGTTATTTATATTCATGATTTATTTATGGTACTTACTTCATACTTGCATGTGTATGGTGTGCGTATTTGTTTTATATTTATGTCTAGCAAGTTTGATGTGGTTAGGGGAGGGAGTTGTAGTCACCTGTCAGTCGGGATCTACACAATGTATTGCTCCCTGCCATTGCTTGTTTATCTTAGATATATATGCATATGTACATGCACTCATCTTTTATTTAGGTTGTAGGTACTAGACATCGACTTCCCTAAATTATCAGGATGAGCGTGCCCTATCACTATAATGCAATGGTAAGAATGGGGAGACAATGTTCATGTCCAATCCTAGTCAAAGCCAAACTACTTGTCCTGGGCAGGCATGTATTTAACTGCCTACCCTTTTTAAACCCATGAGTCTTTCTATGAGTGTGTTGTTTGACTTTGACTTTGACTTTGGTCAATTTTTCTTATGTATTTTTATGTGGTTTGTGATTTACTTGGTAAATAATTTAACTATGACTTTTGGATTAATCTTACATTATAAGAAATATTAAATATTATTTGATTAAAAATAAAATATTAAAATATGATGATATTTAATTAATTGGAAATTAATTAAATATGTGCTCTAATTTAAAAGATTTAGTTTAAAACTCTAATTCGAGAAATTGGATAAAATGAGTTAAAATACTAAAGATTTAATATTGACTCATTATAATTATTTAATTATTAATGATTAAATTAGAGTTACATTTAAATAATAGATTTTAATTAATATTATTAATTAAAATAATAAATTATACTTTTAAAAGTGCTTTGCATAATAATTAAGTGGACAAAAGAAAATTAAAAGAATATTTTAATTAAAAGATGTATTGAGTGTGCATGAAATAATTAATAAATTGATTTATTTACTATTTGATTAAAGGTAAGTTGTTTTTTGGAAAATAGATGTTATAAACCCTAAGTAGGGTTAGGGCTCTTTATTAGAGGCTTTTTGGTCAAATAAACACACATGTTTTGGGAGAGCAATTCTGGAATTGAAGTTAAAGAATTGTTGAAAGCTTAAGAGTGTTTGGATTGCATGTATTTACCAGATTGTCCAAGATTTTAGTTATAGATTAAGCTAGGGTTTGAGAACTCCTTTATAGAAATTATTTTGGAATTTTTGTCTACCTCATGTCTACCATAATGCTAAATTTATTTGTTAAAAATTATGGAATAATATATGAAGAAAAATCTTGGTTTTTAATTAAGAAATAGAATTTATTCATGTGTTGTTTGGAAACTATTGTCAAATATAGATTGTAGAATTATGTTGTTGAAAATTTGATTTAGAAATCCAGATCTGAGCAACCAGTGAACATTCAATATTAAAATTTAAAAGAAAATGATTACTATCAGCTAGGCTTTGAAAGAAACTATTTGAAAGCTTCAACATAAACCTTCATAAAGATTTATCAAACAAATAATACATTTGTCTCAGATCTAAACAATATTATTGATTGAAAATCTTTCTGAAAAATAGATACATTCAAGATAGAAAACTAAGTATATTATGCTTGCATGTTTCAAAAGATCATAGACATGTGAAAATAATAATTGCATGCTTGTTTTTATATTAAAAATATATAATTTAATTTTAGATTTATTAAAAAAGTAATATTATTATTTATTAATTTAAAATAAATAAATAAGTATTTATTACTAATTTCAAAAATTAAATAAATATTACTCATTTATTTGTAAAGTGGATGTTAGTATTAATGATTTCTTAAGTCTAGTTAAACTATTAGTTGCATATAAGTGACTATATTTATTAATGCAAGTGGGAAGTTAATAAATAAATATTTGTGATTTTGTTATATTCTAAGAGAAGTCATAGTGGAGTTCACTATGTAATCATCTAGTTAAGAATATTTAGTATTATGAGAGAAATTATAAGTAATTTAATTATAATTATAATTTCGAGTTATTTGTAGTTGCATTATGAATTAAAAGAAAGTAAATATTAATATTGGACTTAAATTGAAGCCAAAATACTATTTTAAAATTAAAATTGATATTAATAGTTAATCTAGCAATATAAGTCATTTAAATGATTTAAGATTAATTGAATTAATGACATTTTATATGCACAAAGAGATTTGACATTTAAATACTTATTCATTTAAATAAGTCTATTAGTCTAAACAATTTATGTAAACATGCATATTCTTACTTTATTGCTTAACATGTCCTTATGGCTCAATCTAAACATAGCAACATTTGATGAAATTAAACCATATGGCTAAAAACTATGCGTTTCTTATGTTTGTTCAAAGTCTCCTGATGGTTTTGTGTGACTTGTATGGTTGACCAAACTAAGATGTGCACTAGAGGATTTTGTGATTTCTTTTATGATAATGATTTAATTGGATGTCATGATGTATCTTATGATTCAGATTGAGATTTATGTTTATGAGCATTTATGATGACTTGAATATTAAGAACCAATGTATTTTGAGTTGCCAATCATGGAACCAAATTTGATTATCAATGCTTTTGTGGTATGTGACATATTGTGATTTATGAGTTTTTGGGAAGGTAGCCTAGGTGCATCCTATGAGAGTGGCTTACAATGTTGATTGGAGCCCAAAGTGACTGTCAGGGTAACTCATTGTAAGTTTTGTAATAAGTGATAACATAGTAATTAAAATATTTAGACGCATATTAAAAATATAAGTTAGGGATTTTTCCTCACCCATGCCTTGAGTGCTTATAGAGGTTAATGATGGGAATGGGATGATACCTAGTGAGAGTAATGACTAGTTTTCCTCACCTTCATGAGAGGGTATTACAATTCCACATGGGTCATGGTGAGGGTCTAGGATCCAGAGTGACCAGTCCAAGGTAACTCAATGCTTGAGGGTCTTGGGTCTAATGAGAGACCAATCCAGGGTAACTCAAGTAGTTTGACCATGCGATGACACTCCCTAGTATGTAGCCCGAGTCTCCTTCATGGTTTTATATTTTTCTCTAGTGGTGTACTTGTTGGATGTTACTTTTGTTAGAGTAAAAAGTCAATTTAATTTAATTTATTAAATTACCTTTACTCATTTCTTAAGATTTCCCTTTATGCTCTTGCATTTCCATTTAATAATTAATTAGTAATTATTAAATGTCATTTACCTCTTAGGGTTTCCCTTTTAGGTTTTCAATCTCCTTCATAAGGATTGATCAGTTGTAAACTTATTCTTTCTATTTTGCACAAGTAAATTCAATTCTCTTGTTTATTGAGCAAACCCTTCTCTCTCTGTCTTTCTTACTTCCTTGTAACAAGTTATTTGCATTCAAGATATCCAAGGATCTATGAATTTGTTCATCATCAAATTCTATATGGTATTAGAGTCTTGCCTACAACTATCTGTTCTTGTTTTAAGCAAAGAAGAACGAGGATTTGACATAATAGATTTGGCATTTTTGGGCTTTTCCTGTGAAAATAGGGGGTCTCTAATTTTTGGAGCACTTTGAGGCCAAAAGACCTCGCGGTTGGATTTAGAAAGGGTCAAAACCCCCATTTTCATTTTTTTTTTCAATTTTGGACAACACTAACAGGGAAGGCAAAAAAAATTGCATATCAAGGTCGTACAACCTCTAGCATGCATTTTGATGCGATTATTTGCAAAAGAAATTTTAAAAAATCTTTAAAAAGTGTTATAAAAAAAAGCTTGCGGTATTAGAAATATCGCACCACTGTAGAGGGTGGAGCAACCACTACTCACTCTCTCATGTAGCCCACACACCACCATCCTTGCACCTATGCCTGACCTTTGCTCGTTGTGCCTCCAGTCCACTGCCTCTGTTGGGTCGCAATTGCACTGCCAGTGTCTCTACCAGTAAGCACTGCCACTACCACTCCTCCACCTGAGCACCACCACTGGGCACCTCTACCCCTCCCTATCCAACCTGTGGTCTCGTGGGGGGTGCCCTTGGCAAGTATTTTGGCATTTTTCAATTTTTTTCCCTTTTAGAGGTCATGTTAGTGTTTTTCTATAACTTGAGCATATGGGGATATTTTTCAATCTAAAAGAAGCGTTGGAAAGATGATTCAGAGACAGAGATAATGGTATAGGTATTTATTGGATTTTTTTTCATTTTAATACCTATTTTTGTGCTTAAAGTTTGATGATTTCTTCTATCTTTTGGGGGCGTAACTAGTTCGTTATAGCTTTATTTTCGACCTAGAAAAAGCATAAAAAATCTCTTCTTGAGTATACGAGATTCTCTACTATTTTAATTAGTGTTTCTCAAAGGAACATGTGATTCTCAAACTAAAGTCTTTTTTCTCTCTTCTTGTTTACGTATTTCTTCTAGCAATTGGGGTTCAATTTTTTGTATTATGGGGGTGTTTTGTATTATTGTTTCTATTATTTACATCAGCAAACTAGAACTATTTTTAAAAAAATCCAACACCCTCTCAAACAATGGTTAAGACCTCTTCTTGTCTAGAACTTCTGACCCCTCATAACTATCACACATGGAAAACCTTGATGACATAGCTTCTCTGTTCAAAAGGGTTGTGGTCTTGTTTAGATATAGTGCAACCAGTTTTATAGAGACCTTTTGAGGTCATGCAACATAGGAACAAGATGGATGAGGCAACGGGGTTTACTACTATATAGATATCCAATAGTTTGTAGTTTCATCTTGATGGGTGCAATACCCCTCTAGCTATGTGGACTAAGCTTGATGGCTTCTTTGGTACCATGAATGAGTTTAGGGCACTTTAGATTGAGGCAAAGCTTACCTCTCTTGTACCAAATTATTTTCCATCCATTAAGATTTTTTTTATGAAGTCTAAACAACAGAGATCTTTATTGTAGGGTTATGGAAAAACCAAGACTAATACTAAGTGCATTTACATAATTCTTTCTATGCTTCATGGAAATTTTTAGATTTTTGCTTCTACCTTCTATTCCACCAAAGATGCTTTGGGTAATAGATTTACCATGCCATCCTTTGAGGTTTTTTGTGATCATTTGAATCGAGAGAAAGCTAAGCTCTCTCATTTGGATTCTCTCATAGGCTCACAAACTTATGCATTAGTGGTTCGACTATCTTCTGGGATGAAGGAGAAAACATAAAAATCACATTCTACAAAGTCTCAGATTGATTGTAGATCTCATAGTTCATCAAGGCCACCTCCTCCTAAGGGGGGTAAACCAAAGCCAAAAAGATCAAAGTGTTCTTATTGTAATAAGCTTAGTCATGATGAGTTATATTTCTATGAGAAGAAGTGAGATGGCTATGCCAAACTAGTTTCAAATTTGACAACTCTCCTTCAGAAGAGCAAAATTGATATTCCTTCTTCTTTTTACAAATCTTCATCATCATCTTCATTTCACTCAAATGGTAAAGATATAGGAAAGGGTCATACGCTATGTGAAACTACTATTCCACCCTCTTCTAGATGGTTACTAGATTTAGGTGCTTCACACCATACGACATCTTCTCAGGATTTGTTCTCTTCTTTTGAGGCTTCTCCTACTCCATGTATTTTGATGGGAAACACCACTGTTATGACTATATGTGGGAAAGGTTCTATTGGCATTGATGATGGTACATTCCATGATGCACTTTTTGTTCCATCTTTGTCCTCTAACCTTCTGTCTATTTATCATATTACACACAGTGGGACAAGGAAGATAGTTGGGTTTGCACAAGATTCAGTGCACATCAAAGATAGTCAGACATACAATATTATTACTACAAAGATTTTTAATTACTCTTCCTGCTTATACTCTTTTTCTCATTCTGGTCCATCATCTCCACTATCAGAGACTCCCTCTCCTTCTTTACAAGAGATTACTGAGGTGAAGTCAAGTTGCTTGAACTTATATGTTTTTCCTGAGACTAGTGTTGTGACTTCTACACCTCCATCTCCTATTTAGATTTCATCTATCATATAGGATTACTCTTTAGTATTGCCTACCATTGTAGCTCTAGTCATTGAGACACCTACTATAGTTGTTGAGGATATATTAGAGGATACGCATCTCCTCTCAGATGATAGATTGAACACACCTGTTATCTTAACTCCATTGGTGATTTTGTTTTAGGATCCTCATGCATTTTCCTTTGACCATTAGCTAGGACTTCCAACTTTACCTTACATTTAGGAGTTTTATCATCCTTGTCCACTGTTTTTGTTTTCTTCAAATTGGAGCCACATTGGTATGTTCATCGATATAGGAGTTGTGTCATTCTAGGGGGGGCTATGGAGTCTCAAGCTTCTATCATGGGGGCTTTCATTGTACTTATGGTCTTGAGAGAGTCCCTTGAGATGTTTCATTTGTGCTTCCTTTTCTATCTCTTTTTGGAGTACGATTTTTCCCACTACATTTTTTGTATTTCTTCATTTCATAGAGATTTGATTGTGATTGGGTATGTCATTAGGCCTTGTTTCTAGGTCAGCATTGTAGTTTCCTTGCACCGTTGCTCATCTTAAGGGGGGATGTTATAGTAAAAGGTTGATTTAATTTAATTTATTAAATTACCTTTACTCCCTTCTTAAGATTTCCCTTTATGCTCTTGCATTTCTATTTAATTATTAATTATTAATTATCAAATGTCATTTACCTCTTAGAGTTTCTCTTTTAGGTTTTTGATCTCCTTCATAAGGATTGATCGATTGTAGATTTATTCATTTTTTTTTGCACACGTAAATTTAATCTTCTTTCTTATTGAGAAAACCTTTCTTACTTCCTTGTAATAGGTTATTTGCATGCAGGAATCCATGGATCTATGAATTTGTTCATCATCAAATTCTAAAACTTTTGGTGGTGTGTTAATTGTGAGTTGTTCTTATTGTTGGAGATATTGTTGGTAATTTTCTCTCATTTATGAAAATTATTTATTTGTTGGTTATTATTCTTTTGACACTTGACATTTAGTTTGGAAGAGGTTTTCTTTCAGTGATGTATTTCTTTGATTTCAATACTTGATTTATACTTTGTATCTTTGTCGACTTTAGCATGCAGTGTTGGATTTTGTTGAGTGTTCTTTAACTTTGATTATATTTCTTTATCAATATTTTATGTACCTTTGAGGTAGATTTGGCTATTGGCATTGATGTTGGATGTTCATTGATGTAGTTGTATCTTTATCATTCTTGTTCTTATCTTGGAGATATATGTTTAGAAGTTGTATCTATGTATCTTCTATTTTGAGATCCTATGGTTTGATTTATTGTATTTGATGTAATTTTATTTATTATTACATATTGTATGATTTGTGTAGTGGATGTTGTTATCTTTATGTTCTTTATCATATTAGTTGCATTTATGTATTTTCTTATGAGATTATGTATTTGTTATTTCTTTATGATCAAGAACATTGTACTCAAGACATAAACTAATTAACATAAAATCCTTAACATGACTCAACGTGAAGGAACCCTTGAGGAATGAAATATGTATTTTATTTGAATATGTCTAAACTATGTGTATGTGTATATTGCTTATACATTGTTACCTTGATATTGTTCAATTTTTTTTTAAAATAGTTCAGTAAAATTTGTAATATATGTTATGTTGTTTTCTCTTAGGTTCCTAAGTGGGGTGTTACACATTCAACTATAAAACATAAAAAGAAAGGGGCTAAGATATAGAGATAAAAAAACAAGGAACGTGATCTATATAAACTAATTGAACCTATTATTTTTTATTCACTAGATACATGCATAATAATTAGTGATATTAGAAATAAGTGGTATCAAATATTGTAATTCCTAGAAGAATTGAGAAGGAAAGACAAATGTTTTGAATTTATGACCAGTAACATAACAAGGAAAATTACAAAGGAAAATAAAAAACCAACAAATGACTTCAATATTTGGGATATGACTTGGAGGAATAATGATGGATGTTGCAAGAATATGGAGATATGCGATATTTAGAATGCTCTTTTCATGAAAATTAGATAAGTTTGAAAGAATTTCTTTGTGTTTAAATTCATTATGGATAGGGAATTTACATAGGGGAAAGAGTAATATGATCTCATTGAGGCAATTGAATCCCAATATGGTTTAGAACCACAAGGGAGTCTTGGGTATTCCTTGAGTAGCGTTGGGTGACAATTTATATTCCTTTCTTTCTCAACAAAAATTGACTCTCCTTGCCCAAGGTAGGAAAACAAAGAGTCATTAACAGATTAGGAAACTTTTTTTTTCTCCTCATTAGCTTGCCTCTGAATTTTAGAGATACAACTCCCTCCTAGTGGATGTGCAATGAATTTTTTTTTGGGTTCCTACTTATAATTGGGGGTATGCTCTTAACTAGAGAGCAGGAGAGGCTTTATCCAGATTTCTTGTAACTACAAAAAAAACTAGGCAAAACTTAGAGATTTTTGGCCCAATTAATCTCACAATTGTGAAAGTGACTAGATCGCCTTTCAACACATAAAATAATTTACTTCCTAGTCCTAAATTCATCTATAACTACTGGATGCAATGTCAATTTAATCCTAAATACAAACATAGAGGAAACAAATATGCAATTGAACCTAAGTGGCTCTCTAACCAATTGAACCCATTAGCCCAACCATTGTTAAATTAACAATTCCCTAGCTCATTCACACCCAAATTCCCAAACGCAAGTGCAATGTAGTTCAGTAGGGGAGAAGAAAATGTAGGAAAATAAAGTAACACATAGATTACAAGAACCATTAAGATTAACAATTCTAGTTTCAAGCAAGAATCAAATTTTTGATTCTCACATAGTAATCACAGTTATAGGGGGAAAACTTGCACCAAAATTTGTTGATCCTTTATTGATTATTAAAATTTACATATATAGGCCCTATCTTTGGTCATTACAAAATATTACATTTGAGAAGGTGGGAGGGAGGGAGGGAGGGAGGGAGGGGGGGGAGGGAGGGAGAGAGAGAGAGGAATAGAAAAGGAATGACACATGCCATTCATAACAAAGCGATCATTAATTTGGAGGAGTTGGAGTGTTTGATATTCCACTGTCTTTTGGCCTGATAGCTTCTAGATTTAACTTGTGATTTTCCATTTCCCCAATGATGGCTACTAGATCATTTGGATTTGGGTCGGACACGTTATCTGATCTAACTAGCCAATAATCCTAATCTGCAACTAACGCTTCTGCTATGTCTACCTTCTTCTGCAATTTTTTGGATATGTTTGATAATGCTCCATCCAAGGTAGTTAGGAAATGCAAATATAAAGGTTAGAACTTGCTTGATCATACCATCTCATCAACAAATTCCTGGTAATCCTTTCTCATGTAATTCAAGTCCATGACTTCACCACACTTGTTAATATGGGACTATGTATGTAGCTCTCAGAGATAGAAATGGACCACATACTCTACCTTCTTTATTAATTCATATACCTTCTTTTTTTGTTTCTTGGCCTTAACCATGCTTTCTCTCTGGAATTCAAGAGACATCATCTAGTGGGAAAGTGGCTCATTTCCATCTTTTAGAATGCTTGAACTAATGGCACTTTCCTTCTTTATAGTGATGATTTCAAGGTGACAGAGTCCTTGTTACTGTTAATGGTGCTCTTCAAATCATCAATTCTAATACACAAAGAACCCAACTTGTCTATTAAGGTAAATCCTCTTGTCTTGATGTCCTCAATCCACTCTCTATTGATTTTCCTAAAGTGTCTTTCTTCCTGTAGCTTGGCCAAAAGAGCCTTGCTCTCCTCTACAGATGGATAAAAAGTCCACAAGTCTAATGACTCTCTCACTTCACTTACCAGTGGTGCAAACATCTTTCTAATATATTATGAAAACTCCTTATTCATTGCCTTGCGCTGGGCTTTAGAAATCTTTAACTCATCTAGCTCATCATCATTTTGATCACCATTCAAGAATCTCTACATTAGGCACCTTGAATCATGTTGTGATGAGCCCATGTCACACTGTTGGACACTAAAATCTGAGGGGCCAAGATTCACTAGATTTTCCTCTTTCTAGGCCTAGACGATCTCCACAACATAACTTTCAGTGTTTTCATCCTTTACCAAGGCCACCAACATCAAGATCTTCATCATCTTCTTTAAAGTTAGATCCCACTTAACTATTTGCACAATTAGGTCCTCAGGAGGTGCATTATCCTCCATTCTTTTCATTTTCCACTACAACATACTCTCTAACTAGGACTTAGATCAAAGCACGTTTAGTGAAGACTGGAGTGTTGTGACATCAAATAGCTTCCTCGTTACTAGAGGGGTAGTTGTCTTCATGATGAAAAATTAAAAAAATAAGAGTCTTAGTAGAAGAAACCACATCCTAGATATTACCTTCTGTTGATAGTACCCAAGGGGTTTGTTGAGGTGGAGCTCCTTAATCTTGATCATTGCCACCATCTCCTTGATCTAATCCTTCATAACCATCCAAATTTATCACTAGGATAGAGGAATTGTGGTACTTTGGTTTTTAAATTTTGCCTTCTCTTCATTCCTTGATGCCCTTGTCTCCCTCCTTTTGTGATTTTCTGGTGGAGCCTATCATTGGAAATGTCATGCCTCTGAAAGTTGGTATAATTGGAACATTGTCCTTTTGGTATTGATCTCCTCCCTCACCACCACCTCCTCCAATCATCTATGATGGTCCTATTGAATTAGTGGTAGTTGTAGTGATAGTGCTTGAGGAAGTGGTAGGGATGGACTGTGTTGGCTGAGAGCTTGATGGCAAACCACCTATCCTCTTTATCTAAGATTAGGTAAACTCAACTCACTTATTTGTTCTTTCGATGAATCCTTAGCTTCTCCAAATTTTTGATTGTGGGGCTAGTGGAAGGAGCCAAGTTGATAGGCGTGTCTTTGACCTAGTTCAAATATGTAGAAGACCACATATTTTTTCCATTGTCTTCAATCCCTTCTACATTAGCATTTATGCCATACAACTTAACTTGTTGAATGATCATCCTTGAGAAACATCTTTCTCAGCTCTCTAGCTCATCTGTACTATTGACCTAATAATCTTCTAAGGTAGGGACATTCTTGAACGACAGACCCAACTATAAGTTGTCTTTGATATAGTCCACTAGGTCAAACTTGAGCTTGAGGACTTTGTATGATGCAAGCTTCCATCTCTCCTCAAATTTCTTCACCTTGTCCTTTGCATTTGACCAAGAAGAATATGAGTAAGCCCCTACTACAATTGGGAAAGGAATTCCTACCTTCTTCATGCTTGAATAGAGCTCATTTACCTCCAAAGTTTGCATAGACGTCTCCACAAGAACAATCTAGTCATCCAGATATATTAGTAGCCTCCTAGGGAAGTCATCAAATTGTACAATTCTAATGTAAAAGAAGGCTAGAAACTAGATGAAAAAAGCATCCAAATTGAAGCATTGTTGGGATTGCCTCGAGAGAAAATTGGCATTTTGGGAACCCTTGTAGCATTTTACAAATCCTCATGGAAAACACATCATTAACCCTCACAAAATTTACATAACTTTTGTGTGATTTCATGCACAGGTAGAAATCATAAATGTGTATGTCTTTGTCAAACTCCTCTACATGTGGCAATCCAAGCCACAACTAGATGGTTCCTAGATTTTAGACAAGTAGGAGGACATGTAAAACTCATTTTGGGCCTTAGCACTCTCGATCCAACTAGAGAGATTATCACTCATGATCTAGGTTGAATCCACATGCTCACTCTCTACACATACCACATGCACTAGATAAAAGTAATGCTCCAAAAAATTGAGCAAGTCTTCACTACCTTTCAATCAGTTTAGAAGAACCATGATGTCAATGATTTCCCTTTTCAAATTTGCATCATACAAGGTCTTTGATACTTTTTTCTTGTTTCTCTAAGGGGTCTAGAACCAAGTTACAATAATATCCCCTCTACATAGAGTCTTCTTCTCGTTAAACATGGAGGCAAAGTTCCAAAAGTCCTCATTTTATACCTCACTCTCTAGCAGTCAGAAACTAGTTCGTAATGTGTTTCAGCCAAGTGTAAGCAAAACCTCATCTCTAGGCATCTTTATCTATTTTATGTTAAGATCATAGTGTGATATGCATTCCACAATGAGTTTTCACACTTAAACTGATACTAGAAATCCCACCACTTCAACTAGACCACTTTCCTTCAACCTTGCAGTAATCAGATGAATTGGGTATGCTTGTAATCTTTGATATAGATCCCCATATTGTAAATTTTTAATGAGGTATCACTCAATTTTTTTAGAGTATAGTTGTTACCATTTAAGATATCATGAAAAATAAACTTCACAACCATGGTAGCTTTATAGCAGAGAATAATTAATGAAATACTAATTTCAAAAATAGTTGTTAGAATAAGATAACAAATTATGCTAGGGGAAATATTTCTTTATAGATCCTTTGCTTTTTATCATTGGTTGGAAATCCTTTCAATATGATTTTCATTAAGTTTCGACATGCTTATGGACTCAACAATTAGATTTTGCATTAATGTTGGGCTTAACGAGTAGAAAATGACATCATACATGCCTTCTATATAGCCCTTTGCTTTTCATAAAATTTGATCTTACGAAAATGCACCACTTTCGAGTGGGGAAGAAAAAATATACTTTTTTGACATAAGAATTTGGCCAAGGCACAAAAACCTATGTTGGACCCAACTTTCAACTTCTGATTGAGAACACATTACTTCTGGTGTTTGAGAAGGTTCTTTTACTTCTTTCTCGAACTCGTATTATACTTAGCCTTTTCTTCTTTTTGAGACTCCTTAGAAATAGGTTATCCTTGAGCTCTTCTTTCTTTAAGTACTCTACTTCAACCTTCTTTATCTTTTGGAAACTTTGAAAGAGGTAGTTTATGAGCAGGCCTTGCTTTGGGTACTTAGTAATTTTTGCACTTCAGAAAATTGGGGAGATGCAAGCGCAAAATTCTTCTTTATGTGAGAGTCCTTAGGATTAACTTCTCCTCGAACACTACACTCTTAACAAAGCCTCTACTTTATATTCCTTCTAGTTTCAAACTTGCATTTAGCTGCGGGAGCAATTCTTCCTTCTTTCGAGAACTCCTTGAGGATGCTTCATGGGAAATAGCGTAGTAGAGGAAACTCTAAACACCAATTTTCTTTAGAGAATATTGTGGACTTAAGAAGCTTCTTGTCATCAAGGGGAAGCCTAGACACTTTAAGGGAGAAAATATTATTATAACCAAGCAACATACAAGAGCACCTAACTTAATGATTTCTTGCACAAATAAAGCAAATAGAGTACCCATGCATTGTGATCCTAAAAACTTTACTAAAGGGAGAAGAGGCTCTCGATGAAAAGCAACTCCTAACCAAACCTGACTATGGACTTAATCAATTTTTGAGCATGTATTTGGAAACTAAGGGGAAATCTTAAAAAGGGACACAAAAAATGGGGCAATTTCTATCTTTGACTAGGGGACTTAGACATGCAAGTGCCTATGTAAGGGACCTAGCATCTCTGGTTTTGCAAAAGGACGGTAAAACATACACAAAAACAAGGAAGGGGAAACACACAACACAAAATAAAGCAAGTAGAAAGAAAAGTAGAAGGAAAACCTAAGCTACCTATGTACAATGCAGGGGTTATTTGTTTTCATTTAAGATATGGTAGAGCTTTGAGTCTTAAACATTGTAGGACAATGGCAAGACCATACCAGATGGGTATGCCAACCTGAAAGAGTTGTGCTTGCTTGTCTGATGTATCTTGAAGGGCCCTTTCAAAAGCTTTCAAACTTAGAATTTATACCTTTTAGCTCTTGCCTCTTATCCCACAATAGAAAAATATCTCCTTCCATAAACTTGTAGGGTCATACCTTCTTGTCAAAGATTTTTTTCACAAACAACTAATGCTATGCAATCTTGTCAACCAAATTTTTCTTTCTCTTCTTCTAGCTTTGATAAGTACATAATTCTTTTCTCTAAGCTATCTTAGAAAATATCATCCTCCACTATGGTTTGCAACTTGCACACTGATAACTCTAGGGGGAGTAATAGATTAGCCTCTGTCCCATACACCAACTTGAATGACAAAATCTTGATGGCTCATTTTGGAGTTACCATGTTTGCCAAAAGGGCCTCATGTAGCTTCTTGTGCCAGTTCTTCTGGTTGTTAGAGATGAGCTTCTTCATGATGTTTACTAAGTTTTTATTTCTTAATTCTACTTGGTCATTTCCTTGTGGGAATTAATCTGAGAAATGGCTCAAGTGGATGCCATAGTTGTAGCAAAATTCCACAATCTCCACTGAAGAGAAATACGATGCATTATCCATTACCAACTTCAATGAAATGCCAAATGTTACAAAAATGTTTTATTTTAATAACTCATAGACTACCTCATATGTGGTCTTCTTTTTTGTCTTCACTTCCACCCAATTCATGAAGTAATCTATTGCAATGATGATGTATGTATGGTCCGCATTGGAGTGAGGGTTGATGAGATTGATGAAGTCTAACCCCCATTGTTGGAATGGACCTTCGATCGCCACTGGCTTCAATGGAAAGGTAACCAACTACAATTTTCTAGAGATCCTTTTACACTTCTTGCATTATGCCACCCATATGTATGCATCCTTGAACATCTCGAGCCAATGGTAACAATGCCTTAGAATCTTGAAGGTCATGACTGAAGAGGAGTAGTGCCTACCACAAGCTTCATCGTAAAATGCTTGGATAAACTTCTCTTGTTGTAGTTTATCCACACATCTAAGAAATACACCATCACTTGCCTTCTTGTACAATTAATCTTCCCATAACACATACTTAGTCACTTTTGTTCTCAGGTCTCTTATCTCCTTATCGGTAAGACTACTCAAACATTCTCCATATGTTAAGAATTAATCAATATTTAAGAGTTGGGTTTTTCAAACTCACCATTAGAACCTTAGGTTCAGTGTCACAGTCCTCTGCTTGATTTTTTATAATCACCCTGTAAAGCCCATTTCCCTGAACTAAACTCTTCGAGTTGATTTTCATGTCATACTCTTGAACCTTAAAAATCCAAATGCCTCTATTATTGCATCCAACTTCTTGTTGTGTGAGAATAATCTTCACTACCAATTCAGGAACATACACCACATCATGAGAATGAAGGATATAAAATCAAAAATTCTTTAGAGCTTGCACCACTATATGTACATGTTTCTCCATGTGAGAGTACTTGAGCTCATAATCCTTTAGGGGGATTATCATGAAAGCTATGGGAGCTTGGATTCCTTCTACATTCTCTTGCATCATAATCATTGACAAAGTATGATTTGAAGCATAATAATAAATTATAGACTCCTTTGTGTAATCAAGGTGCACTAAAACGGGGATCTTGGCAATGACACTCTTAATATTTTGAAATTCTTTCTTTCTAGACTCATTCCGCTTTAAAATCTAGTTCCCTTTCATCATATCAACTGTGTATTTGGTGATCTTAGAAAAATCAGGAACAAATCACCTTAGTAAATTCACTTGTCTGAAGAATGAATTCACCCCTATTTCGCTTAATGGAAAGCTCAATTGTTTGATGGCTTAGACTCACTCAAGGTATATCCATATTCCTTCATCTGACACAATCTACATGGAAAACTTCCCTTTAGTTACTTAAAAGACAAACTTCTTCAGGTTCAGGAAAATCCTATTTTCCCAACATCACTACAAAACTTTGCAAGATCTTTTAAGTGATCCTTTCACTTCTTAGAGAAGATTGTGAGATCATCTAGGTATATGCCAATTATATTATCTTTCATATCACTAAATGTTTTATCCATGACTCTTTGAAAGGTGGCACCTACATTGATTAATCTAAATGACATTTTGTTGTAGATGAAGGTTCCCAATGAAGTGGTGAAGGCAATTTTGTGGTGGTCGCCTTCCTTTACTTCAATCTAATTATATCTAGAAAACTAATCTAGTATGGACATCATCTCTGACCCACTACTATCTACAATAGTTGGTCCATATTTGACAATGCATAATTGTCCTCTAGAGACACCTCATTCAAATTTTGGAAATCTACGCAAATGTGTGTTATTTTTTTTTTTCGTCCATACTAGGACTATGTTCACAATCTAGATTGAATGGTAAATTGGATATATGATTCAAGCCTTCAACAGCTTATCCACCTCCCTAAAGATAGAATCTTCTACCATTGGATTGTAATTTCTCTTCTTCTAGTAGAAAGACATGGCATCCAATTTTGGGGGGATCTTGTGCTTGAATTTACCATCCTTGATGCTCTTTAAGTCCTCATATCCCTAAACGAATACATCCTGATGGTTTTGGAGAAGTTTCTTTGCCTCAGAGCTCATTTAGGCCATCATGTTCTCTTGAAGATTTGTCTATTTCCTTTCATTTATTTTGAATATATGCATTATGACAAGTAAATAGCTTCTCAAGAGAGACAAGATGAGGTAGAATTTTGTTACTTTTTAATTGCATGATGCATGTTTCCTAGTCTTCCTTGCTATTTAAAGATAGCTCATAATTGGTACTCTCACTTCCTTTGAGTACTCCCCAATGAATGTCTCAACATTCTCTAGGAAAAGATGGATCTTATTGTCATATTCAAATACTTGCCAATATGCAAAAGAGCACCTCGATCTTGTATTTCTGATCAATGAAGTCACGATGTGGGAGAAGCAAGGATGCCAACATGACAAAAGAATCTACTCAAGAGTTCTTCTTCCTTGGAATAGATTCTATAGAGAAGACCTCAAACACTTTGATCTCATCCCATACCCAATTTATATAGTTTTGAAGCCTGTTGTTCTTCACTGTATACTAGTTTCAGACATTCCTCATAATTAGGTTAGCATCTCCAAGGGCTCATAAAAATTTAACTCCTTTTCCCTTGGAATTTGTTATGTCTAACAAAAGTGCTTCATACTCCATTGTATTGTTAGTTTTCTTCAATTCCAACTTTTAGGCATGATGATCTACTTCACCTTGAGGAGGGATTAACACAACACCTACTCCAGAGCCTATTATAGCACATCTACGATAAAAACCTAATGTCTATATGCATGAAACATTAGGTGGTTTGAGTTCTCCTTCAACTTTAGGTGAGCCACTAAAGATCATGCAATTCCTAAACTCCAACTCTTGATATAGGATCTGAGCTTTTGGGTCATCAAACTTCATGACTATGTACTTTGCCTTCTCTTCCATTTCTAACTTAATCTTTTTGTTGGAAATCAAAATGATTGCATGAGACCAATCTAACTTGATTGCTCCATCCACATCTCTACAAAAACTTTGGCTTAAGAAGATGTCATAATTGGATGGGATATCTACCACCAATATAGTAAACTTCAATCTCCTAGCTAGGAGGGTTGTAAGAGAAACCTAAGAAACCTTAATTTGGCTAACCAGTGGGACATGCTTAGCGTCCATGAAATAACACTAATTGAAGGTCTTGGTTAAAGGAAATCCAAGATTACAAGCCACTATTGATGGTATGACATTTTCTAAAGCTCCTAAGTCAATTCTACAATTGCTTAACTTGTGCCCATTGATGAATAGGGACACATAGAATGGGTTAGGTTTTTGTCCCAAAGAGGCAGCCAAAACACTGAACTCATCTTCTTTGAAAGAGTCCACCAAAGATGACTCTTCTATAGGTGGGGAACTCAAACATGAATTTACATTATTACTTCTTTCACTCTTTCAACAATCTACTAACTTCTAGAGTTCACCAGGATTTGACTTAAGGTAGTCCAATGGAGAAATTTTAATTCTAGTGTATTTGCAAAACTAAACTATGCCAAAAGAGCTTGAGTTCTTACTTACTGGTATAGCAACAATTAAATAAGCACTCAGGGTGGTTGCTTGGACAAGATTACCTATGGGGGCTTTACTCTTAGGTTGCGATGAGGTTGTCAGAGTTTAATCTTTTTGGTTGTATGTCATCACAGTTAGAGGTTCCTCATCTAGAGTAACAAAGCAATTCCCAACTTTCTCATAATCTGACTCGTACTCCAAGCAATAATTTCTAGAGTCGCCATAAGGAGCTAAGTCATCTTCAAGTTGAGTGATATCCATGGCTAGTTAATTGGTAGTGGTCATCTCCTTATACTTTGTCATCTTTAGGCATGTCTCTCCATCGTGATTCGCAGTGAGGTGGAACACACACATGTTCCCTTTCCTAGGTGGTGCTTCAATTGCTAACCTTGGTTGTGTTAGGGGTAACTTCAACACCTTTGGCTCATGGATCTTCCACAAAATTTCATGATATGGCTATTGGAAGGAATGGACCAACTTTGAAAACTACTTCTTCAAGGCAATCATCTCATTGGTAAGTTTCTATGACATGGCTTTGGAGCTTGTTGTGTTATTACTACTACTATTGCTACTTACTCTAGTTTGAATTTCTTTCTTACACTTCTCAAGAGAGATTAAGTCATCTTTGAGCTCAATTGTTATATTTTGTACCACCATCAAAGCTACCACTTGAGCTCTCCCTAGGTTGAAACTAATGTCTCATAGCATTGCTCCTAGGAAGAGAGTCTTGTGGTTGTCAAGAGTCAGCCTACTGGTTGCCAAAATAAAATTTATGATCTTATTAGATCTTGGCACAAACTCTTGCATTGAGATAGATGGCTCCTTCTTCATGTGGGATAGCTAGGTCAATATCATGTGTTCATCTTCAATGCTCTTGAATGTGGTCTCAAACCATTTTCTCATGTTGGCTTATCTTGTGATGCATCCCATTGGAAAATGTTGAAACTATTCTACCGCATTGTCCATAAGTATATCTTTGAACATTCTCACATCAACATCTTCCTGTTGGGGTGCTACCACACTGCATGCAACAAAGAAGAAAGAAATCTACTCTTTCATTGATACTTTTCCATCTCCACTAAACTTGGGGAAATTATTCCTTGACACCCGTAGTAGATCATTATTTGTTTCTAGGCATAGGGGGGCAATTGCATTCTCCCACAACACTATCATAGCTCTCAAAAGGTTGAATGGAATGAGCCAAAACTGACCTACTGAGGTGTGATAGTATCATGTAGAGTGAGAGCTTGACATGTCAAACTTATAAGATTTCAAACTTTCAGAGGAGAAGTGGTCCAACTTTGATTCCAACAAGCAGGATTCTTCACCAAAGAGTATGTCTTTCAGATATCTTTAATTCCACTCTTTCCCTTATTGCTTTGCCAAAATGGCTCCAAAAGTGGAAAACTTTATCTCTTCAATTCTTCATATACAATGTTAGTTTTCCCATGTCCCTTGGCACTCCTTTTATAATTACACTCCAGATTGGATAGATTTCTTTGCTTCTAGTACTTTTTGGGAAAATGAACTTTAGGTGCACTACTTCTGTCAAGATTGCCTCTACTATTGGAGGAATATTTCCTAGTCCTCAATAATGGCTTCTTCTTTCTCTAGAACTGAGCTCACTCCTCTATCTTCTTTTACACTTCTCCTACTAGTTAAGGTGTTTAATTATCCAATGATGTCTTCTTGTTCATCCTGAAAATCCAAATCTGCTTAAAGGAATTGGATTATGCCTTCATGAGGAAGCACCATTTTTCCTCATTGCTAGTAAAATTTTGTGACTCGTATGCAAAAATAACACTAGAGTAACATTATGTTAGAGATCCTTTTAATGAAATTGGATCCCAATAGAGTCACCAGAAAACTATTGGGTGATAGTTTGTCTTCCTTTCTTTCTCAATATAAATTGACTCTCTCTCTAATCCAAGGGGTGGAAAAACAAAGAGTCACCAACATATTGGGAATAATTTTTGTTTTTTCTCCTCTTTTAGCTTCCCTCTAAATTTTAGAGGTACAACTCCCTCCTAGTAAATGTGAAATGAATTTTCTTTTGAGTTCCTACTTCTAATCGAGGGTATGCTCTTAACCAAAGAGAAAGAGAGGCTTTATCTAAATTGCTTGCAAGCATAGAAAAACTCGGTAAGACTTAGAGATTTTTGGCCCAATTAATCACACAATCATGAAAGTAACCAAACCACCTTTTAAGAGATCAACTAATTTACTTCCTACTCCTAAATGCATCTACAACTACTGGATTTAATGAGGATATACTCCTAAATGCAAACACAAAGGAAATAAAGATGCAATTGAACCCAAGTGGCTCTTTGACTAGTCGAAACCATTAGCCCAACCACTATTAAACTAATGATTCCCTAGCTTGTTCACACCCAAAGTCCCAAACACAAATGTAATGCAATTTGGAAGGGGAGAAGAAAATGCAAGAAACCAAAGTGACACAAAGATTAAAGAACCATTAACCCCAACAAACCATTAAGATTAACAATTCCCAATTTCAAGCAATAATCAAATTCTCCATTCAATATGAATTCTCGATTCTCACATAGTAATCACAGTTATAGGGGGAAAACTTGCACCAAAATTTTCCAATCCTTTATTAATCATATAAAGCCCTTTTCCTTTGGACATGTAGTGCCTGCCCCTAGTCTACATTTTTCTAGTTACATTTCTGATATCATTGCCAAACTCTTTTAGGCCAAGTTTTATGTTTGATAATCAGTAGCATTATCTTGAGATTATTAGATATTGTTTCAGACTCAGTTGATATATGATGAGATTATTTGGTACTCTATAATTCATGTGTGCATGATGATTATTACAATGTTGTTAGATTATTGATGATGTTTAGTTAGATGGATTATCTTATGTCTTTTCTAATGGATACTTACCCCATACTGCATGTGTATGGTGTGCGTGTTTGTTTTCTTTATGTATGATGTTTATGATATGGTTAAGGAAGGGAGTCGTAGTCACCTGCTAGTCGAGATCTACACGATGCACCACTTCCTACCATTGCATGTTTAGCTTAGTATATATTGTGTATGTACATGCACGGATTTTATGCAGGTTGCAAGTACCGGTATCGACTTCCCTGAATTGCCAGGATGAGCATACCCTATCACATTATCTCAATGGTAAGAGAGGGGGGATAAATTCTTAAGTCCAAATCCTAAACCTTTAAGCCATTCGTCCTAATTAATAATTAGGACAAGTATCTGAGTCGTGTACCGTTCGAATGCATTGGATGACGTTAATTCGTGATTTTTAAACCCTTAGTTAAATTTTGTATGTGTTTAGCTATGATGGGTTTTCGTATTTTTACTTTATAGGTTTTGGTGAATTTTTTGTTAATTAAGTCTAATTAAAAAGATTTAATTAATAATTTAATTTAATGGAAAATTATTTGTTATGTTAATATTTTATTAATTGAGAAATTAATTATATAAAAGAGTCATATAAAAAGAATTAAAATTGAGAATAAATCTATAAGTTTAAATTTGAACATGATGATATTTAATTAATTTAATAATAATGTAAAAATATATATATATATATATATATTTGGAGTGCATTTTTAAATAAATGCTAAATAACATTATTATTAAAATTAATAAATAGTTATCAAAATTATTGTTCAAAAATAAATTTAGAAGTGGGAAAAGAAAATTAAATTATTAAAAGTTTTAGGATTGCATAATGTGTGCATGAGATTAAAGTAAATAAATCAATTTAAAAGAGGTCAAGTAAAAATTAAATAAATTAATTTAATGGATTATTGTATGTGCATGGAAAAGATAAAAGAAAGATAAATGAAAGTTAATAAAGAGTTCAAAAGGTGTGAGCAAAGAGTTCTCTGAGGGGAACGCACAATTAATACCCTAATTATAGGGAGAGAACTCCTTTATCACAAATTGGGGATTCATTTTTCAAGGGCTAGAAATTTTGGAGGAGAAGAAGGAAAAGTTTCAGAGAAGGAGAAAGTTCTGAAAGGGGAATTGTTTTCTACAGATTTTTGGAGCGTAGCAAATTAGCATCAGTGTCTAGGTAGACACTTGTGAAGATTTGCATAATTCAAATACGTTCTTTTAATTCCTATCTTCTTCGTGTTTGCTAAATAATTGTCTGTATAATTCTGGTAAAGAATATATATATATCGTGCTTGTGAATTCTGGATATTGGAAAATTATTCTGTATATGGGATGTTTTAATTGTTCAATATAATTTCTTCCCAATAGACTGAAAATTGTGAAAACTTATCAAAAAAGGGTAGAAATCTTATCGGAAAATCTTCTAAAAATATTGATAAGAAAATAAGAAATGGGGATCTAGATTTTTGTCTATCAGATTTAATTCTAAACTTTCGGTATATATATATATATATATATATATATATATATATATATATATATATATATATATATATATATATATATATATATATATATATATATATATATATATATATATATATATATATATATATATATATATATATATATATATATATATATATATATATATATATATATATATATATATATATATATATATATATATATATATATATTTATTTATTTATTTATTTATACAGTAAATATATATATTCATTTTAAATAGATTTGATTATAATCGAATTCATTATTTACAAAGTTCTGTTGTTAAAACATTTTTTTATAAAAAACACGTTTTTCATAAAAATGTCATTTTTTCTTGGAAATTCGTTTCATATATATTAAAAAAATTATATAAAAAAAAATAGAAATGACTTTGGGAGGGGGGGTTTTACCCCACCCCATCCCCACTTTCTGCCTGCAGCACTGCTGCCATTGACCGCAGTACAGACTACGGCAACAGCAACAGTACGTAGTATTGTTGCTGCGGCCGACAGCTTTAAATTAAAGCCACGCGGGCTATAAACGTTGGTTATTTTTTAACATTTATTTTATCATTTTTAAATTATTAACATTTGTTAATAGTTTTTTTTTAATATGCATACATTTTTAATTATTAATTTTATTAATAATAATTATTAATAAGATTAATATTTGTAAATTTTTTTTTATATAAATAAAATATTACTTAATAATATTTTGTTTATAAAATATATATTATGAACAATTAATTAAAGATATTAATTAATTATTTTAAATTAGGTGATCATTTAATTTAAGTTGAGATCAATGAAAATCAACGAGAATCTTATCATCATCAGCTTAGAGTCAATATAATAATATTTACCTTAGTAAATTTGGGAAATTGATCATGGGGTAAATATTTGTTTTATACTTAAGCTATTATTTAAATTTACTATAAGGAAAACGATGTAAATATTCCATCACTTGTTAGTAAAATCTGAAATCGAAACTGCATCTCCACATTCAACTTAAAACTGAAAGAAATGTGCTTGTATCTTGTTTTCCTTATGCTATGTATGTTTGGGATTCTTTTGGGTTGACTAGATTGTTGACCAAGTTATAGGATGTCTACCAGAGGCTTGGAGGTTTTGTTAGTGTGGTATCATGTTGACTCGATCTTGATCATTATTGCTCAACCATGTATGTGATGGTATGTTTATGATGAGTATATTTGTTTTGTTGATTATTATGTTTTCAGTGTCTTGGTGAAATAGTGGAATGTATGCTATGAGATACCTAAATAACCATTATGAGTCATTGATCAGTATTGTTGGATTACTTCCGGTTGCTTGTTGAGAACCGATGGATATTTTGATTTATTTTGTTGCTTTCCAGTTGCTCGTAGAGAACTGATGTGATTACTATGATTATCTTTATGATGCTTTCCAGTCACTTGTATAGGACTGAGGTGATTTTGCTATGATTGTGTGATTTGTGATTTCATGAGCTTAGGGTAGGTTATCTTTATGCAGTGTCGGGAAGTGGCTTGCAATGGGGGCCGGGGACCCTAAGTGGTCCTGGGGGTAACCCATTGTAAGTTGTTTAATAAGTGATAACTTTACACTTAATACTAACTTAAATGAACCTAATAAGAGATAATTGTATGTTCTCGCCCATGCCATGAGTGCTATTACAGACTAGGATGGGAGTAGAGAGAATGCTTCTTTATGACCTTGCATTCTATAGTATGCCTTGTCAATGTGAGAGGATACTAGTGGCCACAGGGATCACTAGGGACCCGGGAGTCCTAAGGGACTGCTCGGGTAACTCCGAATGTGATTTGTGCGATGACACTTTCTCGCTTACATAGTAGATACCTACGTGTCTTTGCGGTGCCTCTGGGTTTAGATGTCAATCTATTTTAGGAACCTTTGAGTTAGCATACTCATAGGATTTCTTGGACTTAGAGAGTATTTATGTTATATGTTTTGTTATCCTATTTGGGACTTGAGACTATCTCCTCAGTGCAGTGGGAGTGGACCATTTAGGTTCCACGTGGTCAGGTGCTAGTGCTTTTTACTCTTACCATTGAGATCTGTTCGAGACACTGTGGTTGGAGTATTCCTGTTGGCATATACCTTCATTCTGTTCATGGATCATTATGATAGATGGAAATATTATATGTTGGATGTTGTATCATTTTATGATGGATGTATATCTCTTGATGTATGGATTTATTATGTATGATGGATGGTTTCATTTATTTTATTGCACGTGTATCATGGATCCGAAGAGGATGATGTATATTTATCTTGCTTATGTATATTATTTTAAGCCTTTCATACCCTGTGACATGTACAGTGGATGAATGAGCATTCCGAATTAATTTGCCAAGAGGCATTCGGAACAATTGTATATTTTACGAACATTGGACTTTTCATTATTCTTTCATATGGATGTATTAAATGATGGACTTAGTTTTAGATTAGATTTTAAATGTGATTCAACGTCATGGGATCTTTAAGGAATGCAACCTATTATGAATGTTATTGCTTCCGCTACTTTGTGTTTGATGTGTATGTTATTATTTCTTAAGAAAAAAAAATGCTATCAAACTTAGTCAAACTTTAGGTTATTTCTTTTGGATCCCTTGGCGGGGCGTTACATCTGGTATCAAAGCCTAAGTTTCTAAATTGGGAGCTCTGGGTATATTGGAATGCCACTAGTGTTAACTAGTTGAACAAGAACAAAAACTTTAAACTATTATGTGTATCTCTTTCAAACTGAAACTTGAAACTAGTTGAACTGAAACATGATGTGAACTATTAGTTGCATATTTTTCATACTTCAACACTAAGACTTTAAACTGAAAATGACACTTTTACTGTTTGCAAAATGTGTGTTTTTTATATATACGATTTACAATTTTATGCATTATGGTTGTTATAGTATTCTGTATCTTGGATATTATTGTAGGATGGTATCTGGGATGAGATCTTTCGTTAGAGGTCATAGCCTTGGTCGTGGCAGAGGCCGTGGACGAGGCAGAGATATCAGTGTTCATGAGTCTATCCACGAGAGCCCCATTCAGGAAGAGAATAGGGAAGAGCATGTCAGTGAGCATCAGGAAGAGAACCACAGAGAGGATCATGCTGACTCTGAGGAAGTAGATCTGAGGAAAATGATGTGAACCATCATTGATCACCTACCTCCTATTCATGAGTAGGATAGAGCACACCAGGCAGGACGTGAGCATAGACACAGGTCTAGGAGCCCTCAGAGGGATCGACATAGATCCATTCTATCTCCTTAGATGAAGGACCTTGAGAGGTCCAAGATCAAGCCCTTTAATGGGCAATGTTCTGGTTATGTAGCTAAGCAATGGCTTATTGCCCTTGACAGGATTTTTTCTATGCAGGACTTTGACAGTAATGTCAAAGCGAGGTTTGTTGTTACCAACCTAGAGTTATTTGGGGCCACCTGGTGGACTATTGAGGAAAAGAAGTTGGGCATTAACATGGGTAGTGTCACTTGGGAGATTTTCTTGGATAGCTTTCATGAGCGATTCCTACCAGAGGAATGGAAGCAGCATAGAGCAGATGAGTTCCATAACCTGAGACAGTACACTATGACCATTGTAGAGTATGAGCGCAAGTTCTATGAGCTCATGCCCTTTTCGAGATTCAGTGACAACCTAGCACAGTTGGCACAACATTTCATTCGAGGCTTGAACAACCATTTTGTTGGGGGTGTTAAGGTATTTGAGCCTAAAACCCTCAAGGATGCAGTACATCGAGCTATCCTTGTAGAGCAGAGTGTCAACCTTGGACAGGGAGGTTTTGTGGGAGTGCCTACTACAGTAGGATCTAAGGGCAACCACAACTCTGGTGGAAACAGGAAGCCTCCCTTCCCTAAGGGGAATCAGTCTCAACAACAGTCTTAGCAATAGCCTCAGTAGCAGAAGGGATCTTACCCTCAAGCACAGAGTGGTGGCGGTGGTTCCAACTCTAGGAACAATCGCAATGCTCAACGCAATAAATGAAATTAGCAAGCTCAGCTTGCACAGAGCAGCCAGTCTTTTGCTAGCAGGGATAGCCACCAACGGTCGAATGCACCACCTATAGGGAGAGGATCTGGTAGAGGCACTGAATGTTATTCATGTGGATAGATTGGTCACATTGCAGCGTACTGCCCACAGTGAGCATCTCAGTATTTAGGACCTATGCCAGCAGCATCTAAGCCTATAGTCGGAGATGTAGGTAGAGCTCATAGAGTATTTGCAGTAGTGGATCACTGTCAAGCAGACCATCAGGGGACAGTAGTTGAGACTAAAAGAGCTATCCAAGGTACACCTCTCTCTGTATTGTTTGATTCAGGTGCTACAGATTCTTTTATTTCTCCATCTCTAGTTGTTAAGTTTAAGCTAGAGGCGGTTAAGCAAGATCATGGTTGGCAAGTGGAACTAGCCTCAGGCGCTAAAGTTTCCACAGATTCTGTAGTTCATAAGTGTGGACTTAGCATAGGAGGGTTTGAGACTTCAGTTGACCTTCGAGTTATTCCTCTTGGCTCTTACGATGTGGTCTTAGGTATGGATTGGCTTGGCTCTCATAGGGCTAGTATAGACTGCAGAAAGAAGACCATTACATGTCAGGATGACCAAGGGAAGGATGTCAAGATTGTGGGGATACCGAGACCTATATCTCTACGAATGATCTCTTCTATGCAATTAAAGCGAAGCTTTCGTAAGGGATGTCAAGTATTTGTCGTTACGGTAAATGAGCTAGATGAAGAAGACTCTACGAGGAAGACCCTAGATCACCCTATTTTACAAGAGTATGCAGATGTCTTTCTGAGTGAGATTCCAGGCATGCCTCCAAAGAGAGACATTGATTTTAGCATAGAGCTCACTCCAGGAGCGGAGCCTATCTCTAGATCTCCTTACTGTATGACCACTCAAGAGTTAAGTGAGTTGCGTTTGCAGTTAGAGGAACTTTTTGCCAAGGGTAGTATTCAACCTAGTGTATCACCATGGGGAGCTCCAATGCTCTTCGTGAAGAAGAAGGATGGTTCTTTGTGCCTTTGCATTGATTACAGACAACTCAACAAGGTGACAATAAAGAACAGGTATCGTTTACCAAGGATTGATGATTTATTTGATCAGATCAATGGAGCTACAGTGTTCTCCAAGATTGACCTTAAGTCAATATACCATCAACTTTGCATCAAGGAAGCTGATATTCATAAGACCGCCTTCCAAACTTGCTATGGGCATTATGAGTTCACAGTGGTACCTTTTGGGTTGACGAACGCTCCATCAGTTTTCATGTGCTTGATGAATGGGGTGTTCTGTTCCTATCTTGATAGATTTGTTCTTGTGTTCCTTGATGATATACTAATTTATTTTAAGTCCCAAAAGGAACATAAGGAACATTTGAGTTTGGTTTTATAGTGCTTGAGAGATAATCAACTTTATGCCAATGCGGCAAAGTGTGATTTCTTTCAATCAGAGATATAGTATTTAGGACACGTTATTTTAGGTGAAGGTATCTCTGTAGACCCTGCGAAGATCCAAGCAATAGTAGATTGGCCTGCACCCACTACTGTGTTAGAGATTCATAGTTTCATGGGTCTAGCTGGTTGTTATTGTAGATTTGTCCAAAACTTCTCTAGAATAGCACATCCTATTACCTCCCTTCAGAGGAAAGGAAAGAAGTGTCTATGGATAGAAAAATGTGAAGAAGCATTTCAGAAGCTCAAAGAGCTTCTAACCAGTGCACCGATATTAGTAGTACCTGATCCAGAAGGTGATTTCATGGTGTGTACAGATGCTTCCCTTGAGGGGATTGGATCAGTTCTGATGCAGAATGGTCGAGTGATTGCATATGAATCACGCAAACTCAAGGATCATGAGTTGAATTATCCTACACATGACCTTGAGTTACCAGTAGTAGTTCATGCCTTAGTGAGATGGAGACATTTATTGTTGGGACACAGATTTGAACTACATAGCGATCATCGTAGTCTTCAGTACATATTCACACAGCCTAATCTGAATGCTAGGCAGAGGCATTCGATGGAGTTTTTATGTGAGTATGACTTTGAGGTAAAGTATATCCAAGGGAAGGAGAACGTAGTAGCTGATGCTTTGAGTCACAGGAAACATGTGATATCATCTATGACTCTTAGTGTTGATTTGAGGTGTCAGATACTTCAAGCACTCCCTACCGATTCTTGGTATCAGGAGGTGTGCAGAGAGATAGATTTAGGGAGACCTTTGGAGGGTAAGTTTTCAGACTATGTCCTAGAGTCAGATGGCCTTTTGAGACATTCAGGAAAGATCTATGTGTCGCTATTGGATGAGCTTCGCATATTGATCCTATCAGAGGCCCATCATGCACCTTACTCGGCACATCTAGGTGTCAAGAAGATGCATGCAAACTTGCGACATTTATTCTATTGGTCTGGGATGAAGCGCGACATTGCTGATTTTGTGGCTAGATGTCTTGAGTGTCAGAGAGTCAAGGCAGAACACCAGCATCCAGCAGGACTTTTGCAGCCGAATCTCATTTTAAAATAGATTTGATTATAATTGAATTCATTATTTACAAAGTTCTGTTGTTAAAATGTTTTTTAATAAAAAAATGCATTTTTCATAAAAACGTCATTTTTCTTGGAAATTCATTTCATATATATTTAAAAAATTATATTAAAAAAAATAGAAATGACTTTGGGAGGGGAGGTTTTACCCCACCCCATCCCCACTTTCTGCTTGCGGCACTGCTGCCGCTGACCGCAATATAGACTACGGTAGCAGCAACAGTACGTAGTATTGTTGCTGCGGCCGACAGCTTTAAATTAAAGCCACGCGGGCTATAAACGTTGGTTTTTTTTTAACATTTATTTTATCATTTTTAAATTATTAACATTTGTTAATAGTTTTTTTAATATGTATAAATTTTTAATTATTAATTTTATTAATAATAATTATTAATAAGATTAATATTTGTAATTTTTTTTATATATAAATAAAATATTACTTAATAATATTTTTTTTATAAAATATATATTATGAACAATTAATTAAAGATATTAATTAATTATTTTAAATTAGGTGATCATTTAATTTAAGTTGAGATTAATGAAAACCAACAGGAATCTTATCATCATCAGCATAGAGTCAATATAATAATATTTACCTTAGTAAATTTGGGAAATTGATCATGGGGTAAATATTTGTTTTATACTTAAGCTATTATTTAAATTTACTATAAGGAAAACAATGAAAATATTCCATCACTTGTTAGTAAAATCTGAAATGGAAACTGCATCTCCACATTCAACTTAAAACTGAAAGAAATGTGCTTGTATCTTGTTTTCCTTATACTATGTATGTTTTGGATTCTTTTGGGTTGACTAGATTGTTGACCAAGTTATAGGACGTCTACCAGAGGCTTGGGGGTTTTGTTAGTGTGGTATCATGTTGACTCGATCTTGATCATTATTGCTCAACCATGTATGTGATGGTATGTTTATGATGAGTATATTTGTTTTGTTGATTATTATGTTTTCAGTGTCTTGGTGAAATAGTGGAATGTATGCTATGAGATACCTGAATAACCATTATGAGTCATTGATCAGTATTGTTGGATTACTTCCGATTGCTTTTTGAGAACCGATGGATATTTTGATTTATTTTGTTGCTTTCCAGTTGCTCGTAGAGAACTGATGTGATTACTATGATTATCTTTATGATGCTTTCCAGTCACTTGTATAGGACTGAGATGATTTTGCTATGATTATGTGATTTGTGATTTCATGAGCTTAGGGTAGGTTATCTTTATGCAATGTCGGGAAGTGGCTTGCAATGGGGGCCAGGGACCCTACGTGGTCTTGGGGGTAACCCATTGTAAGTTGTTTAATAAGTGATAACTTTACACTTAATACTAACTTAAATGAACCTAATAAGAGATAGTTGTATGTTCTCGCCCATGCCATGAGTGCTATTACAGACTAGGATGGGAGTAGAGAGAATGCTTGGTTATGACCTTGCATTCTGTAGTATGCCTTGTCAGTGCGAGAGGATACTAGTGGCTGCAGGGATCACTAGGGACCCGGGAGTCCTAAGGGACTGCTCGGGTAACTCCGAACATGATTTGTGCGATGACACTTTCCCACTTACATAGTAGATACCTACATGTCTTTGTGGTGCCTCTGGGTTTAGATGTTAATCTATTTTAGGAACCTTTGAGTTAGCATACTTATAGGATTTCCTGGACTTAGAGAGTATTTATGTTATATGTTTTGTTATCCTATTTGGGACTTGAGACTATCTCCTCAGCGTGGTCGGAGTGGACCATTTAGGTTCCACGTGGTCGGGTGGTAGTGCTTTTTACTCTTACCATTGAGATTTGTCCGAGACACTGTGGTTGGAGTATTCCTGTTGGCATATACCTTCATTCTGTTCATGGATCATTATGGTAGATGGAAATATTATATGTTGGATGTTGTATCATTTTATGATGGATGTATATCTCTTGATGTATGGATTTATTATGTATGATGGATGGTTTCATTTATTTTATTGCACGTGTATCATGGATCCGAAGAGGATGATGTATATTTATCTTGCTTATGTATATTCTTTTAAGCCTTTCATACCCTGTGACATGTACAGTGGATGAATGAGCATTCCGAATTAATTTGCCAAGAGGCATTCGGAACAATTGTATATTTTACGAACATTGGACTTTTCATTATTCTTTCATATGGATGTATTAAATGATGGACTTAGTTTTAGATTAGATTTTAAATGTGATTCAACGTCATGGGATCTTTAAGGAATGCAACCTGTTATGAATGTTATTGCTTCCGCTACTTTGTGTTTGATGTGTATGTTATTCTTTCTATAAAAAAAATTTAAAAATGCTAACAAACTTAGTCAAACTTTAGGTTATTTCTTTTGGATCCCTTGGCAGGGCATTACAAGACATTACAAAATATTACATTTAATAAGGTAGAAGAGAGAGAGCTAAGAATAGAAAAGGAATGACACATGTCATTCATTACAGAGCAATCATTAATTTGGAGGAGCTAGAGCATATGAGATTCCATCGTCATTTTGTTTGGCAGCTTCTAGATTTAACTTGTGATTCTTCATTGCTCTAATGATGGTTGCCAGATCATTTTGATTTGGGTGGACATGTTATTTGACCTAACCAGCCAATAATCATGATCTACAACTAATGTTTCCACTGTGTCTACCCTCTTCTATATTTTTTCTGACACCTTGGATAACACTCCATCCAAGGTAATTAGCATGTGCTAAAATGAAGGTTAGAACTTGTCTAGTTGGACCAGCTCGTCAATGAAGTCCTGGTAAGCCTTTCTCATGTGATTCACATCCACGACTTCACCACACCTGTTGACATGGAAATATGTATGCAACTCTCAAAGATAGACATAGATCACATCCTTTACCTTCTTTATTGGTTCATATACCTTCTTTTGTTGTTTCTCATCCTTAACCCTGCTTTCTCTCTTAAATTCAAGAAACATCATCTAGTGGTAAAGTGGTTTATTCCCATATTTTAGAATGTTTGCACTGATGGAAATTTCCTTCTTCATAGTGATGATTTCATATAACAAGGCTAGAGAGTCCTTGTACTACTTAATATCAAATATCATTGATACCATGTTACTATTCATTATGCTCTTAAGTTCATTAATTATGATACACAAAGTACCCAACTTGTCTATTAAGGGAAATTGTTACATCCCAAGTTTTGACCTAATTTAAAATGTTCATATAGCCGTTGAGGTTCACATGAAGTCAATTGATAGTTAAATTTTTTATAATCTCGTGAAATGGTAAGATTGTTAGTCATTATAATTTCATATGAAGATAACATGCTAGTTGATTATTTATCATGAATTCATGGAATTGAAAAGGCGGATAGTCATTATGATTAATAAATTTTTATGGTAATATGATTTAATTGTAGAGAATTTAATTGTAGGGAGCACATCAAAGGGGTGGAAGCATTTTCAAAAAAGAATTGGGCATAGGAGAATCGCCATCACTGGGCAAATGGGTCTGAATCGTGAATCACCATGGTTGAGGACCTAGTGAGTGCATAACAGGATACACACATTAGATACACATGAGCTATTAAATAAACATTTAAAATATTAATCATTTTAACTTAATTAATGTGTACCTCAAATGGCTTTAGGTTGACTTTTCCACCACATCATTATAATACATATTTATGTAAGTACACATAGATATAAATTAAAGGTGACATCATAATATTATATTTATACAAGATTTTATCCATTTAATATGTACATTTAAATGCATGTACAAGAAGATCAAATAAATATTCCAAGATGAAACATGTATTTAGATATACATATTTAAAAGGTATGAACTTGGATAAACATTTACTATGTGCCATCTTAATAAGATACGTTTAAGTGCATGTAAATAAATATGTTTATAATATTTTTTTGATTTATAACCTTCAAATTATTTTTCTTATTTATTCAATTCTTTACTTGAAATTGAAATGTACACTTGGCATATTTTATTGGTGTCTAAGAAGGCAAAACATTTCTTTAAGAGTTATGGCTAATGATCTTGGAAAGCCTTTTATTATGGAAGTCATGAGAAACCAAGATGAGATAAGACTATTGAGTCTCATTCCTCACGACATATCCCTCTGCAATTTTGCTTACATTCTTTCCCATGCATATTTTTTGCCATGATTTTCCCATTTCATCTATACTTTTGTTGAAATACATAATTGGTAATAACACTAAGACTATGTTTGGAGTTTTTTCCGTGAAGGAGCTAGTTGATAGCATCCAACCAAGATTCAAATTACTTCCAAATTTACTAGGTTATGTGGTTGCCTCTGCATATCCAAATGATTATAATATGGTTTATTAGATACTATTGCATTTGTAATTCCAGCTGTAAGATATAGTTCTAGAACATGTCATATACCATTCTTGTTATAATATCATCAGATAGTTCCTCTTTAGGATAGAACTTCTTATGATGAATCAAGACCAAATATTCATGTCATGATATCATATCCTTATTCTACTATTGAATGTTAGAATCAAATGGTATTTAATTTGCAAGTCTTAAGATTATATTTCTCAGGTCACAAAAATGCGATATGCTAAAAAAAATGTAATATTCTTATATCAATGGAGGATCAATAGAAAGAGCAGGTTTTTTTGAGATCCAAACACCTGGGACTCAACCAGCTATATAGCCAAGGAAAAGGTTGAAGATGTGAGAGAGAGGAATCCACATTAGCATGAAAACAAAATTAGAAGTGACATAACAATTATTTATTATTTTAAAAGGAATCATTTGATAGCTCATGCATGTCCAATACATTCTCTGTTGTCAAGTCAAGTGGTGTGATTAAGAACCAGATGCTCTATGGCTGACTAGGTGTTCCATGTCTATTCCAAGTAGGGAGGGCCTTTCTAATTAGAGAAATTGTGGGGATAAGTATAAGGTTTGTGGTTGGGTGGTTAAGCCCATGACAATGTTTCTCCTCTCTAGAAGATGTCAGGACATGCATCAGACAAAGACAAGTTAAGCATTTGAACATTTATTGGTAGCAAGTAATTTACTTTTATGATGTTTATTTAAGTAGAATATATGATGGATTAATTTATATATCAAGTTCAATTATTTCCTTTGATGTAAGCAACCTTTCTCATCAATGTAATTGGTAACCAGTTAGATTAGATAATCTTCCAACTAAATATGAAATATATCTATAGGATTGTTATTTCAGTCTTTCATTTATAAGAATAATGATTATGAGCATATCTTCTAATCTTATGTTATTGCCATAGTTAGCAATAGGAAGAAAAGGAATGAAACAGAGGTATCTAATGCCCCAAATGATAAAATGGTATCTAATGTCATAAATGATACAGTGGTATCTGATGCCCTAAATGATATAGTGGTATCTAATGCCCCAAATGATACAATGGTATCTGATGCCCTAGATGATCCAATGGTAATTGATGCCCTAATTAACATGGTGGTATGTGATGCTCTAAATAATCCATTGATAATAGATGTCCTAATTGATACAGTGGTATGTGATGCCCTAAATGATCCAACGGTAATTGATGCCCTAATTGATATAGTGATATTTGATTTTAGTCATCATTTTCTTTTGATATAGTGGTATTGGATGGTAATTGTCATTTGATCCTAAGTGGTATTTGTGGACTAACCTAGGTGTTTGCAAAAGCATTCCTAGATTGATTTTGGTTTCAAATTCCATGGTATGTAGACTTTTAATTTCCATAGTAAATTCATTGATGGTGTTTTCAATTTTTAGTTATAAAATTTGCATTTAACTGATTGTAATCATTAATCTCATTCACTTGAATGTAAATGATATAACTGTCTTCCTATGAAAATGAAGTAATATATGTATTTCTTTATAATGTTAGTTGTTAGTTAAGATCCGAGAAAAGTGGTTGTTACATATGATATTTTGGTGTTGGGTTCAACGCTAAAACCTTAGACCCAACACTATTTTAGAGAAATTGAGAATGTAATGTTGAAAAAGATTTATTTTACATAACTGAATATTATAATCAAATTGGGAAAATCACACTGAGGAATCATCCAGAATAGTCGAAGAAGGGCTGAGATGTGCTGGAAATATAAGAGGAGTAACTAAGAGGGGGGGTGAATTAGTTACCACCAAAATAAATCCCAAGTCCCTTAGATGTCAGCTATAAAATTCAGATTGATAAAACTAATTACTATTGATACTCGGTAAACACATTGAAAATTGTTGTAACTCGATAAATGAAGAGTGTGAATTACTTTAGTAAATCTTAAGATGTTATCAATAATTACTTGCAAGCATGAAAAATAACATGATACATGAGACAAAAGGATTTAACATGAAAACCCAATTTGGGAAAAACCACCAATGTAACTAGTTACTGTTTTTCACTCTTCTGAAGTGAGCCCTATTAGGAGCCAATCTTGTTAAAGGTTACAAAACACACTATTAGGTGTGACCCTATTAAAGGATTTAATCACCTTGTTAGGAATGGCCTTGCAACAGGTCTTAAAGCATTTCAATGGAATTGCCACCTTGTTAGAGGATTTACAAATGGTTGTTAAACCAACTCTATTAAGAGATTTTAGTTCACTGCTACAATGGTTAGAGAGTAACAATGAAATGAACTGATTGTGATGCAACTAAATTGCTGATTATAGATCTTTTCTATGGTTCATACTTGATCCTTCTTGATTGAATAACACTTTTCTGCTCCACAAAGATATCTGCTTATCCTTCAAGTTTGCTTCCTCTCTTCTTATTTCTTTCAATTCATTCAACTTTTGCATTACACACTTTGAAATCACAACTTGACCTTTTACTTATATCTTTCAGATTGTCAAGTTAGCTCAAATACAAATTAGAATAACCAATATTCATCACCTCAGTCAACTAGAATCAATAAGTAAAATAATTAAGCTTTACATGCCAAAATAAGAAAATCCTTTGGTAGTTGATCCAACTCGATAGAAACTAATTCTGAAGTGATTTCCTATGTTAACCAATAGAAGCTCGGTTAACACTGTGAACTTACAAAATTCCTTTGATAACTGAGTGAACTTGGTTAACATTGACTCTGTTCAACTTTTCCTTTCTTAACCAATTGAGCGTGGTTAACACTCTTTTCTGCTTAACTTCCTTCGATGCCCAAATGAGCTTGGTAGAAACTACCTTATGCACAGAGTGGACTAAGGAATGCTTAGTAGACTAGGAAAACTATCTTCATTGACCAAGCAAGCTTAGCATGCACTGACTGTCAACTAATATGACATTTGTGTAACATCAAAGACAACACACAATTAATCAATTGTATCCAACAATCTCCCTCTTTGGCATTGATGGCAACACAACATGTCATAGCACAATGAAATTTTGAGAATGAGACTCCCTCTGTCATAAATTTTCTCCCTCTTTGATTCAACTTCTTAACTTCTCCCTCTGTGAAATTTCGGAAAGATATGACAATAAACTTCTCCCTCTTTGACAACACATGCCAAAGACAATTTTGATTAGTAGCAATGTACCTTGAGTACAGATTCATCTGCTATATATCCTTGTCAATATTACATCAACTCATTGATCTTCAGCTTGGTTTTTTTTGATGCATCACTAAACTTTTATTTAGTGAGATTTAGATAGGGGAATGACCCCTAGCTTACCTCTTAGATACAAAAATGCATCCTTAGGTAATGGCTTGGTGAATATATCTGCAATTTTTTCTTTTGTATGCACATATTCCAATCTAATTTCTTTGTCCTGTACTAATTATCTTACAAAGTGATATTTGATAGCAATGTGCTTTGTTTTGGAATGCATCACTAGATTCTTTGGTATGTTGATTGCACTAGTGTTATCATAATACATCACTATCGGCTCTTTGATTTTAACCTTCATTCCTTCCAAGAACTATTTGAACCAAAAAATGCTAGAACAATTCATTGTTGCTGCTACATATTATGCTTCTACTATGGATTGAGATGTGTAGTTTTGCTTCTTTCTTGTCCAACATACCAACCTTTTACCAAGAAAGAATGTTCCACCACTGGTGCTCTATTCGTCATCAAGATTTCCTACCCAATCAGCATTAGTAAATACTTTTAGATGAAGGTTGCCTCCAAGTTTGTACCATAAGTCATAGTCTTCAGTTCCTTTCAGATATCTTAAGATTCTTTTTATTGTCATCATGTGGTTTTCTCTGGGTTTAGCTGAGAATCTTGCTGCTATCCCAACTACTAAGGCAATATCAGGCCTTGTATGTACCACATACTGTAATTTCTCAATCATTGATCTATATAAGGTCTGATCTACTTCTTTTTAGTCATCATCTTTTGTAAGCTTAAGTCTAGTACACATGGGGGTTCCAACTAGTTTTGAATCCTCCATTCCAAATTTCTTAAGTATCTCTTTGATGTACTTAGATTGAGTGATATAGATACCATTTTTGTTCTATTGTATATACAATCCTACAAAGAATTTTATTTCACCAAACATAGACATTTCAAATTCTTTATACATTTGTTCTAAAAATGCTCTACATAAATCATCATTTCCTATGAATAGAGTATCATCCACAAATATTTCTACCAATACAATCTTCCTATTTGATCCTTCCTTGATGTATAAGCCATTTTTATCATTTGTTCCTTGAAAACCAAACTGTATCAAATAGTTATGTAGTCTTTCATACTAGGCTCTAGGAGCTCGTTTGAAACCATATAGGGCTTTGTGTAATTTATAGACCATGTCCTTTTTGTCTGGATCAACAAAACCTTCTGGTTGTTCAATGTAGACTTCTTCATCAATAATTCCATTCAAAAATGTAGATTTAACATCCATCTGGTATACCTTGAATCCTCTATGAGCTACATAAGCAAGTAAAGTCCTAACACCCTCTAATCTTGCAACAGGGGAAAAAGTTTCA
This sequence comes from Cupressus sempervirens, assembly GCA_028749045.1. Lineage (NCBI taxonomy): Eukaryota > Viridiplantae > Streptophyta > Pinopsida > Cupressales > Cupressaceae > Cupressus > Cupressus sempervirens. Next base: position 509,519,639 of record CM053788.1, on the reverse strand, counting down.
CCATAATCAATACCTTCTTCTTAAGAATAGTCTTTACATACAAATCTTGCTTTTTTTCTTGACACTTTTCCATCTTCATTCAGCTTATTTTTTAATACCCATTTTGTACCAATCACATTTTTATCTTTGGGCCTAGGTATAAGAGTCCAAGTTTTAGTCTTTTCTATTTTCTCTATTTCTTCATTCATAGCCTCAATCAAACTTTTATTTTCCAATGCATCTTTAACACTTCTAGGTTCAAATTCAACAAGTAAACATGTACCTTTTAGTTTGCTTCTTGTCATTATTCCATCTGATTTGTGTCCAATAATCTGATCAGGTGTGTGATGCCTTCTAACATATTTAGCCAATACAAGTTCTTTGACTTTTGAATGAACTACAATGTCTTTATTTTGAATCTCAACTTCTAGCTCAAGTCTTTCTATCTGTGGCTCAGGTTCTTCAGGCTTGGTATGTATTAACTCAATAGCCTCTAAATGTGACTTTGGTCCCTATGACTCGGTTTGAACTTCCTACAACTCGGTAACTGATGAAGATCTGGAGAGCTTGGGAGATGAAGTCTCCTTTTTGTCAAATGTGTTTGGCAATGTATCAGGTTCATAGTAGACAAATCTTTTGTAATCTTCTAGTTCCTTTTTGCTTTCTTCTTCAGTCTTTTCTACAAACTCATCAATTCTCGCATGTGCACTTTCTATGATATTGTGAGTAGAAAAATTCAAACATTTGTATGCTTTACTTCTGTAGGAATATCCTAAAAATATACCTCCATCACCTTTTACATCAAATTTTCATTTTCTAGATTCTTTCAAGCTATAACATTTGGTGCCAAATACTTTCAAATAACTTACATTGGGTTTGTAGCCATACCATAGTTCATAGGGAGTTTTGTTTGAGTCCTTCAATTGAACTCAATTCAAAGTATGGACTGTAGTGTTAATAGCTTCCTTCCAGTATTTGATAGCAACATTCTTCTCAGTCATTAGTGTCCTTACACAATCCATGATGGATCTGTTTCTTCTTTTAGCTATTCCATTCTGCTTAGGAGTATTAGGGGCTAGTACTTGTCTTTTGATTCCTTTTTCAATGTAGACATTTTGAATTCATTTGAGATGAATTCACCACCTCTATCTCATCTTAGGCATTTCAATCTTTTTCCAGTTTCCTTTTCTACTCTAGCAAGATACCATTTGAATTTCTCAAAAGCTTCTAATTTTTCTTTGAGATATATAACAATCATCATTCTAGAATAATCATCAACAAAAAGAATGAAATTTTTTTCTCCACTAAATGGGTCCACATAAATCAATATGCACAATTTCCAAGACATCTTCTGACTAATAGTTTTTTCTTTTAAAACTAGTCTTTCCCATTTTACCAATTTGGCAATTCTTGCATAATCCAACATCAGGTTTCTTCAAACTAGAAAGACCTCTTACTCTTTTGAGTTTGCTAATTTTGACCATATTATCAAAGTTTACATGACATAGTCTTTTGTGCTATAGCCAACTTTCTTCTACTTGAGCAATAAAACATGAGCAGTCACCAAGATCAAAATAAAATAGGTTACCTTTTGTTTATCTACCTGATCCAATTAGGTTTCCTTGGTTATCCAATAGTCTTGCCTTGTCATTCATGAATTCTACCTTCAATCCAATGTTGTTCAATTGTGTCACACTTAGTAAATTATGTTTTAGTCCTTCAACCCAATAGGCATTGTCACATACAAGTTCATTGGTTAATGAGATTATGCCTTTCCCTTTTATGCAACAAGGTTCATTATTTCCAAACCTTACACAACCTCCATCATAGTGTTCAAAATGTTCAAACTTAGTTTTGTCTCCAGTCATATGGTGAGAACATCCACTATCTATGATCCATGTGTCATTTTTGCTAACATGAGAGACACGTGTCATCTTATCTCATTCATCATCAAATTCATCTTTTATAGCAATATACACTTTTCATCTTCATTGTTATCAGAATCTTTAGCTATAAAAAAAGTTTTCTTACCTTTGTCTTTTTAGGATTTGTGACCTTTGAATTCCTTCTTATCTTTGTACTTGTGGCTTTTCTTTTCTTCCTTGCCTTCTTTGTTTGGACACCTAGCAGCAATATGGCCAATTTCTTCACAAGAGAAACAAATTAGAGGGATTTTACCTTTGTACTTTCCTCTGCTTCTGGAATATTTCTTTGCAAGTAGAGCTTCAACAATTTCAAGATCACTATCAAAACTTTCTTCAGTTTCTTCCTCACTTTCTAATTGATTATCTTTTATTTTCTTTCCTTTTTCTTTGAGTGAGAGTTTAGCTTGAAATTCAAACTCAATATTCTTGGAAGCAGGAACATAGTTGTCAAAGTTGTTTAGTTCAAAAGTTGTCAATCTTCCTACTAGGGCATCCAAACCTATCTTGTTATTTGGATCACATCTCTTTTCTTGAATATTAGACACTCTAATTGCATAGATGGAAAGAAAAGTTCTGAGAACTTTACTTACAATAGTTTCTTCTTTGATTTCTCCTCCAGATACTCTGATTGCACTAACACTGGCCTTGATTCTTTCCACATATTTTGCAACATTTTCATCTTCTCTCATCCTCATTTGATCAAATTGTCCTCTAAGGCTTTCTACTTTGGCTCTTCTTACATTGTCATCTTGTTCCACATATCAAAAGTAGTTTTACAATCTTTGACATCATCAAATTTAGCATAATTGAGAGCAGATGCAATGTCAATCATCATGATGTTATGGTTCTTCTTCTCAACAATATCATCAACTGATAATTTTCTAGTGGAAGTTATATATTCTTCATCACGATATTTGCATCCTAAATCACTAATGGTAGCTAGGTGAAGCCTCATAAGTCCTTACCATGCTTGTAGAGAAGGTTTCAAGGACCTAAGCTAAAGATCAGGATGTCTTACAAGAGAGAGATTCCAAAGCTAAATAGAGACAACTTTAAAAAATTAAAAAAAATTTTAAAAAAATAAAAATTAAAAAAATTAAAAAATTAAAAGATTAAGTTTTGAAATGTCTCCCTCCTGCACCTCCTATGCCTCTACCCATGCCTGAGGGTTTCCCTCGCCCCCTGTGTGTGCTGCCACCCATGTTGCCAATGTTGCTGGTACTTTGGTGGGTGGGGGAAAGGGTGGTTCCAGTGCCCTGACTGTGGGTGTTTGTGATGTTGCGGTAGGGGTCCCAATTTCTGTGGATAGAGTTGCTGAGTGTAGTTTGGGTGCTATGGTGGGAGGCTCTGGGTTGGCCTCTTCTATGTTCTGTGGTACTTCCCCTCAAGTTAAGGCAACCTCATATGCTATTGTTGCTACCTTTGAGACCAGTTTGCACAGTGTTGCCCCTTCTGTTGGTCTCTCTTCTGGGCCTTTTCATCCCCGAGAGGCTTCTCCTGTGAGTGTTGCTAATCCTGTAAGGGTTGTTTTAGATCAAGAAATTGTTGATGATATCTTAAATATGATAGAGGAGTTCTCTTCATTAGCTACTATCTTTTATTTTGGGGGGATGTGGCCCTCCCTTTCTGACCTTCATGATTGGATCTCCAAGCATTGGGATCCAAATTTAGATCATGGTGTTTAGATTTTTCTAATTGCTAAAGGTTTCTTCATTGTTAAGTTTGCAACTGCTAAAGATAGGAGGACTATCTTGTGTGATAACAACTTCTCTTGGAATGATCATTACCTCTTATGGCCAAACCATGACATATGGATTTTGATCCATTTATGGATTCTTTCAATAAAATCCCTATTTGAGTTTCGCTTCTATATCTCCCTATGCATCTCTGGCTAGATTTTGTTTTGGAATCTGTGGGGGACACTATTGGAGATTTTCTATTTGTGGACTTGACTGCTTCTGATGTTCTCCATTCGACTTATGCACGAATCCTTCTGGAGTTAGATGTCTCAAAAGGTCTTCCTGAGAAGATTTTCTTAGCTTCTTTGAGGGGATCTTGGACACAAATAGGTCACTTGGTTGCTCAATGCTCTACTATTAAGATTGCTTCAAAGCAATCTCCTTCCTGGTGGTCTGGGGCCTTTTCTGAGTGCTACATGATTCATAAGTCTCATGATGTGGTTTAGGGGACAATAGGGGGAATCTTCTCTTGTGACTGCTATTTTGAGGCTATTGAGGTTGTCTGGCCTTCTGGTCTAGATCCTATCCTTTCTTCTTGCTAGGATCCTTCCACTACTTTGTTGGCTAAGGCTATTGTGGATGTCTAACTTGCTGGTCTAGATCATTCCTCTCTGTTAGTTAGGATCCTATTCTTTCTCCTACCCTTGGCTATGTTGTTCCTTCTAATCTTGTTAAGGGCCTACTTAATTTGATTTATCCTAGTGAGAAAGTTGTGATGGTTGCTTCTTCTCCTCTTGTATCTTTAGTGTCTTCGGGGCTTTGGCAACTTGAGGTAGCAAAGGTGGAGGACAGATGGATCACTGTAAAAAGAAAGAAATTTAAGTCCTCTATTCCTCCTCTAGATATGAATTTTAGGTCCTGCAAGAGAGGCTCTAAATTAAAGAGTAAATCATATGTTCCTTTGTTGTGATAGGCCTTTTTATGTGGTTGATCCTACAGTTGGGATCTTGATGACCTAGCTAGTTTTTTGAGTCGGTTGGGGATTGTCTTTTCTATCACCGAGGTCGCCCCTTTTATGGGTTGGTGACTGGTTTTGCCTAGGTCCGTTGTTCCTTTTAAGATAAGTGCTTATTGAATATCTTTAGCCTTGTTCAGGGTTTCAGGCACCCTTCAAAACCTGTTTTCGTTAATCAAAAACTATAAAATTCAAACTGATAAAACTAATTACTGCTAATACTTGGTAAACACACTGAAAATTATTGTAACTCAATAAATGCAGAGTCTGAATTACTTTAGTAAATCTTAAGATGTTATCAGTAATTACTTGCAAGCATGAAAAATAACATGAACACATGAGACACTAGGATTTAATGTGGAAACCCAATTTGGGAAAACCACCGATGCAACTAGTTACTATTTTTCACTCTTCTGAAGCAAGCCCTGTTAAGAGCCAACCTTGTTAAAGGTTACAAAACACATTGTTAGGTGTGACCCTGTTAAAGGCTTTAATCACCTTGTTAGGAGTGGCCTTGCAAAAGGTCTTAAAATAATTCAATGGAATTGCCACCTTGTTAGAGGATTTACAAATGGTTGTTAAACCAACTTGGTTAAGAGATTTTAGTTCACTGCTACAATGGTTAGAGAAAAATAATGAAATGACCTAATTGTGATGCAACTAAATTGCTGATTACAAATCTCTGCTCTGGTTCATACTTGATCCTTCCTGATTGAATAACACTTTTTTGCTCCATAAGGATATTTTCTTATCCTTCAAGTTTGCTTCCTCTCTTCTTATTTCTTTTAATTCATTCAACTTTTACATCACACACTTTGAAATCACAACTTTACCTTTTACTTATACCTTTCAAATTGTCAAGTCAACTCAAATACAAATTAGAATAACCAATATTCATTACTTCAATCGGCTAGAATCAATAGGTAAAATAATTAAGCTTTACATGCCAAAATAAGAAAATCCTTTGGTAGCTGACCCAGCTCAATAGAAACTGATTCCGAAGAAATTTCTTGTATTAACTAATAGAAGCTCAATTAACACTGTGAACTTACAAAATTCCTTTGGTAACTAAGTGAACTCAGTTAACGAGTGAGTTTGGTTAACACTCTTTTCTGCTTAACTTCTTTTGATGCCCGAGTGAGCTTGGTAGAAACTGCCTTCTACACAGAGTGAACTCAGGAACACTCGATAGACTAGGAAAATTATCTTCATTGACCAAGCAAGCTTGGCATGCACTAACTGTCAACTAATATGACATTTGTGTAACATCAAAGACAACACACAATTAATTAATTATATCCAATAGAGATGATGGTGTGATCCATATGAAATAGATAGATGGATAAACTACAAAATCATAAAGATGAGTGAGAACTAAGGAAATGACATGTTTGTCAAGTCGAGCAGTGGTGATTGGGCTATTCATTTGCCCATCTAAATCCTTGGCCAAGGTATATTAAAGGCATGCTTGCCTAAATGGATCACTAAGAGGGTGGTAGTGCTAGCTGACAAGGAGAAGGTTAGTGGAAGTGTATCCTCAACTTTGTCTGTTGTTGAGCAGACACTCTAAGACTAGGATGCTTGGTTGGTAGGACTAGAATGGTATGTGTGCCTTATCCCAGGAGGGAGGGCCATTCTTAGTAGAGAATGAGAAGATTAAACTAGGTCCAAATGTTGAGACTTGCACAATACAAACTAGCTACTATAATCTTGATGAGATGTTATCTAAACCCTGATGATGGAAAGATATTTCCTTTCAATTACATGTTTCCAGTGACATTCCTTATGCAATTATATTCCTATTCATTTGAAATGGTAGTAATAGTTTTTTATCTATTTTGGACTTGAACTGAAGGAAAAATAAAAATAGAAATTGTGCACCATGATTTTGAGAACTCTTTTAATCTAACAATGACAATCCTTTATGATATTGATTACATGACAAGAAGGCCATTTTGTGCTCCAATATGGAGCAAACACACTTGCATAACTAAAACTATCAATGATTATTTATAGATATAAACTTTTGTTTGACTTGATTTTTTCCCTAAGACATCACACTGGCAAGGTGGGCATGAAAGCTTAGGTCACACAAATGGAAAAGATAAACTTCCAAATATTTACAAGTGAATGATGGGCATGCTCAGATGAGCTACTAAATAAGAACCGTATGTAAATTTGTTTCTAATGCTTATCCATTACCCAAGGTTGGGTTCAGCTATATATATATATATTTATATATATATCAACATGAAAGGTAGAAATGTAAGAGTTTTGTGGACTCAGAGTCTAAGCCATAATCAAAATATGGTAGACAAAACATAAAAGCATCAAACTGCACTTCGTCTTAGGAATTGTGTGTGGGCATGTAGTCCAAGTGTTAGAAGATCATGATACATATATTGTGGTACCTTGTTAAACATAACCTCTATGATCTTGATTAGATGTATGATGATCTTTCATAGTATATCATGTTCTTACCCTTTGACTCACTGATATGCATGTATAATACACATGTGATATTGATTTTATATGGTAATGAAACAACAAGACATATTGAGCTATTTTATATTGTTTAGAGATGAAGTATATTTCTATCATGGGATGATTATTCTAATAAAATTTTATTGTGATAAGATGGGCATGAAGGCTAAGGTTATGTAAATGGAAAAACATGGATCCACTAACCCTTTTGAGGTGATATATGAAGGATGATCTACTTTTTAATGAGTACCATATGCAAAATGGTATTTGTATAAGTGAATTAAATTATGTGATCAAGTTATGATCTAGAAAATGTTAGTTGAGGGGTTATAAATTTTGAATACTTATCTTACTCTCAGTTATTGAACACTGAAAATTCTCTTAAATGAGATGTTAATATAAGAACTGAACTAAAGATATTATGAGTGTCTACATGAGTATTACAGGAATATGAAATATAATATCCTACAACATAATCAACTCAAGTGATATTGAGGTGACTATAAGTATGGTAAAGTGAACTCAAGTGAGTGTGTGTTTAATTTTATGATATCATGCAAGCATCTTTCTGGGAGCATTGAAATAAAAACAGACCTTGATTTTTGGTCATGACTTAGATTTTGGCCCAGTTTTAAATGCTTTTTTATAATGTTCATTACACTTTCAAGTTCATTGAGGACAATGAAACACAAAGGGAATGGTATGTTACATCCCAATTTTTTACCTAATTTAAAATGTTCATATAGCCATTGAGGTTCACATGAAGTCAGTTAACAGTTAAATTCGTTATAATCCTGCGAAATGGTAAGATGGTTAGTCGCTATAATTTTATTTGAAGATAAGATGATAGTTGATTATTTATCATGAATTCATTGAATTAAAAAGGTGGTTAGTCATTATGATCATTTATGATTAATAACTTGTTATGGTCATATGATTTAACTATGGAGAATTTCCTTGTAGGGAGTACGTTGAAGGGGTGGAAGCATTGTCATAAAATAATTAGGCACAGGAGCATAACCATCACTAGGGGTATGAGTCGTGAATCACCATGGTTGAGGACCTAGCAATTGCATAATAGGATACACACAGTAGACACGCATGAGCTATTAAATAAATATTTAAGATATTAATCATTTTAACTTAATTAATGATTACCTCAAACAGCTTTAGGTTGACTTTTCCACCACATCATTATAATACATATTTATGTATGTACACATAGATGTAAATTAAAGGTGACATCATAATATTATTTTTATAAAAGATTTTATCTATTTGATATGTACATTTAAATGCATGTACAAGAAGATAAAATAAATCTTCCAAGATGAAACATGTATTTAGATATACATATGTAAAAGGTATGACCTTGGATAAACATTTACTATGTGTCATCTTAATAAGATATATTTACGTGCAAGTAAATAAATGTGTTTATAATATTTCATATGATTTATAACCTTCAAATTATTTTCCTTATTTATTTAATTCTTTACTTGAAACCGAAATGCACACTTGGCATATTTTATTGGCGTCCAAGAAGGCAATTCATTTCTTTAAGAGTTACGATTGATGATCTTGGAAAGCCTTTTATTATGGAAGTCGTGAGAAACCAAGATGAGATAAGACTATTGAGTCTCATTCCTCATGACATATCCCTCTGCAACTTTCCTTATGTTCTTTCCCCTGCATATTTTCTACCACGATTTCCCATTTCATCTATACTTTTGTTGAAATACATGATTGGTAATCACACTAAGACTACGCTTGGAGTTCTTTTCGTGAAGGAGCCATTTGATAGTGTCCAACCAATACTCAAATTACTTTTTGAATTTACCAAGTTATGTGGTTGCCTCCCCATATCCAAATAATTATAATATGTTTTATCATATACTACTGTATTTGTAATTATAGTAGTAAGATACAGTTGTAGAATATGTCATACATCATCCTTGCTATAATACCATCGAATAATTCATCTTTAGGATATAACTTCTTATGATGATTCAAGACCAAATATCCATGTCATGATATCATATATTTATTCTACCATTGAATGTTAAAATCAAATGGTATTTATTTTGCAAGTCTTAAGATCATATTTCTCAGGTCACAGAAATGTGATATACTGAAAAACATGTAACATTCTTATATCAGTTGAGGATCAAAATAAAGATTTGGTTTCTTTGAGATTCAAATAGCTAGGACTCACCCAGCTATATAGCTAAGGAAAAGGGTAAAGAGGTGAGAGAGAGGAGCCTACATTAGCACACAAAAAAAAATCAAATGTGACATAACAATTTATTATTTTAAAATGAATCATTTGATAGCTCATGCATGTCCAATACATTCTTTGTTGTCAAGTTGAATGCTGTGATTAAGAACTAGGATGCTCAGTGGCTGACCAGGTGTTCCATGTCTATTCCGAGTAGGAAGGGTCTTTCTAATTAGAGAAAGTGTGGGGATAAGTATAAGGTCCGTGGTTGGGTGGTTAAGCTCCTAACAATGTTTCTCCTCTCGCAAGATGTCAAGACGTGCATCAAACAAAGATAAGTTAAGCATTCACACACTTATTGGTAATAGGTAATTTACTTTTATGATGTTTATTCAAGTAGAAGATATGATGGAGTAATTTATATCATTGAATTTAATTATTTCCTTTGATGTAAGCAAACTTTCTCATCAATGTAATTAGTTACCAGTTATATTAGATGATCTTCCAACTAAATATGGAATATATCTATAGGATTGTTATTTTAGTCTTCCATTTATAAGAATAATGATTATGATAATATCTTCTAATCTTATGTTATTGCCATAGTTAGCAATAGGAAGAAAATGAATGAAACAAAGCTATTTGATGCTCCAAATGATATAGTGGTATCTAATGTCCTAAATGATACAATGGTATATGATGCCCTAAATGATATAGTAGTATCTAATGCCCTAAATGATACAGTGGTATCTGATGCCCTAGATGATCCAATGATAATAGATGTCCTCATCGATACAATGGTATGTGATGCCCTAAATGATCCAATGGTGATTGATGCCCTAATTAATATAGTGGTATTTGATGGTAATTGTCATTTGATTTTGATATGGTGGTATTGAATAACAATCATCATTTGATCCTAAGTAGTATTTGTGGACTAACCTGGGTGTTTGTAGAAGCATTCCTAGATTGATTTTGGTTTCGAATTCCATGGTACATAGATTTTTAATTTCCATAGTAAATTCATTGATGGTGTTTTCAATTGTTAGTTATGAAATTTTCATTTAACTAATTGTAACCGTTCATCTCATTCACTTGAATGTAACTGATATAATTGTCTTCCTATGAAAATAAAGTAATAATTGTATTTCTTTAATATGTTAGTTGTTAGTTAAGACCTAGGAAAAGTGGTTGTTATAGCAATCCTCTTGTCTTTATGTTATCCATCCACTCTCTGTCAATCTACCCAAAATATCTTTCTTACTATAGCTTGGCCAATAGAGCCTTGCTTTCCTTTGTAGATGGATAAAAAACCCTCAAGCCTGGTGAATCTCCCACTTTACTTCCTAGTGGCAAAAACATCTATTTGATCTAATTCGACACTCCTTATTTATCACATTCAGTTAGGATTTAGAAATCTCTAACTCATTGGACTCGTCATTCAGGAATATCCACATCAGGCACCTTGAATTGTGCCTTGGCAGGCTCATCTTGCACTGTTGGACACTAAAATATGATTGGCCAAGCTCTGTTAGATTCCCCTCTTTCAAGGCCTGGGCTGTTGTAAATATAAGAGGAGTAACTGAGAGGGAAGGGGTGAATCAGTTACCACAAAAATAATTCCAAAACCCTTAGATGTCAATACAAACTTCCTTTTAACTCACAACTTGGTTAGAACTAGATATTCACTATAACTCAGTTAATAAAGAAATCTTAAGATAATGATGTATATTAACCTTTAGTAACTTAGTTGCAGAAATATAAAGCAATAAGTAAATAACATGAACACATGAGACACCAAGATCTAAAATAGAAACTCAATTTGGGAAAACCACCAATGTAACTAGTTACAACCTTTCACTCTTCTAAAGTGAGCCTTGTTAGGAGCCAACCCTGTTAAAGGTTAAAAAACACACTGTTAGGTGTGACCCTATTAAAGGATTTAAATCACCCTATTAGAAGTGGCCTTGTTAGAGGTCTTAATACACTTTAATCTATTAATGTCATCTTGTTAGAGAGTAACAATGATTGACCTTATTGACAAATCAATTGAATTGTAGATTTAGATCATTGTTCTAGCTTATCCTCTAGATCCTCCCTAATCATAATATTCTTTGCAACTCCTTGGATACTCTGCTCTAAATCAGATATCCTTCTTCATTTGCATCTTATCTTCTTCTCCACTTTCTCATTTCTTAATCCATATTTTGACCTTTCATATATATTAAATATAATGTCAAGTTGGCTTGAATACCCTTTCAAATAAACAAATAACATCCACTGAGTCAGCTTGCATAAAAAAACTAATAAATAAAGCTAATTTGTTGTAGGTCGACTAAAAATGGGTCACTTGGTTATCACTAAGTTCCTTGGTAATTGACCTGACTTGGTTTACACAGGAATTCCTAAACTTTTTCTTGGTTGATATTGGAGTCTTCTTAACTCAATTCCAACTGGTAGTGCTCAGTTAAAGTCTAACATTTGTGTAACATCCACGATAATATACAATTGAATAATTGTTATCAACAATCTCCCTCTTTGGCATTGATGGAAACATGTGTCATTAACCAAAGAAAACTTAGACAAATAAAAATGATTTATAATATTTTATAATATCCTTAGTCTTATTTTGATTCTCTATCCATCCATAAGAACTCCCTCTAAGATTCTCCCTCGACCATCTATCTCCAGACTCCCTCAAATCAAGTTCTTCCTCTTGCAGATTACTACCTCTACTCTGATCACATCAATCTCTCCCTTAATGAATATATGACATGATTCTCTCCCTCTTTTACATAAAATTCCAAATACTTGACACAATGCTTTTATAATTTACCTAATATACTAATTCATATGAAATGAGCTCTGACTTCTTTGCATCAACTTGATAGATCTTCAGAGTAGTTTGGTTGATGCATCAATAATCTGTACTTCTTGTTTACAACCTTGATCTAGGATTTAGAAATCTCTAACTTGTTTGGCTTGTTATTGATCTCTTCATTCAGGAATATCAACATCAGACACCTTCAATCATGTTGTGGCAAGCCCATGTTGCATTGTTGGACACCAAAATATGATGGGCCAAGTTATGCTAGATTCCCCTCTTTCAAGGCTTGAGTGATATCCATAACATAATTTTTTGTGTTTGCATCCTTTCTCAGGGTTGCCAACATTGGGATCTTCTTCATCTTCTTTAGAACTAGAGCCTACTTAACTAGTTATCCAATTAGATCCTTAGGAGACACACTATCCTCTATTCTTTTACTTTTATGCTCCAATGTATTCTCCAGCTAGGACTTAGATTGAAGCACATTTAGTAAAGGTTGGAGCATTACATGGCATCAAATAAATTCCTCACTACTAGAGGGTTACTTGTCTTCCTAGCAGAAAATGGAGAAATAAAAGTCTTAGTAGAAGAAACCACATCTGAAATATTACCTTGCGTAGCTGGTGCTTGAGGAGTTTGCTAAGGTAGAGCTTCTTGATCTTGATAGTTGCCACCATATCATTGGTCTTCTCCATTAGACCCATCCAAATTGATCATTAGGATAGAGGAATCTTGACCCTTCAAATTTTTGGGTTTTTCCTTCTTTCCCTCCTTGACGCCTTTATCTCTGTCCTTTTGTGATTCTTTGATGGAGCTTATCACGAGGACTAATTTGCCTTTGTAAGTTAGTGTAATTAAAACATTGTTCTTTGGGGCTTTATCTCCTCCATCATCACCATCTCCTCCAATTTCTCATGAAAGGCCTGCTAAATTAGTGGTAGTTGCAACAACAATGCTTAAGGAAATGGTAGGGACAAATTGCACTAGCTTTGAACTTGACGACAAACCACAAGTCCTCTTTATCTAAGCTTAGGTCAACTTGGACCACTTATATGTTCTTTTGATGACTCCTTTGGTCAACTTTTCCAAATTGTTGATTGTGAGGCTAGTGGGAGGAGTTGATTCGATAGCCTCATCTTTGACTTGGTTCAAATATGTAGAAGACCACATATTTTGTCCATCATCTTTAATCCCTTCTACATTAACGTTTATGCCATACAACTTAACTTGCTCAATGGTCATCCTTGAGAAAAAAAAATCTCGGCTCTCCATGTTGTCTGCACAGTAAGCCCAATAATCTTCTAAGGTAGGGAAATGCTTGAACGATGAACCCAACTACAAGTTGTCTTTGATATAGTCCACTAGACCAAACTTGATCCTGATGACTTCATATGATGCATGCTTGTATCCCTCCTCAGAATTATTTGCCAAATTCTTTGCATTTGACCTAGAGGCACATGAGTAAGCCCCTACTACAATTGAGAAAGGAATTCCTACCTTCTTTACACTCAAATAAAGCTCATTCACCTCCAAAATTTTCCCATACATCTACACAAGCACAATTTGGTCATCCAAATATCTGGGCAACCTCCAAGCAAAGCCATCGAATCCTACAATTCTGATGTAAGAGAATGTTAGGAACTCGATGAAAAAAGCTTTCAAATTGAAGTGTTGCCACCATTTCATATAGAGAAATCAGGGCTCTGAGCACCATTATAGCATTCCAAAAATCCTCATGGTAAATAAATCATTGACCCTCACAAAATTTGCATAACTTATGTGCAATTGCAGGCACGACTAGAAATAATAAATGTGTATATCTTTGTTAAATTCCTCTACATGTGGCAACCCAAGCCACAACTAGATGGTTTCCAAAGCCTAGATCAAGTAGGAGGACATGTAAAACTCCTTTTGGGCCTTACCACTCTGGAGCCAAGTAGAGAGATTATCACTCGTGATCTAGGTCTAATCCACATGTTCACTCTCTGTACATACCACCAGCACTAAATAAAATTTATGCTCCACAAAATCAAGTGAGTTTTCATTACCTTTTAGTTAGTGTAGGAGAATCATGATGTCAATGATTTCTCTTTTCAAATATGTGTTGTACAAGGTCTTAAGTACTTTTCTTTTCTTGCTCTAAGGGGTTTGACACCAAGTTACCATCATATCTCCTCTTCGTAGAATCTTCTTCTCCTTGAACATGAAGGTAGAGTTCTAGAAGTCCATCTCACTATATACCTCCCTCTCTAGCAGTCTAAAACTAATATGTAATGTGTTTCAGTCAAGTGTGAGAAATACCTCATCTCCAAGCATCTTTATCTACTTTGTTCTATGATTGTAGTGCAATATGCATTCCATGATGAGTTCTGGCACTTTCACTAATACTATAAATCTTGTCACTTCAACTAGACTACTTTCCTTCAACCTTTGGGTAACCAGATGAATTGGGTCTTCTTCTAATCTTTGATATAGATCACCCAAATTGTAAGATTTGAATGAGGTATCACTCAAGTTGTTCAAAGTACAATCAATACCATTTAAGCTATCATGACAAATAAACATCACAACCATGGTAGTTTTAAAGCAAGGAACAATTAACTGAATACAGATTTCAAAAAATGGTTGTTAGAATCAGATAGCAAATTATCTCACGGGAAATCTTTCTTTATAGATCCTTTCTTTTTTATAGATGGCTAGAAATCCTTGCAATCTAATTTCCATTAAGTTTTGGCATGCTTAAGGACTCAAAGATCAAATTTTTCATTAATGTCAGGCTTAATGGGTAGAATAAGATATCATACATGCATTCCACATAACCCTTTGCTTTTCATTAAATATGATCTTATAAAAATGCGCTACTTTTAAGTGGGGAAGCAAAAATATACTTTTTCTGACATAAGAATTTGGCTAAGGCACAAAAACTTCTATTACATCTTGAACTTTTAACTTCTAATCGAGAACACTTTTCTTCTGGTGATGGAGAAGGTCCTTTCACTTCTTTCCCAATTTCTTATTATACTTAGCCTTTTCTTCTTTTTGAGACTCCTTAGAAATAGGGTCTCCCCACACTCTTCTTTCTTTAAGTACTCAACTTGATCCTTCTTTACCTTTTGAAAACTTTGAAAGAGGCACTCCACAAGTGGGCCTTCCATTGGGTACTTAGTAATTTTTACACTTTAAAAAATTGGGGAGATACAGGCAAGAAATTCTTCTTTATATGGGAATCCTTGGGGATTATCTTCTCCTCAAACATTGTGCTCTTAACAAAGCCTTCGCTTGATATTCCTTCAAGTTCCAAATTTTCACTTAGCAATAGGAGCAATTCTTCCTTCTTTCGAGTGCTCCTTGAGGATGCTTCACCTATAAGCAGGGAGTAGTAGAGTAGAGGAAACTCTAAACTTTGATTTTGTTTAGAGAATATTGTGGACTTAAGAAACTTCTTCTCATAGGGGTGAATCCTAGATACTTTAAGGGTTATAACCAAGCAACCCGCAAGCACACCTAACTTAATGATTTTTAGCACAAAGCAAATAAACAGAGTACATGCATATAGTGATCTAAAAAACTTGAATAAAGGGAGAAGGGTTTTAATATTTAACCATGGACAGAAATAATTGTTACATGCAAATATAAAAATATCAAAAAATAATAGATCACATAAAAGAGAACACAAGACACCAAGATTTAACGTGGTTCACCTAATCCCTGGGCTACGTCTGTAACAACAAGTCCAAAATTATTATGATCCAATGATTGCAACCTGATTAAAATCCCTAATCCCTTATAGCTCAATACCACAACAAGAATCAATTTTTGCATCACATCTTATGAAAAATCCCTAACCTTAAGCCTTTTTATATAAGCTTTTTGCCACTTACAAAATTAGGGCTAGAATAATATAAAAATAGTAGCTAATACCTTTTATAATATAAGGTCTTTTTTGGCTTTGGGGGTGCTGCCTGCGAAAACCCCTATGGGGGTGTTGCCCCTCAACCCCACCTTGTACTGCGACAGGGAGCACACTTGGGGTGCTGCCCCAAGACCCCACAAGAGTGCTGCCCCTTGACCCCATCTTGGGGGCACTTCCCGCAAACCACCATAGAAATAATCTAGAGGGAAACTGTGTTGAACAAACTTCTAAGTCTGATTAGGTTGCACATCACAACAATGTCCCACTTGGAGACTAATCAAACTCCACAACAATAGGGTACTTAGGTGCACAAGTGCCTATACAAGGGACCTAACATCTCTAGTTTTGCAAAAAGACAACAAGACACACAAAAACAAGGAAGGGGAAACACACAATGCAAAGTAAAACAAATAGAAATAAAAGCAAAAAGAAAACCTAAGATACCTATGTACAATGTAGGGTTACCTGCTTGCTTTAGGTCTTGACCAGTGTTGGACAATGACAAGACCTTACCAAATGGGTATGCCAACCTAAAAGAGTTGTACTCACTTGCCTGATGTATCTTGAAGGGCCCTTTCCAAAGGCTTTTAGACTTGGAATGCATGCCTTTCATCTCCCACCTCTTATCTCACAACATAACAAGACCTCCTTCCATAAACTTGCAGGGTCGTGCCTTCTTGTCAAAGATGTTCTTCACAAGAAGTTGATGTTGTGTAATCCTTTTGGCCATCTGTTTTCATCCTTCTTCCAACTCTGATAGGCATATAATTATTTTCTCTAAGCTATCTTGGAAAATACCATCCTCCGCTATAGTCTGCAACTTGAACACTGCTAACTCCAGGAGGAGTTGAAGATTATCCTATGTCTCATACACCACCTCGAATGGAAAAATCTTGATGGCTCATTTCAAAGTTACTTTATCTGCCCAAAGGGCCTCATGCAACTTCTTGTGCTAGTTCTTCTAATTGTTAAAGATGAGCTTCTTCATGATGTTTACTAATCTTTTATTTCTTAATTCTTCTTGGTCATTTCCATGTGGGAAGCAATCTAATGAATGACTCAGGTGGATGCCATAGTCATAGTAAAATTCCACAATCTCCACTAAAGAGAAATATGATGCATTATCCATTACCAACTTCAATGGAATGCCAAATCTTACTTAAATGTTTTCTTCTAAAATCTCACAGACTACCTTAGATGTGATCTTCTTTGTTGGCTTTGCTTCGACCCACTTCGTGGAGAAATTTGTTATAGTGATGATGCATGTATTGTTGACACTAAAGGGAGGGTTGATGGGACCAATAAAGTCTAACCCCCATTGTTGGAATGGACCTTTGACCACCACTAGCTTCAATGGAAAGGTGGTCAATTGTGGTATTCTAGAGAAAATTTTACATTTCTTGCATTGTGGCACCCATCTATATGCATCCTTGAACATCCCAAGCATATAGTAACGTTGTCTTAGAATCGTGAAGGTTGTCATTGAAGAGGAGTAGTGCCTGGCACAAGCTTCATCATGAAATGCTTAGAGCAACATCTTTATTTGTGGCTTATCCACACATCTAAGAAGTGTGTCATCAATTGCCTTCTTATACAATTGATCTTCCCATATCACATACTTAGCCACTTTTTTTTCTCAAGTTTCTTCTCTGTTTATGGTTAAGACCGCTCATACATTATCCATATGTTAATAAATAAGCAATATTTGAGAACCATGGGTCTTACAAACTCACCATTAGAACCTTAGGTTCGACATCACACTCCTCTACTTATTTTTTTGTAATTGCCCTATAGAGTACATTACCCTGAACTAACTTTGTCAGCTTGATTTTGATGTCATTAATCTGAACCTTAGCAATCCACATGCCTTTGGTATTGCATCCAACTTCTTGCTATGTGAGAAATATCTTCACTGCCAATTTGGGAACGTTTACCACAACATGAGAATGAAGGATATAAAATTAGAAATTATTTAGAGCTCGCACCAATGCATACATATGTTTCTTCATGTGAAAGTACTTGAGCTTGAATCCTTTAGGGCTTGTTTGGCTAGGGGAATAGTGTATTGCATAAAAATGTAATAACGAAATAAATACTAAGCAACTAATATCTATTCCTACATGATTATGCAAACCTCAAAATATGGAAGATGAACATGTAAATAAGCAACATGAAACAAAAAAGAACATAAAACCATTCAAAATATCACTATGCAAACCTCATGAAACCATCAAGTGTAGATGATTTCCTTGCTCATGGGATGTGGTTTCTCACAATTCCTATAGCATAACAATGAGGTGGATAGTACTTATGGAAATGAGGAGAGGGCTCTCCTTTTATAGGAAAAAGGATGCAACGGACGATTGAGATTAAATGCAAGATGAAGGGATAGGATCGATGAGGTGTCAATGAGGTGGAGGCCAAGTAGTCTCCACATGGATTAGGGTTTTGACCATTCAAAGGAGGCAATATTCTCACACATGTGTGAGAAATCTTTGATGGTGACATGATCAATGAGGTGTGAGAAGCATGGCTTCTCACACATGTGTGAGACAACTTGACTCTCATGCAAGAGGACAAGTGTGCAAGAGGTGTGAGAAGCATGGCTTCTCACACATGTGTGAGACACCTTGATTCTCATGCAAGAGGACAAGTGTACAAGAGGCATGCAAGACATGAGGGATGAGGAAAGTGTGAGGATTCCTCACACATGTGTGAGGATTCCTCACACATGTGTGAGCACGCACTTAGAATTAAAAGGTAATTAGCAAGGTGATTAGGAAAAGCAAGCATGATTAGGGAAGTGGGTAGGTTTAGCATGATGGGTTAGGTAGGAGTAGTGAGGTTAGGTGAGGGTTAAAGGTAGGAGCCATGTGCTCAAATAGGATTAAATGTAATATTTAATTCCAAGTGGGATTAGGCAAGGATTAATTAAGTAAATGAAGTACTTAATTAAAGTGAATGGGTTAGCATGCAAGTGGGAAGGCTAGGATTTAAATAAACCTTAATTTATTTAAATCAAGGAAAGGCAAACATAATTAAATAAATGTAAAATTTATTTAATTAAGGTAGGGGAATTTAATAAATAATAAATATTTATTTAATTGGTCAGGAAATGGGTTTTGGACAATTTTAGGTGTCTACATTAGGAATAGGGGAATAGGAATAGCTATTCTGGAATAGAAAATGGTTTAGCCAGAATTCGATGGGGAATTCACAGACCCAAAAATTTATGTTTTTTAAAATAAATAAAAGTGGAATAGGAATACGTATTCCAATTCCACCTATTTGGGTGGAATTGCAAAACCTCGTTTTTGGGCCAAAATTGGAATACACATTCCTATTTTACTTCGTATTCCAATTCTGATTTGGTGCATCCAAACGAGGAATTCAAAATTTTAAGAATTTACATATGCCTATTCCACTTGTATTCCTATTTCCAAACGGGCCCTTAGGGGGATGCTCATGAAATCTATGGGAGCTTGGATTCCTTCTACATTCTCCTACATCAAAATTAGTGACAGAGTATGCTTTGAGTATAACAAGAAACTACAAACTACTTCTTGTAATCATGGTGCACTATAACGGGGGCCTTGGCAATGAGACTCTTAATATTTTTAAATGCTTTCTTTCCAAACTCATTCCACTTGAAAAGATGATTCCATTTCATCATATCAACTATGTATTTGGTGATCTCAAAAAAATTGGGAGTGAATCACCTTAGTAAATTCACTTTTCCAAAGGATGACTTCACCCTTGTTTTGTTTGATGGCAAGATCAACTATTAGATGGCTTGAACTCTCTCAAGGTCTAACCTTATTCCTTCCCATGACATAATGTGCCTGAACAACTTTCCTTTTGTTACATAGAAGACAAACTTCCTCAGGTTTAGGGAAATCCCATTTTCCCAACAACGCTATAAAACTTTGTTGAGATCCTTTAAGTGATCCTTTTGCTTCTTGGAGAAGACTGTGAGATCATCTAAGTATATGATAGTTATCTTATCTTTCAAATCACTAAATGTTTTTTCCATGGCTCTTTGAAAGGTGGAACTTGCATTGGTTAATCTGAATGACATTCTATTGTAGGTGAAGGTGATCCACATAGTGGTGAAGGTAGTTTTGTGCCAAATGCCTTGCTCTACTTCAATCTGATTATATCTAAAAAACCCATCCATCATGGACATTATCTTTGACCCTGCTACTATCTGCAATAGATGATCCATATTTAGTAGTGCATAATAGTCCTTGAATGAAGCTTCTTCTCTTAAGAGAAAAAGTACTTCATGGATTGTTGGTGCATTGTCAATTCTTGTGCTTCTCTTGAGGTACTATAAAGATAGTAGAAATTTTATCCTCCTCTTCCTATGATAATATATGGATCAATCCATAGTGCTTTGGAATTTCCATGACTACCCTTATCCTGATTCCTGGCATTACACATAGGTACCTAGACTCCTTCCTTAAATTTCTTATCTAATGTCCTTTTATCATGTAAAAATTTTACTTGTGATTTTTTCTTGATTTTTTACCTATGAGCCCCTCTTTTAATTTCCTCTAACTTAGTCAATTATTCAATTATATCTTCTATAAAATCAATGTCTTCTATTTTTTTCATCTATTATAAATTTATATACCAGAATCAAATTATTGAAAGGAAGTATGGAATTTTTTCCCATAAACCAATTCATATGGGGAGTGTCTTGTAGATTCTTTAATTGTAATCTTGGTAGCCCATAATTCCAAATTCAATTTGTAATCTCTAACTTTCTTGTTATTATCTAGTATTCTCTTGATTCTTTTTAAATTTATTTTTATTTGTTGACTAAGCTTTCTCATCCATTGTGGGTGGTATGGGGATGAATGGGACAAAGTGATACCATAACCCTCAAAGATACTAGAGAATTCCTTTGATCTAAAACAAATTACATTATCAAAGTTACCAACTTACAAGGGCCCCCAAATCTAATCAGAATGTTCTCCATTAGGAATTATGTTACTACCTTTCCATAACATTCGTGGTAGGTATGGCTTCCACCCTCGTTGTAAAAGACTTTGTAGCTACTAGAATCCACTTATGCCCTCCACTTGATTTATTTGGTATCCACCCAATGAATTCAATGCTCATGATGAAGGTACACTTTGATACCATTGACAAAGGGCCACACCACCCTTACCAACTCATGACAAAGAATGCAACAATATGAAGAAAATTTTATTATACTTGAAAATCCAACAGTAGTTACAATAATATTTCTCCAAGATCTCTCAAGATCCAATCCAAGCCTAAGCTAGTCCAGATCCACACTCTGGTAGAAACCTCCGAGATCTCAACTTGTGCTCGCAAGCCACCAAGCAACCTCCTTGTTTCTAAACCGCAATCACTAGCTCTTCTCACAAACCTTATCCAAGATCCAAGTGTAAACTGCCTCACATTCGGCGCTCTGTCTACACTCACAACTCCACCATAATCTTGCTATAAACTACCTCACATTCGGCGCTCTGTCCACAGACTTAGGAAAACTCACTCTTCACTTTCTCCTTCTCTTTCACACCTTGAAGCCTTCCAAGCTTTCCAAGCTTTCCTTCCAAAGCTTCTACTTCCCAAGCTTCCACTTTTCAAGCTTCTACTCCTCAAGCTTCCACTTCTCAAGCTTCTCCTTGAGCTTTCACTTCTCAAGCTTCTCCTTGAGCTTCTACTCCTCAAGCTTCCCCTTGAGCTTGATTTAGAAATGCTCATATTCCTTGCTTAAATAGGCACTTACCACCCCATGCATGACTTATTCACAACCTTCTAGAATTCCTCCACAACCTTCTACAACTTCCACAACCTTCTACAATATTCATAACTTTCTAAAATTCTTCCCACACACCTCGATAAATGGAATGACAACTATTTATTTTTTATTTTTTCTATTATGCCACCTATGCACCTCGAAAATAGAAATCTCTTTTTCCTTTCTTTTCTCCTTTTTTTTTCCTTTTTATTTCGTCACTTTTCTCTCTCCTCCAGAATTTTTTTTTTTTCAATAATTTTCCCATGCAAGATGCTCCTGCATCAGACTCCCCCAGTAGATAGAAAAGTGTGTCCCACACTTTGACACCAAAAAGAAAGGTCTACAACTATCTTCATCTTCACCAAAGGTTTCCACCTCAACAGGGACAACAAAACCACCATGCAAATCTTCCACATTTGCATTACTCTATCAAACACTAGAATCTCAACCATCCAATCAACATGCTCATTCCCAGGAACAAACTGAACATAATTCTTCAGCAACAAACCCTCATCCACATCAGCAACTAGTGAATTCATACCCATAGCAACAAACCCCACATCAACAGCCACATGTAGATCTCCATCAACACATGCCAAACTCTCAACACCAGCAACCTCATTGCTCACAACAAGATGCTCTGCAATACATAACTCACCTCTAACAACTAGATCATCCACGACCAAGTGCTCCAAAATCTCCACGTCAGATTCAACCAATTGATCATGAAAACCAACCTTTGTCCCAGCATCAAAAACATTAGGAATATCTTTAGCAACAACCTCTAGTTGCTCTGCAGGTTTTGCATCAGACTCCACAATCTGATCAACAAAACCATCCTCTTCCACCTTGACCTTCTTAGCTTGATCAGCCAATCTAGCATCCAATCGAGAAATCATCTTAGAAAAATTCCTCTCCACTATATCATGGATTTTCACAATCATCTTGGGGTCCAATCCTCTTGGAGCCATCTCCTAAGATCTTCGTAAACCCTCTGCAACAAATCCTTCCCACGCTCCTTGTGACAACCAAATTGTTTGCAAGTCAGATCGCAACCTGCCACCTCACACGAACAATCAGGAACCACATCACAAGTCTAGGACCAAGGATTTGCAATCCACCAGCTCTCCATAATCATGCCTCAATAAGTTCAGTCTTCCATCTCCCCATCCATCAATTTTTATGTCCTCCCAAGGTCCTGGTGCAAACTGCCTCAGCTTTGACGATCTGTTTACACGCTTAGGAACTCCCACTCTAATAAACTTCACCCAACCAAGGTCCTGGTACAAATTGCCTCACACTTCGGTGATCTGCTTGTACACTTAGGATCTCTTGCTCTGATAAACTTTACCCAACCAAGGTCCTGGTACAAACTGCCTCACACTTCGGCAATCTTCTTGTACACTCAGGAAAACCTACTCTGATACCACTAATGAAGGTATGCTCTGATACCACTGACAAAGGGCCACACCACCCTTACCAACTCATGACAAAGAATGCAACAATATGAAGACAATTTTATTATACTTGAAAATCCAATAGTAGTTACAATAACATTTCTCCAAGATCTCTCAAGATCCAATCCAAGCCTAAGCTAGTCTAGATCCATACTCTAGTAGAAACCTCTGAGATCTCAACTTGTGCTCGCAAGCCACCAAGCAACCTCCTTGTTTCTAAACTACAACCACTAGCTCTTCTCACAAACCTTATCCAAGATCCAAGTGTAAACTGCCTTACATTCGACGCTCTGTCTACACTCACAACTCCACCATAATCTTGCTATAAACTGCCTCACATTCGGCACTCTGTCCACAGACTCAGGAAAACTCACTCTTCACTTTCTCCTTCTCTTTCACACCTTGAAGCCTTCCAAGCTTTCCAAGCTTTCCTTCCAAAGCTTCTACTTCCCAAGCTTCCACTTCTCAAGCTTCTACTCCTCAAGCTTCCACTTCTCAAGCTTCTCCTTGAGCTTTCACTTCTCAAGCTTCTCCTTGAGCTTTTACTCCTCAAGCTTCCCCTTGAGCTTGATTTAGAAATGCTCATATGCCTTGCTTAATTAGGCACTTACCATCCCATGCATGACTTATTCACAACCTTCTAGAATTCCTCTACAACATTCTACAACTTCCACAACCTTCTACAATATTCATAACTTTCTAGAATTCTTCCCACACACCTCGATAAATGGAATGACAACTATTTATTTTTTATTTTTTCTATTATGCCACCTATGCACCTCGAAAATAGAAATCCCTTTTTCCTTTCTTTTCTCCTTTTTTTTTCCCCTTTTTATTTCGTCACTTTTCTCTCTCCTTCAGAAATTTTTTTTTTTTTTTTCAAATTTTTTTTTCCCAATAATTTTCCCATGCAAGATGCTCCTGCATCAGCTCAACATCTAGAATGGCTCCTCTATTTGCATATACACAAGGGGTAAAGCTCTTTGGTACTTTTATTTTCCCAAAGATATTTGAAATGATTCACAGTTTCTAACATAAATATAATAACCATTTAAAATAAATGGCCAATATTGTGTCACTTTCAGTGTCTTGTATATTTTGGTTTTTACATTAAAATGATCACCATATACCACAACATGAAACTCCTTTAAGATTGCTTTTTCTTTATATATTTATCCAAATATAAAAGTTATAATCCATGATTTTTCTAATATAAATCTCCTTGAATTAAAACATAGCGATATGCTTGTACCTTTAAGGACCTTTTTTAATCGGCATTCAAATCATTAGGATATTTCATATATTTTAGGTAATACACAATGTTTGTGTACCAGTGGTAGTTCTCTATACTAACAATTGCACCTTCAAGTTCTACTTGATTCACCTTTAGATTTGACTTAACCATACTCTCACTAGTTTATTTATCTAAATGTTTATAATGAACTCCTAGACTTGATTTATCCATTTTCATCTCCTTCAAATCGCTTTAATGTATCTAAAAACATCCTTCATGGGTTTCCTCTACTGTTTTTTCATAAATTCTAGATATTATTGGTTTTGATGTTTGTAATGGGGTTAAGGAATTTTTTGGCTCAAGAAACCTCCTTAGAGAGCTTAATGGTACTTTTATTGCTCTGATTCCTAAGAAGCTGGGTGCTGATTATATGGATCAGTTTAGGCCTATTAGTTTATATAATTCTTTTTATAAGATCATCTCCTGATGCAGGAGCATCCTGGGTTGCCTTGTTATCTTGCTCATTTTTGCTCATTTTGCAGTTGGTGCCGAGTTACTAAAGCACCCTTCATGTGCCAAGTTACTGTAGCACTCTTCATGTGCCGAGTTACTATAGCACTCTTCATGTGCTGAGTTACTGTAGCACTCTTCAAGTGCTGAGTTACTGTAGCTCTCTTCATGTGTCGAGTTACTGTAGCACTCTTCATGTGCTGAGTTACTATAGCATTTCTTCATGTGCTGAGCACCAGTATTTGGATGTGATTTTGCGAGCCGACTTGCGAGATTTATTTCATTCGCGACATTTATGTTAAGATCTTTTCTTGGGATGAGTCCAGACCGTTGTTGGGTCGGCCTTCCTCTTATGTAATGTTCTAGAATGTTTTGTAAGCCATTTTGGCAAGTATAAATAGAGAGTTTAGGCTTAGAGCTAAGTAAGTTTTAGAGGGAAAAAGTTTTGGGGGGAGCAAAACTAAAAGTACGAATTTGTTGTTGGATCTTTGAATGTGAATGTATTGTAATTGGCCGTAACCCAGAAGGCCTTACAGCTGGGCATGTATGAAGATATTTTGATCAATCAATAAAATTATTTTCCTCTTCTCCTCCTTTGGTTGCTATCCACTTGTGTTTGCTTCCATTGTGTTAACTCTTGCAGGGTGGTTTGGATAGCTGGGTGAGCCCTTGGCCCTAGTTATTCACCCTTTTGCCTACGTCAGTTGGTATCAGAGCTTGACGTTCGTCCTTGTGGAGATTGGATCATGTAGAACCCTGATTTGAATTTGGTTGTAGGGTGGCAGATCTGCAAATTTGACCTATAACTTGTAGAGGGTTACAATCTTGCAGGAACCTAATTTTTAAAGATGGTTTGTGGTAGAGAAAATAATGTTGATAATGCTATATTGGATCAGTTAAGACAAATTACAGCCAAATTATATGTGGTGGAGACAGCCTAGAGGAGAGGAGCACATCTTGATGACGTAAGTGATGATGAAGTAGCAACATCAAACCCTAATCAAGAACCTGAAGAAGACCAAGATGAAGCAAGATTGTTGAGAGTATTGTCTAGAGAGAATTCAAAGCCTATTGTAGAAGTTGTTCCTTATGATGGAAAGTTGGATACCAATGTTGTGCTAGATTGGATCTCTGATATGGAGAAGTTCTTTGAGTATGAAAACACTCCTGATAATAGAAAGGTGAAGATTGCACTAGGCTGAAAGGTCATGCATCACTATGGTGGGAGCACTTACAAACTAATAGAAAAAGGAGAGGAAAGGAGAAGATCATAACTTGGCCAAAGATGGTGAACAAGGTAAAGAACAAATTCCTTCCTGTTGATTACCAAGTTAGTTTGTTGAGAAAGATGCAAAATTTGAAGCAAAAAGACATGACTGTGAAGAGTATACTAAGGAATTCTATAGACTGGACATCAGATATGGACATGTGGATGATGATGTTGAGAAAATTGCAAGGTACATTAATGGATTGAGATTTAGAATACAAGATGAAATAAGTTCTGTGAAGCTGGAAAGTGTAGAAGAAGCATATCAATATGCCTTGAAAGCTAAGGAGATCTTGACAAAGAAGCATGAACAAAGACAGAGAGGTAGAGGTGGTAGATTCTAGAGAGGCAGAGGTAGATCTTATGGAGAAAGTGGTAGATCTAAAAGTTCTATACAGGATAAAGACAAATTTGAATAGAAGAATAATGACAAAGGCAAGACTGAATGGAAAAGTGGTAATTCTTACCGAGGAGGCACTAATTCTTACCGAGGAAGAGGTAATTCTTATTCTAGAGGTGGATTTCATGGTAATTGTTTTAGATGTGGCAAAGAAGGGCATATATCCTTTGAATGTAGATCTTCTGAAGGTGGGCAGAATAATAGAAATGTTGTGATTCAAGAAGATGATGAGGGTTCACCAAGTGGACCTAAGGCTAGAGAAAATTTGATGGTGAGAAGAACCTTATGTAATAAGGGAGGTAATGAGGAACCTGTTTTAAGGAGAAGTCTTTTCAAGACAGGATGTAAGATGGCTGGAAACTGCTGTAAAGTGATCATTGACAGTGGAAGTTCTACAAATCTGGCATCAGAAGAGCTAGTTACAAAGTTGCAGTTGCAGAGGCTGGAACATCCCAAACCTAATCATGTTTCATGGATCAAAGATGAGCATAAGATATTGGTAAGTGAGCAATGCCTTGTGAAGTTCAAAATTGGACATTACTTTGATGAAGTTTTGTGTGATATTATGCCCATGGATTGTTGTCATATTTTTTTGGGTAGACCTTGGATATATGATAGATATGTTGTACATGATGGAAGATTGAATCAATATACTCTTTGGGTAAATGGGAAGAAACAAACATTGTTGCCTTTGATTGAAGTTCTGGATGAGGTTAATTGTACTGCTATAAAAATTTGCATGGTTAATGGGAAACAATTTGAAAAAGAAGTAAAGAAGAATCAAGCTTATTTTTCTATAATTCCAAGAAAATCGAGTTTTGTTAATGGGGACCGAGTGCCAGAAAACAATGTCAACCGAGTGCTAGTCAGTGGTGACCGAGTGACAGATGGTAATATTGGCCAAGTGCTAGGAGAAATTGTCGAGTTTCTGAATGAGTATAAAGGCATTATTGCTGAAGATATTCCTCATGGTTTACCTCCTATAAGAAGTATAAGTCATTGTATGGATTTGATTCCTGGAGCTAGTTTGCCAAACAAAGCACCATATAGATTGACACCTGCAGAGAATGAAGAATTGAGGTTTGATCAGAGAAAGCTTGAGTCCATGTGTTGTACCTACTGTATTAGCACCTAAAAAGAATGGAGAATGGAGAATGTGTACTGATTCCAGAGCCATTAACAAGATAACAGTGAAATATAGGTTTCCTATGCCAAGGATGGATGACATAATGGATTGTTTGAGTGGAGCAAAGTATTTTACCAAGATTGATTTGAAGAGTGGCTATCATCATATTAGAATTAGAGAAGGTGATGAATGGAAGATTGCTTTCAAGACAAAAGATGGTTTGTATGAATGGTTGGTTATGCCTTTTGGTTTGACTAATGCACCTAGTACTTTCATGAGGTTGATGAATGAAGTTCTAAAAAGATTATTGGGTAAGTTTGTGATTGTTTATTTGGATGATTTTTTGATATTCAGCAAGACTAAGGAAGAACATCTTAAACATATTAGGCAAGTATTGTAGAGGTTGAAAGAGGAAAAGTTGTTGATTAATCTGAAAAAGTGTTCTTTTATGCAAGAGGAGATTGTGTATTTGGGATTTGTGATTTCAGCTGATGGTTTGAAGATGGATCCTGAAAAGGTTAAAGCAATTTTGGAATGGCCGTGCACCTGAGAATGTGAGTGAGGTAAGATCATTTCATGGTTTGGCTAGTTTTTACAGAAAGTTTATAAAGAATTTCAGTGATGTTTGTAATGCTATGACTGAAACAATGAGGGGAGATAAAAAGGAATTCAAGTGGACACACGGAGCTGATAAGAGTTTTGAGACTTTGAAACAAAAGGTTGTTGAATTACCTATATTGGCTTTACCCGATTTCAACAAAGTATTTCAAGTTGAATGTGATGGAAGTGGTAATGCAATAGGAGCTGTATTAAGTCAAGAAGGTAAGCCTATTGCTTTCTTTAGTGAAAAGTTGAATGATGCTAAAAGGAAATATTCTGTGTATGATCAAGAGTTTTATGTTATTGTTCAAGCATTGAATAAGTGGAGACATTATTTGATGCCTAAGGAGTTTGTGTTGTATACTGATCATAAAGCTTTACAATACTTGGGAAGTCAACATAAATTGAATCAAAGACATATGAAGTGGGTTGAGTATTTGCAGAGTTTTACATTTGTAATCAAGCATAAGAGTGGAGTTACTAACAAAGTTGCCAATGCATTGAGTAGAAGACGTTCTTTGTTGAATGAAATGAAGGTTGAAGTTCTTGGTTTTGATGAGATGAAAGAGTTATATGATGCTGATCCTGATTTTTCTGAGGTGTGGAGAGAGTGCAAAGCACCAAATTTGACAGATCACATAAGTAAGTATGATGAGTATTTCATTCAAGAAGGTATGTTGTTCAAAGGTATTCAGTTGTGTATTCCTAGAAGTTCTATGAGGTTGAATTTGATTTAGGAAAAGCATAGTGGTGGATTAGCTGGACATTTTGGAATTGATAAGATGTTGAGTTTGTTGAAAGAGAAGTATTATTGGCCACAAATGTATAAGGATGTTCAGAAATTTGTAAAGAGTTGTGGAGTTTGTCAAGTTGCAAAGGGAGTGAGTCAAAATACTGGTTTGTATACATCTATTACTGTTCCTGAGAAACCTTGGACTGACATCAGTATGGATTTTGTTCCTGGATTGCCTAAAATAGTGAAAGGGTATGATTCTATATTTGTTGTAGTGGACAAATTTTCCAAGATAGCTCATTTTATACCATGCAAGAAGACATCAGATGTCGAGCATGTTGCTGAACTTTTCTTTAAAGAGATTGTGAGATTGCATGGATTACCAAGAAGCATTATTTCAGATAGAGACAGTAAGTTTGTTGGTTATTTCTAGAAGACTTTGTGGAAGAAGATGGGTACTGAATTGAAGTTTAGTTCTACATTCCATCCACAAACAGATGGACAGATAGAGGTTGTGAATAGAAGCTTGGGTAATTTGCTGAGATGTTTAGTTGGGAATAAGCCAAGTAATTGGGAGATGGTATTGGCACAAGTTGAATTTGCATATAATAATTTAGTAAATAAGAGTACAGGGAAGACACCTTTTGAGATTGTTACTGGAATGCATCCTAGAGGTATATCAGATTTGAGAGATGTTGCTGGTGAAGAAAAGAAAAGTGTTGCAGGAGAAGAATTTGCTGATTTTATGGAGTCTTTGCATAAATAAGTGAAGTTGAGTTTGAAACAAAGCAATCAAAAGTATAAGGAGAATGTTGATCAGTCTAGAAGACACCATGATTTTCAAGTTGGTGATGAGGTGATGGTTCATCTAAAGAAAGGAAGATTCCTAGTTGGAACATACAATAAGCTGAAGATGAAGAAATTTGGACCTTGTAAGATCCTGAAGAAGTTTGACAGTGGTAATGCTTATGAAGTTGAGTTGCCTGATGACATGGATATATCTTCTATATTTAATATTGCTAATTTTTATAAGTATCATGAGTCAAAGGATGAAGTTGTTACACCAAATGATTATTCGAAGAAACAGATTGAGGAAGTTAAACAGATATTGGATTAGAGAGTTGGCAAGAGTATAAGAGGAAAAGATTACTATGAATATTTAGTGAAGTGGAAGAACAGACCTATTGAAGATGCTTCATGGATTTCTCAATTTGAGTTGGATTCAGCTCAGGTTGGGACATCTCAATGATTCAAGAGAATCATTTCTTCCAACCCCAGTTGTCTGATGCAGGAACATCCTGGGTTGCCTTGTTATCTTGCTCATTTTTGCAGTTGGTGCCGAGTGACTGTAGCACCCTTCATGTGTTGAGTTACTGTAGCACCCTTCATGTGCCAAGTTACTGTAGTACTCTTCAAGTGCCGAATTACTATAGCACTCTTCATGTGCCGAGTTACTATAGCACTCTTCATATGCTGAGTTATTGTAGCACTTAGTTGGTGCCGAGTTACTGTAGCACTCTTCATGTGCCGAGTTACTATAGCATTTCTTCATGTGTCGAGCACCAGTATTTGGATGTGATTTTGCAAGCTGACTTGCGAGATTTATTTCATTCATGACATTTATGTTAAGATCTTTTCTTGGGATGAGTCCAGACCGTTGTTGGGTCGGCCTTCCTCTTATGTAATGTTCTAGAATGTTCTATAAGCCGTTTTGGCAAGTATAAATAGAGAGTTTAGGCTTAGAACTAAGTAAGTTTTAGAGGGAAAAAGTTTTGGGGGGAGCAAAACTGAAAGTGCAAATTTGCTCTTGGATCTTTGAATGTGAATGTATTGTAAGTGGTCGTAACTCAGAAGGCCTTACAGCTGGGCATGTATGAAGATATTTTGATGAATCAATAAAAGTATTTTCCTCTTCTCCTCCTTTGGTTGTTGTCCACTTGTGTTTGTTTCCGTTGTGTTAACTCTTGCAGGGTGGTTTAGATAGCTGGGTGAGCCCTTGGCCCTAGTTATTCACCCTTTTGCCTGCATCATCTCCAAAGTTTTGACTCTTAGAATTCTCTCTATTCTTCTGGTTATTATTTCTAGACAACAAAATGGTTTTGTTCTGGGCAGACAGATTTTGGATTCCATTATATCCATTCATGAAAACATTCATTCTCTTGTGGTTTCTAAGAAGGAAGGGTTTCTTCTTAAGCTTGACCTTTCTAAAGCATATGATAGAGTTGACTGGAACTTCCTTCTAATGGGGTTGGAAACTTTTGGCTTTAATAAGAGATTCAGGGATCTTATTTTTATGTTAATTTCTTCGGCTTCCTTCTCTGTGCTTGTTAATGGCTCCCCTTCCCCCTTTTTTAAGGCTTCTAGGGGCCTTAGATAGGGAGACCCTATTTCTCCTATTCTTTTTATTATCTTGGCTAAGTACTTGGGAAGATATCTTAATAATATGGTTGTCAAAGGAGACTTTGTGGGTCTTAGTCCGTCTTCCTCACCTCTAGTTTGCTTG
Source organism: Cupressus sempervirens (assembly GCA_028749045.1). Lineage (NCBI taxonomy): Eukaryota > Viridiplantae > Streptophyta > Pinopsida > Cupressales > Cupressaceae > Cupressus > Cupressus sempervirens. The sequence continues at coordinate 509,487,993 of CM053788.1, read as the reverse complement.
CATCAGCAATTTGTGGATGATTCTATTCTCATGGGGGAGGCCTCAGTGCGTAATGCAAGGAATATTAAGAGGGCATTGACTAACTATGGAGATGCTACTGGCTAGATCATTAATTGGAACAAAAGTGTGATTTACTTTATCAATGTTAGTGAAGCTAGACAATTAAAGATTAAAAGGATTATTGGGTGTGAGAATGGTTCTTTTCCAAGCACTTATCTAGGGTTACTTATGGGTTTATCCCCTCTTAACAGCTTTTGGAATTCTTTGATTGATAAGATTCATGTCAAACTTGCTGGCTGGAAGGGTTCTCTCCTTAGTCAGGTTGGGAAGGTGATTGTTTTGAAATCTATTCTTCAAAGTGCTCCACTTTATGCCTTGAGTGTCTTTAAGATTCCAAGAAAGTTTGCTCTTGCTATTGAGAAAATTCAGAAGACCTTTTTATGGACTGGTATGGAGTCTAAAAAGAGACTCCTTCTTATTGGTTGGGAGAATGTTTGTATTCCTAAAGGGAAAGGTGGGCTTGGGCTACAAAGGATTTCTACTATGAACGAACTTTTACTGGCTAAACTTCTTTGGAGATGGCATAAGGAAGAGGGGGAATGGAGGAACATTTGGGCAGATAAATACAATTCGAATAACTTTGATTTTTAGCATTTCCTTTTCTCTGATGCTGATCAAGGGGGATCTCAGATATGGAAGAATGCTAAAAAATTTAAACATATATTAAGGAAAGGAGTTAAATGGAAGGTTGGTAATGAATTGAAAGTCCTTTTTTGGGAAGACATTTGGATTTTGGATCACCCTCTTTGTGATGACCCTAGATGGAATGGGTTTATGGTGCAGTGCAAGAATCAGTTTGGTACTTTGGTTAGTGATTACTGGAATAATGATATGTGGGTCAATCTTCTTAGGGTGGACCTGAATCTGGTGGAGTTTGCTAAATGCTTGAATGCTTGTTGTTTGAATCATGAAGAGGATGTTCTAATTTGGAAAGATGATCCTAGTGGAGAATACTCCATTTCGTCTACCTACACAAATTCTTTTGAGGATCATGATGTACCTTGCTAGGCTACGGCTTGGGTGAAAGGTATGACTCTTAAAGTTAATTTTTTTTTTGGATTCTTTTGCAAAACAAAATTTTAACTCTTGACAATCTTAAGAAGAGGGGGTTTTTCATTGTCAATCGATGTGTCCTCTGCAAAAATGATGGGGAGTCGGTGGACCATATTATGCTCCATTGCTCCTTTACTAAGTAGGTGTGGGATTTTATTTGGAGTTTGATGAACATGGACTAGGTATCCCATGCTACCATCTAGTTGTTCTTTTCTTCTTGGAGAGCTCCTTCCAAGAATACTTTAATTATCAAATTGTGGGAACTTATTCTTCCTTATCTTTGCTGGGGTATATGGAAGGAATGTAATGATAGAATCTTTAGAGGGGTGGAATCCAATCCTACTCGGGTTTTCCATAAAATCAAGGTCCTTTTGCATGAAAATATCAAAAATTGTGGTAAGGGACAACAAACTTTTAATGAATGGGATGCTGGGGTGATGAATAACTGGAATATTAGGAATATGATTTTGAATACTAAAGATCCCAACCCTAGGGAAAGTGCTAGATGGGACTACCCTCTGACTAATTGGTTCAAAATTAACTTTGATGGGGCCTCAAAAGGGAACTCGAGCATTGCTGGTTGTGGAGTGATGATTATAAATTCTAATGGGGACTTTGTTGGTGTTATGGCAATACCTTTGGGTTGTCAAACCAATCATGTTGCTGAAGCCTCTGCTACACTTTATGGTCTTATTTATGCTAAAGATCTGAACTTGAAGAACATTTGGATTGAAGGTGATTCCCTCAATATTATAAATTGCTTAAAAAAAATTTATCCACCTTCATGGACCATTAGTAATATTATGACTAAGGCTAGTTATATTATTAACTCCTTTCAAAATTGCATTATATCCCATAATTATAGGGAAGCCAATGGTTTAGTTGATTGGGCTTCAAATGTGGCGTGTTGTAATGATCAAAAAATCATATGGGATTCATATGACACTTTATCTATTGATGGTCGCGAGCATGTTAAGCAGGACAAATGAAAATCCCAGCAAAAATCCTAAAATAATGATGTTGTCAGAGAATTATGATTTTAACTCCTTTGGAGTGAGGTGGGCAATTATTTTTAGAAATGTGGGAAGAACACACGATTTATGGGTTGCCTCTTTCTATCTGTGCTCAGGTAGTGGTATTCGCAGAGTTTTTGGGGGCTTTCAGTGCGTGCAAACCAGTGTTTTTGTTGCAGAGATCATGGGAGGTAAGAGGAAACGGGTCGAACTGCCTAGCTGTGTGGATTGGAAGAAGAAAATCGAGGTGTGGGATATCCTTAGGCATGGCAATTTTACTAGTTACATGGAGAGACTCAAAGGTAATGATCTAGCTATTACGCACCAATTTGTGAAATCTTGGAAGGATGGTTTTGTTATGGTCGAGAACCAGAGGCTGCAAGTTATGGAAGAAATCATTGCGGAGGCTACGAGTTTGGAGTTGGATGGGATGGATTTCTATAGGGAAAGGAAGATCTCGGATAAGGTGATTGATGATTTTTTTGAGATCGAATAGGAAAGAAATCGACTGGTTAAAATAAGTACTTCTCATTTTAACCCAGCTTCTGTGTCTCGTCTGTGGCAGTTTGTGTTCTATGTTATTATGGAATATCTGACTTTGGATGGAAGATATACAAAACTATATGGTTACCATTTTGTGTTGGCAAATCATTTTCATCATGACATTAGGGTAAATTTTCCTTCATACCTATTGCAATCTCTCTCCAATTCTACCCTAGCTATTTAGGGTGACCCGACTGGTGAACATGTTTGTCATGAAGGATTAATGGTTTTGATTATGAATGTGCTGAAATCTTAAAAAATACTGAAACCTATAAATTTTAAAGGGGAAGATCAAGATATTGAAGGAAGTATTCAGGAAAAGGGCTACGACTCTGAGACACAAGATGAGGCGAAAGGGGGTCTGGTTAGTCCTAAAAGAGGTTCGGGTGGTAGCACTAAAAAGAAAAAATAGAGTGTTGAGAAGGATGATTCTGATCGGGAGAGGGAAAGTGATTTTGTTGATGAAATTGTTAGAGAATATGCAAAAAATAGGGGATGTAGCAAAGGGAAGGGCAAAGGTCATATTGATGAGAGGGCTTCTCCTCTGTCGGATGATGAGCCCCTTGCTAAACGTTTGGAAAGAAAAAGAAAGTCTTTATGGTTACAGGAAAACAAAAATGTGAAAAAAGTCTTTATGACGACAGGAAAACAAAAATGTGAAAACAATGATTGAGGCTTCCAACTTTACTAATGATGGTGAACAGGGGTTCAAATCTGACAGAGGTGATTGTGTTGGTGGTAGAATCGGGCCCTCTAAAGGCTCATTTGGTAACCCCGGTTCTGTAAAGGACATTGACATTCTTAAACATAAAATGGTGTTGTTGAACAAAGAAATGGAGCATCTTAGCAAGACGGCTAGAGGGGAAAGAAGATTAGGTCAGCATATCGACAAGCTCTCGGAGGTCATAGGTAATGCGGAAGAAGTGAAAAATATGATGCATAAGATCCTTGTGTTGGAAGCCAAGCAAAAGGTGATGGACAAGGACATTAGCAGTATTCAGGGGAAGGTGTCTAAATTTGAAACTAGGCTGGTAACATGGATAAACAACTTAGACAATTGGGGGATAACATGACTAGCTTCCTGAAAAAGAATGAGCCAAATAAAGGTCAAGTTTCTCCCCTGAGGGTAGACTCTCAAGGTCCTAGCAAGCGTACTCAGGCCAATTCAAAGAAGATGGAGGAAACCACTAAGAAGGACGAGGTGAATGCTGCTACTGAGACTATGCATTCTCTGGTGGACCAGGCTGTGCATCTGATTAATACTCCTTAGTTGGTCGGTTGTTGTTCCTTTGCTGGTCTTTTGTTGTCTTTTCTAGCAATGTTGTCTGTGACCTCTTTATGTTTTCTGAGGTCTATTTCATGTTGTTTGTTTGTTCTCTTTTCATGATACTTTCTTAATACTCTGCTGATGTAAGGTTTCAGGTCCTTTAAAACCTATTTTTACTTAATCAAAACATCCTTCATAGATGCATTTGGTACATACATTGTCATCTATGCTCCAACCAAGTAGGGTTTGAATAATTTCATTGTTTTGACCAAGACATAAGCTTGTTTTGCACTCATGTCATAGCTCATTTCTACTTCTTGTAAAGTTTTCATGAAAAATGCAATAGGCTACTTATGTCCTTCATCATTCTTTTGTAGAACTATTAGAGTTATGGTTTGAAATGAAGCAAAAAAAAATAAATTTAAAGGGTTTACAAAAATCTGGAGACTTTAATACTGGAGATTCTTTGATTTCTCTTTTTATTTTTGCAAAGGCATCTAGGGCTTCAAATGCCCAATTTATCTCTTTCTTCAACATCTTTGTAATTGGATCTACAATTGCTACAATTTTGATATAAATCTTCTAACAAAATTTATTTAACTAAAGAATGATTGAGTTTCTTTAATAGTCTTAGGAACTTTAACTATCTAAATGACATATACCCTTTCAAGATCTATACTTACATCTTTATTGGATATAATATGTCCTAAAATCCTTCCTTCTATAACTCCAAAATCACACCTTTTTTTGGGTTTAATGATATACTGTACTCCAAGGCCCTCAATTATATTTCCCTAGGTGATTGCAATGATTTTCAACCTTTTCAGAATATGTTGTTAAATCATCTTGGCAAACCAAAAAAATATAATCAATCACCCTATCAAACACAACATGCATGGCTCTTTGAAAAGAAGCCCCATTATTTGTTATCCCAAATGATATGCACACATATACATATGTTCCCTATGGATTGTGAAAGTAGTTTTGTATCATGGTATGTAAATATGTTTAATGTGAAACAAAAAAGAAGAGTCCATTGACCATTTGTTACTAAATTATGAGGTGGTGTCTTCTTGTTGGAGGTATGTGCAGAATAAGCTTGGATGGCAAGAGTCGTGGGTGGCTACCTTAAATGATTTTTTCATCTCTTGGCCGCGAGTTAGATAGGGTGATTTGTTAGCAAGTGTATGGGTGGTTTGCCCCTTAATAGTGTAGTATGAGATATTTTGAAGGAATGTAGTAGGTGTGTCTTTCAGGATAAGTGTGAGCCTGGGGAGAGGTTAATTTGGTGAATTGATTATGATATAGAAGAAGTTTTGAGTGCTGCGGTTTTTAGAAGAGATTTGAAAAATTATGTATTTTTGAAAGATGATGAAGCAATATAGAAAAAGTAGCCAGGGATTAAAATCAGGTCACTATGGGTAGTAGGAATAGTGATAAATTAAAAGATTTGGCTAGGAAAATGACTCAACGACAAGTTCCACAGGAACTTTGGATTAAAGAAATTTTTGATGGGGCAGTAGTAGAAAACCTAGGACCATTGGGGGCGATATTTATTGTTAGAAACTAAGATGATGAAACTATGGATTTTCGAGGTAAAGATTAAAGGATGCATCAAATAATTGTTCAGACTTTGAATCAGCCTTGTTGGCTGTCAAATGTGCAACGAAGGTAAGAGGGCAAAGGATTCATTTAGAAGGAGACTCCTTAATTGTTATTGAGGCAATTAGAGAAATTAGATATTAACATGGCATCTACAAAATTATTTGGTTGCTATTGAAAAGGAGTTAGAAAGTCTGGACGACTTTAAAGTTAGTCATATCTACTGGGAAGATAATGGTGAGGTAGACATGCTTTCAAAATGGGCAGCGAAATTTAAAGATGAAGGGGATTGTCAAATTGAATTATGTAGCCATTGGGGGGAAGAGTTAAAATAATTATGAATTGATCATTATTTAAAAGTTGACTTAGAAGTTGTTTATTAAAAAGGGCAAGTGTGTGAAGATTTTATTAAGATGGTGATAAATGTGGAAACTTTAATTACATATTAAGGAAGTGGTAGTAATAATGGTTGTGACATCTTATTAAATAATGAGTGAATCTAAGTGATGTGGGGTAATGTCTTGAATAATGGGTGATGGGATGTTGTAAGAATAATGTGTCATTTCATTATTATCTAATGGGGTTGGTGTGTTGGCAAAAAGGCTAGTTTACTTTTGCGAAGCTCATAACTAAAAAAACAAATTTTATAGTGCAAAAGAGAAGAGTAAAAGTTAATCTAGGGTAAGTAAATTGAAGGTGGTTGAGATGGAGGCTACCTTTACTTTCAAAATGAAGAAACAACAAAAAATGATCTTCAACCCAGTCTAAGATCATTGCCTAAAATGATTGTTGATATGTGCTTTAGAGGGATTAATTGATGCTATCAAAGGGACATTGGGGGATTTGTTTCAAAAAGCAACTCACCACTAGAAAATTAATGTGGATATCACGATGATTATAATGGCTTGGGGGTTAGATCTTGAAGTGTCTAAAGCTAAAGTAAAGTGGGTGATGAAGTCTTTATTTTCAAAAAAATTAATAGTTGAATTGGATTCTCTATTGGAGTGGGCATAGTTGGGGTTTGGTTTTGATTATAGTGAGTGCTTCTAGGATGAGGTGGAAGGGCAATTTCTTGGGAATTTTGGTTTATTGTGGTGGTATGGGGGTGTGGATAGAGAATCCTATAAAGAGAAGATGTGGGTCGAGTGGAGGAAATAAGGTCTTTTCAGGAATGGTAGGGGAAAATAGTGTATGAGTTTAATGTTGCACACCCTCGTAGATGTTGATCTGCTAGACTCTATTGATGAAGGATGATGGTGTGAGTGGAATTCCCTATAGGGGAATGAGAAGTTTTAGCAAGGTGTTTTGAAAATTTGAAATTTTGGTTGTGTGACGAGGAGTGATAGGGTATAATGAATGAATGTAGATGAAATGGGTTTTTGAAACCATAATTAAAGACTAAGGTTTTTTGGAGAGGAAAAAATGATAACTGATGCCATGGAAGGACGTTTTGGCATGTGCGATAAAGGATAAAATTTAGGAAGAATGTAAGTGTTCATGCTATTGCTAGTGGATTATAAAGGATAGATTTGGTGGTTTGGCTCCTCCATGCTTCAAATAGTTAAATGATTGAAGGAATTTGAAGTGCTCCTAGGACACTATTTTTGGTGCGAATTCATGCACTATGAAGTAGGGTGTTTTGGCGTAAGGAAGAAGTTTGCCTTGATTGAGAAACTGATTTGAGGTAGCTAGATTATGGGATTAGCCCTATAATGTTTTATTAAAAATGTTAAAAGTTTATATCCGTCAAGCCAATTAAAGAGGCTTCTTTAAACTAGTAGCTTAGGTGATATATATATGCTTTGATGGTCCTAGACTAGTTTCTTATTGGACCTTTTTCTTTGTAAATACTTTTTATCTTTAGTTATTTTTAATAAAATATAAACCTTATTACCGACAAAAAAAAATGTACTAGGTAAAAAAATCTTATGTACTTTGCCAAAATGTAAAAATGTCAATAAACTCAATTGCCTTACAATCTCAGATATGTTATTCTATATGATGCCATTTTAGGCAGTTTATATGGATTTTCTTCAAAACCATAAATTTTGATGCAGGTAAACTCATGATGAACGTACCAATCACCTCAGTTGTACTGAACTATATATGTGTCATTAAAGTCCTTAGGCTTTATGAACTTCTTGATCTCCATGGATATTGAACATTCACAACGATGAGCATACATTTGATAAATTATCCTTACAAACCATTCTTGAAATTTAACATAGTTTGCATTAATTGACCTAGAATCCGAAATGGACATTCCATAATTGTATTGGCTACTCCTTCCGTTCTTCACCTCTAATGGCTAACTTTAACTTCTCTAGCCACATGCTAGCCACATTCCCCTTGGGTACTTGCAAAATGACACCATATGCATTAATATGGAATAGTAATTGAATCTTGGTTGTTCATCATCATTTTGAAGAGAAAGGAATCCTTCGTGCATATTTTTAGCAACATATCAAGCATAATCAAGTGGCCTAGGTTCAAGCATTTGGATGTTTATTACCAACATGATAAAACCTATTGTCATGTAATTAGGAGCCTCAACATCTTTGACTTTTCCATAAGAAAAATATGTGTATTACAAATAGGGTCTAAATAATTCAATATTAAATGGAAGACCATCTTCATTTATTGACTGACTAGATTTCCCTTGTGTACTTTTCTTGAGAATGATCGATTTCCAACCCTTATAGGTTGTATCTAATATAGTATAATCTCCTTCCAATTATTTAAAAGATAGGGTAAAGTCATATGACTAGTCTAGAATAAATACTTTTGTTAGGTCATTTGTTGATATATTTATAAAGGTTGCCCCTATGGATCTATTGTGGCTCTCGTCTATGAAGAATAATTTCTAGCCATTAATTCCAACAATTTAAAGTGTACAAAAATATTTGGAATAGTGAGCCTACCCAAATTCATTCTACATGTGTGATAGATTGGTACTAGATTATTCCTACTGAAAGAGTGAAACAAAAATAGCTAATATCCTCATTTGTCTAGATGTCTCATATACACTCAAATTTATCGTCAGGTTGATCTCTCTCTAGTATATGTTACTTCAACCTCCTTGATTTAGGGCTAGAGGCGTGTATTTGGTCAATCACATCTTGGTTGAGCCTTCTGAGGGGTTGTCTCCTTCATTTTAGCATTTTTTCCCCTTTTGAATCTCCAATTTTTGGATGGTATTATCTTTCCTAATGCACTCAAGACCTCCATTTAAACAACTCTGTACGTAAACTAACCTCACATACAATGGCTTCTATGAGTCCCCATTTTGTAATTTTCCTTATGTCATTTCCTTGTAACTTTAGTAATTAACTTTTGGCAAAATAATGTATTGAACTTCACCAAATTGTAAAGTAATCAAATGATCAAATACATTGTGTAAGATATTTAATTCCTTTGATATGTGTATTTAATGGTGTCCGTTGGGCCCTTTTTGAAAATCAAACAACTGATATGACAACTTTTAGAATCGTTGTAGGTTTTTCCAATCACATCTTCCTATACACACCATAAAAAAAGGGCCCATGTGTTATTCCAATGAGATCACTTATTGTTCAATTATCTGCATAAGTTGCACAACTTCTTCCATTAGGAATCAACATAACTACCATTTTTGTTATCCCACATTTAAAAGCTTCATCGATGAGATCATCGATATATCTTTCACTAATTTTCTTTTTCATCCTTTGCCAACATGAATTATTTCAATCTTTCTCATTAGGTACTATTGAAATATATCAATAACTTCTCTAATAGTTATTAGTTATTAGTTACCCTAATATCATTCTATTATATAAACCTTTACTAATGGTCTTTCTTTATTTTCTTTTACTGACATAGATCTTTCCAATGACCATATTGGCCATCAAGAGGACATTCCATTTCTTCTTCTAATAATAATAAGCTATACCGATGATCGATATCATTCTATTGCTAAAAACTTTACTGATGATCTTTTTCTTTTCTTTTCTTGTTGACACAGATCTTTCCAATGACCATATCAACTATTTGGAGCACATTTTGTTTATTCTTCTAGTAGCAATAAGCTATATTGATGATCATTGTGAGTATTTCCAATGATGTTATCAACACGAGCTTTCCTAACAATGCAATATTTCCCTTGTAAGATTTTGTTCTTTTATTAGTATTACTCATTTGATATACTTCGACTCTCTATTATTCCTTGTTATTTACTCCATCGATGCAACCCTTGCTACTCCTTTTTGTTGACATAACATTCCTCTACTAGGTTACTTTAAAAAATCTTTTCTTGATTTGTATTACTATATCAATTACTCTTTTGTGTGCTTTACCATCGAGGTAGCCTTCTCATAGCCCTATTAGTATTCACAAATAGTAATAATAATGCTTACAACCAAAATAATTGACAAAATTCATAATTCTAAGCAGAGTTATATTTTTGGTTATGAAAATTTATAGGAAAACTCTTGCAACTCTAATGTTTGTGGAGGGATTTCAAATACAAAAGATTGGTGATAACCATCGTATAACAACTCAGGATGATTGTTTTATGGGAATAGTATTACAAAATTTATGAATTTAATTCATATAATTTCATAAATATTAAAAGATAGTAGTATTATAGAACCAATATCAAAGAATTTTACATATACCCTTATAACCTCCATATTACTCCACCATTGGAAACTATGCCCTCTAGTATTGATCATCAAAGCATGCCTATTTAATAAGCAAAACAACACCAATATACAAGGGTATAGACTTACAACCATAGCTAATGGTGCTAGAAATCAACTACACAAACCCTACTACTTGAACCTTCCATGCTATAAATACAAACCATAAACATTAAAACATTTAAAGAGAGTTGTAAAAACTAGATTTATTTGCCTTCCCCAAAGGGCCATCATATTAGTAATCCCTAATTATGAAGTTGGTATTGCCTTGTTTGGTCACCTTCTTCCTATCCTCTACATACTCGAGCAATGAAAAACATCACAATTACTAAAAACACCCTACACTAGGCATGGTTGCACTAAGGAACTAGCATACACCACCATTCACCAACCACCATCACGAGCACATAACCCCACACTTGGCTTCACCATCACCAAAATAGTCGAGAGACCAACACACCATTGAAAGTTCACAACTTCTCTCATTACTCAGTCCACCTTTCCTTTGGCCCAAATTCCAATGCTCAGGAAAATAGATATGAGGGAATGCAAGTGGTGGAGTAATATCTATGCTTTGTCTTCATAAAGACCTCACCCACAATGACATCAATAGATTGCTGAAAGACAAGGCCATCAAATTTGAAAATATTCTTCAAATGTTTTACGTTGATCTCCCCTAAGAAATGATGTTGCTATTGAATGCAAACATAGTGAAATTTTGTCTCACGACCAAGTTTTCCAACTTCCTACTAGCAAGTAGGAATTGAAAATGAAAACCTGGTTATGTTTTTTAAGGAGTGTAAAAACAATAGATTGGACTACTTTTTGAAATTTGCCTTCAACTCCAAGCTTACACATAAAAATGTGTCTTCACATGCATCAACCGAGTGAAACAAACGATTCAAGTAAAATCCCAAAAATTGGAATGAAGATTTGCAAAACCTTGATTTGGCTAAACCAAGGTTTGTAGAAATCCCCATTTTTAAAATTCCACGAACCAAATCAACCCTTGCGCCCGTTTGGTTGCAGGCATAAGAATTGAAAATTAGAAGTGAAAATGGGAATGAGAATGAGAATGGGGAATGGCAATTCCAAGCCCGTTTGGTTCCCCTGGAATTTGATTGGGAATATGTTAATCTTTTGTTTGGTTGCACAAAATTTGAATTAGAATTAGATCAACTGCACCAACATCGATGGCTATACCTGTGCCATGGTCATTTTTTATTATGGCGGCCACTTCCTATGCTTTCTCTTTGCTTCCACAGTAACTGTTGCGTGCCAAGTGAAGGGCAATTTCTCCGTCAATCCCTCGTGATGCATGTGTTATGATGGCTACACACCCTTCCAAATTGCAGTGCTAAGTCATTATTATGATTCCTTTCAGTCTGCCCTCTCTCTCTTTGTTCTGTTAAATACAATGGGGCTGTCAAATTTGGACTCATGCTTACACAATGAGCTAATGGGGATTTTCTTCCAAGGTTGAAGATGCTATTGACCAGGTAAACGATGAAGTCTTAACACATGGTGCAAAGGAGAGATGCGAGTAGGAGACATTGTTGGTGGAGGGATCTCTGCGGAGACCTTGCTCGCAGCCCCTATGTGTGGCAGCCATAACCCACGATTTTTCTATGCTGGTAATATGAGTAGATGCACCTACAACCTTTCAAACCTTTCAACGTTGCCGCTGTAAATCGCTTTAATAAAACACTGCACCTATCTTGAACAATATGAGCGAGAGTTCTGTTTCAACCACGAAACCAACAAAATTATTAATTTTGAAAAAGTGAGATTGAGAATAGGAAGGGGCATTCCAATTACAAGTATTTTTGGGATTAGACAAAAACTCATTTTGGGCTATAATGGGAATATGTAATCGTATTCTCCATTCCAATTTTGCTAACCAAACAAAGAATAAAAATCGTATTCTAATTTCCAATACCTATTATAGTGGTATCCCGGCAACCAAACGCTAGAAGACACACACCCAAATTGAGTCGAATTTTTTTAATATTTTTTTGCAAAACGCTCGAGAGAAACTAGGGTTTGAGAAAAGACGACGGAGGGATTTTAGGGTTTATACTACAATGGGGCATTTGCTGAATCTCTCTTTAACTGCTGCTCACGCTTGGTGCCGAATCCTCGGACAGGTCAAAGTAACTTCCTCTCCTTAGTTCTGTTGGGTTCCTTGTATGTATATATTTTCTGTTGCAGATCAATTAAAGCACCTTTATTTTCTTCTTATCATAGCTCAATTTTACGACGATTGATACCATGGTCATCGTTATCGGTGGCACGCATGCCTGTCGTTAAAATTCATTTTATTTAGTTCAAATTTTGAACACTGCATTCCGTGAACCTATGCTTTCAATTGTTCTATGCTTTTAGGCTTATTGAGATTTTATTTTTAAGGGCCATTCCGGTTACCCTAGGGTTTTAGCTCGGTGGATTAAAATATGCCTAACACAACTTTATTCAAAGCTGAAGAGGTCAATGATAAATTAGGCGGGGTGTATGGATAGGCAAATCACCCACAGTATATCCTTATTGCAGTGATTTTACAACTATATAATGTTAGGTTTTCACACCAAAACCAAGAATACATATCCATTTTATGAATTTTTGTAAAGGACGGATATCTCTTCGTGGTAGCTAAACTAGAATTTGGTTAAAATGGAGTATTTAAAAAAAATAAAATTATGGTTCTATTGTCGTTGGCTAAGTTTCTGGTTGGGATTCTGGTTCAGATTTGGGTTTGAAATTCGTTAATTTTTTTTGAACGAGTTCAATCTATTAATGGAGTAGTAAATATGTGTTCGTACACCACTATGCTAAATATTAACGAGTTAGTTCAATTGATAAATGACATGTGAAACAATTGCACAAATGACATATAAGACAAGCTTTTGGCCTATTTAGTGGTGTCTTTTAGGGCTGAGGGGCGGATAGACAAATTAGGGAAAAAATACTGTAAAAAAGCTAGAAAGTTTTGTTTCAGGCCCAAAGTTAGCTGGCCCTGGTTCTGCAGCTGGGCAACAAATTCTCTCCAAGTTCGCCGAAGTCTGACAGACACTGGGATGAATTTGGGGATCTGTGGCTGAATTTGACAAGGACCACGCTCTGCACTGAATCGAACCCAACTTTGAAGGTTGTGGGAACGGATCTGACAACATAGTATGTTTGATATTAATTATATGGTGGCATCAAATCATCGCACTAAGACATGCATACTTATTTGATGTGTTCCGTGGAATCCCAGAATAGGAGGGGAAACACTGGTACAGCCAGGTTTTTCCCTTACGAGGAGATGACAGCTAGAGTAACATATAATATTTGAAAAATTAATGTTAAAAATAGGAAAAGAAAATTGTGATTAATCTGATATGATTTCATAAGCAAGTTGACAATCAGTTGGAGCAAGACTCCGAATACCAATAAATCAAAATGGTTTTACTTTTAACTCAATATTAAAATATGGAGAATCGAGATTGACATGGCATAACAATGGTATAAATGGAATTTGATCACCTAGGATTCGATCTTGGAAATGCAGAAGCAAGGATGCTTCTTTTCATCATGGCACAGCCCAAAACTACTTTATTTTCTTTTCTTTTTAAACCGGAGAGGGTTTTGGGTGCAGAAAATTCCAGTGCGGTCAATACATGGCTGTAACAAGGCCCAAATTAAGAGCTGTGATGCAAATGCCAGTGTGTATTCATAATTACTAGAACTATAATATTTTGACTCATAAGTCCTTAAGGAAAATCTAAAATCTTTTCCTTGCCCATTTTAAGCTCATCTTTTATAAGAAGGAACAAATACAATAAAGCATTATCAAATGTACCGAGTGTAAATGGTAAAAGCTGGAATTTATAATTTATCAAAATTGCAGACAACACGCAAGCATTTGTAGAAAAGTCAAATATGAAGCAACTGATTTGCATGTCTTAATTCAAGGTAAAAAAATTGAAAATTTCAACTGATATTAAGTTAAACATTTATCGATAAAAAAATGAATGAAGCTTAAGAGAAAACAGTAATGAGACTTCTGAAACTTGAAAACATTTATTCATTTTTTCAACAGCATTTAAAGGGGTGTTTATTTTAAAATGACATGGGGAAGACCTGTCATCTCTGTGATTGTTGAGAAATGTTCAGGCGTTCCCCGAGTATCTGATGGATGGCAAGTTGCTCCTGGATGACTCTTGCAGGGATGTCTGTTGCAGTGAAGGACTGCCCTGGGGACGGTGATGGCTACAGGTGGTGCCTGAAGAGATTGCAGGGGATTATGTTTTTTGTTGCCATTCCTGTGACATTTCAGTTCTTGTTTGGGTTGCCATTCCTGCGACATTTCAGTTCTTGTTTTGGCCCAGAGAACCTCATATGGTCGTGTCTACAGAGAATGCTGAGTTATTCAGCTGTAGGTGAGTTTTCTTTTCTAGTCAAATCAGGCTTCACTGGGCTACTTGTTGAGGCAAAGGTTTGTGCCAAATAAGAACTGAAATTTACATGAATAAAGTGGGCACAAGTGATTAGAATGCTCTTTAATCTTGTATTTACTTATTGATTGTAATTTATTATTAATAAATTTTTTTATCAAATGAAGTTAATGCGCTCAGTTCCTGCAAAGTTGGTTTCAAATTTAAGGACATCGTGGATGTACCTGTGATTAAAGATGAAATGAGTTTTTGTATGAGATTATAAATAGTGCATTCATCTTAAGACATTAATTTGTCTCATTCTTTCTTATTTTGATGCTTATCTTGACAAATTATTAAATACCTGTCAAAAAGCTTGAATTTAATACACTTAGTGAGAACCACTATTGCAAAGGTTGTGGGGAATTAAATTGTCTGCTAGATGAGAATGATCTTGCAGTTTAAATTGTGATTAAAAAGAACTTCTATTATGCAAACCATTGGTGCGGTGTGCCTGAAAATCTTCACAATTGTACCTTGCAACTTTGACTGTTGTTTTTAATGAACTGAAAATTTTCCTGTTGTATTTCAGGAGGCTAATTGGTTGAGTAAACATCTTGGCAAGAGTGACTTCTGTAGGCTACAATGGTATGCCCAACTAATTACCTTTGAATTTTAGAATTTGCGACGTCGTTCTTTGATTTTTTTTGATACTTTTGAGCGTTTTTGGAGGTAGAGTGCATTTTTTTTAATCTAATAGACAAGTCATCTCTTAAAATGCTATTGCAGTTGATACCAAAAAAGAACCGCAAGGAGATTTACAAGTACCTATTGCAAGGTTTGTATTGCTTTTCTTTTGAACATGGTTGATTTACACGATCACGGGCAAGTGCTTAGAGTTTTCTGCCTAGATTAATTTTTTATTTAGGGTATGGTATCATGGAAGGGGACTTCTGAAAAAATTTCAATGAGTGTTAAGATTTTTCAGAAATATTTTAAAGCTGTTGGTCCTATGAATTTAGTTGTACTGTTCAGCTTAAAGTTAAAGTTCCGAAATTTGAAATATCAACAAACTGACAAGTGGCAGAAACATTCCCAAGTCCTTGGAACAATATCTAGCCCCATCCCAATTTCATCGGCTGAAATATGCAGTTCTAAAAAATAGGGGCTGCTGTTTTTCAGATTTTTTTTTCAAATAGTCTTGTATCATACTTTTTTCTGTTCATGAGACCTCCTGCCCCATGAAAATAGATCCTAAAATGCTGCCCATGGAACCTTGCATTTGTTGGTATTATTAGCTGTACAAGATAAAGCATCAAGACATCTTCTTACTGGTATTTTTTTTTATTCAGAGGGTGTGCTGTATGCAAAGAAGGATTATAATCTTCCCAAGCACCCAGAAATTGATGTACCGAATTTGCAAGTCATCAAGTTGATGCAGAGCTTCAAGTCAAAGGAGTATGTGAGGGAATCCTTTGCATGGATGTACTATTACTGGTATTTGACAAATGATGGAATTGAGTATCTACGCACATATCTAAATTTGCCCTCAGAAGTTGTTCCTGCAACTTTAAAGAAGTCTGCAAAACCTTTGGGAAGACCTATGGGTGGTCCACCTGGTGGTGATCGTCCTCCCAGGTATGTGCATCCCCGCTTGCTTCTGGTTTCAGCAAGTTGTTTTCATGATATTTAGTTATTATGTTCTATTAATACTTGTTTTTGCTACAGAGGACCCCGTTTTGAAGGAGACAGGCCTCGATTTGGGGATCGTGAAGGGTATCGTGGAGGTCCCCCACGTGAATCTGGGGGATCTGGAGATATTGGCGACAAGGCTGGTGCACCAGCAGCATTTCAGCCCTCTTTTAGGGTAAGATAGCTTTTGCTTTCAATGGATTTCTTAAGGTATTTTGTTTATTAAGAGTTAGTTTCTAAAAGTTCATCTTTGTTATTTTGTACTAGAGTGGAGGTGACAGTAGTGGAAGATCAGGTTTTGGTCGTGGAGGTGGTGGCTATGGTGGTGGAAGCGGCTATGGTTCCCGGCCTTCTCAATCTGGGCTAGAGTAATTATTTCTGTTGTCAGCAGTTCAATAAGTGTTCAATTTTTGATAGAGACTACCAATTACCGTCCGAAAACAAGTGTTTAGGTTTAGTGGGAAAAATGTTGCAGTTTTTAAATCATTTTAAATTTCACACCTAGAAGGGATTTTTTTTGGCAATTTTAATAAGGATTGAATACCATCTCTGATTGTTATTTTTGTCTAAGATAAAGCAACAAGGAAATGGATGTATTTACCTAACCAAATATTTGGTAATTAGAGTGGTCACTCAGTTATCATTACACCACACTAGTCCTGGCCGATGCTCTGGATATCATTTCATGAGAACTAAGTTCATGATGCAGTTATTTGTACAAGATAGTGTACCAAAATTAGAAATGCTAATCAATTTTTTCCATGTCTTGTTGAATTACAGAAGCAGGTAAATGTTATTTATACTTTTAGTAATGTTTAGTTCTAACAGGATCCTAATATTAAGCATTAATTTTCAAGAGGAGCCTTCACATTTTCTTCTGGCATAGAGCTACACTGGAATACTATATTTGGAATACTTGTGTTTATGATAATACAGAGATTCTACTACATTTTGTGGTGCTTTGCTTGTCTGGCCTCTTTGATGTTTTCTCTTTAGTAAAACAATGGTCTGGCAACCCACCGTGCAAATCTTGCATTCACTAATGTAGAATTGATTGGGACATGACAAACTTCTTTAATCAGAGATCTGGAGACTTTGGCTTTGAGAAAATGTATTCCTTGGAGTTGTGGGCCCTCTAAGATTGTAAGGAGAAATAAAACTAATTGAGAGTACTTTGTGTTCAAGCAATATAATGGGGTGGGTGTGTGAACCTTTTGGTCGCCTTGTAGGAGATGAGCCAAACCTATTGGTCACCTGGTAGGAGATTGGAAGCCAAATTCCCCCCTGTGAGATGTAACAATTTGATTAATTTTTTATTTTTGAAGGCATTTAAATACATCGTTGTTTTCAACCATGGTTGAAATTACCACACTGCTGTCTTAGACATCAGCTGCAGAGTTAGTTAAAAAGTATAAATAACCAATTTCTGTAGTTACCTTGGGAGAGAAACATCGGTGTTGGTATTATTTTTATTCAATTGAATTTCCTCAGCAATCTAACATGGCGATAACTGAGAGCTGACCAGAAAAAACTAAACCAGATTGCAGAATAGGAAAACTTGATTGTCTTGTATTTATATGATTTAATGATTTTACAATGCAGCAGATTGAAGACCTTTTTTCCCTTGTGAAAACTATCCAGGGGAATCAAATTCCCAACTAATCATGTTAGTTGTTAAACATAATATATCAACATTGTTCCTTCTTGTACATTTTTTCAAGCAAGAGTGGAATAATGCAAGAGTTTTGAACCCAACTCTTCTAGAGACTTTGATGACGCACCTTCACCAAGTCTCCTAGTTCACCCAGGTAACATTGAACTGATTGGATCTTGAGTGTAGAACTTGAAATTATTTGTATACCATTAGAGAACAAAAAGGGTTCTCTCTCCATGCACAGTGAGACATATTCCCTAGAATTCCATTTCTCATTCGAGTGTGTTAAATGCTTCCTCTAGTGTTACATTAAACATCTTTCTTCTTAAAGCGTACATTTCTTTGAGTGTGTTGAGTGACTTGATATGTTGTGATAGTATTCCCTTCTCCGTCGCACAAATTGTCAATTAAATGTCTAATATCTCCTCAAGTGTTTAACAAATCGTCAACCAAACTTGAAAACACCAAGTGCATGCACAACAAAACGCCAGACTCTTTCTTGATCAGAGATCCTGATCTTGTAATGCATTGATGCCTCATAATGTACAAGGCTACAAGAAATACTTGATATATATGTAACCATGAAAATATTGATTGTAACCATTCATGGACCCCACCATTTAACCTTATATCTTAAAAAATTGAAGGGATACCGTTTTAATATCTTCTCAGTCCAATGCATAATCTAATAACCCCAAAACAGACCTGCATCTTACGTATATGATAGCTCTTTTGTTCCATTTCACAATGTTGGATTACTACTAATTTTTATTTTTAAATTTTAAAAAGGGCTGTTTTCTAGTTTTTTTCCACAAGGGATATATTGAATGCGAAAGTTTTGAAGTCTCGATCAATTGCCTCACATGCCTTGTCTATGTTTGTACGAGATCATCCAAAAAATGCATGGAGATCAAAACCTTTGCGTTTGTTAGGTGCCTACGCTTGGCAGATGGAAAGTAGTTGCTTAGCAATAAAAAAAGTTCCTTTTAAGGGAGATTGAACTAAGAAAACTTAAGACATTTGATAAGCATTACGAATTCTATTCAAGAAAATAACAGGAAATTGGTGTCAGTATTTTAGCAGCAATAAACAATACACGCTTGACCATTTTATGTAGTGATAGCAAGGGTAAACAAGACAATATTACAAGCTCATAGTGGTCATCTAACCATCACCCAACTTGACCTTTCTGTTTTTTTTTAAAATAAAGCGAACTATGCTCTCCAAACTGGAATAATAACTGATTCATGACAGTACAAGATAAAACATTGTTCTCATACTAAATGAGAGCGGAAATAGAAATACTAAACCATGATTGCAGAGTAGAAAATTTGATTGGTTTCATGCATGTATAACTTAATGATTTTACATGGTATGTTGACAATTTAAAGAATAGAAAACTTGATTGATTTCATGCATATATAACTTAATGATTTTACATGGTATGTTGACAATTTAAATTCGTTATTTCCTTTATGAAAACCTATCTTTGGGAATGCAGCTTCCTAGTTAATCATGTAACTCATAATGTATTTATTAATATAACCTAAAACTAACTATTGGTGATGTACCACACCAACAAAACTTAGGAAAGAAGTACAACTTTTGGGATCACCATTGGTAAAAAAAAAGTATTCCTAGGCTTCCTTGATGTGGATCTGGATGGACCAAGGTGCCCAAGTAAGTTACTTCAAGCTCTGTATTGAAGTTCTCAAAAGAAGTCAATTTTGCACAACTTTCAATACAATAGAAAAAGCTATTGACAATTCAAAAGATTACCATCATCTTAAGATGGTAAGGATCAAATCATGTAGAGCTACACAAGGCTTTGGAACAACAATAGACTAGTAAAGGGATTGTTGAATTGTACATACTCAAACAAACATGAAAACAACAAAAAACAAGAGCTTTGTAGAGCTAGAGTCTTGCCTTAATGTGTAAATTAGTGTAGTTATAGTTTAATAAATTTATTTATGAGTATGCAATATCTCTCAATGATTTGATGATGATATGACTGTTTACATTAATGTCTCAAATCTTTGTATTGGATTTCAAAGACAAATCCCTAGATACATAGTTTCTAGATATGTTGCAACATGGGGAGACCATAGTTAGGAGTCTAGACTAGTTTAAGTAATATATTGTGTGCCCTCCAATATCAACAGAACACAATCTAATCATGTCTCACTTATTTTGATGTCGCAAACTCATTTCATATTATTCAATTCACAATCGTAAGCTGGTGGGACTTTCTACAATTTATTCTTCATAGACGTAAGTTGGTGGGACTTGCTACAATTTATTCTTCACAAATGTAAGCTGGTGGGATTGCCTACAATTTACTCTACTCTAAAGCTGTGAGTTTGGATACTTTCATCCTTATTTCATATTTGTTAAATTCCATATGTGTGATTCAATAGGTCACCATTACATTAGCCTTCAAATTCAAGCTTAGAATCCTAACTCTCATCACTAGACTCTACCTTTCTTTGAGGCATTAAAAGCATTTTTAATGAATCTAGAATCATAAATTTGAATCAACTACAAAATATAAAAGAAAAAAAGAGAGAGTTTCAAGCAATGTTAGTGAATGAAGATCCTAAAATACTAAAATTGGGGCCCTCTAGGGTTGTATCAAAATTCTTAGAAATGCCTCTTTTAAAAAAATATATAAATAAGACAAGAAAATCATTTAAATACATTCCTTGTAATTGATATTCATTGCAATAGAAAATTTTCAAGGTGGTACATCAAAATTTTGATTTTTTTTTTTTTAAATTGAATAATAAAATTCAAGAATCATTAAAGTTCTCTGAGAACCCAACTCATAATGAAGGTGCATTATTGGGAAGCATCTATATAGAGCTATGAAATTTTATACCATAGTAACTTTTTACAAAATATGTAGCTTTTACAAGTGGTAATCATGATTTTTTTGTATATACAACACATACTTTTTCTAAATTTACCATGTACAAATTATAGTAGTGAAATGACAACCAAAACTTTGGATTACCAATGACCACTTGTTGTGGTTTCACAATGCACACCCCATTTCTCTTAGAAGTGGGGGGGACCACCTAGTGTTTATATATATATATATAGAACTTTTTTCTCTCTTTTATTTCTGCTTTTTCAAACCCCTAGTCCAAGGTCCGAGTCTTTTTGGTAGAGTCTATATCTTGCCTGGTACCCTTCTTGAAAAACCCAGTTGTCAAATTTAAGTAATTTGGACTATAAGGATGATTAAGAGGTTAAGGTGTGCACTAGTGCACCTAGCGCACGTGTACACCTATCATGGGTGTGCAAGTGCACCTGACATGAAAGTGCGCATGCGCACCCTTTGGAGATGTGCACCTGCGTAGGTGCACATGGTCTTGGGTCTATAAATACTTGGGACCACCCCACTCCCCTTATTCATTTTCCACCTCTGCACCATTAGAGGTGCGTTATACTCCTCTCCTGCACACAACACTTGGTCAAGGCATTATAAAGGTGCACGCCTTTATTTGCATCTATTTAAAAATATAAAAAACCAAAAACACTAACACTCCTATCCAAGGTGCGCAGATGCACACCTTTCACAAAACCTAAATTGAACAAACCTACGTAATGGTGCGCACATGCGCACCTTGTCAAGGTGCGCATATGTACATCATTACTAACCATTTAATCTGAACGCAAGTAAGTGTGCACCCCATCAAGGTGCGCACATGCGACCCTTGTGTTGTGTGCACCCTTAACCCCGCAAACCCTTCACATCCCTCACATCACACATTGCAATGTGCATAGTAACCCACATGCACATGTGCGCACTCCACAAGAGTGCGCACCTGTGCACTGCACACTTAAATAACCTTATAAAGGTTATTCAGCGCACCTAGTGCACCTATCAAGGTGCGCAAGGTGCGCAAAACTGCATAAACAAAGTTAAAAGGGGGATTTCACTGGTTTTGTGAGGGTTTAGGGTTCTATTTTTTTAAACAATTAGGGTTTTGTTAGGGTTTAATTTTCAGCCCTCCAGACTAATGTGTGTATGTTTTATGCAGATAAAATGACTTCCTCGTCATCCTCACTTGCAAAGAAGATGGCTCCAAAACTAGTTGTTTTTAAGTTTCAAGGGGCACCTAAGAAATCACGCATGCACATTCAGAGATCAGAGATACATAATTGGGACATATGGACTGGAATACATTTCTAGTACTTTGCAACAAGCCTAAAGAGAGGTCCCCAATGGTCTTAGCACTTTTAAGATCATGCTTGATTAATGCGGCCTCACATCCCACATCCGTGCAATCTTCAAAGCTCGTCATGGCCTTGGCAAAGAATTATGTGTTAGAAGAAAGAGTTGTGAAGAGTATAATAGGGGAGATAGTCCTGGATTTAAGACCGAGGAAAATTGAGAAAGTCTTCCATCTTCCGAGAGTAGATCAATATGTGAAAATTACTTATCATCAAGTAGAAAGATGGTATAGGGAACATTGAAATGAAGCTAAAGAGATCATACAATCGTCATTCTTGATTGAGAGGACACCGGTGGGACGAAGACCAAGCAAGGCAGATATGACTAGAGGATACATGAAGAATGATATCAAATACTCCATTGTGCTTTTGAGCAGGGTTATAAGTTTACTGACAGCTGGGCACCTGAATATTTGGATGGTACATTTCATCGAGACCATCAGAACAACTAAAATGCCAATTGATTGGGCCACAATACAAAGTGAACTTAGATGAGCAGTTGAAAGTTGACACCAGGTTTTACATGACAGCATACTTGGTGTATTTAATGGCGGCAAGGACAACTGACTATCCAGGATTGTATAAGAAGGGAAGCATGCAAGATGCTAATGCTTGGCCTTATGCAATATATCCCCAATTGGTAAAGAAGAAGCTCTCGGATCAGAGCAAAGAATACAAAATAGTCAATGATGCTTTCATTTTTGCAATCATCCGATTCATTGACGCTGATTATGCCAAGAGGATGTCAATAGAGGCAGCAACAAGGATTGTGGAGATGGGTGCCTATTACATCCAGTTCAAGACATTCACCTACCTAAGGGTAGTGAGCACAACGGTGAATTTGAAGAAACTCTCGAGATATCCATCAGATAGGCTTATTTTATTGGAGACTGGGGATTGCGAGACAACTCACATCTGCATATGATAGAGTGAGGAAAGATCATAAGAAGACTTGGGTATGGCCCATCACTATAGGTCCATTTGAAATTGAGCCGAAACAGGATATCATGACCTTTGACGTAGAATGAGATCAATATCCCTAGAAAGATTATAACTCTCCTCATCTGTTTTTTGATAATATTGGCAGAGTTCAACTTTTGGCAAGGAAACAAATTGTTCATGAAGATGTAGTAAAAGATCACTGGATCAACGTGATAGATGACTATGATATCCAAATTAGGGATTATTGTAGGATGACTCTATATATGGTAGGAAGCACCTTGAAGATAAAGATCCCACTAAAGGCTATCCAACAAGACACTCAAGAGATCTTAAATCCCTTTTACAATTGTGACAAGATATTTGATAGACCAATTATGAATGTAGAGGTCGATAGGGAAGAGAATGCAAATATCAATCACAGGGCAAGACATATAATCCAATTGACAAGGGACTGGGTCAAGAAGCCTTTCAAGATGGACCTCGTTCCTCAGATCGTAATCTTTCAGGCCACAACATGCCCATTTAAGGGTAAAGGTGCAAAAATAATAATACCAACTTTTTCTGTGCAATCTCCAGTCAGGCCAGAAACGATATATAAGCATGATAGGGAAGTTGGTTACTTCAAGGCGGACAAAGGGAAGAATAAGAGGAAAAGAGCTTCTCTAAAGCAAGTTGAACTCGAAGCTGAAGAACCTCAAAAAGAAGAGGCAACTCAAGCCTAAGAGGCAGCTCAAGCACCTGAGAACCAAGAGCCTCAAAATGAAGAGGCAACTCAAACTCAAGATATTCCACAAGTGCCTCCGCCAACCCCAAAATAGGAAGCATAGGAGGCATCCTTTCCTGGACAATAGGAACAAGCCTCTCCCTCACCTACTAAGAAAGCTAGAGTTGGTGTAATGATCCCATCTTTTAGCTCTCACGTTCTCCAAAGTCTACGTGGAGGATAAGAAAAATTAAAAGGTGACTTTGTATTAATAACTTCTAGGGTATGTATTAATTATTGGAAGGACGAAAGCCTCTCGTGATTTAATTAATTATTTCCAGGGAGGAATTTCTAGGGTATGTATTAATTATTGGAAGGAGAAGCTTCTAGCTCTTACAATTTAATTAATGTTTAGTTCCTTCCAGAAGGATGAAGAAAAGGATAAATAGGGTTGAAAGTCTCATTGCTGATCATCGGATGATGATGACTTGCATTTGATAAGAGCTTGGATGTGTGAATCACACTCTCTTCTTTTGGCAATAGAGGACGTGCATTCTCTGTTGTAACATTCTAGACGTCATTCCCTTAGGGTTTGGCCTTTGGAATACATCTCTTTGTAATTGATTGCAGCATTCTCAGCATTAATATAATTTCAGCAGTTGATTTAGCTTTTGGGCATTCCTGGGTGTCCATTACAGTGGTATCAGAGCTTCCTTGCAAAGTCTTTCATAAAGTTATAACCGGTGGGTGCCCATTATAGTGGTATCAGAGCTTGCTTGCAAAGTGTTTCACGAAGTTATAACCAATAGGTGCCCATTACAGTGGTATCAGAGCTATAAGTCCTGCCATCCTGTGGAGATCTTATAGATAGCCGAATAGAGGGAAAAGTGTTTGACAAAATGTATATCATTCCAGATCAAGAAAATGTAATATTTAGATTACTGGGTACATTAGAGAAGGGGCGTCGTATGCAATAGGAGCAAAATAGGCGAATGGATATGATGTTGCAACTTATGGCAAAAAAGATGGGCATCAACATTGACGATTTGTATGTTGCTCCAGAGAAAAAGGTAGTTGATTCTTTAGATGGGATCGAGACACCACCGGGCTATGCTATTGGTGATAGTCAGGAGGCCACATATGAAGCTTTGTTAGAGGATGGCGATGTAGCAATAATGGGATTAGGAGAATGTGAGGATACTGTCATATCAACAACCACTTATGTTCTCTTTTCTCTCTAGCATCCTGATGATGGATCATGTAGTATGATCCGAAACGTTGATGTAAAAAAATTTTACACAATCAAACCCAGAAATTTGATAGCACACAAACCACTTATGTGTCAATTGAACCATCCAACAAGGAGTTTAGCAGTATGCATGCAGTTGTAGATGTGTGCTTTGATGATAGTACACCTGTTATTGCTAATGAGGTGAGTGATATAGTGACAGAGTTATATTATACTATCGATCAACAAAGTGTTGATGTTCACTTCTGCAATAGTACTATGTTCAACATGGATGCCACATTGTCTTATGACAATTTGATGTTTGTGGTCAATATTGATCACTCTCCTGAGTGGAGTTGGGCTTTGTTTTCACCATCTACAAAGATTCAGTTTTGTGTTGCAGCAGTTGGGAAGAAGAGATTTCATAGATCTTCTATGGAGCCGCCTTCTGTTGACATCCAGACTTATACTTCATCAGCACAAGTTTTGGGAGCTAACTTGCAGGACATGTGGTTGGTCTTAATGATGTTCATTTTTAGTTTGTTTAATGTCCATATAAATATCACATATTACTTCAATTGGGATCCAGGTGGAGGTTGGAGTTCATTATGTTACTTAATTGCTTGAGGACAAGCAATTTCAAGGAGGGCGGATTTGTAATGATCCCATCTTTTAGCTCTCACGTTCTCCAAAGTCTACATGGAGGATAAGAAAAATTAAAAGGTGACTTTGTATTAATAACTTCTAGGGTATGTATTAATTATTGGAAGGACGAAAGCCTCTCGTGATTTAATTAATTATTTTCAGGGAGGAATTTCTAGGGTATGCATTAATTATTGGAAGGAGAAGCTTCTAGCTCTTACAATTTAATTAATGTTTAGTTCCTTCCAGAAGGATGAAGAAAAGGATAAATAGGGCTGAAAGTCTCATTGCTGATCATCGGATGATGATGACTTGCATTTGATAAGAGCTTGGATGTGTGAATCACACTCCCTTCTTTTGGCAATAGAGGACGTGCATTCTCTGTTGTAACATTCTAGACGTCATTCCCTTAGGGTTTGGCCTTTGGAATACATCTCTTTGTAATTGATTGCAGAATTCTCAGCATTAATATAATTTCAGTAGTTGATTTAGCTTTTGGGCATTCCTGGGGGTCCATTACAGTAGTATCAGAGCTTCCTTGCAAAGTCTTTCATAAAGTTATAACCGGTGGGTGCCCATTATAGTGGTATCAGAGCTTGCTTGCAAAGTGTTTCACGAAGTTATAACCAGTAGGTGCCCATTACAGTTGGACCTACTACCAGAAGAACTAGGAGGCATAAGATACAAAGACAAGTTATACCTATTCCTCTAGTCCTAGAAACCATTCTTGAAGAGGATGAAGAAGATGAAGAAGACAATCTCCCATTGAGTCAAAGGACACGCTTGACAAGGGCTGCCAAGGAAGAGAGGAGGAGGAGCTCCACCATCACGACACCATCTATTCCCAGGCAACCTATTGAGGTTACAACTTCAGAGGATGAGCAACAACATTGGAAGATGAGCAAGAGGGGCAAGGAACAAATATCTTCAAAATATTTGATTTTGACTTTATGCCAGTAGGTACTAAAATGGTGGGTGATAAAATACAAGATACACCCACGAACCAACCTTTGGGAGAGGATTGGAATCAAATGCCACCTCTACCACAAGGATCTGTAGGTACCTCACTACCACGATTTTAGGATTTGTCATTTTTAGACAAAGGATCAGCCACTCCCCTACCTCTTGGCACTGAAGAAGAGAGAGAAATGCGTGAAGAAGAGCCTGAACAAAGACCAGTCGATGAAGTATCCAAGGAAGGACAGATACCTAAAGAACCTTAGCAAACTTCTTAGGATACAAAGGCTAGGACTTTCAATACTATAGATGTAGGGACACCAAATTTAGATCTCTCGCAGAAGGAGAAGACTCCGGAAAGGAGTGATAAGGGAAAAGGGCCTGCTGGGAAAACCTCCTCTTTAACCAAGTACTTGTCTCCGATGGGCACTACATTAGCCTACTTGAAGAGGAAAGTTATGGTCTGACAAAAGCGACAATTGAACCTAAATGAAGAGGATAGTATGGATGCACTAGTAGAAGCCATCAAGAGGCCTGAGCCACCTATGGGTGATGCGCAACAATTGACATTCATAATGAAGAATAGAGATCAGGACCTATTTTCTCACATAGCCATTCCTCCTCCCCATGCTGAGACCAAAAATTTGACTCCTAAGGACTATCAGATTACAAAAGTCCTATTAGGAAAGCCCACAATAGACACAACTAAAGTAATGATCACTATAGGCGTCAAGGAGGTGTTCATGCATTTTGATGATATTGAGAATGAGTTGATAAAGCTATGCAAAGAAAATGAGCTACTAAGAGGATATCTACATGGAATTGTAGGTCTATTGGATCAAGATTACCCAGAGGTTACTCTCGTTGTGGCACTAGAAAGGAGAGATAAGAGGAGTCTCCAAGCTAATTCATTTTTGGGAGCATGTTAGCAATGATGTGACAATTTTGAGTAGAAGGGGGTAGAGATAATACATGCTAATTTGAACCTGTTGCATAATGTTCATTCTAATATGAAGAAACTGGTATCTATAGTAGACCAAGATTTTGGGCTTATGGATGAGGTACATACCTGGGAAAAAGACCTTCAAGCACTCCAAACAATAAAAGGTTAGAGGTATCGTACACTCATAGAAGTGTATACAATAGATAAGATTGATAAATTTGAGGATTGGATTGAGAAGACAACTGTTTGAAATAAGTTCATGGAAGAAATCCAAAAGTTAAAATCTCAGTCTCGAGAGAAAATTTTGCATGTGGATTTTTTATATGATGCTATTTTCCTTGAGATTTTTGAAGATGAATCGAAGACGAAGCTCAAGTCAGTACAAGAAGTAGTTGAACAATTCCAAAGAACTTTTGAGGATGCTTCATCTGATGAAGATATTAGGCAAGCATTCAAGGATGAAGAGGTATTGTTGAGACTTGATAGTAGACTTGACGATTTTGTGGAAAATCAAATGGATATCAGTAACTATCTTTAAATAATTAGGCATAAATATGAGGCATTAGATTTACTGGAAGCTTCCCAATGATGGAGATTATAGAGAAAATTCAAGAGCAAACATCCATACATTGCTCTGGTATAAAGGGGAAGAAAACCGAGAACCTAGAAATTCAGTTTTGACACTTGGGGAAAATTTTAGATTTTTTTGGACTTGCTACATAGGTGCAGAGGTGTGCAGGTGCATTGCTCCAAAGGTGTACTATTTCAAAGGTGCACCAGAAATTTTGAAGAAGTCAGAGGTGCGCCAATAGTTAATTGCTAGTTCAAAATTTAGAGCTTTCCGTGCACCAGAAACACATTTTGACGACAGTTTAACTCCTAGAAACATTCAAGAGAAGGCCAAGCTTCCATTTTTAGAGCTTCTAGTGGCTCCTAGATCCTCTTACAAATTCCTTCTTCTTATCTACTGCTTCTTTCTTTGTTTTAAGACATGTAAAGGCTCATGCACCCATTAATTGATATAAACAAGGGTGGTTTCCTATTTTAGCACCATTTAGAGAGTCAATTTGTACATAATTAGATTTGTTTTATTAGTTTTAAGCATATATTTGCATGAAGAGATCTCTCACTGTCAACACAAATTGAGGAGCTGATTTCTTATAGATTGAGGAATGTAACATGTATTCCAGGCTTTTATTTTGATGCAATAATATATGCTATTGGTGCTCTCATTTTGAGTGTAGTTATTCTTGTCGGAGTGTGTTACTTTTGTGGATTCTTGTTCATGATAATAATGGAGCCAATAGTTTTGTTGTGTTGATTTGATTGCAATATTTTAGTTCTAGTGTTTGCCACGTGTTGACGAATTTTTTTGACGTACCGAGTTGGAGAAGAGATCACCCTATTGTTTCTACATAGCTTCTCATCTCACATGAGCGCACTCTCCATGGCCTTGCGATTTGATAAGAAATGAAAAATCTTTTGGTTTTACTAAGTTTCCATTGACGATTGCATCAGTAGATTTGAGGAAGCACTTTTTCATTGGTTTCCTACCCAATCTTTTCAACAATTTAACTCACAGATGTGTTGTTATTGTGGTTTATGTCTATTAGAAATTTTCCTTTTATGCTATTTACTTTCATCTCTCGTTACCTTATCTTTGTTATTTTCTTTGCTAACCATTGGTTAAATTAGGAATTCATATAGTTGCATTGTTAGATTGCATTCATTCAAAAACATAAAATACTAAAAATATCTCTTTTTGTGGTTAATTTTGAAATAGCAAGCAGATTGATCATCTTGTCCAAAATTGGTTTGAACCAATAAAGACCTCTTTGTGAACAAATACATTTATCTTCAACTAAGCAGATTCCAGTAGGTTACAAGATCGCTCAGAACCTTAGAGTTGATCCCATATTAGCTTTTCAAGAGAGGAGTTTGAAAGGATTCTTGTTGTTAAGCATCATGCAAAATGACAACTCAACACCACTCTATCAAATAAATTCCAACCTGTGATAGCTGAACTAAATGTGTTAACACTTTCATAAAATGGCTAGATCGTTATAACCTATAACATAAATATCATCCAACATATTTGTAAGGGGTTTTCTTTTGAAGGCATGGCCTATTGAACAATAAAAGAGATGGATAATTAAAGGGAACTAAAGGATTTTTGTTCTTACAACTCTAAAAATACATAATACAAGAAGTTGAATATTCTCTGCAGTGGCAACTGCACCAAACCTACCTTATTTCATGTAGGTTTCTAAGGCCAACCCAAATGGCAATAAAATCTCTCTAGATTCACACTTTATGGATGAAAAACAAATTTCCCTGTATCACTACCAAGTCAGGAAAATACAAACAATTACTATATACAATCACAATTAATAGCTTTCTATTGGCACTCCAACACAAAAAATAACAATCAATCTTTCACTATTTTGAAGAAAATAATATAAGGTTAGATCATCGAGAGGAGAACTTAGTATCCTTCATGTTACTAAAATGAGTCCAAATCACTATCTAAAATTTCGATTGACTTCAGTCCCCTTGGTTTCTGCAGAGTATAAGAAGCAATACAAATAGTGCCATCACTTCAACAAATTTGTAAAGATGATGGATTCAATCAAAGTAAAGCATTCTGAAGCAAGGAAAAGTAACAATAAATAAGGGACATACTAAATGTAGAGAAAGATATACTTTCTCAGTGAAAGTGTTTCCAAAAAGGCTCCACAATTTGGGGAAAAAGAAAACAAACCTTCGTAGTACACTTCTTCTCTCTAACTTCATATCATCCCCTTCTTAAATCAAAAAGCCTGCAAATAGGAAAGCAATTCAATAAATACAAAATGATAAGCATGTTAAGGACAATTATATCTTGATTTTATAGATCTACAAAAAACAAAGCAAGAAAAACATGAGAGCATTTTGTTAATACTTGTAAAACCCTCTCAACATTCTTTGATCATTTTTTAGGTCTCTGGAATAGTTTGGCACCTTTCATGGCAATAAAATCATCTTTTATTTCATTGCTAGATAATGATAAAAAAATTCTTGACCATTCTAATGTTTCCATATGGACTTTCTTGGAGTTGCATGAGCCTTTCCTTTTGATGATGTAGATGTAAACCATTGAATTAGTTAATGTACCATTCCCAAAAGCATTAAGATTGAAGCAAGAAAATATTTTGTTATGATTTTCATGACAATAGGTAAAGATAAGATAATATAAGATAAATTTATTAATGTCCAACAAGAGACCAACGAGGGTCTAAGGGACTGGAAACAATACAAAGGGCAAATGCCAGCAAGAGGGAGCACCAAACGGTGTTCACAAAAAGAACATGAAAGAAAAACAACAAAAGAACCAAGAAATGGGAAGAAATAACAAAAACTAAGAACTCCTCATAGGCAAGAAGTAGTCCATAATGGAAAGGTGGGCATTAGAGAAATCAGGTACTCTGGAAGGAAATGCATATCTATATTTTCACACATAGTACTGTTGAGGTTGGCACCATTCACATCTTCCCAATTCCTTGGAAAATATATTTTCTACAATTAACATCAACCCCCTCAAAAGGTAACTAAGCATGCACAAGAAGAAAAATCTGAAAGTTATAGAACAGATAATCTTATCAGGCTGTGGTCTCCTGTTGGACATTAATAAATTATCTTATCTTATCTCATCAATTTATGTTCAAACCCTCAATTGACCTTTTTTGATGGAGATAGATCTAGGAGTTGTCAATGTCATGGTTCTTAAATTGACATTTACTTGAGATTCTCAAGGGAGTTTATGTTCTTAGGCCTTGTGGCTTGTTAGTTGGTGCAATTTTTTTTTGGTGGGGGAGTGGGGGGCAGGGGGGGGGGGGTTGCCGGGTGGGGCAAGCTAAAGTATTCCTAACACTTCTAGATTTTGGGTTATAATTCCGAGCCCTTTTATTCCATTATAAAAGCATATACACCTTTTAGACCCCTTGGAGCTAAATACCCCTCATTAGACTTCTAGAATGCTTCCAGAAAGGATATTGTTGTTACCACTTCGAGTTTCATATTCTTGCTCTTTAAAAAGATTAATATTATAGAGACACTCATTGGATGAGGATCCTCCTTTGAAGTTGAATCTTTGCAAACTAAATGTAAATTTGCCTTCTTAGGAACCTTTACTAAAATCCATGCCACCATTCTCAAGAGCACTATCCTTCTTATATATTTTTAGATGCGACTTCTTCCCATCGATAGGAAGATGGTGCAAAACTTCAGAATTCAATATTCACATCTTGATACATGCACATATATAAAATGTTCATTTATGTGACTTGTTGAAAATGGAAAATCCCTAGGATGGATCACTTAGAATAGTACAAATTCATAAGTTATACAACTCTAATTCACAACAAATAAAAAAATACCCATAAAACCTAAATAACTTCTTTGTATAAATCCTATATGCAAAACTCATCCTAAGATCTTCTTCTATGCAAGAAAATATTACTTACTTTAATGGTGCTTTAAAAGATTTTGTTCAACAGAAAACCCACAAAGCACATATCCACAAAACTAAAATTTTACCCATACTATTACAAAATTCTAATGTATTGCCATTGGAACGGATGCAAAATTCTAGAGGCCCATATCCAACATAAATGTAGCATAAAAGCTTCTTTCTTCGTTCAATGAGAGTTCCAAGACAAGAATAGGGGTTCAAAATAGGCTCTAAAGGACTTTAAATTAAAAGACCCTCAAATTAAATGTTGGTGAGATCAATCTCATCTATGGTAATAAACCATTACAGACCCATGTCTATACAACCAAGACCCAATAAAAGCCAAGACCCCAAAAAGAGGCCAAAAAATTAATAGCACATTCTAGGAAAATCTCTAAAATGATTACAAGAAAACTAAAAGTTTCATTACTAGTAAAATTAATCTTACACAATATTAAAAAATAGGCAAACAAATAAGTATTTCTAAAAACTTCAAATGAAATAGTTTTGTTGAACGGACTGCTTTATGCACATATCAAGTATTTCCAAATCAAATCAAGCAAAGTTTTGTTAAAGCAATTGTACTGGAAACAATTTTATTTATTTATTTGGCTAATGTTGCCTCTGCACTGCTTCTCCCTTTGTTGGCCATTAGATAACTTTAGAAAACACAAACAAATAAGATAAATGGATATGCATCCAGCCACATGAATTGTTTGGAAGTTTCAAGCTGTTCGTAAAGGTTTCCACATGTCCATGATTCTTAAGTGCGTGGATTGTTAACCTTTTTTCCAATTTTGTTAAGTTAAAAAATAGAAAAGATTACCAAGAAAAGTAGCCATAGCCAATCATAAAATAGGAATAACAATATAAAAATAGTTTTAATAGAATTATTTCCCAAGACCAAAGGCTAAATGAACTGAACACAATTTTCGAAGCATAGATTAATTCTAAAGAAGCATATGAAAACTATAGTCTCCGCCTATATAGGCAGGTTTGATAAAGCTTTTCATATACTAATACATATGTGTAGACACCTGAATTTGACCATTAAACATTTGAAAAAATTAAATGACAATAATCTTTCTTCTAATAAATAATTTATCTATTTAAGTAATTTCTCTTTTTGTCTGTAGTCCTCCCAAGTAAATTAATTAAAATACTTTTCTTGCAATGTTATCCCTTTAAATTAAATAAATACATTCATGCGTTTATTTTAAATCTTTTTTCCTCTATTTTGAATTTAATTTAATTTAAAAAGTCAAATTTCCCTTACCCACTCGTACATTCCTAAAAAGCCCACTTGCATCATTAGTCCTCCATTTGATTAACTATATCACGTTTTTAACTTAATTAATCTCTTTCTCCCACTTCATTTTAAAAAAAAACTCTACTTGTTCTTTTTCCTCCCATCACATCCTTGTACTTTTTAATTGGCTCTTTAACCCACTTCATTAAAGCTAATCACCTCCATAATCACTTGCATATTTCTAATTCCAAATATTAGGTGTAAGACCCCTCCCCTTTGTACTTAATAAAATTCTTTTTTTGCGAATGTGCCCTTGTTAAAGGGGTTAAATGATTAAGTATGCGAGACGAGATGTTTCATTTGAGAGGTAAGTGATGGATTTCCTTGAGAATATTGTTGTGAATCACATATCATTTCTCCATGTGGAAAATTTTCATAGGGATGTCATTAAAAATATTTATAGGATTTCTTGTATGTCATTTCCTTCATCAATTGATAAATTGTTGGGAATCTATTTGAGACTAATATAACTTTTAATCTATTTTCATGATTAGATCTCCCATTTGGTTACAATAGGTTGATGTGTTTAGACTTACTGAACAAAGGATTGATGTGTCATTATATTAGAGAATAACTTAGGTTGAGGGCTTTGTGACACTTCATGCTTTATTAGAGATTATTGATGGTAAGTAGGGTAGAATAATTCAACATTACCTTTGAGAGAATAATTAAGAATTATAGATGAAATTTACATTAGACTAAGAAGTGTTTGCATGATAAGATTATTTAAAAACATAATGTTAGTGTTAATTATTTAGACTATATTGGCAACAAAGGATGTAGTGCTCTCACCTAATGGTTGATTATCAAAATTATGTTGAATTCGTTATGCATACATCCTGATGAGATGACCTAATTATTTCTATGAATTATGCACCTTATTATGTTATGCTTTACCTCCTGATTCTGATTGAATATTTTAGGTGATTTCATGTGATGTGAGGCCCCACTCTGAGCCCATCGTAGGATTCGATACATTTTCATATTAGACACAATTTGTTGATATATCATGTTGATGATTAATGGTTTGGACTACAATGACAAGGATTGACAACATATGATGTGATGTTTTGACATTATGATTGGCTTATATTGACATTATTATCCATGCATCCTAATTAGCTGACATGTTTGATGTTATGGTTATTTATCCTATATTTTGATGCCTACCTCATGATGGTACCATAAGCAATTTCATGATGGTTGATTTGATTGAAAGTGTATAATTTTGTGATGAATATTTTCTATATGATATGATTCCTATAAATAGTGAATTAAGGTAATGTAAGTTGGTTAATCATTTATGTTGTATATCATATATTGGATAACACAAAATT
This sequence comes from Cupressus sempervirens, assembly GCA_028749045.1. Taxonomy (NCBI): domain Eukaryota; kingdom Viridiplantae; phylum Streptophyta; class Pinopsida; order Cupressales; family Cupressaceae; genus Cupressus; species Cupressus sempervirens. The sequence goes on along the minus strand of CM053788.1, from coordinate 509,453,226 downwards.
GAATTGAAGTGGTTGAATGATGATTTGAATTATGGGATGTTACGATTTATGTGCATTGTTTATGTATATGTATATGATTTTTTGGGCTGATGATGTTTGAATTGAGATGAGAAACACAGTCCATGGAATTAATTTTAGAGAACTAGGATGATACGTTTGTGAAACAGTCAGCCTAGGTTGTGGCTATTAAAGAGACAAAACCTCGTTCGTAAGAATGTTTTATTCGTAAATGTGTTGCTTACATGTATGTGTAATTGTTATTTGCTATGTGTAAATGTGTAATTTCTTTGTGGACATGCTATGTTTGCTTTGATGTGTCTTTGTGGTGTCACTTGACATATGTGACGTGTATATGTGGCACTGACATGTCTACTTAGAAACATGTGAATCCTACCTTGACCATAGTACCTTTCTGGAATTCCCATGCAACCCATTGGTTAAAGAGCCTTAGGTTGGGTCAAATCACTTAGAACCTGTATGTAAATTTTAGGTGGTTTTTGGGGGATCAAATGAGCATTTAGGGTTGAGTTTAGATCACTTTTAGCAAGTCCACTTGATATACCTATGAGTAAGGGTCATTTTTATCCCTAGGACATTCCATAGTTGACTTGGGAGACCTTCCAAAAATTGGTTTTCTAAATGGGCGAAAATCAACTTTTGGAAGCATGACCTTGGAAAGGCAACCTTCCACTTTGATACAAAAGACTCTTTTCCCATTTCAAAGCCACATTTTTAGTTTCTAGTTTTGAAAATCTATAAGGGGTTGGGAAGAGGGACCAATAAAGCTCATAATTTTCCCAAGAGGATTGTGGAAAATGTGTCCATGGTTGGCAAGGTGTTCATCCACTCTCCCACTTTGGAGACATTCTAGGTGTTAGAGAATTTTGGAGGATTTAGAAGGAGGTTCTTCGTCAACTTCCTTTTCCATAGCTTGGATCAAGGTTGGTTTTCCTCTCACCTTGTGTAATTTATTTCTTGTTGAAATTGTAAATGAAAAGAGTGTTGTACATGTTTTGTTGTCTTGAGAATATGTAGTATTGCAACAAATTGTTGCGAGTTATATTTGTTATCGTGATTTTTTTTCTTCTTGTTGTTTTTCTATTTTTATGAGTGTTTCTAGTTTTATCTCCTCCTTGAGAGGTTGCGATGGCCTTGAGGGTGAATGGAGGTGACTCCATTAGAGTGTAGAGTTTTCCTCAAAGAGGAGAAGGATGCAACTAGTATGTAATGGGATCCTTGTACCACTTTGCAAATGGGGGGCATGAGGGGAATTTATGGCTAGCAAGCCTTATTGGGGGTCATAACGGTTTTGGGAAAATATATGAGATAGTATTGTGACATTGGTGCCTTGTGAAGACATGTTTCTACTTGGTATTTCATGAAATTCTCCTCAATGAGATGTCTAAGTTCATCCCTTATGTTTACCATTGAAGGTCTTTGCAAAGCTTGAGAAAAGGGTGTTATTTGTTTGTAAGAAATATAGCTTTGTTGTTTTATATTTTGTAGAATGTGTGTGAAACCCATTCGGGGTCTAGTTCTCCTAGTTTGAGGGTGGCCTAGTACAAGCCTATGACTGGGAGGTGAGCTTTACATGGCTAGTATGATTTTATTGGAGGTTATATGCGAGGTTTCATTAAACTAGAAGTGGAGAAAGTGGTTGTTGTTGATGTTTATATTTTCCTTGTACAAGAAAAATACCTTGTTGTAAAAAGTGTGGGAGAGTCTCCCCTCTAAATCTACTTTCTGTTTTATGTTAAATGTTAAGGGAAAAGTTCAAATTTCAAGGATTGTTGTAAATGAAGAGAAATTTGTTGTTTTATTTATAGATATGTGTAAGTAAGAAGTAAACAAAAAATCAGTTTTAAAAGTTGTAAAAGTAGAGTTTGAGAAAAATTGATGTTAGAAAGTATTAAGAAGTATTCTTACTACTAATTTAGTATAAAATGAAGGATATAAAGCATTAAAATTTCCTTTAATAGTACCCATATTTTTCTATTCATAAAAGTTTGACAATAGCTCCTATGCATTTTGTGTTATAAAAAGAAATAGAAGTTTTGTTTATGTTTCTTGCTAAAACATTGTTGTTAGCTAATTAAAATCTGAACTTGAAATGTGAAAAGTTATTGTGAATTCAATAAATGCAAGTAATACACTCGGCATTTTCATTTTAAAAAAATGAGGTTATGACATAAATTTTGGGGCATGACATTAGTCACTCAAAACCAGCTTTTCCATCACATCATACATATGGGCCTATGTACTGTCACATGGGCTTGTCCCTTCATGTTCCCTAAAGAAGATCTTAATTTCTTTTATTAGTCCCTACCTATCTATAGGCAAGGAACTAATATTTTTAGTGATGGTCTAAAATTAATTTTTACAAATCAAAATTTAATATTTTCTAAAGTTTAAAATCGTTTATTTTTTAATTTAATTTTAATAAACAATTCTTAATTTTTGAATGGACAATAGCATTTTTTCCAGGGGTAAAATTATATTTTCATTCAAAAATTAGAAGAAAAATGTCACATCTCCTACATCCTTCTACAATCTTCCACCTTCTACAATCTTCCATGAAGCATCTAGTAGTTGCTTATGTTGTTATGCAGCTTGTTGTTCCCAGAAGAAATGTTGATCCTATTGTCTCACGCAATCACCCCATGCTTATCGAGGCTTGAAACAAAATCTATACAGAAATAGTATGCGTACTCACAAAAAAATCCATGCACTCACTCTAGAAAACAGTGGCAGAGAACAAAATAGTAGTAATAATAGTGTGACAGTGAGCATTATTATTAACTATATTGAAGGAGGCACATGGCTAAACTAGATTTGTGGCAGGGTTGGCCTTTCATGTCATTGGACATGTATTATCATAGCTACTTCTTCCACTAACATGATATCATTACTAGTTGCCAGGGCTCAAATTTGTTTATATACATCTATTGTGATCTTGGGCAAGATAATTTGTGCACAATAATTTCTATCTTTTTGTCTTTTTCGGTGCTAATCAGACCCCAAATTCGAGATATATTGCTAAATATCGTAACTTCCAAAACACATATTAATATTATATAACAGATTTAATAAGTAATCAAGTCTTGTCATTAAATTTTCTTTATTAGATATATTTCTTGACATATAGTTTTGCATATAGTGTATGATTGTGATTACAACATTGATTGATTAAATAGAAAAATATATAAATAGTAAGAACATAATTCATCATTTTATATGACTCACCCTCCATGCATAGTAGCAATAGGAAAAGCTTGGTGAAAGATACTAGATATCTTAAGTTTGACAACAAACAATTTATATTTTTACAAGGTTTTGTTTCTATTTGTTTAATTCAAATTTTTAGAACTATTATTTTAGATGTTTCTGAATTTTAAATAAATCATTATATATATAAAATTATCTTGTACAAAATTTGAGATTTAAAATAGATAGTTAATGGTAACACAATGTAAGAAGAAAGCTTATTAATTAAGTCGATAATCTTGTATGTGAAAACTTTGCTCCCTGATTTTACAATTTATTACCGAAAATTGTCAACCCAGATATTTTCGATTATCATATGCTGCTTTTTGATTATTTTATAATTTTAAAAAATTTAGAACATTTATTTTTATTTGCATGAGATTTATTTTTATTTCATATCTCTAATTTTCCCTCTTCCATTGGATTCCCTGTATCAAAACATTTCCTTAAACTTGATCTTTCCTTCCTAATGCAAAATCTTTTTAGGGTGCCAAAATATTTGTTGAGTTTGCAACATTTATGTTTTAGTAAATAGTTTTAGATCAATTTGTTTAAATGGTGATTTAACTCAATGCCTTTTTCTTGAACTGAGTAGTTCATTTGTTGCAGATGTGTGATATTCAATGTGAGTTTTTGGCCAGATCTCTTTTAGGTTCTTAGTTTGCAGGATAGATTTTTTTGGGATAAGATAGATTTGTTATTTTCATTGATTAGTTTGTTAGCAAATAAATGGGCCTTTGAGGTATAATTGTTACATATCCGTTATCTGTTAAAAAATATATATAATAAAATTCTTCTTAGAAAAATAATAGTTATTTGGTAAAAAATATATACAATAATATTCTTCTTAGAAAAATAACGACGTTTGTTACATTTTTAATGGTCTTGTGGTAGAAATTCAGCATATATGCACTTTTTAATAGTGTACAGGTATTAGATTCACCAAATCTACCAAGTTCTTTATTTGGGTATTTGTAGAATTGTTGTTTTTGAATTTGAAGTAAAAAGTTGCATATCAAGAGTTTATGGATTGTTGTTTACTGAACTATGAATGGCCATTTTAGAATGATTTTTGTGTATTGATAGTTCTTATTGTGTTGATTGAGACCTCTCTAGGCACCCAATGAAGGTTAGTTTGATCCTCAAAAGAAGTATTTGAAATCTCTAATATAAGCTCACTACCATTTTGATATTTACTAATATCCATGCATAGTTCTAAATCTCGTATAAAGGTTGTAGAGTTTGATTCCAAGGGATTGACACCACAAAAAAAATGACGGGGTAACTCATCTTTGTTGCACACCGATTATGTTCAACATAGTTCTCAACTAGGAGTCACCATCGGTGTTGTTGTGTCTAGTTCATGTTTTGATTGGCAGTGCTCCATGGGCTCTAGTAGTTGCAATAAAATGGAGCCCATCGGTTATATTGCAACTCATGCCTACGGGCTTACTGAAACCATCAGTCTTGTGTTGGTCTATGAGTGGAAGCCTGAATGGGATGGGTTGGATGCTTAAGCTTGAATTCAATTTTTAATTAACACATACCTGCCAACTGAAACTAGCACTTGTACCTAATAGGTCCAAGGGTCATGCCGATTGTTCAGCCTCTTTGCTGACTTCAACAAAAAAGCCAAGAAAAAGCAGTCATACAAACTTGGCATAAACTTGGATCTAAAATAGAATGATAAGGACATCTAGTTTACAAAGCACAAGCATCACACTACAGACAACAATTAAAAAGTAATTACAATTTAAAAATATTAAAATTAAAATATCCTATCCATTTATCCATGAAGTCATTATAGTTTCATATTTGCAACCCAGAATCACCCAAGGAATGTCAAACATGATGAGAAAAATCCAAGGTCATGTTGACACAATGTTCAATAATTTATGTGAGTTTGTGTGTCTCTATGTTTATTAGATTCTCTCTTGCCCCATCCCCCTCTCCTACTATTTCTCCCCTTCATCCTCCTCCTCTTTCAAAAGATCATTCACTCAATATTACTTCCCAAACTACTATGAACACAAACAAACAAATCACAAATGTCACACTAGATACAATAAAGGTAAATAACTACCAAATCTGACTAGCAACACATAGCAACCACAAAACTTGTATAGAAAGATGTATAAAAAGTTGAGCATTATTATTTCTAAGATATTAATGTGAAATCTTCAATTTCTTAAAGGAATACTTATGTAAATACTTTAAATCACTATTAGATTTAAATTATTTAAATAAATAATGATTATGATAGAGTATTGTCTTACCATAATATGTTCTAACCTAATATCTCTTTAATGAAATAAACATTAGTTATTTCTTCGCTTTAAATGATATACTACAACTAATCAAATTAACATCAGTTATTTTTGGGCTCTAAATGATATACTGCAGCTAATCTCTTAGATGCCAATGATGAAATGAAGTGACCAGTTGTGGAAAAAAGATTTCATCTTTGAGTGGAAATGAGAAGAAAGTGAATTTGAGGGAAAAATTATGAAACTTGTCGAATTTTGGGTAAACCATTTGATCTGTTCTTCTTCATTGCCATTTAGAGGAGGTTTATCTAAGCTCACAATTGGATCTCTTAGACTCTTGTATTCAATGTTGCTTCTCTTCTTATGGAGCTCCATTTTCAATGAATCTCGTATTTCCCTTTGTTTTCCCTTTTCTTTTTCAATTTCTTCTTGATATTTTCTCACTTCTAAATCTTTCTCCACATAGAGAATGAAATTAGTGTGATTATTGCCCAAGCTCACAATGTGATCTCTTAAAACATTATATCCAATCTCATTGCCCTTCCTTGTTTTAGAATAAATCCCATCTCTCTTGTTTTCCCTATTGCTTCTTCAATTTGTTCTTGTTGTTTTCTGGCTTCGAAAACTTTCCCAGAGGAACTAGAATTATTGTGATTTGTTGAGGAAGAGTGATGATATAAAGATTCTTTTCTCTAATAACCCAATGATGGGATGTTGTTGCTTCCTTTTGAGAATTTTTTTTTGAGGATCTTTGGTTGAGAAACTTAAAGATTTTCTTATTGATTATGACATTGGGTGAAGCAAAGTTGGGGATGAAATCTTAGCTAACACAAAGAGGCTCTTGTGAACTTCTTGAAATTCTTTTTCGAAATAAAGATTTTGTAAAATAACACAATCCGAACATGCAATCATCTTACCTTCAACTTATGGCACCAAACCATGTGTATTTTATATTTACTCTATAGTGTATGTATTTTATGTTCCATTCCAACTTCTTTAATTTGACTGTGGAAATGTGAGAAATTGACCATAAATTACATCAAGTTCACAAAATGAAAATTCCCTAGCTGTAATTTCTATGATTCTCATCATGGAAAAACCTTGTTCCATTCGCAAACCCCTACAAGCACGAATTCCTATCTTGTCATGCCTTTTTTAGTACAATTTGAAACATTTGTATCCTTCTTAATTTATGATTATCCAACTTGTGTTTGCACGGTTTACGATTTTCATTTTACATCTCATTTGGCCTTTCAACATAGGTTTTACATTTTCAAGTAGCATCACTTGAGTTCACAAATGGTCTTTGAGGATGAGTGAAGTGAGAAAGTAAAGAGTTTCTTGCATTTAAAACCTCTATATTTTTACTATTTTGATTTCATTGGCAAATATTTTGACCATAACAACTAGAGGCTTCTAGAATATGTACTCCTCAATAGTTCATTTGTCAATGCTATTAGCCTATTCAAAAATTTGATATCATTACCTATAAATCCATTTGGGTATTACATATAGTTGCTTCAACCCCATATACCACCATTAGTATTGTAGTGGACCATCCAAAAAATGATATAAAATGCCTATCTAGCTCACAAATATGGGAGAATGGAAGGCATAGTGACAAAATAATAGTTGTAGATCAATCTTCAAATCTAACAATCATGATGAAGCTGAGACATCTACATAATTTAAGACTCTCGACCAATCAGGGCTGGCCACCTGTTCACTTTTGACACACAGGACCTACAGCCCTACGATCACTATCATTTCATAACTTCAAGGGCTTTACAATACAACTCCACGATCCCACAATCATTGACCATATCGTAGCATCGACATGTTCTCTTTTTGGTTCATGATCCTGTGATCATTATGATGTTACAACCATATGATCACATGATAATCTGATGGTATGACAACACTATATTTTGTGATATCTCAAGCCATCAGCATAGCCTTTATGATCTTACGAGGCTCCTCATTATTTGCACCTGTGATCGCTCAACCTTTCAATGCTTCGATAACTCGATGCTACGACCACCCTTTAAGTCCTTCATATCTTCAAAACCACTGGTGTCTTACCTAATGATCTCACGAGCAACAGTTATCATCTGGTCAGGAGCCTAATGAACTACTTTATATGATCACCCGTCTCTACGATGTTACGACAACACTGACCATCGTAACATCAAGAGACCCTAAATTTGACACCATGTTCCTCTACCTTGAAGATGCCATGAGAACCCAATACTACGACCACAAAGAAAATCATAGGATCGTAACCTTGAAAGCTCATACTGGTGATACCACACAAAAAAAAGATCAAGAGATTGAGAGACTCAGCACTTGAACTTACAATAACCCAATAACATTATACTTCATAACATCGGGAGAGGTAGGAAGAAAGCTTATGACTGGACAATGAAACCCTCGATCGTAAGAGTAGGACTCTTGACAAGGAATATGAAAATTTGAAATATGGTGCGAAAAGCTAGGGTTTAGCAGATTTTGACCAACAAGACAATTTTGATGCCATGAAAGGTATCTCTTATTGGATTTTTATGATAATGTCAAACAATGAAGGGTGGGGGGGGGGGGGGAATGGAATTGGCTAATAGCTTCATTTAAGAACCTTTGGAGATACAAGCCTATTCTTCTTGGAGAACCAATATGTGACACCTCCTAATCCTTTGACTATGGATTAGATGGTGGATAAAAAGAATCACAACACAATGATGATTGATATTTGTTTTTGCTCTCAATTATTCTAAATTTGATGAAGTCAAAGATTTTCCCACTACCTATGATATGTGGAACAAACTAGAAATAGATATATGAAGGAGATGATAATGCGAAAATAACTGAAGTAGAGAGTCTAAGAGGCTAGTTTGATTAGATGAGAATGCAAGAAGATGAAAACATTGCAAAATATAATGAAAGGGGAATCAAAAGACAAGTATCTGCACCTAGCACACCTCAATAGAATGACATAGCAGAAAGAAGGAATAGATCCATCATGGATTGTGCAAGAACATTAATGATAGATACAAATATTGCATCCAAATATTGGAAAGAAGCAAACAACACATCAGTTCATACCTTGAATCAAGTTCAACTAAAGAAAGAAAAGAGTGAAGAACAAAGCAACAAGGAACCTAAAGACTACAAAAAGTTTGTTTACCTTGAGCCTAATACTTTTCCAAAGGTACAAAAAAATGTGATTGGTCAACAAATGTCGCTACCTAAGTCATCTAAGTCTACAATGCAACCTGAGTTGTAGTCAGTACAACCCGAGTTGGAGACATGTTGAACTAAGTCCCATAAAGAGGAACCTGAGTCACAATCAAAGGAAATTGAGTCTTAGATAGTAGGACAAGAGAAGAGTTAAGAATTTTACAGAACCTTTGGGCATGGTGAACTAAGTGAAACAAGTCGAGAATCTAGAAGAAAGGAACCTATACTTGCTATATATGATAGAAGGCATCATACACCTAAAAAAAAAATTAGAGATCAGACAAGAGGCATAATGACAAGGAAAAACTAAAAGGTACATGTTTTCTTATCGAATTTGAACCTAGAATTGTTAAAGATGCATTGAATAATGAAAGTTGGATAGAGGCAATGAATGAAGAGATTGAGAAAATTGAAAGGAGTAATACCTGGACTGTTGTTCCTAGATGCAAGGAAAAAAATGTAATTGGGACAAAGTGGGTATTAAAAAACAAATTGAATAAAAATGGCAAAGTATCAAGGAATAATGAAATGCTAGTATGTAAAGGATATGCTCAAGAAGAAGGTATAGACTATGGAGAAATATTTTCTCCTATTGCTAGACTTGAAGGAGTTACCACTTGCATATGTTGCATTTAAAAGATTCAAAGTATATCAAATGGATGCAAAATCATCTTTCTTGAATGGAATTCTAGAGGAAGAAGTTTACATTGATCAACCTGAAGGGTTCATTGATCCAAATAAAAGAGACATGGTCTGAAAGTTACAATTTTTTTTGTATGGTTTGAAATAAGCTCCAACAACATGGTATGAGAGGCTACATGGATATCTGGTAAGTGGTTTACAGAGAACCAATGATAATAGTAGTTTGTATGTTAAAGAAGGAACACAAATAAGATATTGTTAGCAGAAATATTTGTAGATGATATACTATTTATAGGTCATGATGACTTATGCAAGTCATTTTCTGAAGAAATGAGGAAAGAATTTAAAATGTCAATGTTTGGAGAGATAAAATTATTTGTTCATTTGTGAGTTCCTCAAATGAAGGATGACATCTACCTTACTCAGTCAAAATATATCAAGGAGATACTAAAGACCTTTGGAATGGAAGATTATAAACCAGTTGGAACACCTATGTCTATTGGACATAAACTATCAAAGAATGATGATCCAGAAAAGGTAAATTAGATTGCGTACAAATCCATGATTGGGAAAATTTAGTACATTGTTCACATAAGACCTAATATTGCATTAGCATCTAGTATAGTTGCAAGGTTTTCTACAAATCCTAGAGAAAATCATATGATGGTAGTCAAAACAATTATGAGATATCTAAAAGCAACTTAAGACTATGGGGTATGGTAAAAGCAAGGAGGAAAAATTTAGTTAAAAGTATTTACTAATGCATATTGGGCTGGAAGCATTGATGACAGAAAAAGCACCAGTGGAGGAGTATTCTTTCTTGAAAAGAGGCTAGTGTCATGGACTAGTAAGAAAAAAAATTGCATCTCTTGGTCTACAGTAGAGGCAAAATATGTTGTTGCAATAGTTAATTGTTCAAACACAGTTTGGATCAAGCAACTATTGTCAGGAATAAAGGAAGAAGTCAAGGACCCAATGGTTATCTACTATGATAACACAAGTGCAATCAACATATCCAAAAATATAGTGATGCACTCTAAGACAAAACACATTGAAATCAAGTATAATTTTCTGAGAGAATTAGTTCAAGATAATGAGGTTGGATTGGAATATGTGAACAAAAAGGAGTAGGTTGCTGACATATTTACTAAACCATTACCTAAGGATTCACTTTTGTATCTTAGAGGAAAGCTAGGGGTCATTCCCCTATTTTGTGCTCACTAGAGTATAGATTAGTGATGCATCAACTACATTGAAGATCTATCAAGTTGATACAAAGAAGTTAGAGCTCATTACATATCAATCAGTACATTAGGTACATTATAAACTCATTGTATAAAGTCTTTGGCATTTGATTTCAAAGAGGGAGAGATTGAATATGTCATATCAAAAGAATTGAGGGAGATTGATTTCATCAATCAGAGGGAGATTAGTTAGAACTTGATTAGATGGAGTTTGAAGATAAGATTTTAGAGGGAGAATCTCAAAGAGAATTCTCATGGATAAAGAATTAGAATGAAATTAAGGATATTATTAAATATTATAAATCATTTTGATAGCTCTAAGATTCATTTGCTTATGACATGTTGGGTTGTCATCAATGCCAAAGAGGGAGATTTTTGAAAACAATGATTCAATTGTATATTGTCATTGATGTTACACAAATGATACATTCTAACTGAGCACTACCAGTAGTAATGAGCTTAGAAGACTCCAGTATTAGTCAAGAAAAAGTTCAAAAGAAGCCAAGTTCAGTGATCAAGTGTTAATCGAGCTAGTTTGGTCATTAAAGGATTCTAGTATAAACCAAGTCAAGTCGATTACCAAAGGGGTTTAGTGTAAACCAAATCAGGTCGATTACCAAGGAACTTAGTGGTAACTAAGTGACCCAATTTCAATGTTAGCTGACCTACAACAGAACAACTTTGTTTATTATTTGGTTTATGCTAGTGGATTTTAACTATTTATTTGTAAAGGTATTCAAGTTGACTTGACATTGGTTTTTATATATATGAAAGGTCAAGTTATGGATTGAAATATGGAAGTTGTGGAAGAAGATAAGATGTGAATAAATAAAGATATCTTATTAAGAGTAGAATATCCAAGGAGCTACGAATAATATTTTGATTAGGAAGAATCCATAGGATATGCTAGAACAATTATCTAAATCAGCAATTCATTTACTTCATTAATTAGGTCAATCATTTTTACTCTCTAACAATTGTAGCAATGAAGAAATCTCTCAACAGATTTGACTTCACAGTCATTTTTGTAAATCCTCTAACAAGGTAGAATTTCTAGCTTAAAGTGTTTTAATACCTCTAACAAAGCCAATCCTATCAGGGTGATTCAAATCCTTTAACAGGGTCACACCTAACAATGTGTTTTGTAACCTTTAACAAGGTTGTCTCCTAACAAGGCTCACTTCAAAAGAGTGAAAAGTTGTAACTAGTTGCATTGGTGATTTTCCCAAATTGGGTTTCCATGTTAAATCTTAGTGTCTCTTCTGTTCATGTTATTTTCTGACTGTTTTATCTTTCTGCAACTAAGTTACTAAAGGTTAATACATATTAATATCTCAAGATTTCTTTGTTAACTGAGTTACAATGAATATCTTGTTCTAACCGAGCTGTGCAAGGATCTAAGTTAATAAGAAGTCTGTATTGATATCTAAGGGATTTGGAATTGTTTTAGTGGTAACTAATTCACCCCTCCCCTCTTAGTTACTCCTCTTATATTTCCAACAACTTCATACATGGGAGAGCATGTACACATGTCACATTTTCATTTGATAATCACAACTTGTTACATATAAGACAAAATGTCAACATCCATGACTTTGTAAAGAAGAAATAAAAGAAAAAGATAGTTAGAAGAATTATAGCTGGTAGTTCGAGTCTTCATGAGAAGTTCCTTGTTTCTTATGTAGGTGTATCCATAGTGAGTGAACCAAAAAAGTAAGAGACCCTATTTAGATAACTACTTACCCTTTTTGGAATTTACTATTTGTCTCCATTTTGATGTCTAACTGTCTTTTGCTTCTGCTTGGGTAACATCCATTGGTGGAGATATAACCTCTTACGTTTTATCCTAACCTTGTTCTTGATCACTAATTGCCACCAATAGATTTTATTCTTTAGAATTTTTTCTTTTTACCCATTCATAAAAGAACTGTATCAATGGGAAATTAAATTCAATAATCTCTTGTTCCTTTACAACAATATCCTTCCGCCTCGCCCTCAACTATTTTATTTCAAGGGTGAAGGAATTTAAAAATATCTTCTCTCATAATATCTTCCATAGTTGTTGTGAACATAAAATTATCCTCATTATTTATTATATCATTCATCCTAATATTGAAGATAGCACTCAATTCTTCTTCCCATTCTCCATGAATTTTTATGCTATGTTAATCTTTTATGATAAAAGGGAAAAGGTCAAAACCTTTATTCTCATACTTAGAAAAATTGAATATTACCCTTCTCTGCAAAAAATCCTTTGTAATATCAAATTCTAACAATTATTCCACTTAATTATATGTTTTTTCTATTAGCTCCTCATCCTATGATCCATCTTTGGTTATTTTATAAATCTTACCTAACTCTTGTTCTTTCTTGATCCACTTATCTAAGACTTTTCTTAACATATTTTTACTCTTATTAAAAGAGTTCCTAATACTTATGAGATTTGATATCCAATAATGAAGAGGCATAGTTTCAACAACATATGCTACCTATAATATTGTGTCTTTTACTTTCTCTTCTGTTAATCTCAGATTGGTTTTGATGTATGAGTGACAATATACTTAAGTCATTTACTCAGTTCATGTTGAACAAGTAATATATGCTGAGCATAAGTTGTCAGATAAGTATATGTCGAGCAACAAATATTTAGTATGTGTAGAGTAATTAGTAAGTGACGAGTCACTCAAGTGCCGAGTAGATAGTATGTGCAAAGTTATTCAGATTCTGAGTGAGTAATGGATGTTGAGTCATTCAGAGGTCAAGTTACAACATTGAAGTTACAGTTGATGCCAAGCATCAGGGACTTCAAGTGCCAAGTAAGACAATTTTGACATAGTTGTTTGTAATGGCACAAACTTCTATGTAAATAGTTTTTTAGCAGACTTAAGGATTTTTTTGTGATCTTAGATGATATAGATGAATCTTAATTGATGATCCCTATGCAGCACATGCATCCAATCATAAAAAGGGAAGGATTAAGTGGAAATATGGGTGAATCACAATTGTTGATTCATACCTAACCCTAAGTCACTTAGGCCTTCTTAAGGAGAAAAACCCTAAAAAAATTATGAATGTTTAAGGAGAATTGAAGAGAAGCTTTCATGTGCAAACAGAGCATTCATGGTGACTAATGAGTTATGATTTGAGATACATAAAAAAATTAGTTAGAGGAGAATAGAGGAAAGGAATTAGAAGAAAATAGAGATACATCTGATCAAGAAGCATCAAGTACACATTAGGAAAGAGGTGATCTAACATCAAGCAACAAAGTGCTAACTAAAGGATCATTTTTGAAACATTCTAACAAGTGAATCAATTAAATCTCTTAATAGATTAGTCTTAACAGGTTGTTGTAAATCCTTTAGTGGGTTGCTTACTTCATTGTCAGTCAAAGTCCTTTTACCAGGCACACTTCTAACAGGGTGTTGAAATCCTTCAACAAGGTAAGATCTAACAATCTCGTAAGCCTTTAATAGGGTAGACTAGGGTAGATCATGTTTCATGATCAAAACATTGTAACCTTCATTAGATACACTTTATTACTGCAATAGTGGAGATTTGTGGGTGTCATCCCCACCCCAATTTTACCTTCTCATTGGAGGGTTTCTGGGTAACCAAATATCTTGTGTCATAAATGTGTTGAATGTTTTTACTTTCACACTATGGATGTATATGCTTGATTTGGTATTTCAGCTTACATATATGAATTGTGAGATGGATGTGTGGTGAATGAATTTGAGGTTGAAGTTTTAAGTGCTGATTCACCCCCCCCCCCCCCCCCCTTAGATTTTTCTTTCCTATTGTATTTCCAACAATTGGTATCAGAGCTCAGTTCTCTAAAAGTAAAGCTTTGTAGCTTCAATGAAAGATCTTGAAGATGGAGGTCTACAAGTTGGGAAAGACTATTGAGAACCAGAAGATTGAAATACAACTTTCCCTACATCAGCTAAATGAAGCAAGAGATGAGTTAAAGCAATCATTGAAAAGAAGGAAGGAAATAGCTATTTAAGAGAATGACACACACTACCAAGATATTGACAATATTGAATTATTTACAGATGGAAACACAAGTGAATTTGATGCAGCAGTTACATATCTAATGGAAAAGAATGGAATCCTAATTGAAGAGGTTAGAAATCTCAATATAGAACAAGAAGTCCAATCAATATTGCTATGTGAAGTGACCAATTAGAAAAAGAAAGTTGAAGAGGAAAAATTCATGATTGGAGATGACAAAAGAATACTGACCAATAGACTAGAAGAGAAAACATTAGAGGTGAATACAATTGCTCACATGCAATTGGAAACATTGAATCAAATGATGATTGCAAATCATGAATTGAATGGAAAAGATACTGAGATCATAAAACTAAAGTTGCAAAATCAACAAATTAGAAGAGATCTAAAAAGAGAAAAAGAATTTTTTTAAAGCTTCAACAAACTTAATGAAGCTATCAAGTACTTTGAGAAATTGATGAGATCTCCTAGATCCAATAGTGATACTACAGAAACGGGTTACACTAGTATTGAAGAAGGAGAATCGTTTAAAAGTGGTGAACAAAGAAGTAAGAAAGGTAAGAACTCCAAACCTACTTGTCATAATTGTGGTGAGATAGGTCATACTGCTAATGTTTGTAGAAGCAATACTGCAAATTAGAATCCTAAGCAGAAGTTCATGGGTCATTGCCACAAATGCAACAAACAAGGACATCAGGCACATGAATGCAAAACCAAGACCATAAGCACACAAAGATTTGAAGGATATTTCTATAACTATCAAAAGTATGGACATAGAGCATATGAGTGCAAACCCAAGCCTAAATGGTTATCAAACAAGTAGACAAAGGCAATGCATAGTGACAACTCTTATAATTAGGATTATAATACTAGGTATAGTGGTCACTATTGTAAAGAGTATGGACATGTTGCTAAAAATTGCATATGAACACATTTTAGAATTGACTACAAAAGATGGTTGAGTCAAACCACATGTTTTAGCTATTTAAAGATTGGTCAAATAAGTAGGAATTGTAGCACATCAGGTTCAAATGAGCTCAGTTCACCCAATGAGTCAAGTGATCACACCACCTCCAATTAAGAAATCAAGAGGTATGTGTGGGAATAATATTTAAAAGACATATTATACACCAGTTCCAAGGATTTGGTTCTTAAAATATTATATTTGCATGAAGAAAGATGCAAAGTGTTGTTAAAAATCTAGAAGAAATCTTTAAATTTTGTTAGTTTTCATGTTACTGTCGTGCATGAAAAGTTTCACTATTGCTACTGAGTGAAATGTTAGTTGATGCTAAGCTATTGCAAAGTGTTAGTGTTGGCTAAGCTCATAGTGATTGTTGAGCATGAGGAAACTTCATGGAAGCCAAGTGAGTTGAAATTTCTATTGAAGCAGATCTTACAACTGTGTAAGCACTGAGCATTAAATGTGAGGTTTTAAGGTCTATATGATTGATTTCTAATCATTTGACATCATTCCAATTTGAAGAAAAGCATGAAGAGCTAAAGGAAAATTGAAGGGATCATTCCAAGCATTTGCAAATAGGATTCAACAATTGTTCGACACCATCTCAACAAATTTACAAAGGTATTTATCGTATGCCAAGCTATGCAATTTGAATTTTTGAAAACCCTAGTTTTTGTAATGGTGTCTAGTTCTTTAATTGCTAAGGTTAAAGAGGTTAAAGAAGATTTGAATGTACAATTGATAAAAAATGAGATCAACCAACCAAACTTTAGAGCTATTCCTAATATTGCTTACAAGCAAGATCCATTTGGTGTGTTATCAATGATACCACCACAAGTTTTGATGATTCAAGATGTGATATGTTGCTACACATGAAAGGTGGGTAGCATAGGAGACATGGAGATTAGAGAAACCTATGGAAAACTATGTGAAAATGGAGTATTGAAAGATGAATTCAAAATTGTAGAGAGAAAAGGGTTAACCTGTGCCCTAGATTTCCCTAACATCTTAAAAATATAATGGATAAAGATAGTTTTGAGTAGAATTCATGATAATTATATATGGTCAGAGAATGGACTAGTGCAAACCACAAAGAAGATTGTACATAGAGTAATAGGGTATCCAACCCTAGATTGACCTAAAACAATGAGTGAAGTAAAAGAAGTTATTGAGAAGAATACAAAGGTAGTGTGGAACAAAAAAGAATGACAATCGACACTATCTCAAATCCCCTAATTTCTTTTGTAGTGAGGATTATAGCACACAAATTCTATCAATCCAACAGGCTCGATAGTGTACCTTGTATTGCTATTGACATAGGCTACAAGATAGTTAAGAAGGATCATACTTATGACCTTGCTAAGTTGTAGTTGTGACAGTTGTCAAAAAATTCAATAGCAATAAGGAAGACCAAGAGTGCACAATGTAAATTTGGTTCAATTCTTGTATGTATATTATTCTATGTACAAAATACAATCCCTACTTTTGGTAAAGTTGCATGGAAAAAAAATAGATCTATTACACTGCAAATAGGTAAATAAAGATGGCAAAAAATAGATCTATTAAAGTGCAAATAGGTAAATTTATTTAACAAGTTGGAGAGAATTTTGAGTCTATAATGACTAGCTACTTTGAAAATTTTAAGCAGGAAATGAAGAAAAGACTGAGGATACTAGTTTCACTAGTTGAGAAACATTTCAATGATGTTTTCTTTCTAGTTGACACTAATTTCACATATGTTCAAGCGGCTATTCCAAGGGTAAGATGGTTAAGGCCATTAGGATATGAGAACAATGTGGATGAAGCCTCTACAACTATTACAACATTACTTGTAGAAGATGTAGATCCTAAGGCCACTGCCTTTGGAAATTATGATGTGGCTAAATCTAAAATTAAAATGGATTTAAAGACTGCCTCAGTTATGATAAAGAAGAATAAAATGGTCAAGAAACTCAAGGAGAAATTTGGTGAAGGAGCAGAAGAAGAAGATGATGATGATGATGATGAAGATGAAAATGTACCTGCTCAAGCACCATTGGCCATTACTTAAGGTCAAGGTGAAGACCAAGAAGAAGAGGTAGAAATTGAAGAAGGTTCCAAGGGAGAAGAAGATAGTGAAACACCTACAACCACTAAGACAAAGAAGAGAAAAGTCAAGGCTCTAACAGTGAGCAAGAAAAAAAAGGTTGCAAAACCCACATAGCCTAAGCCTACAGTTCCTACTACTAGGGTGAGCACAAGGGATGCTGCTAAAAAGGCTCAGGAAGTAGAAAAGCCAAAAGAGAGGAGAGTTAGATCAGCTAGTAAAGAAGAAAAGTCTGAAAAGAGATAGAGGAGAAAGTATTTAGCTCCAGTTGAATTTGTTGAAGAGAGGACAAAATCTAATGGCAACAACCAATTCCAAGTGGTAAGTCACAATCCTTCTTCAGATTTAGACAATATATGTGAAAACATAATCTGGTTTTACACATATTGAATTTGATAAACTTTGTGAAATTGAGATGAACCAAGTAGAGAACTCAATCTATACCATGATGGCAACATTCAAACAAACTCTGATTGAGATTTCCAACTCATTACCAAAAGATCTATATGATAGAGTTGAGAAAAAGTGGCAATATAGTCTCAATATAGAAAGACAAACCAATGAACCAAGTAGAGAACTCAATCTATCCCATGATGGCAACATTCAAACAAACTCCAATTGAGATTTCCAACTCATTACCAAAAAATCTATATGATAGAGTTGAGAAAAAGTGGCAATATAGTCTGAATATAGAAAGACAAACCAAAGAGACTAGACTTGCACAAGTGATGCCAGAATTGGATAGGGCATCAATGAAAAAGTCAATAAAGAAATTTGTATGGGAATTTGCACCTAAGTACAGGGAATTCATCATATTGCAGAATAATATTGAGGATGTTGTACAGAAGACCACCTAGTTGCGGAAGTCATTATATGGTTTGACAACACCCAAGGAAAAAGAACAGACACCTATTGAGCTAGGAGAGGACAAAGATGAACAACAACAAGTAACTAAGGCTATACAAGTAGAAACTAAAAAGATACAATTGTGGAAGGCACTGAAATAGACATAGACACATAGGCACCAACTAATATTGAGTAGCAAACATAATAGAGTGCACTAGATACACTAGTGCTGAGTGCCAATCCTCAACATGAGTTGAATACAAACACTGGCATTGTAAAGATTAAGGATTTTTTTGATACTATCACTCAAAAGATCAACTCCCTTATAGAGGAAGAATTGAAGAAGATACTGATAGAATCCACTACCTAGGAAAAACTTTGTGAAAATCCTATACTAGTAAGTGTTGATGAGATTGAGAAGGTAGACACGGCATCTGCAGGGGAGAAAATTTAGACACAAGAGACATCTACAACCCCTCCTCAATTCACCATAGTACAAGCTACATTACCTATTGTAGTATATCAAAGGAAGGAGACAACAACTTCTACTGTTAGTAGATTGGTACAAAGTACTCCAATCTCTGTCAATGTAAAGGAAAAAGAAAATGACAAGGATGAGACAAAGGGAGAGCAAAAAGATGAAACATAAGAGAATGAAGAAACACAAGCACAAATAGGATAGGATGCTACTCTTTCACCTACAACACAAGATCAAGGTGCAATTGAGAATGTAGAGAAAGCACAAGATAGGACTAAAGAAGTAGGATTGACTACAAAACTTGAGGAGCAATTAGCAATACAAACACTAGCGACTTTGCTAGAAACTGCTAATCCTCCAAGTCAAGCTCTTCATAGGCCAAGTATAGAAGCTATACCTTTACAATCATCAAGGCTGAGTCCAAGCACATCCAAGGTAGATGAAGTTATATCATTTGGTGATATCAACTAGGATAAAGTGATTGAGTTACCAAAGTTTGATCTTGAAACCATCACTATTGAACAAATAGGCATACTTTAGGATGCACTTGCAAGGAAAAAGGAACAAGAACTACTCAGAAGGGAGCTTAGGTAGAAGCAAGCATTACAAGAAATCAAGGATATCTTTCTTGATGCATTTAGCCTACTAGCACCAGAAGAAACCAAGCATATCATAGAATAGTTAACCAACATTGTTGAAAAGGTTAATGACACAAACCTAGATTCAAATTTGAAATTACTTGAATGGTTAATCTTAGATTGGTTTTGACATATGAGTGACAATATACTTAAGTCATTTACTTAGTTCATGCCAAACAAGTAATACATGTTGAGGATAAGTTGTTAGATAAGTATATGTTGAGCGATAGATATTTAATATGTGTCAAGTAACTAGTAAGTGTCAAGTCACTCAAGTGCCGAGCAAATAGTATGTGTTGAGTTATTTAGATGCCAAGTCATTTAGAGGCTAAGTTACAACATTGAAGTTACAGTTGATGCCAAGCATTAGGGACTTCAAGTGTTGAGTAAGACAGTTTTGACATAGTTGTTTGTAATGGAAAAAACTTCTTTGTAAATAGTTTTTGAGCTAACTTAATGATTTTTTTGAAAACTTAGATGATAAGGACAAATCTTAATTGATGATCCTTATGTAGTACATGCATCTAATCATGAAAAAGGGAAGGATTAAGCAAAAATATGGGTGAATCACAATTGTTGATTCATACCTAACCCTAAGTCACCTAGGTCTTCTTAAGGAGGAAAAAGTGTAAAATTTTTATGAATGCTTAAGGAGAATTGAAGAGAAGTTTGCATGTGGAAAATAGAGTATTCATGGTGACTAAAGAGTTATGATTTGAGATACATAGCAGAATTAGTTAGAGGAGAATAGAGGAAAGAATTAGAAGACATCAAAGATACATCTGATCAAGAAGGGTCAAGTACACATCAAGAAAGAGGTGATTTGACATCAAGCAACATAGTGCTAATTTAATGATCATTGCTGAAACATTCTAATATGTGAATCAATTAAATCTCTTAACAGGCTATTGTAAATCCTTTAACATGGTGCTTACTTCATTGTAAGTCAAAGTCCTTTTCCCAGGCACACTTCTAACAGGGTGTTGAAATCCTTTAACAGGGTAAGATCTAACAATCATGTACGCCTTTAATAGGGCAGACCTTTCACAAGGTAGATAATGTTTCATGATAAAAATATTGTAACCTTCATTGGATACATCGTATTACTACAGTAGTGGAGATTTGTGAGTGTCATCACCACCCAAGTTTTACCTTCTCATTGGAGGGTTTCTGGGTAACCAAATATCTTGTTTCATATATGTGTTGAATGTTTTTACTTTCATGCTATGGATGTATATGCTTGATTTGGTATTTCAGTTTACATATATGAATTGTGAGATGGATGTGTGGTGAATGAATTTGAGGTTGAATTTTTAAGTGCTGATTCACCCTCCCCCCCTCTCAAAGTTTACTTTCCTATTGTATTTCCAACACTCTTCATACCTTTACACCACCTCTGTTTGCATAACTCTAATTTTGGCCTTTTCATTCTCAATTTATTCCTAGAATTGTTCTTCAACATGCAAAGGAGTCTAAGGAAGCTCAATTATGCGACCAATAGGAGGTGATGGAGCTGGTGATGATCCAATAATTCCCTGAGAAGATTCTCTCACCTCAACTTTTCCCCTTAGTTTCATTTCATACATGGCCATTGCAATCCACATCTTGTTGATCTTTCTTCTTTGTTCATCCTATGCTTCTAAACCCTTCTAAACTTAGTACTTTTTTGTTTCCTAATTGCATAAAAAAGCATGGCATCTGCAATATCCTATTCGGGAAGAATTAGGACTCTTGATTCCTTTATCATCAGTTTTCCTTCTTCTAGGGTGGTTTTACTAAGTTATTCCATCATTTTCTCTTTTATTTCATCATTACTAATAGATTCCTCTTTGCTAGGTTTCTCTGCCTATTTCTTTCTACATCCAACCTCAAAATTTGGTATGCTTGATCTCCATGCAAATTGAATTAAAGCCCTTGATTTGACAAAATTTTCATTTGATAAAATATTCTTGCAGGCTTTCTCAACCATAGCATACATTTTCTTTCCCCTAAAATCTTCTATGGTGAGGTCCATGGTTGGCATTGGGGGGCTCTTCTAGAATCCCCTCCTCTAACTATGTTCTAGTAATAATGATGTCACCTTGATTACCCAATTGCACTAATTTCTTAGCTATTCCTTCTTCACTTTCAAAGGGAATTGGGGATTGTGAGGGAGAGTATATTTCTTCGCCTTATGGAATACCTTCATCCACTATGTTTCTTTGAGGTAGACTCCATAGGTGGAATTTTTGATAAGGGTCTTTTATATGTTGGGGAAGGGGGAGCATTTTTGCATGGGAATGTGAGGGTCTACCTTGTATTTCTTTACTTGTCCTGGCTATATCCTCATTTTTTCTCACCACTATATACCCATCCCTCTTTTGAAGAGTGTATTGTCCAGAATTCACATCAAGGACAAGTGCAAGCCTCTACATTACTTCTCTTTCTTTATCGAGATATGTGTTAACCAATGCAACTCTTTTCTCTTTTAAAACTTCAATAATTTTAGTAAAATATGTCATTAAGTTATGCAACTTGTCACTCCATATGTTCACATCCTTGAAAGTATCATAATCATTATTAAAAGCATTTATAAAATCTAGGGCCTTCTTGTAAACCCTCCACTTTTCTTTTTTAACCTCTTGCTCTTACAAGGAAAATCAATTCCTAATTATGTCCTCAAGGTAGTAGATATGGTTTTTATGCTTCTTAACCTTAGTCCTTTTCTGAAACATTTCATAAAACCCTTCCAATTTTGAAAACATGGCATGAGACACAATCATCTTGTAGGGATCTAATGCTTTATTTAGATATATCCATCCTTTGTTTGTGATCAAAAATTTGTGTGCAATGGAAAAGGAAGGAA
Source organism: Cupressus sempervirens (assembly GCA_028749045.1). NCBI lineage: Eukaryota > Viridiplantae > Streptophyta > Pinopsida > Cupressales > Cupressaceae > Cupressus > Cupressus sempervirens. The sequence continues at coordinate 509,430,701 of CM053788.1, read as the reverse complement.
AAATTGTACCTCTCGATCTATTTGCTAGCTCTTTCTCCTCCATTCCTCCAATTTTTCATAGCACTTCTACAACACCAACATTTAGGGGAACTTGGTAAGGTAACATATGGGGAGTCCCTTAAAAATCATATACTTCAAAAACTACTGAAATTGGGTAAAATGTCTCCCCAATTATGGACAACCTTCAAATCTGTAGAAAACTCCTTTGGTTTAATTAACTCCAACAATGCCTTGGGAATTCTGGGGTTATCAGGGGATAACAATGCTCTCATCTTAGAGACAGAATATCTGTCAAATCTTACAAAACTAGCATCATCCCTATCCCATGACATATATGTACTCCATATCTAGACAAACAACACCTCTCCATTCCATTCCCTTATCAATTTCATTCCTTTCTCAAAATAAGAAGATCTCTTAAACAAACACATGTGCATGAGCATCGAATACCATCCAAAATGTTTTTCAACTTTTCCATTCTCAACTCTAATCAAACCATTATGGATTTCTTTAGAAATGGAAGAAGTAAAATCAAATATCACATCAACACCATGATAGAGAATCTAGACGATCATGTACATGAAATGTACATGCATATAATCTTGTTCATCATTGCCAAAAACTCTACAAAAGGACATATACACCGCTAATGGATGAGAGTTGAAATACGTCTTCAAGAAAGTTTCAAGATTTGAGGGTACAAATAGAGATAAGTTCCCAAAAATGACAAAATATTCCTTCAAAGGACCATTTCTTGGATAAATCCTTTAGGCATGATACACCTCTTGTAACTTCTAAAAAATGATGGCATCATTAAAATCAAAAGGTGGATCCAACATAAAAGCCTCACAAATTTCCTCTATTGTGATCTTACCTAGGCCAACTCCATAATGATTTCTCACTAATCTAAGCAATGGACCATATCTTTTTGCAATTAGGGTTAGCAAATCCAAATCCATAAAAACCTCAAGTACAATTAATTTCCCTAAGTCAAAACTCAAAACATTAGCATGTGGGGCACTTAGGTTTCTCTAAGAAAACCAATGTTTAAATAATTTCCATCCACTCATTGTTGTTTTGGCATCCCATATCCAATTTCCCTTGTCATATAAACCCTCTAAAATCTGGAGGCATGGTGAATTTGGAACCAATTTTTTACCCTTCACATATTCATTTACCTATCTAATTGTTCTAAAAGGTCATCACACACATTTTCATCTTGGTAATTTATTTTTCCTATGAAATCCCGTCTTGGTGGAATTTTTCTAGGGTTTATGAAAATAATTCTCCCATATGAAATTAACCACAATTTTTCTTTCAAAATTAATCTTTGTAACTTGGTTAAAAAATACGTACCAATTTTCTGCTCCCTTTGTCTTCAACGTCCTTCACAAAAACCCTAGTTCTCTACAACTTTTTTTGGAACTATATATTCTCATCTTCTATGCTTGTACTTGAATCAATATCAATTTTGATAAGACAAATTTCAAAAATACCAACATGTTCATGTCATTTAAGTTTGTATAAGTTTTTAATTAATTGCCATCAATTTTGCAGACAATGGGTCAAAAAAGGTGTGAATCAAAATTTGAACCTAGACCATAGATTGGAAATTTATAGAATCATGAATCAATGACTCAAATTTGATCCATGAATAATGAGTTAAGTTTCTTGTGATAACAAGGAAGTCAAAAAAAATTTGGATGATAATTGTGTTGGAAACTACAATTGGAACAAATGTTATGTTGTCATTGATGTAAAACCTATTGGTGAGACAATTTTCTATCTAATCTGAGTGTCATTTCTAGTTGATTAATGAAGAGTATTTGAGAGGTTGTTCATAAAAAAAGTATCTAGAGGATAGGTTGAGTTATGAAGAGGAAACTACAAATGGAAACTTGATTAGTTGGACTTTGACAAGATAGATAGATAGTTTAAATCATGTTACAAGTGGAGAAGAGAACACTACTCAAGTCTTGAAAGTGTGAATAAAGACATATCAAATGCATAGGCTTGATTGAGAAAAAGAATAGAATATATAATAATTTGAAGTACATGTCGAGTGCTGCTAGTGTTGACCGAGTGCCAGAACAAGCTGAGCAGAATTAGTGTTGACCGAGGTGTTGGAAACTACAATTGGAATGATTATTGTGTTGTTATTGATGTCAAATATATTGGTGAGATAGTTTTCTATCTGATCTAAATGTCATATCTATTTGATCCATGAAGAGGATTTGAAAATTCATTCATAAGAAAAGCATCTAGAGAAAATGTTTAGTTATGAAGAGGAAACTACAAGTGGACATTTGATTAGTTAGAGTTTGACAAGATAAAGTGATTGTTTAAAGCATGTTGATAGAGGAGAAGATAGTAATGTTCAAGTCTTTAAAGTGCAAGATAAGCTAGATCACTTATGTAGGCTTGACTGAGAAATAGAATAAAAGGCTAAGAAATTTTGATGTACATGTCGAGTGATGCTAGTGTCGAATGAGCCATAGTAAGTGGTGAGAAAATTTAGTCTTGAATAGGCATCAATATTGACCAAGCGACAGTGTTGATGCCAAGCAAGAAATTCTTTAGCAACCAAGTAATTTAGTGTTGACTAAGTGTTAGAACTTAGTTTTGACTGAGGAACAACTTTTTAATTGTTTGAAAGGAATCATAATTTCCAACTAAGTTAATTTCCTAAGATATGGAAAACATGTTGAGAATAAGGATCGATGAGTTGGACCATTTAATTCCAGAGGAATATTAGGTAAACAATCTAAGAGATGAATTCAAGGAGAAGTTTTTAGAAAAAGAGAGATAAACTAAATGAAGATTAGATACATTGTATTGGATGGATCAAATCAGGAACCCTAAGATATACGTTGTTGATTAACTGGAAAAAATATTAGAACTGCATATTTAAGGATTTACAAAGATGAACTTTAGGGGTATGCATGCGTGGAAGAGTATATAGTGTAGAGTAGTTGTACATATGTGAAGGAGTTCCAGAGAGTTGGAGTTTTTATTGATGTTTTTGACTAGTGAATCTAAGCATAGGACTTAATTGAGTGGAGAAGAAGTGAAGGGTGATTGCTTGAAGGGTTGCCAAGTGAATCTGAGATTGAGATGAAAATTGAGGCTAGACAGTGAATTATTATGAAGAGCTAAACATGCAAAGTGAGTTGTACTTAATAGATCAAACTTGCTATGACTTTCTAATCATTGTGAACAATATTTGAAATCCTTTAATCAAGGTTGACCTAATATTCATAAGCAATTAATAGTCTATGTAAATCTTTTAACCAGGAGACATTCTAATGGAATGTTTTAAAGTCCTCTAACAAGGCCACTCCTAACAGGGTGATTAAATCCTTTAACAATGTCACAATTAACAATGTGTATTGTAACCTTTAACATGTTTGGCTCTTAATAGGGCTCACTTAAGAAGAAAAAAAGAAAATTTGTGACATGTTGTTGGTGGGTTTCTCAAATTGGGTTTCCATGTTAAATTGTAGTGTTAAACTTGTGTGAATGTTATTCTGATGCTTTATTGATTTAAGTTTACATTCTGCAAGTCTGTTACTTTTTAGAATAGTGAATAATCAACTAATGTTGAAAATAGTTTATAGTAGAGGTCGATCAATGGAATGATAAGATCTAAAATTGTTTGAGTGTTCATTTGCTCAATTGGTACATCTAGACCTTGAATAGCTAATTCACCCTCCTCTCAGTTATTTTAAATATTCTAACACAAGAATTAGTATCGACCAAGTGACATTGTATGTGCCAAGAAAGAAATTTAGTAGCAACCGAGTGACCCAATGATGACCGAGTGTCAAAACATAGTGTTGGTCGAGGAACATTATTTTAACAATTTATAAGAAATCATAATTTCTAGCTAACTAAGTTGATTTCTTGGAATATGGAAAACATGTTGAAGATAAATATTGATGAGTTGGATCATTTAATATGAGGAGAGAATAGGTAAATGAAATAAGGAATGGATTCCAAGGGAAGTTTTTAGAAAAGAAGAGGATAAACAAAATGGTGATCAGATTCATTATATGTGATGAATATAATCATAAACCCTAAGATCTACATTGATGTGTAAGTGGAAAAAGATCAGAATTACCTATTTAAGGAGGTACAAGGGAAAACTTTGAATATGTTCCAAAAAGAGTATAGAGTTAGAGTACTTGCTGATGTTATTGACTGGTGAATCTAAGAAGAAGGCTAAGAAGAGATGAAGAAGAGAAGAGGGATTTTTTGAAGAGTTTCCAAGTGAATAAGAGATTGAGATTATAATGGAGGCTAGACAATGAATTAGTTTATGAGCTGAACTAAGATCTGTACATGTAAAGTGAGTTGTACTTAACATATCAAAAACCTATTGTTAGTTTCTAACCATTGTAAACAAAATTTGAAATCCCTAGAGAGGGGGGTGGGGTGAATCAGTTATCCAAGGTCCAAATCTACAAATAAAACTTTTTAGTACTTCAACTTATACTTATGCATGCATTGATAATTCAAACTCTTAAATATATACATATTGTTGTCCTAGATCAAAATAACTTTGCAGAAATGTAAACATGTAATACCACAAAATCAATCACACATTCTAACACAAGGATTTTATGTGGAAACCCAATTTGGGAAAAACTACTAGTAACATGCTACCAATTTTCACTCTTCTAAAGTGAGCTCTGTGAGGAGCCAACTTTATTAAAGGTTACAATGCACACTATTAAATGTGAACTGGTTAAAGGATTTAAATAACCCTATTAGGAGTGAGCCTTGTTAAAGGACTTTTAGAAAATTCCATGAGAATGTCACCCTATTAAAGGATGTACTAATGACTGTTAGGTCAACCTTAAACCAAAGGATTTATCCAAACATATACAATTGTTATAGAGTAACAACATGACTTGATCTAATAATAAAACAACTCATTTGCAGATTACATGTCTCACATTCAGTCCTCCAATCTACTCAGCATTCATCCTCTTCATCTCTGACAACTTGTTCACCCTTCAAGCATTCATCTCCTTAAGCCTTCTTTCTTAGTATGCCATCTACAAACTCTTCCCTTTAGCCACGATGTGAAACAACACCCTAGAATTCTTGTCTTTTTTAGGTTCTTGCACATGTCATAGTTACTTCTGGCCCACTATCTCGTTATATACAAAATTTAGATCTTTTACCACTTAACCACAATCGTCCATTCTAGGATTAGGTCAAATTCATTGAATCTACCCACTTTCCCATTTTATGCCCTTCTAGAAACTTCCTCTACAATCCTCTTTGAATTAATCTCAAAATGGTTTATCTTGAATTTTGTGCCACTAACTCATCCTAGTTATCTTCCACACACTTCACAAAATTCAAGAAATCAACTTTTTTGACTCAGATTCATTAAATCTTTGATCTAACTCATTTTATAGTTACTCAACAATAACTCTCTATTTTCTTGGCAAACACTATCTTTTGATGCTCGGCCAACACTGGGTTGCTCAACATACATTAAGTATTTACTAGTGCTCAACACATATTAACTTTCTTCACTCAGCACCAACTTTTCTTGGCACATACTAAACTTATTGCTTGGCTTTAAATAACTTTTCACTCAACCTACATTGACTCTCTTGGCTTCCACTTTTTTCTCAGTCAGGATTGATAAACACATTTCTTTACTTAGCCTCCTTCTAGTCTTTTCTCAAGTATCCTTTCATTATAGCCTTAAGTAGATAAAAAATGCACTACATCATCAATGTCTTGCTTAGTCTTAGTTCTCCTTTTATACACCAAATAACTCAACCTTTCTCTAGGCTCTCTTGTTATCCTTTCTTTTCAAATCCTCTTCATCAATCAATCAAATGATAGCATCCAAACCAAAGTAAGCAATTGTCTTACCAACAAGTAGCAGGTTTGACATCAATGACAAAATAATGATTGTTCCATGATAGGTTTCATCATTCTTCTTCACTTCAAAAATCTCCCTCTTTGGCATTGATGGAAAAAAAATACCAAAAATAAACTCAATACCTTTTATTGAAATATCTCCCTCTATCAGTATTTGTGCCTTCCTTAGATTTCTCCTCATCTAGTCTTGTCCCTCTTTGACAATATTTCTCCTTCCTTATCTGATCTGATATCTTTGATATCTCCCTCATTCTGATATCTCTATCTCCCTCTTTGAAAATAATGTCAAAGATGTGTCATCTATACATATAGATATAATCAATTTAGGTTCTCCCTCTATCACCTTGCATGTGACTATATAAAGCTCCTTCCATACTTTAGGCGGGTCCTAAAGTAAGATCCATTGCATCAAGTTGTAAAATATGTCATTCAACTCAATTGATGCAAGGCACTACTCTTACTTCTTAAGTAGATTTGGATAGGGGTATGACCCTCAATTTAACTCTAAAATATTCATGTGCATCCTTAGGTAAAACCTTTGTGAATATATCAACTATCTTTTCTTTTGTATTCACATATTTCATTCTTACATCTTTGTCCTAAACCAACTCTCTCAAGTAATGATACTTGATTGCAATGTGCTTTGTCTTTGTATGCATCACATGGTTCTTAGAGATGTTTATAGCACTTGTATTATCATAGTAGAGTACCAGAGGTTTAGTTATTTCCTCCTTCATTCCTTTGAGTAACTATTTGATCCATACCACATTTGTGCAATTTACAAAAACAACTACATATTTAGCTTCAGTAGTAGACCATGAAATACAATTTTGTTTCTTGTTGGTCCAAGTAACCAATCTTTTTCCTAAGAAAAAAGCTAGACCACTTGTACTTTTTCTGTCATCAATGCTTCTAGCCCAATCAACATCTATGTAGGCTCTCAATTCAATTTTGTCATTTTTTGTGTAGTATAGACCATAGTCTTCTATTCCTTTCAAGTATCTCATAATTATTTTAATAGCCATCAAATGATTCTCCTTTGGATTTGTAGAAAACCTTGCAACAATCTTTACAACTAGTGCAACGTCAGGTCTGCTATGAACTACATATTGCAATTTGCCATTCATAGACCTATGTAATGTTTGATTTACTTTAAATAAATAATCAGTTTTGGATAGTTTGTGTCCTATCACCATAGGAGTACTAACTATTTTTGAATCCTCCATACCATAAATTTTCAAGATTTTGTTCACATACTTGGACTAAGTGATATAAATACCATATTTCATCTGATATACTTGCAATCCAACAAAGAATTTTATTTCTCCAAACATAGACATATTAAACTCTTTCATAATTTAATTTGCAAATGTCTTACAGAATGCATTTTTTCGTCCAAATATGATATCATCAACAAGTATTTCAGCTAGTAAGATCCCTTTACCTCCTTCTATCTTCAAGTACAGATTGTTGTTGTCATCAATCTTCTCAAAACTAATCTTCACAAGATATTTATGTAATCTTTTATACTATGCTCTAGGAGCTTGCTTCAAACCATATAAAGCTTTGTGTAATCTACACACCATGTTCTTATTGTTTTGATCAACAAATCATTTAGGTTGTTCTATGTAAACCTCCTCTTCTAGTATATCATTCAAAAATGTTGACTTAACATCCATTTCAAAAACTTTAAAACCTTTGTAAGTAGAGTAAGCAAGCAGAGTTCTTATTCCAACCAATCTTGCAACCAGGGAAAATGTCTCTCCATAGTCAATTACCTCTTCTTGTGCATATCCTTTTCAAACTAATCCTACCTTATTCCTTGTGACTTCACCATTCCATCCAGTTTGTTTCTGTATGCTCACTTGGTTCCAATAACATTTGTGTTCTCTAGTTTGCATACTAGTGTCCATGTTTTGATCTTCTCAATCTGATCAATTTCTTCTATCATGGCTTGATTCCATTCTTTATTCTCTAATACATCTTTCACTGACTTAGGCTCAAGCATGCTTAACAAACATGTGTCATTTCTCAACCTATTCCTTGTCATTGGTCTATCTTCTTTATCTCCAATAATTTATCCAAAAGGGTGATGTCTTATGACAGACTTTGCCAACCTAGGTTCAGCTCTTCTTTCCACAATGGGTCTTTCATAAAGTTTAATTTCATATTCACTATGTACTTCTCTATCAGGTAACTCAACATTCCTCTCACGTAATCTAATCTTAGTATCATAATATACCTTGGCTTCTGATTGCAAATTGGCTTCTAAATGTAACTTGGTATCCATTTGAATAGGAAGAAAATATGACCTATCTTGAACCCAAATTTCCAAAAGGAATGATCCAAATTGATTAACCACAAGGAAGTAATCAATGCAAAAATGGATCAAGCAATGGAGAATAGGGAGAAAAGAGATCCTATGGTCTTTCTATTTGAGAATTAAGTACTTTAAATCTAAAATAAATAGAAGAGAAATACTTACCTTGAAGTAGGGAGAATTTGGAAAATGTTGATTTATGTTGTCTCTGTATAGTTTCAGGGATCTCTACAACCTGTTCCAAACTTGAAATGTCAAGATGGAGAAACCTCAGATTTTTTTTGTCCTTTTGAAGGGAGGTTGACCTTGACTCTGATAGTGGGGCACAATCTTACCCCAGGGCATAATTGTACCCCAAAAAGTTGACCTTGACTTGCATTATTTCAACAAAAAATTTGTTCACAGATCCCACAAGTTTGATGAAGTAGAGATGCTCCAAATAAAAGTAGAAATGTATGTAAGATGTCTCAAATCAATGGCATTAGATCTTCAAAACCAATCTTGAATATATCTTTGTATAGGAAAAGGATTGAATGAATGTGGATGGAGAAATCTTCAACAAGAGGGCTCCATAGAGATTGAATCCTTCAATAGATAACAATGGACCTCCTTGATGAATTGGATGCTTGAACACTTGAACACTTGAATGCTTCATAGATAGCAGATCTTCACTCCATAGAATAATTGTTTTTCTGATATCTCTTGTGTGTGTAAATTTCATAATAGGTGGATGCCAAAATGAGGGAGGAAGGCTTCCTTATATAGAGATCTAGGGCACAAACTCCTAGAGAAGGATGACATGGGAGAATTAAATCCTAATTAACCTTAAACCCTAGAAATGGACATAGATTAAATGCAATTTAAGAGTCTACCATTCTGAAACCCGAAATAGCCAACCCAAAAACTGGAAAAAGAAACTTTCTGAAGTCTGATGTCCCAAAATTCGTAGAAATTGAAAATTGGACCTGGGGTTAGGGACAAGGTCGACCCTACCCTAGGTCAAGTTTGAGGTTGTCCTTGACCTAGGTCAGGGTCAAGGTTGACCTTGACCTAAAAGGTTTTCCTTGACCCAAAAAGTCAAAATCCTCAGTTTTACAGAAAAAGTTGTCATAAATAGGCTGGAAATGGAAGGAGAGAAGTAGAATAGGGGGAAAATAGCCAGATCCATGCCAAGACCCATTCAAGGTGCTTGACATGATCCTAGATCACTTACTCAAAGGGATAAACACTATTAATATGGAAGTGATTCCATTTTAAGATGATATATTTAGCTCCAACTTTAGCAAGAATATGGAATCGATGCAAACTCTTGGTAAAGTAGGTCATAATGAAAAGATAATGTTATTAAAATGAAAGGGACAAAGAGATCCTCAAGCCCCTAGAGACTCAAGTATTTTTCAACTCTAAGATCAAAATAGCAATGAAATCTCTAGAAAAAGAGAAAAGAAAAAGAGTGTGATTATCTTGCCCAATGAAAACTTATGTCTCATTGTGAAGCACACAAGGAAACTGTGCAACTAGAAAGATGGAATTGAACTGCCTAGTGAATGTGGCTACTCACTAGTCAACCTATCAAGGATTTACTCTTAAGAGAATTCTATTCTATAAGAGTAAAACCAAAAAACAAAAGAGATCCAATCTTAACGACACCTTCGACCTTAAGGGATCAAAATATATTTGAAACTGGAGGGATCAAGAGATCCTAAAATATAAGTGCATGCTTTAAGGATTAATCATTGATCCAAAAAGGGAGAAAAAGTATCTTGAAAAATAATATATATGTAAATTAAAAAGTGTCTGTATGTGCAATAAGTGAGAAGAGCATATGGCCCCATGTTAAAGTCATTGCTAACACTTTAACAAGAGCAATGGATTTGACAGAAACATAAACAACTCCATTGATTATGTTTTCACTATGAGATGCCCCAAGATAAAGACAAATCAAGGGAAACAATACATAAACATAAAGAGAACATAGAAGGGATCTACCTACTCTAGAGTCAATATGATCATAAGATAATATATATGATATTATTGCAAATGAATTGACATCATTCACCAAAGAAAGTAGAACTACAATCACAAAGGAGGAAAGATCACATAAGAAATACAAAGGAGAATCTTTTTAGACCATGACCTAGAGGCCAAAAAGAATCAGTGCTACCAAATCATGAATCCAAGCATATTTACATAAGGAAACATGTATGAAAAATAGTACAAGTACACCATAACATTAAACAACATATGTAAGAATAAAGATACATATAGAAGAATGGTACAAAAAGTTTGATTCTTCATCACCTTGTACCAATAGAGAAAAAAAGATCATATAAAAGAATCTAACAACATTTAGAAAACACATCATGGGAGAAATACAATACAATAGACAAACACACAAAATAGGCTACCATGAAGGACTACCTAATCAAGCACATTGCCTACTCTCCCCATCTCATTGTATATCATTTAGGGAAGGTGGGTAACTCACAAGAGGGACTATATCCAACATAGTAGGAATGATAGTCAGTTCCAAACAAGGATCCTCGTGAGAATCACAATGTTTAATTCTAGGTGTAAGTGTCAATTGTAAGGAAAGCATATTAGGTAAATCAATGTCAATGCCAATGTCAATAGTGTCATATTCATCATTAACATCATTAAAATTATCAAGAGGATCTCTTCATCTAGATTAATCAAAATAGGATCTAAGATATCAATAGAATCATTAGAATCATGCATCTTAACATCATTATTTGCAACAACTTCTTCTAACACATCATGCATAGTTTTATCCAAAGAAGGTAAAGATTTTTGAAGAATATAATTATGAGCTTTAGCTTGAGCATGATGCTTTTTAAAACATTTTTTAGTAGATCTATTACATTTTGTTTTTCTTGAAATTTGTTGGGAACTAGGAGGAATAATTACTAGATCCTTTACAAGTTCTATAGGAGGATTAATAGGATTATTAGCAGACTGATGAGAAAAAGGAAGAGCTTGATAAATAGTTATAGAAGCCATAGATAAAGGAGGTATGGAAGGTATAGGAAAAATACCAATGTTAAAATCCATAGGAGGTAAACTTAACTCAAGAATCTTGTAATGTGTATAAGATTGATATGAGCAGGAAAGATGATCAGATCTAAAAGGACATATATTAGGTAATGAAGGCCAAAATAAGTTGATGTTAATAGAATCCCTGGGCCTAGAAGTGTGATATAAACTATGATTAACCATCTTTACTTCATCATCATAAATTTTTTTAAGACATTTATGAATAGGTAAAGCAACAACATGCATGGCATTTAACCATGGTAAACCAAGCTTAATTTGAAACTGATTAGAAGTAGGAATAAAAAAAAAGGTAGTGTTCACAATTTTTTTTCCCAAAGTTCAACCGGTAAATCAATAGAACCAAATGATGGATAAAGAAAACTATTACAATTTTGAATCCACACATCTGATGTATCATAAAAATCACAATGCAAACCTTTCATAAAAATATTTTCTTCTATAATAACATTGACTGAGGTAGGATCAAAGACAACCATGTGTGGGTATCTTAGTAATCTTAGCATAAGTATAAGGGGGACCCTCAGGAGCTTTAATAGTCTCAGAATCATCAAAGGTAATCAAAAGTTTCCAAGGTCATTGTTCCTTAGGTTGTTGTCGAGGTTTATATTGAGGCTTCAATTTAGGCTTATGTTTCCATTGACAGAGAGCTAAAACTTGAGATTGACGTAGAGATTGAGATTGAGGTGCAGCTCGATTGAACCACATGCTCCACTTGATTAACAACATGATTAAGAACACCCTTCTTTGAATCATACACAATATCCATAGAAGATGACTGAGCAATACTATTAGTATCATGTGTTGGTAAATGATTCATATAGATTTGCAGATTTTGATTAGGAGGAAAAACAAATTTATTCCCACTACCATCAAAATTATCAATAGATAAAGCATTAGAATCAATTAAGTCCTTAACCTTATGTTTTAAAGAATAACATTTCTTAGTATCATGACCATTCTAGTGATGATATTTTTTGGAAATATAAGAGGAGTAACTGAGAGGGGAGAGGTGAATAAATTATCACTAAAATAAATCCCAGATCCCTTAGATGTCAGTACAAAACAAACCCTGTGAAAACTCAACTCTGCTGAAGCTCAACAAACACATAGACAAAATATTGTAACTTGGTAAATATTGAAATAGCTCAGTAAATGCCTAACATAAAAATCTTAATATATTATCTATGATTAATGTTACTTTAACTTAGTTTTCACACATAAGATAAATAGTGTGAATACACTTGATGCCAAGATTTAACGTGGTAACCCAATTTGGGAAAAACCACCAATTATTGATTTTCACTCTTCTAAAGTGGGTTCTATTAGGAGCCAAACTTGTTAAAGGTTAAAAAACACACTATTAGGTGTGACCCTATTAGAGGATTTAATCACCGTGTTAGGAGTGGCCTTGTTAGAGGTCTTTAGATAATTGAATAGAAATGCCACATTGTTAGAGGATTTAAAAATAATTGTTAAGCCAACTTTTATAATGGTTAGAGAGTAACAATGAGATTACCTAATTCCTGATGTAACTGAATTTTTGATTATAGATCTCAATTCTGGCTTATATACTTGATCCTTCTTGATCAAATGTATCTTTGCATCTCAAAAAGATATTCTTCTTATCCATCTAATTTTCTTCCTCTTAGCATCACCAAATCTTCAATTATGTTCCAGTATGCTTCATTATCTAATCCTCAACTTGAACTTATATTTATATCTTTCATATTTTCAAGTTGGCTTGAATGCAACTTATAATAATTAAAATTCATCTTCTCAATCGGCTAGAACCAATAGACAAATCAATTGAACTTAATATGCCAAAAAAAGAAAATATTTCATTAGCCAACCCTGCTCGGTAGACACTAACTTATAAATGATTTTCCTGTGTTAACCAAGTGAACTCAGTTAACATTGCATATTCACAAAGTTCCTTTGGTAATCGAGTGAGCTCAGTCAACACTAGTTCCATCCTACATTTTTTTCATTAACAGAGTGAGCTTGGTTAATACTCAACTTTCACAAACTTTCCTTTGACACTCGAGTGAACTTGGTAGACACTGTCTTCTGAAGTAAGCAAACTCTGAAAAGCTCGGTAGACATAGGAAACTATCTTCAATGCCTAAGTGAGCTAAACATACACTGACTAGAAATGATATGACATGTTGTTTAACATTAAAGACAATACACAATTAATCAATTGTATTCAACAATCTCCCTCTTTGGCATTGATGGAAACACAAAATGTCATAATGCAATAAAATTTTAGAGAAAGAATAAAGTAAGGAACATATCCTTAGTTTCATTCTAATTCTCATCCATGAGAACTCCCTTTATAAGTGTGAACTCCTTCTATCTTCATTTTCTCCCTCTGTTAGAAAACTTTTTTTCTTCAACATCTTCTTCTAATAGCAAACTCTATCTTTGATATCAGACCAAGTTCATTCTCCCTTATTGACATCTCTTTCTTTTTTTCTTTATAAAATTTCTATGAGATATGAAATCAAACTTCTCCCTCTTTAACTCTCATGCCAAAGACAATATTTAGTGAATATTAATGTACCTTATGTACCGATTCATTTGAATTATGCCCTTTGTCAATACTGCACCAATTGATCAATCTACAACATGCTCTAGATGATGCATCACTAGACTTCATTTTGTGAGCTTCAGATAGGGGAATGACCCCTAGCTTACCTCTTAGATATAGAAATGCATCCTTAGGTAATGGTTTCATGAATATGTCTGCAATTTGTTCTTTATCTTGTACCATTTCTCTCAAAAAATAATATTTTAAAGAAATATGTTTTGTTCTAGTATGAATCATTGGATTCTTAATTATATTAATTACACTGGTGTTATCACAGTATAGAGCCATTGGATCCTTGATCTCTATCTTCATATCTGCCAACAATTGTTTGAACCAAACAATATTAGAATAATTAACTATTGTTGCCACATATTCTGCCTTTTTTGTGGATTGAGAAATACAATTATGTTTCTTGCTTGTCCAAGACACTAGTCTTTTATCGAGAAAGAATGCTGCACCACTAGTGCTCTTTCTATCATCAATACTTCCTGCCCAAATCAACATCTGTGAATACTTTTAAATCCAAATTGCCTCCTATTTTGTACCATTAACCATATTCTTCAGTACCTTTTAGATATCTCATGATTCTTTTGATTGCCATCATGTGATTTTCTTTGGGATTTGTTGAGAATCTTGCCACCATACTGACTTCTAATGCAATATTAGGCCTTTAATGCATTACGTACTATAGTTTTCCAATCATTGATCTATATGTGGTCTAAGCTACCTCTTTGGAATCATCATTTTTGGAAAGCTTATGTCTAGTAGACATAGGAGTTCCAATTGGTCTTGAGTCTTCCATTCCAAATTTCTTTAGTATCTCCCTAATATATTTAGATTGATTAATGTAGCTACCATCTTTCTTCTACTGGATATGTAATCCAACAAAGAATTTTATTTCTCCAAACATAGCCATCCCAAATTTTTTACTCATTTCTTTTGAAAATGCCTTGCACAAGTCATCATTTCTATGAATAAAGTGTCATCTAGGAATATTTCTACCAACACAATCTTCTTATCTAGTCCTTCTTTGATATGCAGACTACTATTATCATTTGTTCTTTGAAAACCAAGCTATATCAACTAGTTGTGAAGTCTTTCATACCAATCTTTGGGAGCTTGTTTTAGACCATATAATACTTTGTGTAATTTTTAGATCATATCTCTTTTGCTAGGATCTGCAATACCTTCGAGTTGTTCTATGTAGACTTCCTCATCAAATTTCCATTCAAGAATGCATATTTTACATCCATTTGATAAACTTGAAATCCGTTGTGTGCTACATATGCTAGTAAAGTTCTAACACCTTCTAATCTTGTAACAAGAGCAAAAGTTTCACCATAATCAATACCTCCTTCTTGAGAATAACCTTTACATACTAACCTTATTTTATTTCTGGAAACTTCTCCATCTTCATTTAGCTTATTTTTGAATACCCACTTAGTGCCAATTACATTTTTATCCTTGGGTCTAAGAAAAAGATTCCAAGTTTTGCTCTTCTCTATTTGTTATATTTCTTTATTCATTACTTCAATCCAACTTTCATTATCCAAAGCATCTTTAATATTTCAAAGTTCAAACTCAGCAAGTAAACATGTACCTTTCAATTTGTTTCTTGTCATTTTTCCATCTGATCTGTCTCCAATGATTTAGTTAGGTGCATGATACCTTCTGACATATCTTGCTAGCATAGGTACTTTGAATTTGGAGTTTGTTTCACTGATTTCTTCATTATCTTATGTGATAATCTTAGGTCCCACTATCTATGACTCAAGTCCATCAGACTTGGTTTTCTCTAGTAACAACTCGGTAGCTTATGACTACGACTTGGGTCCTTCAGATTATGACTTGGGTTGCACTAATTGAAACTCGATAGCTTTTGAAGATTTTGGGGACTTGGGAGGTGAGGTCTCCTTTCTTCCAGATAGATTTGGTAGAGTATCAGGTCTATAGTAAATAAATCTTTTGTAATTTTTAGGCTCTTTGTTTCTTTCTTCTTCACTCTTTTCTGCAAACTCGTCAATTCTCACATGTGCGCTTTCTATGATTTTATAAGTAGACAAATTCAAACATGTGTATGCTTTACTTGTATAGGAGTATACTAGGAATGTGCCTTCATCACCTTTGACATCAAATTACCCTTCCTAGATTCTTTCAGGATATAACATTTGTTGCCAAATACTTTCAAGTAACTTACATTTGGTTTGTAGCCATACCATATTTCATAAGGAGTTTGATTTGAGTCTTTCTTCAATTGTACTATGTTCAAGGTATGCACTACAATATCGATTGCTTCCTTCCAATATTTGATTGCAATATTCTTTTCTATCATCATTGTTCTTACACAATCCATGATGGATTTGTTCCTTCTTTCAACTATATCATTCTGTTGAGGTGTACCAAGGGTTAATACCTAGCTCTTAATTCATTTTTCAATGTAGAATTCATTGGAAATAAATTCACCACCTCTATCTAATCTCAAATATTTTAGCTTCTTTCTAGTTTCTTTTTCTACTTTTGCTAGATAACACTTGAATTTTTTGAAAAGCTTTAGATTTTTCTTTTAGATACATTACAGTCATCATTCTAGAATAGTCATCAACAACAAGAATAAAAAACTTATCTCCACTATAACTTTCTATTCCAATAGGTCCACATAACTTTGTATGTACAAGCTTTAAGACTTCTTCAGAATGACAGTTCTTGCTTTTGAAACTAGTTTTTCCCATCTTACCAATTTGACAATTTTTGTATAGACCCATATCAAGTTTCCTCAAGCTAGGAATACCTCTTAATCTTTTGTATTTTCTTATCTTAACCAGGTTATCAAAGTTCACATGACATAATCTTTTATGCCATAAGCAACTTTCTTCTACTTGAGTAATAAAACATTAACTTTTACTGAGATCTAGATAGAATAGATTACCTTTTGTTTGTTTGCCACATCCAACTAGATTTCCTTTTCCATCTAGTAGTTTGGCCTTCCCATTCATAAATTATACCTTGAATCCAATATTATTCAATTGTTCCACACTCAATAGATTATGTTTTAGGCCATCAACCCAATAAGCATTGTGACATCTAAGTTCATTGGTCAATGAGATACATCATTTTCCCTTTATGCAACAAGGTTCATTGTTTCCAAATCTCACACCACCACCATCATAATATTCCATGTGCTCAAACTTTTTTTTGTCTCCAATCATAATCCATGTGTCATTTTTTCTAACATGAGAGATAAGTGCCATTTTATCTCCTTCATCAATCAGATTCATCTTTTACAACAATATATACCATTTCATCTTCACTGTTATCAAAATCTTTAGCCATAAAACAAGATTTCTTACCTTTGTCCTTGTAGTTTTTAAGTTCCTTCTTTCCTTTGTACTTATTGTTTTTCTTTTCATCCTTGTCTTCTTTTCTTGGGCACCTTGCAGTAATGTGATCAACTTCTTCACAAGAAAAATTGATTAGAGGAATCTTACCTTTGTACTTTCCTCTACCTTTGGAATATTTCCTTGCAAGTAGGGCACTTCAAGATCATTTTCTAAACTTTTTTCTTCTTCATCACTTTTAGATTGATTGGCCTTTGATTTCTTACCCTTTCTTTAAGTGAAAGCTTGGCTTCAAATGTAGACTTAATGCCTTTGGAACTAGGGACATAGTTATCATAGTTATCTAACTCAAAAGTTGTCAATCTTCCAACTAGAACATCCAAAGTTATTTTTCTATTTGGATCACATCTCATCTCTTTAATCGTAGGCACTCTAGTTGCATAGATAGGAAGAAGGGTTCTGAGTACCATGCTTAAAATTGTTTTGTCATCAATGTCTCCTTCAAATGATTTGGTTGTGCTCACACTTGCTTTAATTCTCTCAACATATTTTGCAATATTTTCATCTTCTCACATCTTCATTTGATCATATTTCCCTCTGAGACTTCTAGCTCTAGCTCTTCTTGCATTATCATCTCCTCCATAGATGTCTTTTAGTTTGATCCACATATCATAAGTTGTAGTACAATTTTTTACTTCATCAAATTCAACATAATTAAGAGTAGAAGCTATGCCAATCATCATGATGTTATGATTTTTCTTTTTAGCAATATCTTCAACTAATAATGTTCTAGTAGGAGTCTTGTATTCATTATCAAGATACTTACAACCTAAATCACTAATAGTTACCAAATGTAACCTCATAAATCCTTGCCATGTTGTAAAGTTATCTTGGTTTAACTTGGGAATCTTTCTTCTGTAAGGCATCCTAATCTTTAGCTTTGGTCCATAAAACCTTCTATGCAAGCACCAAACACTCTGCTACCAATTGTTGAAAATATAAGAGGAGTAACTGAGAGGAGAGGGATGAATCAATTATCACTAAAATAAATCCCAGATCCCTTAAATGTCAGTACAAAATAAACTATGTGAAAACTCAACTCTGTTGAAGCTTGGCAAACACAAAGAAAAAATGTTGTAACTCAGTAAATACTAAAATAGCTTAGTAACTGCTTAACATAAAAATATTAAGATATTATCTATGATTAATATTACTTTAACTTAGTTACACACACATAAGATAAATAGCATGAACACACTTGATACCAAGATTTAACGTGGAAATCCAATTTGAGAAAAACTACCAATTGCAACTAGTTATTGATTTTCACTCTTCTAAAGTGAGCCCTAATAGGAGCAAACCCTATTAAAGGTTACAAAACACGCTGTAAGGTGTGACCCTGTTAGAGGATTTAATCACCCTATTTGAAGTGGCCTTGTTAGAGGTCTTTAGACAATTCAATAGAAATGCCACCTTGTTAGATGATTTACAAATAGTTGTTAAGCCAACTCTGTTAAGAGATTTAGATCACTACTACAATGGTTAGATAGTAACAATGAGATGACTTGATTCCTGATGCAACTGAATTGCCAATTACAAATCTCAATTCTAGCTTGTATAATTGATCCTTCTTGATCTAATGTATCTTTGCATCTCAACAAGGATATTCTGCTTATCCTTCTAATTCACTTCCTCTTGGCATCATCAAATCTTCAATTATGTTCCACTATTCTACATTATCTAATCCTCAACTTGACCTTATATTTATATCTTTTATATTGTCAAGTTATCTTGAATAGAACTTAGAATAATTAATATTCATCTTCTCATCCGGCTAAACCAATAGACAAATCAATTGAATTTAATATGCCAAAACAAGAAAATCCTTCATTAGCCGACCCTGCTTGATAGACACTAATTCAGAAATAATTTTCCTATGTTAACCAAGTGAACTCAGTTAACATTGCATATTCACAAATTTCCTTTGGTAACCGAGTGAGCTTGGTTAACACTAGGTCCATCCAACATTTTCTTCATTAACCAAGTGAGCTTAGTTAACACTCAACTTTTGCAAACTTTCTTTTGATGCCTAAGTGAAGTTGGTAGACACTATCTTTTGAACTAGGAAAACTCTAGAATGCTCAGCAGACATAGGAAACTATCTTTAATGCACTAGTGAGCTTGGCATACATTGACTGGAAATGATATGACATTTTGTGTAACATCAAAGACAATACATAATTAACCAATTGTATTCAATAGATATTGGCAAAAATCTTTCAGATCAAAAGATTTGGACGTCATTGTAGTAGGTAAAAGGGGTCGAATAGGAGCTAAAGTGATCACATTAGCATTTAACAACCTATTCATAATAGAATGTGATGATTCAGAAAGAGGAGTAAATGTATGATTCAATTGAAAAGAAGTGGATGCAGAAGTGGCATTATGAGATGCAACATCAACTTAACAAAAACATTTGCTTGTTTATTTATCTTGACATAGTTATTGAATTTTTGAACTTTATTTGGATTAGGAGTAGTATTTCTTTTATCAACTAAAACACAAGTCATTAGAGTGATTCTCTCAAATTGAATCACTTGTAATTGATAATGATAAAGTGTTGCACAAAGTTGTTGAAAATAAGTAATTTTAGTAAGCATACTCTTATCTCTAATATCATTTTCAAATTTAAAATAAGCATATGTTGAATATCAATATTAGGAACATGATAGGAATTATGAGCATGCAAATGCTTAAATCTACCAATAAATTCAATCAATTTTTCTTTTGAATTTTTTGTAGAATGCATCAAATCAATCAAAGACACTTACAGGCCAATGTTGTTTTGAAATTATTGAATAAATGCATTGGCAAGTTTTTGAAATGAATTAATAGAATAATGTGTCAAAGAACAAAACCATTGTAAATCCTTGTCACAAAAATTTTGAACAAACAACTTAGCTAAAATCCTATGATCATGAGCATAATCACTTAAAAGGATTTGAAATGTTTTTACTTGATGAATTGGGTCTACCGTACCATTGTAATTCTCAAGACGAGGCATATTGCCTTGCTAAGGAACAAGAGTACAGACGATATCTTGAGACAAAGGACTTCCCATGTAAAGATGACATAGTTTGAGCTAAACTGATAATAGTTGAATCATGAATAGAAATAAGAGAACTATAAATATTAGAAACACTAGGTAAAGTGTATGAAGCTACATGAATGGATGACACAATTGGAGGAACACTAGGGACCTAAAATTGGCAGAGGATTGGAATAATTAAAAGGAAAATTATGATAAGAAGGTTGTGATATAGGAAGGGACACAAGAGGAACACTCATAGAGGGAACCGTTGCAGTCACAAAAGATGGAGTATAAGTAAAAACACTAGGGAAAGGAATAGAATAATGTTCTACTCTAATGATAGGAGGAAACAACCCTAAATCTTGAGCTTCTTGAGCTAAAGGTTTAACATTGGAATGCACAAGGTGAGTAATACCACATAAGAGATTAGCACCTTGGTCACTATCATGAAGAACTTTCTTAAGAGCATCTATAGCTTGAATAGAATCTTGATTATGGTTTTCTTGAAGAAGCCAATTACCCATTTTATCAAATTCAGTTGAAAGTTTTTGGACTTGTTTAGGAGGAACTCTTAAAGCATCATCCTCATCATTAGATGAGTGAGAAGATTTTTGATTCATAAGAGGAATAGAATTAGGAAGAATCAAAGTCTCATCTAGAATCCTAAGGAAAGGAGAAGAAGACTCAGGCTCAAAGATACTCATAAGCCTACGATTGCATCAAATCTTAAGATTAGAAGTAGGACTAGAAGTTATAAAGATCATAAACCAATGCAATGAACTCAACTAATAAAACATAAAGCATACATATTTTTGTATTTTGAAAGAGATTTTGTAATTTTGTATTTTTTTTTGTATTTGTAATGTTAAAATGCAAGAGCATAAACTAAATCTAATCTTAATGCAAGAAAATACCTAATAAATATGAAATGAAATTTAACACCACAAAACACAATAGGGCATCTAATTCCACAAAAGAAAAGAGGGTAAGTGTTTCAGGTTCACCAAAATGAATAGAAAGAAAATAGGACCTATCTTGAACTCGAATTCCCAAAAGGATTGATCCAAATTGATTAACTAGAAGGAAATGATCAATGCACAAGTGGATCAAGCAATGGAGAATAGGGAGAAAAGAGATCCTATGGTCTTGCCATTTGAAATTTAAAATAAATAGAAGAAAAATACTTACCTTGAAGTAGGAAAAATTTGAAAAATGTTGATTTTTGATGTGTACAATTTTGGGGATCTCTACAACCTATTTCGGACTTGAAATGTCAAGAGGGAGAAACCTCAAAAAAAATTGTCCTTTTGAAGGGATGTTTACCTTAACCCTGATAGTGAGGCACAATCTTACCTTGGGACACAATTATACCCTGAAAAGTCTACCTTGAGCTACACCATTCTTACGAAATTTATGTTCTCAAATCCCATAAGTTCGACGAAAAGGGTATCCAAATATGCTCTTTAATTCATTGTTCCACACTTGTATCTTCAAGAAATATGGTTTGTTTGTTTGGATGGGGGGTTTTCCTTGGTCAAACCTTAGTTTGGAATGAACCTTGAAATAAAACTGAAATTTCAATATGTATAAACAAAGTAAATGAAACTATTCACCTTGCTTATATAGAAATCCTCGTGGAGGATTTAAATCCTTTAATCCACAAGTATAGATGCTCCAAATGAATGTAGAAATGTATGTAGGATGTCTCAAATCAATGACATTATGCCTTCAAGACCAATCTTGAGTGTACCTTTTCATAGGAAGAGGATTGAATGAATGTGGATGGAGAAATATTCAACAAGAGGGCTCCATAGAGATTGAATCCTTCAATAGCTAACAATGGACCTCCTTGATGAATTGGATGCTTGAACACTTGAACACTTGTACACTTGAATTCTTGATATATAGTATATCTTCACTTCATAGAATAATTGTTTGTTCGATATCTCTGGTGTGCGTAAATTTCATAATAGGTGTATGTCACAATGAGGGAAGAAGGCTTCCTTATATAGAGATCTAGGGCACAAACTCCTAAAGAAGGATGACATGGGAGCATTAAATCCCAACTAATCTTAACCCCTAGAAGTGGACCTAGATTAAATACAATTTAAGAGTCTACCATTCTAAATCCTAAAACAACCAACCCGGAAGCAAGAAAAAGAAACTTTCTGAAGCCTGATGTCCCAAAACTCCCAGAAATTAAAAATTGGACTTGGAGTCAAGGAAAAGGTCGACCCTGCCCTAGGTCAGGGTCAAGGTTTTCCTTGACCTAAGTTAGGTCAAGGTCAAACTTGACCTAAAAGGTCATCCTTGACCAAAAATTCAAAGTCCTTAGTTTCATAGATAAAGTTGTCAAAAATAGGCTGGAAATGGAGGGAGAGAAGAAAAACAAGGGAAAATAGCCAAATCCATGTAAAGACCCATTCAAGGTGCTTGACATGAGCCTAAATCACTTATTTGGAGGGCTAAACACTATTAACATGGAAGTGATTCCATTTTAAGATGATACATTTAGCCCCCACTTTAGCAAGAATATGGACTTGATGCAAACTCTTGGTAAAGTAGATCATAATAAAAAGATAATCTTATTAAAATGAAAGGGACAAAGAGATCCTTATGCCCCCAGAGACTCAAGTCTTTGACAACTCTAAGATCACAATAAGAGAGACATCTCTAGAAAAATAGAAAATAAAAAGAGTGATTATCTCACCCAATGAGAACTTCTGTCTCTTTGTGAACCACATAAGGAAACTATGCAACCAAAAAGATGGAATTGAACTACCTAGTGAATGTGGCTACTCACTAGTCAACCCATCAAGGATTTACTCTTAAAAATATTCTATTCTATAAGAGTAAAACAAAAAAATAAAAGAGATCCAATCTTAAGGACACCTTCGACCTTAAGGGATCGAAATATATTTGAAACTAGAGGGATCAAGAGAACCTAAAATATAAATCCATGCTTTAAGGATTAATCATTAATCCAAAAAGGTAGAAAATGTATCTTGAAAAATAATATATATGTTTTAAAAAGTGTGTGTGTGCAATAAGTGAGTAGAGTGTATGCCCCCATGTTAAAGTCTTTGATAAAACTTTAACATGAGCAATGACTTTGACAAAAACATAAACAACTCTATTGATTATGTTTCCAATACGAGATGCCCCCAGATGAAGATAAATCAAGGGAAACAATACATAAACATACAATAAACACATAAGGGATCTATCTACTGTGGGATTAGTATGATCATAAGATAATATATATATGATATTATTGCAAATGAATTTACATCATTCCCCAAAGAAAGTAGAACTACAATCACAAAGGAGGAAAGATCACATAAGAAATACAAAGGATAATCTTTTCAAACCATGACCTAGAGAAAAAAAAGAAACAGTGCTGCCAAGTTGCAAATCCAAGCAAATTCACACAAGGAAAAATGTACGAACAATAGTACAAGTAAAACAGAACATTAAACAACATATGTAAGAATAAAGATACATATAGAAAAATAGTACAATAAGTTTGATTCTTTTATTACCTTATACCAATAGAGAAAAAAGATCATATAAAATAATCTAACAATATTTAGCAAACACATCATGGGAGAAATACAATACAACAGACAAACAAACAAAAAAGGCTACAAGGAAGGACTAGCCAATCA
This sequence comes from Cupressus sempervirens, assembly GCA_028749045.1. Classification (NCBI taxonomy): domain Eukaryota; kingdom Viridiplantae; phylum Streptophyta; class Pinopsida; order Cupressales; family Cupressaceae; genus Cupressus; species Cupressus sempervirens. The sequence continues at coordinate 509,406,715 of CM053788.1, read as the reverse complement.
AGCATGCCACCTACTTTCCCCATCTCATTGTATATCATTTTGGGAAGTAGCCGACATGGTAGCCGACATATGGCCGACATGTTATAACCCTAAAGTGGTTTAATACTTGTATAAAAAGGGCTTAGGGTTGGGTATTTTTCATGTGTGGTGATACGAAATTGGTTCTTGCGGTGGTATTGAGCTGTAAGGGATTACGGATTGTAATCAGGTTGTAATCACTGGATTGTAATAAGATCAGACTTGCTGTTTGGTGGACATAGCCCAGGGATTGGGTGAACCACGTTAAATCTTGGTGCCTTGTGTTCATTTCTGTGTGTTCTATTATTTTCTGTTATTGGTTATATTTGCATGTAGTTTTTATTTCTGTCCGTGGTTTATCCTAACACTCTTGCCATATACCATTAAAACATTTGAAAAATATCAAATTTTTCTTTTAAAAAAATCATTGTCGTCATTCTTGAGTAATCATTAACAAATAGGGTAACGTACTTGTCACCTTTTTAGCTTTGCAAATCAATCAGTCCACATAAATCAGTATGAACTAATTCTAGAATTTCTTTAGAAGTATAAGTCTTACTTTTAAAACTAGACTTTTTCATCTTGCCTAACTGACATTGTTTGCAAATCACATTATCAGGTTTCTTTAGATTTGGCAAACCTCTGACTATTTTAATCTTATTGATATTGACCAAATTGTCACAATTTACATGACATAACCTTTTGATCAAAATTTACAACAAGAAAAGTAGCATCATTCATGTCAAGATAAAATAGATTACCTCTAGTCCAATCTCCACTTCCAATTAGTTTTCCATCAGTGTCATATATCTTAGCCTTTCTATTATCAAATTCAACTTTGCAACCTAAACTATTCAATTGTGGCATAATCAATAGATTATAGTTAAGTCCTTCAGCATAGTAAGCATTGCCACACATGATCTTTTCTGTCAATTTTTTTGATCCTTTTTCATTTTATTAGACAAGGTGCATCATTACTAAATCTAACTCTATTTCCATTGTAATAATTAAGGGTAATGAACCTACTTTTGTCTCTACGTATGTGATGTGAACATCCAATGTCAATGATCCATCTATCATGATTGTTCACATAATATATCAATGCAATTACCTCATCTTCATCGGAATCATCTTTCATAGAAACATAAACAACTTCACGATCATGATCATCATATTCTTTTTCAACAATGTAACAAGCCCTCTTTCCTTTGTCCTTTGTTACTATCATCTTTTCTACCTCTATATTTGTCTTCATTCTTGTTGTTTGACTTATCAAGACATCTTGCTACAATATGACCAACCTCATTACAATTAAAGCATATAATGGGTAACTTACCTTTTTATTTTCCTTTGCCTCTATGAAATTTTCTAGCCAGTAGTGCTTTTATTTCTTCTAGCTCTTCATCATGTGTATTACTGTCACTAGCAGTAGGTTTGACTTTTTTCTTTTTCTTATCTTTTGGTTCTTTTAGTGTCAGCTTAGCTTTGAAATCAAACTCAACATTCTCAAATTGTAAATTATCAAAATTTGAAAGTTCAAAAGTAGTGAGTCTACCAACCAGTCCTTCAAGGGTCAGATTACTACTAGGAGTACACCTCAGTTCTTGTATAATAGAGACTCTAATAGCATAGATAGGTAGTAGGGCTCTCAATACTTTGCTGATCATAGTCTCATCTTCAATCTATCCATCAAATCCTTGAATTGCATTAAAAACATCTTTGATCCTTGCATAATACTAGACTATAGTCTCACCTTCTTGCATCCTCATTTCATCAAATTTCCCTCTTAAAATTTGAACTTTGGCTCTCAGCACATTCTTATCTCCTCCATATATCTTTTGTAGGGCATCCCACATCTTCTTAGTAGAATCATGTCATCAAACCCTGAATAGCTTAGGGAAGATGTAATCTTTATTATTGTCTAATTGTGTTCCTTCTTCTCTTTCAATTGTTCAACACTTGGGGGCTCCATTTGGATTAACATGCTCAGTGGTGATGGTTGACTGTGCATAATCTCCAAGACCTCCTAGATGTAGCTTCATCAAAATTTTCCATGCAGGATTTTTTTCCTTGTTTAGCTTGTTCACCTCCTTTCTGTACATCTTGTTCTTTAGCTTTAAGTACCTTCAAACTTTCTCTTCATAAGCACTTGGTGCTCTGACACCAATTGTTGGAATGTTTATAATAATCGAGAAGGGTCGAAGGGGGGCATGAATTAGTTATCCAAGGTCCAAATGTACAAATAAAACTTTTCAATCCTTCAACTTATACTTATGCATGCATTGATCATTCAATATCTTAAACATATGCATATTGTTATCCTAAGTCAAAATAAATATGAAGAAATTTAAACATGTAATACCAAAAAACCAATCACACATTTTACACAAGGATTTTATGTGAAAACCCAATTTGGGAAAAACCACTAGTAACATGCTGCAAATTTTTACTCTTCCAAAGTGAGCCCTATGAGGAGCCAACTAACTAGTCAGTATATTATCTTAGTAATGAAGGATTGGACATCTATTTACAATAATACTATGGTTAAACAACATTAGGTGTCTGACTCAAAATAGCATACTGAACTCATTTGATTAATCAATTTGGGAGTGTAAACTTGAAATGGTGACTGCAAAGTATATGCTCTAATTTTCCTTTAAAGTCATTACAACTAAAGAAAAGACGATGCTGAAGGAAATCTATACTAGAAATGGAAATAACAACTTAACTTAGAACTTAAGATAATGCTACAAATGGTAAACCTAGTTGTGCATCTATGTTGTAGGAAACAACCAATGGTTCTATTACCAAGTGGCTACAGGAGCAAAAAAGTATAGCTACTTCAAGAAATCTTAATTCCAATTACTACTTAAATCATGAGCTAAGTTCACCTTTTGCATGGGGCCCCATAGAAGAATGATTGAATTAGAAACTCAAAGACTAAGATCTGAAAATATCATTCATTCATTCATGGAAACATAAGTACAAGATGAAGATATCAAAGTTGTATTTACTACTTGTTGGATAACAAAAAGGATTTCCTGAACATCTCCCTTTTTAGGAATCATGAACTCCAACTTATTTATAAACAACTAGAAAACATAACTCCTAAGAACTAGGATGCTCCCATTTAGGAATACAACAACTTTTAGTTATAAGAGAAACAACAACATTTAATGTAGGAGTAAACTACATTCAAATACACAGAAATATAGGAACACATGACCGTTGGATTTCCTCCAAAATAACTATTGAATGAATTGATTCGGTCTGCAACAAAAATAGCCACTGATTGGAAATAATGGAGCCATTATGAATCTTGAAAGTAGTTTATTGTCTTGATGATGCCATTTCAATGTCGAGTCTTCTTTTCCTGTTGACCTATCCTTTTCTACAAGATATTAGTGCACACAAAAATTGCAACACTACCCAAGATAAAGATTCATAATAAAATTTTCCCTACTTTAGCATTATCCTCATCACATGGCTACAAGAATGCTACCCCATTAATGCAAAATGTAAAGAAAACCAAATTTCATCATACATAGCCACGCAATCCATATATTCAACATATTCATTTAGTCTTAAAAGTATTAAATACACACATAAGCATAACATAAAAACATAGAGAGTCTAAATATTGTTTATGAGAAACTCATGAAATACCAAGTCTTAAATGGGCTCATCATTTCCCCCTAGCTTGACCTTTTGTTGGTCCCATAAAAAACATAAAGTTCTTGAGTCTAGTTGTCATCCTCTAGTCAGTAGGTGATTTCTATCCAACACCTCCCTTGTCAAAACTTTAGTAAATCCTTTGGTTTCCCTATGCCTTTCCCACCTATTCATTTCACCCACCATATCATAATTGTCTAAGTTCTCTAAATTCACTAATAGAGGAGAAATAACCAAAGGCAGATGAGATGTAAGTGGAATCCAAAAACTTTGTCTTACTCTTACCATGGAGATATACCATGGTGCACGCCTATTTCCCATGCTAAAATTAAGAGGTAAATGTGGCTCCTTATCTCTTATTTCCTTGGTTAAACTGATCCAATGCCACTAGATGAAGTTCATGGCTTCAAGAAACTCAAAATTAGCTAACTGATTATACTCATCAAATGTTGCATTCTAAAGTGGGTAAATGGTCTTACTACCTAAGTTTGAAGGTGCAATCCTTAACCAATTGTAATAACAAGTTTTAGGTTCCTTAGCTTCTGGTTTCAGATAGAGGGGAATTTCTTCCTCCAATTCCCTATATATCTTGTCTTGGGATTCATGACTAATTTCATTTTGAATCGATGACATAAGAGATCTCAATTAGATATCCCCAATGTGCAATAAAGGATTCTAGACTCTATCATTCATGATTGTTAAGTTATGGAGAAAGAACTCACATAAATAAAATATAATGGTTGCAGGAGAATTATGAAAAGCCTAGGAAAACTAAAGAGTTTCTTGCAGTGATGGGGACCTATCTTACATGATTTAAGTCATCTATTAATTCAACAACTATTCCTTAAGAAATAGGGTATATACAAGAGACAAGGACCAATAGCTCATTAACTCAGGAATAAGGGATATTACCTTGTTGAGTTTCACATGTAGTTGTTATACTTTATTTTCCTATTCAAGGGCCTCCTAATAATGATGATTTATGACCCTACTCAACTCTTTCTTTCATTGTTTCCATTTTTCTCTCTTTAAAACTAATTGATTGGACAACTGAAAAATAATATACAACAAGGACATAAAACCAAACTTATCTGCCATAGAAATGATACAAAAAAATTCTGCTGAATGAAAAACAAGTGACTTGCCATTTTTGAAACTTATCCCTTTCATGGGATCCATTCATAACACCATGGATGTCTTAGTGTTACTGCATTGTTGTGCAACAGAGGCCAATGCATCCAACCCTTCACTTAAAATCTTATCTACTACTTTGTTAACAAGATCCCAGTTAACATCAAGGTTTTCTTCAAATAAATTCTTCTTTGCTACCGCAAGAGATAGTTTTGGTTCATCTTCTTCCATTGTAAAAAATTCATTAGAAATCTCATCATTTTATGAGTCAATACAATTATCAATTATTTGAGGACCCTTCAAGGATGAACCTCTTCTCTAGAATCCAAATGATAGCTCTTCAGGGCTAGAGTTATCAACAATTATTATAAATTCTTCAGTCATTTGTTTCATAGCAAACTATTCTTTTTCTATCTCAGGAAACTTCTTGAATGATTCCTGCTAAATATACGTAGGTTCTTCCTTTTGCTTGGAGGTTTTAGGTTCAACAGTTAATCTTTCTAGTGATCTGTCCATAGTCACATTTTATTTTCTTATATTACTCCTCAACAAAGTTTCTTCCTTTTTCTCTGGAACTTTCTACTTCCTAGAAGTGTTTGTAGCTGTAGGAGATTGTTCCTTTGTATGCTAACAAAGACTAGGAATAGTTTTTCTTTATTTATATACATTTCTTTGAGAAACCCTTTTTGACACAAGAGTAGACTTTTCTACAAAAGTATTTCTCTCTTCCTTATTTTGGGCTGACCCAAAAGTAGAGAGATGAGGGGAACCTTGAGGAGTCCTAACCATAGACTTTTTCTTAGAGGAAGGTCCTAGCTTAAGTTCTACAATAATTTTCTTAACCCCTTGTTTAGTTTGAGTTCTCTAACCAACTCTTCACCCTATACACTTTAGGGTTTTTTCTTTAAATCCTTGTGATAGAAATTCTTCCCATGATATTTTTGATTATTCTCTCAAAGCCTTTTCAACAATTAAGTTAACTAAACAATGATGTGAAATAGAGTTAAGTTTACCCTCTTGTACCAAAGTAACCTTCTTCTTCAAAATGTTGAACATAAAGTTGGGAACATTTATGGGCCAATCTTCATGCCATAAAAACTTAAAAGCTTGAAATGAACAAAATGCAACACTAGTAAATTTGGACCTATTTTTCAACACGTGGATGTTGAAATCCAAATTGTGACTCACAAATGTCGAAAAAGATTGCCACTAGACTAGCGTTGCAATTTTGACACTGACCACGACTATCAATTTGTCGATGGTAATCTTCGTCAAAAATTATTGTCATCTATGTCACATGGTAGCATCAGACAACTAGTTCAGAATGTTGAAATATGAATGACAACCAGAGATGATTCGACGGGTTTTTCATACCATCAATAATAGGATGCATCAAAATAATGGTGATTGCTAGAGATGATTCAACAGGTTAGTCATACTATCAATGGAAGGACGCGTTGAAATATCGACACTAATTATTGTTTTAAAAAAAAAATCTCATTATATATCACGAGGCTAATAACAGTCATATCAAGTCAATAATATATCAAATTAAGACTCCATGTCTCATTGTATATCAGGCTTGAGATAAAGATCATAATTATAGGTTTAAAATTTTATCCACAACCATGAGGAAGAAATCTTGAATTGAATTCCTGGAGAGAAGTCATGGCTTGTTTCAGTCTTTGTATACATTTTCTTCTTCATAACTAGATGTAATTTTTCTTGATGAAAATTAGTCATTAGAGAGATAATAATACGAACATGGTTCCCCTTGAAATATATACAAAATAATGTGAGTTTAAATGATTATTTTAGGACCAAGCATTTAAGCAACACCTTAATTCGATTGAAATCCTTATTATCTAGCAAAGTTGTGATTTCTACACCTGCAATTTGAGTTGATATTCTTGGGTTACCTAGATAAGGTGTTGATAGTCTTGGGATGCTATCCACTTCTAGATTAAAAACTTTAAATCCCTCTAAAGATATTCATTATGGTTATTTAGAAAATAATTAAAATGCCAATGATATGGTGTTGAAAGTGAAACCCTAGCTCAACATCAAACAATTTCATTACAAAAAATCTCAAATAATCAACTTATTGTCTTTGTACTCTAAAAAACTATGTGCCAAATATTTGCAACAAACTTACACCAAAAATATAAATAAGGCCAAAGCTCGCCAACAATATCAATTTATCTCCATGACAACAATATCATACCATGATAACACATAAGCTTTAGATAAAACACTGCAAAAAATAGGATAAAATAGAATATGGCTTACTTCTCAACATGTACAGTCCAAACCCTCATATATAACTTCAATGTATGATTGCATAACTCTTATTGTACACAGCCAAAAAGTAATAATGTCAATCAAAGCAATTTTGTAATTTCAAAAAGATAATGCAAGAACAAGTCTGAATATGCTTGATTATACCCACCTCTTCCCAAGCCTTTTAAATTGTAAACCCATGACATAATAGACTCATTCTCATATGACACAAAGAAGAGAACTACTCATTATATATGTATATTGAAAATCAAATACTTTATCCTCCTTGGTGGACAAGTGTGATACACAATCTCTTGTGAGAATAGCTCCATGTTTGCATTCAACTTATAGAGAAAGAAGCATGTTGTTCATTTCTACCAAAGAAGCAATGGTAATCAGCAATAAATCATAATCTACATACAACTTATAGAGAAAGAAACATGTTGTAATTCATAGTACTTATGCTAAGGCCATTTTAAGGCATTCACATGGAACCTGCTATGTTCACTTACTAAAAGTAAGTACCATTTTGGAGACTTCAAAGTTTGAGCATCCCCATCTACAATAATGACAATAATGCATATGAGAGACAATAATGACATGATAGAAAAATAAGTTGTAACTAAAATTATTTTAATAGGGAAATTAAAACCACTAATTTTTTAACTGGATCATAAATTAATAAAAGGGATTGTTAGTGCAGCAACAAACCTCAAGTATCACTGTCAAACTCAGGCACTCCAGCTTAAGTTTTTTAGTTTTTCTGCTCAGTACCTTGCAACCAAATACAATGAAATCATGATCAATTAGAAATACATGACACATTTCTTTTAATAACATCAAAATGTAGAATGTAGCAATAGTCAAAAAAAGGAACTCAACGATAGAATGTAAATAGTGAAGAATCATTGTTTGTAGCTAGCTAAGCATTCATATGTTTTTGGTTTCTCTCCCTCCCATCTAAAATAAGATTCAATAACCACTCTAAATTGAGAATGTGCATGCAACAACATTCCATATGCATGGATAGTAGGGGGAGCTGAAAAGACACAACATGTTTACATTTATGACTTGTATAAAAAATGCAAACATGTTGCATTTTTCAGCTCTGCTTATTATCCTATGCATATAAATTGAGATTTCATATTGAACTAGGGCCTCCTTCTACATTACCTGAAACCAAGATGAATGAAACAAATAAATCCAAAATACATATTTAGTCCAAATCTTAGAAGAATACTTTCATTACTGTAAGCTGAAATATATGAATGGAACCATCCTTCGAAAAAACCTACACATAAAAAAGGCCTCACACAAGAGTACCCTCCATAAATCATATATTTCATTCCTAATTTTTTTCATTTAAGTCACTAAGGAATTTGATTCTAGAGGAAATTACACTTATCATCAGCATTTAAAGCATATTTATATATTTTGACTAATATAACAACACATTGAAGGGATAGTTGAGTAATGGAAAGAAGAAATGAGAACAAGATGAGAAGAGGAAAAAATTGTGTGAGGAAAGGAGGTAGAGCTTTACTACCAAGAAAGAGATAGATAATGAGGCGTGATGCCATGGAAAGGAAGATGAGGTTGAAGTAGAAAAAGGACGAAAAACTTGAAAATGAGCTAGTTCAATATAGGTATGGTTCAAGATTTGTACGGTTCAAGTGCATCAAGGTTATTTATTTGGTTTTAAGTGTGCATTGGGAAGGTTTGGATCCTTTCATGTGTCACTATTATGCCATAGTCACAATATGACATTCAAATCAGATTGTGATGGAAATGGCAAAGCTTCCATTGGGAGTTTGTTCATAAAACCTTTGAAATCAAAAAATGAGTATGATCCATCTAATCATATTTAGAAGGTGTTATGATGAGATTTATGCAAGGTTTATTTGAGTGTCACTTTGATTAGGCATTTGGGAAGAATTGATGGGACCATATATTGTTGTTTAGTTTTGATAGGATTAGTTTGAGCTTCACTTGGTTTCGAGAATCCTTTCATATTCTCTACTTAACAAGGGAAACCACATGAAGGTGGAAGCTCATTTGGCCTCTCCCCCTGATAATCACTCTAAAATCCTCACTAAAAAATAAGTAGATATTCTATTCATTCATTTTAGAAGTATATCGTTGAATCATTATAATCACACAACATGCAATTAATTAATGAGTATAAACATTCATCAATAATTTGTGAACACATCAATCATTATATTCACATAACATTCATTAACATGATATATAATTCATTAATACCTATAAACATTCATAAATAATTCATGAACACATTAATCATTATAATCACATAACAATATTCAATAATATGACATAAAATTCATTAATAAGAAACATTCATAAAAATCCATCAACACATTCATCATCAAGCAAGGTTTTTAACATTCATTTCTTCTTCTTCTTCTTCTTCTTTGAAGATAAAGGCTAATAGGCACATTGTGACTATCTTCAACATCATGTGGCTCTTTTGGTTCTGATCTTACAACATGAGGCTTCCTCTTCTTTTGTGAAGGATAAGGCTGATGCACCCCTGCAATAAGAAATAAATGGGTTTAATTCTAAACATTTTTTTAATGTTATAAGTATTTCATTAATCTAAAGAATAGAATAGGAATTTTTCTTTACCTGATAGCGCCAATCTCAACATGCTCAACACTAACATCATGATATGCATACTCAAAAATTATCACATAATGGTTACACCAATTACAATTTAAGATGTTAAATTTTATTAATAATTGCATGATTAATTTTCAATAGAAATTGAATATGTACCTGTATCATTGTGATGCACATAGAGGTCTTCATCATGTGTAGGATCCTTGCCTTCATCATCATGAGTAAGATCTGTGCAGGGAGTAGTAGGCTGCAGTGAAATGTCATGTGCACATTGTTATCATTGTTCAAAATTAATATCTAATAGATTACTTCTCATGAAGTTCTCAATTATTACTATTATTCATTAGGCCTATTTACCTATGTGCCAACCATTGCACCAAAATCTTCTACACCTATTTGGCCACTAGAATCTATGCGGTGGCGGGAAACCACTACTTTGTAGACTTGCTTGAAGCCAATTTGTTTGTCCTCTTCTATGGGCTCTAGATTAAATTCAATGCCCTATATTTTTTGCATAATATCATCAATAATTAATGTATTTCTTATTTGTAATTTTATATAAAAATTGATATGAAATTTCATTTACTACTACTTATAAGGCATGAGAGAATTTTCATATATCCACCAGAGCCAAAATTTTGTTGACCAAGCTTCTCTTTCCTAGCTTGTGTTGCCTTCAATGTGTCCTACACACTGTATATGTAAAATTTGAAATATGTTAGATTATATAAATTCACAATCACACTTCTAGAAATATGTTAGATTACATAAATCCACAAATGAATTAAACATGTAAATCATAAAAAAAGAAGTTGGTGTCAGCATCTTTTGCAAAAATGACAAGTTTTGGAAGATGTAAAGTCATCCATCTTGGATGAGCTCTTAGAGGAGGTGAAATGTCATTTTTTTGTATTAAAAATGTAATCTGATCATATAGAAGAGAGGAGAGGAGATGGGGAGTTAGAAAGATGAAGAGCAAGGTGTAAGAGTTTGTATAATAAATCAATCATTTTTTGTGAAATATTGCTAATATACTAGAATTTTGATTACAGTCTTATTATCTCCTCCTTTGTCTCAAGGTTATGGTGATTATTAAGTTTCTTATATGTGGAAATGAATATCTAGAGCGATTGTTGATATTATAAGTGTGCATAACATTTTTGGGTTATGTCAAAAGGCCTCACTGCTCACTATTAGATAGTAAATATTGTGCAAATTCAGAATGAAGAATACATTGATTGTATGATTCTCATTGTATGGGGATTAAGGAAAGTATTAATTTTTTATTGCTTTTCTTGATAGTTATCTTATGGGTTTGAATCATAATGACTACTCCTTGTGAAGAGTTGACCACAAATCAACATGTTAACTATTGTTGCAAGCAAAATAGTGAATCAACATTCTTGAAAAAAAAATGTGACAGAGACTTGATTATGGTGTGCATATGTGTTTGAAGGTTGGTATGCATTTGTGAGATGTTGAATATTCTCTTGGAAGGATGGAATAAACTAGAGAATAAATTTTATGAGATAGTTATCATATTCAGTAATGCAACCCTCATTATAACAAGGGTTTGAAGGTTTGGTTATCTCCTTAATGACTAGGAGCCCGAAAGTTAGTAGTTTAGAAGGTTATGAAATGGTAATGGTGTATTGAAGGTTGTTTTTTCTAGTTCTTGAAGGTTGTGAGAGGTTATAGGTTGAGTGTGTTCTTTAGGCCTATTAACCTAGATTAGGGACAATTAGTTATGTGCCTTAATGAACAAGTTAGAACCTAAGTTTTTGGAATTTAAGAGAGTTCAGTAATGGGTGTTTGAATCTGCCTTTAGTTTTGGTAGATGTTTGGAAGATTTTTCCTAAATCTCTTTTGGTGGATGGTGTAAAGCTCTTGGTAATGTAAATGTTAGATATATAACTATAATATTTTTTAAAGGCATATATCTAACATAAAATATTATACATGTTAGATATATGACAGTTATTGTAATTAAGTCAAGCATTTTAATGAATAACTAGAGATCACTAATTTGTGCATAATTATATTAATACTATCACATGATGGGATCCTAAATTATCCATCTTTCTCACCACTTTTTATCCTCCTTCTAAGACATTTGATTGCATATAGGCATACATTTATGGTTTTAAGCATGTGAACTTATGGTTTCTATGTATATGATTATATATGTGTGTGAACCAATCCTTGTTATGAATTAATCATAGGTTTAGGAATTAGTGGTAGTTTCCTTTTAAATAATTGATTGTTGTGACTCTTTCAGAGTTAGTCAAACAAAGTGGTTTTTAATACAGAACTCTTGCATATTGTGTCAATCAAGTGTAATTATTTTTATGGATGAATAGAATGTTCAACTCGAGTTTGCAACTTTAATCTTGATTGTACTTTTCATTCACTCATTCAAGAGGGGCCCACTTGATGAGTGAATTGCTTTGATAGTATAGAGTTTGTTTTCTATTCATTTATATGTTTTAGAACTATGTTGTTCCTGCAGCCATTGATACCAAAATTAGTAACCTGTTTTTGCAGCACAGTCAATTGGGATAGTTCCTAACTATAATTTCCTACTTTGATTAGAATACAATTGCTTATTAGTTTTAGTTTAGTTTTCCAGAAGCATAAGCATTTAAATTCCTTAAATAGGCTTAGAATAGGAAGTTTGAAGCATATACTTTGTAGATGTCATTCCAATTTTACGTCTCTAGTCAATAATTAAATGAGACTAAATAGTGCATTAGGAATCATTTGGGGTGTCCAATCCTAAATTAAGAAGTCTATTACTTTGGGTTTCTAATACCATTGTTTGGCCAAGCATTTTTGGCACCGTTGTCGGGGATGGTGTTAATTCAACTAGTCCTTGTTGTTACAGTCTTAGTTTCAATTTAGTACTTTAGTGAGCATTTTATGCATAGAAGAAGAGATCACCTCGGGATATTTCTTCCCTGTAACTATCAAGGAGAACCATTTGATTTATCTAATCATCAATTGGAAGAGCCACAAAGTGAGAACGAAGAAGAACCCCTTGAAAATCCATTTGTTGATGCTCAAGAAGACATATCCTCTTCATCATCTGAAGAAGCACTACATTTGAATGACCTATTTGTTGAACCTGAATATCAAGATAATTTGCTTGCTCTTGTTGTATATTAGCCACCACCACAAGGTCCTCCTCCTAGAATGGCTACTCAAGCTCTCTTTCTTTTTCCTATACCTCAACAGCAAGGCAACCAAAATCTAAAAAATATACCTTCTATTGCACTTCGCAATTTTATGGCCTCCTAATTGAAGACCCTAAGACCTTTCTCTTTGAATTTGATATTCTTTGCAGGAGTCATGACTATACCACTGATGCCCACAAGCTAAAGTTTTTCCCATCAACTCTAAAATAAGGTACTTTGAGATGGTTCATGGGGTTGGGTGCTAATGCTACAGCAGATTGGGATGCCATGCATACATTATTTCTTATAAAGTACAACGAGTACTATAGAGGTCAATATTTGAAAGGTGATGAAATTTTTAAAATGTCTTAGAAGGAGGATGAAACACTAGAGGATTATGTATCTAGATTTATGTTTAACCTATAGTGTGATCCTCAACACCAGCTAAATGAGGCATCTCAAAAGCACCTTTTCTTAAAAGGTGCGAATGATGGAAGCTTTGAGACTTTAGACCTGATGGCAAGAGGTGATATCACACAAAAAGCATGGGTTGACATAAGGAATATATGTGAAAATTACTCAAGGGTCACTTTGAAGAAGGGTAGGGGACTCAGAAACCTACCACATAAGTCCAATAGTGGTTCTAGAGTATCTAAAATGGAGTTGTTTAATCTACTATCTAATTTCAAGAAAGACATCATTAATGATGTTGCCACTCAATTGGATAGTATGCAAGCAAGAAGGAAGAAGGAAGAGTCAGATGTTGTGCTTGCCGAGTATTGTTCTCATTGCAGAGAGAGGAAAAGAAATTGTAAACATAAGACGGTTGCATCTATAGATGTTAACTCAATGTCCACTGAGTTCAAAGCTATAGATGAGAAAAATGGAAACATTTTTTACGTTGCTCAAAGGTGTCCATAGGCCCCGAGACAAGACATGCCTTTGGACCCACTGAATAATTTTGGTAATAATAATAGTAGCTATTGACCAAACCAAAACCCAAAAATTTTACTCCTCAAGGTCAAAATTGGAATCACAATTGGTCTAATCAATAGCCATACTATAACCAAGCCTATCAGCAGTAACCACGATTTAACCCACACCAACAACAATATAACTCTTACCAACAGTCACAGCAAAATAACCAATGGCCACTTCAGGGTAACTGGCAACCACAACCTCAGTGAGGACCTAACCAATCTAATTAGCGACAAGCACTAATGCCTCCACCTCAACAGTGAGCTATTACGCCACCACCTCCTATAGAAAATAGCACTCCTCAAAAGCCAACTTAGCTTCCAGCTCAACCAACTCCAAATCCTAATAGTAATCAACAGGCCTATTCCTTGCATATAAATGATATTCATCTTAGATTAGGAACTACACTACCTACACCCAAAGATCCAATAATAACCGAAGTCACTGATACTGAGGATATACCCATGATCCAGCCTATTAATGTTCCACTTGTTGCTCAAACTACACCAATACCTAAGACTCCTCCTTATCCACAGAGGTTGTCTCAGGATGTGCTTCCAAAAGAAAATTTTGTCACCACTAATTTGATTGATCAGGTCAAACAAATGACAGTGCAAATTCCCTTGTTGGATGCACTTAAAGAAATTCTAGTATATACCAAAGCAATTAAAGAAGTCTGTATCAAGCAACCTAGAAGGAAAAAGAAAGACCCTAATACTATCCATGTCTTAGGCTAACTCTCTGATCTCATGTTAAGTAAAGTTGTCATGCCTAAGTATTCAAATCCAAGAAGTCTAGTTGTAACCATCTTCATTAATGGTATCCAAATTCATAATGTTTTAATTGACTTAGGAGCATCAATTAATGTTATGACCAGAGAAGTTTTGTTGAATCTTAGTATCATTAGTTTGCAGGATACACTGATAATATTGCAGTTAGTTGATTATTCTATAGTCAAGCTTGATGGTATGGTTGAAGATATTGTTGTTACTCTAGATTCTTTAGAGAACCCTTCATATTTTATAGTCCTAACACCCAAAACCACTCTTGGAGGTTACCCGTTAATCCTAGGAAGGCCTTGGTTAGCCACAACCGATGCTTGCATTGCATGTCATTCAAGAAAGATGAAAATATCAAATGGAATAAACACCAAAAGGTTAACTTTGTATTCTCTAGCAAAACCCCAAAGTGAACTTGATGGAGCTATCTAGCTTGACTTGGGAGATACTACTTTTGAAGTAAGCTCTATGCAAAAACTCATGGTCATTGAAAGAAATCTGTTCATGGTATCCCAAGAAGAAGATGACATTCTTGCAACAATCCTTACCAAACAATATGATTCTAAGCAATCATCTTGTGATGATCCAAATTGTTCTCTTCAAACAATACTACCCAAGAAAACCACATTTCAGTTTCCTGCAACACTTGATTACCTTCACACTTTGCTACCCCATGAGATAAAGTCTCCATCCATAGTAGAAGTGTTGATGTTAAAAAAAGTAAGGAGAGTTGAAATTGCATCAGGAAGGGAACTAAATGTTAATAAAAACCTCACTAATTCTCAAATGTCTAGTGTTCTCAAGATTTTACAAGATATCCAACAAGCCTTTGCATGGGATTACATTGACATGGCAAGCCTAGACCCTAAACTTTGTACTCATATAATACATATAAGCCCAAAATACAAGCTAGTAAGGCAAGCCCAAAGAAGAATAAACCCTAATTTGAGGGACATAGTCAAAACTAAGTTGTAAAAGCTTCTTAGTGTAGGCTTTATTTATCCTATCTCTGACAATTAGTGGGTTTCTCCTCTTGTTATTTTTCCAAAGAAAGGAGGAAAGTGGAGAGCCTGTGTTGACTATAGAGAACTTAGCAAAGGTACTAAGAAGGATCATTTTCCACTACCTTTCATTGATTAAATGCTTGATAATCTGGCAGGAAAATAAAGTACTTCTCATTTCTAGATGGCTTCAGTGGGTATAATCAAATAAAAATATCACCAAAAGATCAGGACAAAAAAATATTTACATGTCCTTGGGAAACCTTTGCTTATTCAGTCTTTCCATTTGGATTATTTAATGCCCTTGCTACTTTTCAGAGAGTAGTGCTAGGTATTTTCTCTGACATTGCTACTGTTGTGTTGAAATCTATATGGATGACTTTACAACTCATGGATCAACATTTGAAGAAGCACAAGCTAACTTGGAAAAGGTTCTTAATAGATGTCAAGATTATAATCTCTCTCTTAATAGTGAAAAGTGCTACATGATGATGGAGGGAGTAGTCCTGGGACATTATCTTTCACATTTTGGAATTTAGGTTGATCCTACAAAAATTGAAATTATAAACACACTTCCTACACCGACTAAGCAAAAGGATGTCAAAAGTTTCCTCAACCATGCTGGTTACTATAGAAGGTTCATAAAAGAGTTTAGCCAACTTGCAACACCATTGTATAATTTTTTGAAGAAAGAAGCTAAATTTGCATGGACAGAAGAATGTGAAGCATCATTTCAAAAGTTGAAGGAAGCTCTAACAACAACACCTATTCTCAAAGGACCTGATTGGAAGCTTCCATTCCATATCCACATAGATGCATCTAATTATGCTATTGGAGCAATTATGGGACAAAAGGAAGGTATTACTGAACATGCAAATTACTATATTAGTAAAAATGTGCAAGGAGAAGAATTGAATTATATTATTATTGAAAAAGAGTTATTAGCAGTTGTTTATGCACTAAACAAATTTAGGCACTACATTACAAGCTATGAAGTATTTGTATATATTGATCACTCAGCTATCAAATACTTAATAAATAAACCTACCATTAGTGGTAGACTAGTACACTAGTTACTCCTCATGCAGGAGTTCGATGTAAAGATCATAGACAAACTAGGCAAGGCTAATGTAGTGGTTGATTTCTTGTCATGACTGCAGGTCCCAGATGATCCTATAGCAATTGATGATATTTTTCCTGATGGGCACTTTTTTTCTATTGATTCTTTTAACCTATGGTATGTAGACTTGGAAAACTACCTTGCTATAGGGAGAACACCACCTCACTTTTCTCTTAAACAAATTCATCTATTAGTTGAGAAGAGTTTTAACTTCTCTTGAATCTTAGGCTTTATGTTTTATATAGGACCAGACTAGGTCACAAGGATATGTATTCGAGAAGATGAAACTTATGACATCCTTTGGGCATGCCATGATGAGCTATGTGGAGGGCACTGCCACAAAGAGGACAGCCTATAAAATCTTGACAACTAGGTACTACTAGCCTACTTTGCATAAGGATGTAGCAAAGCATACTCGGCATTGTGATAGGTGTCAACATATGGGACATCCCACAAAGACTGATGAAATGCCTCTACAGCCACAAGTAATTGTCACACCCTTTGACAAGTGGGGTATTGACTTTGTTGGACCTATTGAGCCCTCTTCTTATGGAAAGTCTTACATCTTAGAATGTATGGATTATGAAACAAAATGGGTTGAAGCCAAAAGTATGGGACATGCAATAGATCACAAGGTTGTCGAGTTCCTTTATGATGCATATTTACTAGATTTGGAGTACCAAGGGAGATTTTTACAGATCAAGGGGTACAATTCACATCTAACCTCATTACTAAGTTGACGTAGGAGTACATGGTGTGTCATGGAAAGTCTTCACCCTATCACCCTCAAGCCAATGGCCAGGTTGAAATCACAAACTAGGAGATTGAATCCATTCTCACTAAAATAGTAGTTGTGCATAAAAAGAATTGGGCTACTTGCCTTCTTGAAGCCATATGGGCTTACTGTACCACATGGAAAACCACCACAGGGTTTATTCCTTTTGATTTGGTATATGGAAAATCTTCCTCTATGCTGATTGAGTTCCAACATAAAACACTCTGCACTACTTTAGATCTAGATATAGATATCACTAGAGCACAACAAGACCGATTATTACAATTAAATAGATTGGATGAATACAGGAAGTTTGCTTTACATAAAATAGAGTTGATACAAAAACAATGGAAAAAGTGGCATGATAAGTTCATCTATGATAAGAAATTTTTTTTTAGGAGATTGGGCACTATTATATGATTCACAATACCAACATACACCAAGGAAATTTCAGACCAAATGGCTTGGGCCTTATGAGATTATATCAATATTCAACAATGGAGTTGTACAACTTTCAATAATAGATCCTATTCAATTCAAGTTACTCATCAATGGGCATCGTCTGGAACTTTACCACAAACCTATAAGCTGTGATGAGTTCCTCAAGCAGTTCCAGAGCACAGTTGCAACAACAACTCCTATAGCCGACGAATGTGGTTCTTCCACCCACGATTTTGTTGATTCTTGATTCCATTCAAGACTGCCATAATAAAAAATTCACATTTCATGGAATACTTTCTCCATAATAATTTTTCATCTCACCTTCTCTCTTTTCCACCCATCCACCCCATCCCATCACTTCACATATGCAGGTGCGATTTTCGAACAACTCTTCCTGCATTGTCTTTAGGCTAGTCCCACATATACTCATACATAAATTGTTTCTACTCATAAATTTTTAGGATTTTGTGTCATTTTATTTTTTCACTCTTGCTTAACTTGGCTTGGTGGACCTATGCCATTACTTAGTTGGTGGGGGTGGGCGAGGTGGGGACTATTCCATTTTTCAAAACTATTCTATTTTTCAAAATTTGTCTGCAACATGACATGATGATCTATCCTTTTGTGATTACATCATCACAATCAAAATGAATTAAAGATATTAAAAGATGATCTTGATTTTTAATGATGTGTTGTGACATGTTCAGGGTGGTAGCCTTGGCATGCGTGGTTTTTTATGAGATGTTATGTAAAACTCATATCTTTAGATTTCGTGCAAAACAATCTTTAATTTTATGATCAAGTTGCATTTTGTATGTCATCTTCTTCTGTAGTTTTTTTTTTGTAATTCACTAAGGTCTGTGACTTGCCATCACTAAAACCTAAGATAATTGTGTTCTACGAGTTAGAAATTTGTCTAAGAAAAGCAATGGGAGGTGACCTCCAAAGGCATGAACCAGTGGACCGCACAATTTTGTTAAATGACATGCCCACCTTTGAAATGTTTAGAAGGAGAGGATGGTTAAATTATTGTTTAGGCCTTAAGGGGTTCAACGAGGAAGTTGCTCTACAATTTATGTCCACTTTGAAAGATGAGATTGCAAAAGTTAAAGGTTTGAAAGTTGAGTTCATAGAAGATGTAGTTGCTGAGGTGACAGGGTTGCCTCATGAAGGTGACCCATGGGTGAAAGATTTTGACCTGTGATCAGCAAGAGCATAGTTCACTTTGCATGGTGATCCTCAGTTAGATATCAAAAAGAAGCAAGGAATTGGACAATTATCTTTGCCCCTAGAGTTCATTCAATTAGTTGTATTTATTATTTAGTACTTCACCTATGAGGGATGCTATAAATACCTACATGCTTTACACTTCAAAATTCTTAGTCATCTCTGCCATGATGACTGACCAATAAATCTTCCCAACTTCTTATTTAACATTGTGAAAAAATAGTCTTTGTTAGTCCAGTCAGGAAGCAACTAGTCTATTTCACACCATATCCTAATAAAATTAATGGTGGAAAGGGAATTGAGTAGACAAAAGGTTGGGACATAGGAAGAAATTTTGCAGATGAATAAGGTTGAACCTAGAATAGCCAGCCCTAGAGGCCATGACATTGGTAGGAGAGAAAAAACATCTAGGTCACCTAGAAAAATAATTTCCAATATGGAGCCTCTACTTCTCATAGGAAAAAAAATATGCAAAAGTTCTTAATATTTTAGAATCTTCACCACCCGTAAGACCAAGGTCTACATCTAGGAAGGGTAACGATAAAATAATGGAACCAGAAGAGGAAACATTAGAACCTCAGCCTAGTGACAATGCTGATAATATGGAAGAAACCCTACCTTCCCCTAAGGAAGAACATTCTGAAAACCCTCTTGAAGAACATTCTGAGAATCCTCCTGAAGAGAATCCTAAGAACCCTAGGGCAGAGAATGTTAAAAAACCTCCTGAAGTAGTGATAGAGGAGGGAGTCATTAAGAAGAAAAAGAAACCAAAGAGTCCTTCGAGCTCATCCACACTCCCTATGAGGCAAAGTAAAAGACTTTTTGAGAAATATGTTGAAGCATGTATTCCTATTGTTAACATTGATTCTTCTGAATCTATAGGAAATGAACCTTTGAACAATTCCTCTTCTAAGGAATTGAATAATCAACCTACAACTAGTGACACAATAATGCAAGAGTAGAGTCTAGAAATAGAGGTTAGCCATAGGGTTAACTACATACTGATAGATCATGATCAAGACTTTGAGGACTCTGAAGACACAAAGGAATATGTAGATAATTCCACCCAACCAAATGTTAGTATGAACTTAGAGGAAATGCCTAACTTTGGGATTGAAATCATTGAAGAAGTACCCCAGTAGGGTAGCCAAGAAAAGTTAGAAACACTAGCTAAGGTGGCAACTAATGTCAGTGAAGAAACCAATTCGATCAGGAATTATTGTGTGGAAGGGCAAGTCCTTTGCACCTGAAGAAATAGTTAAAATTCCTCACTTTCCTTCTAGATAGGTAGATATACTCAATCAAGAATCTTTACCCCCCACCAGATTTGTCTACACCTTTTGTAGTAGGAATAAGTTTGTACCAATAGTTGTTATGGGAAAAGATGTAATGAAATTTAGAAAAAGAAAAATTGAAATGAGTCATTGATGAGCAAAATTCTCAATTGGAGTAGAAATTAGATGAGATTGAGGTATTGAAATGAAGAATTGATTAGATTACTGGGTTAATTCCACAGCTGATGGAATGCAAATCACCCTCTCTAGTGTATGCAATATTCCTTCAAGAGAAACTTGTTAATTTCAAATTAACAAGGATTGTACAAGGCCTCAATCCATCCATATCAACTCCCCATGAAATTTACTTTGCCTTTCAATCTGCCCCAATGACTCTAAAGAATATATTGTATGAGTTGTACTTGCACAACCTAGCAGTTCCTAATGACACAAAGTGGAATTCACTCCTTTATATAGGAGATGTACAACTCAAAGCAGTTATGTCATGGATGCAGAATGAGATGAGTCATGAACACCAGGTTGCACCATATAGGGAGAAAGAAATGTTAGTTCCTTTAATGATGAGGCCTACGGTATAGCACTCCAGAAGAACATATTTTGATTGGATCTCTATCATAGAAAACACTAGTGAAGCCAATAAGATCTATCTAGTATGAGAACAAGTCTTTGCAAACTGGGACCAACATTCCTCTTGGGATGTTGTTGCAGCAATTCATGCCTCTAGGCAGAGGTGGATAAGGATTTCATAGGATTTAAAGAGAATAGAACCTCACTCACCTTAACATTTAACCCTTTCCACAAGAAGAGTTCCATGGTATACTATGTTGGGTAGGACACTCCTTAACCATTGGGTTCCATTAAGGTTTTAGCCTCCAGTTTTCCTTCATCCATTGCTGGCAATGATGATAGTGCAACAGATTATGACATGGCCTCTGAAGTTCATTATTAGGAAAGACTCAAAGAGACTCATGGATACTTTGATTATATTCATGATGAGCTAGGGTAGAAAACAACTAATGATCTGAGGCTCTGTGCCAAGGTTTGAAACTTAATGATTGTTGGGAACCAGCAATAGTTCGGTTGGGTGGAATGATGGGCTCCTAAATTAGTCATCTTTCCCACCACTTTTTATCATCTTTCTAAGACATTTGATTGCACATAGGCATACATTTATGGTTTTAAGCATGTGAACTTATGGTTTCTATGTATATGATTATATATGTGTGTGAACATAAGATGGAATGTGGATATCTCTAAAGACATAATACCTTCTTAATTTCATTGATAAGGATGGTGAATATAATAGTTATACAAGTTAATGGATGCTTTCTCTCCTTAGTTATGTTTTGGGTAGTTACCTCTTGTAACCGTAGGCTTGCAAGAGTGATAATTAAGACTAAAAAATTTTCCTAATATTGATGATGTGGAAATATATATGTGTATATGGTTGGATGTGTGTGCATTAATTATCTTGTAGGAGTTAAACATCGATATTCAAGGACTGACATACTAGTGCAAGAGTCGTCAAAGCAAACTATGATTGCAAAATCTTTGTAAGCATGAAGTCAATGCCTTATGTTGTATGCAATGCGCAGATTTAGTGTGCGCCATATTTTGGGATTGTTCATGGTCAATAATGTTTTTTTATGAAACATTATGAGTTATAATCGATCCTCATTATGAAGTGATCGTAGGTTTAGGAGTTAGTGGTAGTTTCCTTTTAAATAATTGACCATTGTGACTCTTTCAAAGTTAGTCAAACAAACTAGTTTTGAATACAGAACTCTTGCATACTATTTCAATTAAGTGTAATTTTTTTTATGGATGAATAGAATGTTCAGCTCAAGTTTGCAACTTTTATCTTGATTGTACTTTTCAAACACTCACTCAAGGGGGGCCCACTTGATGAGTGAATTTCTTTGTTAGTATAAAGTTTGTTTTCTATTCATTTAGATGTTTTAGAACTCTGTTGTTCTCATAGCCTAATACCAGAATCAGTAGCCTATTCTTGCAACACAATCAATTGGAGTAGTTCCTAACTATAATTTCCTACTTTGATTAGAATACAATTGTTTATCAGTTTTAGTTTAGTTTTCCAGAAGCATAAGCATTTAAATTCCTTAAATAGGCTTAGAAGAGGAAGTTTGAAGCATATACTTTGCAGATGCCATTCCAAGTTTACGTCCCTAGTCGATAATTAAATGAGACTAAATAATGCATTAGGAATCATTTGGGGTGTCCAATCCTAAATTAAGTAGTCCATTGCTTTGGGTTTCTAATACCATTGCTTGGCCAAGCACCACATACCTATTTTTTTCAGGTGGTGGGTTAATTCCTTTATCCCTTAGTCTCTTCTCTTTTACATCTTCAATGATTTCATTCCATTCTAGTTGTGGCACCATAAGAGGATGCTCATACTTTGGGTTGAGCTTTAGATCCCTTTTGTATTGGTGTCTCTTAGTCTTTAGATGTTTACAAAAAAAATTTAGAAGTTGGACTCTGTTCAAAATATTTTGACCAAAGAACTCCTCCATAGTTTTTATGAGATGATCTTTTAATTTAGGGGCTTGCTTAGTCCAACTTTTAACAAAAACAAAATTGTTAGATATAAAATTAGTTCAAGCTATGTACATTGAATATATTGGAACAAATGGATGAATAGAAAAATGTAGCAACCAATTACATCAAGCTACATGCCTTTTATGTGATGTGGGCTCAAGTATCTTCAATGTTAAATCATAAAAAGTTTCATAAAAAGACCATTTTCTACAAAATAATCATGACATCATTAGTCAAAAATGAGTTATGAATAAGTAAACTATAATTACACTCTAAATAATTATAATTTTAAAGTACCTAGAAGCTTAGGGAATTTTAAGGGAATCATATCTTTCTCAGCCATCAACAATAATGCCTCCAACGATCTAGTAGAAGTAACACAAGCTGCTCCAGGAAAGGTTGGTAAATTATTAGGAGTATTGGTACTAGTTCTATCACAATGAGAAGGTGTACCTATTTTTGCACAAAGTTAACCAATGTCATACTATACTCAAATGAACAAGAAAGAACAAATATTATCATATTTAACACATAACACAATGTAGCAAAATAAGGATTTACTAGTTCTAGTTGCAGCAGGTATGGATGTTTGCATGCTCCTTTTTGTCAATCCTATAGTTAGCAATCTTGGAGTGTTGGTCAACCTCGTGGAAGTAGGCATATGGAAATCATCAGCACCTAAAAAAATCATATATATATACAATGTATTTTTCATGTCCACAATTTTCCTCTAATAGAATTTAATAATAAATAATAAATAAAAATGGGAGAAACTCTACACCCATGAGTCATTCCAAATACAAAAATAAACATAGTTAGGATTTAGGAATCTTTTATAGATCTTTGGATACATATCTACCATCATCATCTTCAGCACACAAAACTACGGTCACATGTATGGAGATTTAATTATTAGGTCAAACTTCACACTCAAATTTAGGCATAGACTAAAGTTATAGATGCAAGTTTTTAATGATATTGTTATGCAGAAATAGTATCACAAGAACACTGCAATAGCCATCAGAATCATATCAGAGGCAATGATAGAAAGTTTCAAACTGATTGTTATGTACAACATAGATCACCAGTAGAACCATCATGAGAGAGTCACACTTATATAAAGGTTCTTCAATATTACAATAAGACAATAGTCTTATAAAGGGCACCAACAACCAAACCAATGATTCAATCAACACCCATCACATATTTAGTAAGAATCATCACAAGCTCATGGACATGGAATTGGTCAAGAATATATACATTCAAGAATATATCATCATAAAGGTTCATAAATTATAATTAGAAATGATATATGAGTTTTCCACATACAACTAAGATAACATATTAGGAATTAGTATCGATTATAGAGTGTGGATAATGGATTGTATCAATCTTAAGTATCAAATAATGAATACAAGTGGTTAAGTAAAGGAGAAGAGTGAACACGACAATAGTAATATAAAATTGTTAATAATAATCATGAAGAAAATAATGTCCCTTCTCATGATTGAGAATTGAAATCACATACCTGCAGGACTTACATTGGTACCCTCGTTAGGTGGAACAACTTAGTGTGGTCTCAAACTGTAACAAAACATACATACTATGATTCATGATCCATAAATTAGTATAAAACATAAAGCTTTATTGAACTATTTTCCTAGAAAAAGATTCATTGTTGCTTACTTTCAAACAACATTCTCTATGACACAATTCATTTCTTGTGGTATGTTTCTCTTATGTTGGATGTGGATCCATCACAAGCCCAAGAATTTGTAGATTGATGATCTTGAGGGTCTTTTTACATAGGGTTATAGGGTCACTACTATATGTGGTGTCATCATCACATAATACTATGGTTGCCATATCAACAAGTAATTGTTCTTGTGCAATATGTTCTTTCCATTTCCCTATTAATCAAATGTGACAAAAAATATCAGTAAGACAATTGTCCAAAACCTTCACAAAAATAACATAATAATATGAGATTTTGTAAAATTACAATTGCATAAATTTTTATATACTACGGATTATGCACCAATCGCTCTTCGGGTCATTCCGACAAAAACAACATTTTGGAGTACACCTCTATCAATTCTATGGCGATTCTTGTGAATGAAAAATACAAGCTCGGGCTATCCGAGAACCGTGGAAGGTGCAGAAACTCCCTTAAGGTTTACCTATGCTAGAGAAGGGGTGGGAGTAACATCCCTACCTCTATCATCTGATGGATCGGCCATGTTTCCCTATGACAAAGAATATATATAAAACATCAACATAATGAAAGGAATAGTCCACTTAGCAAAAAAAAACTTATTATTAAAATGGTATATCGTATATTAGAGTTCTAATTGGAAATAATTAGTTTAAAATTTACATATATAGTACTTACAAGCCCCATGATAGTAACTTTCTTTGTATCTATGCGATTCAAATTGTAATCTATTAGCAACTCCTCCCCTGAACTTATTGATTTAATCACACATACAAAAACATGATTTCCCTCACGCACCTCAAAAATGCAATTGGGTTGCTTATTAGTTGACCTAAGACACGTACTATTTATAAAACTTGCAATTTTCCCTATTGCTTTGGCCTTCCATCAATGTACACAACAAGTATTTTACTTTCATCATTTTCTTTGCATTGTAGATAATTTTCTGACAGTGCATACCTGCTAATACTTTTTTTTTATCAAACTATCTGCATCCAATTTTTGTAATTGTAACAAAGTCCTACATACTCTATCAATTCAACAACTTTTTTATAACTGGCCTTTATGTCACCATGGAAAATAGGCCCAAACCATGTAATGATGATGCAGCTATACAATATATCCTCTCGTTAATGCAAAAATAAGTGTTAATTGGAGGTAATTCTTTGGGTACCCATTCTTTCTCAAGATGTGTGTACCTCAAGGGAATCTTGATGTTACCCTTTGTCTCATCATCATAAGAACATGACCCCCCTTGAGCAAGGAAAAAATTCATGCATTTATTGAATTTTCTTCTAATCTTTTGCCCTCTAGTTTGTCTCTCTTTCGTAGACCTACTACATGTCTCGTTGTCCTCTTCTATTCCTGCATTTCCCTCACTTGAGGAAGACAAATATGACAAATACCTATTTGGTGGTAACTGGAGCTGATCAAATGAGAGACATACTTGAAGGAGTAAAATATTTTTCTATAAAATGAGGCTAATACTGATGAAGTTTGCCTAAAGTTAATGTCAAAGGTAAAGAGAAAGAAAGCATGTAATATGTTGGATACAATTGTTCAATTATGTGTTGTCTTTGATGTTACACAAATGTCATATTAGTTATTAGACAGAGTCTACTAAGCTCAATTGGTTAGCAAAGAAAATTCCAGAGTCTACCGAGCATTCTTGAAAAATACTCTATGGAAACAGTTTCTACCGAGCTCACTTGGGTGTCGAAGGTTTCTGTGGTAGAAGTTAGTTTCTACCGAGTTCACAAGGTCAGTGAAGGAAAATTAGTGTTTACTAAGTTAACTCGGTCTCCAAAGGATTTTGAAAAGTTTGCAGTGTTCACCGAGCTTCAATTGGTTAACACTGGAAATCATTTTTGGAGTAGTGTTTACTGAGCAGGGTCGGCCAATGAAGGATTTCATTATTTTGGGAAATAAAGTTTAATTGTTTAATGTAATGATTATAGCTTACTAATGTAATGATTATTGATAATTGTAACTTGTAAATGAGATGACTTGATAATTTGTAAGGTATATATGAAAGGTCAAGTTGTGAATTCTAAAGTATGAATGAGTGAGCATGCAAGTGTGTTGATTATGTGAAGAGGAAAGTGTGAGTGAATTTTGAAGAAGGATCAAATATCCTTGAGGAGAAGAAAAGTTGTATTCGATCAGGGAGAATCTAGTGAAGCAAAAAAGAGATGTGTATTAGCAATTTAGTTGCATCTCATTCAGGTCAACTCATTTTTACTTTCTCACAATTGTAGCAGTGATTTCCAAATCTCTTAATAGAGTTGGTTTAACAGTCATTTTTTAAATCCTCTAACAAGATGGACAGTTCTATTGAATTGTTCTAAAGACCTCTAGCAAGGCCACTCCTAGCAGGGTGATTAAATCCTTTAACAAGGTCACACCTAACAGTGTGTTTTGTAACCTTTAACAGGGTTGGCTCCTAATAGGGCTCACTTCAGAAGAGTGAAAATCAGTAGCTAATTATTTGGTAGTTTTTCCCATATTGGGTTTCCATGTTAAATTAGGTGTCTCTTGTGTTCATGTTATTTCTTTTATGCATGCATGTTAATCACTGTGAAAGTTTAAATTATGTTAAAGATAACATACATTGCATCTACCGAGTTACAACATTTTTCTGTGTGGCCACCGAGTGACATTAGTAACTAGTTTAATAAGACATTTAAGGGATCTATGGATTTGTGGTAACTGATTCACCCCCCCCCCCCCAGTTACTCCATCTATATTTCCAACAGTAATAAACTTATACCTCCTAATCCATGTCACTTTATACAATCCTCATTAAAGGAGTATAGTTTCCTGCATATGTAAATCATTTGTCTTAAGTTAATTATCCTTTACAAAAAATATATTATAAGTAATAAACACCTAATATATTTCCATTGATATTGTCATTGATCATCTTCTTCATCTATCTCATCATCATGAACATCATCATTATCACCATCATCATCTAAATCGTCAGAATGACCATTGTCAACATCACGATCATCATTATGACCATCATCATCATCATCATCATCATCATCATCACCATCACCATCACCATCACCATCATCATCATCTTTGCCACCACCACCACTAGCATAATTGTCATCATTATCATCATCATCATCATCATCAATGCCATCACTAATCATCATGAACATATTTACCACCATCATCATCATCTCCTCCTTCATCTTTTCCATCATCAGCATCATCATCTCCTCCTTCATCTTTTCCATCATCATCATCTACTTCATCTTCCACTTCTTTGGTATCTTCTTCTTCAGTCACATTATACTTTACCAATCTTCCTCTTGGATCATGTCTAATGAAAAATGACCAACCCAATTTATGCAGAATGCCAAAGTAAAACACTTGCTCATATTGGCTTGGAAGAATATAGGGCTCATTTCCAACTAGCTCAAATGACCTTGTATTAATCAATGTAAATCCATTATCATGTTCAATAATAGTTCTATCAGGATCATTTTGATTCAATCGTAGCCTATACCATTTGACACCAAATAGAACTTGTTTGAAGTAATTAAAGTCACACTCAATTATATCATCCAAAATGCCATAGTATCTATTTTCAGATTATTGAGGATGCATGTTGTTTCTAGACAAATACTAGTGACCTCAAACACTACAATTATCCCAAAATCACAAGTTCTCTTAGTCTCGTCCAGCTTTTTAATGCAAAATTTATGGCCATTGTAGTACATTGCTTTGTGGTGCTTAACCTGTTATTTTTCAAACATGTCAAAATTATGCATCCATCCTTGATTTGATATTTTAAAAATGGGTCGTGATAGATTGACTTATATGTACCTTTCTACCTCTTAAACCATTTTCTAGATCAATTACCATTGGCATGACATTGGAATTTCCATTATGATGAGCTTCTTTAACCAATGAAGCGATACCTTCCCATTTTAATGAGAAACCATTTTTTTGAGATCATTCAATCCATACCATCATCCAATCAAGATTGTTTGCAATATACAAATGAAGTGCATCCTACTCATGAGAAACTATATAAAATAAATAGACTAGTTAGAAATAACTTATATTGATGATGGATAAGAATTAATTAACTATAATATCATCTTATAATTACCTCTCACTTTCCTCAATCTACCTTTCCCCATCAAGTACTCCCCTTTGAATCTATTCATGGAGTTGGGATCTCAAATACTATCTATATGGATCTTTGATGCAAACTTGGGAAGATATTCACTAATGTACACCATGGTCTAGTAGACAGTTCATCTCTCAACCATGGAACCCTCAAGATGTGCTCTCTATCAAACCAAGCCCTTCAAAAATTCAAGTGCCTCTCAACCATCCACATTGACCTAGTTGGTATAGGTCCACACATTTCAATCTCCTCAACTAGATGTATGACGTAGTGCTCTTGTGCATTGAATAAAGTTGAAGGTAGACACTTTTTCATCTCACACAAAAGATGAGGAATTTTTCTCTTCCATTGCTTTATGTCTTTTTTATCAATTTCTTTAGATGACAACCACCTAGAAGATATTCATCATGCAAAAATATATTAACGAGACTAATAACACTTCTATACAACAAATCTAACAAATAACACTTCTAACCTCATGTATTTTCCAAGATCATATATAACATGTTTAACACTCATGTTGTCAAAGTTGTGTGGGAGAGATAGAGATAGAATATATTTTCAATATATTATAAAATAAAATAATCAAAAGTACATGATGTTTTACAAATTTATTGTAAATAGAGAAGAATGACTTACCTTGACGAAGGTATGCCAATCATGCATTTTCAACTATGACCCAAAATCACCTTTCTTTGATATGAAATTGCTTATGTTTGCAACAAATCTTGTGGGAAATTTAGTTTTTTTTTTATGGAATCATATACAACATCAGTTTGTTGTTGCGTTAATAACCAAGGACTGGTGCTCATATTAATCTGGTTTCCATTGCTATTTGATTCAATGAAAAACTTCAATGCATGATTGGATTCATTAATGTCATTGCAAATTTTGACCAATTTTTCTTTGTCACACCTTCCATCCAATATTTTCCATAGTGTCTCTGTTACATTCTTTCCAATATGCATATCATCAAACAAATGCACGATTGGGAGGTGCTCTTAGTATGAAAACCTATTAAATTATCTAGGATAGCTTTTAAGTCCTGTTGGAAGTTGCTCATCGATGCTTTGACGACCTTCACAAACATCAATTATATCATTAGTAAAAAAAAGACAATATCCAAATTTAAATTTCATACAAAAACCTGCATCAGATGGAATGACATCACCTTGGCAATTCATTCTATTGTATTCCAACTTCCACATGTGAAGTGTCATTCTTCGTGGGTTTGATGTTGTCTCTTCTTTCCAATTCAAAAAAAAAAAAATAGCAATTCGATACTTATGATTTTTGTGGAGAAAGTGTCTATGCTCATTGAACACCTACTTTCCTAAACTTTTTGAATGATGAGATTTCATCTTTGGACCACAAATTGGACGTGCAAATTTCCCTTTGCCTAAAGACCTACAAGATCATGTATAATTGGATGACATGTGTACTATAAGATTCATATTTACAATTATCACATGCAACTTAAACATACAACAAAAAATATGTGTTAATAGTTTTACATACCACAAAAATGTGTTAGTCCAAGGGAATCATAAATTGTCCATACAAGCATTGCACAAAATTGAAATTTCCTTTCACCAATTGTTCTACAAATGTCATACATAGTGACCCCATTCCATAACTCTAACAACTCATCAATTAAGGACTCAATATATACATTCATATTTTTCGCGTGGTACTTACCTAGTTGAATGAACATAAACAAAACATAAATATTACGACCATTTTGATACTGTGTTTATATATTATTTTAGATGACTATAAAATGGGAAAATACCTAGTACAATCATTGAAAACATTATATGCTCCCCCTTTATGGACATCCAAGGAGAAATGTTATTGTTAATAACTAGGCCAGACCAAGTAAATAGATCTCATCTCTCCAAATGGATTGACATCGTCTGCTACCAATGAAAGCATCAGATTACGAGGTTCTTCTTTAAATACTAGCCACTTATTTTCTATGTCCTTAAATGCATAACCATTCATAGGCATTCCCATAATGTCATCTTGACTTCTATTGTGTGCATGGTAATCCATAAATTGTGCCAAGCTAGTATACCTGAATAATCATTGTAGATGTGGAAGAATGGGAATATACCGAAGAACCTTGTGAGGCATCATTTTTGTTATTTGATCTGATCAATATCTATAATGTGAAAATAAGGGCATTTTATTGTAAATTCATATTGTTTATGATATATAATGTGATCATTGGGACGTGCATGTATTGTTTGATACTCCATTTCAATATCTTTCATAATGGTTGATAATTCTTGGTAAGAGCGAGGTAGAATGTTTGATGGTGGTAACAAACACTCACCTATCAACCTATGGAAAAACATTGTTATTAATATAAAGAACATTAATGGTACACTAACATAAAAGATGCCAAAAATGACACTATACCTTAGCATGCACAAGATTACTACATTCGATATAACATTTATAACCTTGAAGTTTACCAACAACAATATAGAGAAAAGAAGTGTTGTTTGGGAGTCTTGGTACAAGGGCTCATATTCCTTTTCAATTACAGGTATATCATTGTTCTCTTCATCATCATCTTCATCAGTTGCTTCAGTAAAATCTTCTTCAATCCCATTCTCTGGCACATTATCAGTTGCACCAATACCAACATCTTCAATTGTGTTCTCTGCCTTAGGATCATCTTCTTTCATGGGAGTATTACCTTCTTCTTTAATATTCACACCTCTGTGTTCCACCAGTTCAAAATCCACATTCACCAAAGGACAAATATCATTTCCTGCTTCAATATGATCATGTTGCCTACAATGTCTCTGAGATGATGTGATTAGAACTCTTCAATTCTTTAAACCCTTGCATTTTTTGCAAAGACAATAACATTTTCCATCATCGTTTCTTTTGAATTAAGACCACAATCTAGCAATTGTCACCTTATTTTGTTATGGGGTTCATATTGTCACAATTTGGTATAGATTGTGCTCTTTCTGAAACTCCAATTAAAGAAATAAAACCTAAATAAATCTTGCACCAAGATGATCACACGAATAAAGTGCCACATTTACATGAATCATCATCAATTTTGGCAATGCTCTTCTCTACCAAGAGAAAATTATACACTAGTTTTGTCTTCTATCAAGCAAGAGAAACCCTCTATGTATAACCTAGGTACTAATTTAATCCAAGCTAAAAATGGGGTTTTAGTTGGAGATTCTCTATTTTAGTCCTTTGAATTTATTATTTCTGAAATTGAATTTAAAAATTATGAAAATCTAAATAAAAAATTAAGTAGAATCCTTAGTGTATGTAATGATGGTAGTTTGGGTGATCATTTGGGTGTGAAGGCAGATCTAATACTTGATATATTTAAAAGTGCTCCACCAAGGATATCAAGGATTGCTAGTAAGGAGTGTATGATGTCAATGAGTTTTATACCTATACATGCATGCATGCATGTATGCATACATACATCCATACATATATATATCTATATATATATATAAAAGACATACTAAAACATATTTTTGTACCCTTACAGTTATAGGTCTAATGTCACAGATTTATACACAATGTTTAAATGATAACACTTCTACCAATATATTCATGTTATTGGAGGTTAATATTTAGTCAGTTGTTTTCATCACCTAATCTAAATTTCATTGTTATGTATTAGCAATTTGAGTTACTAAACTAACTATAATCGCACACATTTTTGTTTCCCCTATTCTTGGATTTAACACATGTTGGTTTAGTTATTGTCCACAATAGCATTGGTTTAATTATGGGTTTCATGCATTTTTCTCTCCATACCCCTTTACTAGTTACTTTACCTTATTATAAGCTCATACTTCCATTGTTTAGTACATACATCATTCTGAATTTGATTAGTTCAAGAAAATTAAGGCATACATATAGGTGTAATTTGCAATATAGGTAATAATTAATTCCAAAAAAAGAACATGTACGATGTCTAATAGTTGTCATATGCTATAAATTATCATACATTGTTAAGTCAAGAACTTATTAATAACAATCTCTATGATTTTTAAGAACAGAAGGGCACTAATCCAAAGTATAAGTGAGAATTCAATTTTCACAATAGGTTTGATATATTCCAGCCAAAAATTGATACTATTGGTTGGAAAATCAAGGCCTGAAATGGCTCATATATCTACTTGAAATCATCCTTAATCATATACCATGAATCAAATATTTCAGATGGAAGGAGGTGACATCCAAAAATAATAATTAAGTGTCCACTAGACCCAATAAATGAGGCGTTTATTTCTCCTCAACCATATTGGATAACCACTCCCTTAAAATCTTTTTGGATGAGTAATCAGACATATATTTCCCTTGTGTGTGTGTGTGTGTGTGTGTGTTGTGTGTGTGTGTGTGTGTGTGTGTGTGTGTGTGTGTGTGTGTGTGTGTGTGTGTGTGTGTGTGTGTGTGTGTGTGTGTGTGTGTGTGTGTGTAGTCAAGTGTGTGGCCATATTGGCCTCAAATATTCACAAGTCGTGCCTACTCTATCTAATTCCCAACAATAGAGTGGCCTAATATTGACAATAATTAAGGATGTAATTTTTCACCCCTTAGTTCAAGTTTTAAAAAAAAAACAAAATGAATTGGATTCTCTAACACCAATTAATATGTGCATTTTCTAAAGGCATACGTAGCAGTTCAAAAACAAGAATATGCTACTGGTGTTTAAAAAGACAAAGAATCCACCATTGATTCACTTCTAAATTTGAGAAATCAATTTCAAAAAGATATCAAATAATATCAATGGAGACATCATGGGTGTCATTTGCATTGTGGCTAGTGTGATAAATAATCTTAATGGACTCTTCACACGGGAGCTCAGGTCTCCAAGCTAGCCCAAGTTGAAAACGGTATGTGTGAATATAAGGATGGGGGTTCCTCTTACCCTTACCAAGGATAGAGATGGAAGATTTTGATCTATGTATTTTGGCAAGATGGAATACCCCATATCATAAATTGATCATGGATGTAAACCAATGAATAGAATGACACCCACATTTAGTAAAGAAGCATGAAGATAGATCTCAAGCTTGAACCCAGTTGCACAGCTAACAAACAATCCTCAATTCTGAATGAGATTGGAAAGATTCATATAAAGATGCAAATGAAGAGAAGAGAGATCAATTATTAAAAGGTAATGGGAGATGCCCTCCAACATTTTGACAAAATTACACCGACAAATAACTCATAGCACAAAACTTGCAGATGCACGATAAATGCTTGACCAAATCTCAAATATGGCCATGGTGGAATAATGTAGTTTGCAAGGAAAAATATAACTATAATAACACATTGAAAACTATAAAATTTGAAGTATAATTCCATGACATCTCTCTATCTAAAACAAATGAATATGATGGTCACATATTAAAGCATGAGTACAGATCCCTAATTAAGGAGAATGCACAACACATTGGTTAGGGTGAGGTTTACATAAATTGTCACAAAGTTTCTAGAGTCATGCAAAATTTGTGAATAGGAAATGGCACAAATATAATATCTTCCTTTGATAGTATATAAACTCCAACTGTGGCAAAAAGAAGGGTTTTATTTAAACAATATGAAAACCTTTACCTTCAATGGCACTATAAAACTCTTCATAAACCTCCCTCTCGTGTGCCCACACTTTGTTGTGTGAATAAATGAAGTTTCACTTTTTCTTTATATACCTAACAACATCAAAATTTCAACACTAAACTTAACTATAATAAAAAAATTGATGTTATCAGGATCATTTTTTTTTTAAATGAATTTGACAAGCCAAATTGGCTTGCCATTGAGAATTTAGGTCAAAAATTACCCCCAAATATACTAGTACAAATATTTCTATCATCCCTCACAACTGAAATATTTGATAATATGGATTGCACATTGCCCAAATGGGTCTGGCAAAGACATTCTATGCATACCTTTCTTTCTGTTAATATCGAGAGGTGGGTCTAAGTGCAGAGTAAACTGTGCCCTAGATATTGTTGGATCAAGGTTTTCTAAAAAATATTCCCCTTCCTCTAGAAAACCTATAACATCAGCCACTACTACTTGTGAAAATGGTACCCTTAATCCCTTGACCATGGCCACCCCTTCCTTCAATGTGCTCAGAAACTACAATGCAACCTCATCGTCCCAATTGGTGAGCCTTTGAATGTAATCAAGCCACCCTCTTGATTGGAAGTATTGCATACAAGCTTGATCATTTAACAAAATGTCATGCACTATGGGTTCACATTGAATAAGTTCACCTCCCATATTAATATTGTCAAATTACTCCAAAACAATGTTGCAAGAAATTCAAACACACTAAGACAAGGCTTGGACAAGGAGTTTTTTTTTAAATGGCAAGCAACAAGAAAATTTTGAATACAAAAGGTTCTGGTATTTTGA
Source organism: Cupressus sempervirens (assembly GCA_028749045.1). NCBI lineage: Eukaryota > Viridiplantae > Streptophyta > Pinopsida > Cupressales > Cupressaceae > Cupressus > Cupressus sempervirens. The sequence continues at coordinate 509,371,336 of CM053788.1, read as the reverse complement.
AAATGAGCTCTTAAGTAAATATGAGTGCAAATCAAGAATATATCACACATTAACTACTCATAATTATATAACCACAGACTTCATCCTAACTACCCTTGCATGATATGTGCAAAATAATAACATATCTCTTTAAAGACTGTCACATCACTCAAAACAAAGAATGGCAAGAAGTGCGCAAAAGTACAAGTAAGATTTTAAAAGAATATAAGAATAAAATATAATGATTTTATGCATACATAAGACAAAAAAATGATATATTTCCCCCTAGCTTAATTTGGCAGTTGGTCCCACAATTGCCCATGTGACAAGGCATAGATAAAAGTTTGAAAAAAAATTAAGAAATAAATACCTCGAGTATTGTACGAACCTGAAAAATTTTATGAGGACATTAGTTGTCATCATCCATGTGTGGAGAATGATGAAGTGGATGGGTGAAAAGAAAAGAAATGATGAGGTGGAATTTATTGTGAAGAAATTAATTTCATGAAGAAAGCAATTATTATGGGGTGACGAGAACTTTTTAAAGAGAAGAACTTAAATGAGTGAAAGGCTAATTTCCATAGGTTGCAGGAGAGATATTTTCAATGATAGAAGAGAACTACTGCAAGAACTTTACTTTACTATGCAATTTGTGGTACAATTTTAACCTTTGACCATTGATTAGTAACTTGAATTGAATAGGATCAACAATAGATAGCTGGACCACAACATTTGGAAACCCATCAATGATTTCATATGGTCTTAACCGATAGGTTTTAAACTTCCTTGGATTGTGTTGATACCTAGAATCATAAAGAAGTGCTCAATCTCCAACAACAAACATTTTATCCTTGATAAACTTATCATGCCACTACTTCCTTTGGTGTTGGATGAGTTATGTATTATTCAATGCAAATTTGCACCATTCATCAAGTCCATTTAAACTCATAATTTTGTCTTTTTGGGAAGAAGTAATATCCATACCAAGCTCTAGAGCAATCCTTAATGTCTTATGTTCAAACTCCACAGGCATTACAACTAACCTACCATAGACTAGCTTGAAAGGAGTGAAGCCCATTGTAGATTTCCAGGTGGTTCTATAAGCTCAAAGAGCTTCAGGAAGGCATGTGGCCCAATATTTCTTATGGGGTGCTTCTATTTTGGTAAGAATGGATTCTAGCTCCCTATTGGTAACCTCTACTTGACCATTAGATTGTGGATGGTAGGGTGATGATTTACCATTCCAAATGGTATATTCCTCCATTAAAGCAGCTATCAGATTAGAGGTAAACTAAGCTCCCTAATCAAATTTCAACTCCCTAGGGACCCCAAATCTTGTAAAAATAAATTCATATAAGAATTTGGAAACATTTTTATCCCTTAGATCTTTCATGTGCTTTTCCTCCACCCACTTGGTGACATAATAGTGCAAACTAGAATATAGGATTTACCTTGTGAAGAAGGTTTAATAGGACCTGCAAAGTCAATCCCCTATTTATCCAAGGGTGCAACAACTATCTGAGGTTGTAGGGCATCTCATCTAATTTAGTGGGTTGCCCCATGCATTGGAATTTATCACATTTCTTTGTGTATTGAGTTGTATCCTTGTGTAAGCTTGGCCAATAGTACCCGGTAGTTAATATTTTAAAGGTTATATGTTTGGCTGCAAAATGACCTCCATAGGGATCATCATGGCATGCGCTTAAGATATCATATGTTTCATCTTCCCTTGTACACCTACGCATTACTTGATCTGGAACAGTATAAAACATAAATCCATAAATCCAAGAATAGATAAAGCTCTTTTCAGCTAATAACTTCCTTTCTTTAGCATAGAAGTGAACTGACATCTTTCCTGTGGTTAGGTAATTAAAAATATCTACATACCATGGATTTTGTGCTAACAACAGAAAGATGTGTTCTTCTAGAAAAATATCATCAATGGCTACAAGATCATCAAGGACATGCAACTAAGAGAGAAAGTCAACTACTACATTGGCCTTATCGGGGTTATCTACTATTGTGATATCAAATTCTTGCATAAGTAGAAACCAACAAGGTAATCTTCCTGATATTATAGGCCTATTATGAACTCCAAGTAGCTCCTTTTCAGTGACTGTGTAGTTAAATTTTGCACCTTTCAAATTTGTAATGATGAAATAAATAACATGCTCAACTAAGTCTATCCTCTGACCTAGCATGACACCTATAACATAATCAGAGGTATTTTTATGAATGTGAAAAGCCATTCCCTAATTGAGCCCTCTCAAAATTGGTGTTGTAGTGAGAACTTCTTTAAGCTACAAGAAAGATGCAGTACACTCAGAGTCCCAGAAAAGTTCAAAATCCTTTTTTAACAAGTTATAAAGGGGTGCTACAAGTTTAGTGACATTCTTTATGAATCTTCTGTAATACTCAACATGTCCAAGGAAACTTTGCACATCATTCTACTTCTTTGGTGTGGGCAAGGTATTGATTACCTCAATCTTTTTTGGGTCTACTTGGATGCCTTGTGATGAAATGAAATGACCTAGTACAACTCCTTCTTCCATCATCATGAAACATTTCTCACTGTTTAGGGAAAGGTTACAGTCTTGGCATCTCTTGAGTACCTTTTCTAGGTTTTCTTTTGCTTCATCAAAAGTAGTCCCATAAACAGTAAAATCATCTATGTAAATATCCATACAGTCAACAGATATATTAGAAAAGATACTTATGATAGCTCATTGGAATGTGGCTGAAGCATTGCACAAGCCAAAAGGTATGACTGAGTAGGAAAACATTCCCCATGAACATGTGAAGGTTTTTTTTTCTTGGTCCTCAGGAGCTATTTGTATCTGATTATAACCACTAAAACTATCCAGGAAAGAAAAATAGTTTTTGCCAGCTAGGTTATCAAGAACTTGATCTATAAATGGCAATGGGAAGTGGTCTTTCTTAGTGGTTGAATTGAGATCCATGTAGTCCACACAAACTCTCAATTTTCCTCCTTTCTCCAATACTATAACCAAGGGTGAGACCCATTGGATATTGGAGATGGGGTAAATATAACTAGCACTTAACAACTTCTATAGCTCGTTCTTAACTATATCCCTCAAAACAAGGTTGACTCTCCTCTAAGGCTAATAGACAGGTTTTAATTTAGGATTGATGTAGATCTTGTGAGTGTAGAGCTTAGGATTCAATCATTTCATGTCCATGTAGTCCCAAGTAAATGCTTGTTGATTCTCCTATAGTAACTGTAATACAATTTTCTGATGGGGAGGTGATAAAGCACTGCTGACATTCAACTCTCTCCCTTGGCCAACTTCCATCTTGATGACCTTCTCTGCCATGAATAGCTGAGCAGCTAGAGAAGAGTCCACCTCATGAGGTAATAATGAGTGAATTAATTGGGAGGCTTTTGAATGTTGAGGTGTGTTCAAAGGTGGTAATATGGTTTCTAGGATACAGTCCACTTGGGGACACAATTCAGACTCTACTTCATACTCATTCATGAAAATGGATGAAATTTATCTTCTTCCTAAGAAGCAAAAAATTTCTCTTGACCTATCATCATTAGCTGATGGATGGAATTGACCTCTGGATTAGCAACATCCTAATCTAGATAGACTATTTGTTCATCTTGCAATAGTGTCTAATCAGGGGAGTATAAAATCGGGTTCTTAGTATGGATACCATTGGATATTGCCATCTTTCTAGATCAACAAATGATATAGGAATCTATAGTAGCTAACCATGGTTGCCTTGGATTTAAAGGGTACCCACACATGTTAGCCTTTGGGGAGAGGACAACAAAGTTGACTAGTTGCTCCCAATAATTTATGTGACTATGGCATCTTCTATCATCTTGTCTGGCTTGCTAGTAGAACTATCAGCAAGCTAAATTATGGTTGGTGTTTCTCAAAGGCCAATAATATGAAGTTAAGACAATACCTCTTTTTTCATGACATTTATGGATGCTCCTAGGTCAACTAAATCATTTTGGACTTGCATTCCATGAATGGTGAGAATATTTGGGTACAATCAGCTTTTCCAACATCAGATCAGACAATTGTCCTAAGACATGAATAATTTTTGGATCCTTCTTATTTCTTCCCAGTTGTTTGATACAAACTTCCTTGATGACTTTAGTAGAAACAAGAACTTCCTTAATAGCATCAAATAATGGTATTTTTAATGTCATCTACTTCATCTGATTAAGCAAATCAGTTACTGCTTGGTTTTTTGTAGGTTGACCCTATTCTACCAACCTATGAGGAAATGAGGGTTCTTTGGCTATAGGAGAGGTTTGCTGGATGGATGCATCCACTTTTTTAGCTGGGGAATCTTCAAATTTGGTTATTATAGGCTTTTTTGGTGAAGGAAGAGTGGTTTCTAACCTTAAATGGCTATCATTCAAGGAAATAGCATAGCTTTTTTGTTGTGCTAGTTTTTTGGTATTGTTAGGACTAGGATTAGGCTAAACTAGCAACTAAGTCTTCTTATGGGGAGTATTAGTGGCTATAGAAGGAGGCACCAGAGCCTATTGTTGAGGTAGTGGCATTAAGGCTTGCTTACTAGATTGGTTATTCCAATTATGAGGTTGTTGCCACCCTTGCTGAGGTTGTTTCAAATCATTCTGAGGCTATTGCCAACCTTGCTGAGGTTGTTGCCAATTATTATACCCACTAAAACCAATATTCTGATGATTTTTCCATTAATTATTATTATTATAATTTTGGAGGGATCTTGTGGCATACTTGGTCTTTGGGCCCATGGCCCCCATTGAGCAACATAAAACACCTCTCTATTTTTATTGATGGCTTTAAACTCAATAGGAATTAGCTGTGACTCCAAGCTTGCAACAAACTTGCATATAGAGTTCATTTTCTTCTCTCTACAATGTGGATAATATTTAGCTAATGTGGCATCAACTTCATCCTTGTTCCTTCTCACCTACATAGTGTCCAGTTGCGTAGCTACATCATTAATGGTGTCTTATTTGAAATTTGACAATAGGTTCAACAAATTTACCTTGGACACACCAGATCCATTAGACTTATGAATTAGTTCTCTTAGTCTTCTACCTTTCTTTATAGTAGCTTTGGAATAGTTTAGGCAAATATCTTTAATGTCATTTGAACTCTTCTAAGTGATATCAGCACCTACCATAAGATCCAAAGCTTCAATGTTGCCATCATTTACACCTCTTAGAAAAAGATGTTTTTGAGACTCCTCATTCAGTCAATGTTGTGTATTGCACTAAAGGTTGAACATGAACCTTGAGACATAGTCCTCCAAGGTTTCTTCTTCCTTTGAGGACATTTTGAAAAAAATTTCTCCTTTCAAATCTATTTCCCTATAGTACTCTTTATATTTTCAAATGAACAAATTGCTCATTGCAAGCCAATCTTCTACAATGTTGGCACCCAACCCCATGAACCATCTCAAAGAAGCTTCCTTTAGAGTGAATGGAAACAAATTTAGGTCATGGGCATCAATTGTATAGCTGTGACTCCTGCAAAGGATGTCAAACTCAAATAGGAATGTCTCATGGTCTTCTATGATGAGGCCATAGAATTTAGGAAATGTAGCGGCAGGTATGTTCTTCAAATTTTGGTTACCTTATGAGTGGGAATAGAGAAAGGAAAGGTAGGTTGGGCCATCCTTGGAGGAGATCTTGGCTATTGTGGTTGGTAAACAATAAGGGAAAGAGGATTATCTTGATACTCTGGGTTAGCGAAAAGGTCATTCTAATGGAATGATTCTTCAAAGGATGGAGGCAAAGTCAATTGTTCATATGCATCAGTGAATACATTCTCAAATGTTCTTCTTCTTTTATGTTCTCACCTTGGGGTTCCTCAGGCTCTGGGTTAAAAACCTCAAATGGTTCGTCCTGAATAATGTGAGGAAGGAATCTCTAAAGATGGTCTCCTCTTCTATGCATACAAAATAATGCAAAATTTAAACTAACATAACGACTTCAGGGTTGACCTAGATTGACACCATCCTCGAAAATGATGCCAAAAGTGTTTGGTCAATATAATATCTTAGTAATGAAGGATTGGACATCCTTTTACAATGATTCTATGGTTAAACAACATCATGTGTCTTACTTAAACTAGCATACTAAACTCATTTGATTTATCAAGCTGGGAGCGTAAACTTTAAATGGTGACTACAAAGTATATGCTCTAATTCACCTTTAAAGTCATTACAACTAAAGAAAATATGACGTTGAAGGAAATCTACACTAGAAATAGAAATAAAAACTTAACTTAGAACTTAAGATAATGCTACAAATTGTAAACCTAGTTGTGCATCTATGTTGTAGGAAACAACCAATGGTTCTATAACTAGGTGGTTGTAGGAGCAAAAAAGTATAACTACTTCAAGAAAGCTTAAGTTTAATTCCTACTAAATCATGAACTAGTGTCTAAATTGGGAACTCAAAGACTAAGATATGAAAATATCATTCATTCATTCATGGAAACATAAGTACAAGATGAACATAACAAAGTTGTATTTAGTACTTGTTGGATTACAAAAAGTGTTAACCTCATAATGGTTTTTGACACTTGAGTGCCAATACACTTAACCACTTTCTATATTGGAGCCGAGTACACCATGTATGCCGAGCCACAACATGAGCCGAGTCAGGAAAGACTTCAGGTGCTGAGTGATCTTCAAGTGCCGAGTAGCCTTCAAGTGTCGAGTGAAGATTAGGTGCCAAGTGAAGTTCAAGTGCCGAATGACTTTAGGTGTTGAGCATGATACAAGTGCCGAGTGATATTTAAGTTTCAAGTCACAGATGATTTTGAGCAATACAAAAATGCAACAGGAGCCGAGTAAGCCAGTTTGATATTAGTGTTGAGCATCTGGAATCAGCAAGTGTCGAGTAACACAGAATGTACATATGAGTTTGTAACTTCATTGATTCATATGTAAATCATTTTCATGGCCGACATATGACAAATCTCAAAGGATTAAATGATAAGATCGAATATTTTGTATTTCCTATGCAATCTACATGCAGCCAATAAGAAAAATGGAGAAGGCATGCAACCAATAAGAAAAGTGCAAGGAATGAGCGAGAAGCAAAGATTCAATATGGATCGTAGATCCATGCCTACCCCTAAGTCTTCGAATGTCTTTATAAGGAAGACGAAATCTCATTAGAAAGAGAAGTGGATGTACAAGGGTGTGGAAGGAAAACTATTTCAGAGTAAAGAGTATCAGATCTCAGAGTATCAAGATTAGAGAAAGTATATCAAGTGCCTATATTCAGCAATTGAAGGATTGTAAGCTATCAGGTTTATTATACCTAATACTCTCTAGCAATTATATTAGAATGAAAACCCTACGGTGATAGGTTAGCTTAACAGCTATTTTGTAGATCCTTTAAATAGGTGATTAAATCCTTTAACAGGGTAACACTTCATGTAAAGTGTTTGTAGATCCTTTAACCACGTCACTATTGATACAGTGTAAAGCCTTTAACAGGGCAGATCATCAGAAGTGGTCAAACATTATTACTGCAATGATTTTGTGGGTATCATCCCCACCCCAGTTTTACCTTCTTATTTCTGGAGGGTTTCTGGGTTACCAAAATCTCAAGTGTTATGTGGTGATGCTTATGTGTTTCTCATAATTGTTTGATATGTTTATATGCATGCAATCTACTTTCAATTAAAAAGTTTTAATGGTCAAAATACAGTACTTCTGATTCACCACCCCCCCTTCCCCCTCTCTCATAAGTATTCTTCCTATTTGAATATTCTAACAAAAAGGATTTCCTGAACATCTCCCTTTTTAAGAATTATGAAATCTAGCTTATTTATGAACAACTAGAAAATGGAACTCCTAATAACTAGCTAGGATCCTCCCATTTAGGAATACAAAAACTTTCAATTATAAGAGAAACAAAAACATTTAATGTAGGAGTAAACCAAATTCAAATACAGAGAAATATAGGAATGCAGGACTATTGGATTTCCTCCAAAACAACCATTGAATGAATTGACTTAGTGTACAACAACAAGCACCACTGACTAGAAATAATGTAGCCATCATGAATCTTGAAAGTAGTTTGTTGTCTTGATGATGCCACTTCGATGTTGAGTCTTCTTTGCTCACTGCCTTATCCTTTTCTACAAGATATTAACGCGCACAAAAATTGCAACACAAACCCAAGATAAAGATTCATAATACATTTTTCCCTACTTTAGCATTATCCTCATCACATGGCTATAGGAACACTACCCCATTAATGTAGAATGGAAAGAATACTAGATTTCATCATACATAACCACATAATCTCTATATATTTAGCATATTCCTTTAGTCTTAAAAGTATCAAATACACACATAAGCATAGCATAAAAACATAGAGTATGAATATTGCTTATGAGAAACTCATGAAATACGAGTCTTAAACCAAAAAACCATAAACTAGGCTCATCACAAACCCTATTAAAGGTTATAATGCACATTATTAAATGTGATATGGTTAAAGGATTTCAATCACTTGTTAGGAGTAAGCCTTTTTAGAGGACTTTTAGAACATTCTATTAGAATGTCACCCTATTAAAGGATTTACTAATGGCTGTTAGGTCAACCTTAGTCCAAAGGATTTATCTTGACTGATACAATTGTTAAAGAGTACCAACATGACTTGATCTAATAATAAAACAACTCACTTGCAAATTATAGATCTCATATTCAGTCCTCCATTCTTCTTGGCATTTAGCCTCTTTGTCTCTGACAGCTTGTTTAGCTTTCAAACATTCATCTCCTTGAGCCTTCTTTCTTAGTATGCCATCTGTAGACTCTTCTCCTTCGACCACCATATGAAGCAACACCCTAGACTTCTTGTCTTTATTAGGTTCTTGCACATGACACAGTTGCTTCTGGCCTGCTATCTCCTTATATAGAGAATTTAAATCTTTTTCTGCTTAACCACAATCATACATTCTAGGGTTAGGTTAGATTCATTAAATCTCTCAGCTTTTCCATTTTATCCCCTTCTAGAGACTTCCTCTATAATCCTCTTTGAATTCATCTCAAAATGGTTTAAATCTTGAGTTCTATGACACAATCTCATCATAGTTATCTTCCACACACTTCACAAAATTCAAGAAATCAACTTTGTCAACTCAAATTCATTAAGTCTTCGATCTAATTCATTTTATTGTCACTTGATAATAACATTTTGTTTTCTTGGCAAACAATGTCTTCTGATGCTTGACCAACACTAGGGTGCTTGACATACACTAAGTCTTTATTGGTGTTTGACATATACTAACTTTCTTCACTCGGGACCAACTAGATTTCTCTTTGCTCAACACATACTAAACTTATTGCTTGACTTTGACTAACTTTCTACTCGGCTTGCACTGACTTTCTTAGCTTCCACTATTTGCTCAGTCAAAATTGGCAGACACATTTCTTTACTTAGCCTCCTTCTAGTCTTTTCTCAAGTATCCTTTCATTATAGCCTTAAGTAGATAAACAATACACTATATCATCAATGTCTTGCTTGATCTTTGTGCTCCTTTTATACACCAAATAAATCAACCTTTCTCTAGGTTCTCTTGTTATCCTTTACTTTCAAATCCTCTTCATCAATCAATCAAATGATAGCATTCATACCAAAGTAAGCAATTGTCTCACCAACAAGTAGCAGGTTTGACATCAGTGACAAAATAATGATTGTTCAATGATAGGTTTCATCATTCTTCTTCACTTTAACAATCTCATTTCAATTCTAAGGGAATGTTCTAAATTCCTCTAACAAGGCCACTCCTAACAGGGTGATTAAATCCTTTAGCAATGTAACATTTAACAATATATTTTGTAACCTTTAACAGGGTTGGCTCCTAACAGAGCTCACTTTAGAAGAGTGAAAATTAGTGACATGTTGCTAGTGGTTTTTTTCAAATTGGGTTTCCACATTAAGTCCTTGTGTCAAACTTGTGTGGATGTTACTTATGATGTTTTACTAATTAATGTTTACATTATTCAAGTCTATTATTTCTAGGATCTACTGGACAACTAGATGATGGTACCAAAACTTGACTGTAGAGACTGAGCTATGGAATGATCAGATCTAAAGTTTTTTAAGTTATTGTTTGTTCAATTTTTACATCTAGAAATTGGATAAATAATTCACCCCCCTCTCAGTTATTCTAAATATTCTAATAATTGGTATCAGAGCATGGTTCTTGTAGAGAGAATTTTGAAGGTACTCAAAGCTAAAGATCATGAAGTACAAAAAGGAGGTACCAAAGTTGAACAAAGAGAATCTTTCTATGTATGGAAAATTTTGATGAGGCTACATATAGCTAGTATTGATGATGTTGCACTAGACTTTCTAAACAATCCATATGTGAATATAACAACAATCCCTTTTTCTGCTAAACAACTAAAAGAGAATCAAGAGCACAATCAAGAAATGTTGGAGATTGATTCAGCCCTAAGCTATGCTAAGTTTGATTACATAAAATATTGCAAGAATGAAAAGGAAATGTGGGATAAACTAAAGACCATATATGGAGGAGATGACAATGTCTTGAGAGCCAAATCAGAAAGTTTAAGAGGAAATTTTGATGAAATGAGAATGACAAAAGTTGAGAACGTAGTTCAGTATTGTGCATGAATCAAAGAGGTTGTCAATGCTATTTGAGGTGCCAACAGAAAGATTAAGGATGAAACAATAATCAACAAGGTATTGAAAATTCTACTTCTTATTTATGTTATTAGGGTTTCTGCAATATAAGAACTAAGATGTATACCAAGTAATGAACTAACTATGGAAGGTGTGATTGGTAGTCTTATTTCTTTTGAGATGTCTAATTTTGATAATTACACTACTACTACTATTGAATTAGCTTTTAAATCACAATTGGTTCTTAGCAAGAAAGGAAAAGGAAAACATGTAAAATGTGGCAATGATACTTCTAATAATGAACTTGATAAACTTGATGCATTGATGGCTAGAAGACTTAAAAGAGGGAAAGGAAAATACAAAGGTAAACTTCCTAAAATATGTTTTTCATGTAACAAAGTTGATCACATTGCCGCAAGATGTCCTGATAGAGAAGACAAGGATGAGAGAAAGGAAAGAAAGTACAAAGAAAGAAGAGATGACCAAGACAACAAGAAGAAAAAAGGACTAAAAAGACAAAGGTAAGAAATATTGTTATATTGCTAAAAAAGAAATTGATACTATGTCTGAAAGTAATGATGAATAAAAAGAAGATTCTAATGAAGATGAGAAAACTTCATTATTTTCTTATGTGAATAAAAGTAATAGATGGATAATTGATAGTGGTTGTTCAAATCACATGACTACTGATAGAAGTAAATTTGAGAACATTGGACCATACAAGTGTAGCTATGTTAAATTTGGTAATGATGGTCCATGTCTTGTGAAAGGTAAAGGATCAATACAATTGATTGATAAGATCAAGTGTGACAATTTTTATTGGGTTGAAGGACTTAACTATAATTTGTTGAGTGTTTCATAGTTAAACAAATCAGGTTACAAAGTTGAATTCCATCATAGAAAGGCCAAAATATTTTATGATGATGATAAACTAATTGGAAGTGGTGTTTAAACAAGAGGTAACTTATTCTATGTAGATTTATCTAATGAGTAATGTCTATTTGCATAACATGAAGATATTTAGTAATGGCACAAGAGGTTATGTCATATACATTTTGACAATTTGGTTAGCATTAGTAAAATGAAAAGAGTAAGAGGTTTGCCAAAATTGAAGAAACCTAATAATGCTATGTGTAAACAATATCGACTAAGAAAAATGACATAGTCTACTTTCAAGAGAAAAACATATTCATATGATGATATTGTGGAATTGGTTCATACTAACTTATGTGGACCTATTGGTGTTCAAAGCGATTATGGAGACTATTATTTCATTCTATTTGTTGATGATTACAATAAAATGATGATTGTGATGTTCCTTAAAGAAATGTCTGATGCTTTTTAGTTATTTAACCTGGTATTTGGCCAGAGTTGAAGAGGAGACATGGAAGAGTTTGAAATGCTTCAGATCTAACAAAGCTGGTGAATTCATTTCCAATGAGTTCAACATTATCTGCAATGACAGAGGAATCAAAAGAAAGATGTCAACACCCAGGGCCCCTCCTCAAAATTGAATAGTTGAAAGGAGAAATAGATCAATCATGGATTGTGCTAGAACATTAATAATGGGGGAAAATGTGTCACAAAAATATTGGAGAGAAGTTGTAAGTACAATTGTTTATACCCTAAATAGAGTACAAGTCAAGAAAGGTACAAATGCTACACCTTTTGAATTATGGTATGGATATTCTCCTAATGTGAAGTATTTCAAAGTTTTTGGAAGCAAATGTTACATACTTAAAGATAACAGAATGGAAAACTTGATGCTAAAAGTGATGAAGGTATACTCCTAGGATATTCCACTAAGAGAAAAGCTTATAAGTGTTTGAACTCTAACACTAAAAAAGTTGTGGAAAGTGCCAATGTGAAAGTTGATGTATATACAGAGAAGAGTGAAGTTGAATGCAAGAAAAAACCTATAGACTACAGTTCATTCATATATGTGAATGGCAGTGCTCCTAGCACTCTGGCACCTAAGCAAGAAAAAAAGTTGCAAATCTACAACAGATTGGGAATGTTGAGTTGCAATACCCAGTTGTTGAGCAATAGAGAAATGACTTTGAGTCACAAACAAAGGAAGCCAAACATCAGGAAGATAATGCCAAGCATGTAGAACATAAACCAAAACCAAAACGAGAGAGAGAGAGAGAGAGAGAGAGAGAGAGAGAGAGAGAGAGAGAGAGAGAGAGAGCTTGAAATTATTTTTCAAGATGAACTGTTGAAGAAAATAGCCTAGTTTAGAAAAATACGTGAGAAGAGATCACACACATGAACAAAATAATGGAGATAAATAATCTAGTGTTATGACAAGAAAAAGGCTCAAAAGTGATACATGCTTACTTTGTGAGTTTGAGCCCAAATCTATAAAAGACGCTTTGGAGAATGAGGATTGGATACAAGCAGTGCATTAAGAAATTGAGAAATTTGAAAATAACAAAACATGGAAACTGGTACCTAGACCTAAAGACAAAAATATTATTAGACCAAAGTGGGTATTTAGGAACAAGTTGAATGAAAATGGTGAGGTCATACGAAACAAGGCTAGATTGGTATGCAAAGGATATGCACAAGAAGAAGGTGTTGATTATAGGGAAAAAATTCCCCTATAGCAAGACTAGGAGTTAGAACACTATTTGCATATTCTACTTATAAAGGATTTAAGGTATATCAAATGGATGTCAAATCTACATTTTTGAATGGGATATTTTAAAAAGAAGTATACATAGAAGTTCAACCTGAAGGATATGTGGATCTTGGCAAAAAAAATGTGGTGTGTAAGTTGCACAAAGCTTTATATGGATTGAAACAAGCCCCTAGAGAATGGTATGAAATATTGCATAGCTACTTGGTGAAGATTGGTTTTGCAAGAACAAATGATAACAATAATCTGTACTTGAAGATTGACAAGAACAATGAGGTATTGTATTCTAAAATTCTTGTTGATGATATCACATTTGGAGGCAAGGGAAGATTATGCAAATCATTTTCTGATGAAATGAAGAAGGAATTTGAAATGTTAATGTTTGGATGGATCAAATTCTTTGTTGGCTTACAAGTATATCAAATGAAGCAAGGTATCTCCATAACTCAATCCAAATATATGTGGGAGATACTAAAAAAATTTGGCATGGAAGATTCAAGATTAGTTAGTACACCCATGTTTATTGGACACAAATTATCTAAGAATGATGACTCTATTGGTGTGAACTATACATTATACAGATCAATGATTGGAAAACTACAATATGTTGTTCATAGAAAACCTGATATTGCATTAGCAGTTGGGATAGTTGCGAGATTTTCTGCAAGTCCTAAGGAAAACAATATGATGGTAGTGAAAATGATACAGAGATATCTGAAAGGAATAAAAGACTATGAATTTTATTACAAGAAGAATGATAGGTTTAAACCGAAGGTATTCACTGATTCTGATTAGACAAGAAATATTGACAATAGAAAAAGAAAAAGTGGAGGTCCATACTTTCTAGGAAAGAGACTAATTTCATGGACAAGCAAGAAATAGAAATGCATTTTCCAATCAATAGTTGAAGCTAAGTATGTGGCAGCTACAGTGAATTGTTTAAATATCATATCGATCAAGCAATTGTTGAAAGGAATGAAGGAAGAAATTACTGATCCAATGGTTATCTATTGTGATAACACAAGTGTTATTAACATATCAAAGAATCCTATAATGCACACAAAGAAAAATCCTATTGATATCAAGTATCATTACTTGAGAGAGCTAGTTCAAGACAAAGAAGTAAAATTGGAGTATGTGAACACTAAAGAGAAAATCGTTGACATATTCACTAAAGATTTACCTAAAGATTCTCATGGATATTTTAGAGGTAAATTAGGGGTGATTCCCCTAGACAAAGATACTTAAGCAAAGATGGTGCTTTGCATCAAATGTGTTGATCAAACTATCTTACACATTGATGTAGACAATTCTACTTTAGGAGTTTTCGAAGGTAGTAGTAAAAAAGAAGGACAAAATCATTCATACAAAGATGATAGATGAAGATGAATTCAGAACTGATATGAAGGTATTTGTATGAAAATATGCAAGAGTTAAAGATGTCTTTGGCATTTTTGTCAAAGAAGGAGAGATTATCTAGTTACCACAAGAAAATGAAAGAGGGAAATAGTGAAAGCTGGAAGAGATATCTATTCAAGAGGGAGAGATTACTAAGAGGGAGTTCATACATATCAGAGTTATAGATATGAGAATCAGAATGAAACTAAGGATATTGATGAAGGTTTGATACATTGAGGGTGTTGCTTGAGACAATAAATTTTTTGGATTGCATGGTAACTTGAGGTGTTGCCATCAATGCCAAAGAGGAAGATTGTTGGAAACTACAATTGGAACAACTATTATATTTTCATTGATGTCAAACCTATTGGTAAGACATTTTTCTATATGATCTAAGTGTCATATCTAGTTGATTGATGAAGAGGATATGAGAGGTTGTTCATAACAAAATTATCTAGAGGATAGGTCAAGTTATGAAGAGGAAACTACAAATGGACACTTGATTAGTTGGAATTTGACAAGATAGATTGATTGTTCAAATCATGTTACAAGTGGATAAGACAATAATGCTGAAGTCTTGAAAGTGTGAACAAAGACAAATCAAATGCATAGGCTTGATCAAGAAAAAGAGCAGAAGATAAAAGAATTTTAAGTACATGTCAACTGATGCTAGTGTCGACCAAGCACTAGAACAAGCCGAGTAGAACTAGTGTTGACCGAGCATCAATATCGACCCAGTGACAATGTATGTGTTGAGCAAGAAATTTAGTAGCAATCAAGTGATGACCAAGTGTCAAAATACAATGTTGGTCAAGGAACAATATTTTAACATTTTATGAGAAATCATAATTTCCAGCTTACTAAGTTGATTTCTTAGAATATGGAAAGCATATTGAAGATAAAGATCAATGAGTTAATTTAATGCCAAGAGAGGATTAGGTAAACGACCTAAGGAATAGATTCTAAGAGAAGTTTCTATAAAAGAAGAGGATAAACAAAATGGTAATCAAATTCATTGTATATGATGAATCTTATCATAAACCCTAAGATCTATGGTGATGTTTAAGCAACAAAAGACTAGAAAGAGTATAGAGTTAGAGTAGTTGCTAATGTTATTGACTGGTGAATCTAAGAATGCTGAGAAGAGGTGAAGAAGAGAAGAGTGATTGCTTGAAGAGTTGCCAAGTGAATAAGAGATTGAGATGACAATGGAAACCAAATAGTGAATCATTTTATGAGTTGAACTAAGAGAGTAGTTGCTGATGTTATTGACTGGTGAATCTAAGAATGCTGAGAAGAGGTGAAGAAGAGAAGAGTGATTGCTTGAAGAGTTGCCAAGTGAATAAGAGATTGATATGACAATGGAAACCAAATAGTGAATCATTTTATGAGTTGAACTAAGATTTGTACATGCAAAGTGAGTTGCACATAATAGATCAAAACCCTGATGTTACTTTTTAACCATTGTAAATAGTATTTGAAATCCTTTAATCAAGGTTGACCTAATAGTCATATGTAAATACTCTAATAGGATGACATTCTAAGGGAATGTTCCTCTAACAAGGACACTCCTAACAAGGTGATTCAATCCTTAACAAGGTCATATTTAACAATGTATTTTGTAACCTTTAACAGGGCTGGCTCCAAATAGAGCTCACTTCAGAAGAGTAAAAATTAGTGACATGTTGCTAGTGGTTTTTTCCAAATTGTGTTTCCATGTTAAATCCTAGTGTCAAACTTGTGTGGATGTTATTTATGATGTTTTATTGACTAATGCTTACATTCTGCAAGTTTGTTATATTTAGGACAGTGGACATCTAGAGTTGATGTTACTAAAAGTTGACTGTAGAGACCAAGATATATAGTGATAAGATCTCAAGTTGTTTAAGTTATTGTTTGTTCAATTAGTACATCTAGACCTTGGATAATATATTTACCCCCCGCCCCCCCACATTTATTCCAAATATTTTAACAAATTGTACCCCACCTTGGCATCCCAGTCCATCCCTATTGGAAAAATAGAACAACAGAAACAAAATAGAGAGAAAAAACTTTCAGCTTAATTTTATTGAATAATAGATGCAAATTTATACAATGGCTTGACCCAACAACATTCCTAAATGATTACTAATTAGAATGACAACAAACTACTTCATGATTAACAACACACTCATAAACTTGACAACTAACTAAAACTTATGGACACCTAACTCAACATATCTACAATAAGAAGTTGGTTCAAACTAGAACTTTTTGACTCATACCTAAACTAAACTTGGGTTGGCAGCAACTCAACAAGGTTTTGCACATGTGTAATAATTATTTTGACTACTGTTGGAACATTAACTCCAACAATCCCTTGTCTTTTGAATCATCTTGGACACGCATCAACATGTCACAATGTCGCGATGAGTAAAAATTCCACAACTTGTCATAGCGACAAGGAAAAATTTGTTAGATTTGATTACATTGAATACTTTAGGAATCAAGCAACAAACTTCTGAGACTGGGACCACCCAAGATGTGTGTCAATGTGTCACAATGTTGCATTGGCTAAAGATCCTACAATTTCTTATAACACCGTAGTGACAACTGTTGGATCATGATCAGATCGAATGCTCAAGAACAAACACCTAACTTATCTTACATGGTTTTATAGTTGCCTCATGTATGACATTTGTTGATTGTTTATTTATTGCAAGCTTCTCCTTCCCTTTGTTACCATTAGGCCCCACCTAGGACATGTGTCACGAGGTTGCATTGTCACGTTGAGAAAGCAACATTCAATTTTCCATGGTGCCAAAGTGACCACCATAGATCTCCCATGATCTAATGGTCAAAAAATAATAAGATTACTTCATTTGAAAAAATCACATGAGACACATGTCTCATAGTTGCTTTATCGCATTGGTTAAGTGTTGTGCATATTTTGATAGTGACCAAGTGACCACTTTTGGATCATCTTTGATCTGACTGCTAGAAAATGATTACTCGCTTACTGCCTTCTAATCAAACTATCTCCCATTGGACACACGTCACATTCTTGCATTGTCGCGATAGCTAAGAACCTTGCAAGTCTTAATAGAAATAATGTGACAACCACTGGATGAATTGATATCAAACCATCTAGATTTATCCTCATGCATGCTCCTCATGGCCAATCTTACTGTCTAAGATCTTAACATGTGGTGCTCATCAAAATACGTATGAAACTACTATGCTTTTCACTTCCTTTGGTCCCACCTTGGACACATGTCACAAGGTCACTATGTCATGTTAAGTGAGTTCCCAACATCTTTTGGTAGCAACAATGCAATCATTGTTGGACCTTCTTTGATCTGACTATTGGTGCAAAAGCCTTCAGGGACATGTGTCTTTCAAATGCTTTATCACATTGGTTGATGAACATGCACCTTTTCATAATGACAATGTGACAACTGTGTGATCTACTTTGATCCGATGATCAAGAAAAATAATTGTGGTGGGTCTGCCAATTTTTTTGCAGTATATTTGACCAAAAAGAAGAATGCCACATGGCTAAGGAGAACAATAATTGTTAAACAATATCATTGGGCCTAGGTAAAGCATTTTATCAAAAATTTCCAAAACTTTTAAAGATATTTACCTAGGAAAATATAATAGCCTTGCAAGAAAAGACCTATATGTGATCTTAGGAAAAACATTTAGAAACAAGACCATGGGCTTAAAATGAAAAGGTTTCTTTGCTAGGTGAAACAAAGTCCCCCTTCCTATGACAAGGTGACTCATTTTTAAGTTATAAAAAGGTAAAGCAAAAATATAACAAAAGTACGGGTTTCTAATCGAGGGTCATCTTCAACACTTAGAATAGGGCTATAATGAATTTACCAGTTACATCCAATCCTGAGCATAATTTCATCAATTTGCTCAAAAAATTTATGCATCCTTAAAAAGGGGCTAACAGTTTATGTTTCACATGTACATAGATTTGTAGTATCACACACATTTACATACGTTGCATAAACTAGTTGCACACACATGCTTGGGAATATTCTAATGCATAGGAAACATTGGTCAAATAAGTTTCTATTAACTTAAAAATCATATAGGCATACTATTATATGTCGATATAACTATAATACACAAAAGTCATATAGAGTTACAACAAAGTCATATAGGTGTACCAATCCAATGGTAATGAGGAATTAGTGAGAGTTGGTCTCTTGAATTTTAAAACATTGAATTTTGACTCAAATTCACATTGTGTAAAAATACTCTGACACGCTATGGAATGACCTAGGGTAGAGAATATTGAGTCTCGTGATCAAGAGTTAAAAGTATAGAGATCTACACCAATAGTATGAATATTTAAAAATTTTACACATTAAATAGATAACGATAATTGTATAAGAATATAGATAAATGAGAATAAATGTTGAATAAACTCAAATCAAGAAAGAATCTAAAGTGAACAAAAAAAGTATGCTACTTATCATGAAATAATTTTATTGAAACATTATATTAAATAAACCCAAAACCAAATAAAATATACGTGACTATGTTATTTCACTATTACAAGAATACAAGATTTTATTCTCTCCTTTGTGAATATCTAAAATTCCAATAAAAGATATCAAAAACACATATTATAACATAATTACATTAAAACATTATACAAACCCAAAATCAAATCAAAACAAACATGAAGAATACAAGATTTTGTTCCATGAATCTTGAGAAGTCTAATAGAAAATAATAGTCACATGTAATAACATAATTATATAATAAAAATATTATTTAAGTCCAAAACTAAATCAAAACTAACATGAAAATGTCATTTCACCACCACTACAAGAATACAAGATTCGTTTCTTACTTTATCTTTTGAATCTTAGAAAATCTAATAGAAAAAAGCTAACAACACATTATAACATAATTATATTGAAATATATATATTCAACCAAATCTCAAGATCCCTTTCTTCATCTAAAATTTTGAAAACTCCAATAGCAACTAACCCAACCACATATTACAACACGATTATAATGAAATCATATGTTCATGTAAACCCTAAAACCAAATCAAACCAAACATGAATATGCCATTTGGCCATTACTAGAACAAGGATTCCCCTCCCTATTGTCCATCTTGAATCTTGGAAAGGCCAATAGAATTAAAGGTGGGTTGTGGGCTCTCTTTCCTTGAAGGCACCGAACTCCCCAAGATGCCCTATATTTCACTTTCGATGAACACGTATCATTACATCTTATCGTAACCCAGCGAAGATCTATTGGCGTCACACAAGTGATCTCAGTTCTTTATTGTCCTTGGTGTTGGTGGGTCGTCTCAAATTCAAGCCAAAATCTTCGAGAATACAAAAAAGTAAATGTGAAATAGCATGAAAAACTAGCCTTCTGCCCATTGATATCGTGTAGTAAAGATCTTTCCTCATCTGGTAGAAAGTTGCGTGTTTGCATGATCTTGATAAAAACGTACGTAATTGCCTTGTTTGGTCTCTCTCAATAGAAAAAGCGTAGAACTCTTTATAAAAATGCTTTCTTCGTCAACACTTTAGTCTCAACAATAATTCAAAGTGGGAGAAATCTGTTGCAGGAAGTTTTATGATTATGGGTATTTGTTATACAAGAAATATGATTTTGGGTATTCTTTATACAAGTTTATTGATCATGGGTATTTGTTATACAAGTTTTATGATGATGGGTATCTGAGATACATTAATTGCTCTCAATCATTTTGGCTTGTACGCCACTAGAACTTCAAAAATCTTCTTATAAATACCATTTGAGCCTACAGAGTTTCTCGTCAATTCAACTTCAAGCCTTGTAGAAAAAGGAGAACCTAGCAATCATGGCGAAAATGGTTTTTTTCATGTTTTTGGTGGTTTTATTGGGGTTAACAATGAGGGCAAATGGCAATGTTTGGGACAAGGATAGTCCTGGCTTTACAGAAGATGATATCAAGTCAGAAGAAAGCCTTCGTCGTCTTTATGAGAAATGGGCAGTCTTTCATGGAAAGACCAGAGATATCATTGAGAGCAAGAACCCAAGGAAGTTTCATGTGTTTAAGGAGAACGTGAAGTATATTGATATGGTGAATAAGAAGAATCTGTCTTATCAGTTGAGGCTGAATAAGTTTGCAGATCTGAGCAATGATGAATTCAAGGT
The DNA here is from genome assembly GCA_028749045.1 of Cupressus sempervirens. NCBI lineage: Eukaryota > Viridiplantae > Streptophyta > Pinopsida > Cupressales > Cupressaceae > Cupressus > Cupressus sempervirens. The sequence continues at coordinate 509,350,506 of CM053788.1, read as the reverse complement.
GATGCATTTGGCAACCAAGCTGAAGAGGCACAGCAAGATTAGAGAACTAACTTCATTTATGTATCGCACTGCAACTCACCTGCCACGCTCTGTTGATTGGAGAGTCAAGGGAGCTGTTGCACCTGTTAAAGATCAAGGGCAGTGTGGTAAGATCGTAATTTCATGGGAACAAGTTAGTTGTAGTTATTATGTTACTTTAGGGTTATTTGTATCTTGGTTTATATTGGGAAATATTTGTCTTTGTCTTGTGTTGTGCTTGCTTCTTTTGGAAGGCTGTTTGTCTTTCTTTTGGAAGGTTGTTTTTCCTTGTCTTTGAGTTGTGCCTTACATTTTTTTAGGAAGTTGGTGCCTTCCTTTCATATCTATCTCTCTTTTAAAAGGTTTTTTCTTTCTTTAAGTTGTTATTGTCTTCGCTTTAAATTTTTATATATATAAAAGATTTCTGATTTGTTTTAAAACAACTATTAAAATAGACTTTGCCATTACATTACATGATATCATTGAAATAGATTTCATAATAGATCATTGATAAGAGAAAGAAAGATGTGATTACAAATGACAGTTTATTGCAAGAATTTGCTGTTTATTTTTATTTCTTAGCCATTATCAATCATAATATCTTCTGAGGTAAGCAACTGAATGGTTTATTGCAGGGAGTTGTTGGGCATTTTCTACGGTGGCTGCAGTGGAAGGCATAAACCAAATCAAGACAGGAAAGTTGATTTCTTTGTCAGAACAACAATTGGTAGATTGTGACACTGAGACCAACAAAGGCTGCAATGGAGGGCTGATGCAAGACGCTTTTAAATTCATAGCACATAATGGGGGTCTTGGTAAAGAAGAGATATATCCATATGAGGCTGAACAAGGACACTGCAAGGTAAATAATTATATTGAGGGGATTGAGGATTATTATCTATTACCAAGAACTTTATTACTAGGAAGAGACTAACATGAGAAAAACAACTATCCAAATTAAATGCATATATCAAATTGCTCCTTGCGTTATACATGTAAGCTTTGCATAATAGAGAGGTATCACTTCATAATTTTTTATGATTAAGATAATGAGTCATTTATGTTTTATTTATATAAAAGTAGTGTAGGTAGTAAATTTTCATTTCACTTAGATAACATATTGGTTTAACAATTTGAAAGTTATGTAAGCTTTATATAATAGGAAGGTGTCAATTCACTTTTTCAATGATTAAGATTTGTTATCATCTTATGTTTTAAATCTATATGAAAGTAGTTTATGTAGCATATTGTTTGTTCATTTTTGTACAAAGATTTTGTATCTTCAACTTATAGGGCTTCTACTTTGAAATAGAGTAAGCCCTCTAAGCTATGAGAGGATTGGGAAGATTTTAGATTGTTCATGTGTTGATCTCCATTAAAAAATTACATGTTGACCACAACATGTTGTTACAGTTTAATTTGAGCCAGAAGATTGAGGGAAGACCCTTCTCTCTATATGTACAAAGCTCTACCAAAATTTATGTATATTTATTATTTTATTTTTTTAATTAAAAAAAGGTACATAGATGGTCCTATCAAATTGTGATCACCATAATTTTTAGCAAGGTTAAAAGTGATCACCCATTCTCTTGCATTTCACATGAAAACCATATTTTTTAATGTATCTTATTATTTTGTTTTGATGATGTAGGCTCACTCTCCTGCTGTAACTATTGATGGGTATGAAGATGTGCCTTCTAATGATGAGGAAGCTTTGAAGAAAGCAGTGGCTAACCAACCTGTGTCTGTTGCAATTGAAGCAAGTGGCTCTGATTTTCAATTCTACTCAAAGGTGAGTGAATACTCTTTGTTATAGACAATACAATAAATCTCTGCAAGCAATAGATTTCTTTTCTTATTCATTGTATTATGTTATACAGGGAGTGTTCAATGGAGAATGTGGCACAGAGTTGGACCATGGAGTGGCAGTGGTAGGCTATGGAAAAGATTATTGGATTGTTAGGAACTCATGGGGGCCTAACTGGGGAGAAGATGGATACATTAGAATGAAGAGAGGTGGTGGTGTTCCTAAAGAAGGGTTATGTGGCATTGCCATGGAAGCTTCTTATCCAACCAAGGGTGCTCCTAGCCATGTTGATTCTACATGGGAGCGATTCCAAAAATCTCAAGGAGTGCTTGAAAGTGATTGTTAATAGTCACATAAAATTCCCAATCTCCTGTCCAATTATTATTTTTAATTATGTATCTTCTAAGAAATATGTTTTTCATTTCAGTTGTTAATAATTTTTTGGCCAATTTATTGTGGCTAATGTATTCATTATAAATCAAACTATAACCTTAGTTATCAAGCAAGCAATGCATTGTGCCTATAATACCCATAAATATCCAATGTATTCATCATATAAATTTATGCAATTGTTCAAACTCTCTCAACATGAGAGAGGACTTGTACTTGTCTTCCATTTATTTAATAAAAAACTATTTTCTTTATCGCTTGGTCTTATATTATATAGTTAAATTGCTCCATTTTACTTCACCTAATAAGATCTATAGTTACGTGTATTAATCAATGGAAAAAATTATACCTTAAAACCTTTCATTAATGTCTATAAACAAACAATTTAGTTGAGAAAGTCATTATAGATTTTTATGTTAGATATCAATCATAAATATTATAATTGTTTCACAAGAGGGATAATATGATGGAGTGAAGAAATCCTTGGCAGTTCAAGTCTTATGTACTTATCAAAATTGTTGCTCAATTTTGCAACATACAATAGTAGTAATATATATGTATAAACTAATAAATGTCCAACATGATGCTTTAGATAAACTAAGTCAAATATTATTATTTGTCGATATTCTTGCTACTAATGTTACCACCATGAGTGTGTACCTCACTGTTTGGTTCCTTTTCATTGTATTTCTCGACCAAATCCACCAATTCTAGCAAGAAAAAGTGGTTTTCTTTCTTATTATTCTCCCATGTCTACTTATATATAACACACAATACCTCAAAATCTTTGGCTCAAGTTTAATATCATTGTAACATTGCAAATAATTTTAGATAACATGGTGATGATTCTATGTGTTGTGGTTTCACAGTGCATGCCTCGTTTCTCCTAGAAATGGGGATCCCCTAGTAAATTTTTAGTCTCCCAGACCCTTGGTTCGAGGCCTAGGTCATTTTGGAACTCTTCCTGAGTCTAGATCAAGTCCTAGTCTCTTACATGACAAGTATGGGGTGATATAACTAGGAAAAATTGGAAGATTTTAAGTGTTTTAGTGCATAAATGTGCACTTGTACACTAGTGCACATGTGCACCTATCCAAGGTGTGCAAGTGCACTAAATGTGCAAGTGTGCACTTATCTCCCTTTGGAGATGCGCACATGTGTAGGTGTGCACCTCCAAAGGGTATGCACTGGGTCCAAAACCTAAGGCATCAACACTTAAGGAAAGGTGTGCATGTGCACACCTCCCAAGGTGTGCACATGTGCACCTTTTATAAGAAACCTGAAGGCACATAAGGGTGCACACACAAAAACACAAAGGACAATTTTTTCCCTTTGCAACTAGAATGCACAACTACACATGTGTGCACCTCATCAAGGTGCCCACGTGCCAAGGTGCACATTTGCAATAAAAAGGTCATAAAACAACCGTCAAGCACACCTTGTGCACCTGTAAGGGTGCGCTAGGTGTGCTATTTTGTATTCCAAGCTTTTTGGGGAGAAATTGGTTGTTCTAATTATTTTTTAGTGTTTTGGGCCAAGTTTTTTGTTAGTTTGGGTTTGTTTTGGGTTTTCCAGCATAAGATAACTAATGTTTGCTTCTTTGTGTAAATAAAAGGCATTCTTAACTTGTCGCGGTCATAACTTTTGACCTAGAGCTCAAAATTCAAAACCGTTTACACCGTTGAAAAGAAGAACTAAAAATTTAATTTCAGCCTCTAAAATAGTGAGTCTTCAACTTCCCAATTTTAGAGACTGATGAAAGTTTCAACTTGAAATTTTGAGTAGAAGAGCTCCAAAAAAGCTAGTTAAAAATGCCTAGAAAATCTTGTTAAAAAAAGATGCGAAAAAGTTTCAAACATTGATCATTTTCGATAATTTGGATCATCTGATCTTTGATCGAGAAGGATTGGGAAGTTGAAGAGAAGAAAAAATCAAGGAATAGACTTCACAGTGCATGAAGATGTGCATAACTTGAAGGTGTGGTGCATAATGGGCAAGTACACGGATTATCATAGCATTTTCTTTATTAGCAGCAATAGAAATCTCACCTGAGCTAGCAACCTTCACCTTCAAAAGAGTCACATGTGCCTTGTGATTTCGGATAGGAGTTCAAGTCTATGAAAGAGTTTGGCTATCAAGAGGGTATGAATCATCAAAATGGGCAAAATAAGTACACAAGAGTGATCCTAGACCTTGTCTGCCCTCGTCTGAGAAAAACCCAGAAACCATTTTCAATACAGAGAACTTTAATTTTTTTGGTGAATTGAGCACCTTGCACAAATTCTCTAAAGGTAGGCAAGGTGTGCAAGGTGCACTATTCATAGAGGTGCACCAATAGTTAACTGCTAGTTCTTGATTTAGAGCTTTCCATGCACCAAAAATGTATTATGACAGCAATTCAACTCCTAGAAACACCCAAAGAATGTCAAGCTTCCATTTTTAGAGCTTCCAGTGTCTCTCAAATCCTCTTGCAACTTCCTTCTTGTTTACTACTTCTTTCTTTTTTTTAAGATGGGTAAAGGCTCATGCACCCATTAATTGGTATAAACAAGGGTGGAGTCCTATTTTAGCACCATTTAGAGAGTCAGTTTGTACATAATTAGATTTGTTTTATTAGTTTTAAGCATATTTTTGCATGAAGAGATCTCTCACTCTCAACACAAATTAAGGAGACAATTTCCTATAAATTTAGGAATGTAACATGTATTCCAAGTTGATATTTTGATGCAATAATATATGTTTTTGGTGATCTCATTTTGAGTGTAGTTATTCTTGTCGAAGTGTGTTATTTTTGTGGATTCTTGTTCATGGTAATAATGGAGCCAATACTTTTGTTGTGTTGATTTGATTGTGCGATATTTTAGTTATGGTGTTTTCCATGTGTTGACAAATTCCACTAACGTACAGAGTTGGAGAAGAGATCACCCATTTGTTCCTACATAGCTTCTCGTCTCACATGACTACACTTTTCGTGGCCTTGCAATTTGATAAGAAGTGAAACATCTTTTGATTTTACTAAGTTTCCATCAACGATTACATCAGTGGATTTGAGGAAGTGTTGCTCCTACTTTCATTGGTTTCCTACCCAATCTTTTCAATGATTTAACTTGCAGACATGTTGTTCCCGTGGTTTATATCCGTTAGAAATTTCCCTTTCATGTTATTTTATTTCATCTCTCGTTACCTTATCTTTGTTATTTGCTTTGCTAACCCTTGGTTAGATTCAGAATTCATATAGTTGCATTGTTAGATTGCATTCATTAAAAAAAATAGAAAATACCAAAAGCATATCTTTTTTGTGGTTAATTTTGAAACAACAAGAAAATTGATCATCCTATTTAAAACTAGTTTGAACCAGCAAAGGCCTCTTTATGAAAAAATACATTTATCTTCAACTAAGCAGATTCTAGTAGGTTACAAGATCACCCGAAACCTTGGAGTTCATCCCAAATCAACTTTTCAAGGGAGGAGTTCAAAAGGATTCATGTTGTTAAGCATCATGCAAAATGACAGCTCAACAAAAGTGGCACTAGAAGGAGGGCCTGAAAACCATTCGGCTCAAAAACCCAAGTTGTTGTTGGAAAATTCTATAATTTTTGGGAAAAAAAAGTTCCTTGTGAACTATCTGAAGGTGCACAAGGTGTACTAGGTGCACTAGGTGTGCAGGAGCGCTATTTTTAGAAAGTGTACTTCTTTAGAGGAGTGCTTTTCCAAAATAAACACAAGTTCCTAGAACTCAGTCACTTTCACAAGCATCATAGTGATAAAGGGATACCAAAAACTCCACCCATTCACATCACATTCATCGTCATCATCCACTTTACATTCTACTTCACACATTCTCATCATTATGCACCATGTCTTTCTTCAATACCCAAAGTTCACCATTGAATCTAATTGGTCCATTACATTAATTGCCCAAAAATCTTGAAATTTTTTGCCCATGATTCATCTATGGAGAATCACAAACAATAGAAGATCATATTAAAAAATTTAAGGAAATCTGTAATCAAAACCAAATTCAGCGTATGGATGTGGTATGTCACCTTTTCGCTTATAGTTTGAGGGAAACAGAATTCAATTGGTACCTTAATCTTCCACCAACATCAATAAGGGATTGGAACTCTTTTGAGAGCAAGGTTTTAGAACCGTTCAAGATCTATTTTGGTCCAACTATCCTACATCATCAGTTCATCTCAGTTAAGAGGGATCTCCAAGAGACTATTTCACAGTTTAATCATCGCTTCTATAGGATGTATTAAAGAATGGAGTTTCCTTACACTATACCACAAGAGGCTACTATCCAAATCTATTTGGGAACAATGGATTCATTAACTTCTATTTTTCTAAGAAGGCTCCCACCCAGAGACATTAATAGCATTGATAAGGTTTTCAAATAGGCTATCACATTCACAAAGCAAGCAAATACCCATGGCGAAGGGAACTTTGTGTCTTCCTTCACTTTGAATAATACAGTTACTATTGCTCTATTACCAACAATTACATACTCAGGTTATGAGCCCCAAAAGACTATATTCTTTGAGAAAAAGACTTCTCCACTTGCTCAACTCAAGAAAAATATGGCTAGACTTGTTTGCAAAGGATATGCATAAGAAGAAGGAATAAAGTATGGGGAAACCTTTGCATAGTGACCAGGCTAGAGGAGTCAAGATAATCCTAGATTTTCCAGCGTACAAAATATTTAAAGTATATCAAATGGATGTAAATTTTCCATTCCTGAATGGAGTCCTTGAGGAACAAGTTTGTATCAAAAGATGGAAAGGACAAAGTGTGCAAGTTGAAGAAAGACTTGTATGGACTAAAATAAGCACCCCGTGCATTTTTTGAGAAACTTCACTCATATCTCATAAAGATTCAATTTTCAAGGACAAGTGATAACAACAACATCTATCTAAAGAAGAAGATAAGAGTTGGGTTGTTGATTGCAAAAATATTTGTGGATGACATCATCTTTAGAGGAGATGATAAAATGAGCAAGGAATTTTCTAAGGAGATGAAGAAAGAATTTGAGATGTCCATGATTGGAAAGATAAAATTATTCATTGGATTGCAAGTATCTCAATTAAAAGGTGGAATCTTCATAAGTCAACAATGTATGTAAGGGAGATTTTGAAGACCTTTGGACTTGAGGAGTCCAAACCAACGAGCACCTCAAAGGTGACTAGTTATAAACTATCAAAAGAAGATGAGAGTCAATACATGAATGAAATTATTTATTGATCCATCATTAGTAAACTATAGTGTATAGTAGTGCATGACAAACCAGGCATTGCACAAGAAGTAGGGATAGTGGCTATATTCTCTAATAATCCTAAAGAGTTGAACATAGTTGTTCTAAAGAGGATCTTCATATACTTGAAGGGTTATGAAGAATATGGTTTATGGTATTCTCACAAAGGAACCTTTGAATTTAGTGTCTTTATAGATGTTGACTAGGCAGGAAATATAGATGATAGAAAGAGTACAATTAGAGGTGCACTCTTTCTTGGAGGAAGATTAGTAGCATAGGCCAACAAGAATCAAAATTATCTCTCTCAATCGACAATAGAGTTGAATATGTAGTTGTAGCAATAAAATATACATAGATAGTATGGATTAAATAATTGTTGAAATATATTAAAGAAAAGGTGATGGAACCAGTGGTTATAAGTTGTGTCAATACAAGTGTCATCACTATATAAAATAACTCAGTTATATACTCAAAGACCAACCACATATCTATTAAGTGTCACTTTTTGAGAGAGCAAGTGCAAGAAAAAGAGGTTAGGTTGGAATATGTCCCAACTAAGGAGAAGCTAGAAGGTGTCTTTACAGAACCACTTCAAAGGGATACTTTGAGTATTTTAGAGGAAAGTTATGGGTGATACCCTATCATGCCCAAAGTAGAGAAAAAAAGGCCAAGTATCAATCCATGATCTTCAAAGATTATACTATATTGATGATCGAGTGAGACTACTCCATAGGAGTAGTAGTCACAAAGATAAAAGTGATATGGACCTTTGGAATTGTTGTCAAAGGGGGAGAAGTAAAGTAAAGAACCATGAGCAGTATGGAGAGAAAAGAGGAGAAGTGAAAAGAAAAAGAAAGAGAAATAGTAAGTTGAGAACCATGAAAGGGGGAGCAACAAGAAGGATAGTGAAGGAAAGTGAGCACTAGTAAGCAAGTCAAGACATGGGATAAGTAAACATAGTACAAGTGTGGAGAAAAGAGAGACATGGAGCAAGGAGGAGAAGTGGCAAAGAGAGTATGAGAAAATAAAAACAGTGATGGAGCACCACAGGGAGTTAACTATCTCAGGGGGAGATGTTGAAGATAAAGATGAAGAAAGGCAATGAAACATGCTATTATTTTCTAAGTATGTTGTAGCCAAAGATTTTACTTTGTAAATTATGAATATTGTGTTAAGGTATCGACTAGTGTAAATGGTGTTTATGTTGTCATCAATGCCAAAGGGGGAGATTGTTGGCATAACTATCAAAGAGAAAGAGTTAGAGACCATTAGAGCCTACTGGTAAGACCAGCTATAGTATTGCTATCATTATTGGACCAAAGAGGAGTTGAAGTGTCAACTAGTATGGAAAAGATAATCAAAGAGATAAGAAATGACTTTAATGCATGTCAATCAGAAAGGAACTAAAGTATGATGAAAGATAGATAAGAAGAGGTAAGTGATATTCACAAATGATACTTAGACAAAGAAGGCCAAGTGAAAGTTGACATTAAGAATTTCATTTAAGAATGTAAATTTAATATCCATCTGGTATACTTTGAATCCTTTGTGAGCTGCATAAGCAAGTAAAGTCCTAACACCTTCTAATCTTACAACAAGGGAATTTTTTTTACCATAATCAATACCTTCTTCTTGAGAATAGCCTTTACATACCAACCTTTCTTTGTTTCTTGACACTTTTCCATCTTCATTTAGCTTATTTCTAAATACCCATTTTGTACCAATCACATTTTTATCTTTAAGACTAGGTACAAGAGTCCAAGTTTTATTCTTTTCTATCTGTTCTATTTCTTCATTCATAGCCTCAATCCAAATTTCATTTTGCAATGCATCTTTAACACTTCTAGGTTCAAATTCAACAAGTAAACATGTACTTTTTAGTTTGCTTCTTGTCATTGTTCCATCATATTTGTCTCCAATTATCTGATCAAGTGCATGATGCCTTCTGACATATTTAGCTAATACAGGTTCTTTGACTTTTGAATGAACTTCACTGTCTTCATTTTGAATTTCAACTTCTGTCCTGGGTCCTTCTATCTATGGCTCGGGTTCTTTAGACTCTGTATGCACTAACTCGGTAGCTTCTGAATGTGACTTGGGTCCCTGTGACTCAGTTTACACTTCCTGCAACTCGGTAACTGATGGAGATTTTGAGAGCTTTAGAGATGAAGTCTCCTTCTTGTCAAATGTGTTTGGAAATGTATCAAGTTCATAGTAGACAAATCTTTTGTAATTTTTTGGCTCCTTTTTGCTTTCTTCTTCAGTCTTTTCTGCAAACACATCAATTCTCACACGTGCACTTTCTATGATTTTGTGAGTAGACAAATCCAGACATTTGTATGCTTTACTTCTGTAGGAATACCTTAGAAATATACCTTCATTTCCTTTTACATCAAATTTTCCTTTTCTAAATTCTTTCAAGATATAACATTTTTTGCCAAATACTTTCAAGTAACTTACATTGGGTTTGTAATCATACCATAGTTCATAGGGAGTTTTGTTTGAGTCCTTCTTCAACTAAACTCAGTTCAAAGTATGAACTGTGGTGTTGATAACTTCCTTCGAGTATTTGATAGCAACATTCTTTTCAATCATTAGCGTCCTTGCACAATCCATAATAGATTTGTTTCTTCTTTCAGCTATTCCATGCTGCTCAGGAGTATTAGGGGTCTTCTTATTCCTCTTTCAATATAGAAATTGTTGAATTCATTTGAGATGAATTCACCACCTCTATCTGATCTTAAGCATTTCCATCTTTTTCCAATTTTCTTTTCTACTCTAGCAAGATACCATTTGAATTTCTCAAAAGCTTCTTATTTTTCTTTGAGATACATGGCAGTCATCATTCTAGAATAATCATCAACAAAAAGAATGAAAAATTTTTCTCCACTATAAGTTTCTATTCCAATGGGTCCACATAAATTAGTATGCACAATTTCCAAAGCATCTTTTAACTGATGGATTTTTCTCTTAATACTAGTCTTTCCCATTTTACCAATTTGGCAATTCTTGCATAATCCAACATCAGGTTTCTTCAAACTAGGAAGACCTCTTACTCTTCTGAGTTTGCTAATCTTGATCATATTATCAAAGTTTACATGACATAGTCTTCTATGCCATAACCAACTTTCTTCTACTTGAGCAATTAAACATGAACAATCACCAAGATCAAGATAAAATAGGTTACCTTTTGTTTGGTTGCCTGATCCAATCAAATTTCCTTGGTTATCTAGTAGTCTTGCCTTGTCATTCATGAATTCTACCTTGAATCCAATGTTGTTCAGCTATGCCACACTCAGTAAATTATGTTTTAGTCCTTCAACCCAATAGGCATTGTCACATACAAGTTCATTGGTTAATTAGATTCGGCCTTTCCCTTTTATGCAACAAGGTTCATTATTCCCAAACCTTACACTACCTCCATCATAGTGTTCAAAATGTTCAAATTTAGTTTTGTCTCCAGTCATCTGGTGAGAACATCCACTATCTATTATCCATGTGTCATTTTTGTTAACATGAGAGACAAGTGCCATCTTATCTCCTTCATCATCAGATTCATCTTTTACAGCAATATACACTATTTCATCTTCACTATTATCAGCATCTTCTACCATAAAACAAGTTTTCTTACCTTTGTCTTTATAGGATTTGTGACCTTTGAATTCCTTCTTGCCTTTGTACTTGTGGCTTTTCTTCTCTTCCTTTCTTTATTTGGATGCCTAGCAGCAATATGACCAATTTCTTCACAAGAAAAATAGATTAGAGGGATTTTACCTTTGTACTTCCTCTATTCCTGGAATATTTCTTTGCAAGTAGAGCTTCAACAATTTCAAGATCACTGTCTAAACTTTCTTTAGTTTCTTCCTCATTTTTTGATTAATTATCTTTTATTTTCTTTCATTTTTCTTTAAGTGAGAGTTTAGCTTCAAATGCAAACTCAATATTCTTGGAAGCAGGAACATAGTTGTTAAATTTGTCCAGTTCAAAAGCTGTCAATCTTCCTACTAGGGCATCCAAGCCTATCTTGTTATTTGGATCACATCTCTTTTCTTGAATAGCAGATACTCTGATTACATAGATGGGAAACAAAGTTCTAAGAACTTTACTTACAACAATTTCTTCTTTGATTTCTCCTCTGGATGCTCTGATTGCACTAACACTAGCCTTGATTCTTTCAACATATTTTGCAACATTTTCATCTTCTCTCATCCTCATTTGATCAAATTTTCCTCTAAGGCTTTCTACTTTGGCTCTTCTTACATTGTCATCTCCTCCATAGATTTTTTTCAACTTGTTCCACATATCAAAAGCAGTTTTATAGTCTTTAACCTCATCAAATTCAGCATAACTGAGAGCAGATGCAATGTCAATCATTATGATGTTATGATTTTTCTTTTCAGCAATATCACAAACTGATAATGTTCCAGTGGGATTTTTATATTCTTCATCAAGATATTTTCATCTTGAATCACTGATGGTAGCTAGATGAAGCCTCATAAGTCCTTGCCATGCTACAAAGTTGTCTCTGTTCAGCTTTAGAATCTCTCTCTTGTAAGACAACCTGATCTTTAGCTTAGGTCCTTGAAACCTTCTCTGCAAGCACCAAAAACTCTAATATCAATTGTTGGAAATATAAGAGGAGTAACTAAGAGGGGGGGTGAATCAATTACCACTAAAATAAATCCTAGGTCCCTTAGATGTCAACTATAAAACTGATAAAATTGATTAGTACTAATACTCGGTAAACACACAAAAATTGTTGTAACTTAGTAAATTCAGAGTGTGAATTACTTTAGTGAATCTTTAGATATTATCAGTAATTACTTGCAAGCATGAAAGAAATAACACATGAGACACTAGGATTTAACATGGAAACCCAATTTGGGAAAAACCACCAATGTAACTAGTTACTATTTTCCACTCTTCTAAAGTGAGCCCTGCTAAGAGCCAACCCTGTTAAAGGTTACAAAACACACTATTAGGTGTGACCCTGTTAAAGGATTTAATCACCCTATTAGGAGTGGCCTTGCAAAAGGTCTTAAAACAATTCAATGGAATTGTCACCTTGTTAGAGGATTTACAAATGGTTGTTAAACCAACTATATTAAGAGATTTTGGTTTACTGCTATGATGGTTAGAAAGTAACAATGAAATGACCTAATTTTGATGCAACTATATTGCTGATTACATATCTTTGCTCTGGTTCATACTTGATCCTTCCTAATTGAATAACACTTTTCTACTCCACAAGGATATATTCGTATCCTTCAAATTCGCTTCCTCTCCTTATCTTTTTCAACTCATTCAACTTGCATCTCACACACACTTCAAAATCACAACTTGACCTTTTACTTATACTTTTTAGATTGTCAAGTCAGCTCAAATACAACTTAGAATAACCAATATTCATCACCTCAGTCAACAAGAATCAATAGGTAAAACAATCAAGCTTTACATGCCAAAAATAAGAAAATCCTTTGGAAGCCAACCTAGCTCGGTAGAAATTGATTCTAAAGGGATTTCCTATGTTAACCAATAGAAGCTCGGTTAACACTGCGAACTTATAAAATTCCTTTGGTAACTAAGTGAACTCAGTTAACACTAACTCTATTCAACTTTCCCTTTGTTAACCGAGTGAGCTTGGTTAACACTCTTTTCTAGTTGACTTCCTCCGATGCTCGAGTGAGCTCGATAGAAACTGCCTTCTGCACAAAGTAAACTCAAGAAGCTCGATAGACAAGGAAAACTGTCTTCGTTGACCAAGTGAGCTCAGCATGTATTGTTTTCCAACTAATATGACATTTGTGTAACATCAAATACAACATACAATTAATCAATTGTATCCAACAATTAAGACCTTATGCATGCCCTAATGGGGATAAACAACTAGGAAATGATTGGGCTAGTTTGTTTCTTTTCAACAATTTTTCTTTGATGAGGGTTTATGGATGCCCTTAACCCCCTCATCTTTTGCCTAGGTATATTCCATAAAGGTTGGGAAAAATAGAATTCTTTTGGTAGTTGATAATGATGAATAGGGAATACATAGTTCCCATAGTAAAGAAGGGTTCATTTGTCCCAAAAAATATAAAGATTGGAGATTTTTCCATAGGAAAGGATCTTGTACACGAAATAGATGCATATATGAGTGAATTCCTATTGACCATTGCCCCTACTAGGACATATGATCCTAATAATTTGGTTAGGTGTGCGTTGAAACAAATGAAGAAGTATACCCTCCTAGATAGCAAACCTTGCTAGGAAGATGATGTAATAATGAATTGTTTAGAAACATAGGATTGTAGAAATAGGACCCTAATGGAGAGAGATCATGATGGTGGAAAAGGAAATGAAGAGAGTTGGTCCCTTATTTAAAGTTTTTTTACCATGAGGAGAGATACTTGGATAGGTACAATAAGTGCCTAGACAATTTTGACAGCATAATGTCCCAGGTACCTGTAGAAATAAGAGACAGAGTAGAACTTGAATCCCTACATTAGGAGGATGTGATTGAGATAGAGATTCAAGATGATCAACCTGAGAATTCATCATGGGCCCAAGGAGGCAGAAAAAGGAAAAAATAAATAGAAATCCCAAATAAGGTGAAGGAAAAGGCATTACAGATATTTCCAAGGGGCACAAAGTATTTTGATGACATTAGGCATAATTTCCTAATTTGGCTAGCTAGTCAGCATGAAAGAATCCCTAATAAAATTGAGCTTCAAATAAGAATGTTGGATGAAAGAATAGTCCAAGCTCAGGAATTTATGAAGGATGGCAATTTCATAAATTTAGAAGAATTCAAGTCATCATGTTTAAGGTTAAACAAAATGAGCTTACCTTGCAACTATAGCCAGGAGATTCACCAAAGAAGACAACTAAATTGGTGCAAAATTTGTAGGAATATGACCCAAGTAGTGAGACTCTTAGTGTGGATGAGGCTAGGGAGCTAGTGCAAAGAAGTGGAATGCTACTTTTCCCAGGATGGGAGCTCAACTCATCTTTCATGCTCGACCAGATTAGAAGGCAAGACAAACTTGTCTCATTTGAGGAGACAAACATTATTGGAGAGTTGCAAGGATCAGGATTCAATATCGACTCTAGGACAATGGTAGTATGGAGTATGGCCCCTAAGTCAAACAAACCAACTCAGATGGAGGTAAGAGACTCACCCCAGGGCAACATGATGTTTTGGAATGTCACTACTATTTCAAATGATTAGATTCACAATTTGATGAATACTACATCATTAATGGGGAAAAGAAAAATGGATATGCTTGAAGAGAAACTATACCAAACATACAGCATATCCATTGATGTAAGAAAAATTATGAGGAGGATCTCAAGAAGACATATGTACTAGAGCAAAGAATGATTGCCCTTGCAGATGAGGTGAGGAATCTAAGAAATATAACTAGGCCTATTACAAATGTAAAAGATCAAGAGACGCAAATGGAAGTTCAAACAATAGATGTGGGTGTGGATCAACAAATGGAAGTAGATGAGTTGGATGCTAGAAAAGAGGTAGAAATTAGAACAATGCAAAACTTGTTGATCCACAAAATAGGATCTTTGAAAGACTCCTCACAGAATGTACGTAGTAGCTATATTGCTTTATAGGAAGCTAAATATTGGTGTTCAGAAGCATTATCTTTGTTATCCCCTTTATTTAAAACATGCGGCCCATTTACACAATTTTTTGATAGTCTTGTACCAATGCAGACACAAAAAAAGGAGTTACCTAAGGGAGTAATTATATGTGTTAGAAAATTGATTAATAGAGTTAAAGAGTTAAATGGTTTTTTCATTGGGAAATTATAATTGGTCCAAAATAAAATGAAGACAATTGCCACAGGGACCCCAAAATTTGTGCCTAGCATCATTGATGAGAATGGGAATGTAAAGGAATGGTAGGAATGGTCTTCCTCTTTTGATGGCATTTTGAGACATGCAATATTTGTTGCATATTGCAATAATGAGATAGATTTCATAGCTTCATATGATATGATTGATTTGTTATACCAAATTGAAATAGAAATGGGAAAGGTAACTGCAAAAGTAAAGGCAATAAAAAATGCAAAAATGGAGCAAGTGTCTTGATGAGATGAATACAATCAAAGATGCTACTTAGCTAGATATTGATACCAACATTTTCATCTGGGAGGTCATAGCTAAAATTAAAGCCTTACCATCTAGAGATAGTGACTAAGCATGCAAAAAAGTCAAAGAACATTAAGAGGGAGGATAACTATCTTAAAGAGACACCTTATCTTTATGGTTCACTTGATGTGGGTATGCTCCTATTACAAATTACAGAGTTGATCCTGAACATCAGAACTGACTGTTACTCAAACTTTGACTATCTCCAGTATTCTATTTGTAACTATTTTGTCTCGTGTGCAAAAGTTATTGTAACTAGATTTTAAACACGTGTCCTCCCATCTAAAGCTTGTTGCAATCTACATTTCTATAAAAGGATTTCCAAGATGTGGAGTAAGGGTCTAAATTATATTTCAATTCTAGTGATAATATTATTTTGTAGTCAGTCCAATTTCTTGTGTTGATTTTATGTTGTTTCAAGTTTGTATTTCAAGAACATGGTGAATGAATGAATGGAATACTTGTCAATTACTAAGTTTTATTTTGGGTCTTGTATCAGATACATGTATCATTCTCAAGAAGATTAATACAAAAGGGAAATATTTGTTTCCTTAATTTCTATATAGATTTTCATATATTTGTCATTCTGAGATTAAATGAACAAAGTTCATTTCATTTAATGTAGCTTGGTTAGGTTGTATATCATTTCATTGTTGCTTTTAATTCAAGCAATTAAGTAAATGCTTATGTGAGTTGATAAGGTTTCTAAGTATATGGAAGGGATATCATAAGTAAGGAATTTAGGGTTAACAGTTGATATATTTGGTTGCAAGTCAATTAAATAGATCAAAATTTTCTGATATGACTCTATGTAACAATGGATAAAGCACTGGTTATTAGTTAGGGTACAAATTGAAGTAGTTGTATAGTAACACAAATCACATTTTAAATCCAATCACTATTTAAAGTTTATGAAAATGAACTATATGTTGATCATTCACTTATTGTAATAGCTTTTGAGTTTGTCGTTAGCTACTATAATTCAAAAGTTGATTTCAATTCCAAGAAGATTAAGAGACCAAATCTGCTTTAAGGGATGTGTAGTGTAAAAATATATAGAGAAGTTAAAATCCCTAGGTAAACACACCTTGGTCAACAGATCCTAAAGTGTAGTACACATTATTGCTTCGTTTAGTTGGTCTAGGTCCAAATAGGTTTTACTGCAAGTGGAGAGTAGCTAATCCCTAGGTATATCCTTTATTAAATTCTAGTATTGTTTTAAATTTGTAGATTAAAACACAAACACCTTTAACTAGGCTACCTTTAACCAAGTGAATATTCTAGGAGGCCTCTCTCAAATCCCTTAACTAGGTGGCACTTGACAATGTCATTTCAATCTTATAACAAGGATAAGCTCTTGATCAAGTACACTTTAGAAGGGTACCAACTTTGTGAGCATCATGACATAACCGTGGTTTTTAGCCTAATCAAGTTTCTACAAGATAAATATGCGTTATGTGTTATTAACTTTCTATATTGAATGCTATGTTAATCATTTGGTAATTGGTTATACAAGTAAAAGTTTGAATTTATCAGTATTATACTGATTATACCCCCTCTTGGTATAGCCTATATTGTGTGTTAGATGAAGAACTAACACAGAGGTAAAAATTTATTTTCTCTCAAGAAGTGTTGGGAATTGGATGATTATAATAGATGAGTCCTGATAAACCTTTCTTGTATTTTTAATTGCCTATTTAAGAGGAAGAAGCAAAAGTAGCATTTGTTTTTTCTTGTAAATTTTGGGATTTTATTAAATTTGATTGGGGAAAGCCTATTGAATACCTTCTATAAGGTCTAATTTATCCAAACTAGGGTGCACATATGTTCTAATTAACACATTGCATGACTTAGATAATGCCTCCTTAGCACAAGCCAACTTAGGGGAATTATTAGAGATAATTAAAAATCCACTATCAAAATCAATGTTAGATAGAATTATTCAATGTGGGTTAATAGAGGTAGTCACATTCACTCCAATTGAGCCTTTCTCGGAGATGGACATAGAATGCAAGAACGTATATGATGCAAAAATAAAAGGTGCACTCTTAATGTAGAAGGCAATCTTTTGGTAAATATTAACAAGGATACTATAAAACCCGTCATGGGTATACCAGAGAAGGAACCATATGAAAATTGGTCTATCAAGACTTCTTATTCATATTTTTCAATGAAGAAAAATTTATAGACGCATCATTGCATGAAATTGGCTCTTGAAGACACAACAGATGGTTATTGCCTACCAAAACCCTTAACTAGAGAACACCTCATGACAAGGGTATAAGACACTGTCATTTTATGAATTAGACTAGAGTGAAAATTTGATGCATTCTTCTAGGAGGACTGAATGTATTTTTACATCCAAGTATTGCTCCAAGGATAGAAGTACATCGACTGGTGTCAAGTCTTTACTAATAGATTACATGAAGGGTTGGTTGATGTTTGTGTGAGTGGGGGATTTTATTTGTCTTCCTACTTATTTTATTCTCTAATATTTATAGGGAAATGACTTGTACTATATAATGAGCCCTGGACAGAGGGCATGAAAATCTATGAATAGTATCCATATTTTTAGAAATAGAGTTATGTTGAGAACTTCTTGATATTTAATTTTTTCTAGTATATTGGTATATGAATTGCAAGGTGATATCAATCAAAGAATGTCTCCAAAATCTATGGAGTTAGTCAACATATCTGGAAGTTATTTCATTCAGTTCAACAAGTTCACTTATATTAGGGTTGGAGGCCTTGAAGTTGAGGCCTTTAAGCTACCCACATATGTCCTAGACAACCATGCATTGATAAAGGTCCGTAGATATCTAGCCCACATCAACAAAATTTTGAGAGAGAAAGGAAAATACGGGTTGTCCGTCCTTTTGAGCTTAGAAATTATATCATTAAATCAACTTCTAATTCTTTAAATCTGAAACTTAAATTTAAAAATTTAAACTCTAACCCTATTTATTTAGACATAAGATTTGTAGCAGGGGATATGCGATTGCCCATTTAAAATATTTTTAGATATGCAACTCAATTAGAGGACTATTGAAAGAATTGAAGCAATGGATTTGAGGTCAAGAAACAATTATGGTCTAGGTTAACTCCCAACCAAATAATCATTGTAAATATACTAATAAATATCTCAGAATTCGATTGGGAAGATGATGAAGATGTACTGGATCATGAGTTTGAAAGGGAAATCTAAGGGAAATTAATCTCAATTGTCGGCTAAAGCACTAAGAAAGAAGGAATATAGAAACATCAAAAGGAAATTATTTATTATGATTAGAATAACAAAGATATGGTTGAGGAGCCATGATTGACTAAGTCCCCCTTGCCTAACTCTGAAGCTATCTTTGTTGAACCAAAGGTTACTAACCCAGGAAAGCTTATCCTCCCTTATAATGAGTCTATTGATAATGCATGTACTTTTGTTGATGCAAGAGAATCCTTGGGTTGTTTGCAATCGTGCATTACCCCAAAAAAAAAATCTTCTTTATTTTCTATTTTCTAGTTTCCTATCTGATAATTTGAGTTAGCGATTACTTAATTTCTCATTCTAGATTCCATAGGCTTCGTGTCTTATTGTGGACCTATCCTATATCATTATCCTATGTTCATATAATTTAATGTTACATATATTGGGAGTTATGTTTCATTTTCTTGGGTGTTAATTTCCTATATAGTTCTTAAAATGAGGCATGGTGTTTTACTTCTGGGAGGTTCATCTCTTTTCATGAGGTTTCATGGCTTTGTGTATGGTTTCTAGGATAATGTGAGAACCTATATCTAAGGTCATGTACATTCTTTTAATGTATTATGTATTTAGTCATTTAATCTTTGTGGGTTAGCCCCATATTGTAAAACACATTTTCTCTTTTGTAGAATGTAAACTCAAAGCCAATCTGTGTCTCCTAATGGCTATGCATGAAATTAAAAGGCCTTATAGAGAAACATGGTCAGTATAGAGAAGAAAGTGGTAGTTGAGTCTTGAAGTGGAAGAGTTGGTCTATAGTTCTGCCTAGTGAAAATGACAAAAAAAGCAAGGCACCCAACAAGACTCGATAACAAAAGGGGTAATCATTTACAAGCCCCCGTGAATAAATCTAGGTTATGGAATCACTCTAAAGAGGCATCAAACCATCAACAAATTACAAGAAAGAGCTATCTTCCAACTCAAATAATTTTGAAGTTTTATTAACAAATGAAGAGGAACAACGAACTAGTAAATCAACAACAAAGATGACCAATTTTGAAACCCTAATTTGGGTCCATGCAAATCAAAGTGCAGACATCATCAAGAATCAAAAAAATAAAGATAAAGATGGATGGCAACAAGTCAAAAACTAGAACAGTAGAAAGCTTAGAGAGGTACAGATGATTCAAAACCAAGCGCCATCGAAGATTCATCTAATCGGTGATTGAAGAATCAAGAAGACTTTTTTTAAATAACCAAATATATCAATGGCAGAGGTAAATAGAAGCATTCTACCTCAATCATTAATATTCCAAGCCTAGGTATGTTGTCATGACCCATAAAGGCTTCAAAAGCAAACAATGTACCTATAGGAATCTCTAAACATAGTCTGCACCAATCAAATGCCCTAATGGTGAAGTAGAAACCATTTTCACCCCTGCCCATTGACCCTATAAATAGATCAACTAAAATTGTAGTGATGACACCCAAGCCATCAATATATATCCCTCCACATAAAAAGAAGCAACTTGTAATCAACAAGCGGATTGAACTAGTTAACCCTCTTCTTAGATATAGTAACAGTGTTGAAAATAGTAAAACAATTATAATTAGCAATGAATATAGTGAAGAAAAATGGCAAGAATGCTCTAATCTCAAAACTTATGCAATCTAAAATGATCCGACAAAATACATAACTAACTTAGCAAAAAACTTAAGGAAGATATGTGGTGCAGAGGTAAGTAACATAACCCCTTTTGATAATCATTCTTGGTATTTGCAATGTCAAGATCATAAAATGAGAAATGAGCTGGTAGAATTATCAAATTGTTATTACAAAGGGCACCTGATTAAATTCATAATGTGGCAACCTAATTTTACTAAAAATAGTAATCAAAAGATGCAGACAATAAAATGG
Organism: Cupressus sempervirens; assembly: GCA_028749045.1. Taxonomy (NCBI): domain Eukaryota; kingdom Viridiplantae; phylum Streptophyta; class Pinopsida; order Cupressales; family Cupressaceae; genus Cupressus; species Cupressus sempervirens. The sequence goes on along the minus strand of CM053788.1, from coordinate 509,329,766 downwards.
ATGGAATGTGCAAGTATTCCTCCAGAACTAAATGATATTAACATTATAAAAAGAATAGGGCAAGCCTTAGGAAATTTTATAGGTTTTGAAGTAAACCATTATAAATCAAGAGAGATAAGATTCTTGGTTTCAATGAAAACAAGACCGAATGAACCTATAATGAAGAAAATCATAACGAACAGATCAATATATAAATTAACCTTTAATAAATATGAAGGAGAAATAAATGAAATAATTGGAACAAACATTAAAAAGGAAAACATAAAGAATAATCTAAAAGAAGTCTTAAGAAATCTAAGGAAAAGATAGAAGGTAGGAAAAAAAAAGGATAAAAGAAAACCAGAGGACAAAGAGAACACAAATAGTCAAGTAATAAAGGAAAAAGAGGTAGAGCAAGAAGATCATAAGGAAGACATAAGAAAAATAGAAGATCCAAAGATAAAAAAAGAAAAATATGGACTATCAACCCATAATGGAGAAATACAAAAATTGTAAAGAGTGCAAACAAGTTAAGGAAACCCTAGAAGAAATAGAGCTCATAATGAAAAAGTTGAACATGCTTTCTCACAAGGTGTTGCTCTTATAGAATGATCTGGAAGATCAATTTACTATAGCAGATTGTAACTAAAAAGAACATAAAGGAAAATCAGTCATGAGGAAAGAACCATAAAAAATACAGAAAGAGGAAGCAATATAGAGACAAAAGTATTAGAAGACAAAATAGACAAGGATTAGAGGACAATGGATAGCAATAGAGAGACAACACTAATGAGAACAAAAAAAATTACTAATCAAGAACAGAACCCCATAGAAAAGGAAGAAGTAATAATTGAAAAAGGGAATCAAAGCCCTGGCATACTAGTTGTTGAATCATCTTAATGGAGCAATGTTACTATTAGGAAAAAACCAAAGCAAAAAATTTATAAGTTCTGGTAAACACCCATCGGTTGGATGGATATGTTTGATCTAGAAAAGGAAGAGATAATCAAGACAGAAGACAAGACATCTTCAAAGCCATTAATACCAGTGGAGATAGAAACTTTAATTAGAGAAGTAGAACATAGTAGCAGTCAATCAAGCAAACCTATAGAAGACCAAGAAAATCAGCAAGGAGACAATATGGCTTGGGAAGAGTTTGGAATCCTAGGGGAAAACATCTTCAGGGAAGCAAGAGCAAAAAATAGTAGAAATAAGGGTGAAGGTAAGATAGTAGTAGAAGAATAAAATCCATTAAAAGATCAAATGACAAAAGAGTTGTTACCAGAAGGGGAAGAGGAAGTAGAAGAGTTAGAAATATCCACAAAGGTTAGAGACCAATCAAATTTGGAAAATCCACGAATATCCATCAATCAAGAAGGTCTATAAATACCTAATTATGGAAAATAGAAACTTAAAAGAGGAAAAAAATCACTAAGAGAGCTCAAAGAGGCAGCAAGGCAAGAAAAGGAACAAAGAAAGATTAGTGAAATATTACAAAGCAGGAAGGGGAAGAACCTTCCCAAGGATCAATGAGAATAACAACTTGGAATGCTAGGGGTCTAAATGCCCCTAGCAAGAAACACTTGTTGAAGCGTAACCTCACATTATTTGAAACATAAATCTTATTACTTCAAGAAACAAAATTATATAAATAAGAAGGAACTAAATGAGGAAAAAAGTTAGGCATCTAGAAATTTGAATTTGAAGAATTGAATGGAGCTTCAGGTGGACTAAGAATATTATGGAATTATCAGAAGATTGTTCTAGAAATAATAGCCACTAATTCTAATTGGATTTGATGTAGGGTAGCAAGTACTAAAAACAATCTCCAGATCATAGTAATAAATGTCTATGAGCCTACCCAAATAACAGACAAAGTAGTAGTATGGAATGAGATCATTTCATTTTTAATTAATCATCGGGATAAGAACTTCATTATTGGAGGAGATTTCAATGCAATATTAAAAAGGGAAGAAAAATATGGGGGATTTAAACAATAGGCATAAAACAACTCATTTATAGATATACCAAGAGCGATAGAGGATTTCAAAGAATAGGCATAAAACAACTCATTTATAGATATACCAACTAAAAATGGAATGTATACATAGAACAACAGACGAAAAGATTTTAGCTATACCGCAAAAAGGCTGGAAAATTTCTTTTTTAAAGTAGACTTAAGTAGTTTAGAGAGAGAAATAAAAGCACAAATTCTACCACTGGCAAGTTCAGATCACTTTCTGGTAAAAATAGATATTAAGGAACCATCTAAAGCCACTAGAAATCCATTTAAATGTGAAAAATGTGGTTCCTTGATAATAAAAAATTCATGGACAATATAAAAAATTGGTGGCAAGGACAAGTTCAAGGATAAAAAATGTTCTGCTTTATATCCAAATTAAAGATGGTAAAAGAAAAAATTATAAAATGGAATAAAGCACAATTCAACAACATATTTAAACAAAAACTAGATATAGAAGAAAAGTTGGAAAAAATAAATAAAGAAGTCATTAAAAAATGAATGAATAATGAAACATATTTGCAAGAAAAAGAATACCTATCAAAACAAGAAGAAAATTTAGCCAAAGAAGAGGTGTTTTGGAAACAAAAATCTAGGGAAAAATGGTTGGCAAAAGGAGATCGCAATACAAAATACTTTCATACTAGTGCATTACAACACAAAGCTACTAACAATCTATCAAAAATAAAAGATAAACAAGGAAATTCGATAGACAATCTAGTTGAAATTGCAGGAATATTTGTAGATTACTAGAAAGATATCAATAAGAATTATGAATCATCTAACCTAGGAGCACAAGAGGAAATTTTGAAATCAATTCCTAAAGCCATTAGAATAGAAGACAATAAATCTCTCAATAAACCTTTCTCTCTGTAAGAGATTAAAATAGCTCTCTTTAATATCAATCTGGATAAATCACCAAGACTAGATGGATTTCAAGATTTCTTCTTCCAAAAAAGTTGACAAATTATAGGAGTAGATCTGTGGAAAGCAATAGAAGCATCTAGAAATGGAGGGAAACTACTTGTGGAAATTAATCATACTTTCCTAACTCTAATTCCAAAGAAAAGTAAGGCTAAAGAACCAAGAGACTTCAAACCTATCGCACTTTGCAATACTATCTATAATTATTTTTCTAAAGCTCTAACAAATAGATTAAAATAATATCTCCCTAAATTAATATCAGAAGAATAGACAAGGTTTGTTCTCGAGAGATCTATTCTAGATGGCATCTCAATCATACAAGAAACAATCCATTCAACATCAAAGAACAACGAAGCATGTATGCTACTAAAACTAGATATTCAAAAAGCATATGATAAAGTGGACTAGTGATTCCTATGTAAAATATTAGAAGCATTTGGATTTTCACATCAATGGATCAACATCATTTTTTAGTGTATATCTACCCCTAAAATTTTTCTCCTTATAAACGATACCCCAGAAGATTTCTTTAGCATATATAGGAGGATCCAACAAGGTGATCCTATCTCCCCCTTCCTTTTCATAATCATGGCTAAAACCTTTGAGAGAACAATTAAGATAGCAAAAATTGAAAAGAAAAATTAAAGGAATTAAGGTCATGGAGAATGTGGCTAACACCACACATCAGTAATTTTCTAATGACACAATATTAGCTAGAGTTAGTACTAAAAAAGAACCAACAACATCAAGACAATTTTGAATAACTATACCAAAGCATCAAGGCAAAAAATTAATGCATAAAAATAAGTTTTTTTTCCTAAATACACCATTAGAAAGAGAAGAATATATCTGTAATGAAATAGGATACAAGAAAGGTATCTTCCCCTGTAAACATTTAGGAATATACCTAGACAAAGGGATCAAAAAGAACCAAGGATGGGAACAAACATTGGAAAGAATAGATAGTCATACAAAAGGATGGAAAGGAAAATGGTTAACCAAAGCTAGGAAAGCTACAAAAATCAAATCAGTTCTATCAACAATACCCATCTATCAACTATCATGTTCACAATTACCAAAGAATATCAATCAGAAAATAGAATTGAAACTAAGAGATTTCTTTTGGAAAGGCATGGAGGATAAGAAGAAGGCAGCTTTAATTAGATGGAAAAAAAATTGTAGACCTAAAGAAGCAGGGGGGCTAAGAATTAGAAATCTAGATTGGCAAAACGAAGCATTAGGCACTAAACAAAACTAGAGAATGTACCAAGAAAGAGACAACAAATGGGCTAGAATTTTGTATAATAAATATCTAAATGCATCAGATAGCACATCATTATTAAGAACAAGGAATGTAATGTCCTTATCTTTTTAGCATCTCAATAGAGTTCTTAGCCTTTACATTCTCTGAAAGCTAAGTGGAGAAATAAAGAGAAATTGATTAAATTAATTTCTTATAAAGTCATTAAATAAATTAAAATTAAAAGGTGACTTTATATTTAATTAATTTAATGTTCTAGAAGCACTACTAATTATTGTATTGGAAAGGGGGAAGCTTCTAGAGAGTACATTTTCTAGAAGTACAACTAATTATTGCCTTGGAAAGGGGGAAGCTTCTAGAGAGTGCAATTAAATAATATTTTATTTCCTTCTAGAAAGGTAAGGGAAAAGAATAAATAGAGGCTAAAGCTTTATTGCTAGGCATCCAATTATTATCAATTGCATTTGATATAAACTTGGGAGAAGAAGCTAAGGGTTTCTGATTTTAGTTAGCCATTGGAGAGAGTCAATTCATCAGTGTTGCAATCATTTGAGGTGGTGAAATATCCACTATTTGGCATTCGGGAGAGCTTCATTATGGAGTTCTATTTGTGCTTAAATTGGAGAATACATTTATTATTGGCTACTACAGTACGCATGAATAGTGCTACACTACAGTATTTATGCTTGATTTTGATTGCAACTTTCATCTCCATCCTTGGGCATCACTATTATTAGGTTCCTCTTGCAACCATTAGTAATTAGCATTGTAATTTTAGGCATATAATTTTATTGTTGTAAGTGATAATTCAAAATTAGATTTGGCATTATTGTAGTCATTATTGTAAGCCCATTTGTCTTGGCAAACTCATAGCAACATTGTACATGGGAGTGAATTCAATAAAAGAGATATATGTTGCATACCATTTGTTTGACGAAATGTCCATCTAATAGCATATATGATCAATATAATAGTTGTATGACAGTTGTTTGTAAAAATGTCAGTTGTTTGTAGGTATGCATTCCATATCTAGTTTCCATGTATATACATTAAAAAATACCAAAAAGCACTGCACTTACATATTATTTAATTGTAAGAGGCATTGTAATATCATTTGCAAACATTATAAATTTCTTAGCATCATTCAAACTATAGAAAACAATCTAAAACACAAAAAAATCAGAAAAGAGAAAGGCAACATACAAGTGTTTGATAATATTCCTTGAGCTAAAATCAACCTATTTGGGCAACGGATATTACATTGGTATCAGGGCTAAATCCTGCCATCCTAAGGGTTTAACAATCACATGCAGCCACCTGGGGTTGGCTCTCATAGATTTTACACTCGTAAGCAAGCTTTGTTTGACAGGGAACAAGATTTTGATAGGCAGCTAGACACCATGGGTGACAAGCAAGAGCATAGCCCATCAAGAGACAATAGGAATGAGGATCAGGAAACAAGAAATTTTTTTAGAGCAATGGTTACAAAACAAGAGTGGATGGCTCAAGATTTGTAGGCACTCACCACCATGGTTGAGCACATGAACCCACAAGACAGACAAAATTAGGAACAAGGGGATAACAGGAGTGCACTGAGATCACCTAGATCTCATAGAACTCCTTCCAGAATAGCAAACAGGCTCACACATCCTACCTTTGTTAGAGAGGAACCGGTACAGGAGCTAGCTAAGGAATCTTAGGATGGGACATTTGTAGATACCCTTACGGTTGCTAATGACGAATGGGAATTATTGGCACCACAAGTACAGGAGAGAATGACTTTTCAGGGGTTTGTGAACCAAAGAAGAGAACACTACCATGCAATCAGATACAATAGGAGACCTCATGATGAGGATAATGAATTAAAGTGGGCTACAAGGAAGCTTTCCTTGAATACATTTGTTGGGAGTAGTAGAATGACAACGCAAGCTTGGATTCACAAGCTTGATACCTTCTTAGCACTGAGAGCTATGACAGAAATGGAGCTAATAAAATATTCCACGCTACATTTAGAGGGAGCTACACATAATTGGTGGTACCATGGGATGGTTACCCTTCAGCATAACCAAGTGACTTCATATCAGAACTTTGTAGATAGGTTGGTAGAGAGGTTTAATAAGAAGGATCCAAAAGTCTACTTCAGGGAGTTGGCATAGTTGAAATAGACGGGCAGATTGGAGTATTTCATTAGTGACTTTCAAAGGCTATCTGTTATGGTGCCAGATATATTAGATAGGAGATTAGTTGTTTTGTTCACAGAAGGATTAACTGAACCACTGAAGGGTTGGGTAAAAGCCTTTAATCCATTCAATTTGCAAGAAGCAATTAAGAAGACTAGAAGCATGGAACAAGCAGCCCTAGAAAATAAATTTTAGTCAAAGGGTGCATCATCTAGCAAAGACGAACCATTCTTCAAGAAACTTGAGAGGAATGAAACAAAGACGGAAAATAAAGATAAATCATTTGCTCCTTTGGATAGAGAGACATTGAATGATTTAAGGAAGAATAAATTCTATTTTTATTGTAAAGGACCCCATGACATGAACCACGACTATCCTTTGAGGCCAAAGGGGAAAGCAGATAGGGTTATGTGGGCTTATTCTGAGGATTTTGATTCTAAAAATTCAGACCAATAATATGAAAATGAGGAATCAATTGAAGAAAAGGAAGACATAAATGATATATGTGATGAGAAGACTGAGGGTAGACTTAAGGATGCCTGTCTCACTAGTGTACAACAAGAGGGATCATTTAGGATGAGAGGGGTATTGGCTAGTCAGTGAGTTATTACTTCACTTGATAGAGGTGTTACTCATAATTTTATTGATTCCATATTGATTGAGAGGCATGGGATATAGACAAAACTATTCGAGGGTCTGAGAATGAGGTAGTTGATGGAAACATCCTCAAATATGACAAGATGATTACAGGTCTACCCCTAAAAATCAACAATTTTGATTTCAAAGCAGATTTTTACGTTGTTAACAAGGGTGATATAGATTTGGTCTTGGGTATGACTTGGTTACATGAAAAGGGGAGTTCACTCTCAATTTGAGAGATATGGAGATGAAGTTTTAGTCAGAAGGGAGGACCCATATACTAAAGGCCATTCATGACGGTGGGTTTAGGATGATGTCTTGCAAATGCATGGAGAGCTTGTTGAGACATGACTAGGTTGAGTGGGTAGCCCCTTGCACTTTAATGCCATCATAGGGGCAACAAAAATCAGAATATCACCTAGACATACAAGAACTAAGAATCAAGCACTACAAGGTTTTTAGTGAAATACCACCAGGTAGACCTCTAGATAGAGGTATTGAGCATATTATTCAGTTAGAGGAGGATGCTAAACCCATCATGATCATACCCTACAAGCATCTAAAGAGATTGAAGAATGAGATCGAGAAAACAATTAAAGAACTACTAGCTATGAGACACATTAAACCAAGTAAGTTTCCTTTCACTTCCTTTGTGGCTTTGGAGAAGAAGAAAGGTGGAAATCTTAAGATGTGCATAGATTACAAGGTCCTAAACAAGAAGACTATAAAAAATAGTTACCTCATCCCACAAATTAATGAGTTACTAGATGAGTTGCATGGAGCATGTTTCTTCTCCAAAATTGATTTGAGACCGGGCCATCATTAGATTGAAGTTAGAGAGCATGATACAGAGAAGACGGCATTCAGATGTCATTGTGGCCATTTTGAGTTTGTAGTTATGTCATTTGGGCTAACTAATGCTCCAACTACTTTTCAATCCACAATGAATAGGGTTTTTCAGCATCAGTTGAGGAAATTTGTGTTAGTCTTCTTTGATGACATCCTGGTGTATAGTAGGACATGGGATGAGCATGTGCGGCACTTAGACACTATGTTGAGCACTTTGAGCAGGGAGTCCTTGTATGCAAAGGAGTCCAAATGTGATTTGGTATTATCAGAGTTATTATATCTGGGTCACATTATCAGTGCTCAGGGAGTACGCATGGATCCTAAAAATATTTGTGCTATTATTAAGTGGCCTACTCCAATGAACCTAACACAGTTGAGAGGATTTTTGGGTTTGTGTGGGTTCTACATGAGGTTTGTTAGTGGATATTCTAGGCATGCAACTTCCTTGATGGACTTGATGAGAAAGGGGGTTTTCTTATGGAGTCTTGAGGCACATGAGTGTTTTGATAAATTCAATGAGTTGATAAGTTCTTGTCTAGTGCTAGCATTACCAGATTTTAGCAAACCTTTTGAGTTGCACTATGATGCATCTGGTGAAGGTGTTGGAGTAGTGCTTATGCAGGATAAGCACCTCATTCCCTATGAGAGTAGGAAGCTCGGGGATCCTCAGAGGAGCTTCAACATTTATGATAAGGAAATGTTGTCCATTATGCATGCTTTGGCCAAATTTAGATAATATTTAGTGGGTAGCAAATTCAACATAAAAACCGACCACAGTAGCCTGAAACATTTCTTGGGGCAGTGAGATCTTAATGATAGGCAATAGAAATGGGTAAGTAAATTATAGACATATGATTTTGATATTACCTATTTCAAGGGGACACAAAATGTAGTAGCAAATGCCTTGTCACAAAGACCCAACTTGAGCTTGATGACCGATATATCAAAGGATTGGAGACATTTGATCCTTGTAGAGTATGCAAAGGATACATGAGCATCAAGATTCATAGATGGATTGATCTAGAATATTGATTTCACCCTTGTGAATGAGATCATCATTTACAAAGGGCACATTTATTTGGTGCTAGGGTCAAAGGTGAAGAGGATGGTGCTGAGAGTTTATCATGACTCACCTATGGTAGGACATCCAGGTTTTTACAAAACCTACTTACAGATTTATGAGCATCTTTCTTGGAAAGGGCTCACAAATGAGGTGTTACAATATGTTAAAGAGTGTCCCATTTCTCAGGAAAATAAACAAGAGCACTCTTATCTAGTCAGCTTACTTAAGCCACTTCTAATTCCTAACAGGAAGTGGGAATGTTTATCCATGGACTTCATCACAGAACTGTTGAGAGCCCAGGGTAGAGATTGTATATATGTTGTTGTTGATCAACTTACAAAGTTTGCCCATTTGTTCCCAATCAACACTACATACACTACTACACAAGTGGAAAATTTATTCTTCAGAGAGGTATTTAGGTTGCATGGTTTACCTTAGAGCATTGTCGGTGACATGGATAGTAGGTTTATGAGTCACTTCTGGCAGGAGTTTTTCAGATTGTGTGGGACAGAACTCATGAAGAAATGGGTGGAGGGATATCTTAGGAATTACATAGTAGGACAATAGAAGACTTGGGTTAAGTGGATATTCTATGTGAATATTGTTATAATTCCACTTATTACATGTCTATCTAGATGTCACCATTCATGGCATTATATGGATACGAGGCACCCATTTTCATGGATTTGTTGCTATTAGATAGTAGAGTGCCTAGTGTTGGAGACTTCTTACAGGAGAGTCAGGACATTGTGAAGGAACTTAAGGATAATATCACCAAGGCACATAATCAACAGAAGTAGTGTGTTGATTAGAAGAGGACTAAGTGAACTTTTGAGGTAGGTGATATGGTGTATTTCATGCTATAGCCTTACTGCCAATCCACTCTCAAGAAGAGTGGTGCCAAAAAACTTAAGCCATGTTATTATGGGCCTTTTAAGGTGATCAGGAGAGGTGGAGAGGTGGCTTATAAGTTGGATTTGTTGGCAGAGAGAAAAGTCCATAATATTTTTCATGTCTCACATCTCAAAAAGGCATTAGGACACCAAATTGTTACTTCTACAATGCTTCCACCCTTGGACAATGAGGGGAAATTGGTTTTAGTACCAAAGGCTATCATTTAGTTTAGGGACAGGAATTTGAGGAGATGTACTATCAGGGAGTACTTGGTGAAGTGGAAGGAACTACTAGTAGAGGATGCCACTTATGAGAGTGAAGCAATTTTGTAGCATCCAAAGCTGGGATTGCTTGAGGACAAGCAATTTCAAGAGGGGCGGACTATAATGTCCCATCTTTTTAGCATCTTAATGGAGTTCTTAGCCTTTACATTCTCCAAAGGCTAGGTGGAGAAATAAGGAGAAATCGATTAAATTAATTTCTTATAAATTCATTAAATAAATCAAAATTAAAAGGTGAATTTATATTTAATTAATTTAATTTTCTAGAAGCGCTACTAATTATTCTATTGGAAAGGGGGAAGCTTCTAGAGAGTGCATTTTCTAGAAGTACAACTAATTATTGCCTTGGAATGGGGGAAGCTTCTAGGGAGTATAATTAAATAATATTTTATTTTCTTCTAGAAGGGCGAGGGAAAAGAATAAATAGAGATGAAAGCTTCATTGCTAGGCATCTGATTATTGTTAATTGTATTTTATATAAACTTGGGAGAAGAAACTAAGGGTTTCTAATTTCAGTTAGCCATTAGAGAGCATCCATTCTTCAGTGTTGCAACCACTTGAGGTGGTGAAATATCCACTGAATTTGGCATTTAGGAGAGCTTCATTCTTAAATTGGAGAATACATTTATTGTTGGCTACTATAGTATGCATAAACAATGTCATGCTACAGTAACAACACTACAATATTTATGCTTGATTCTAATTGCAACTTTCATCTCCATCCTTGGGCATCTCTATTATCAGGTTCCTCTTGCAACCATTAGTAGTTAGCATTGTAATTTTAGGCATACAATTTTTTTGTTGTAAGTGATAATTCAAAATCAGATTTGGCATTGGTGTAGTCATTATTGTAAGCCCATTTGTCTTGGAAAACTCATAGCAACATTGTACATGGGAATGAATTCAATAAAGGAGATATATTTTGAATACCATTTGTTTGATGAAATGTTCATTGAATAGCATATATGATCAACATAATAGTTGTATGCCAATTGTTTGTAAAAATATTAGTTGGTTGTAGGTATGCATTCCATATCTAGTTTCCATGTATATGCATTAAAAAATAGCAAAAAGAACTGCACTTGCATATTAGTTCGTTGTAAGAGGCATTGTAATATCATTTGCGAACATTCTAAATTTCTTAGCGTCATTCAAACTATATTAAACAATCTAAAACACAAAAAAATTAGAAAAGAGAAAGGCAACATACAAGTGTTTGACAATATTCCTTGAGCTAAAATCAGTTAGTTTGGGCAAGGGATATTACAAGGAACACCCCCCCCCCCCCCAAAGGGTCTACAACATGGAATTTTATGCTAAAATGTTACCCCTTGATTACAAAATTTGTAACTTGGGATAATGGCAGAGGAGATAAAGCCCTATTCTGGGAAGATTCTTGGAAGGGGCACCCCCCCTTAATTAATCTAATATTACTAACAATACAAAAATTCTATTAATATCAAGCTGGGGAACTAAGGTAGAGGACTAAATCCAACATGATCACTCTAATGAAGAAGCCCCATGGAAATTGAAATCCTTAGAAAATAGAAGTCTCAACCTTGCAAACCAAGAGAAATTAGAAGCCATACTGAGAGAGTGTCCAATCAACTACTTCAACAGGGAGGATAAGCTAATATGGTGAGCTACTAAAGATAGAACGTACAAGGTAAAGGAGGAATATAATCAAATAATAAACTCACAAAGATGGTAAGCAATAAAAGTTTTAGTAAATCTTTGTTGGGACCCGATAGGTCTACCCAAAGCTGAAATATTTCTATGGGCAACCTCTCAAAACTGAATCTTAACAGTAGATAGAATAAAAAAAATGGGATTTGAAGGCCCTTCGAGGTGCATCCTCTATAAAGAAAACTCATAAATGACTGAGCATCTCTTATACCAATGCAAATATGCCAAGAAATGTTGGGAATGGCTTAAATTTAAATTGAACTAGTCAACCCCACTTCTAGGGACATGGCAAGATCACCTAATAGGATGACCCTAAAAAAACTAATAATAAAGTATATGAAAAACTCTAGAACATTACTCCAACAATTCTAGCATGGGAGATATGGATGGAAAGAAATAAATGGATCTTTAATAATGAAGAACTTAATATACAATCTCTCCTTAACAAGATTAAAGCAAGCATTACATAAGTTATAATTCTAATCTCAAAAAAAAATTAAAAGAAGAAGGGTCCTTCTCAGAATGGGATATAGAAATAAAAAAGAACTGGAAACATCTAATTAATCCACCCCTCATTTATAAAAACAAGAATAGTAAAGCTAGAAAAGAATGCAAATGGGTACCTCCACCTAAAGGATGGAAGAAACTTAATTTTGATGGAGCCTCTAGAGGTAATCTGAGAGTAGCAGGAGTAGGGTGTATAATTAGGGAGGAATTTGGAAATTGGCTTATGAAACAAGCTAAGCCCTTGGGAATAGTCTCAAATAATATGGTAGAATCAGAAGTAATATATGATGGGTTAAAATAGTGTATAAGCTTAAAACTCAAAAAGATAATAATCGAAGGAGACTCGTAGATCATCCTTAATGTGCTTAGAAAAGGAAATACCCCTAATTCAATATTAAATTCAAAACAACTCTCAGACTTTTGGAAAAATTTGAAGAAGTAAGGTTTTCACAAATTTATAGAGAAGGTAATATATAAGTGGACCAATTAGCTAACAAAGGGGCAGATGGAGAAAATACTCAATTGATCAATCAAATTTTAGTTGGCTAAGGTAATCATGTTTTTTTAGACTTCTTTAGCATTTCCCTCTGACACTTGGTAATATGATTATCACATTAGGAGTGAATTTGGCTCACATCTTTTTAGCTTATGTGGTATCATTGCTTTGATTACTCGTGATCTTTGGCACTTCTTTTATTATCCTCTATGATGTATGAATCATTATCCAGTTGTATCATGATTATGTCATCGCTGGATTCCTTCTAGATTTTTCCTGATTTCGTTGAAGCATCTATATATTTTTGTTGATTCCTTGTATATCTACATTTTTCTAAGGGTCTTGTGTCTATCCTGAGTAGGTGTCAACACGGATACCAATATTAGTCTTTGTCATGTTGTTGAAGTCTGAACTATAGCATTTTGAGGCAATGTGAAGCTAGAGAGATGGACTCCTTTACTCATTCCTATAGAGGATATGAGTAGGGTAGCCATTAGTAGCGTTTTAGGTGAAGGCATCTTCAAATATGACTTCACATAGCGTACCAATAGTGACATTATAGGTACTTGGATTGGATGTCTAGTTAGGGCCAAAATCGAGAAATGTAATATCATCCAACTCTACTATAACATATTCAACCCTATCTGGTTGGTAGGTTTAAAATAGGTGGTCTTTAGCATTGATGAGAAGCTCAAAATCCCTTTGTTGGAAACTTATATGGCTCATCCACTAGGGAGTTTTGAGCTAGCTATTGTTGCTAGGTGCTCCATTTTGGTTATCTGGGATAACATCCTCCTCTTTCGCGAATGACCCAAAATGGAAGCCAATGTTTAGTTTCTACTAAACTAGAGGGGTATTATAGAAGATCCTACTAAAGGAGTGGCTCTTGATTTACCTAAATGCCTTTGATGCATATATACATCCAGGAGTACACTTTGCAGACTTGGAAGCAATAAAATTCTACCTTCCTAATTTAGACAAGTCGAGTAGAGCCAAAAGCACTTATGAGTTTCCTCCCGGGTCTAGGGCCAAAGATATTAAGGAAGCTTCTAAAATCATCATGGTCTTATAGAAGGAGGAGGTAGGTGCATAGCTAGGATTGGTGGTCTGGTACAAGTGGCTTTTTTGTGTTCCTATTGCCTTAGCGACTGTGGTGGTTCTTTATTCCCCTCTTTGGTGGGGTTTTTGGGTGGTTTTGCTTTGTATGCTTCTCGGGTTATATTCTACTAGGGCTTTTTCGGTTGGGTTGTGGAACCCTGTCTCAATATATATTTTGTATTTAGGCTTTCTTGCATTCTATCTAGAGTTGTTTATCGGTTGCTTCTTAGCTATGGGAAGCTTATGTTCTTAATGGGTTATTGTGTATATATATTTTATTATTATTATTATTATTTTGAATATTTAGTATACTATGAATATTACATATGTTTACCATGCCTTGTTGTAGCTTTCTTCATTTCATCAATGTCCTTGGGCTCGACCCTGCTTGGTGGTTTTTCCCTTTGCTTCGTTGGGAGATCTTAACTCTTGCTCTATTTTGTGTTCATTCCTTTCCATATATTGATTACTCATTATGTCTTTTGTTTATGGTTCAGAAGCTTATTGTTTCATGACTATGAAATTGGCATAGGCTCAACAAGCTTTTAAATCTTGGTTTCTTAAACAACAATAGAATGAAATAGAAATTTTGATATAATTGTTAAACTTATTCGGATATGGTTTAGTCTAAACCACAATTAATTGGATGTATAACTAGATTTTTCTTTCAAACTCATTTTGTAATCTGGAATCTTAATCTTTAAATATGTATGGAATCATAAAGGATCTTAAGGGACATCAATAACAAGGTAGTAACCGAAGAAAAATTAGCACCACTAAAAGGTAACCCAATAATTTAACCAAATTAGCCTCATAATCTGGAAGGAGAGCAGAATGTTAAGAGGAATATATAGCTAAATATAGATAAGGATTCATTTATTAAGCATAATGATAGTTATCGTTGACAATTTTCATCAAAACAGAGCAGGATTATTATTTGTTGCTTTTACCTAATTTCTAGATAAGTTAGATTTATGTAGCTAACTTGTAATTTCTTTACACATACATTTAATGCGGAGTTTGGAAATTTGACATAATTAGCAAAGGAAGGTAAGGGCAACATGTTTAAAAGGGTTTGTGTTGTAGAGCTTTCCTTATGTGTTCATTGGATCCGTATTCGGCTACCCTGGTTTTCTTTGTTCCTTAACTCTGGCTTCTAACCCCTTTCGGTAGTTTGTCGCGTGTTGTCTTACATATGTAGGATAGTTCTACCATTTGGTTGAATTTTTGACTTTTTTGTCTCTCCTCAGGCATGTTGTTCCCTTTCCATCATTTTTGTAACTTTTGTAAGAAAAACTTAGATTTTCACTGAGGTATGCTCCTTTTAAATTTGTATAATATTGGACTTTGGTCCCGGGCTAGACTAGAGGTTTTCTTACTGCGTTCTTTCCTACCAATGCCCATTTGAATAGAGAATTTTGTAAACTTTTTTTACCTAATATAATACAAGGTTTCATTTGTTTACCAATATTAAAAAAATGGCTTGTTTTTAGTTGTACCTTGTTGTATTTTTATTGTGTTGTCTTCATTGTGGGCTTTGACCATCTTCTTCGAGGATACACTAGCCTTGTACTGCATGAAATAATATTAGAGCCTAGTTAATCTTGGTGAACTTGTCAAGACCTAGACTTGTTGGTTGTAAGGTGGCAGATCATGGTTCTAGCTCATAATTGTAGAGGACTTGCACAAGATTGTTTTAATATGTTACAGATTAGATAACTTCTTGTTGGTGAACTAATCACCAAAGATTGAGGCAGTTTTACCTTGTTTTGCTTCAATGTGCTACCTAGAAGGATGAATCCTAGGAGGTTGGAACATATGTTTGAAGAATCTAAGTAGATATGAGGAATGAGATCTGTAATGTCTTGAATAAATTGAGGAGAAATCTTGAGGCAAAGGATAAATATGTGGAAGAAATTGAAGAAATTGAAGATCTTGAAGCACTTGAAGTAGAGATCCTTGCAAAAGAGGAAAGATTGTCCCTAAAGTAGAGATTCCTAAATAAATTGAGGAAAAATTATTATGTTTCATTAGATCCTAAAGAATTGATAGAATGGATTAATGAAGTTGAGGATTATTTTGATCTTGAGGGAATTGTAGATCCACATAGGGTTAGGTTGGCACAAGCTAAGCTTAAAGGTCATGTTTCCTTATGGTGGAAAGAGTTGTAGAAAGATAGATAATGAAGAACCTAAGATCAATAGATGGAAATCTATGGTTTATAGGTTGAATGCTAAACCCATTATTGAAGATTATAAAATTAATTTGTTGTAGAAGTTGAGATAGAAAGATATGCCTATGAAGGAATAAAACCCATTATTGACAATTATAAAATTAATTTGTTATATAAGTTGAGATAGAAAGATACACCTATGAAGGAATATACAAAAACATTTTACAAGGTACATATTAGAGCTGGACATCATGAATCATCTAAGGAAAAGGTTGCAAGGTATGTTAATTGTTTAATATTTGACATTCAAGATGAGTTAAGTACGCTGAAAATTGGATCACTCGAAGATGCTTATTAGTATGCATTGAAGGCTGAAGATAAACTAGGAAGAAATCAAGGTAAGAAGTTGACAAAGATGGATATGGGTACTTGAAGGTAATTTCTAATAAGAAATTTGTGTTTAAAGGTACTTGTTTCAGATGTGGCAAAGAGGGACACTGAGATTTTGAATATCCTGGTAAAAGGATTGATAAACTTAGTAGTACATGAATTTGATGTTGATTTAACTTCACCTGAAGTTGGAGAATTTATTACAATGAGACATGTCATGTTGGTTAAGCATGACAAGGAACCAATGTACAGAAGGAACTTGTTTAGAATTGTTCAGAAATCTTGAGGTAAATATTGTAAGGTTACTATGGATAGAGGTAGTATTGCAAACCTTGTATTAGAGGAAATGGTTAGGAAGCGTGAATTGTAGAGTTTGAAACATCCTACTCCTCATGGTATCAATTGGTTTCAAGATGATCACTGGGTACAGGTTCAAGAATAATGTCTGGTTAATTTTAGTATTGATGAAGTTTTATGTGATGTGGTTGACATGAGTGTGTGTCATGTTTTTTTTGGAAGATTTTGATGGTTTAACAAAGGAGTTATTCATAATCACATAAACAATAGTGTTACATTAGAAAAGAATAGAAGAAAAATTGTTTTGATTACTTTGAAATATGATGAGGGAGGTAGAGAAAAGGACTTGAGTGTTTTAAAAAAATTCAATATGAATAAAGCAGAGTGTATGGATAGAGTTACCATTGATAACAAACTATCTAATTTGATGAAGTTATCTAATTTTGTGAATAAGAAAAAGGGTAATGAAGGAAATACTTCTAATTAGTTTGGAAGTTGTAGTAGGTATGATTCATTTGATCCTGGTAGAAGCATTAGTTTGTACTAGTTGTTGGAAGAATTAGTTGTAGCAGTAAGCTTGCGAAGACTTCACTTATTTTTTATAATGAGGATTTGTGGGTTAAGAATGAACATGGATTTATGTGTTGAATTATTTTAAATGTTCATAAGTCCTCATGGAACATCTTTTGTCACCTTGGGTATCTGATGTAGGAGCATCCTTGGATTGTTAGCGATCTTGCATCACCCAAAAAAAAAATCATTTCTTTTCTATTTTCTAGTTTCATGTTTGATAGTTTGTGTTGGCAATCAATTGATTTACCATTTTAGATTCCATGACCTTGGTGCCTTATTATGAACCTATCCTAGATCATTATCCTATATTCACATAATTTAGTGTTACATATATCAGGAGTTATGTTTCATCTTCTTGGGTGTTAATTTACTATATGATTCTTGTCACCAATTTTTATATCATTCAAATTGGTGACACTTGGCAGCCTAAAAGCTAAAGGATCACAAGAATAAAAATGGAGAAAAACATGATACAAGAAATATGGAATCTTAAGTAATGACCATTTCCATCAAAAGGTGTTGTTGCAGGAAATTTGAAGTTACATGTTACTACAAGAAGTGTGCAATTTCATTGTTATAGCCACTTTAAAAATTTGGTACAGCCACATATTAATTCTTGTGACTTTGTAAATTGGTGAGAAGTTAGATATTGTGTTAGGAACAAAAAAAAATTCCAAGAAAATTTATATGGAGGTTTAAAGGTTCATTTAGCTCATTGTTTGAAAACTACTTGCCTAAGAATTATTTTTTAGCCTACAATAGAGAAAGAAAAATTTGGTACAACCACATATGGATGCCTATTACTCTATAAATTTGTGAGGAGATAGCTATTGATTTTAGGAAAAAAAAATCTTTCTAGAAAAAAAATTACAGACATATAAGGGGTCATATAATTTATTTTTCAAAAACTATCCTCTTGAAATAAATGTTGATGCATGTTTTTAAATGGTTGAATATTTGAATTGTAAATGCCCAAATTTCAAGAAGTTCTGATGCATTGATTATTATTGTAAAAAATTAAATAATATTATGTCTTATAAATGATTTTATTTAAATGTTATCTTTAAATGAAAATTAAGGAAGTTGGCAAGATAAAATGGCAAGTTACATACACCTACCAACATAATTTTAGGGAGATGTTAGATTTCAGATTTTGACATGATCCATGGAGATGACAGATTACACCTACCAACTAATTGGAGGGAAATCATAGATATACTTCCATTTTGGTGGATAATTCAAGTTATGGGTTGTGAACCTATTTATACCCCTCTTTTGGCATTTTTCAGTTAGCTCTTACATTCTACCTCCTTGTGACTTCTTGAATTCTACCTCCTTGGAGAGATAGTGTTTTGTAGCTCAAGTCCTATTTTGTGATGCAATTTTGAGGATTTTGGCTCCTAAATAATATGTAGTAGTGATCCTCTTTTGCCTTATTTATCTTCTCCTTGTCGTTTGCATGTTTTACTTTTAAGTTATTGTGATATTTTTGGTTCCTTTACTTGAAAGTTTTAAATGATTTCAAGGCATGTGCAAGTGTATTTTTCATGTTAAGTAGTGTGACTTATGTGCTATCAAGCTTAAAGATTGTGAATCTAAGTTCCTTTCTTTGAAAATCAGCACCTTTTTACGTTGCATGAATCAAAAGTCAGTAAGGTCAATCTGTGAAAGGCTATTGTGTAGTTGTTTTAATTGTGAGTTTTCCTTTCAAAGCTGCATTACCTTCATAACATTGGTAAATCATCTTAGCTTAATTTAAAGTTATGTTAAATGAATTCTCTCTATCTATTTACCAACAATTTTAGTTCAAGTTTTTAGAGGTGATTCAAGGGAAATTGACCCTTTGTGCCAAAGGTTGATCCTTAGTATGTCATACCCATAGGCCAAGGATCATCCCATTTTCACTAGATTGTTGAAAGTTAAACTTCAACACAAGGGTGCAATCTAAGTGATAATAACTCTTAAAGTTAAGCGTGGTGTTTTACTTCTAGGAGGTTCATATCTTTTCATGAGTTTTCGTGGCTTTAAATATGATTTCTTGAATCATGTGAGGACCTATATCTAAGGTTACGTGTGTTCTTTTAATGTGTTATGTATTTAGTCATTTAATCTTTGTGGGTCAGTCCCATATTGTATCACACATTTCCTATTTTGGAGAATGTAAGATCAAAGCCAACCTATGTGTCCTAATGGCTATATGTATAATGTAGAAGGCCTTATAGAGCAACATGGTCAGTATAGAGAATAAAGTGGTAGCTGAGTCTTGAAAAGGACGAGTTGGTCTGTAATCTAGAATGCATTAGCTATAATTATGAAGGCCTTACAACCCAGCATGTATGGTGTTAATTTAATGTAATTCAAGATCTACTGATACTAAATTGGCTTGTATTTAGTTGTACCTTGATGTACTTTTTGTTGTTCTATCTTCGTTGGGGGATTTGGTCATATCCTTAAGGGATACACTAGCCTTGTATTGTATCATATGATATTAGATCCTAGTTAATCTCGGTGAACTTGTCAAGACCTAAACTTCTTGGTTGTGAGGTGACAAATCATGGTTCTGGCATGCAATTGTGGAGGACTTGCACAAGGTTATTGTAATATGTTACAAACCTGATAGCTTCTTGTTGGTGAACTAATGGCCAAAGATTGAGGAAATTGCACCTTGTTTTAATTAATTATGCTACCTAGAAAGATGAATCCTAGGAGGTTGGAACATATGTTTGAAGAATCTAAGGTAGAGACGAGGAATGATATCCATAATGTCTTGAATAACTTGAGGAGAAATCTTGATACAAAGGATGAATATGTGGAAGAAGTTGAAGATCTTAAAAAACCTAAAGTAGAGATCCCTACATAAGAGGAAAGATTGTTCAGAGCTATGGAACAAGTTGGTAAGAGTAAAAGAATGGAGGTATAGAATAATAATGGTTCATGAGATCCTCAAGAATTAATAGATTGGATTAGTGAAGTTGAGGACTATTTTGAGCTTGAGGGAATTGTAGATCCACATAGGGTTAGGTTGGCACAGACTAAGCTTAAAGGTCATGTTGCCTTATGGTGGAAAGAGTTGTAGAAAGATAGAGAGGACAATGAAGAACATGAGATTAGTAGATGGAAATATATGGTTTATAGAATGAAGGATAAACCCATTCTTGAAGATTATGAATTTAATTTGTTTAAGAAGTTGTAGAAGCTGAGATAGAAAGATATGTCTATGAAGGAATTTACTAAAAAGTTTTACAAGGTACATATCAAATCTCGAAATCGTGACTCTTGTAAGGAAAAAGGTTGCAAGGTATGTTAATGGCTTAAAATTTAACATTCAAGATGAGATAAGTATGTTGAAAACTGTATTAGTCAAAGATGTTTATCAATATGCATTGAAGGAAGAAGATAAGCTAGGAAAAAAACAAGGTAAGAAATTGACAAAGATGGAGAAGGGTAAGAAGGCAATTAATGATAATAAATTTGTGTTTAAAGGTACTTGTTTCAAATGTGGCAAAGAGCTACACCAATATTTTGAATATCCTACTAAAAGGATTGATAAACAAAACTTGGCAGTGCATGACAATCAAAATGAGAAGGAATTTGATGTTGATTTAACTTCACTTGAAGTTGGAGAATCTCTTATAATGAGAAAGATCATATTGGTTAAACATGACGAGGAACTAGTGCAAAGAAGGAACTTGTTTAGAACTATTCGCAATTGTAGAGGTAAATGTTGTAAGGTTATTATGGATGGAGGTAGTACTAAAACCCTTGTACCAAAATAAATGGTTAGGAATATTGAATTGTAGAGGTTGAAACATCCTACTCCTTATGGTATCAGTTGGTTTCAAGATTATCATTGAGTACGGGTTTGAGAATAATGCTTGGTTGAGATGAGGGCTTCTTGTATTTTTCTTCAAAGACCTTGGTAGTTTAATATGGGAGTTATTCAAAATTGTAGAAAGAATAGTGTTACATTTGAGAAGGATGGGAGAAAAATTGTTTTGATTCCTTTGAAATATGAGGAAGGAGGAAGAGAAAAGAACTTGAATGTTTTCAAAACTTTCAGTTTGAATAAAGTAGAGCATGTGGATAGAGTTACCATTGATAATGGATAGTCAAATTTGATGAAGTTATGTGATTTTGTGAATAAGGGAAAGGGTAAGGAAATGAATACTTCTAATTAGTATGTAGTACATATGATTTATTTGATCCTGGTAGTAGCATTGGATTTGTACTAGCTATTGGAAGAATTAGCCGTAACAAAAGCTCGGGCAGACTTCAATTATTTTTTATAATGAGGAATTGTGGGTTAAGAATGAGCATGGGATTTATGTGTTGAATTATTTCATATGTTCATAAGTCCTTAGGAAACATCTTTTATCACCTTGGGTGTTTGATTCAGGAGTATCCTTGGACTGTTGGAAATCTTGCATCACCAAAAAAAAATTCTACTTTCTTTTCTATCCTCCAGTTTCCTATCTGATAGTTTGAGTTGGTGATCACTTGATTTCTTGTTTTAGATTCCACAGGCTTGGCATCTTATTTTGGCCTAGATCATTATCCTATGTTTACATAATTTAATGTTACATATATTGGGAGTTATGTTTCACGTTCTTGGGTGTTAATTTCCTATATGGTTCTTAAAACAAGGCATGGTGTTTTACGTATGGGAGGTTCTGTGAGGTTTTGTGGCTTTGTGTATAGTTTCTTGGATCATGTGAGGACCTATATCTAAGGTCATATATGTTCTTTTAATGTACTATGTATTTGATAATTTAATCTTTGTGGGTCAGTCCCATATTGTATAACACATTTCCTGTTTTGGAGAATGTAAACTCAAAGCCAACCTTTGTGTCCTAATGGCTATATATGTAATGTAGAAGGTCTTATAGAGAAACATGGCTAGTATAGAGAAGAAAGTGGTAGTAAAGTATTGAAGAGGAAGAGTTAGTTTGTAATCTGGAATGCATTGGCCATAACTAGGAAGGTCTTACAAACTAGCATGTATGGTGTTAATTTAATGTAATTCAAAATCTATTGATAATAAATTGGCTTGTATTTAGTTGTACTTTGATGTATTTTCATTGCATTATCTTCGTTGGGGGGTTTGGTCATATCCTTCAGGGATACACTAGCTTTGTATTAGATGATATTGGAGCCTAGTTAATCTCAATGAACTTGTCAAGACTTGGACTTCTTGGTTGTGAGGTTGCAAATCATGGTTTGGGCACATAATTGTGAAGGACTTACACAAGTTTTTTGTAATATATTACAAACCTGATAGCTTCTTGTTGGTCAACTAATCTCCGAAGATTGAGGAAGTTACATCTTGTTTAATTCAATATGCTACCTAGAAGGGTGAATCCAAGGAGGTCATAAATGTTTGAAGAATCTAAGGTAGAGATGAGGAATGAGATCCATAATGGTATCTTCTTCCTTTAGGCCATACTAATAAGAATCCTCAATTGTACTAATCCTTAGTATACTTAACTCATCTTGAATGTTAAGTCTCAAAATATTAACATGCACTTTATTAAAGGGGCTTAGAGGCCATTTGGTCTAGATAGTTTCAGTTGTAGGTCTTTCTGAGGGGTTTTGAGGCAACTTTGAGCATACTTACTATTTATAGTAAGTCATCCTGCGCATGGGTGGACATCTAGTGGCAACGGTATGTCGATGGTAATTGTTTAAAATCGACAAGAAGACTTGTTTATCATTGACAAGATTTGTTATGCATTGATAAAGCTATTTTATAAAGTTAAATCTAAATATTTAACTTTATTAATGCATAGACTATAGTTTGTGGAAAATATTTAAATTAAAAGTCCCCTTTATTTTATAACACATTGGAGACATAAGTCACATAAAGGGAGTTATGTTTTATCCCACATTGAGAAAACAAAGGATGGAGCTCTTGTGAGAACACTATAAAAGAAATGGAAGAGCTTCTTTTATGCATGGTTGGAAATATAAAAAAAATTGGAGAATTTGCTGGAGGTTATGTCTCAATAGTTTGAAGGACGAAATCCCTTCAAGCTGAAAATCTTGACGCCATTGAAAGATATGGTCTTGAGATTCAACAGGGTAGCAATCCGAAAAAGCAGAAATGAAAAAGCAGTCCGAAAAAGCGGAACCGAAAAAGCAGGCGGAAAAAGCGAAATCGAAAAAGCAAGCGGAAAAAGAGGAACTGAAAAAGCAGGCGAAAAAAGCGAAATTGAAAAAGCAAGTGGAAAAAGCGAAACCGAAAAAGCAGGCTGAAAAAGTAGTTCGAAAAAGTAAAGCAGAAGGGGCAGCATTGAAGGAAAATTATTACAACCATCTACAACCAGGTTCCCTTGTTAGTATTTTTTTTTAGGGTATTATAAGTTTCAGCTGGAAGTGTGCATTATACCAGCATTGTCATTTTGGTAATCCATGTAAATGCCAAAGTCTTGGCCATATTTCATGAGCATTGTATTAGAAATTTGATTGCAATAAAAAAGATAATAGTTGTTGGTGTCATTTAAGCAATTCAATCTCATTATTTATCAGCTAGATAGTTTGCATACCAATTGTTTGCAAAAATGCCAGTTAGCTGTAGGTGTTCTTTTCTCATGCTTAGATCATAATATATGCACTGAATATTGTCAAAATTAAGAGCACACTCATGTTAGGTCATTGTGTAGTTCATTGTAATCTTTTATCACTAGATTCTCATTGATGCAAATTGGAAAAAAGTCATTTAAAACAAGCTGAAATACTATATTAGTCATATGTCTCTTGCATGTGAATTGTTTGACAAAATTCTTTGAGCCTTCAATCAGCATCTTTGAGAGCAGATTTGAGGAGGGTTATTACAGTGGTATCAGAGCTTACTTGCAAAGTGTTTGACGAAATGTCAAACAACTGAAGTATAAAGATTTTTGGTGTTTGAAGAAGTTATAACCTATTGGGGTTATTACAGTGGTATTAGAGCTATAAGTCCTACCATCCTGTGGAGGTCTTATAGGGAATTTGGAATAGCCAGATAAAGAGAAAAATGTTTGACAAAATGAATGCCGGTCCAGATCAGGGAAAGGAAAGATTCTTACAATTATTAGACACCTTAGCACAGGGACAACGATCAGTAGAGCAAAGAGCACAGGAACAGAGTCAGAGATTTGAGCTTATGATGCAGATGATGGCTTGTCAAATGGGGTTGAATGCTAATGTGGGTGGAGGAAATAATCAGAATGGTAATAATTAGGATGGGGCACATAATGGAGGTGAACAAGTTGGGAACAATTTCGGTCATGCACCCCAGCAAACTAGGACAGTGAGTTCGTGGCCCATGATTCCCATATTTCCTCCTAGAGCTCCAGAGCAACCCGTACTAGAGCCCCAGATCACTGATATACAGGACCAGCCGAGGAGAGATTGGGAAGCCGGAGGTCCAGATTTTATTGCTGCAATTACCTTTAGGGAGTATATAGATGTGCGGATGAAGCATATGCCACGTGGACATGACAGGAACTAGAGCTATGAGCTATAGAAGAAAGTAGGGAAACTTCAATTACCATATTATGATGGCTCGGGGAAGTCTACAGCAAGAGCTTGGGTTCAAAAGCTTGACACATACTTTCAAATGAACCCTATGCCTGAGAAAGAAGCTATTAAGTATGCAACAATTCACCTGGATGGGTTAGCACACAAGTGGTGGCATCATGGTATGGTCACTATGGGTCATGCACACATTACCTCATATGTGGAGTTTTCGGAGAGATTGATTGAACGCTTTGATAGGCCTAAGGATCATACCTTCCCTATGACAGACAAAAACTTGTATGAGGAGTTTAACAGACATGCAGATTCGATACAGGGAGACTTCAGCACATCTTCAGGTAATGGTTTATCTGCATCATCTTCACAGGCAGAAGGGGTTTCAGATGTTGTGCAAGTTGAGCCAGTTGCATCAGAAGGTGATATCATAGGCACACCGGATTGCATGATTGACACAGATAGTGATTCCAGTATAGTTGGGCTGGATGAAGTTACAACAGTTGAGGATACTGTCATGTTTGAGGATAATATAGTTGATCAGAAAGTGAGCATTCAGGACTTTGCAAAAAATGAGTATCAAGCACAGTTGGATGCTTCTTCACATGAGATAGAGGCTAGTAGCTCTTTACTTGGTTTGGCAAGCCAGCTGAAGACAAGGGACAAGGATATTGTCGTGGCTTTATCTCATCATGACAGGATGTATGGATTGATTGAGAATCACATTTGGATGATTCAATTGCAGGAGAGACAGAAAGGATTCACAACAGGTTCTTGTGACGACTTACAGCAGATCAAGGAAGGCATGGAGGCAATGAAGGTAAGTTACATACACCGACTTTCAGATCACGATCATCTCCTTAATCTTGTAGGGATCTATTTAGATGCATTGAAGGAGGAGGAGGAGGTTGACCAGCTTTCTCATGAGCTAGAGGATACTCGAAATTCCTTGGTGTGTATTCAGTTGGCTCTCCAGGATTCTGAGAGACATGTGGACGAGCTTTGTCTTAAGGTGAGCTCAGTTCGGGAGTTAGCACTTATAGCAGGGACTAAGTTTTCTTTTATAGTCAGGTCACATGTTGATGATTTCTCAAAGATGACAGAGTTTACAGGAGAGTCCCAGGATCTAATTATTACAGACGACACCCAGGGGGATGTTGTGGATAGTTTTGAGGACTTAGTTTCCTCAGCAATTTCTTATGGTACGAAGGGGTTGGATAGTGATGCTACAGTTTTTGATACTACGTATGTTGATATGAGCTTTGGAGTTGATTCGCAGGATATGGATGGTAATAGTCTAGAGACCAGTAACTTTGAGGATGCTCCTTTAGACAGTGCGTCAGAGGAGGTTTGTAGGAGACAGTCTAGCCAGTGCCATCATGTGTCTAGTCAGTTGAGAGTTAGTGAGCGAGACATTTCTATCGCTTGCCATAATTTCAACGCTACTCATCAGTTGTTAGCAGTTTATGGATGGGGTTGTCCTACTAGTGATGAACAGGGAGGTAGTTATCTTTCCTTGACAGAGATCCACTCTTTATGGGAGGCTATTCAGATTCTAAGACAGGATTATATGCATTTGGTAGCCGACAGAGATTATCTTATGGAGTGGGGGAGTACAACATACGATGCATTATTGGCCAAGGAAGATGAGGTGAGTGAGCTTACTCAGCAGCTCCAGGTGACTTCTGAGATTCTTGAGAGTACACAATTGGCTTTCGAGGAGTCACAGTTTCATTTGGCTAAGGTGACCATGGAGTTAGAGCGACTGCAGTCTTTACCAGATTCTGTACACTCACAAGTTGTGGTGTCTAGTGATTTGAGGATGTCCATGGTCGAGATTGTCAAAGACAGTGGAGATGGGGATGCATCCACCCTTGATACTAACATTGGCAAATCGGTTCCATTCCTACTAGAGTTAGGTTCAGTTGAGTTGGGTGCTATAGCAGATTGTTGTGGTATGCCTGACATGGCGGTGGCCTCTAGTAATGATGGCTCAGAGACTAGAGATGTTGTATCAAAGATCATGTGTGATGTTGGTGAGCCGGCAGTTGGCATGGTTCTTGCTAGTGATACTACTCCCTTGGCGATGTCTTCGGAGGTAGTAGTCAGTTCCAGCTTGGTTAGTGATCAATTGCAGTTAGTTTCATCTGGGTTGCAGTCTAAGCCACTGACTAAGATTGGCGCATTCTATCGGCATTACACTGTGAGGTATGCTCATCAATTTACCTTTGATGACCATGTTGATGAGATGATGATATGGAGATATACTTTGATTCCTAGTGCTTGTCATCAGTTATGGGATGGTTTGATGCCACAGGATGAGAGTTGTGATGGGCATGACATGGCAATAGGTTCTGCGGTTGATAGCTTGATAATACATGACTTAGAGCAGGAGTTTGGGAGTGATGCTTCAGCAGTTGTTGTTATTGATTCTACTCCTTTGGCTATGACATCTCCTGACTTAGCTGGTGATCAGTCACAGTGGGTTGTATCACTTGTTCATGGTGAGCTGTTGACTGGGGTTGGTTCTTTTTATTAGCATTATACTGCAGGGTATGTACATCAGTTAGCATTTGATCCTTGTGTTGAGGAGTTGGTGGCAGGCAGATTTGGTTTGGGTTCCATTTCTCGCTATTTATCTTGTGATGTCTTTTCACCATTAGCGGTGCATGGGAGTTATGGTTATGAGATAGTGGCCCGTAATCTACAGAGTTGTGTTAATTGCAGTAGATGTACAGTGTGTAGATTCTTTGTATTTGGTGTAGTTTCATGTGGGAGTGGTCACCATTGTTGCAGAGTTGGATTGTACATTCCATATAGACCAGTGGGATGCGTTGATGGT
This sequence comes from Cupressus sempervirens, assembly GCA_028749045.1. Classification (NCBI taxonomy): domain Eukaryota; kingdom Viridiplantae; phylum Streptophyta; class Pinopsida; order Cupressales; family Cupressaceae; genus Cupressus; species Cupressus sempervirens. The sequence continues at coordinate 509,302,105 of CM053788.1, read as the reverse complement.
ATTTACTGTGTTGGCAGTTTGGGTTATGTACTCTACTTGGGTTCTGATATTTCGAGAGCTTGTTTCTCATGGGTTCCTGACTTTGGAGTTTGGGTGAGTTGTATTCGCCAATTTGATTATGGATTCCTCTTGGTTAATTTTCAGAGGTTGTTGCAGGAGCCTATGTTGACTGACAGTAGTATAGTTCATGACTACATTTGGGATCCAGGTGGATTGATTGGGTTGTTGTTCGGCCATTGCTTGGGGACAAGCAATTTTGGGAAGGGCAGACTGTAATGTCCCCTTTTTAGCATTCATAGCATGATGTTTTCGTTAGCCTATTTCCCCACGGTCCCGTAGGCTAACCAGGACATTAAAGGGGCTTAGAGGCCATTTGGCCTAGATAGTTTCAGTTGCAGGTCTTCCTGAGGGGTTTTGAGGCAACTTTGAGTATACTTACTATATAGTAAGTCATCTTGTGCATGGGTGGACATCCAGTGGCAACGGTATGTCGATGGTAATTGTTTAAAATCGACAAGAAGACTTGTTTATCATTGACAAGATTTGTTATGCATTGATAAAGCTATTTTATAAAGTTAAATCTAAATATTTAACTTTATTAATGCATAGACTATAGTTTGTGGGAAATATTTAAATTAAAAGTCCCCTTTATTTTATAACACATTGGAGACATAAGTTACATAAAGGGAGTTATGTTTTATCCCACATTGAGAAAACAAAGGATGGAGCTCTTGTGAGAACACTATAAAAGAAATGGAAGAGCTTCTTTTATGCATGGTTGGAAATATCAAAGAAATTGGAGAATTTTCTGGAGGTTATGTCTCAATAGTTTGAAGGACGAAATCCCTTCAAGCTGAAAATCTTGACGCCATTGAAAGATATGGTCTTGAGATTCAACAGGGTAGCAATCCAAAAAAGTAGAAACGAAAAAGCAGTCTGAAAAAGCGGAACCGAAAAAGCAGGCGGAAAAAGTGAAATCGAAAAAGCAAGCGGAAAAGGCAAAACTGAAAAAGCAAGCGAAAAAAGCAGAATCGAAAAAGCAAGCAAAAAAAGTGGAACTGAAAAAGCAGTTCGAAAAAGTAAAGCAGAAGGGGCAGCATTGAAGGAAAATTATTACAACCATCTACAACTAGGTTCCCTTGTTAGTATTGTTTTTTTTAGGGTATTATAAGTTTCAGCTGGAAGCATGCATTATACCAGCATTGTCATTTTGGTAATCCATGTAAATGCCAAAGTCTTGGCCATATTTCATGAGCATTGTATTAGAAATTTGATTGCAATAAAAAAGATAATAGTTGCTGGTGTCATTTAAGCAATTCAATCTCATTATTTATCAGCTAGATAGTTTGCATACCAACTGTTTGCAAAAATGCTAGTTGGCTATAGGTGTTCTTTTCTCATGCTTAGATCATAATATATGCACTGAATATTGTCAAAATTAGGAGCACACTCATGTTAGGTCATTGTGTAGTTCATTGTAATCTTCTATCACTAGATTCTCATTGATGCAAATTGGAAAAAAAGTCATTTAAAACAAGCTGAAATACTATATCAGTCATATGTCTCTTGCATGTGAATTGTTTGACAAAATTCTTTGAGCCTTCAATCAACATCTTTGAGAGCAGATTTGAGGAGGGTTATTACAGTGGTATCAGAGCTTACTTGCAAAGTGTTCGACGAAATGTCAAATAACTGAAGTATAAAGATTTTTGGTGTTTGAAGAAGTTATAACCTATTGGGGTTATTACACTTTTTCCTTAGACGACCCTCACTATCCATATCTAATTGTCATCTTCTATAATTCCTCTATATACTCCGTAATTGTCAAATCTTTTGCTTCAATTTTTTTAGTCTCTTTGATAATTCTAGTTCATAATTCTTTGGTACGAACATGGGCTTAAGTATATAAACCATAATTCTCCATATAGTGATCTTAGAATCTCCATTATCTTCCCTATATTTATGTATTTTTTTCCACCATAAGGCAACACAACCCTTCAACTTAGTTTGTACTAACCCAACTCTCTATGGACCTCTAAGATCTTCAATCTCAAAGTAATCGTCTAATTCATCAATCCAATCTATCAATTTCCCTGGATGTAAATAACTTAAAAAACATGCAACATCAAGTCTATGTCCCTTACCCAACGTGTCATATCTCTGAACAATCTTTCTTCCTTGGAAGAATTTCAACTTCGACTATCTCAAGATTTTCAAAAACTTTCTCAAATTCATCTATAATCTTAAGGTTTCTCCTAGCCCTAGTCAGAGCAATTTGGATCTCAATACTTAACTCCTTTCTAAAGTCCTCCGTCATTTGTCCTGACCTTCTAGGATTCATCCTTCTAGGCAACATGTTTACAAGAATGACAATCTTCAAATTCCCCAGGTTCAACGGTATGATTACAAGTGATGATTTCTCTAATCCAATTTGACAATCTACTAACACCAACAACCTACCTTAAGAAACTAGGTCTATTCAATAACCATGAAACTATCAACTTTGATAACAAACTAACCCCTTTTTGAAACCATCCACAATTGCAAGTCAAATTCAATTCTGCCACCCCATAACTAGGTTTACAAGTGTGATCTCCAATTCTTCCAAGAAACCAATCCTTCTCTCGACACCTTGCACTAACCTTCAATTGATGTAGATTATAACCTAAACTTTTTCCATTCCATAACAATGAGGCATACACGTTAGAAATTTCAAATTCCAAGTGCTTGTTCTACTCTAATTTACAACACATTATGATACCACTTGACATGATCAAGGCAAGAGAACCTCCAAAGGAGATGTCTAACCTTGCAACTAGATATACCATAACTGAAAGGTCCAAACAAACTAGCAGTAAATGAACATCAAATGGAGAAATATCACTAGATCTCATTAAGCTAGCTTATAAATACAATTACTATATCACCATTGTCAATATGCAAATACAATAAGACAAATACACTCACTACTTTTGATAATCTGTTTACAACTCATCATCCCTCAAAATTATGATATTTCAACTAACTCTAGTCATCTCAATTGCCCCTACCTAGATTGTCTCTCCCATTCCTTCTCTGCCTAAACAAGAACCACCACCCCTACATAAATACATAATCGCCAACCACTAGTCAACTTATCCAATCATTAATTTCTAAGACAAAGGAAACATATTACAAACAAACAAGTTATGACCAAATCCATAAGAACAATGCCAAATAGATACATCGTGTTATGCAAATATAGAAGAGGGTTGATTAAACATACAATAACACAAAACTATGTGCCTTTAAGTATTACATGTCGTGAATCTTCGTTGCCAACCACAACTCATCACCCTAACCATTATAACATGAAATCCAATATTAGATTGAACTAAACTTAAGATAACTTCATCTAGAAACCTTAGAATAAGATGTACAGTTAGACATAGGATGTCCATGAAGCTTAGGTCATACCATAAGGATCACATAAGAAAATGAGCTAACTGGATTGATCACACCTAAAACAACAGAAAAATTGTCCAAATGAACAGTAAACAAATAAACATAAAGGGAATATTTTTGGATGATGCATGATTTCCAATGACCCAAGGATGCTCTTGCATTATATTTGTAGCCTCATCTAATATATTATGCTATGTTTTGTTTACCAACTAGAAATTCCCTAGAGAATGTACACACCCTCCATATTGCTTCTTCACGACTTATCACATTCCCCCTCTGCCAAGCATAATCACACTTAGTTTGTAAATCTTTTATACTTGACACTTTCTTGGAAATTATAGTTAATGATCATATATTTCTACAACACTTTTCAACTTTGGTCTTTGTTTACATCTTCTTCCTTCCGTCTATTTCACCATATTCATAAGGTGATGCAGTTTTTATAGATATTTTAAAGCTAGATCTCAAAATTGCAAATAAATAAACATATCAAGGCATCTCTTTCTTGTCATTATTGATATAGTCTACAGAGTAAAAGTAAACATTCCAAAAGGATTAGTCTTGACCCAACTCACCTCTTCTTGACCCACCTTTTTGTAGTAAGATAGATTAAGTCAAGATAATGAGACCCAAAATAACAAAAAAAACATATTTCTCATACACAATTTAAATTATAATATATTATATTAAGTAGTATTTCTATAACCATGATAAATATTAATATTAAAAACTTACAATAAGAAAAACATCTCACTTCTAATAAAAATTAGTTTGATATCAATTTTACATTAAAATTTTATTCTCAGTATTATTAGGCAAACTAATTGCCCAATCTTAAATTTATTTTCCTAAAATCCTTTATATTATTATTAATTTTATTTACAGGAATGAAAAAAATAGAAAAGTATCACATAAGAAAAAAGAAAAGAAGCATTTAAATATTTATTTTTAAAAGCCCTTAGAAACCCCGTTTCTAGACCGTACTCGGAAGCAAGCGGGATCAGAGAAAGCTATAAAGGAGTCTCTCTGCGCAGAGACATTTAGGGTTCGTCTTTTGGCGTCTACAGTTTAAATCGCATTCTTGAAAACTCTTTAATATCAACGCCAAGGTAGGTATGTTTTGTTTTATCTTGAAGTCCGCTCTCATTTTTGCAGAGATTTTTTCTTCATTTTGCTGTATTTAGAATACATCTCGGTGAAGCAAGGGTTTAAGTGTTTGCATTTTCAGATATGGCGTTGGCATTTGACGAATTTGGGAGACCATTTATAATATTAAGGGAGCAGGAGCAGAAGAGTCGAGTGAAGGGGCTCGATGCGCAGAAGGCTAACATTGCGGCCGCGAGGGCTGTTGCGAGGATCATTCGCACCTCCCTAGGTCCTAAGGGCATGGATAAGATGCTTACCAGTCCCGATGGCGAAGTCACCATCTGTAATACTTTAATCCTATTTTACTTAAATTTCTTGAAACTGTTTTTATAAAGCTTTAAAAGCCCTCTTTTGATCATCAATTAGGAAAAAATATTTGATATAGGCAAAACCCTGCAAGCTAGAGTAAATTCCTATATAATAGAGCAAAATACGCAAGCTTCACTTGAATATGGAACATTATGTAAAAGTACATAAGCAAAAACTTGCAATTACTTAATAAATGTGAGAAAAAAAACCCACAAGTAGATAAAATGTGCAGGTTTCACTAGAACAAAATACAACATGATGAAAATAAAATCTTCCAAAATAGGGTAAATCGTGCAAGCTTAACCATATGTGGGCTTGAATTAGAGCTCTTCAGCAGTAAGCCAAACCTTGAAATCTTTGATAGAGAAATGTTACATGAAATGTCAAATAATAAGTCTGAAATGTGATGCCGAATCGGTAGCTTGTGGTTGAAAAGCAATGCAAAAATGACACAGATCACAGAGACAGATTGGATTTTAATTCAAGTTTTTGTTTTAGTTTTTATAAGTGAATTCAGCTACTGGGTTTTTGTTCTAAGGGAACATTGCTACTTGCTTTCGTTTTAAATGCAATGTCCACTTTTTAGGATTGCCTTAAGTCATAAATTCCGTTTAAATAAGAATTTCAAGATAGTCAGAGAGATAACTCTGTCAATTAAAATGTCTTTCAATAAGATAAATCATGATTTAGGTCCTCCATATATATATATATATAATACAAGATAGTCAGAGAGACAACTTTGCCAAGTAAAATGCCTTTTAAGAAGACAAATCAGGATTTAAGCCCTCCAACTATATATATTTAAATAGATAGATAGATAGGTATCAGCGCTAACAAACACACCTATGAGCTTTAATCAGCAATAGGGTTCAAATGAGGGAGGATGATAGTTTAGCCTGAAGCAATCTTCACACTCATCCCAAGAGGAGGCACCTGTCACTAAGTGGCAGCCACATTGAATATCCAGCATGTGGTGGTTTGCCTAGTGGGGTGCTTGTATCTGCCCTGCCTATTCATGTCTTTTTATTGACCCCTTTTATGACTTTTGGTTTCTCCAACAATCAACAATCTTAGAGGTTGGAAGGGACATTGCAATAGGGTGCCTGGAAATATACCTATCAAGTCCAAGTGAACACTACTTCTTTTGACTTCAAGTGGCAGGCACATTTGTGATCTCATAATTTCTCCCTCTTTCTTGCATTTTCTTCTCTACTCTATGATTGTTTGCCTGGTTATGTTTAGATTGATGATTTAGAATATGCATTTCACAACATTAATTTTATCAAATGCATAAGAAATTATATATTAGAGAATACCTTCTTCGTACATGCACTCAGCATCTATCCCATGCATACATAGTTGAACAAAACTGCTATTTTGTGCAAGAAGCAGTAATCTCGGATCTGATCTATGGCCTGATCATTGATATTATGCATTTTTCTGCTCTTCATGAGCACCTATGCTAATTCTGTTACTTTCTTGAAGCACTTCCTAAATGGCTTTTTTTTCTTTATATATGCATAGAGTTGGAGGGAGAGGCTTATCTTTTCATAAAGCCCAATCCCCTTCCAAGACTTGCACCTCTTCAAAACTGAGTGCTCCCTATATTTTTAACTATAATTTGTTTAACTGATCTCAGTTGACTCTCTTTCCAATTTTTCTATTTTTCACTAGTTGGTCCCCTTCATTTATTTGCTACCGCCCATGCTTTTATACTGGTTCTTGTTTGAGATGAATATATGGTGCATTGGTGCTTAGGTTGCAGGAAACCCTCTGCACTGTAGGATTTGTACTATTGTGCTTCAACTAGTTGAATCTCTTGCCTAAATTTGTAGTCCAAAGCATTTTTTCCTCCGCCAAAACTTGCCTTGAACTGTCCCCTACTCTGTCCTGGTGTGAACTGTTTAATCACCTGTCTCTAAATTTGTGTAATGTAAACTCAGTTGAATTTTAGTTGACTGATCATTGCAAGAGTGCATACCATCTAATTATGAAACCATTGACCATTGAACAAAATACAAGAATACTATGCATGTATGGATTGAACATTGGTTATGTTGATTGATTTTCCCTCCAAAAGAGGGAATTTGGCTCTTCCTTTTTGGTTGAAGCTTAATTATTGCATAACTTGCTAATGCTGATGCATTTAACTTTTTTTGTAGCAGTGAATGTAGTCTTCTACAATTGTACACCTCAAGAGCAGTTTCCTGTTCAATGACACGTCAAGGTAGAGATCACTGAGAGAGTCTGGACAGTAGATAAAAATCTCTATTAGCCTATTAGGAATTAAAGGACGTAGGGCATTTAAAATATCACATTTTGGGGTTTGGATGATTTCTACTTATTGGGTCAAGTGTTGGCCAATGGACCACAAGGGCATTAGTTATGGAGCTTTTATGTATATAATAATATATGTAATATTGGATGCCAAACCAGTCCTTTCCTCTCATTACTCTTAGCCTTAGATGAATGATTATTTCATAGCCTGGATGCATAAGGCCTTTGGTGATGAGGGACGTTTTTATTGTTTATACACTTTTGCTCGGCTCTTTCTTTCAACTTTAGAAGAAATTTAGTGTGCATTGACTAATTGTTCATTTGCACGCTTGCGGACAGTGGTAGTGTGCAGTGTGGACATGGTTGAAGGCCCAAGGTGGGTTTTTTCAGTTGCCCGTGGTCCTTCTATTTCCTGGTCCCAGTTGATACACTTTGAATATTTCTAGTGCCACGTTCATGTGCCAGAGCTAAGGACCTTTATTTGTCAATAATTTGATTTGAAATATCTTGGGTTTAAGGCTTAAGCACCTGGTGCTTCTTCTTTAGTTCAAGATATTGTAGTTAGAAAGTTATAAACCATATTCTTCACGCTAATTCTATGATTTTTCTGTTGCATTCAATGAGGGTATTACTCCAACATAAACACAAAAATTCATAGGTTCATCTCTTTGGTCACATTAAAATATTCTATTCACTGCAGCATGTAACTGTACAAAGCTGTCTTGACTTGCCACATGTATGAAGAAATGTTAGATTTTTTTCGTGTTGACATAGTCATAAGCCATATCATTCACGCTAATTCTGGTGGAACCATCATGATTTTTCTGTTGCATTTAATGATGGTATTACTCCAACATAAATACAAAAATTCAGAGGTTCATCTGTTCGGTTGCATTAAAATATTCTATTCACAGCAGCATGTAACTGTACAAAGCTGTGGTTAGTTGCCACATGTATGAAGAAATGCTTATAATTTTTTTGTCTTGACATGTTAAACAAGTTTTCAATTATTATCATTGGTTTTTTTGTTGATATTGAATTAAAGGGCAAATGAATAGCAGGGTGCAACATCTTTTTCTTTCTTCTGTGATTGTCCTTGTTTCGACACATTTTTTCACTATTAATTATTTGTTATTATGGAACATTTAGCTGGCTTTAAACCGTATTAAGATGTATTTTAAGGTGGTGCTTCTTTGATGTATGTGTGACAATGCTCTTGCTGCTCTATATATATTATAACTGATGCGTATGCCTGTACAACAGCAAATGATGGTGCAACAATTTTGGAGCAGATGGATGTAGAGAATCAAATTGGCAAACTGATGGTAGAATTATCTCGGAGTCAGGACTATGAAATTGGTGATGGAACAACTGGTGTGGTTGTCACGGCAGGTGCACTATTGGAGCAGGCAGAGCAACTTCTAGAACGGGGAATTCATCCCATAAGAATTGCTGAGGGTTATGAAATGGCCTCAAAGATTGCAGTGGAACATTTAGATCATATTGCTCAAAAGTTTGAGTTTAGTTTGAACAATGTGGAACCTCTTGTGCAGACATGCATGACCACACTTTCTTCAAAGATGTAAGTTTGTTTGAATTGTATAAATATGGGCCTCTTGGAACTTGTCTTTTTGCATTTTGGGTGCTACACTTACCCTTTGTCCGTTTAGGTTGTGAAAGTGATACTAGTCAAAGGGTAGTGATATTTTCAGTTTGCTCAAATATTAACTCTTTACAATCATAATGTAACTCATTTACTGGTCACCGGTTGTTGAAGGATTCCAGTTGCCCCTATTAACATCTGGTTGAACTGTATTGGGCTTTTGTTGACTCTTCAATTTCATCTTCTTGACTCTAACTGCTCCTTTCTGCATTTTCCATCTTAGGCCTTTTCAGACTCATCTAATTAAGCGAGATAAATGAAATCTTGAAGATAACAAGACAATGATCCACCTTTTTCAACATCAGTTTCAAATAATTAATAGCATTTTGTACAGATGAACATACATGGTGAACTTATTAGATACACAGCCTGTACAGTGATACATTTAATATGTAAGACTAGAAACATCAATCTAGCTCTGCCAATAATTGAGTAATACACTTTTTTAAGAAGAATACCCTATTTCCTGTTTTCCCTAGCAGTGTGCAATAGCTTAGCGAAGTGCTATATGAAGGAAAAAGATGGTGCAAAATTAATTGTAAATATTTTAATTGCATACATGTTGTTTGCAAATTTGCTTTTTATAAGGTCTGGAGAAACTATAACCATATGTTGGATGTGATTCTGATTTTTAATATACTTGTTTTGAGATTTGGAGATACTGATGTCTTATCATTTTGTATGCTAATTTCACAACGAATAAGTTCTATCCTACCTGCAACTATGTTAACAACTGCTTCTTCTGAGCGTCAATTTTTTGGAATTGAAGTTGTTTTTTCTTTGATGCAGTGTTAACAGATGCAAACGGATGTTAGCAGAGATTGCTGTCAAAGCAGTTCTTGCTGTTGCAGATTTGGAAAGGAAAGATGTTAACTTGGATTTGATTAAAGTTGAAGGAAAAGTTGGTGGAAGGCTGGAGGATACAGAGCTGGTTGAAGGCATTGTCATTGACAAAGATATGAGTCATCCACAAATGCCTAAAAAAATTGAAGATGCAAAGATAGCTATCTTGACATGTCCTTTTGAGCCACCAAAGCCAAAGACAAAGCATAAGGTTGACATTGATACAGTTGAGAAGTTTGAAGCTTTACGGGGACAGGAAAGACAATACTTCGATGATATGGTTCAGAGGTGTAAGGTAATAAAGATCTGTCATCTTACTTCAGAATCTTTCCTATTGGTACTTTAGTGTTAAGTTTTCTTTATAATTTACCAGTGTATGAACCATGCTATTCCAATTTTGATGATATCATTATCTATAGTCGAGTAGTCTTTCGGAGTTCACTTCGACCACAGTTTTGTCACTTTGTGAGCTGGGACTGCCAGCTGATATCAATGAGATGTCTCTTCTGACAATTCTTTATGAAAAATACACTTCAGAGAAAATAAAAATGAAAGTAGAGTTGAAATATGTTTTTAATATGATTCAAAGGCAATTTTAATGCATGGAAATGAAAAAAATAAGTCAATGAATGTTGACCACAATTCACTGATTTTGTTTTAAAAAGCAATTTTGACAATTAGTTGCGGAAAGCCCATTAATTTTGTTTTTTTAGCAATTAATCTTTGCATTTTTTGTGATTAATCATATATTTTTGGCAATTAATTGTTGTTTTATTGATGTTTTCTGCTTATTTGGTTGAAAGTATTTGGAATTCTTGTCTGACTTGGTAATCTGTTCATGCTTCTGCAATAAAATCATCAATAGTCTTGGTAATCCATCCATGATACTGCAAATTTGAAATATGTTCTTTTTTTACCATGAAGGAATAACTAGATGCATAAATCAACAGTAACAATAGAATCAAGAAATCATATAGACTTGATTTACTTGGAGAAATCCTTACAGAAGAAAACTCAATTGGAGAAAGAGGACAAGTATGTATAAATTTTTGATGTACATGAGACTATGTCAACACACCAACACTTTGTGCTTTGTAAAAACTTTAGCGGCAACCCTGTACTCATAAGCAATTGTCAATAATATATGAAAACACCACAAATAATTTCATCCAATGAATGGATTCCAAAACCATGCTACATGAAAATATTGCCCACCCACATTTGAGTTAATTTAATAATTTCTCAAGAACAATAAACACATTAATATCTTCACATGGGTGTCACATGGGCTCAATCAATGAGTCTCAAAATTGAAATATAAATTGTAAGTGCAAATGCATCTTTGAAAGCTCACATTCTCAAGTCTAGCTCTCCATTTTGGAGTCCTAAGTCATTCACTCAATCTCTCAGAATAAAATTCTCTCCATCTTCCTCTAGCTCTTAGGAATGATGAAGTGCCTTATTTGATTTAAAAATGAACCATAACAATGTATTCTGTGTTTCACCTCCTTCACAAATGTATATGTCAGCATATATTATGCTTATTTGCTTGGATGTATCATAGGCATCTAGGTAGACCTTACAAGAGTATTGGATACACATAAAATATGCATAACATTGTGAGGTAAATGACACTTTAATCCTAATTTTAAATTCATTTTCTTGGTTGTACTGATGATAGTAAGTTGACAATGACACAGTGTAATGGTTGAGCCCTTGAGTCTGTGATTTGAAATTTCTCAATATGGTGATATGGTTGAAGAACTCTTTTATACTTTTCCCTAAATTATTTCATTAGCTTGGTAATTTCACTTTGGTTTTTATGTTTAATGCATTTTTATTTCAAACAGACCTAGAACTTTTGATCCAGTGTTGGATTATTCCAACCTTGGTATAATACTGTTTCTGGAATCAATTTGTGTATTCTTTATTGCATCAACATTTTGGAACACACTATCACAGTGTGTTTCTGAAGCATTGATGTGAAAAAAAACACAATCTATTCCAGAAACAGCATTATATAGTACTATGAATTGTGGAAAACCATAATTTGCAGACTTGGACTTGGAGAGTACTCTGGAAGCCCAAAATTTTCAACTTGGCAAATAAGAAAGCACTAAAAATTAAAACCTCCTTAAGAAACATATTTATTGTGTAAATTTCAATTACAAAATGTATTTGAAAATTGACATTTCGGAGAGAAAACACATGGTTTAATAGCAAAAGCGACATGTAAAAAATACATTTTAACCAGTGTTTTACCTTTGTTAACATTTCTACCCACAATTTTTGTGCCTATAAAAATTCGAGAGTTGAACTTGTGAAAACTCACCCAGCAAAACAAAACAGAGTACTTAGCTATGTGGAGAGTACTCAGAGAGTTTGCAATCTATGTGGAAAACTACGATCTTTAATCTTCCAACCTTTACCAGTGTGCTTGTCATAATATTTTTAACTTATCACAAATTAAATTTGGTTGCTCTCATTTATCTCCAACACTGTGCTTCTTGATGTTTTCCAACACTGCTAAAATTTGCTTCCAACACTGTGCTTCTTGATGCTTTCCTTGATTTAGTCTTTTTAAATCATTCACTATTTTAGTCTCCCAATTCATTAATTTGAAGGTTTAATCTTCATCCTCCCTACCTTATTATTGAATTTGATACATCTATTATTTAGAGAGATTGAGAAATCATCAGATGCTATGTAGATGTGTTTACAACAAATTGATAATGTAGTCACATATCAATTGTTGACAGCATCAGAGATGTCCAATCTGGATATATTTATTTTATGTATGCTTCAGTAACATTTTTTTCTCTGGCAGTTGCATCATTTTTTGGCCAACTTTCTGTTACATCAGCAGTTGTGGATTACACTTATGGTTATGATAAGATAATGACAAGGTTATGGTCTATTATTGGTACTCAATTGCTTATCATGGGCTTTAAAGGAATAGATTCTTACATATTTTGTGGATGCAGAATATGTGCTAGCATGTTTTGTAAAAGTACAGTAAATTTGAATGCAACTAAGATTTAAGATGTTTTTGAGTATATGTTGATAAAAGCTTACTTATATGTATGCAATTTATTGCAGGATGTAGGGGCAACTCTTGTAATCTGTCAATGGGGTTTTGACGATGAGGCAAATCATTTGCTGATGCACCGGGGCTTGCCAGCTGTGCGATGGGTTGGTGGAGTGGAACTGGAGTTGATTGCAATTGCAACAGGTCTGACTATGAATGTGTGGATATTGTTTTTTCCTCAAACATATAATGCCGAATGCATTATTTTGTATAGCCATATTTAAATCAGGAATGTAGATGCTGGGTTTGTGTCTTATTTATGCTCTTTGAAAGACAATTTTTTCTTGCACTTTTACAGGTGGACGAATAGTTCCAAGGTTTCAGGAGTTGACATCAGATAAGTTAGGGAAGGTACTGTTGCCTATTAAGGTTGCATTGAAATTGTGACACTTGTAGTTTTGCTGTTTAGTCTAATAATGTAATGTTCTGGTGTATCTGCTTCGGCTATAATATGAGCTGAATGGTTCAAATTAGTTCCTTTCTGTTCAATTCCTAATGCAGGCTTTTTTTGGGTAATTATTTCTGTTTAGGCTGGACTTGTGAGAGAGAAAGCATTTGGAACAACAAAGGATCGAATGCTATACATAGAACACTGTGCAAATTCAAAAGCTGTTACTGTTTTTATTCGTGGCGGTAGGTTCTTCTGGATTGTTATTAATTGTTTTCCTTTGATATTCAAAATATTCTATCAAAGAAAAGGACAACTGTTTTACAAATTTTAAACAGGTGAATGCAATCAGGGAAACCTTTTTTGTCCATTGGGTGCTTAATTTGTAATATAGCTGTACAAGGATGCTGTTTCTTTCATGCCATTCCCGGACTACAAAAAGCTTCTATTGATTGTTTGTTCAGTGGGGTTAGAGGCTAGGCATCATGTGCATGCAGTATGCAGATAAAATAATATATTGTTCTCAGTTGTGTACATTCTAAAACTTCTAGATTATCAGTTTAGGGACATAATGCTGCAAATCATTCTTGTTTGCAAAGAACTGTGCATTTGGACATGTGGTAAAAGATATGAAGTGTCAATTAGTAGAGATTTACGTTACCTTAAATGATTGAATGGTCATGTATCATTAGAGTTAGGTGGATCTAGGTTGAAGTCAATGAGTAATTTTAAAGGGTGAGATGTATATTAACATGAATAATTCAATGTTCATTAATCATTGGTTTAGCTGTATCATTTAGTAGAGTGAGGTTGATCTAGAGTGAATTTGATCAATGATTATAACAGGTAAGTTAATCATTATACATTTTGGAGGTCAGTTAATATGTATAATTTCAAGAAATCACTGCCTCGGTGCACTTATAGACAAGTATTTGCAAGATGCCTACACATGGTTGTTCCAGCATGACTAAGGCATAGCTTACAAGACAATTTCAACCAGTGTTTTATCACAACTACCATTTTTACTTTTATTTGTCACCTATTATTATATTGTAATTTTATAAGTCCAAAATTTGAATTGCCTTTGTTCTCAATTTCTACAAGTTGCAAGTTTTTAACTGAGTGGAACTGGACTGCACTTTCCTTTGTCCACTTAGTTAAGCACAACTTGTTGGCTGTAACAGGAGTTGGTCTATGTGTGTTCCAGTATGTTTCCCATAACATATGCAAGTTGAATGCACATAGGGGGTGATGAAGAATGTGCTGATGTGGATGATTCTGCTGCATGGCTTGTGATGGTTTCTTTAGAGGATTTGTCACTGTGGTTCAAATGAACCATTCAATGACATGGATGCTCCTGAAGATTAGTGATTGTTTTTCTTGTTTAATTAAAATTTGATATGGAATAATTATTATCTATATCACGATCACCTGTGTCTTCATTTTTCTTGTTGCATCACACAATGTTATGACCACACCCACTTTCAGTCATTCTGAACTCATTCATAACTAAACAAAATACCCTTCAACACCAGCAAGTCTTAAACAGACATCCGATCCATAGTTAGAAATTCAAATAAAGCAATTAACTGAGCAGTTATATCCTTCAAACAAAGAATAAATATTAACTAAAGAGTCGAGGGCCATCCCAGGTATTATGAACATTAAAGAATAGTACTAGAAGAGAAATGCATATCAAAATTATATTACAAGGGATAAAATAATATTTATAATTAATTGTGGCAATGGGATATTTATTTTATTAAGCAAAAATAAGGAATTCTAGAACAGGACGTTATATATGGCCAAACCCAGCTCTAACAAACCTGGGATTTTTTTGCCCTGCCAGTAAACTTGAACTCCTTGCTGCTGCTGCCACACAAATATTATTGGTATGGGCAAAAGCAGTTGTACCAAGCATGAGAAAATTATCTTAGGCAGACTTGCAAACCTGAACCCTTGGTCACTACTTAAACTGACATCATATGTAGAAAGTATAATTCATGCTGTGCAGTGTGATTTGGATAGTGCACTTCTCCATACCATCTATGTAACATGAGTAGGCTAAGCTGCCAAATTGGGGACAGATACAGGTACATGTACATGTACATGGATGGGGTACATCATGACTATTTCTTCTTAAGGAGTTGGGTACGTTCAGATATGCCTGTGCAAAAACATATATTAAAATCATAAATATATTACATATTTGCAGCCTAAATACAGGAAAAAGGAAAAAGTGTACAAGTCACAATATTCAAATTTGAGTTCGAGTTCAGCAACTATAAATTTTGGATGAAGTTTGGAAAGATAAAAAAATCGACATTGAACTTGACTATATAAATTTATCTAATGAAAAATAAGCAATATATCTACGAATTATCAAAATAGTTTACCTTTTGTAAGTAAATATTGAAATCGATATGGATATAAAATAAAACAAAATACTCACTAGAATTCATTATGAAACATAAAACAATAACCAAGGTTGCATGGGTACTTGGGGTACGGGTATGAGTTCAGCTATTTTTCGAAATAGCGGACGGGGGTACTTGGGCACATCAATTTTATTGACAGAAAATCTGAAAATATGAGTCATGACAATGGTTTTCCTGGTTCCAAAACAAGAACAGTGATAAAGTATGCAGATGTAATGTATTGTTTTCTGTTTCAGATTTGCAATATGTTTGTAAAAGTAATATATGCCAAATGTCTAGATGCATAACAAAGAAGGCAGACTTTAAACATAATCAAGAAGATCATAAATCTTATAACAATAACATATTGCAAATGATAAACTTCTGATTTTAGCAGTGTTGAAGTTTACTGTTAATCTGTATTTTATCAAAGTCTCAAACTCATTACATTGAATTAAACTTGATAAACAACAAGCTGATATACAAACAAAAAACCGAAACAAAAATCAGAGATCTTAATCAAGGTCCTTAGCTATGATGCTCTCCATTGAGAGCCCAGTACTTGGGTACGTGGGTAAACATCCTAGGGGTGTGGGTACTTGTGTATACATGCAACCTTGACAATAACTAATATTTTTTAATTACTATAAAACAAAATAACTAATGGAATTCTATTACAAAAACATAACAACAAAAAAAACACTAGTTTTTTTAAAACATAAAATAAAAATATATCAATTTATTAAATGTTAAAAAGCAAATAATAAGGACTAAATTTTGTTTAATTTAAACGACACATGGCTAGTGAAGTGAAATCTATGATTTTTGAATATTGCCATTATAAATGTATTTGGTTTAAATTTCAAAAAAAGTGTTTTTCATTTGTTAGATTGTTTTGCATCTTGGAAATGCAAAAGGCTGGCTTCATTCCTGTGCAGTCAGGAACATTCACACCTCCCTGTTATCATGTCTTCAAAGTTCAAACTACCAAAAATTCATTTTGCCCAAACTTCAATGTTGCCAACCCCTGGTGTATCGCATGTTCAGATCAGCGTTATATTTGTTCTGCCCTAGCCACTCTTACCATTTTAGCTGACGAATTCTAAATGAACTTCAACCAATGTGATTAATTTTTTAAAACTATGCCGAATTCCAAACTTAAAGCCAAAAATTTGGCGAACCTTGTGATAGCTTATAATATTAATTTTCTCATATACAATTTAATAAATTGATATTACAACAGAAAATAATAAATATAAAACTATAAATTAAAACAATTATATATTATACAATTTTACTATTAAAATATATAACAAAATGAATTGAAAATAAATAGATACAATATAAATAATTAATCACTAACATTCCATAGGAATTTGAAGAAGTATCTGATTCTCATACGTTGCCTGGAATTGACAGTTAAACTGGATGATTCAGCAACCTAGTGAGTAGGCGTTGGAGTGGCGATACCGTGATACTATCCAGTTTGTATTTATTGTGTCCTGGCCTTGCAGTTACTGTGGGATGATACCGATGCCAAAGAACCTACCTGTGTCTAACGAATCCTCTAAATATCAAGTTTTGAAAAGTACGTTCCATGGCAGAATCGTCACTATTTATATTCTAATCTGTTGTGCCTCCTGAGGAGTACTTGTCATACCAGAAAATAAGCAAAATGCCAAAAAGTCAATAAATACTAGATTATTACTTGTCATACAAGAAAGTAAGCAAACAGTCAACAAATGTTAGATAATTCTGCCATTTTGTGCTTGGCTAAATAAATCAGAATGTAATTAGTTCAGTTCCTCTCTGTATGGCAACAGTCAACAGATGTTAGATAATTCTGCCATTTTATGCGTGGCTAAATAAATCAGAATGTAATTAGTTCAGTTCCTCTCTGCTACTAAAAGTAAATAACATGAATGACAAGTATTGACAACTCTGATACATGTGCCAACCAAGTTATACTGTCATTTAGATCCTCTACTATCTTGTCTGTGCACATGTCTAATATCTTCTAGTGAGCAGAAACAAATTTGGGTTGGGTAAGTGCAATTCTAGTAAATCATTTCATGAGCTTTTGCCCCTTTACATTCACAGAAAAGTTCCTCGTCCTTGCTGTAACCTTTGTTTTGCAATAAAATTAAGGTGCAGACTAAAGTTTAAAGTTTAAATATATTTTGTATTTTAAATTTTTTTTTTCTGCAACTTTAGTCTGCACCTTTAATGCATTTGTATTTCTATGATCATCCATCTGGCAGATTAAATGGACTGGACATCATCCGTATAGTCTCTATTGCTAATGAGATCATTGATGATGCCTTCCAATTCCTTCAGTCAAAGTGTACTGGATGCTCTTATTTTTGGAGGCAGCCAACTGCTTTACCATTCAGAATCATTCAATCAATAATTTTTACACCTCCAAAGTTATCATTCAATTGAAATTTCTGCTTTGATAATTATATGCTTCTTTATTAGATGCCATAAAACACCAAAAGGATGACGGAACATGTATGCAACACATAATAAGTACTGTCTGATGTTCATCAAGAGATGATATCCATTCTTTCTTTCCCGGGATTAAGATTTGTTAATCTGTTCTTCTATGTTCTCTATTGCTCTGATACTTTAAAAAGCATTTTGTAAATAAACTAGGAGTTTTAAAATATGTAATTTGATCTAGTATCTTTTATGATTTAGGGTGTCTGGAATTAATGTCTCATTTTTATGGTTTCAGGAAACAAGATGATGATTGAGGAGACAAAGCGAAGTCTTCATGATGCACTATGTGTTGCTCGCAACTTGATTCGGAACAACTCAATTGTGTATGGCGGTGGATCAGCTGAAATTTCATGCTCCCTTGCTGTAGAAGCTGCTGCTGATAAGATTCCGGGAGTTGAACAAGTATGATTATTATATTTGTTTTGTATTGATCTTAACTGTTGAGCTTGGTAGCTTCGAACCTAAAATATAGTCCGACACCATGTTGTATTGGTGTCTTGCTTTTTAGTGCAAGCACTTGTAATTTTTATCTTTTTAGTGCAAGAACTTATAATTTTTATCAGTTAGCATGCTTTTGACTGTTTGAATATTGAATAGAGTAATATTAATGTCCTATTGTCCAATGCAGTATGCAGTTCGGGCATTTGCAGATGCCCTTGATGCTGTACCAATGGCTCTTGCAGAAAATAGTGGACTGCAACCCATTGATACTTTGACAGCAGTTAAAGCTCAACAAATCAAGGTAATGGCTATATTTCCTTGTGATTTGATTCATATGGCTATAGAGGTGCAATTAATGGTTTGGAGCTATATAAATGCAACAATTGTATTTGGGAATCTGTCTGTTATCATAATTAATTTATGTGGAAAGATTGATGCAAATGAAGGGCTGTGTTGTCTGATTCTGTGAATGATTATTTGCCTGCAGGAAAATAACCCTTACTTGGGAATAGATTGTAATGATATTGGTACAAATGACATGGTGGAGCAAAATGTATTTGAGACTCTAATTGGCAAGAAACAACAGATTTTACTTGCAACACAGGTGGTCAAGATGATCTTAAAAATTGATGATGTAATCTCACCGTCATCGTATTAGATTACAGTGTGTGACTGAAAACACTTATGTTGGTGAATTTCAGAGGAAACTAGGCATTTTTTAATACTGAAGCATATTCATGATGATCTGCACACGTGCTGAATGCTTGTATTGTGTGAGTGCATGTAAATCAGGATTTTTCACAGCGCATGTTTGAGAATGATATGCCCTGAATTTCTAAAATTTTTTCAGATTTCATTTTGAAATGGTACAAAAGACAAGAAGCATCTGTTCCGTTAGAGTAAATTTCAAAGTTTGACATGTTAAATCAGTATATCAGAGGTTTGAGAGTGGCACTGTTGATGTCCTTGTTACAACAACAATATGAATCCCACACATGGTTGCTATAAAAAAAATGCAGTTTGTGTTGAAGTCCAAAATAATCTTCTCTGGGCTAGTTACAAAGTATTTAATGCTCATTTTTCCCAAAGTGGGGAAACCATGATTTAATTTTGGGTTGATTAGAGTATCCTGAAGGTTGCAACTTGTATCTTTTCCAAACTGAGTTTTATTGGATTTATTTTGAAGTGCCTATGGTGGGGGTCATACTGTTTTCATTCTATTATTTTAAAACAGGGACACATTTAAGTACATAAGCCAGCTATGATAATTGTCGTTGAGATTTATATGAAACTCTATTCTGGTAAAGCATGATCAGTGTGGTTGTGGTGAATGGCAAGAAGATAAAAACCCATTTGCTCTACAGAACAATTATATCCTGGCAAACTGCTTCAATTATTGTTTTCTTCTTGCCTTTCAGTTATTGTTCTCTTTGTGATTGAAATGTTATAAAGACGAAGTCATATCTGCTCCGTTAATAGTAAATTGCAAAAGTTAGGCATGTTGCAATCAACATATTAGAGGTTTGAATTGTTGATGTGCTTGTTACAAAATGTATGAATCCCACATGGTTGCTATCACATAAAATGCAGGTTGTGTTGATTTCGAAAATGAAAATTTTTGGGCTAGTTGGGAAGTATTTAATGCTCTTTTTTCTCAAACCGAGGAAACTATGATGTAATTTTGGGTTGATGGGAGTATCCTGGAGGTTGCAGCTTGTCTCTGTGCCAAACCGACTTTTGCTGCACGTGTCTGCTCCAGACAGGGACACTAAAGCCACCTATGATTTTTTTACAAATGGAATGGATGCCATAAGAGAGCTAGCTACATGTCAGATATAGGGTAAATTGCACTTTTTACATTTACTTGATTGTTTTTGTATTTTTCTCCCTTGCAAAGATGTATACTGTTGAGGGGGTCCTGCAATAGTTACCTTCTGATGTTGATAACTGATAGGCCATTGGCCCATTGGCAACCTTGATTACAAATGGACTTGGCCAATTTTGCTCGAACTTCCCATTCTTTTTCCCATCTTGCTGATTCTTAAGGTTTTATTTGAGGACTACGACTCCCACTCCATGATTATAAATTGAATTTTCTCCTCTTTTATCTAGCAGTTGTAAAATTTTAGGTGTTCAAATATGATATTCCTCATCTGGAAGGAGACCTTTCAATGCCTACGAGAGGGTAACTTGATCTCTGTGGGTAATGTAAGTTTTCTGCAAATTTTGATAAATCAATACTGATATAATGCCGTTACACTTGCTGAAGATAGTCTTTAAATATACGAGACCATATAGTAAATATTCTTGCTGTGATGTATAATTCTGCAATAAAATATTTATCTTTGCTATAAATCATATGAGGCAGTAAATGCTAAAGGAGCAGACTTGTATTTTATTCACACCCTCTATGTATAACAACCAAGGGCCATGTCCTTAGAAAGGACATGTCCTACTCAAGGTTGGCCCTAAATTAATTGTTTTTTATAAAATCTGCGTCTCTTGTGGATGACTATTAGTGATTAAACTAACCAAGTTTATGCAATTAGAATTTAACAAAAGTGCCCCAAGGAGATGCTGATCACAATGAAGACAAACAATTATATAGGCATGTTCAATCAGGGATTTCATGCATATATTGGATCTGTTCAACCTGCAGATTCAGATTAGTATGATATCAAAGTTACCTCATATAAAATTAACACTCCCTTTTGACTTGATAATCATACTGAGAGATAACATATCTAGCGCCATCAATTAAGATGAATAATCATAGATTATATGTTATATCTATTAGAATCTATTAACCATGTGGTATCATTGAAAACATGATACTATGTCATATTACTATACTTGTGATATGACTTGTCATTTATACTTTTGATATCAGTATTGCATGAAATGTAATATATAGCATAAAATTTGGAGAGAGATTAAATTCTTCCTTTATTCAAGTTGTGAATCATAAGTACTGACATGCTTATATCACAATATGATCCTAAGTTAAGATCTATCAATACACATGATAAGATCTGATGAATGATTAAATTTTTTTTTTTCCAAGTTGTGACTTATAGGCATAGAAATGTCTACATCACAATGTGATCTTGAACTCATCCAAATTTGATAGTAGTTTTTTACAGTTCAGTACATTATCTCGAAGATCATCATCTCTTATAATGTCTTTTATACAAGTGTTCATTATATCAGAGATCATCACCTCTTAGATAATGAATACAAAAGGTGAAGCACATAATAGACAATAGCCTGACAATAATAATTTTAACACAATTATTTTATTAATAATTAAAGAATACATATGTATCATAATTCAACCATACCAAGTCTTTTTCTGAATTGATCTATCGTCACTCAAGAGAGGTTTGGTAAGAATATCTGTTGTCTAATTTGAAGTGCAAATGTATTAACTTTACAGTTTCCATGTTTAGCATATTTTTTACATAATGGTAAGGAATTTCAATATGCTTGGACATGTCATGAATAATTGGAATCACAAAAAGCTTGATGGAATTTTAATTTTCATAGTGAATAATAGTGGGATTCATGGTTTGACCAAATAATCTCACAAGTAACTTTTTAAGCCAAACTACTTTCCGAGAAGCCATTGCAGTTGCAATGTATTTAGTTTCTGTGGAACTCTGTGCTACTAATCCTTGCTTTTTGCATATCCATGATATCATTGCTGGGCCTAAATTGATACAACATCCCGAAGTGCTTTTCCTATCAGTAACACTTTCAACCCAATCTGAGTCTATGAATCCATGTAAGTCCAAGTCAACTTTCTCGTACTTTTGCCCAAGGTTAAGAGTGCCTTGTAAGTATCGACTAGGTGAACTTCCTTTGGCTCACACATAAATTGACTTAAGACATTAAAAACATAGCAAATACCAAGTCTTGTATTTACCAAGTACATAAGAGACCCAATCACCTGTCTGTAAAGAGTAGAATATATGGAGGGCGATTTTGCTGTTGCTTCCTTAAGTTTGTGTAGATTAGTCTTCATTGGAGAAGACATAGGTTTGCAACTTCACATTCCAAATCTCTTTAAGATGTCTAATGTATACTTTCCTTGATTAAGTATGATGCTGTTAGAGTTATTCCGCACTTCCAATCTTAGGAAGTAATGAAGGAATCCTAAATCTTTCATATCAAATTCTTTGATTAGATCTTTCTTGCATTGATCTATAGGATGATCATCACCTGTTATTAGTAAATCATCAACATATAACATCAAAATTATCATATTATCTTTATCCCTTATATAATAGAGATATGGACCAACTTCATTCTTAGAGAATCCTAAACTGGTGAGATATGTATTGATTTTTTCATACCATGCCCTGAGAGCCTATTTAAGCCCATAGAGATCTTTCTTGAGTCTGCAAACAAAGATTTTAGGATTATGAGTTTCAAATCCTTCAAGTTGTTCCAAATAAACCTCTTATGTAATCTTTCCATTCAGAAATGTTGTTTTCACATCCATCTAATGTAATTTCCATCCCTTCGATGTTGTAATAGCTAGGACTGCTCTTATAGAAGTGTATCTGACAATTGGAGCAAAGGGTTTTTCATAATCAATTCCTACCTTCTGAGAGAATCCCCTGGCTATGAATTTGGCTTTATATTTTTCAATGGCACCGTCAGCAACATGCTTGATTTTAAATATCCACTTAGAAGAAACAACAGGTTTTCCCTCAGGCCTTGGAACAATTTCCCAAACATCATTCTTAATAATGGATTAATATTCTTCCATCATAACATCCTTCCAAGTTGTATGTTTAATAACATCTAAAATATTAGTTGGTTCTGATTTAGATAAATCACTCATGTTCGTTGCATGGCTAGAAAATCTTGTGGGTCTTTTGCTTTCTCTAAAGGTTCAAGATAGTGCAATGAAGTCTTGTGCTTCCTCTATAGTCTTAATAGCCCAAAGTGGTATTTTCTTAGGATTTTGAGTTTTCTCAAGATTAAATTTTGCATTTCACCTTTAATTTCTTCAATATTCTCCCTTTGAAACTCAGATTCATGATTTTCTTCAGAACTAGGTATAGGAGAGGGATCTTCAGAACTTAGGGTTCTTTTGAATGCAAGCTCTTCTTCAAAGATATCTCTACTAAGTTCAATGTTCTTTTGACCAAGTATGTAGATTCTGTATGCTTTAGATGTTTCACTATACCCGACAAAAATACCTTTCCTCCCGGAGGGTTCTAACTTACTTTTCTTTTGGAACATGTATGTATACTAGGCACCCAAATACCCTAAGATGACTTATATTTGGTTTAACTTTAGAAAAGGCTTCTTCAAGACTTTTATCTCTAAGGTGGGAGTGAGGACTTCTGTTTTGAATATAGATAACAATACATGAGACTTTTGCTCAAAGATTATATTTTAAATTTTGATCAAATATCATAGCTCTCGCTGCTTCTATAATTATTTTATTCTTCCTTTCTGCTTTCCCATTTTGTTGTGAGTTATAAGGAACAATATACTCCTTAATTCCTGTTTCTTTACAAAAATCTTTAAACAAATCTGAAGTATATTCCTCTCCATTATCAGACCTAAGCGTTTTAATTTTGTATCCTGATACGTTTTCAGTTATAGGTTTGAATTCTTTAAATCTCTTAAAGATTTCTTTTGATTCTTTACATTTTCAGAAGTATATGCATGTTTTCCTAGAGAAATAATCTATAAAATTATACAGTACCAGAATGCTCCAAGAGAAGGAAAAGACATAGGTCCATATAAATATGAGTGGACTAATTCTAAAACATTCTTAGTTTTTCTAGTGCTATCTTGAAATGAACTTTTGGTGTTCTTACCTAAAGCGCATCCTTTGTATATGCTCGAATGATCTTTATTCAACTTAGGTAAATCAGTAACCATCTTCTCCATAGTCGATAGAGCTTTGACATTTATATGCCTTAACCTTCTATGCTACATTTCATTTATATTAGTAGCTTCATGAATTAAGGCTTGGATAGGTTCTGTTTAATTCATACAAGTATCCCTTTCTTTGACCAATTAACTTTAATTTTTTAAATGAAGTGTTCTTAAACCATGTCATTACCTTACAGTTCATTATCACCTATGGTAACTTTGTCATTAACTTCTTCTGATATTGGATCTAGTACTTCTTTGTGTCCTGTAATGTGTCAAGATGATCCACTATCAATTACCCATGCTTTGCTTGATACTTCATTTCATAGTGGTGAATACAATACACGTTTCTCAAGATCATAGTTTTCCTCTTTCCTAGTAACATTTGTACTGTTTACTTGCTGCTTTGTATTCTTAGGGCAATTAGATTTATAGTGTCCAAATTTTTCACATTTGAAACATTTTATTTTGGATAAATCTCTGTTTGGTTTGTCATTTCTTTGATTACCCTTCTTCTTCTTGAAGTGCTTCTTCTTACCTTTATAGGAATTTGTGTTGAGAACATGAAGTTCTTCATCTTCAGTTTTCAATTTTCATCCTTTCTCAAGTTGCCTAGATTCTTCTTAAAGACAATCTCCTTTAAGTCTATTGAAGTCTGGGAGTTTGTCTCTAGCACTTACTCCTTGTGAGAATGTTTCCCATGAATCCAATAACCCATCTATAGCCATAAGTGATAGCTCCATGTCTTCAATTATGGTCCCTATACTTGCAAGTTCATCTCTTAGACTAGCCACCCTTAGGAAGTATGAATTCATAGATTTTCCCTTCCTTATTTTTATATGATTTAGTTTTCTTTTTAGTGCAAAGGTTCTAGCTGCATTGTTAACCTCATAAGCATTTAATAATGCACTCATCATATTAAATACTGTCTAATGTTTCATTAGCATAGGTACTGTTTCATTTTTAACTCCATCTAATATGATTTTCATGGCTTTCCTATTTCCTTTAATCCAGATAGTTTTATGAGGATCATAATCAAGTTGCTTAGATTCTTTAGTAACAAATTGTATTACATCATTGTCTTCAAGAGTCATCATAATTCTGAATTTCTAAGCAACAAAGTGTTCTTTTCCATCAAACCTGTCTTTTGATTGCCCTGGCCATTGAAGGTAGAAGGATGTTTGCTAGATATGTTTTAAATCTAATTATCAATTTGCAGAGCCAAGGTTGGACTACCAGAACTTTGATAACATGTAATTTTTCTACAAATTCTAATAAATCAATATTGATATAATATTGTTACTCTTGTTGAAAATAGTCTTTATATATACCAGACCATATATTAAATATTCTTGCTATGATGTATACTTATGTAATAAAATATTTATCTCTGCTATAAATCATATGAGGTAGTAAATGGTAAAGGAATAGACTTGTATTTTGTGTGTGTCATTTATCCACATTCTTACCCCATATATGTATAACAACCAAGGGACATGTACTTAGAAAGGACATGTCCTTCTCTAGGTCGGCCCTAAATAAATTGTTTCTCATAAAATCAACGTCTCTTGTGGATGACCATTAGTTAGTAATTAAACTAACCAAGTTTATGCAATTAGACTTTAACAAAAGTTCCCCAAGGAGATGTTGATCACAATGAAGACAACAAACAATTATATAGGCCTGTTCAATCAGGGATTTCATGCATATATTGGATCTGTTTGATTTGCAGATTCAGATCAGTATGATATCAGAGTTACCTCATATAAAATTAATAGGTAAGATAGCTTCTGATCTATATATTAGGGTATATGGTGTGCCAATCACAACTAGCTTTGTTGACTATTTTTTAAAAGTATTTTCAATAATATTTTGTTAGAAACTTTAGCCCGATTGTTTCCTTTGGAGTAATAAGGTGAGTAGAAATGGTGTTGGAAATTTGAACTTGTCAAAAATGTCCTTAATATCTCAATTTTTTAATGGTGTCCCATTACCCATGACTATGGATATTGGAATTTCATATCAACTCAGTACAATTTTGAGTTCATAAATACATTGATTTCTTGTGATTGTGCTAAGGGGAACAACTCTAATCCATTTTGTGAAGCATTCAATAGCTGCAATAATTTATTTGTGGTTGTTGGATGACGAGGGAAGAATGTTACTTGAAGTGCTCCCAAAACCTTGTCTCTATATGATAGTAATGTTTGGACCTTAGGATGTAGGATGAGGTAAGCATATTTTCCACACTTACATATTAGTGTTCCTATATTCCTATGTTATGGTTATGGAATTGATGCTATAATAGTTATTGTAGAGGGAATTGTACCATCACAAATGTTTGTGTTGACTATGATAATCTAGATGATATCTGATAAGAGGATTATTCAAATGTTTATGTAATGATTGTGCATGATGAGAGCCATGTATGACCTATTTTATACCATCTTTTAATCCATTTTATATACCATCATATTCACTTCCATATTTTGTGCCATTTCATCCCTTTTCTCTTTTATGTTGCATATGGTTACATATATATGTAAGTAGTATTTAATATAGTTTCAAAAATAATATATAGATATTAATTATTGATTGTTTCAAATATTAAAGAAGCCAAGAATAAGGGGGTTGATTCATTTCAAACTAAAGCCCATAAAGAGATTAACAACACAATCTCAACCCAATAGGCACTAACAAGTGTTGAGAAATTTAGCCTTATAGTGAATTGAATATCATAATGAGATGATATCTCTTCATATACTTGAGAACATAACGTGTTCTACAAATCCTCCCTCACTAAGAGGGAGTGTTGAAGTTGCAGCTTCATTCAGATTGATTCGATCTGATATACATTATTGTTATTGGTAAATCATCATTCACTATATATACTTATCCATGTTAAATGATATATATTATTGTACACAAACATATATATATATATATATATATATATATATATTATATGGTTATTTATATTACTAATATATTAATATTTTAACTAGCGATGATTAATCGTAGAGACATGTCTCCTACGTTATTTATAAACTTTTATTTACATTTGGAACACAATCAATAAAATGACAATTGTTAGTACATTTGTAGCAATCCTAGGAATTCAACATGATATCAAAGCTAGATTGGAAGGAAGATTAGATGATAGAAAATGAGGAAACATGGATATTATTTCAGATTATTGTATGTATTATAGTGGAGTTTGTGAGGTCCTTGTGACGAAACCATGATAATCATACAAGATACAGATTAACATCAAAGAGAATTATATATATATAAAGGGTGTGTGGAAATAGTAGCGTAAGATTCATATGATATCATTTTTTCGAAAAGAAATATCAATTCAATGATAGAGCATATGGGTCTCTAAGGCGAGGAATCAGTTGAGAATCAAACACAATTAGGCAAATAAAAGGATATGCATAGACAAGTCAGAGAATCATTTCCAACTCTAATGAACATCAATCTATATCATCTCATGAATTACAAATGATAGTAATGTTCATGCGGATTACTTGGATGAAGCCTCCACATGTATCCATTAAAGGGAGAAATAATTGTGTGCGGGAGTAATTGCTTGCAAATATATTTGGGTCACCGAATTTATCACGAGTTCAGGGACATCCTAGGGAGAGCATAAGTTGGTGTCGACTAACGCAAATGATGTAGAGAGAAGACATTTATTATTCTTCTCAAGTCACGAAGAAGTCAAGATTGCTTCTCGAATTCACTACATCGGCCTTCTAATCAACATGATTTAGGATATATAGACCATGTTTTCATCTTTAACCCTCCTTCCTTAAAGTCTTTAATATAGGTGTTACTGAAGGAGAAAGAATATACTACAAGCCAAGTTTACAACAAAAAAAAACACCATGTAGTGAACCAAAATAGAAGTTATAATAGAAAGGGACATTTCATATAAAATAAAGAATACGCTTAAAATGGGAATACATGGCATTGAATGTAAATTATAGACAATATCTACAAATGACAATATCTGATTAGTTCAACCTTTATCATAGGAAAATAAGGGTATATCCGTGTTATCATTAAAGGTGACATTTTTTTTTTTGGTAGTGGGAGGCCCATGTGGATACCACAAATTGGGTGGTATGATCTAAATCTATTTTCTATAGCCCCACAACCCCAATGACATCAACCTTATATAGGTAATTCTATAGCGATGTTAGTTTCGAAAGGTAAGTGAGTTTTCCATTATAATTACCTACATATTAAAGTGAAAAATTAACTAACTCCTCATAAAATCAATATTTAATATTGATTGAAGAGTATTTTTCTATATTGTTACAATTAATTCTCACAATAGGGTTAACCCTAAGATATTGATACAATTGAATGATTATTAGGAATAGAGGATAATAAGTCTTGACTGTGTTATATTATTATAATTGAAAAATTATGTTTTACATTTCTAAAAGAAATACTACCTCTAAAGGATATTAAGTAGAACTTAGTATTAGAAGATGATGATAAGTTAAATTGAAAGAGATATAAATAATGAGATAAATATTTTAGTATATCTAAAGTATTGTCCTTATTACTTTTGTTGTCAATATCTTATTTGAAATTCTCTATATACTATAAGAGTTATTTGCCTTGATCTTTACTTTATGTTTGAAGACGTTCTTGAAAGAAAATAAAGTTGGTACTTTACACATGCTAATAAATATTGTCCAGACTCAATCTAATGATAGTAGCTCCAAAGACCCTGATGATCAAGATGGATAAAGTGAGGCTCTTGAAGCAAACCTCTTTGATGATTGAGATTATGAGATCCTTCTACATTAAGATGGAGTATGACACTTCTTCTAAAAGCAACACAAGAGCTTAGAAGATTGATACTCAGAGGGAGTCTAGAAATACATGTGTGTGACTGCATGATGTTGATGGACTTACTCTTATGTATATCATGAGGAAGTGATGGCTCATCACTAGAAAATAAAAAAAATTGATATTAGATTCAGAGTGAGTTTGGCAAGAATCCTTGGGGGAAGAGAGCCTCTAAGGGAGTAACTACTAGAACTGACTTCCTAGGATCATTGTTCAGAGGAATTTTTTTTGAGGTGCAATCCTTTGTGAATGATAGCTTCTCTATGAGGAGAAGTTCTAAGTGAAATTTATTGTAATGTATTCTTTATGAGAGAGAATTGAAGTGAAAGCCCTTATACCACCCTTTGACTTGGTTCATGGTGGTTATTATTTTACTTATGTAATGAAAGTGACAATAAGTGACAATCTTTCATATAAGCAAAAGGTAATCATGTTGTAAGATGGCAATCTTAAAAATGGTAGACCTATTATCATGACATACTTCATTAAGTTGAAAGTCATGATAACAAATGTATCATAATGTTGGTTAACAATTTTTCTTCCTTAATATATTGGTTTGTACCCTTGACTCTTTATTTTCCCTATGGCTTATGGGAAACAAAAGTTAACAACAGAATGGGTCAATGTAGTAATCGATTCAAAGACCCCTTAATTGAAAGGTACAACTCCCTTATAAGTGCAAGATATGCAATGAATTTTTTTATGTGATTTGCAGGGGGGGGGAGGTATGCTCTTAACCCGAGAGCAGAAGAGGCAAAAACCAAATTGCTTAAAACTTTAAACAAATCAGGCAAGAAAAGGGGGAGAAATCACTAAATGTGCTCTACTTAAAATGATAATGTAGGATGCAGATAAACATGTAGCAATAACTACAATGACAGGAAGAGAAGAAAAGACCGTGAAATAGACAATTCCTGAATTACAAAATTAAGTTGATGCTTTGATAAGACCCAGATTATTATTCATCAACCACTCTAGTGATCAATTTCTAACTTCCTAATGCAATGAATTGACTAAAGACATGGACCGATAGAAATAATATAAGACATGTTTATGCTAAAGAGAATAAAACACACCATTCATTAAATAAAGGGAATAAAACCAAGTTCATTCACACTCATTCAATTTTTAGCATTGACACATACATTCCATCAATCCCTCTTAAACTAAATGAACAAAAAAATCTAATATGAACTCAGAGTCTCACACAATAGTCACAGCTATAGGGGTTTGCCCAAAGTAAATTTTATCGATCTTATTAACTTCATGAAAGATTACATATATAGGCCTTCTCAAAATGACCAGTTAATAGATGATTTCCTTGCAAAGCATCTTTGAACATAAAAACTATTAATGTAACAAGCTTCAATCATTTGCCTATTATAGAGATTAAAAAAGTGCCAAGAGTGGCTACAAAAAGAAAGAGGAGAGAAAATAATGATAGATGTCAAAGAAAATTATGTCTTCTTTGGGGTAATTGATTTATCTTTATATGATTTCATAGCATCCGTTACATTGTTAAGCTTTTTGACATTTCGAATGATAATGTTGTCAGCTCGGACTATCCAATAGTCATGCATGTCTATTAACTCATCCATTTTGGCCAGCCTAGATTTATACTTCTCTATTTCTTTAATGATGACTGCATTGGGTGTTGAGAGCTCTTGGATTTTAGACACTTGGAAGTTGAGAGGGTCAATGGCCTCATCAAAAAATGTTAAAAACTTTGACCTTATTCTCTCAATATCCACAAGCTTACCATTAGTGGTTATGAAAGACTCTGTGTGCAATATTTTCAAGTTATAAAATTATTTGTCAATAAATTTTTGCACTAGGTCGCATACATCTCCTAGCTTATTTGCGAAACTCGCAAAGCTTTCTATAAAAAATTCTAAATATTGTTTCCAATGAAACAATGGCTCCATGCTTGTCTTGAGGATCCTGTGAGTAATTGCTACATTAGTCTTCATGTCAATTACCACTTGTAGAAGGGCTAATTGCTCTGTCAGTCCATCAGTCGTCATTTGTATAGTCTTCTTATGGTCTGAGGTTACTTCTTTGAGCTTGTGTGCATCCAACACCAAGTTTCCCAAACTTTCCACCAGTAGGCTACCTTGAATCTTCAATTGGTCTATCCATGCCCTTCCAACCTGCCCAAACTACCTTTCATGTTGTGAATTTGTTAGCAAGTTCTTGTTTTCTTCTGCATTCAAGTCAAATTGACCTAGGGACATGCTTCCAAGGGAAGACTTGATGCATTCCACCAACTCCTTTTTTGAAGCATTCAACACTTATTTCTCTGCTCTAAGCTCTTCTAACTTGTCCTCTATTTTCTCATTGGTAGATTTCTAGATTTTTACCATGAAATCGTGAAGAGGGATACCAAGATCTAGTGTTTTGATTTGGAAATCATCTTTTGAAAACTCATGAAATCTACCATCTTTCGATGGCTCAACAATTTCAATCAACATGTGATTGGTGGAGGAATCTATAGCCATCACCGTGATTGTCTTTTTCTTCTTCCTCTTTTTGGATGGCTAAGAAGAGATGAATTGCATAGCCGAGTCCTTTGATGGAGTAGCATCCTCATATCTCCTCTTCTTTCTGGCAATAGTCTCCTCGAGCCATGACTTTGTAAATAGTACTGTGATAGCTGACTACAAAGTAGTGGAGTCGAACAACTTGCTTGGCATTAAAGAAGTTGTGTTTGTCTTGAGAAGCAATGGGGAAATCAACTACATTAGTTACTGAAAGGGCTAAGGTATCTCCTTGTTGGGATACATGTTGTTCCTGACCATCCATAGGATTGGTGTCACTATCCAAATTGATGACTTGAATGGGGGAGGAAGGCTAAGCCATTGATTTTTCTTGCTCCTTCCCCTTATCTTTGTCATCGTGATTTTCTCCAACATTTCTAGTGTGTAGAAGAGAGCCACTTCTACACGTAGGAGTAATTGACACGTTCTTCTTTGAAGGCCGATCTCCTCCCTACCCAGTGGATTGAGCAGAACCTTCAACACTTGAAGTAGTGGCTGTGGTGTTTGTTGCTATGGCAGATGGAGTGGCCCTAGATGAAACTCCTCCTGTGGAACTAGTATTTCCTATTCTTTTCTTCCTTGCTCAAGTCCACTCAACCCATTTATCAATTCTTTTAATGATCCCTTGCATGAGGACCTCCATGCTATCAATAACTGGGCTTGCATATGGGGTGGACAAAATTGGGGTGTTCTTAATTTTTTCATACGATGTGGGATGCATGAAGCCTCCATCATCTGCAAGGTTAGAAACATAAACAAAATTGTTATGTACTTTAATTTCATCAACAGTTAGCCGTGACCAAAATATCTCTCAATTTTGGTACTCCTTGAGACACCCAAATCAATAATATTCAATTTCCAAGACATGCCTATAGGAATATCCCACTTTCAAATGATTCTTTACAAAATTGACTGGATCATATTGAGGCCTGAGCACCTCATAATCTAGCAATTTTATCTTGCCAACCACTATAGGAAATGAAATATTGACAATCTTCTTTATATTAGAACAGAGAGTGTTTACTTCTAGTATTTGTCAACATAGCTTGACTAGCACCACTTTGTCCTCCGGATACCTTGGTAACTTCTTAGGGAATCTATCATAAGTTCCTATCCATAAATAGGAGAAACTCAGGAACTGGATGAATGTAACATCCGAATTGACTTATTGCCAAAATTTCCTTAGGTGAGAATCTCCTCTTTGGGCATCCTTGCAATTCACAACATAGCCTCATTGTGAAGGCATCATTAACCACCACATACTCCTCATAACTTCTTTGTAGTTGCAGATGTGGGTAAAACTCATAGACTTTAGTATTCTCATTGTAATCCTAAATGCAAGGGAGGCTAGACCATATGTGGTGAGTCACTAGGGCATAACTCAAATAAGAAGACATAGAACTAACTGAAGCCTCTGGCTGAATTTAACCATGCTGAAAGTTCATGTCAGATGATCTGTGCCTAATCTATGTGCATATTTTTTGCACAAATTCCTTGCACCAAAAAGAAATGATGCTCAACAAACTCCAATATCTCTTCTTTTCCTTTTAGCCTGAGGAGAAGTGCGAGGATGTCTATAATTTCTCACTTCAAAATTGTACCTAATAGAGTTTTTGGCATCTTGCTCTTCTTCGAGTGGGCAGTCTGGAACCAGATCTTCTGCATGTCCTCCTACTTGAGAGTCTTCTTTTTATTGAACATGGATGCAAAAATCATGAAATCTATCTCACAATATTGTTCCTTGGCCAAGATATCGAATGTAGACTACACGAATGATTTGTTGATAGATAGGAGAATAGACTGGTCAGGAAAGAAAATCTTCTTTGTTTTTGGGTCATATTGTCCTATGCACTCTCGAACAAGCTCGGCTGCACATACAACCATAGGAAATCCAGCTGCCTCAACCAGTCTTCTATCTTTGAGTTTCTGAGTGATTGGGTGAAGAGGTTGAGAATTAAGTTTTCTATGAAGATCACCCAAATAATAAATTTTGAAGGATGTGTTTGACAACTCTTTTAGCTCACTCTCTAGGCTGATAATTTTCTCATAACCAAAAGATTTGATTTCCATTCACCAAATGATTACACAAGATGTAGATTTTGATAAATAGCTATTTTAAATATACTTTAATAAGGGAAATTCTAACAATCCTAGTGAAATAGGTAGACGAATTCGAACGTTGGCGCCATGTGAACAAAATTAAGTTCGATCAACGTTCACAATGAAAAGATTTACATTTAACTATTTGAATAATGGCTATTTAAAATTTCTATTATTTTCACATCAAATATAACATTTCTGGAAGCACTATTATTTTACTAAAGTGATATGACTTTGCATGAGTATTTTATCTTAACAGGAAGTGCCCTACTTTCCATCAAAGTATAGAATGCACAAATATTTAATAGCACTTATATGCATGGGAGAGAGAGATACACATAAATTTTTCACAAGTCACTTTCCTGTTGTCCAAAAATACATCATGGGCAGTAATCCTTTGGTAGTGCAGGCACTTCATTCTTCTTCTTTTCGCTAAAAGCTTTTAATACTACTTTCTCTTTGTATCAGGGTCACCTTTTATTAGTGACATTTCTGGAAGCATTTGATGGGATTATTTGAGGAATATTTGTATTTTAGGACATCCTTACTTTACTCTTTTCAAATTCTTTAGAAAAATGGCTCCTTTGTTACCTTTGGGTGGAAAATACCCTTTTACGACTGCATTTCTCGATCTAAGATCTAGCAAGTAGCCTTTTACCTTTATTTCTTTGTGGAGGCCTCGAAGCTCAATTTATGATCACATCTTAACAATTGCAAGTCATCATACAATCCCTTGGTCATTGGGGTAGACTTTTATGTTAAATTCATGAGGCATTGGAAGTAGAGACTAATGGCTTCATTTCCATCAATGTGCAGTATATCAACCATAAACTCATAATACTTGATACACTTAATCTTGTTTCTCTAAACCTTTAATGACATTCACATTTTCTTTTGTCCACAACCTTGCAAGCTTCTGATTTTAACAGAATCACGTTTGAGACTTATCAACAACAATCATGGCATTGTTCTTCAGATCCACACTTGATGTGGTTCACTTGAAGGGGAATAGTTTCTTGAAATCTCTAAAGCCACAAAAAAAAAATGTTAGGGCCAGGTACTTGATAATGAGGTGAAGAACAACTTACTTCACATTGGGAAGATGCTAGAGTATAAAACAATAACTCCTAGACCACCTAAATCCCATGCGCACCAAATCAACAGGAAAGTTGCAATGGAATAAAGTAGATGGCTAGAAATGATGAGAAGTAAGTTACCCAAGACACACTTAGCCATACTTCATGTAAAACATTCTCAACCTAACCAAACACTTCAATCAAAATAAAACGGGGCAACTAAAATTTGGCAACAGATAACAAACTTCATTACATTGTTGTCACAGAAAGATTATTTTTTTGTAATTGTGTTTTATGAAAGCTAATAATCTTTCATATGTGTGAGGTCACTAGTGTAAGGTGATGAAATTATCAATAGTTGATCTATCTCCTAACACCAAACGTGTTGGAGCAAGTGTTATCATGGTTCTTCAGGCCATATTTTGTAGGACACCTTGATAACCAACTTATCATGGTTCTTTAGGCTAGATTTTTTTGGACACCTTGATAATCAACTCATCATGCTTCTTCGAGCCAGATTTTGCCAGACAACATGAAAACCAATTGTTATGGTTCTTCGAGATGGATCTTGTCAAACACCATAACTTAATCTATCATAGACCACACTTAAAGTGGTGTTCAAATCTTGTATTACAATTGCTTCAATTCTCTTTTTTGCTAAAGAGGGAGTGTTGAGAAATCTAGCCTTATAGTGAATTGAATATCATAATGAGATGATATCTCTTCATATACTTGAGAACATTATGTGTTCTACAAATCCTCCCTAGCTAAGAGGGAGTGTTAAAGTTGTAGCTTCAGTCAGATTGATTCAATCTAATATACATTATTGTTATTGGCAAATCATCATTCACTATATATACTTATCCATGTTAAATAATATATATTATTATATATAATACACACACACACACACATATAATAGTGTATATATAATATAATAGTATATAATAGTATATATTATATAATATATATTTATATATATTACTATATATACTATATATGGTTATATATTACTAATATATTAATATGTTAACTAGTGATGATTAACCGTAGAGACATGTCTCCTCCTCTCTTATTTATAAGCCTTACTTTGTATTTGGAACACAATCAATAAAATGACAATTGTTAATACATTTGTAGCAATCCTAAGAACTCAACAACAAGAACACAAATCAAAAGAAAACAAAGCACAAAGGCTTTATACCCAAACATGTTGGGCCAAACTCATTTTTCAAGAGAGGGAGGCCGGGAGTTCTTCTAATACTAATGAGTGACAATCTAAGGAATACTATCTTTATGTTCCTCAAAAAAGGAAACTCTACTATGCAACATGGACAATGCTATAGGGATTGGGCACCGAGAACAAAATCAATTTACAGAGTAGTGGCAGAGGAATTTGGAGCAGAAATGCCCCCCATGCTAGAGGACAAAGCAACATTAGGAGGACCAATTGCCTGGGACAAAGCAAGATCAGATCATGGAGTAGCATCAGAAGATTGGAAATACATGGTAGAATGAGTTTCGAAAAGGTTCTCCTCAATTTTATCAACTTCATCAACAATTTGCAAGTCTTTAGAGGACTCAGAAAGAGTGTCAGAAACACAAATTGTCAAGTGATCATTACTTGCAAACTTCCACAAAGTAGAAACTCCTTTATGGCATAAAAAAGTACAATCGGTGGCCATGTGACTTGTAGAAAAATAATGACAATGGAAAGGGAAGTCCTCATAATTTGATGCTTTTTTCTATGGCCCATCCCCAACCATGAACACAACGTCACTAAGGAGAAACTCATAAACGTCTATATGAACCAAAATGTAAGCAAACTGTAACTACATCCACTTTGAGGAACCAACCATTAGAGTTCCCAATAACCTCAAAATAAGAGACCTCCCAAAAATGGAGAGGGAGATTTGGAAAAACAACCCACATCGTATTCACACTAAGCGATTTAGAGAGAGGGTTAAAAGAGTTTTTCCAAGGTTTGGCAGAAAGGGAGTGATTTCCCAAAACCCAAAACTTATTCATAATCTGATTATGATCTTTACAAGATAAGATAAGATAAGATAATATAATATTAATGTCCAAAAAGAGACCACAACACAGGTCTATGGGACTGGGAGCCTTCAACCAATAAGATAGCACCAAACAGAACACCAAACAGTGCCAATAAATGAGCAAGCACAAAACCTAAAATAGAAGATGAAGAATAGAGCAAGAGTCACCCCAAAAAAGATTAGGGTTTAGGGATCCTTCCTCAAAGGGAAGAAGGAAAACAATGAATGAGAAGGATAGGGGTGACCAGGAGATCTGTTCTCTTGCTAAGTGTTGCGGGAGGAGTGTCATTGGTGGAGAGGAACACTATGAGGTTTCACTGATCTGGAGTGGTCAGTGTTAGGGAAACTATATGATCACTTTGTACACTAGGAAGGAGATGAAGGCAATAAGGACATGATAAGTAGTACTTGGGTCCAACCAGTGGGAAAATATGGCTACAAAGTATGGTCATGAAGCTATATGGATTTACAAAGATAGAGCGCAAGGAAACACTAATCTATGTATCTAAAGAAATCTAAGAGAGATCTACACTCTCTAAAAAAACATAGAATATCTCTTTGATATCATAGTAAATGATGCATTGGAAAAGAAAATGGCTACCTTTTCCATGGTACAAAGTCTACAAACTTGATCCTCTCTATCTATATGGTGGTCGATTTGAATTCAGAGATGGTGAGAGCCCACCCTAAAGGAGCTAAGAGAGATATGTAAGACATGGATCCACTATCTATGTAAGTAGTCTGGGCGCCAAATGATCTTGTCTTGAATATCCAAGAAGTGTTCGACATAGAATGTGATCCTTGAGCATAAACCCCCTAGGAGGATTGACCCAGGTCAGAATAATATACTATTTGTAAATGCTGAGTTTGATTTTTTTTAGCTCCTACCGAGAGGGGAGGAGGTGAGATGGAGCATCTAGTAAGAACTAGTAGGGAGGGAGATAATTGATGTCTATCTTGACTGATCTCACTAGGATAGTAGCTTGAGTGTACCAACAACAGGCCCTAGATGTGAGATTGAAGGCTGTAATAGCAATTGAAGAGCAATATGCCAAGTAAGAAAATGAAGCAATAAAAAAACCTTTGACATATGGGTAGAGCTCAACATCACTTGTGACAAGAGGTTACTATGAGCTGGAAATCTAATCATGTAGATCTGGGAGGGAGGGCCACAATCATGCAAAGCTACCAACTAAACCACTGTTTTGGTAGAATTCCACGTTTTCAACCACTTTAGGGCCATAGACAATCACATGTGATATCTTGACACAAGCAATGATACACACTTCACCTTAGACAAATTGGCAAAAAAGACTTAGTAGTAAGAGGGTGACTCTTTCCTCTTGCAACAATAGATTTATGAGGGGGGACCCCTCACTTAACCACACTGGAAAAAAATTCACCAGTAAAGACCAAATGTAAGGGTCTACCACTAGGGCATTGACCCATACAATCCTTAGATGTGTAATGGTTAGGGACCCCAACCTAGCTGCAAGCATAGACATGCCAAGGGAAGGGGTCAACTGTGTGAAGGTCACCAAGGAGTCAGCGCTGGTAAAAACATAGCTTGTAAAAACACCAATTGTTATTACCAACAAATATTATTATTTTATGTTTTGGCAAATATACACTTTCTAACATGCAAATTTTAGGGTTTTGATCTTCTTGACAGTTTTAGGCATGAATTATTGTATTTATTTGAATAATAACCAAGTGTTATTATCTTGGGGAACATAATATTATCTAACATTAAGTTCTACCACTTCATCATCATCATCATCATCATCATCATCATCATCATCATCATCATCATATGCATTTTCTTCCACATCATAAGTTTATGATGAATAAAGCCCATGTTGAAAGGTATTGGATGAATTCACATGTCATCTTCATGCTATATGTTTTGACAAATATACACTTTCTAACATGCAAATTTTAGGGTGTTGATCTTCTCATCACTTTTACAAATGAACTAATATAACCAAGTGCTATTATCTTGGGCAGTATAATATTATTTGACCTTAAGTTCTACCACTTCTTCTTCATCATCATTATTATATGAATTTTCTTCCACATCATAAGTTTAAGATGAATAAATCCCATGTTGAAAGATATTGGATGAATTCACGTGTCATCTTCATGCTATACTTCACAACAATTATAATGAAGGAGTTCTTTCCAAAATGAACAAGCTACAGATGGGGTTTCAATTCTCCTTCTGATCGCCACATCATTGTAATCATTTTGTTTGGATCTATAATAATTTATTACCATGCAAAGGAAGCTGAAATGTGTTACTTACAATTATTATTATAACAAGAGTTGCGTGCAACTAGAGTCCCTACCTATCGTAATGAAGTAGGAGAAATCATCAAGTAAGTAGAATGAAACAATGGACTTATTGAGTGCAATCATAACTTACTAATCTAGGTTTAGTGGTCTGATTAATGGTTTGAGAACTATTTTAGATACTAGCTTCATCTGAATCATTATCCTATCTATATATGAATCAATATAATTTAACCTTTTTAAAATTTAAATCAGTAAAAAAATTCTCCATTCTTGTAAAAATTGGAAAATTTTCCTTTTTTACTTCATGTAAATTATATATGACTCGTAAATGTTTACAAGTGTTGATTAACTTCATTTAATAAAAAGATATCATCACATTATTTGAAAAAAAAATTGGGGCAGTAGACAAACCCATCTTTCAAGTCTGATAGGAAAATGTCTGTAACAAAGACATGGACATAAGCTCAACAAACTCAAAGAAACTAATATGGAAGATCCTTATCATCAACATTTCTCTTAAGATTAATGAAAACTTTAGAGAGTGCAACCAAGTGAGATCACCACATTAAATCAAATGAGACATGCTAATTAATAATTAGCCATCAACCCACAATATTTTGTTAAAAGAAAACATAACATCATTGAGAAGCTAAAAAAATATGAAATGTTTTCCACATACTTTACCCAAGTATCTTATCAATTTATTTTCTAATTTAAAAAAAAATTAAAACCCTAGGTAAAGTTCCTAGGCATATGACAAGATTCTAGGTTTTTAAAGTAAAACCTTTGTATATTTTTAAAGTTATCCACAATCTGTAACTCTTTGGACTTCAAGAGACTGTTAGATATCAATAATGGAGCTAGCAACAAACCTCCATTTTACTAAGAACAACAATGGCAAACAAACTTCAAATATAGTAAGAAGTATTCATTGATAAACAATAAGAAAATAAAGAAATCGAAGCTTACCCCAGAATAAAATCCATTTCATTCTTCTTTTGTTTGAGTAAAGAAACTTCTACA
Organism: Cupressus sempervirens; assembly: GCA_028749045.1. Classification (NCBI taxonomy): domain Eukaryota; kingdom Viridiplantae; phylum Streptophyta; class Pinopsida; order Cupressales; family Cupressaceae; genus Cupressus; species Cupressus sempervirens. The sequence continues at coordinate 509,261,732 of CM053788.1, read as the reverse complement.
CATTATACCAACAAGCTTTCAAATAAATCTAGTTAGGGTAATCAAGGAATCTGTAAGAGTTGCTGGTGCGTTCATAGCACAATTATGACCAATATCTTTTGCCTTCATGCAAATGTATCTAATGGATGAATTGTTCAGAAGATATATTTAGTCAATGAAAGTATAGAGTTACAAAATATTTGGAAAAATTAGAGTAAATGTAAAAGATAACAAAATTAGACTATTCTCAAAGTATAAGAGCTATTTTCTATAGTAAAATGGAGGGGTAGAAATATTGCATCAACCTTTTTCTAAAACTTATAACAAAATCAGAGTATTTTCAGAGTATGAGAGCCATTTTCTATAACAAAATGGAATGGTACAAATCTAGCATCAACCTTTTTCTAAAACTTGTTTCAAGTAAATAAATTAAAAGAAAAGGAACTAAAAGATTCCTAAGTAAATAAATTAAAAGTTAAAGAACTAAAAGAGTCCTAATATTTTGAGTGACATTGGGTAGTTGTGTAGGCTGAAACTATTTTTTTAAAAGATAAAGAGCTAAAAGTGTCATAATATTTTCAGTGACATTGGGTAGTTGTATAAACTAATACTATTTTTAAAGATAAAACATGACTTTTTTAGAAAATGAATTTTCAATTGAGTAAAATAAATGAAAAAGACCTAACAACATTAATGTTGTGAGAGACGTGTCAGTGTATAGGCATAAAATGTTTTCTTAGCTTTGAAAACTAGAGATGGATTTTGTTATTCTTAAGTAGATAAAATTAAATTTCTAAGGTATTGTGTTATTCTTAGTGTTGAATGTTATTTCATCTACGTAGTATCCACTACTTTTCATGGATGAGACTTCCCAACTAGATAAGCTAGCATCACTACCCACCGCTATGCATGGATGTAATGTGGAAAATCCTCCTAAATCACAAGGGAGGGCTTCCACTGTGATCATAAAAGGGAGAAGATTTCTTTGGATCATTTAAAGTTCAGTTTCCATCACAACTAAAGTGGCTATCTGCACCCTTGAGAATAGTAGCACCTCCAGAAATATAGAGACCCGCACAAAATCAAGCTAATTACTTGTATTTGACTCAAATCAAATTGCAATCTAGGCTTGAGGCCAGTGAACTTGCACTAAACCAATTTTACATGATACTATTAGTTATGACTCAGTAAGTAAGTAGATTCAAACAAATATAAATGGTTTGACATGGATGTGTTTCTGTGTGGGGATCGTGTTGGAATATTCAAATGGAAAGAGTACTTCTAAGAGTGGGGGGGGGTGTGAATTAGAAGTAACACCTTTTATCTTTTTCAAATCCTTTAAAAAAAATAACTGGAAGTAAATTGCATGTATGTAAACATATCAAATAAACATAAAGTAAACACATGACACCAGAATTTGATAACCCAGAAACCGTCCAGGAATAAGAAGGTAAAACTGGGGTGGGGATGATACCCACAAAATCACTGCAGTAATAATTGTTTGACCACTTTTGATGGTTTGCCCTAAGAAAGGCCTTCCTTGTTAAAGGCTTTACATTGTGTCAATAGTGACCTAGTTAAAGGATTTACAAACACTTTACATGAAGTGTCACCCTGTTAAAGGATTTAGTCACCTCTTCAAAGGATCTACAAAATAGCTGTTAAGCTAACCTATCAACATAGGGTTTTCACTATCTAATACAATTTCTAGAGAGTATTAGAAACCTTTGATCTGATTGCTTACAATCTTCAATTGTTGATTTTAGGCACTTGATCTTCTCATTCTGATGTGATCCTTGCTTGATTTGATATTTGTTTGTATCCCTTGTACTGTTCTGATCAACTGGATGTGTAATTGTTGTTTAATTCACTAAGTTTATGATGCCCCTACTATTTTCCCTATTCTGCAATTTTGCTATCTACTTAGCAACTTCCTTAACTTCTATTCAACAACATAAAATCATGGGGTCTAAGCCTTCTTATAAAGAATTTGTAGACTTAGGGTTAGGTATGGATCTATGATCCATATTGAATCTTGAATTTCTGCTCGTTCCTTGCATTTTTCTCATTGGTTGCATGCCTTCTCCATTTTTCTGATTAGCTGCATGCTAATTGCATAGGAAATATAAAAGATTTGTTCTTATCCTTATTATCCTTCGAAATCCTTCTATGTCATCTCAGAAAATGGTTTACATCTGAGTTTGTGAGGGCACAAACTCATATGTTGATTTTGTGTTACTTGACACATACTGGACTACTGGTGCTCGACACATATACTATCCTGCTTTGCTCAACACCTATTGCATTTTGTCTTGCTTGACACATGTATGACTCTGGCTCAGTCAACATATGAAACATTTTGACTTGCTTGGCATCAACTATGACTCAACACCTATATATCACTCGACACTTGTATAATGCTCAACACCTGAAGTCACTTGACACCTGTTGGAATTTTGGCTTGACACATATTGTAGCTCGGCATACATAGTGTACTCGGCTTCAATGTAAAAAGTGGTTAAGTGTGTTGACACTCGAATGTCAAAACCATTCTAAGACCAACAATCTCCCCCTTTGACATGAGTGTCAAAAACACTTAACTATAACATTATTCATTTGTCCTTATGAGTACCCTATCCAATTTGCTCTGCATATGTACAAAATTTCAAAATCTGTTCAAAATTTGATCAAAATACCTTATAACTCCCCTGAGCTGATTGTGCCTTGACATTCTTGCAACCAAAATTCTTGTGCTGATGTATCTGATACTTTTTGCCTTTGCCCTATTTTTGTAATCTGTACCTATGTGCTGATTTCTATCTTTTCTATCTTTTCTTCATATCTCCCCCAAAACATTATTTCTCCCCCATACTATTTACACATTATGACTTATCTCCCCCCTTTTGGCTATTTGTAATTCTTTCTTTTATTCTCCAAAAGAATAAATAAAAGAATGTAATCAAAACTTAGTATTCTATTCTTTTCCTTAGCCATATCTTCCTTACTATTATTTCTCCCCATATTTCAATTCTTTCTTTTATTCTCCAAAAGAATGAATAAAAGAATGTAATCAAAACTTAGTATTCTATTCTTTTCCTTAGCCATATCTTCCTTACTATTATTTCTCCCCCTATCTCCTTTTATTATTTCTCCCCCTTTTTGACACTTATGTCAAAGGGTTCTAAGGAGTAATACCATATTTCACCAAAAATGTGCTATTTACTGCCATGATCATTTTCAGAGTTGCATCCTAATTCTCCAAAGAAATGTCTAGTGACTTATATTGAATGGCAATTTCTGCAGCAAGATGTACAAGTCTATCTAATGTGGAAAGATTAGGATCTTTCTTTAAGAGAGTTTTCACATAGACTTGTTCTTTGTGGAGGACCTCCAAATGTGGGGTTATGAAGGATTGAATCTGCATTAGTTTGGCCTTTATATTGGCCTCTTCACTTGTAAGTGTAGCTAATTCTCTTTGAGTGTGAACCGATTGGGAAAAATGCTTCTCACTTTGAGCTGGATCCCTTGGCAATTGCATGCTAGAAATCTTCAAATTTCTCTCCAAGCTCAATATCCTTTGACTTGTTTCTTGTGTGAAGTTGGAAAAATCACATAGCTTTTTGTACAATGAGAAAATGTTCTCAAGTACACTTTTGACCTTGTCAACTTTCTTGGCCAATTCTACTTGTTTGAGTGCTATACCATTAGATATTTTCTCATTCACCTTCCCCTGAAATTTCCTCTCAGACCATTCCATAAGTTTAACATTTGTATCTTGGTCTTCACTAGTCACCTGGTCAACTATACCAGATAGTTGTTCTATTATGGGTTTTGACTCATTTGGTGACTGCAAGCTAAAGGCATCCATAAAGATGTCCTTAATCTCATGTAGTGCTTGCTTATGCTTATACTCTTTTCTGAGTATTTCCTACCTTTTCTCTTGTTTAATGCATCTTACATTTCTATAATATGGTCCATGGTGATAGTCTTTGAGTCATAAGCAGGTATTACTATGTCTTCATCTAACTCAGGGTCTCCATAGTGAAGTACCCTGGCCACCTTGGTTGAGCTTGAGCTTGGTGTTGAGATTTGCAAAGGTATGGCTTTAGTGCTTGACTTCTGAAGGGTTTTTGTAGGAGTACCTGTCTTTGGTAGTTCTACCAATGTTTGTATAGTGGTATGCTTCTTTTCCTTTGATGTATCCTCCTTCTCATTAGATTTCCCTTCTTCTGCACTTAGCTTCTATGTAGTGTCACCTACTGTTATTGGTGGTGGAAGCATTAAAATTTTAGTGCTAGTAGCTGTATAGATGAATGGTGGTTCCTTTGGTTTCATCTTGTCTCTTTTTGGTTCTGCTACTGCCTTCTATAGCTCATCTACACTCACCAATATAGGGTTTGTGCATAACTGTGCCTTTAGAGTGGATTGGTGAAGGATCTTGGAGAGATCCTTTGCAGATAGGGGATTGATGTTCTAAGCTGAATTTTTAGGAATATCCTTGATAGTTATTGTATTTGCAGGTGTGATGGTTACATGAGGAGAGCTAGGAGGTGGCATTTGTGTGTCTTGCACATTCTATTCCTCTTGTTGCTCCTACTCAACTATTGCCATATCTTCCTTTTGTGTCTCTTCCTCCTCACCTTTTTCCTTATCTTCTTCCTCTTCCTTCTCTTCTTCTCCTTTCTTTTCCTCATCTCCTTTTGCTATTGCTTGCTCCTTCTTCTCTTCCTCTTGCTTCTCTTCCTCTCCTTTCTTCTCTTCTATTTTCTTTTCCTCTATCTTTTCCTTGGCACTGGTCTGTACCTTATTTGCTTCCTCAACCTTGTTATAAGTTATCTTGTAGATTTTTTTCCACAATTGTGTGGATTTATTTACTACATCATCAATCTTATTTTGTAGGATGCTGAAGGCTCTATATTTAGGTGCAAATTTACCACCATGTTTCTTATTAGCCTTTGTTATTTGACTTCTTGTTAGGTTAGGCATCACTTGTGCTAAGGTAGATTCTCTAATCTCCTTTTCCATTTTTAGACAATAGTGCCATTTGTTTTCAATTATTTCATAGAGCTCTCTAGGCATGGTATTGTCTAGTTCTAGAGGTGTGTTTTTGAATTCAGCCATCATGGCATATATTGATTCCTCTATTTTATTTTCCTCTTCTCTACTTAGCTTGTTAAAATCAAGGCTTTTCAAATCATTCAAATCTGCATTCCTAACATTTTCACAAATTTTGTCTATAGTAGATTTGGGAGGATGACTTACCACTCTAAATTGGCTGATATCCTTTGATTCTGTTCTTTCCTCATCATTAGTATTTGGCTGTGCCATATACTTTCTTCTTTTCTTTGGTACTTCTTTAGGCTGTTCAATGGCCTTCTTCTTCTCTTTTGTTGCCTCTTTGGCCTTTTGTATGGATGCCCTTGTGATAGCTCTTGTTGTTGGTGTTGGCTTGGTTTGTGCAGGCTTGGTTACCTTCTTGGGTTTGGGCTAAGTTGGAGGCTAAGTTTTAGCCTTTCTCTTCTTTTGCTCGACTTGTGTGGGTGCTTCCTTGGCTTCTTCTTCCTCGACACCTTCCTCCTTGTCTTCTCCTAAGCCCTGTGTCAACTCCATTGGGCCTTGCCCTTGGTCTTCTTCTTCTTCTTCTTCTTCTTCTTTTTTAACACCTGCTTCTCCTTCAATATTTGCACCAAATTTCTTCTTTATCTTCTTTACTAATTTATCTTTCCTCTTAATAACAGAGGCTGTCTTCAATTTTGTTTCAACTTTGGATTTGACAACATCATATGTGCCAAAATGGGGTGCCTCCTTATCTATCTCTTCCGCAATCAATGCTGTGATTGCTGCTAAGGCTTCATCAATGTCAAGTTCATATTACAATGGCTTTAGCCATTTTACTCTTGGAATTGTTGCCTGGATATAGGTGTTGTCAATGTCAACCAAAAAACATATGTCATTGATGTATTTTTCCACTAGGGAAATTGGTATTCTGACCCTTTGCTTCATGGATTTCTTAAAATCCTCAAAATATCTTGTCATTTGGGCTTCAAAATTATTACCCATCTGATCAATGAACTCATTGATTTGTGTGATTGCAGTTTTGTTTGGGTTCTAATTCACCTTTTCAGTAGAAGGAAATTATTCCATAACATAAAAGAATATGCACATAAGAACTGAACCAAACTTGCATTGAACACCTTTTGATCTCCTTATTGCTCCTAGGTTTTCATTTATTTGCTGCAACATTAGTTCTACTAGGTCATATGTACGATCTTTCTTCACAAGTTTGTAGGCTACATCAATAGCTATACATGGCACAGTATTCAATCTGCTGGATTGGTAGAATTTGTGAGATATCACTCTCATTGCAAAATCTAGAAGAGGATTAGTTACAGTTTCAATAGTCATACCTCTCTTATTCCACTTAGCTCCTGTATTCCTTTCAATAATTTCTTTCGAATCACTTCTCAGTGTTTTTGGCTAATCTAGGGTTGGGAAACTTATAACCCTATGTACTATTCTTTTGGTAATCTTAATTGGTACCTTTTCCAACCACAAACATCCATTGTGAATTTTGCTGAGGACAATCCGTACCCATTCTGTTTTGAAACCTGTAGGGTAAACTAGGGCATTGGTCAAACCCTTTTTCTCAACTATTTGGAACTCATCCTTCAAAATTTTGTTTTCACATAGTTTGTCATAGGCTTGGAATATCTCAAGATCACGTACTGCTCCTATCTTGCAGTTATAACACTTTCTCACATCTTGTACCATGACAACTTTTGGTGGAATAATGGACAATGCGCCAGTAGGATTGTTTCTACAGGTGACTTCAAGGATTGGCCTAACTCAGGTTGTTTTACCTCATTTCTAACTAGCTAGATCTCATGACCGTCCTTTCCTTTGGAGTTTCTTGAACTAGAATCCATTATACCAAACTAGGGTTTTAATGTATTAAAAACTTTAATACCGTGTAGCTCGACACTTGATAAATACTTTAGATCATCAAAATGTATGCTGATTCGCTATTGAAATGAATGCAAATGGCTTCAAGGTTGCTGTACGATCACTCCTACACTTTTCTCGTCTTTTCTTTGTGTTTGAATGGCGTAAAAATGATCAAAATCTGACCTTATACCTTTCAAAACCTAGCATTAAATGCTTAGTGCATACAACCGTAAACTCAACAATTGAAGGTTTCACCATGACTCCGATCCCATTGTATTTCGTTTACTCAACTTCCACTAGATTTCCACTTCACTCAGCATCAACTATCAACTTGGTCACTATTAGCAACTCAACATCCATTGGAGCTTTACTCAGCATCTAAGGACAATTTGGCAGTATTTGCAAAAACTTCAAATTTTGACTTGGCATCTTTGCTTATGCTAATTTCTTCTTTTCAATACTTCTTTGTCTTGGGATTGATGTATGATATAACTTTGTATATTAGTCCCATACACTTATTCTTGCTTAATTGGATGAGATGTGATCACTTGACCTTTTGGGTGAAGTGATCCCTTAATTTGATGTGCTGCACTCATCTTTCTTCTTCCAAGTCTTATTTATTTTCCCTCTGATTTGTTCAACATCTATCTTCTCTTTTCCTTTGTTGACTTCTGTCTTGGGTGCTTTTGACTTTGTTGGGAAATTTTTGTTGATATGACCAGTCTTCAAGCAACTAAAACATGTGTTTTGACTAAGCCATCTACTATAATTCCCTCTAAAATGTGTCGTTATGCAATTTTCATGAATGTGTCCATACTCCTGACAATAATGACAACTATACTTGGTATTATAATCCTAGTTGCAGTGATGACCATGGTTGTTTCCCTTTGCAGACTGATTAGGTGTCCACATAGACTTTGATCTGCATTCAAATGCTCTATGTCCATACTTCTTGCAATTGTAGCAGTGACCCTCAAATCTTGGTGTCCTCATGGTCTTGGTTTTACATTCATGTGCTCCATGTCCTTGATTTTTGCACTTGTGACAAAAGCTTTCATTTTTAGGCTTATCATGCTGATGACCATTATTTCTCCCACATACATTAGAGGTGTGTCCCTTTATACCACAAAAATGGCAAGTAGGTTTAGTGTTCTTACCTTGTTACTCCTTTCTTATGCATGCTTGGATGATTCTCCTTGTTTAGTGGTGGTGTAACCAAGTCCTGAAGTATCATTACTAGCCCTTGGTGATTTCAGTAGTTGCTCAAAGTACTTGATAGCCTCATTGAGTTTGTTGAAGCTTTCTGCTATCTCCTTCTCTCTTTTTAGGTCATTTTGTAGTTGATCATTTTGTAACTTCAATGTCATGATCTCAATGTCCTTCATATTCAGTTCATGATGAGCATTCATCATCTGGCTTAAGGTGTCAAGCTGCATGTTTGAGATTCTTTCAAACTCAATTGTCTTCTCCTCTAGTCTATTGGTAAGATTTCTCTTGTCATCTTCTATCAAGGCCTTATCTTCAATGGCTCTCTTCTTTTGTTTAGTCACTTCTGATTTCTTCATCTTATGTTCTACTTTTCTCCATAAATTCAACTATTGCTACATCAAATTCCTTGGAATCTCCATTGGAAAACACTTGTGTGGTATCAATCTCCTTGTAGTGTATGCCATTTTCAGCTATGGCTATGTCCTTCCTTCTTTTTAAGGACTTTTTCAATTCCTCTGTGGCTTCCTCTAGTTTGTGTAGAGTGAGGTGCACATCAATCACTTGATTGTCTATAATCTTCCCAAGTTTGAAGACTTCCATCTTCAGATCTTTTCTCTAAGCTGTTAGGCTTCTCCTTGTGAGAACCTTTTTTGTGATACCAATTGTTGCAATATTCAAATGGGAAGACTACTTTTGAGAGGGAGGGAGGTGAATCAAAAGTAACACCTTTTATTTTTTTCAAATCCTTTAAAACAAATAACTGGAAGTAAATTGCATGCATGTAAACATATCAAATAAACATAAAGTAAACACATGCAAGTAAACAGATGACACCAGAATTTGATAACCACGAAACCCTCTAGGAATAAGAAGGTAAAACTAGGGTGGGGATGATACCCACAAAATCACTGCAACAATAATTGGTTGATCACTTTTGATAGTTTTCCTTGTGAAAGGCCTACCCTATTAAAGGCTTTACACTATGTCAATAGTGACCTGGTTAAAGGATTTACAAACACTTGACATGAAGTGTTACCCTATTAAAGGATTTAGTCACCTCTTCAAAGGATCTACAAAATAGTTGTTAAGCTAACCTATCAACATAGAGTTTTCACTATCTAATACAATTGCTAGAGAGTATTAGAAACCTTTGACCTAATTTCTTACAATCTTCAATTGCTGATTTTAGGCACTTGATCTTCTCATTCTGATGTGATCCTTACTTGATCTAATATTTGTTCATATCCCTTGTACTTTTTTGATCAATTGGATGTATAATTGCTATTCAATTCACTAAGTCTATGATGCCCCTGTTGTTTGCCCTATTTCGCAATTTTGCTATCTGCTTAGCAACTTTCTTAACTTCTATTCAACAACATAAAATTGTGGGGTCTAAGCCTTCTTATAAAGAATTTTTAGACTTAGGGTTAGGTATGGATCTATGATCCATATTGAATCTTGAATTTTTGCTCGTTCCTTGTATTTTTCTCATTGGTTGCATGCCTTCTCCATTTTTCTAATTGGCTGCATAGGAAATATAAAATATTTGTTCTTATCCTTATTATCCTCTGAAATCCTTCTATGTCAGCTTAAAAAATGGTTTACATCTAAGTTTGTGAGGGCACAAAATCATATGTTGATTCTGTGTTACTCAACACATACTGGACTACTGGTGCTCGACACATATACTATCTTGCTTTTCTTGGAACTTATTGCATTTTGTCTTGCTTGACACATGTATGACTCTGGCTCACTCAACATATGAAATGTTCTGACTTGCTCGACATCAACTGTGACTCAACACCTATATATCACTTGGCACCTGTATAATGCTCGACACTTGAAGTCACTTGGCACCTATTGGAATTTTGGCTGGACACATACTGTAGCTCGGCATACATAGTGTACTTAGCTTCAATGTAAAAAGTGGTTAAGTGTGTTGACACTCAAATGTCAAAACCATTCTAAGACCAAAAGATCACTCACTATAAATTTTATTGCTTCTTATCATAAATAGGGGACTTGTTTTCTAGCATGCACCAAAATAAGGAAGAGAAATGACAGTGAGAAATAAAGGGGCATTTGGGGTGGGGTTCTCAGGTTTGCATAATGAGAAAATGGTAAAATATCATCAACCATATGCTTTAGACACATCAACATTTGAGAGTACAACCAATAGCTACATCTGAGAGGATGGTTCATCTATAGACAAAAGAAATCTCTTTTCTTCATTTAATGCATAAGTATCATCAAGAATATTCATAGTTGAAGATCTTCAAGTGACAAGGCATCTCTTCTTCATGATGACAATATTTACTTAAAAGTGGGGATTTTACATTTGTGAGGTCATGTTGGCGAGCATAGAACTGGAGGTGATGAAAGTCATAACTATATAACTACGAAAAATAGTATTAGCTATTGTCAAAGATTTCATGGTCAGTTTATACATGCAATGCACATGTAGGAATTGTTTGACAAATAGAGAAAAATGAAAATTTTGATAAATGTCTATTGGGTACATTAATAAAAAAAAAAATACAGAAACATACCTTATACTTTACAACCTCCTCGCAGACCTCTTACAAATATTCTTTTATCAAAATAAGTCCAACATTTCCCTAATAAAAATCTAAAATTAGCCTTTCATGCATTTATATTTCTTTTCAAGCTTAACCAATTTATCTAAGAGAAATTATAATTATCTACATGTACAAGTACCTAATTGTATTGGATAGTAAAGATATAATAATTAAAGAACAACTCATTTATATTAGTTTTTCTGGGATTGACTATGAGAATGACAATCATAATAAATAGAACCAATGACAATGAGGGGGTAAATATACCATTGTCCACATGCTCCCCTTTATAAAATAGAAAAAGGAGTTGTGAGAAAAATAAAATAGTAGGATTCCAATTTGTGATGAGCAAGAAACAAATGAAATATATCCAGAGAAAGCCTACAAAAATAAAGCTTAAATAAGGTACATCAATCCATGGAAGGTAAAACCTCCATAAAAAGGGATTAATTATGATTAATGAGGATTTAGGCCCAACTTCTTTTTATTCCCTTAAATTTATAGTGACATGGGTGATCATTTTTAGATTCTAATAGAAATGAATAGTCAACTAAGTTATTTGAAGACAGTGATAAGTAAGGTGTATATTTTAAAGTTGCAAATACTATCGTATAGTATATATAGATTACTATCAAAGAGTTTCTTAGATATTTTCAATTAGCAATATATCATTATATCTTTTGATGATTAAAGATACAATATTTTAAGCTGTGAATGAGAGTCATGTATGTAAAATATGTGAGCTTCAACAACAACAATATGGAAAGGGTAGTGATACAAAATAATGTCTATCTACCATGCAAGAGACATACTAAATATGCCTAGCTATTTTCATTGTGGCCATTACATGAGAATCAAATTGCAGTAGAAGTTTCTTATAGTCTCTTGGCTACTCAAATGAATCATGGAGAGAGGAACTATTATAATTTTTGTGGAGTTGATTAAAGATGAAAAACATGAAGTAGCTACTTTTAGATATTAGAAGTCAGGGTTGTACAATGGTTCACTGGATCCAATACTCCCATTTGCATGGATGAATGAAATTAATCAAAAGATCACATTGGTACAGATTTGAGTTTCCTTTAAGAAGTAATAAGAGTAGAAGACAATTTTTTTATAATAACATTATATCAATAAGAAGGAGAACAATTTGAACAAAAATTGAAAGAGTGTTGTAATGAATTTTACTTTTTTAATAGAACTACAAAATGCATAGTTCTCAAATGGAAAATGAGGCCTATGCAAAATAGGGATAGTAAGGATTTGATTCATTTCTATTTTTAGATAAACCTTGGGAAGTGTGGAGAAAGAGTAGCACAAAAGTAGCTTTGAAAGTTTGAATGTTATAAATCTGTCATTAAAACCCTCATATATTTTCATCACATATCAAAGAGTAATAGAATCATAGATAATCATATCATCTTTTTTTCAAACCACTCATAGAGCTCCATGAATGGAAGATACACAATGAAAAGTTGCAAAATGGTGGAAAAGAAACTCATAGATTATATCCAAAAAAAATGCAAACTCGTGTGAGAAAAGAATGTAAAAATGAGAAGCATGTCCAATGAAACTTCCCAAGTCCAAGTAAAGAGAAAAATCAAGGAAATAATCGTTGACCTTTCCTTCTGGTTTTGAACGATTTTTTTATGTGACTAATACATGATCAAACATGAAAGGCCCCCAACAAATAGTTAGGTAGGTTTCTCTACTAGATCCAAAATTGAGTCCAAAACCACCTAAAAACATTTTAAAATATGATATTAAAATTTAATTAGAGTAATATAAAAGGAGAAAACTTATAGAAGTCTAAAATTTTTAGCAAGAACATGCCAAGGCCTTCTGCAATTACCAAGTAGTTTGCAATTACTGAGCAGTTTGGTAGGAACAATTAAAAATTTCTTCAATGTGAAGCCACCATTATCGTGTGAATATATGTCCCAAATTTTCCTATTTGCTTCCACCTCAATGCATGCAAAATAAACACTGTTCAACAAGTAATCCATTTCTATAGTAGCTACAACCATAAATGGACAGGTGGAAGCCTATATGGAAAAATGAAAAATTCAATGCCATGCAAAAAGTAGAAAACATTCCAATCACGTAGGTTTTAAAAAATTGCCATTTGTAATGTTTGACAATTTTCTTAATATTTGAAGCAAAAAGAGAAAAGACTACTGAGGAAATAGGCAAGAACCAATTAGAAAAAAGTAATTAAAATTTTTGACATCAAATTAATCCAAAAAATCCTCCAAAACTATAGTTTTAACAAAAAAATTCCAAGCTGCACAATTTTCCAAGACCAAACTAAAAACTATAGTCTCGTACCTTAAAAGGAAGGGACTAGCAAATAAATTGTTATTATGTGGCCATTCCTTAAGGCCTTGTGTAGACCATTAGTTTTTTTTTTGGCTATAAACCAAATATGTAGTTTATTCTTGTAGTGGGTGTTACAAATCGTATGTATTTATATGTAATATACTATAAGCTAAGGGATACACAAAAACACTAGATACACAAGTTGTTGTATGAGTATTTTGCACATTATTTGTAATATTTGTGAAGTGAATAAAACTATATCATTATGAATGAAGAAGCATATAAGACCATTTACTTTTCTTCACCAAACATATTGAGGAGGTAGGATTTACTTCTTAGGATGACTAGTGGTTTGTTTTATATTAGATGTGTGTTTTTATTTTCTGTTTAATAATTTTAACTTGATTTCATACATAGAACTATTATATTGGTTTATATATTTTAATTTGTGTAATTGCAAATGGTTATCATTGATTTATATTTGACATTTTCCTTTGATTTTATTTTGAATTTGAATTTGTATAATTTATTATTTATTTCCTGCATCACTTAATTCTAGATTTTATTTTATGCTTTAATGCTTTCTAGTTTTGAGAGTAGTTTTTAAAGAGTTTTACATTTAATTCCCATCGTCTTGGACGTGATAGTTCTTGTGGCCAATTTTATTTTAGTTTGTTGTACATTTATTTCCACGTGTTCTAGCATATTCATCCCTACTTGGCTTTCTATCTTCATCCCTTAAGCATATAGCTACCATTCATCAGTCTACAACCCTACATTGACATTAGATGCAAGATGAATTGACTACTAAATCTTATCAATTATTCATAATATTGGAAATGTAGTTTGTTTTTATAGTATATGCAATGTGTCTTTTAGTAAATGTCATGATGTTTTAGGTGGATGATAATTTGCATGCATCTACTAAGGATAGAATATTGTTCTTCTACTTATGTTACTAGTTGTAGTTAAACCCATTTGATGTGCTTGTATAAGTGGGATAAAGTCATACTCACTTATACAATCCATATGATGTGTCAACCCCCTTTGCTATTTGATTTCATATATTCACGTGCTTTCAAACTATTATAGAGCATGAATAGGTATAGGTTATTGACTTCCTCAATATTGGTAAGGATGAGCATGTGCCCAAAAGATATATATATATGTGTGTGTGTGTGTGTGTGTGTGTGTGTGTGTGTGTGTGTGTACATATATGTATGTATATATATAGACACAGACACACATATATACATACATATATGTATATATGTATACATATTTGTATATATATACATGTATGTATATGTATATATATGCATGTGTACATATTTGTGTGTGTGTATATGTATACATGTGTATATATGTATATGTATATATATGTGTGTGTATATATTTGTGTGTGTGTATATGTGTGTGTGAGTATATATGTGTGTATATATAGTTTATATATATATATATATATACATATATATATATACATATATATACATATATATATACATATATATATATATATACATATATATATATACATATATATATATATATACATATATATATATATATACATATATATATACATATATATATATATATATACATATATATATATATATATATATATATATATATATATATATATGCACACACACAATTAATCATATGGCCAACTTATTCCCTTAGGCACAAATTTCATGCTTGCTTAGATGGCAATTACCACATTGTGCATTTCAAATAGCCAGTTATCTAGTGGCAATCACTGACCTGTTTGGTCTGTGGAGATATGTGTTTTGGTTGTTGCTGGTTGGTTTATCATGTATGTAATGTTCTAGGTTGACTTAAGATTTTTATTGTGCATTGACTCTTTTGGTGGAGTCATTGACTAATTTTTATAATTATATTTTTATCGTTGCTAACTAATGTTTGGATTATTTATTTTATTTGGTGGGTTTACAATTTTTAGGTTCGGACTTAAATTTTAGAGTTTACATTATGATTTTAATTTAATTATCATTTAAGGTATTTTATGATTATATTTTTAAAGTAAGTTTTAATCTTTCAAAAATTGCATATTTTATTATGGCATTCATTCTTATTTTTAAATTATGAAGTGTTTACGAAAAAATCTTCATTGAGGATTCATATTTGAACTTACAAAGGTTTTTTGAGTGGAGAACATTTTGTTGGCACCTTTTCAATGGATTTATCACATTGAAAAATCCCTACCTTCAAGTTTATGTGGCATTTGGTGGAGAATTTTTCCATGTGTTATTTAATTGATTTTCTTCATTTAAAGAAGTTTCTAGATTTCTCCTCAAATTTTGTTGGAGCTTTGATTTAATGCCTTGCCAATTTTTGGATAAACATAATATGGTGAATTTCATTACTTTGCAAACTGACTTAGTACTTTTTCTATGGAGATTTGATGATTTCCTTCTTTGAGAAAATGAGGGTTTCATTTTCATTTTGTGATTTTGAGTTTATCACATTTGTTATGAGAATGATGTGATAACAAATGTGTTTGAACATATTTTTTATTTGGGTGAGTTTAAGATTTGAGCAACTTTGGCTTAACATTTGTATACATTCGGTTCTTGACCAACTACCAAAGTAAAATGTCTTTTATGTGGAGATGAGTTTTCAATTTAAGGTTAGTAACTTTATTTAAGGAATTCACTATAATCTTGGCATGGTTAATAATGGTATTTCACTTGGAATGTGTGGGTGTGTATGTAATAACCATTAACTGGTTGTGTGCAACTAAATCCAGACAATCCTCTATTTAGATGAGAATGATGTGTGTGAGTGTTGACATTTCCATTTTAATTACATGTCCTCTTTTAACTTTGTTAAGTCATGCACATAGTTGGTTCGAGTTTTAATGGTTGTATGCACATGGCTCTTGCATGCCTTTTATGGCATGCTACTAGTTGTGAATTTGAAAATGTGTTTTGTGTGGAAAGTCAATGTTTTTGGTAAGTGGATGCTCACTATGTTGTATTGGGAAGATGCATAGTGTTAAGATTTTGGATCTCATGTGATTGGGTATTTAACCATGATTTAGGCTTAAGTGTACCCCATTGGGAACTTGAGTAATTCCAGACAACTTATTTGTTGTGAGAGCACAACTCTTGTAATGCTAATTTTATGTGATGGATAATTCTTTTTATGAGGACAACAATATTTGTTTGTGTTGTTAATAGCTCTTTGTATTATGACAAGCTTATGTCTTTCTACTTAGTCAAAGGTAGAAAAATTGGTAGGGACAAAGTTGTAAGAGATAGTGGCTCGATGTTTTTTCCAAAAAGAGAAAGTGGAAGAGTCTTTTTAGTGAACTTGGACAAACTAGTGGGGTGTACACCGACTCTCTAAGTTTAGAGACAACTAGGGTTTGGAGGAGGAAGGACTAAGGAGAAGGGAGCTCTTCAACAAAATTTCATTTTCCTTTAGCTTGAACCAAGGTTGGTACCCATGCCATGGCTCTCATTGCACTTGTTCTATGATGTTGCTCTTGTTCATTTTGTGTTAAAACTCATGTAATGTGTTTGTGTTGAGGTTGTTGGTATGTACCATTGTTTGTGATGGATATCTCTTGTAAAATTTTCCTTGTTTTTGTGTGCATGAATGTAAATGGGTGTGAAGGATTCACTCACCTTTGGGAGGGAAGAGAAGTCTTGGATGAAGGGGTTAGCTAGGCTCAAAATGAAGTTGGAAATTCTTCTCTTGGAGAGGGTTTAGTTGTTCATGGAGTATGGGCTTCATTGAAGCCATATACCTTGTTTTGTGATATGGGAGGTATAATTGTATTGGTGTATTGAGGAGAAAGAATTTGATAGCCTTGAAAGGGCATGATGCAATTGTAAATATGTATACTTGTATGGATATGGCATTCTTCTCTTTGGAGAGCCCACATTCACCCATGTCTCATTGATTACAATAGTGAATCATTTGTGATAAGCCCTAGAAGGGAGTTTATATGTATTGTAATGTTATGTTGTAGGCATTGTTGGTGCTTGAGTGTAACCTATTTGAGCCTTGCTTCCCCTAGCTTAATGGGCAGCTTCATAGAAGCCTAGGATGGGAGGTCAACCTCCATGGTTCTTGTTGTTTTCTCTTTGATGTATTTGAATAATTGGTGCTCAAGGGAGCAATGGAAAAAGATTGGAATGATCATCTTGTAGATGTTGCTTGAAGGAGGAAAACTATCATTTTGCATTGTACATGTAATGAAGAATCTTTCTTCATCTTATTCTTATTTTTTCAATGAATTATTACATAGTATTAAGGAAGGGATATATCATTTTGTAATGAATTTGAGAGAATGAAATTCTTCTCCATGTTGTTGTATTTGGCATTGTAAAAGTTGAACCCTTCATTTATATCTATGTATCATGTAGTGTAAAAGTGAGATTACCATCTTATGTACATTGTGGTGAAGGATGCATTCATGAAAGAAATAAAGAAATTTGGATATTCTCATAAGTATTTGCATTGTAAGGTTCACTGTTATGCATTTAGTTGCATTAAAATTGAAGGATTGACTTATCATAGTGGACATAAATAAAATGTAAAAGATATTTATTGCAATAGCCATTCTATTGATACTTAGGGAATGTATATGTCTTTTTGCATTTTGTCCATTTGAGTAAAGAATCAATACAAGAATTTTTTTTCAATAGATTGATCATGTAAATAGATTTCACTATGCATCCATTCAAAGAAAACATCATTTAAGTTCCATTAATGATAGGAAAGGTGAATCCAATAGTTACCAAGACAAAATTCTATTGCATAGCACAATTAAATGATGTGATTATCAAATGATTTTAATAACTACACTAAACCCATCATATCATAGTTTAGTAGAAGAAAAAGGAACAAATAGATCACTTGACATAAATATTCATGAGAGAAACTTGCCATAGATGCATAATTGATCTTTGGATTTTGTAAGGGAGAGGGAATAATTTCCCCTCCCAAATATAGACCAATAAAATATTCAAATAGAATATTCCTTATATTTCCTACAAAGAGATGAGACACAATAATTATATAGAAAAGAAATATCCTAACTAAAAGGGAGCATGAAGGGACTTAAGAAAACTCACGTGACTTGAATGCCATAATCTCATACTTTAAATATAGTAAAATATAAACTATATATAATACTAAAAGCTAACCATGTAAAAATGAACACTGAGGGGAAATCAATCAACCTCTAAAGAAGGCAATTTTCAAATTAAGAAACTAACAACAACAATCACTATGGACTATGCCTTGTTACTATCTTATTGTGCATGTAATCCATTGAAGGGTCAAGTCAACCAACCACCCACCATATACCTTGGATGAAGGGATCTAGAGATTGACTATTTGTGCATAGACCAAATTGGGCAGCGTGTGAATTGAGAAGGAGAGAGTCACGTGCATGAGAAGGGAGGGGCCAACTAACCCCCATGCAATTCAAGGAAAATGAATGAATGAATGAAGGATTTTAATAATGTCCACGAGGCCAAAGTAGCCTATGGGACCCACCTACTAACTACAACCTAATCCAGCTGTAACTCTTTGACTAACTCTTATCTTCTTCGGTGCATGTTGATGATCAAGTTTGCGATCTTTTACACATATTTTTCCTCAAAGAGGTGACTCAACCTGCTATTTCTAATATCTCTGAGTACTCAGAACTGATGTCGCTATACATCAGACATTCCATGACAAAGCGATGTTTCGTTTCAATGGTTCCTGTGTCATAGAATAGGTAGGTCCTATCTTTCTACTTCTCTTTTGGCACTCTCCATCTACCTATATCACATCTCAAATTGAAAGAGCTAGTTCTAAGATGGGCTATGGGAATTTTGGCCTTCCACTTGATCTTTGCACCTAAATATGCTTTTTCCTCATGACAAGTATTGGGGTTAAATTCTTTAACATAGTGGAACTTTTTCTCTCTCCATGTGCCTTGTCCACATGATGTTACATAATCTCTCTTGGAAAAACTTCTTGATTTCTTCAGTATTGTCTAGGCAATTATATATGTTGATGTCCCACTTTTGTATACATTTTTTGTTTTGTTTCATCCATGTGCCTTTTCTCCTTTCAAGTCTTTCCTTCATGATTAGCTTTGGCCAGTGGTGATTTCCCATTCCTTGGGTTTTCTTTAAGTAACATATTGGCCAGACCATTGAATCCACTTCTAGGGAAAAGGAACCCACTTTAGCTAATAATATCTCATAAGGTACCATGGTTTTAATTCTTGGGTTGCTAGTGATAAGGTATTTTTGTATCCTTTCCACTTGTCTCCATTTCTGATCCAACAAGTTGCTGCATCAAATTTTACACCCATAAGAACTACATGAGTGATAAGAAGCCCAAAAAGCATTTTCTTTGTCTTCAAATCCCATAGTTCAACATTCCTACACTTATTCTATAATGAATATAGTGCCTTCCAACCCCCTTGAATCCTTCTAGATCAACACATTTCCCAGTTGAGTTTGTTCTATAAGTCAATTCCCAAGTACTTGCATTCGCTCACAATCTGAAGAGGGTTACCCTTAAAGAGAAAAGTTTCCATAGGTCTCTTCTTTCTCCTCAGGAAGAAGATCATAACTTTGGTTTTTATGGTGTTAACTTCCACCCCCACCTCTTGAAAAAGCTTTCTAACACCTTCAAGTGTTCTTGCAGTCCATTAGCTATCTTGGCAATAATAATGAGGTCATTCACATATAGCAATAATTTTGTCACATATCCAGTCAACTGAACTCCCTCACTATTGTCCTTGTTTAACCATGCTTCTAGTTTTTCATTGTAGAGCCTAAACAAGGTTGGAGATAGTGGGCATCCTTATTTGACCCCTATATTATTGTTAAAACATTTTGATAGCCCATTCATAGTTTTGATTTTGGCTGTGACCTATTCATATAGTTTGTACACAACTACCCTTAGTGCCATAGGGATTTCCATCTCTTCCATTCTTTTCCAAAGTTTTTCATGTGGTACTATGTTGAAGGCTTTTTTGAAATCCACAAAGCAACAAAAAGCCTCTCCTCTTGGGGTGTCCCAAATTTTCTCAACTAAGTATCTAAGAGTCATCCCATGATCAATAGTGGAGTGTTTTGTTCTAAAGCCTACTTGTCCCTTTGCTCTTTTCTCCTCTGTTTCAGCCCCTTTACTAATTTTCCATTCTACCATGCTTCCAAATAGTTTTCCAAGAAGGGGATTGATCATGATGGTATGATGATTAGATGGGTTATTTATGTCTCCACTTTTTTGAATCAGGACTACCCCACTAGTTGTCCAATTTTTAGGAAAGCCCTCCACGTTGGTGTTGTTAAAGATATGATGGATGTGAGGGGCAAGAATATCAACACCCCATTTTAGGTATTCAGCTTGAAGGCCATCAATATCATATGCCTTTCTTGATGCTAACCTCCTTATTCCTTGGGTAATATCTTCAATATCAAATACCTCCCCTGTGTACTTACTTATTAAAGTATCATGCTCACCTAGCTCACACTCATAGAGCACTTTGGCATATTCTAGCCATTGTGTTTTGGTTATGTTGTTCTTGGTTTGTTTCTTTTTATGTTTGAGTTCATTCTAGAACTTTTTTAGGTTGTTTTTTTTTGAGATTTATCAGCTCAAGTCTTATTAGGATCATATATTGTTCCTTCTTCCATTTTAGCAAATTGAGATACTCCTTATTTTTTCATCATTCTTTTGCACTCTCATATTGTTTTTTTCCTTTTTGCATTCATCAAACCATGGGTTAGCTAGGAATATGTTCTTATTATCTCTTTTGGGTTTAGATCTTTTGCATTTCTCAAGTGCCTTGCTAATAATGGGAATGCGGTTCTCTTTGTTCACCTGGTGCTGATTGGGAACACTTGAGTTCTTTTGCTGATTGTTGGATATCCTACGAAGAGAGTTTCTGAAAATTTCTTGATTTTCCTTAGTCATTAGGATCCTACCCAACTGAGGGCCTCTTATTTCTTTGTAGATATGTTGATCATTTTGTTAATCTTTTATGTGAGTGGCCAACTTAAGTGAGAGAAAATTATGATATGAGTTTAGTCTGATTGGGCAGTCCTCTATCTCATACTCCAATATCTTTGAGGTGTAGTTTGGAGAGAAAATGACATAATATACTAAAATTTTCCCATTGTAGGTTTTACAAGTAATGTTTCCTGAGTTAGGCCATTTCTCTGTTCTATTAAAAATGACCATGTTGTGAAGGCAACATATCCCCAATAATTTTGTCCCAAAATGGTTGACCTTGGCTTTTTCATCCTCTGATGACTTCTCCCAATGTTGAGCCCCTTCTTCCTCTAGCCATAGAAAATCCTTGCTTTCTTTGTACCATCTTTCCAGATTGAGAGTCTGATTATTTTTTGTCCTAGCATTGAAGTCACCTATGAGTATGATTTTTCCTAAGTAACTAAATATAGAGATGTTATTTTTGATCAAGGCACATGGATCTTTATGATCTAGATGATTTTTCTTATAGAATATTGATCCTTTAGGAGAAAATTAATATGCTGCCACTCGAGTAGAAACCTAATTGTATATTATTTTTATCCATACACATTGGTTATTTGCGTCTTCCTTTTTCATATTTATAAATCTGCCTTGGGAGGAAAGAAAGACATGTGTTAGTGCCTTGGGAGAATGGAGAGACACGTGACACCCACATTTCCCACTTATTTTCCCTCCCTAAATGCCTCTAGAGACTACCAACTTTCAGGTTAGAAAGTTGTGTTGGGGTTAGCATAGTAGGGACAGTTAGTGAGGTGTGTGTTAGAAATAGTTGGTAATAAGTAGTTTGGGGTTAGAAATTTTATTACAAGGATGTAATGAATTTTAGTCTATAGTGGTATAAAATAAAAGATAATAAAATAGGTGAGATTGAGTTTATTATTGGTTAGTTGTTAAATAGTAGTATGGGTGTTTGGAGATAGATGTGGTCATGGGTTAGAAAAAGTAGGTTAGAGAGTAATTAGAAATTAGAAATATCTTAGTTAGTGATAATATGGCTTTAGATAGTAGATTATTAAGAGGCATGAATTTATTTTTATCTAGGTAGTAGTTAGCAAGTTATTTAATATAATTTTGTTAAAGAGGTAGTTAGTGCTATTATTATAAAAAGACGATGTTGGTGAAATGGTTAGGATAGTTATTTGGTATTAGGAATATATATAATAGAGATATATTAATATAGTTATTATAAGAATGTTATAATATATATTTTCCATGATGTTATGTATAGTAATTAAGTATATATTAAATGCTAATTATTACATAGCTTAAGTAATATAATCAATGAAGTTTGTTGTTAATATATAACACTTCATATCTTGTGATTCATCATTATAAATGTATAAAGAATGTTATTAAGGAGTATATTAAATATAAATGTAGGTTAAATAGTTTTCATTTATTTATTAATTATCTTGAGTTGGATACATGGACTTTTAGAGATTTCTAAGAAGGTGATGCAATTTACTATTTATACGAATTTACTAAATTATCTCATAAGTGAACTTTAATTTAATTTTATAAACAATATAGTCAGGAAATACTCAATAGATGCTTAAAGGACTCATCAACCCGCTCTAGTGTATCCACCCTAGAAATAAGAATGAGACCTTCACCACACTGATAAGGACCAATTCATTTAAAGATTTAAGATTTTGTTGCAACCTTGAAATCATAATCAATATTCATCTAAAACTTTTAGTCTTCTATAACCTAGTATAACAATGTCTAGATCTCTATGTTATGTCTTAAACATTACCTTTAAAAAAGATAGTTGTATTTTTCCATGAATTTTGGGCATGACAGCTTATAGTGACTGCCAATATTTATTCATTTGGAAACTTTTAATTTTAAGGAACATTCATCTTGTATGGGTGCATCTACTAATTGTAAGTGTAGGATTGATTAATGGGGGTGGAGAATCACCAATTTAAACTTAACTATCACCCAATCAAACCTATAAAAATAATTAATCTTTTAACCTATAAAACTTCCTATCAACACAATACATAAATTAAAATTTAATATAACATGTAGCACATGAAAAAAATCCACACAATCATAACACCAAATATATCTATTATTCCCATATATTATCATATTGCCAATTAGTGTCAAAAGCCAAATGTCTGAGCTACTGTGTTGATCAAGCAATGAAGGAGGAAATGAATGAGTTTATCAATTATACCTATTCAAGCTCAATATTACCGAGTCAAAAAATATAACTGAGCTAGAAGATATAATCAAGCCAAATAAAATATACTGAGAAAAGAGACTACCAAACTATACAGTTGTAATCAAGTAGATTATTCACTGAGTGACAACATGAAGAACACAATATTTTTTGAGTAACAAAGAAACTTCATCAAAGTTTGATTCAACAAAAAATCTTATGAGACAAGATCATACCAAGTGGAAAAATAGTTTGCATAGTTCGAGGAAAAGATTTCCAAAGTTTTCTTAGAGAATGTGAATTGATTATTTAAAGATTCCAAGGTTGGAAAGACCAATGGAAATAAAGAATGGAAAATGAGTGAAATGTTGGATGGTTCTAGATAATTGATTTTGATCATAGAAGTATTCTAGAAAGTTCCCAAATCCTAATTAGGTCACATATTGAAAAAGTAAAAGAAAACTATAAAAGGACACATCTAGAACTATTTTAGAGTTGTTGAAAAGGTTGTTAAGGTTGTTGTTTCTGCTAAGAGAAGTATTGAAGAGAGAAAAGGAAAGAGTATGAAAGAGGAAAGGTATTGAATGCATTTAGAGGTTAGAGATTGAAATAGTATAGAGAGGAATTGTAGATCTATCACATAAGGTGATATAACATTGAGTAGAAGCAGGACCTAAATAGGCAAAGTAAGTTGCTATCTAAGAGATCATTTGTTGCTACTTTCTCATCATTGTAATAGTTTCTATATCCTTGTCAAAGGTGGACCTAATAGTTTTTTATGTAAATCTATTAACTGAGTACACACTTAAAAAGTGTTGTAAAATCCTTGAGGAAGGTAGAGCCTATCAAATCTAATCATATACTCCTAATAGAGAAAGTCACCAAAAGTGATAGACTATTGTAGCCCTAATAAGGAACCCTCTTACTACAATAGTGATGGATTTGTGGGTACGATCCCTACCATAGTTTTCCCTCTGACCAAGGATTTTTGCGATACCAAATGATTATGTTATGTGTTATGTTTTATGTGTTATGAGTTTATGGTTGATGCATGTTGAATTAATTATGTTACTTTATTTTACAAGTAATGTGATAAAATTTTAGTGATTACCAAGGGACAAAGGAAGCAAGGATAGTATGCAAAGAGAGTATTAAGTTTTATTTAAGTGCAAATTTTTTTTTGAGGATGTTGATTCAACTCCTCCTTCGAATCTTACCTTTCCTAATATTCCAACAATTGGTATTAGAGCCTAGTTCACTTGTTGATGGTTTTACCACCTAAGAGTAAAAGATCCAAGTCATGGAAAGGTACATGCTTGATAGGACTATTGAGAATCAGATAATGGAGATAAGGGTGATCATGAGTCAAATCAATGAGATGAAATATGCACTATTTCAATCATTGAAAAGGAGGAAGGAAATAGCTCAACAAACCAATGAAACAACATATTAGGAATAAGTTATTGAAGATTTGTACGATGGAAATATGTCTGATGAGTTTGATGCTATTATAGCTGATCTACTAGAGAAAAACCATGGTCTTATTGAGTAGGTTAAATTACTGAAAAGAGAACAAGATTTGTAGTCTACTAGGATGTGTAAAGTAATGGAACAAATGATAAAAGATGAAGATGACAAGAAAATGATAGAAGAAGACAAGAAAAATCATTGTAAGACTGGATGCCAAAGAGGAAGAAATCACAAGGTTGACTCATAACCAATATGATATGATAAATCAGGTACTCAATGCTAATCATGAGATTTATTGAATATGGAAGAAATTGTTGAGTTAAGAACTGAGAATAAAAAGTTGAAAAGTGAACTAAAATTTGAAAAGGAAATCATTGAAAGAATGAAAAGATTAGAAGAAAGTATCAAGGTATTGGATGAACAACTCAGAGGATAGAGGTGACTGAGAGATACATCTGGACTAAGGTATACTAATAATTCTACCATGAAACAAGGAGAATCATCAAAGAAGGCCAAACAAAGGAGTGTGTACACAAAATCCAAAGCCAAATAAATTTACTTATTATCATTGTGGAAAACTTGGAAACACAACAAATGTTTGCATGAGAAAAAATGGTAAGGTCAATGTCACTCCCAAATTTTATGGTTATTATTATCATTGCAATAAGTATGGGCATCAATCATATGAGTGTAGATCTAAGTTCAAACAATCCTCTAAGAAGTATGCATTCAATGGGTACTGCTACACTTGCAACAAGTTTGGGCATAAGTCACAAGAATGTAGATTACAGATGAAGTCTAACCAAAAATTGAGTAAGAAGGGTAATGCAATCAATTGAGATTATAATACATGATATTATTGTACTACATGTGGAAAGTATGGTCATATTTTTGCTAATTTCATGAGATTATATTTTGGAGGTAGATCTAGAAATTGAAGGAATTCTGGAATAACATGTTATCACTGCCACAAGGTCAATCATGTAAGCAAGAACTATAGAAACTAAGTGTGAACACCTAAAGAGGAAGATCTAAAAGGTAAAGGAAAAGTCAATGTGGATGAAATTTGTGAATAGATGAATAAGACATGGAGGAAAAAGTTAGAAGAGAATGATACATAAAATACAACCAATGGTGACACCTCATCCAATGGATTAGGTGAAACCTCTACTTCCTACCAAGCCTTAGAAGAAGATAAGTAACTGCACTACTGATGGAGGAACATCCTAGGATTTCTTGCAATCTTGCATGTTTGGAGGGATCTTGGTTAAGTGTTATGGAGCTCTATAGATACTGGGAGCTCGACATGGTCTGAGAACTCAACATGGTCTAGGAACTTAGCATGGTCTATGGAACTCAGTAGGGTTTGTGAACTCAACATGGTCTGGAAACTTGGCATGGTCTTTGGAGCTCAGAAATGCTTGGAAATTTAATAGTGCTTGGCTTAGTTTTTTTGACTCTCAGTTTGGTCTTGGTTCTATTGGTGTTGAGTTGTTTGTGAGCTAACTTTTGGAATTTAATTTAGTGTTGTAGCTGACTTGTGGCTCAACCTATATTTAATGTAAGAGATTTAATTTAGTTTGTAATGAGCTAGGCTGACTTGTGGATTATTTGGGTATAAGGGGTCTTGTAGAGTCTTTGGTTATGATGATGAGGAGGAGGGACAATTTTTATCATTCTAGCTTGGAGAAGGGGATGAATGGTAGATGCAAAATTTGAAGAGCTAGTGTTGAGGCTTAAGAACTAGAAGATTGCTTGGTGAACTTGAGGGTACAAGTGTGGATTCTTCCTAGTGTTCTTATCCAATTTTGGATTTGGACTAGCTAGAATTGGTTTGTGGTAACTAGATATTGCAGGATCTTCCAGAACTGGTTTTGTAATTGCTATTTGTATTTGGCCCTAACCCAGAAAGCCTTACAGCCGAGCATATTGTATGCAATCAGTTACTATATGAATAAAGAGTTGTGATTTGGTATCAGGTCTTGCATTTTTATTGCTTTGTTGTGCTATTTTTGCCATGTGGTTGTTTGCTGGAGGGCTTGGACATCTCCTTTGGGGATTCTCCTATGTTGCACTACATCAACTACTAATGGCATATCTTACATCAATTCCTAGAATGAAATGGAAATAAGTCTATATCTACATATTATATGATGCACAAGGATAATTTGTGAAGTTTTGGAAATTTATCATAATTAGTGAATTAGACCAAGCCAGTCTGTGATAAAGAGCTAACAAGGTTGACCAAACAAGTAATGATGATTTTTTACCCAATCTTGAGACAACTCTACAACTTTAACCAAGTAAGTAAATGGAAATGGATCATGATCAAGTTATTAGTGGTAAATGAGTTCATTCAAGATGAAAAAATATGGGGTACAAAGAATTTACTATGCCCTAATGTGATTTTAAAGGAATTTTTTTGAGTATTTAATGGGAAAACTTACTATTATACCTAGGGTTTTATAAGTAAATGATAGTTTTTAATAATATCACTAAAATTTTGGTGAAATTGGTGACTTCAATCGCTAAGAAGCGTATGATGAATTGTGTGCAGACATGAAACTAAAGGATGAGCACAAAAATTTGGAGACCAAGGGTGATGAAGACACAAACCACCACCAAAATGAATGCAACAGGGGAAAAGGGAAATATTATTATAAGTAAAATATGCTACTACATTCAGTACATGTAAATAGACCCAAAGACATGCCCTATGGGCTTACAATGGTCTGATCTTGGAGAAAATCCTCCTCATAGTATCTTCTCTCAAACTCTACCAAGAACTGCCTTTACAATGCCATTAATGTTCTTAAATAAACCCCAATTAGGTTTAGGTTAGGAATAAATTCTAGAATATTCTATTTGGCATCCAAAGCCTATTGATCTCAGATTGGTTTTGACATTTGAGTGTCAACACACTTAATCAATTTCCAAGATGATACTGAGTATAATATAGATGCCGAGCTATAGTATGTACCAAGCCAAAAATTCAATAGGTGCCAAGCAAGTATCAAGTGCTGAGTGATAAGTGATGCCAAGTCACTATAGGTCCCAAGTAGAGTATTAATGCTAAGTGAGACAAAGTTACTATAGATGCTGAGTGAGATAGAATTCCTATATGTGCCAAGCATTAGCAATCAACAAGTGCTGAGTAACACAAAATCAACATATGAGTTTGTGCCTTCACAAACTCAGATGTAAAGCATTTTTGAGCCAACTCAAGATGAATCTCAAAGATAAGATTGAATCTTTTTCATTCCCTATGTAATCAGCATGTAGCCAATAAGAAAAATGGAGAAGGGATGCAATCAATAGGAAAAGAAAAAGAATTGAACGAGAAAAGAAGGATGAATATTGATTGTAGATTCATACCTAACCCTAAGTCTTTGAAACATTTAAAAGGAGGATGAAACCCCATAATTCATGTGAGTGTAATAGAGATACATGGAATGTATGAGCAAGAGTTCATGGGAGAATGCTAGTGAAGTTCAGAATGGTGTAAAGACTTAGAGAAAGAGCAGCATTGCAGAATTCAGTTGGTTAGAATAGAGCATCAACACTTTGAGTAGAGATATATCAGATCAAGAAAGATTAGATCAGATTGAGCAGAGCAAGGATCTAGAATTAGCAATTAAATATTGTAAGTCATTAGGTCATCAGATTCTAATACTTTCTAGCCATTGTATTAGGAATTAAAATCCTATGATGATAGGTTGGTCTAATAGCCATGTTGTAATCCTTTCAACAAGGTGCTAAATCCTTTAACACGATAACATTCCAAGTGAGTGCTTGTAAATCCTTTAACCAAGTCACTTTTAATAGGGTGAAAAGCCTTTAATAGGGTAGGCCTTTCACAAGACAGACCATTGGAAGTGGTCAAACTTTGTAACCTTAAACAGTTACATATTGCTACAATGATAATTTGTGGGTGTCATCCCCACCCCAGTTTTACCTTCTCATTTTGGAGGGTTTCTAGGTGACCAAAATCTTGTGTTATCTATTTTCATGCATATATTTACTTTTATCTTAATTAGATATGGTAGATGCATGTGAATGATCTCAGCTAAAGGTTTTAAAAAGTTAAAGCTAGTTACCTTTGATTCACCCCCCCTCTTAGAAGTAAACCTTCCCACTTGTAAATTCCAATAGTTGGTATCAGAGCCTAGTTCTCACAAGGAGGAGCTTTAAAACTTGGAGAAAAGATCTAGAAATGGAAGTCTACAAACTGAGAAGGTCATAGAAAACTAGGTGATTGATATACAACTTGCTCTACATACTTCGGAAGAAGCCAGGGAAGAACTGGGAAAATCTTTAAAGAGAAGAAAGAGATTTCCATAGCTGAGAATGATACACAATACAAGGAGATTGACACCTCAAAATTGTTTGCAAATGGAGATTCCAAAGAGTTTGATGCAACAATAGCAGACCTAATGGAGAAGAATAGAGCTCAAGCAGAAGAGATCATAACTCTCAAGCTTGAACAAGAATCACAAGCCATGATGCTTTGTGAAGTGACTAAATAGAAGAAAAGAGCCATTGAAGATAAGGCTATGCTAGAGGATGACAAGCGAATCCTTTCCAATAGACTAGAAGAAAAGTCATTTGAGCTTGCAAGAATTTCAAACATTCAGCTAGACACTCTAAGTCAGATGTTTAATGCACATCATGAACTGAATGTCAAGGATATTGAAATCTCCACACTAAAGATGCAAAATGAACAACTAAAAAATGACTTGAAAAGAGAGAAGGAAATTGCAGAGAGCTTCAATAAACCTAATGAGGCCATCAAGTACTTTGAAAAGCTACTGAAATCATCAAGAGTGAACAATGATACTTCAGGACTAGGATACACCAGCACTGAAAAGGGAGAGTCATCCAAGGCTGTAGAAGAAAGAAGTGACAAAGGCAAGAACACTAAACCTACTTGTCATTTTTGTGGTAAAAAAGGACATACCTCTAATGTGTGCAGGAGCAAGAATGTCCATCAACATGACAAACCTAAGAATGTGGGTCACTGTCACAAGTGCAATAAGCAAGGACATCAAGAAGATGATTGTAGGACTAGGACTATCAGAACTCCAAGATTTGAAGGTCACTGCTACAATTGCAAGAAGTATGGACATAGAGATTTTGAGTGTAGATCAAAGCCTATGTGGACACCTGATCAGCTAGCAAGGGGGAATAATCATGGACATCACTACAATTAGGACTACAACACCAGGTATAACTACCATTACTATCAGGAATATGGACACATCCCTAAAAATTGCATAAGAACACATTTTAGTGGAAACTACAGTAGATGGCTCAGCCAAACTACATGCTTCATTTGTTTGAAGATTGGTCATATTAGTAGGAACTTCCCAACAAGGTCAAAGGCACCCAATTCAGAGTTCAACAAAAGAAAAGAGAAGGTAGATGTTGAACACATCAAAAGAGAAATGAATAAAACTTGGAAGAAGAAAGATGGGAGCAACACATCAAATGAAGGGATCACTTCACCTAAAAGGTCAAGTGGTCACACTTTATCCAACTAAGCAAAATAAGGTATGTGGGACTGATATACAAAGCTTTATCATACATTAGTTTCAAGACAAGTAAGTAATGAAAAAAAGAGATTAGCTTGAATAGAGATGCAAATTTAAAAAAAATAAATTCAAGATTTCATAAGTGTTACCGAGTTGCCTTTAGATGTGGAGTAAAATTCCAATACATGCCTAGTTGATTGCCAAAGTCAGTAGAAATTGAAAGATTATTTGTAATCGAGTTGGTAGTGGAAGCCAAGTGAAGAGAAATTTCAGTTGAAGCCAAGTGAGGGATACTTCAGTGGATGCCAAGTGGTAGAAAGACAATGGAAGTAGAGTAATGCAGAAATGCTTAAGAAGCCGAGTGGACAACTGTAAATGCACTAAGCATTAAATGCTGTAAAATAAAATATATGATCACATTTTGAACCATTTTTCTTCATTGTGAACAAAGAACAAAGATAAAGAAGAGTGCAAATTATTTCAAAGTAGAGAATCCAACATTTGAGCTGATTTTAATAGTGATTCAACACAGTTTCATCGATTCCGAGGTATTTACACTAGTGCCGAGCTACGTAGTTTTAAAATTCTTTATGTTTAAACCCTAGATAGAAGAAAATGGCCTCCAATTCTAGGAAACCATGGGAGAAAGAGCTGTTTGAGGTCCAACTTGTGTAAAAAAAAGTTAAACAACTAGATTTTTGGCCAATCCCTAAAGTGGCATACAAAAATGACCCAGTTGGAGCCCTATCTATTATTCTTCCTAAGGTAGTTATGGTCCATGATGTTAGGAGGTGCTACAACTGTAAGATTGGTGCTATTAGGGACATGGAAATGAGAGAAGCATATGATAGGTTGTGTGAAAATGAGGTTTTGAAGGAAGAATACCAAATTGTTGAAAGGAAGGGTTTGACTCATGCCCCTAGAATTCCCCACTATCTTTAAAACTGAATGGATCAGAATAGTGTTAAGCAGGATTCATGATGGAAGTTTATGGCTAGAAGATGGCCCAGTAAAAATAACAAAGAGGACTGTACATAGAGTAACAGGGTATCCAACCCTAGATCAGCCTAAGACCCTCAGAAGTGACTCTAAGGAAGCAATTGAGAAGAACATAGGAGAAAATGGAACAAGAGAGGAATGACTATAGATACTATCCAAGACCCTCTTGTTGACTTTATTGTTAGAGTCATTTCCCATAAGTTTTATTATTCCATCAGACCTAACAATGTACCTTGCATTGCAGTGGATGTTGGCTACAAATTAGTCAAAAAGGATCATACTTATGATCTTGCAGAATTGCAATTGCAACAAATCAATGAAAACCTAGGAGCAATAAGGAGAACCAAGGGAGCACAATGCAAATTTGGTGTAATTTTGATTTGTATATTCTTCTATGTATAAAATGAATTTCCATCTTTTGGTAAAGTTAGCTGAAAAACCAATAGGTCCATAATAGCTCAAGTAAATGAATATATTGAACAAATGGGAGCTAATTTTGAAACTCTTATGACAAGTTATTTTGAGGATTTCAAGAAGTCCATGAAATAGAGGCTAAGGATACTAGTTTCATTGGTAGAAAAACATGTAAATGATGTATGTTTTCTTGTAGATATTGATTATACCTACATACAAGTAGCCATACCAAGGGTTATATGGCTTAGACCTCTTGGATATGAGATAAACATAGATGAGGCATCTGCAGCTATAACTACATTATTAGCAGAAGAAATAGACAAGAGTTCACCACATTTTGGGACTTATGATGTGGTAAGATCAAAAATGGATATGGAGTTAAAGAAATCTTCCACATTGAAGAAAAAGGACAAACTTGTGAACAAGCTAAAAGCTAAATTTGGAGAAGGGGCAGTTGAAGCAAAAGAAGAAGAAGATGAAGAAGCTGAAGATGATGAAGAATAACAAGGCCAAGAGTCATTAGAATTAACCCAAGGAACGGGTAAGGATGCAAAAGAAGAAGAAGGTGTCGAGAAGGAAGCACCAAAGGAAGAACCTAAGAAGAGAAAGGCACAAAAACAACCTGCTACACAGCCCAAAGGGAAGAAGAAAGCAACTACGCTGAGCCCAACCAAGCCTACTACAAGGGCAAACACAAGGGCTACAACAAAGCTAGCTAAAGAACAAGAGAAAAAGAAAGCTACAGAGCAAGAAGGGCCTACAGAAAAGAAAAGAAGAAAATATGTGGCACCCCCAGAGTTAGATGAAGAGAAGACAAAATCTAACAATGAACAATTCAGAGTGGTAAGACACTCCACCAAATCTAACTTGGAAAATATTTGTGATAATATTAGGGATAATGTAGATCTATCAAGATTAAAAGATATTGATTTTAATAATTTGAGTAGAGAAGAGTAGAACATAGTGGAAGAGTTTGTCTGCATTGTGATGGCCAAGTTCAAGACTCCACTTGAATTGGACAATTCTATGCCTAAGGAGGTAAGCTCCATTGTTGAAAATAAATGGAATTATTGCCTAAACATGGAGAAGGAAATAAGGGAGACAACATTGGCTCGTGTAATGCCAGACCTTACAAAAGGTCAAATAAGCAAGGTTACTAAGAAACATGGGAGCAAATTTGAACCCAAATACAGAGGCTTCAACATTCTACAGAATAAGATTGAGGATGTTGTAAATAAATCCACACAAATGTGGAAATTGATTTATGGGCTAACTATTGTCAAAGAAGGACAAGAAGATCCCTTTGAGGGAAGGAATGATGATGAGGAAGGAGAGGAAAATGAGGAGGAAGATGGAGATAAATAGAAGGAAGAGGTAACAATGGATAAGTAGATACAAAAAGGTGATAAGGCAATAGCTGAGGAGCAACACCAAGAACAGAATATCCAAGACACACAATTGCCACCACCAATTCCTCCACATGAACCACCTACATTTGTAGAGAAGGTAATTGTAAAGGATGTTCCTAACACCTTAGGTTAGAACATTAATCCATTGAATATAAAGGATCTCAAGAAGATCCTTCACCAAACAACATTGCAATCACAATTATGCACAAATCCTATTTTGGTGAGTGTAGAAGAGTTACAAAAGGCTATAGCTGAAATAAATAAGGAGAAGGTGAATACACAAAACCACCTTCACAACCTCCTACAACTACAAGTGATCAACCTAAAGAGCAAGTGACACAAGACACAATTGCTAACGTTGATTCCACAGTGACAATAACTTCAACTGTCGAGGAGTCAACAAAGGAGTAGATAGGACAAAAGGATTCTACAACATAGAGACAAGGTGCACCTCCTCTAATCACCATAATTGATCAAGGCAGAAGCAAAAAAGAAAAGGAAGAGGAGAAAACCCTAAAGGAAAGAAAACAGGAGGCAATACAAACATTGGTTAATTTTCCTACTACAAGGACTCCTACTAAGCAACTGAGCACTGATGCAGTACCACTAAAAATTTTGACACTAGGCTCAAGCTCCACCAAGGTACCAAGGGTACTTCATTATGGAGACCTTTCACTTGATGAAGAAATAGTCATACCAAGTTATGACTACAAGACAATGAACTTAGCATAGATAAATGAAGTGCAAGAGGCACTTGAAAAGAAGAAAAAGAAAGAAATACTCATAAATGAGTATAGGCAGAGGCAAGCATTAATAGAAACCAGAGAAATCTTCCTTGATGCATTTAGCTTGCCAGTACTTGATGAAACAAAACCCATTATGGAGAAACTATCCAATATAGTGGACTAGGTACAAAATGAAGACCTTAATACCAATGTTAAATTATTGGAATGGTTTGAGAGGAAATTTCAAATGAAATTCAATGACAAAATATTTGGTGAAATAGCACTATCACAAGTGGAACTGGTTAAGAAGGTTAAAATAGTACTTGAGAACATATTCTTGTTGTACTCCAAACTGTGTGACTTCATATTTCACATAAGAGACTAGCTAGAGAATATTGAGCTTGGAGAGGAACCTTAAAATATCAAGCACATAGCTACCCAATGATCCAGCTCAAAGTGAGAAGCAATTTTCCACAATGCTTCACACTCAAAAGGAGTTAGCTATATTAACATAAAAAGAGGCTAATGTTAAGGCCAAATTAATACAGATTCAGTTTGCAATAACCCCACATCTAGAAGTATTGCATAAAGAAGTGGCCTATGCAGAGAATGTTTTGAAGAAAGATCCAAATCTTTCTACATTAAATGGCCTAGTACACCTTGCAGCAGAGACAACCATCCAGATCAAAGCATTGTAAATAACATTTGACAATTGGGATGCTTCTCTAAAGATGATAATGGAGGTAAATAAAACATTTTTGGCTAAGTATTTCATTCATTCTTAGGACCCTTTGACATAAGTATAAAAAAGGGGGAGATATTATGTAGATAAAAGGGGGAGATATAATAATTTGGGGGAGATAATAAATGAATACCTAAAGGGGGAGATATTCAAATTTTGAGTTTTGAGGAAAAATAAGGAACTATAGCCAAAATGATGCAATAACTACAAGGAGATGTGTGAAAGGGGGAGCAAAAACAAAGGGGGAGTAAAAATAGAGCAAATATAGACCAGAAATAGAGCAAATAGAAATAGAGGCAAAGGAATGATAAGGCAGATAATGGAAACAACATTAGAAAAATCCAACAAAAGGAATTTTGGATACAGAAATGGCACATCAGCTCAGGGGGAGTTACAAGTTTTTAAGATATATATAGTCTTCCACAAAATTTTGAACAAGTTTTTGAAGTTTTGTACATATGCCAAACAGAATGTGTATTATACTCATAGAGATTAGAGTCATAATGCTTAGTTAAGTGCTTTTGCCAGTCATGTCAAAGGGGGAGATTGTTCATCTCAAATTAGTTTTAACAATTGAGTGGCAACACACTTAATCAATTTCCAAGATGATGCCAAGTATAATACAAATACTGAGGTATAGCATTTGCCAAGCCAAAAATTCAATAGGTGCTGAGTGAACTTCAGGTGCCAAGCAAGTATCAAGTGTTGAGTGATAAGTGATATTGAGTCATTATAGGTGCTGAGCAGAGTATTGATGCCAAGTGAGATAGAGTTACTATAGATGTCGAGTGAGACATAATTCCTATATGTGCCAAGCATCAACAATCAACAAGTGTTGAGTAACACAAAATCAACATATGAGTTTGTACCTTCAAAAACTCAGATGTAAAGCATTTTTGTTGAGCTGACTCAGGATGAATCTCAAAGATAAGATCGAATCTTTTGCATTCCCTATGTAATCACATGCAGCCAATAAGAAAAATAGAGAAGCCATGCAACCAATAGGAAAAGTGAAAGAATTGAGTAGGAAAAGAAGGATGAATATTGATCGTAGATTCATACCTAACCCTAAGTCTTCGAGACCTTTAAAAGGAGGATGAAACCCCATAATTCATGAAGTGTAAGAGAGATATATGGAATGTATGAGTAAGAGTTTATGGGAGAATGCTAGAAAAGTTCAAAAGGGTGTAAAGACTTAGAGAAAGAGAAACATTGGAAAATTGAGTTGGTTAGAATAGAGCATCAACACTTTGAGCAAAGCCATATCATATCAGGAAGGATAAGATCAGATTGAGCAGAACAAGGATCTGGAATCAGCAATTAAAGATTGTAATTCATCAGGTCATCAAATTCTAATACTTTCTAGCCATTGTATTAGGAATACACAACCATGTTGTAATCCTTTCAGCAATGTTCTAAATCCTTTAACATGGTAACATTCCAAGTGAGTGTTTGTAAATCCTTTAACCAGGTCACTTTTAATAGGGTGAAAAGCCTTTAATAGGGCAGGCCTTTCACAAGGCAGATCATTGGAAGTGGTCAAACTTTGTAACCTTAAATAGTTACATATTGCTATAGTGATAATTTGTGGGTGCCATCCCCACCCCAATTTTACCTTCTCATTTTGGAGGGTTTTTGGGTGACCAAAACCTTGTGTTATCTATTTTCTTGCATTACTTTACTTTTATGTTAATTAGATATGGTAGATGCATGTGAATGGTCTCAGCTAAAAGTTTTAAAAGGTTAAAGATAGTTACTTTTGATTCACCCCCCCTTTTAGAAGTAAACCTTCCCACTTGTAAATTCCAACACCACCAAAATAGAAGGTTCTAGAAATCACGTTAGAAGCTAGTATAAAATTAGAAGAATCTAGACATGATAGTCCAACTTCTGGGAGGCATAACTTTTGATTTGGGACTTGATTAACAAATTATTTACATTTATGGAAATCTCTTGAAGTGCTCTATAGCCCTATGGAGAGCTTTTCTTGTCCCCCATTGTTCGGGCCCATATGAGGTCATTTAATACCTCAAATCTAACTCAAAAGCACTCTTAGGAGGTTTCTAGGCAACTTAAAACTATAATAACTTTCAAACCATAAAGCCTTTTGACCTATTTTTTTTCTATAGTGTTTTAAATTACAAATATAATCATCCCTCAAACTTACACCCTCTAACTCATCATAATTATGGCTCAATTACAAAATAACCCATTTTCTACATTGATACGTATCCCAAGGTGCTCAAAAACTCTAACCCATAAAACCAATAGTGGAACTATGAGAGTTGGAGTCTTTATTTGAACCAAATGGGTATCTAGAAATGAAAATACTTTAAACAGAAACTAACAGTAAGCATATTTTTTTTCAGTGATACGAGATTTCCCTTACACCACTGGATGCTTCTGCATCAAAAGGTCTCACACATGCCCTGCATTTCATGAAGGAATTCAAATATGACTAGATCTATGTTGTTTTGAGTATGTTCATGACATGAAGATGTGGTTAGATGAGCCAATCAAAGTAACAAGGGATGTTTATGGTGAGAGGATACCCAATTATAGATAGAGTGAAGACATTTTGAACTCCACCAAGAACATAAATTGATGAACACATCAAATTACAATGGGACAATGGAGGTCAAAAAGTGAGTACAATTAAGGATTCAAAAATAAAATTTGGTGAGTATGTCGTAGTATGCATGATATTTTAGTTGATAGACCAAACATCGTTCCTTATATGGCAGTTGATTTAGGTTATAAAATTCTAAAGAAGGGTCATAAGTGTGACATTGCTGAGCTACAATTGAGGAAACTAACATAAAACATGAGGACTATTTGGGTTGCAAGTTCCAATACTTACAAATTCAGCTCATTAATTCTATGTATTGTACTTTATTTGCAAAATTATTTTCCCTCTATTGGTCAAATAAACTGAAGAATGAACACTCATCATTTATCAAATCAATGATTTCATTCAGATACCAGGAGAAATTTTTGATAGTGTAATGATTGAATATTTTGAGAATTTCAAAGAAAGGATGCATCAAAGGTTCAAGATTCCTCCATAATTGGTTGACCAATATCATGATGATATATGCTTTCTAGTTGATATTGATAACACAATGGTGAAAGATGTTATTCGTAGGGTTGCATGGCTTGCACCTATGGACTATGATATCAATATATATTAGGCTAAAAAACCTATTGAAGCTCCATTGAATGAGCTGGTTGATGAGAATGCATATCCATTTGGAACTTATGAACAAGAAAGGGAAAAGACTAAGATTAACATCATTACTTCCAATATATTCAAGAAAACTAATAAGATTATTGATAATTTGCAGAGCCAACTTTGTATAGGAGATGATAATCAACCTTTAATAATCATAAAAGGAAAAGGTGAAAGATATTGATGTTGAAGAGAATAAAGGTAGGGCTATTATTATTGCCAAGCCATACACCAAGTAAGGTAAAAAATAGACCTTTGACAATGTCAATAAGTCAAAGAACACAAGGTCAAGGACATGTGCAACACAAATTTATACACCCCTTTGAGAAAGGATATAGTAAACATTACCAATCCCTCACAACCACAATTAATGTATCAAAAGAGGAAAGAGCTACCCAAGTCTTCAAGAAAACCTGTAAAGATACCTACTCAAAGGAGAAGAAAATTAATTTTGAAAGTTGATGATGATGAAGCTAAGGACAAAAAGAGGACAAAGTCAGATGAAAAAGGACATTCAAGAGTTTATGTGCCTAAAAGACCCAAAACCATTGATGAAATAATTGAGAGCATCAAGAATGGTAGAGGTTTCTCTACTTTCAAATACTATAAGTATGAATCCATAAGTGAAGAGGACAAGAAAAAGGTTGAAGATGCAATGATTTTTATGATGACAAGGATCAAGTATACACCATTAGAAATAGGAAACTAAATACCTGATGAGGAAGAACATTGGCTACTTTTAAGCTATAAGATCAAAAGGAAATAGAACAACATGTTAATGTTGCACCAAGACAATAAGAGGAAAAGCCTCAAAAGCCATAGTTGCAAATTGCTATAGTTCTTAGTATTTCTTAAGGAGAATAGAACGAAAAGAAGGAAGAATAAATAAGATGAATTGAGGAACCAAAAAAATCAAATTAGGAGATCACAGATCTTGTACCAT
This sequence comes from Cupressus sempervirens, assembly GCA_028749045.1. Lineage (NCBI taxonomy): Eukaryota > Viridiplantae > Streptophyta > Pinopsida > Cupressales > Cupressaceae > Cupressus > Cupressus sempervirens. The sequence continues at coordinate 509,223,029 of CM053788.1, read as the reverse complement.
TGAGAGTCTCATCGATTACCAATCATACATACTTGAAAGGAAAGAAGAAGAAGAAGAAGAAAAAAAAGAAGAAGAAAAAGAAGAAGAAAGAGACTCAAGCATTCAGGTCTAAACCAGTAACATTAGAAGAGGATGTTTTCATACCTAACTAGGATCTGAATACATTGGATGGTGATTGAATAACAATTTATACACCAAGCTTTGTGAGAGGAAGAAAGAGAAAGAAAGATTGAGGACAGAACACAAGCATAGAAAAGTTCTTCATGATGTAAAAGATACATTACTAGAAGATGTGGAAAATATTTCTCTAAAAGAAAAGGCACCTATATTGGATCTATACAACTAGTTAATAGGCTTAATGATCCATATATATAGATACTCAATCAAAATTACTGCAAAGGAATGAAAATAAATTTAAGAATAAATTGGAGAAAGTTTCAATTGACATTTCTATTCAACAAATAGCATTATCCACATATGTTACTGATTTGGAAGGGATTATACAAAATTTTATTGCTATTTCAAAAATTGTGTGATATTCTCTCTATTACCAATGAAGTAAAGGATAAACTACAGAAGATCAATGATGATACGAAGGCTAGTGTTGATGCACTCATAGAAGAACCAAGAACCTCTTCAACACATTATTCCTAAGTGAAATACCTTAAAGGACTTTAATGAGATATATTACAAGAGGTGAAAAATATACAAACCAAGATCAATAAAACCCAATAATTGTTATTACCTCATCTGGAGGTTATGTAAAAACATCTCAATATTGCTAAAGATCTTATTGCTCCCCCAAGTCTTTCTGTTGCATAACACATGACCAAACTAGTAGAGAAGTTTTGCATTGGGAAGAAAACACTTGAAATGATCTAGACAAATTGGAACAACACCATGATAGTCATTTTGAATAATCACAAAGAATTTATTGATTACTTTGGATTACATCCAAAGTAAGTATTTTTAATTTTTAAGCTATTTTGACATCAGTGTTAAGAAAGAAGAATATTATGTTTTTATTTATAGAGTTATAAGGGGTTGATGTAATACAAACACAATAATTTTGAAAAAAATAATGTCTACAAAGGAAGTATATGTATAGGGGGAGTTTTATTTATTCTGTACATAATGTTTTTGCCACTAATGTCAAAGGGGGAGAATGCTATTCCATATATTATCATATTCCCAATTAGTGTCAAAAGCCAAATGATCAAGCTACTATATTTACCAAGCGATGAAGAAGGAAATGAATGAGTTCAATATTTATACCCAAGTTCAATATTTACCAAGTCAGAAGAAATAATCAAGTCAGAATATATAATCAATCTAAACAAAGTATACTAAGCAAAGAGACTACTGAGCTACATAGTTGTAATTGAGCAAAGTATTTACCAAGTGACAACATGAAGAACACAATATTTTCTAAGTAACACAGAAGCTACATCAAAGTATGATTTGGCACAAAATCTTATGAGACATGATCATACTGAGTGGAAAAATGGTTTACATAGTTTGAGGCAAAGATTTGCAATGATTTCTTGAAGAATGTGAATTGATTATTTGATGATTTTGAGGCTAGAAAGAGAAATGAAAATAAAGAACAGAAAAGGATTAAAATTTTGGATGGTTCTAGATCATTAATTTTGATTAGAGAATTATTTTGGAAAGTTCCCAAACCATAATTAGGTCATAAATCAAAAAGGAAAAAAAAAAAACTATTAAAGGACATATCTACAACTATTTTAGAGTTGTTGAAAAGGTTATTAAGGTTGTTGTTGCTGCTAAGAGAAGTATTGAAGTGAGAAAAGGAAAGAGTACAATAGAGCAAAGGTATTGAACACATTCAAAGGTCATAGATTCAAGTAGTATAGAGAGGAATTGTAGATCTATCAAAAAAGGTGATATAACATTGATTGGAAGGATCTAAATTACTAGTAGAATTTTGGCAAATAAGTGCCCACATGACTAATTTTTTTTTTTCATAAGATTAAAATTTTGAGTCACATGACTAAAAGTGATCAAATTCTAATAATATTTTGCAATTTATAAGTCTAAGTGGCTAAATAAATGACTAATCTGGTCATTAGATAAAATCACAAGGTTAGACAAATATATGTGACAAAATAAATGATCAAATAAATGACTAAATGATTGGTCACTAATAATTAGTCATCCAAAAAAATGATTAAATGAACTATTTATAATTTTTTTAATAATATTAATACATTCTTTAACCTTGTTATAACTTTTATTGTTGAATGATGGATATTTTGTCCTATCAATACATCATTATATCCTTTAACTTCCTCAAATTTCCTCTCAACTAATATTGAACTACAAATGAACTCAAAATCACCCCAATCTATAGTCAAACTCCTCATAATCTATCTATAAACTCCTCAAAATCTATCTATGAACTCCTCAAATTTAATTTATACATTAAATAACTCAAGTGAAAGTTATTTAGTTATAATAGAACATTTCATCTTACTAAAAAGAATGACCGATTTCTATCATTAGATAATTTGCATTAGTATTAATTTAAAATGTATAAGACAACATGCACATATTATATTATATCTTAAAGATGAAAGAAAATGTTGTCCTTCACCTAAGAAAAATGCACTAAAAATCTAAATAACCCCTTCCATGCAAAATAAATTGAAAAGAACCTAAAGTGCAAGAAACCTTCTATTTGCATATACAAAAATAACTAATCATTTTTTATTCAATAAATTTCAACCACTAATTATTTTTATTTACAAAATTAGACCATAAAAGCACCTCCTTTAATTGTATTATATTATTTCCCTATTATTACATTCAAAATATTTAATAGGTAGTGAATTCCATTGTTTAATAAATATTGAAAATATAAAAGAATAATGTAATAAGATTAATATAATATATTTTAAATTTAACTTACATTTATCAAATATTATAAGCTTATGAACTCATAGCCCATTTTTTTTTTGGAATTGAAGTGAAATCGATAGGGACAAATTTAAAAAAATGACAATATATGCTAATTTGCTCCAAAATGAGTCTTTATGAATTTCCCCACAAGAAGTGGAATTGGAATTAAATAAAATTTGTAATTTCATTATTCCATTCAACAAATCCAATCGTGAATCAACTAATCCAATATCTTTGATATAAGACACTAATGGCAACAAAACATGCCCATTTCTCTTCTTATCTCACCTATAATATGTATTTTGAATATTTATATGTTCGTATAGGATATGCCATCTAGTAATTGAATTAAAAATATTACAATTTTTTTTTTAAACATCTCATAAAAGTATTCAAGATTTAATATTATATATTGATTTATTTATGTTCTTGGAATATATAATGCAAATTAAAGTTTGTAATAACCAAAATTTCTAATTATAAAAAATATTTTGATTATAAATTACAAATTTAATTCTTATTACAAATTTCTAACAACCACATTTTTAATTGTAAAACAAATATTTTGATTATAATTACTAAACATATAGTAAAGTTTTAATTTTGAAAATCAACTTACGATTTTATGTTATTGTTGGATTATTTAATTTGTTGATTTAATTGGTATATTCTATAATTTCATAATAAATAAAATTTTAAAAAGTAAGATTTCCTTTTCATATTTAAAAATCAACTTCAAATTTTATATAAATCTTAAAAAAATTATATTTTAATTAATGTCAATAAGCTTTCTACAATGGCAGAATAGGTGGAGTGGGATGGTGTGAGTGTGTTAATGTTAACTTTTATTCTTCTAGGTTAAATTTGACAACCATCTACATGTCAAAAGTTTAAATCTTATTATAAACAAAATATACTTTTAAAAATAATTTTAATAAATACTACATAAAATGTTTGTTTAAATTATAATATTTGAGGTATAAATCATCCATTTAAAAAAAATTTAAAATAAAAAGCTAAATAAATGGAGATAAAGGATTTTTTTTTAATGTAGTAAATTAAATTATAATTATTTTGTAGTGGATATCTATGGACATTTCTTTAAATAGATTTATTTAAGATATCTATACTGGTTATATTTTATTGTTAAAAAATAATTTTATTTTAAATATTTTACAATTTAAAACTTTTCAGTGATTTATTTTATGTTGTTTTAATGCTTTTTATTAACATGTCATTTGAATTATAAAAAATTAAAATTAAAATTTTAAAATTTATATCTATTATAAATTAAAAACGATTCTCAAATTTGTTTATAGATTTGAAGTTGTGATTTAAAATAAGCCCATTTAAAGTACATATTTATTTATTATTTTTAAGATTATGGGTATACCTTTGTCAATAAGTAAACAAGAGACACAGTGTGTCAAAGTTCCTCCAACAATTGGAAAAGAATGAAAATGGAGATTTATAGGTAGAAAGGAAGGATATACAGAGAGAGCTAAAAAAGAGAATGATATGTTATTATAAGGACAAGTAAAGGTAGAATGATAGCGATAGTTAAAGGGAATTTAAAAAATATTAATAATTATATTATTTTGAGAAATATATAAATAACAATAGAAATTATATTATATGAATGAACTATTCATTTCTACCAATTCAATTATAAGTTTAATTCAAACTATCAAAATATCTAATTAGTTTTAGGGGTAGTATTAGTTTTACAATTTGTAAAATGGTATTAAAAAATTAGAGTAAGATTGTAAAATAGTAGCTAGTAAAATATAGTGTAAACTTAAACAAAATAACATTTTTCAAATGACAAAAATAAACATCAATGTAAAACTAATTAATATATTTAAAATAAGAAATATAAAACATTTAACTCTATATTTAAACTTGGGAAGAAAAATAGATAGTGATACTTAATATTGATTAGACATTCATTTGTGAGGTGGAAGATAAAAATGATTATTCTTTTGAAAAGTTAATACATTAAGATAAAGTTGTAATTAATACATTCATTAATACATGATAGACTTGTTAGAAAATATTTGTATTTTCTTAGAGATCACAAAAATAAACATCAATGTAGAACTAATAAATATATTTAAAATAAGAACTATAAAACATTTAACTCTATATTTGAACTTGGCAAGAAAAACAGAGAGTGATAATTAATATTGATTAGACATTCATTTGTGAGGTGGAAGATAAAAATGATTATTTTTTAAAAAAGGTAATCCACTCGTCATAAATGTGGAAAAGATTTGTAATTAATGCATTCATGCATGATAGACATGTTAGAAAATATTTGTATTTTTCTTGGAAAAAATTGAATTTTCTCTCTACCAAAAATAGTGTGGTCCAATAGAATGAATGAAAAATGTGATTTATGAAATAATAAAAAATTAGAAAAAATATAAACATTTCCAATTTCTTTGTATGAGTTGATTGGTCAATTGAATCCAATGATTCCCAAACTAATAATAGTATTTTTAAGGAGATATTTAGGATGAAATAAAACCCTAAATCACAGTCCTCACATTTCTTGCACTTTGAAGTCTGGAAGCTCTTCTCTACCACTGGTTGTCCATGGGAGATGAGGACTGAACAGAACCCAAATCTAAACCTTGTATGCTCAATTAGGAGATGGGGATTTTCTTTAAATTCCATATTCAGCTTGTATGAAGTTTTTCGAGATATTTCCAGTGAAATTATTTAAGTTTTTAATATGTCCATTAAATAAGACTTTGAGATATTCTCTTGATTTGACAGGTAATAGCTCCTTTATGTCACTAGCACTCTGAAAATATGGCCCTTTTAAAGAATAACCCAACAATTACTCATGCTTGAGCTCTTTGTTCCATAATAATTTTCCCTTTGTGCACTTTTTTCTTAAAGTGCTGTTTATGATTGAAGGTTTTCTTGGATATATAGTTGGCAATAACTTGTGCATGTAAATGCTATCTCTTATAGACAATAAAATAAATGCGACTCTTTCTATAAAAATTATAGAAAGATTATAAAAATATTATAAATATTATAATCCATGTATTTATAAATAGATTTATAAAAATAAAATATTTTTATAAATATTTAAGCCGATAGGCTTTATGTGGGAGCTTTGCTCCCGAATTTTGACTTTATGACATAAAAGTTGTAAGACCAACTAGATTTTTAATTTTCTAATTGAATTTCTGATGATAATCTTAAAAATCTAAATTTTGGGATTTAAAAAAAAACCTCAAGTGCAACTTTCTATTATGTTAAAAATCTAAATTTTAGGATTTCTTTTTAAAAATGCAAGTGCAACTTTCTATTATGTTAAAATTCTAAATTTTAGGATTTAAATTTAAAAAAAAAAAAATGCAAGTGCAACTTTCTGTTATGTTAAGATCAACAATTGGTGTTAACATTGTTACTTCTCTGGCATCGATATGCATTGTTATGTATAGACAAAGAAGACACCAAATGAATTCACACCCATTAGGCACTAAGAGAGATTCATTCAAAACAATGTTCTTTTGTAGATTCTCTTCTGATATATACCTCTTGTCACCTATCTTTATTATGTTTTGTCAACAATACTATAGATGGACATTTAATATTGGTCATGGTAGCAGACCCTTAAGTTGCAGGTCATTCAATGTGCTGGAGATGAAGACAACCACATCCAATTTCAGCCAAAAGATTCAATTTCGGCTTCAATTCCTTAATCTTTTCTTTGACTTTTGATTTCCTCTTGTATAATATTCTTGAGTTTTTACTATCAAATTAGGGGGCCTAAATACTTTTTGAATGAAAATTGTTGCTCTTTCAAGCCAAATGTAACCAGTCCGACTAGTGATTGAGGAAAAACTAGTAGTGATTAGAAATCTAAAATATTCATTTTACTTCAAACTTCTCTTCCCGTATAATGATTCTTAAGAGACTAGAGAGATTAATTCTTCTTAATATTTATATGAATAGCTTCCTTAAATATTTCCTTTTGCTTTTGTTTCTTGTGGGAAATTATTCAGTTTTTACTATTTGATGGCGATACTTATATGCTTCACAAATTCAGAAAATATAATTAATTTGTATGACATTAAGTTAATTTTTTACTACATATATAAATGATAGATTTTGACAAATAATTTAATGATTTTGAATTATGTAAACTTGCCCTCACTTAAGCTATTAAATTGTAAAAGCTTGAATTTCAAACATAAAAGCTTTCAGATATTAAAGTGACATATTGAAGCTTATAATTATTTATAGGTAACAACCTTTTAAAGCTATGGTTGAAGCTTTATTTTTTTTAAAGTGTGTTTCTTGGAAAAATATATTTTAAATATGAATTTGTATATATTATTCAACTATTCTTTGAAGATTGCAATTTATTTTACATAGAAATTATATTTTAAATAAGTAATGTGATCTTAAATGTTGATGGCACAAAATTTATACATTTAAATTATTATAATTTTTGGTGGGAAAATTGTGAATTTATAATTGTTGCATGGGAAAATTGTGAATAGCTTATCTTAATTTTATTTTCTAAACATGTAGCTTTTTTTGTTTTTTTTCCAAACTTTTGATGTTATGGAAATGAAATATTTTCAAGATTTACATACTATTTTGCAAGTTAAAATCCTATTATAAAATAGGTTACTCCTATCAGCTTAACGTTGCATGTACAAAAACTTGCAACTGCTAGTTTTATTTGTATCTCTTTGTATGTAATTATTTATATTTTTGCGTAAGATGTGCCACTTGTGGTTTGGTTTTTCTCTAGAAGATGTTATAAACAAAAAATCCCTTATATTTATGACTTCCTTCAAATTTCTTTAGGGCATGAATATTTTCATTTTCACAAAATGACCAAAGGAAAAAAAGAAAACTTTGTGTTTCCTGTGTACTTTTAATTCAATTGACAAATGTCTACTATTTTTCATCACTACCATCCATGGCTATTGAGATTATGGAATTTGCTTTGTAAACTAGATCTTTCTAATGTGAAATTCACCACCATCTTATTGTATTGTGCATTGGAATTTTTGAGGTCCTTTTTCAATGTATGGTTTGTTTGTACTAGGTATCCATGTTCAGCATACGACTGCCAATAATTTTATTATTATTATCCATTCAAATACTTTAAATGGACTTTTCCTTGACTATTCTTTCAATGTACTTTTATTAAACAACTCACTGTCCCAACATAATTGCTATCAAGATCATTCCTTTCTATCTAGTGACCCAATTCTTCCAATAACGACCTTGATATTTCTTTAGATTTATCAAGTACAATTTAGAAGGAAAAATCATGTTCCTTCAAACCTCCTTAGATTCATTTTATATTAGAAAGAAGAATGAACCCTTGCTAACAAGTAATTTTTTTACTCTAATTATAGATGTTTTTGAAATATAAAGTGACCAAAACTAGGGGGTCAACCCTTTAAAGAAAAAAGCTGGTAACCAGCACATTACCAACAATGTCCAACAATAAGCAAAAAACTAACTAAAACTTCAAAAAACCAAAGAGTCTTCAACTAGAAACTAAACAACATAATACTAGGAACAACTAAACTAAAAAGCCCAAAAGATTTAATACTACTGAAGTTCATCCAGATAATTGTTGGCATAATAGGCAAACACCAAGTCTTAATTACAGTTGGATATCAGCAAAACCAAAAGCAATAGATAAACATAAAAGTCTTGGATCCAAGATCCCATTAAACTAATTACAGATGTTGGGGCAATTATGGTGACTATTTTTTTCTTGTGTAGTAAAACATTAGATTTTGAAATATCTATGTAGAAGCTTTGATTTATGGTCTCACCCATATGATATTTAATAGATTACCAAAATTTTTAATGATAATTTCTCACCTTCAAAGTTTCTACATAAAAAAAAATCATCTAGGCTATCCATTTTAAGCTTATATTTCACTAAAATCGATAGTGGAGATCCCAATATCCATTTTAGAAGTGCTGATTTTTTCATTTGTCATGTACTGTGTTATTGGCTTTGTATTGGAAGTTAATAGGTAAGTATTTACTATTTTAAATAGTTGTTTCATAAGAAATGCTTATGCAAAAGAATCTAATTGATCTACATATAAGATTTTATTACAATTTATTACTTCTATGTGAATAAACACTGATTAATAAGTAATAAGGATTACTTCATAAATTATTCACCACTTTCATAATACTTTACTAAAGTGATTTTTTTCATGACTAACATTCCATCTTTAGAACAAAATGAATAGAATGATTAGATCTCTCAATTATTTATGCTTATCCACTTAAGTTTTTGGTTATCTTAATTTGAATAGAGCAATAAAATAATTATATTCATGATGATTTTAAGGACTATAGAGAACAAAAAGTACCATGAGAGTGAGAGATAATTTTTGATTATGCAATCTATTTTTTACAACCTGATTCTAGTTTTGTATCCACCTACTTTTCTCTAATTGTAAGATCTACTGTGGGATATAGGAAGGGAGATTACAAGCAGACACTCACCACATCGCCTCTACAACTGATCTATCTCCTCAATAAACATTCCTTGGTCAGATTAAATATTGGTCACCTCATTTTGTAATTTTGTTTCTTGTGTTGCCTATTTTAGTTAATGACTGATAGAGTGACCAATGCCCATTTGTCTTTTTTCCTCTTCTTTTAGTGAGCTTGATTGAAACACTTTATATATCTTTTTTGTTGTTGTTGTGTTCATAGAGTTAGAGAAAAACACAAGCAGATGTAAATAATCAAATGAATTACAAATGATTCCTATGGAAGGAAATGCTTTTATAGAAGAACTTTCATCATTATCAAAACACATTGCATGGCTTCACTGGGCAAGTTTTCCCTAAAGAAATCTTCCATCATGGATTCCATTAAACAACCTAAGGGTTTTAGAGCTCAGTGAAGCTCAAAATTTTGAACAATTGTGGAAGGATAATGTAAATGTAAGTATTTTTAAAGAGTTTCCAACAATTGGAAGAAGATTATATCAAAGCTTATTTATAGCTCATCATTTTCTGAGTTGCATTAAGTAATATAATGGTTGTCTATAGTCTCCTTTGCAATTCAGAGGGCTTATCTTAAATGAATCCCATTAGTTGCAATGGCTTCCAAGCTCGATAAGATGTCTACAACATCTAAAAAGCTTGTCTCTAAGTTTCATGGAAGGAATTTTCCAAAAAACCTACGACCTTAGACCACTGGAGAGTTTTCTTTTACACTCTCCAAATCTATCTTCATTATCTACTAGTTTTTGTTAATTTAATAAGCTTATGAAATTTAAATTTTAATCTTTACATGAAGTTGACTAGGGTGCCTAATTATTTTAGTCAATTAATACATCTTGAAGTTCTAAACATAAAAAGTTGGGAATTGTCTTCACTTTAAACATGAAAAATAAGTTTCTATATAAGAGATCATTTTTGACTACTTTTTCATCATTGTAGTAGTTTCTAAATCCTTGTAATAGGTGGACCTAATAGTCTTTTATGTAAATTTATTAATAGAGTACACACTTAAAGAGTGTTGTAAAATCCTCAAGAAAGATAGATCCTAGAAGATATTGTATACTCTTTACAAAGTAAGTCACCAGAAGTGACAAAACATTGTATCCCTATCAAGACACCCTCTTACTACAGTAGTGATGGATTTGTGGGTACCATCTCTACCTTATTTTTCCCTTTGACCAAGGGTTTCTATGATACCAAATGATTTTTTTATGTGATATGAGTTTATGGTTGATGTATGTTGAATTAGTTATTTTAATTTCTTTTACAAGTAATGTGGTAAAAGTTTAGTGATTACCGAGTGACAGAGGAAGAAAGGAGAGTATTAAGTTTTGTTTAAGTGTAAAATTTTTTGAGGATACCAATTAAATCCCCCCTCTCAATATCCCACCTTTCCTAATATTCCAAAAATATCTTGTGGAAACCTAATTAGGGTAAAAAAAACAGCATGAGAATGAAACTCACAAATTGTGTACTCTTTTTTGGAATATGCTCTGTTAGGAGCTTTCCTGGTTAAGGGTTACAACAACATTGTTAGGTGCTACCTATTTAAGGGATTTCCCTACATATCTATTGAAGTTTTATATTCTACAATGAGCAACCTTGTTAGAGGATTTTAAACACTCTTTTGAGAATGTCGCCTGGTTAGAGGATTTTACAATAGGACTTGTAAGAATATACTTGATTAAGGGATTTTTATGCTACAATGGTTAGAGAGTACATATAATAAATGATTTATAATTTGCACTACCTCTTATATATTAGATCTAATAAAGATTTGTAATTCAACAACATACCATACTCTATCCTCTAGCTTGATTGCACTCAATATAGTAACTTTTTTTAATGATCATAAACTTCTCTAACTTCACATTTCACCCATAACCATCCTACTAACTTCTTTGTTTTCCCTTAAGTATAATTTTTAAGTAATCATAAAACCCTAAACCTAAATGTAAGGATCCAATATTTTAAAGATGAATATGTCCATTCATTTTTTGTTTTCTCTTGACTACATCATCTTGCATTTGATCTTTTCCATAGAAAATTTTACAACTCTATAAGCCATTTTGACCTTGTAGAAACTTCTTGAAGAATCTTCCTCAAACATTTTTGCTTGATATTTGAGTCATCAATTCTTTCCTTAAATCACACATCGACCTTTCAACTATCTAATTAAAATCATCAATCCCAATCATAATTTGAATATTATGATTGCGACATGAATCTTCACTAATTGTTCCATGTTCACCAATAATAATTCTTTGTTTACCTATTCACTCATTTATTTATTTATACCTATATGATTTCCCATTTACTAATAAGCCTTAGCTTACCAATAAGACCTTGTGTACCTATTCAGCTGTCTAGTTCACTTGTTTACCTTTTCATGTCAACATCATTTCCAACTTATCAAACTACCTTCACCTATATACATTATATGGTTTTATATTAATCATATCACCATAACATCATAATGAATCACATCCAACAATAAATTCAATTAATTCCTTATATAACTAAAGAAACATTCAAATCATTCAATGGTTCAACATTGATTATCTCACTAGTTACCCTATTTGATTCCTTTCCTCAACAACTTACTCAATTCATCACATAAATGGGCTCTACCATAAAATTAGCATAATAACACATCACTTAACTTTTTTGTATGATAGAAACACTTAATTAATTATTGTATTCACTCTTTTTATCTAATGAATATGTGGTAACATGTTAAAACACTTAGACAAATAGTTGACATTAATGAAAAGATATAACCGGTTATCCTATCATCAAACAATGTTCTAGTCTTCATCAAATCATCATCAAAATTATCCTCATCAATTGACTCTTCCAATCATCATGATTAATTAGTTATACCAACAATCCCCCTTTGGCATTGATGACAACACTATTGATACTATAGACATAAGTGGAAATATTTTCCTTTGTACTCTACCTAAGCTCCTTCTTCATCCTTTATTACCATCCTCTGATTAATTAATTTCTAAATAATATTCCCCATGTGGATAATTTTGTTCTTCTATTTTGAATTCCTATCCTTACTTGCTTTCCCTCCTTTATTGTTTAGTTTGTGCTTACCTATTCTCCTAATTCTCTATTATGTAATTTTTGTCTATGGACATCTTTGTCTCTTTAACTCCTATCTATGAATATTATCTCCCCCTTTGGTGATAATGCCAAAGGTAATATATGACTTTGTGCATTCTCCTTACCATCTTTCTTCTATCTTCTAATGTATTCTACATGACCTCTTTCTTTAGCTGTTTAGACTTCTCCCTTTGTGGAGTAGTCCACCTATACATCAATTCATGCTTTCAATCTTCTATATTATGCATATGAATATTGGAAATATAAGATGATTAATTGAGAGGGGAGGGGTGAATCAGTTACCATTAAAAAAATTCCAAATACCCTAGATTCCAATACAAACATCTTATTAACTCAAATCCTTGCACATCTCAGTTAGAACTAGATATTAACTGTAGCTTGGTTAACACAAAAATCTTGAGATATTAATGTGTATTAGCCTTTAGTAACTTAGTTGTAGAAAGATAAAGCAGTATGAAAATAACATGAACACATGAGACACTAAGATTTAATGTGGAAACCCAATTTGGGAAAACCACTAATGCAACTAGTTACAACTTTTCACTCTTCTAAAGTGAGCCCTGTTAGAAGCCAACCTAGTTACAAGTTACAAAACACACTGTTAGGTGTGACCAACCCAAATTTTGTATCTTAAAGGAAAGCTATGGGTCATTCCCCTATTTGATGCTCACTAGAGTATAGATTAGTGATGCATCAACCTAACTACATTGAAGATCTATCAAGTTGATGAAAAGAAGTCAAAACTCATTAAATATGAATGAGTATATTAGGTACATTATAAATTCATTGTATAAATTCTTTGGCATTTGATGTCAAAGAGGGAGAGATTGAATATGTCATGTTCATATCAAAAGAATTGAGGGAGATTGATTTCATGAATCAGAGGAAGAAACTTGTATATCAGTAAGAGGGAAAACTTGTTCAGATGGAGTCTGAAGATAAGATTTTATAATATCCTTAGTTTCATTTTGATTCTTCATCCATGAGAACTACCTCTAAGATTCTCCCTCTAACATCTTATCTTTATACTTCATCTAATCAAGTTCTCCCTCTTGTTGATATACAAGTTTCTTCCTCTGATTCTTGAAATCAATCTCCCTAAATTATTTTGATATGAACAAGACATATTAAATCTCTCCCTCTTTGACATCAAATTCAAAATACTTCATACAATGAATTTATAATGTACCAAATGTACTAATTCATATGTAATGAGCTCTGACTTCTTTGTATTAACTTGATAGATTTTCAATGTAGTTAGGTTGATGCATCACTATTATGTACTCTAGTGAGCATCAGATTAGGGAATGACCCCTATCTTTCCTCTAGGATACAAAAATGCATCCTTAGGTAATGGTTTGGTAAATATGTCACCAACCCACTCCTTTGTGTTTACATATTCCTATCTAACCTCTTTATCTTGAACTAATTCTCTCAAAAAATGATACTTGATTGCAATGTGTTTTGTCTTAGAGTGCATCACTGGATTTTTGGATATTTTGATTGCACTTTTTTTAATCATAGTAGATAACCACTAGGTCCTTGATTTCTTCCTTTATTCTTGACAATAGTTTCTTGATTCAAACTATGTTGGAATAATTAACTACTGCAACAACATATTTTGCCTCTGCTATAGATTGAGAGATGAAATTCTACTTCTCACTGATCCATGACACTAGCGTCTTTCCAAGAAATAATGCTCCTCCAGTAGTGCTCTTTCTATCATCAATGCTTCCAAACCAATCTACATCAGTAAAGACATTCAACTCAAGGTTTCCTCCTTTCTTGTACCATAGGCCATAGCCTTGAGTGTCTTTTAGATATCTCATAATTATTTTTGACTGTCACCATATGATTTTCTATAGGATTTGTAGAAAAACTTGCAACTATAGCAACTGCTAATGCAATGTCAGGCCTTGTGTGAACCACATATTGAAGTTTCCCAATCATATATTTGTAGGTAGTATCATTTACCTCTTTTGAATCATCATCCTTAAACAATTTGTGTCCTGTACACATAGGTGTTTTGACTGGTTTAGAATCTTCCATTCCAAAGGTATTCAATATCTCCTTGATATATTTTGACTGAGTAAGCTAAATGCCATCCTTCATTTGATGAAATTGTAAACCAAAAATAAATTTTATCTCTCCAAACATTGACATTTCAAACTCTTTCCTCATTTCTTCATAGAACGACTTGCATAAGTCATCATGACTTGTAAATAGGATATCATCCACAAATATTTCTACTAGAAAAGTCTTATTTTGTGGTCCCTCTTTAATATATAGAGTACTATTATCATTGGTTCTTTGAAAACCAATCTTTACTAGATATCCATGAAGTCTCTCATACCATGCTCTAGGAGCTTACTTTAAACCATATAAAGTTTTGTGTAACTTACAGACCATGTCTCTTTTGTTTGGATCAATGAAACCTTTAGGCTGATCAATGTAGACTTCTTCTTCTATAATTCCATTCAAGAAAGATGATTTTACATCCATTCGATACACTTTGAATCCTTTAAATACAACATATGCAAGCAGTGTTCTAACCCCTTCAAGTTTAGCAACATGAGAAAATGTTTCTTCATAGTCTATACCTTCTTCTTGAGCATATCCTTTACACACTAGCCTTGCCTTATTCTGTGATACGTCACCATTTTGATTCAATATGTTTCTTAATACCCACTTTGTACCAATCACATTTTTGTCCTTGGGTATAGGAACAAGAGTCCAAGTATTGTTCCTTGTAACTATGCCTTCTGTCTAATCTCCCATTATTTGTTCAGGTGCAAGATGCCTTTTGACATATCTAGCAAGTACAGGTTCATTTCTTCTAGATTTTGGACTTTTTTCACTTGGTTCACCATGCTCAAAGGTTCTATGAAAATCTAAACTCTGCTTAGGTTCCACTGTCTAAGACTCAATTTCCTCTAATTGTGACTTAAATTCCTTATCTTCTGGCTGCAACTTAGGTTACATTAACTATTGCTTAGTTTTCTCTAGTTGCAACTTGGGTTGCATTGAAAACTTAGGTGACTTGGGTGGTATTGACTACTGGAGTGATGCTATCTACTATTTTCCAATCATATTTTCTTGTACCTTTCGTAAAGTATTAGGCTCAAAGTAAATAAATTTTTCGTAGTCTACAAGTTCCTTGCTGCTTTGTTCTTCACTCTTTTATGCAAACTCATGAATTTTTACATGTACACCTTTATATAACCTTGTTAGTAGCAAGATTCAAAAATTTATATGCTTTGCTCTTGTTGGAGTATCCTAGGAATATGCCTTTATCCCTTTTTACATCAAATTTCCCTTCCTTGTTTCTTTTAAGATATAACATTTGCTTCCAAATGATTTGAAATAAAAAACATTAGGTTTATGGTCATAACATAATTCATAAGGTGTTTGATATGTACCTTTCTTCAGTTGAACTTGGTTCAAGGTATGAATTGTTGTGCTAACTAATTCTTTCCAGTATTTGGATACAACATTTTTCTCTATCATCAGTGTTCTTACACAATCCATGATGGATCTATTCCTTCTTTCTACTATGCCATTCTATTGAGGTGTACCAGGTGCATATACCTATCTTTTGATTCCTCTTTCATTGCATAATTCATTGAATTCATTAGCGATGAATTATCCTCCTCTATATGACCTTAGACATTTTAAATTCTTTCTTGTTTCTTTTTCAACTCTAGCTAGATACCACTTGAACTTTTGAAAAGCTTTAGATTTATCCTTCAAGTACATTACTGTCATCATCATATAATAATCATCAAAAAACAAAATGGAATATTTATCTCCACTATACATTTCTATGCCTATTGGTCCACAAAGATCTATATGAACTAGTCCCAAGACTTCTTCAGTATTGTAATTCTTATTTTTGAAGCTAGTTTTATCCATATTTCCAATCTGACATTGTTTGCATTGGCCATTATACCTCTTACTCTTCTTTTCTTACTTATAGTAACTAGATTATCATAGTTTACATGACACATTCTTTTGTGTCATAGTCAACTTTCCTTTACTTGTGCCAAAAAGCATGAACTTTCAGTGAGATCTAGATAGAATAGATTACCTTTTGTTTGATTTCCAATTCCAATTGGGTTTCCTTTACCATCCAATAGCCTAGCCTTCCCATTCCTAAATTCTACCTTGTATCTAATTTAGTTGTGCCATACTTAGAAGATTGTGTCTCATTCCTTCAACCCAGAAAGTATTGTCACATTTGAGTTCATTAGTCAATGCAATGCATCCTTTTCCCTTCACATAACATGATTTATTTTTTCCAAATTTAATACTTCCACCATCGTAGTGCTTCCAAGTGTTCAAACTTGTTTTTGTCACCAGTCATGTGATGAGAACGACCACTATCTATTATTCATGTGTCATTCTTGCTAATATGAGAAATAAGTGCCATCTTTTCATTATCCTCATCACCTGATTCATCCTTAATAGAAATATATACCATTTCATCTTCATTATCACTATTAGAATCTTTAGCAATATAAAAAGATTTCTTACCTTCATCTTTATAGTCTTTGTAGCTTTTGAAATCTTTCTTTCCTTTGAACTTGCTGAATTTTTTGTCATCTTTGTTTTCTTTGTTTGGACACCTTGCAACAATATGGTCAACTTCTTCACAAGAGAAACAAATTAATGGAATTTTTCCTTTGTATTTATCTTTTCCTTTTGTTTTTTTTTTTGCAAGAAGGGCTTCAATAGTATCAAGGTCATCATCTGCTTCTTCTTCTTCTTCACTGTGAGACTATTTACCTCTTGAGTTTCCTCTATTTTACCAAGAGTTAGTTTTTCTTTGAATGCTGATTCTATGTTGCAAGATCTAGGAAGATAGTTATCGAAGTTATCCAACTCAAAAGATGTTAACCTTCCCACAAGTGCATCCAAAGTTATATCATTTTTTGGATCACATCTCATTTCTTGAATAGTTGAAATTTTAATTGCATAAATAGGAATAAGAATTCTTAATATCTTGCTGACTACTGTCACATCATTGATTGTTCTTCTTGCAACTCTGATTGCACTCACACTTTCTTTGATTCTTTCACTGTATTTTGCAATGTTTTCATTTTCTCTCATTCTCATTTGATCAAACTGGCCTCGTAGAATTTTTGATTTATCTCTTTTCACAGTATCATCTCTTCCATAGATATTTTCCAGTTTGTTCCACATATCAAAAGTAGTAAGAAAATCTTTGACTTCATTAACTTCAAAATAGTTGAGAGAGGTAGCAATGTCAATCATCATTGTCTTGTGATTCATTTTATCTACCATCTAATCCACAATCAAAGAATTAGGAGGTGACATATATTGGTTCTGCAAGAAGTGTAGGCTTGTATCTCTAATGGTTCCCAAATGCAACTTCATGAATTCCTTCCATGCTTTAAAGTTTTCTCTGCTCAACTTAGGAATCTCTCTTCTATAAGACATCTTGATCTTTAGCTTAGGTCCTTAAAACCTTTTTTGCAAGCACCAATAACTTTGATACCAATGGTTGGAAATATAAGAGGAGTAACTAAGAGGGGAGGGGTGAATTAGTTACCACTACAACAATTCCAAATCCCTTAGATGACAATAAGAACTTCTTATTAACTCAAATCTTTGCACAACTCAGTTAGAACTAGATATTCACTATAGCTCGGTTAACAAAGAAATGTTGAGATATTAATTTGTATTAACCTTTAGTAACCTAGTTGTAGAAAGATAAAGTAGTAAGAAAATAACATGAACACATGAGACACCAAGATTTAATGTGGTAACCCAATTTGGGAAAACCACCTATGCAACTAGTTATAACTTTTCACTCTTTTGTTGTGAGCCCAGTTAGGAGCCAACCTTGTTAAAGGTTACAAAAGGCACTGTTAGGTGTAACCCTATTAAAGGATTTGAATCACCCTATTAGAGGTCTTAAGACACTTCAATCAAGAAATGCCACCTTGTTAGAGGATTTACAAGAAATGACTATTAAGTAAACTCTGTTAAGAGATTTCTTCATTGCTACAATTGTTAGAGAGTAACAATGATTGGCCTAATTAATGAAGCAACTAAATTTTAGATTTAGATCCCTATTCTAGCTTATCCTCTACATCCTTCCTAATCAAAATATTCTTTGTAACTCCTTGGATGTTCTGCCCTATATCAGATATCCTTCTTTATTCACATCTTATCTTCTTCCACAACTTCCATATTTCAATCCAAACTTGACCTTTCATATATATGAAACCTAAAGTCAATTCAGTTTGAATACCCTTACAAATAAATAATTAACATCCATTAAGTCATCTTGCAAAAACAAAATAATAATAAAATTTGTTCAAGTACAGTTTGACTGATATTGAAACTGGGTGACTCAGTTACCACCGAGTTCCTTGGTAACTAACCTATCTCGATTTACACTGAACCCCTTTGGTAACTGACTTGAATTGGTTTACTCAAAAATCCTTCAATGACCAACCTAGCTCTATTTATGCTTGATCATAGAACTAGGCTTATTTTTAACTTCTACTCGACTGATAGTGGATTCTTCTAAGCTTGGTTACTACTAGCAATGCTCTGTTAGAATGTAACATTTGTGTAACATCAATGATAATATAAAATTAAATAATTGTTTTCAACAATAAATTGATGCAATCTATATCTCTCATATAATTGATAATAGATAAGGGAAGGACCCCTAATCTACCTCTAAGATATTCAAAACTCTCCTTTAGTAGTGGTTTCATAAATAAATCTATAACATGCTCCTTGGAAGGGATATATTCAAGTCTCACTTTTTTCTCCTATACTTGCTCTTTTAGAAAATAATATTTTATAGCAATATTATTTGTCTTTGAATTCATCATTGGGTTGTTTTAAATATTAATAGTACTCATGTTATCAAAATTTATCACAAATGGCTTAGTTGACTTTTCACACTTTTCTTTAAGATTTTTTTTAATCCAAATTACTTGTTGACAATTTTATAGTAGTAAGAACATATTCATATTCAATTGTAGACTGTAAAATACAATTTTGGTTTCTTTCTTGTCCATGAAACCAATCTTTCTCTAAGATAGAAAACTCCTCGAATGTTACTTTTTATATCATCAACATTTTTAACCCAATTAGAATTTGTATATACACTTAGATCAAAACCTACATATTTTTAATACCATAAACCATAGCCCTTTGTGCCTTAAATATATATAAATATCATGTTTACTATTTTCATATGAGAATCCTTGGATTGGATGAAAATCTAGCAACTATGCCAATACATGTGCTATGTATGAACTGTTGGTTCTAAAAATTCTTGGTTGAATTCCTATGAGTCTTGCCTGCTCGATGTTGGGATCTCAACATAATCTTGTCAAACTTTAGAGACTAAAAATTAATAATTCAATCTCCACACTTTAGGCTCTGTAGTCCTAGGTGGGTGTACCTTAATCTCAACCCTTGAAATGGACTGAGGCTTTCTTTTGTAGACTTTATAACTGATACTCTTGAGTTGGCAAGTTTGTTCTCAAGGAGAAATAAAATGTGTGAATGCTTTGGATGTGAATAAACTATTGAAAATGAACTTATGGAATACTTGTGGATAGAACTTTACAAATCTACAATTGTATATATCAACTTACAAGAAGTATGTAAATATTAGTCCTTAATCTAATTGGGTAGAATAGAGGCAACCCCCACATAATCTTATCATCAACCCTTTAGAGACAATGTGCACCCCGTCAACTACATGACATAGAAGATATAAATGCAATCCCTAGTCTAACTGAATTTAACCCCAACTAAAGGAGATCGATTAGATAGATACCATAACATAGTCTGAGAATATATGATAATCAAGATAATGCATTACTCTAATCCACTAGAATAATAGTATATATCCAAATGGATAATGAAGAACATCACCAATTAGAAAACCATATGCCAGAATAGATGTAAAGAAATAATCATTGTATTAACTTCATTTTAAAGGAAATATAAAAAAGTAGTTTAGTTGCATATTGAAGCAAGTAATTGAAATGAAAATTACTTCACAATGTATTCATTGTTAAGCAACATCTTGTATCATTTTAAAATATATATCATCTTATTATTATGGCCCTTGTACATGAAATGTGCAATCTCCCCATATTTTCCAAATTTCATTATTGTCTGATATTCATTCCTAAAATGTTCCTTATCAATTTTTGTAAGGGCTTGATTACTAAGCCCAAAGTTCTCTTCAATGTGATATTTTGTGATGACTAGAAATGACATACCATCTATTTTCTTTATAGTTCTGGTAGTAGGATCATAATGATTGGTTACAATGTTTATGAGCTCTGTGTCTAAAACATGTTTGGAACCACAATTTTACCTAGGTCTAGCCTCCACAAGTTATTCCTTGGTTCCTTATTATCCCTATTTTCATAAAAATACTAAAGTAAAGCTCTACCATACAATGAAAGGTTAGCAACCCTACACTTTGAATTCATCAGAAAAGATAGAAATTTGATCACCAAAAGAATAACCAAGAAAAAATTGTAATAACATTTTCTATATTAATTTCCTAGTGTGTTCTTCCTTTGGTTCCTTAGAACTAGTATCCTTTTTTATAGGCATTTTATCTTGTGAGTTATGACCAAGGTAAGAAGAGATTTGAACTTATTGCCTTTTTTGCAATTTTCCAAGAAAAACTTCAACCTTTTCTTGCCAGCTTCTATCTCATCTTTACTCGTATGCTCAGTATGGAAAGAATCATTTTTTCCAAGATAATTAATTCATTTTATTCGTCATTTATGATCTATAAATTTTTGCACATATATCCACTACATAAATTGTCCAATTGGTCACATCTTTTGAGTACTCAACTTGTACTTGAAGTCATTAAATTAACAACTTGGCCTTTAAAACTCTAAGAAGTCATTTTACTTTTTCGCACATTAGACTTGAAATTATCTTCAAAATTAAATTTTTTTGGAATCTTGCAAGGCATCTCCAAATGGTCCTCCAAAATTATGATTTCGAAACTCCTTCGATTTGTCTTCTTTGAAATACTAATATTTAGCTACTTTACAGGTGTCTTAGTTTCCTTTCTTCGAAATGGAAAAAATGTAGTAAATCACCTCCTTTTGAACAAAGATGTTTGTAGGGTCTACCATGACCTACAATGAAATACATACTTTAATTTACCTATCATTGATTTGCACAATGTCTCGTTCACCTCTTTTGAATCATCCTCATTAGATAATTTGTAGCTTGTGATCCTAGGTGTACCAATAGGTTTTGAATATTTCATGCTAAACATCTTTAGAATTTCCTTGATGTATTTTGTTTGATTGATGTAGATACCTTTCTTCATCTATTGTACTTGAAGTCCAATAAATGATTTGATCTCACCTATCATAGACATCTAAATTCTTTTCTCATTTCATGAGAATACAATCTACTCATTATTTCATTTCCACCAAAGATTATATCACCAACAAATATTTCAACAATTAGAATGCTATCCTTATTTTAGCATTAAGATACACATTATTGTTATCACTTGTTCTTTTAAATCCTATTTGAATTGAATAAGAGTATAATCTTTCATACCATGCTCTTGGTTCTTGCAACAATCCATATAATTCCTTATGCAATTTGAAAACCATGTATTTTTGAGTTGTAATCAGCCAATTTCTTGCTGTGTTGGTTGAGTTCTTGATTTGGCTAAGTTCCTTCTTTGGCCAAGTTTTTGCAGTGTTGGTTGAGTTCCTATTTTGGTTGATTTCCTACAATGTTGGCCGAGTTCCTATGGATGCCAATAACCTTCAAGTGCTGAGTGAACTTGGTAGTTTTCTGATACCTAGTTCCTTCTTTCACCAAGTTTTTCTGTGATTGGTTCTTAATGGGATTCAACTTGTTTATTTTATTTAAATCATTAATTAATGTAAGAATCATGCATTGGGATGCATGAAAATGATTATGAGTTTGACCTTATCTTATGTTATTATCTAGAATCTTCTGTCAGTCATTTTGACAAGTATAAGTAGCGAGTCTAGGTTTAGCTTTAGGGAAAGGAGATAAAGTAGAAGAATTGTAGAAGGTAGCAAGCATGAGCTTATATATGTGATCAAGACTATATCACGTTGGATGCATTTTGATTTATATCTAATCATTGTATTGGCCATAACTTGGAATGCCTAACTCTCTCTCTCTCTCTCTCTCTCTCTCTCTCTCTCTCTCTCTCTCTCTCTCTCTCTCTCTCTCTCTCTCTCTTCTTGGTGTTGATCTCTATGCATGCTTCCATTGTGTTTACTCAGCTAAGTGTACCCCTGGCCCTATTTCTCCAACCATCCCTGTCTTAGGTGGTATCAAGGCATAATGTTCATCCTTGAGGATATTGGATCATGTAGAACCCTGATTGGTTTTGGTTGTAGGGTGGTAGATCTAGAGATTTGACCTATAATTGGCAAAGGGTTACAATCTTGCAAGAACCTATTCATCAAAATGGCTTGAGGTAGGTGAAATGTTGATAATGCCATATTGGACATGTTGACATAGCTAGATTAGATGCTATGCAGATAGACCAGAGGAGAGGAGCACATCTTGGTGATGTGAGTGATGATGAGGTAGTGGCACAAAACCCTAACCTAGATCTTGAAGAAGATCAAGATGAGGAAAAATTATTGAGAGTATTGTCTAGGGAACATTCAAAACTTGTTGTATAATTTGTTCCTTATGATGGAAATTTGGATACTAATGTTTGTATTAGATTGGATCTTTGATGTGGAGAAGTTCTTTGAGTCTGAAGGAACTCTTGATAATAGGAAGGTAAAGATCACAATCACTAGGCTGAAAGGTCATACCTCACTATGGTGGGAGCATTTAAAAAATGATAGGTAGAGAAAAGAAAAATAAAAGATTAGAACCTAGTTGAAAATGGTGAACAAGGTAAAGAAGAAGTTCCTTCTTGCTGATTACTAAGTTATCTTATTGAGGAAGATGCAAAATTTGAGACAAAAGGACATGATTGTAAAGGAGTACATTGAGGAATTCTATAGATTGGATACCACATTTGGACATGTGGATGATGAGGTTGAGAAATTTGCAAGGTATTTGAATGGTTTGAGATATAGAATCTAGGATGGGATACGATTTGTGAAAATGGATAGTGTGGAGATGGCATACCAATATGCCCTAAATTTTGAGGAAATCTTGACGAATAAGCATGACCATAGACATTAAGGTAGACATAGTAGATTTCATAGAGGTAGAGGTGGAGCTAATGGAGAAAGTGGTAGAGCTGACAATAAAGTACTAGATAAAGGAAAATCTGAATGTAAAAGTGTTGAGAAAGGAAAGACCAAGTGGAAAGGTGGGAGTTCTTACTGAGGAAGAGGTAATTCTTACCAACGTAGTTATGGAAGAGGAGGATTTAGTGGTAACTTATTTAAATGTGATGAAGAAGGACATTAAGCCTTTGAATGTAAACATTCTGGAAGTAGGGATGAAACTAATAATGGTTAAAATGTTTTGATTCAAGGGGATCTTGAGGGTTCACCAAGTGGACCTTAGGCTGGCAAAAACCTGATGGTAAGGAGAATGTTATGCAGTGAAGAGTTGATGAAGAACCTATCCTGAGTTGAAGTCTTTTCAAAGTAATCATTGAGAGTAGTAGTTGAACAAATTTGGCATTAGAGGAGCTGGTTACTGTCAGAAGTCTTATTGGGATACAAGATAGTGAGGAGAGGGGGGGGGGGGGGTGTGAATCAAGATCTCATAAAACTTTTTACTTCTTAAAAAAATAACTAATTAAATTCATTCACTCCTAATCCATCTCATATTTAGATCTCATACCATGTAATAAAAAAATCTAAAATTGAAATATATCTAACTATGCTTAGCATCAATCAACATGAAAATCTAAATTCATAACACAAAGGTTTTGGTAACCTAGAAATCCTTCAAGGGGAAGCTAAAATTGGGGTGGGGATGAAACCTACAAATATTTACTACAAAAACAAAAAGGTTTGCCTATTAGGGCTACAGTTTGATCACTTTTGATGATCTACCCTGAGAAGGGTCTGCTCGGTTAAAAGCAATATAAGACTGTTAGGTCTATCTTGATTAAATAAATCAAACTTACAATAAAGTAAGCACTCTATTAGGAGATTTAACAAGGCATGTTAAAGCCACTCTAAGATTTTTCCTGATACAAAAATGTCTCAATACCCGATCCTTCAATGTTCTCTATGAAGTGTATTATAGATCTCCTCACTTTAATGTCAAAATATGATCTACTTATCTGATTTGCTTTGTTTTTTTCTAAAATTATCCTTCCTTGATATTATCCTTAGTTTTAATCTTCTTTTATATCCCTTCATACTCTTTCTCACACATATGATTTAGGGTTTAGTCCCTTCATAAATAGACAATCATGGAAGGTTCTAGATCATAATCAATGATCTAGAATTCATTTTTTTCCATTTAGCCCTTTTGATTTCTAATTGGTTAATTTTCCTTCCTTGGGATTAACACCTAAAAAAATGCATAACTTTCTCCGTAGCTACCTCTACAATCCATAAATGTTGCATATAAGTCAACCAAAATGATTTACATAAGTTTTGTGTCATTACAAACTCATATTCCAAAATTGGTTTACTTGGAAATTGAATGTCTTGACACTCAGTCATAAATAACTTTCATGTTGTCTCTTGGTTTCTATAGGCTCAATACATATTGAATCACTCAGCATAAGTTAATTTTACATCTCTCGTTCTTCATATGTTTCACTCAGCATGTATAGTAGCTCAATCTCTATTAGGGTTCTCAACAACCTCTAACTTTCTCTGTATATAATGGAATATATACAAATCCATATAGCTCATGATTCTCTGGATGGCTCGATCATAGTGATGACCGACCACCATTGCCTAGAAAATGACTAAGTGTTAGACACTAATAGGCAACAAGGCTTAGAGATTAAAAAATCACCGCCTTTGACATTAGTGACAAAAATACCTTTTCATGACTTATCAATTCAAAAATATATAAAAAATAATACTCCCCCTGAGACTATGATTTGGTCTTCAAAAAAATGACTGTACTATATAATATATATGCATGTCTATGCATACCTATGATATTTGATGCTGACTCATCTAATTTCCTTTTGACCTGATTTCCCTTGTGAATTATTGATTTCCCCCTTGTTTTTCTCACTCTATGGCTTAGGGTTTGCAGGGGTCAACTTATAATTGTCAAAAAATGTTTGGTAATCTTCTAAAATTACCTCTAATCCTTGATTCCATCTAGATTTTACTGATTCTAGGACTTGAATATGGATTTCTAGCTGAGCAACTAGATCAATTAAGGTATCTATAGTTGAGAGATGCAGATCTCTCTTGACTAAATTTTGTGCAACTAATATCTCTTGTTGTATTATTTCCAAATGGGATAGCAACATGAGTTGGTTGAAATCAATTTATTTCTAAAGTTATTGTCTTTAACCATCAACTCAGCTAATTTTCCTTGATCAAATGTCAATTTTTAATATGAATGTGAGCTTGAACTTGCATTCTTACTCAATGAAATAACACAACCCTTCAAATCTACTTGTATTTGATTAATGGAGTGTTGATTCTCCATAGTGAAGAAATTAGCATCACAAAGTTTCATGGACAGAGAACATAGAGTTGTTAAAATTCCTTCTAGACTAGTGGTAAGGGTAGAAAGCTCAACCTACCTTATTGCAAGTTTAGTTGAGACTTTCTCCAAAACTTTGTGCTCAAACCTTTTCCCTGACCATCTCATCATCTTATCACTAGTCTCTATATTTTCATCATGTAATTTTTCAACAATATACACTAATTGATCAAAAATTGGATGTTTCTCATTTGCATCATGAATATTAAAAGAAACAACAAAAATATTTATAGTGTCATCAAGTACCTACTTTTTCTTGAACTCCTGCCTTAGTTTCTCTTTCTTTGTCTTATGACTCAACAAAGCTTGTAAGTCTTGAAATTGCTCCAGGGTCATGTTGTCAAGATCATATTTTGGCAATGTAATGAACTCATTTAGATTGATTATTTTCTCTGGTGTATCAATCTTCTATGCCAATAGCTATGACTGAGGGGTGTTGTCACTAGGTAGTGATATCTATAATTATTTCCCCTATGTACTCAGTTTGAGTGTCTATTGTTTAGTATGCTCATGTTGAGTTGATATAACCTATTGAATAGGTGTAATAGTTAATGCATTAGTGGAAATGACACTCGATAACTGAAAAAGAGGTTGAATAAACTCTTTCTCTTTTTTCTTCTTGGTTTCTACTGATTCTATCTTCTTTTCTCCCTCTTTGACATCTTGTACAAATTGATTTCTTCACCATTCTCATCTGCTTGTCCATCAGTGACTTGAGTAAACTGTGGTAGCACAATGATTTCCTTTCCTTGATGCTCGACACTCATGTTAGGAATGACTATAACTGATGTAACTTGAAAACCATCAATTGGTGCATTGTTAATCTAGGGATAGTATTGTACCTCTAACAAAACTAGATTGGTGCATAGAGGAGAAGTCTATGATATATTTGATTCGACATTTTTCAAGTCTTCCTTAGTTAATATATTCTAATTTTGTGGTGATGAATCAAGAATATCCTCTATAGTGACAAGATCCTTTTGTTCACTCTCTTCTAACTTCCTTACTTCTTTTTTAATTCTCTCAAGATCATCATCTCAACTTTCCAATTCTACAACATCTCCACCCTCTTCCTATCTTTCTTCTTCTACTAATGGAACTAGCAATCCAAATGCTTTCTTCCATATCACCTATTTCTCAACTTCATCAACTTTATTTTTCAAAATTTTGTATGCCCTCTCTTTTGGTACAAATTTCTTCTCAAAATATTATAGAGCAATATACATGCGTGTTTTCCCTAAATTAGGCATGGTTTTTGCTAATGTTGTCTCCCTTATTTGTCTCTCAATGGATAATGTCACTTCTATTTTTCATCTAATTTGTTTTATAAATCCTCAAGACTACCTTCACCTAATTCTATAGGTGTATATAAAATTTTTGTCATCATATCCTTTTTTTTCTTTTTCAATCTTTTCTTAATCATCTTTATTTAAAGAATCATACTTAATCTTCTTAAAGCCTACTATGCCAGCTGAATTCCTAATATTCTTGCATACCTAATCAATTTTCATGGGAGGTAGTCTAGGTACAATTTGAAGCTTTCCCAAATCATCAAACTCAAATTACTCTTCATCTTCCTCCTCATCATGTGTAACAACCAATTTTCTTCTTAGCCTCTTAGGTAGGCTCTACTTGGTTCTTTTATTCTTCTTCCTCTTTACTGGTCTTCTTTTTTTCTTTATAGCTAGGGACTAAGCTTTATTGGATCTAGTTATTATCCTTCTTTTCAACTTAGGTTTAGGAGGTGTGATTGCTTTCTTCACATTCTTCTTTAGATCCTCCTTCACCTTAGGGTCAACAATGATTCTTTTCTTTTCTTTTCTTTCCTTGGGCTTGACAACAACTAACTCATTTTCTTTAACTTCTTTATCTTCTTTTTCTTCTTATTCTTCACCATATTTTTCATCCTCACCTTTGACCTTAGTTATTTGGAGTTTTCCTGTGCCAATATTTCCCTCAAGATATTCTATCATCTTATTTCATTTCTTATCCATTTTGCGTACTTTGGTTTGCATTAGCATTTTAATCTTGGTTGAATCATAATTGTCAAAGGGATCAACATTCTTGTTTATTTCCTCAGAGAATAGTGTAGTGACTATTATAGTGACTTCATTTACATTTACTTCATATTGCATTGGCCTCAACCAGGCAACCCTTGGCAACACTACCTAGGCATAGGTGTAATATGTGTCTACCATGAAACATATATCATCAAAATAGTGATCTACCATTCATTTTGGAATCCTCATCCTGTACTTCATCTTGTTCTTAAACTCATCAAAATAGTTTTCCATAATAGCCTCAAAATTTCCTCCCAATTGTTCAATGAGAACATTGATTTGTTTAGTGATCAGTCTATTCTTATCCCATACAACTATGTCAATAGTAGGGAATGAATTATGTACATAGAAAAATATACAAACCAGCAATGATCCAAACTTACACTAAGTGTTCTTGCCCTTTCAAATTGCTCCAAGATTTTTTGATAGTTGTTGAAGTTTCATCTCAGCCAAGTCATAGCTATGGTCTTTCTTTACAATCTTATAACCCAAGGCAACAACAATGCAAGGAATACTATTTAGTTAGCTTGACTGATATACTTTGTGTGTAATTACATGTATTGAAAACTCAAATGGATCTTCAATCCCATCAATTGACATCCCTCAGCCATTCCACTTGGTCTTTGTCTATTCTTCAACCACATTCTTCATGGTACATCTCATCATCTTTTCTTTGTCCAAGGTGGGATAACTATTAACTCAGTGAATGATTTCTTTATTTATCTTTATTGGTCCACCTTCCAACTACAATTTCATGTCGTGTACCTAGCTTAGTAAAATTTTAATCCATTCAACTTTGAATACCTTAAAAAATGCTAGGGCACAAGTAAGCCCTTTCTTGGTAACAATCTTATTCTTGTCTTTTAGAACTCCATTATCACACAACTTATCATAAGTTGCTTACAATTCATACTATCCAATTTTTGTAATCTTATACATATAACATGATCAAACATTGTGAACCATCAAAAATCTCGGTAGAATCAACAACAGGATGCCAGATGCATCTCCAGTCATCACAATGTTAGGGTACATCATGAATTTGGATGGAGGACATTGATCATTCCTCACAATATATGTATTGCTTTCCTTCAAATTTTCCTTCCTAGATACAAATGCAATTGATGCCATTTCAAGACCAGGGTTTAAACAACTTTAGTTTAAAAATTTTGAAATCAACTTAACTTGTCACTGTAAACCTTACTTAATTATCCAAATCTTACCGATGACACATTATGATTCGCTTGTTCTTTTACTAAAATTGTCTCTGAATTGCTAGTGTGCACTAAAATCACTCGATAAATAAAAATGAACATCATAATTTGAGATATACCTTCAATCTAACAATTTAGTCCTGCAATAAATGTGTTGTACTTAAGTAGGTACATAACATCTATCTCGGTCTTCATTACTTAGCTCGATCAATACCATCTAGTTTGGCCATCATATCTGCTCAATTATTATAAAATTTTGGTCCATATTGTAATGCTTAGTCAATGCATACAATATTACTGGTGCTCATCACTTGATACTGTAGTTGATTCCATTGCCCAATTCTTCTTTCAAATCTATCCTAGTGCATATTGATTCATGATAATATGAAATTTTAATCACATATCTTGTTAGGAACTGGTGTGAAATATATCATCCAAGTGTATAGTTTTTTACATACACATTTCCTTAGATGTGGTGTGAGTGCCTAATCCATTGGATTGGGTGATCTCAACTTCACTAGATCTTCTACTTTCATCTTTTTCTCTCTTTTTCCAAGTTTAACATATCTCAACCTTTCCTTTTCCTTTGTTGTGTTCATTGTTTGGTTCTGGTGCTTGGGTCATGTAGTTCTTACTAACATGTCCAACCTTGAGACAACTAAAAAAAACTAGGCTTCCATTCAACCATTTCTTGTAATTTCCTCTAAAATATTTTCTAATGTAATTTTCTAGAATATGACCATACTCTCTACAATAATGACATTGTACCATGTGTTGTAATCCCAATTGTAAGAGTTACCTTGCTTAGGTGCATGTGATTTCTTTTTAGATGTCCAATTAGAGTTTTCTTTGGATCTATATTCTTGAGATTTATTCCCATATTTTTGACAGGTTTAATAATGTCCCTCAAATCTAGGTGTAGTAGATGTATCACTTGCCTTTGACCTACACTTGTATGCTTAGTGTCCTTGTTTCTTGTAATTAAAATAGTTACTAGGAAACTTAGGTTTAGGATATTGCTTATCATTCTTTCTTCTACAAATGTTTGTTGCATGTCCAAATTTTCCACAATGATAACATGTAGGGTTTCCTTTTGACTTTGCATTTATTTTCTATCCACTCTTAGATGACCCTCCTTCCTTAGTAGATGAAGAATGCTTGATACGTCTTATACCAAAAGTATCATTGGATGAACTTGGTGACATCATCAGTTCTTCAAAGTATCTTATAGCTTCACTAGGTTTATTATTCTTTCTAAAAGTTCTTTCTTAGATCTTAACTCATTCCTTAGTTGGTCACTCTGTGATCTTAGATTTGTGATCTCTATGTCCTTTTTGTTCAGCTCCAGGTTTGTAACAATTGATTCATTATGTCTACCTAAGTGTTTGTAAGCTTTTACACATCAAATGATCTCTCTTTAAGTCTGGTAGATCTTTTGTCTTATTCAACCATGATTTTTTATTCTTTATCTTTCTTCTTTTGTTTAGTTACTTCACATAGTCTTTCTGATTAGATTTCATGCTCTCTCTTTAAACCTCTTACTTCTTTACTTAGAATGTTTTTCTTCTCCAATAGGTCTTCTATTGTTGCATTATTTTCACCAAAATTCCCATTGTTTAGCAATCCTTTGGTATCAAATTCCTTATATAGTGTATAATTATGTTTAATAGCCATATCTTTCCTTTTCTTTAAATATTTCGTTAACCCTTCTTTTGTTGCATCAAGTTGCTACAATATGATCTGCATATCAATCATATCATTCTCAATAATCTTTCCCAATCTATAAGCCTCCATCTCCAAGATCTCAACTCTCAAGCTATTAGACTTCTTTAAAGAGAACTAAGCTTTGATAACAATTGTTGCAAGTCTTATTAGAAAACAAGATATTGAGAACACCAGGGGGGGGGTGGTGGGTGTGAATCGAGATCTTATAAAGCTTTTCACTTCTTAAAAAAAACTAATTAACTATATTTACTCCTAATCCATCTTATATTTAGATCTCATACCATGTAATCTAAATTGTAAAATGGAAATAGATCTAACTATGTTTAGCATCCATCAACATGAAGATGTAAACTCATAACAGAAAGATTTTGGTAACCCAAAAACCCTCCAAGGTGAAGGTAAAATTAGGGTGGGGGTAACACCCACAAATATTTACTATTGCAACAAAAAACTTGACCTCTTAGGGATACAATTTGATCACTTTTGATGATCTACCTTATGAGGGGCCTGCTTGGTTAAAAGAAATACAAGACTGTTAAGTCTACCTTGATTAAAGGATTTAAACTTACAATGAAGTAAGCACTCTATTAGGAGATTTAACAAGGTCTGTTAAAACCACTCTGTTAAGAGATTTTCCCTGATACAAAAATGTCTTAGTACCTGATCCTTTGGTTTCCTCTATGAATATTATTACATATCTCCTCTCTTTAATGTCTAAATTTGATATCCTTATTTGATTTGTTCTATTCTATCCTTCACTACTAGGTCACTCTATTTGATCACTGTATCAAACTTAGCCTTCTTTACTTTGATCCTTAATTTTGATCTTCCTTTGTATCCCTTCACACTCTTTCTCACACATATGATTTAGGGTTTGGTCCCTTATTAAATAGAAAACCATGGAAGGTTCTAGATCATAATCAACGATCCAAAATTCTTGTTTTGTCTATTTAACCCTTTTGATTTATGATTGGTTAATCTACCTTTCTTAGTATTAATGCCTTCTGAAAAAATGTGTAATTTTCTCCTTGTCTATCTCTATAATCCTGGAATGTCACATAGAAGTCATCTAAAAATATTTATATAAGTGTTTGTGCCATTACAAACACATATGCCAAAACTAGTTTGCTCGACAATTGAATATCCTAACACTTAGCCATAACTAAAATTTTGCTGGAAATATAAGAGGAATAATTGAGAGGGGAGGGGTGAATTAATTACCACTAAAACAATTCCAAATCCATTAGATTTCAATCCAAACTTCCTTTTACACTCACAACTCGGTTAGAACTAGATATACATTGTAACTCAGTTAACAAAGAAATTTGATATATTAATGTGCATTAACCTTTAGTAACTTAGTTGTAGAAGGATAAAGCAATAAGGAAAAAAACTGAAAATATGAGACACAAAGATTTAACATGGAAACCCAATTTGGGAAAACCACCAATGCAATTAGCTACAACTTTTCACTCTTTTGAAGTGAACCCTATTAGGAGTGAACCCTATTAAAGGTTACAAAACATACAGTTAGGTGTGACCCAGTTAAAGTATTTAAATCACTTTGTTAGTAGTGGCCTTGTTAGAGGTCTTAAGATACTTGAATCTAGAAAAGCTACCTGGTTAAAGAATTTACAAAAATGACTATTAAGTCAACTCTATTAAGAGATTTCTTCATTGCTACAATTGTTAGAGAGTAACAATGGTCAACCTAATTTATGACACAACTAGATTGTAGATTTGGATCAGTGTTCTTGCTTATCCTCTAGATCACCCTTGATCAAAATATTCTTTGTAGCTCCTTTCATACTCTACTCTTAATCAAATATCCTTCTCTATTCACATCTTATCTTCTTCACCAATTCTCATATTTCATTCCACATCTTGACCTTTCATGTATATTAGATCTAATATCAAGTCAACTTGAATACCCTTTCAAAAAAATAAATAATATCCACTAAGTCAACTTGCATAAACCAACAAATGGATAAAACTAATCTACTGAAGGTTGGCTATAACTGGGTCACTCGGTTACCAGTGAGTTCCTTGGTAATTACCTAACTCTTTTTAGACTAAACTCCTTTGGTAACTGACTTGACTTGGTTTAGACTAGAATTCCTAAAGTTTTCTTCTTTTAAAATTTTTCTCGACGAATACTAGAGTCTCTTGAACTTGGTTCCAACTGGCAATGTTTAGTAAGATTATAACATTTGTATAACATCAATGCCCATATAAAATTAAATAATTATTATACAAAATATAGCTCTTTGGAATTCATAATAACACTACATGTCATTAAGAAAACCAAGGAAGAAAGAGGTCTTCTAGAGATTCAGACAATTGAGGATTTTGATGTTGAGAAGATTGCAGCAGAAGTCATGGCATTACTCCCCTCCACTCCACCTAAGAAAAAATTTGAGAAAAAATCAATTGATTTTAACATAGTTCAATTGAGATATGAAGTGAAGTCTATTTTACCTTCACCAAGTTTTTTCAGAAAGGAAAGCTCCCACAGTCTCGACCAAACTATAACAGGATCCTATAGTCTCAATTGAGCAGCACTAAAAGGACTCAACTAATAAAGAAAACGATGTTATTCCTTCTTCATCAAACAAGGGAAAGGGAAAAGGGAACATAATTGATGGCATTGATCTTGATGAGGAGATTGTAATCCTAAATTGGAATCAATCAAATCTATCAACTGAGGAAATGGACATTTTGGGAGAGCTATGGAAGAAAAGAGAAAAGAAATGAATGCTAATAGTTGAAAGAGATAGGAGAAAAGTCTTGGAAGATATCAAAGAAATATTTGTAGATGATCTATCTATAGAGGTAAATGATAAAGTCCCTATCATTGATTAGTTAATTGATATTGTGCATAAATTCAATGAGGACACTAATGGGTAGGACACACTCCTTATGAAAGTTGAAAGGAAGTTTGAGAATAAAGTGCTAGAAAATACAACACATAAGATAGCATTAGATCAAGTAGAATTATCTACTTTAATTTCTACATTAGAAACTACTGTAAATAATGTTGTATCTTTATTTGTAAAGTTAAGTGATTCAAGTAACTTTACCAAGGAAATAAAAGAGAAACTAGTCAAAGTTGACATGGACTTGAAAGATAGTGCAAATCAATTGGCACTCAATCCTAGCTCCAATTCGATTCATTTTGTGAAAACTAGATTCTTGATAGATCTTCAGGCATAACTACTAAAGGAAGAGGCCAAAATAAGAGAAAATTTTATTGATATGAAAGGTATGATACTTCCCCACATGAAAATTATGTAGAAGAGAATGGATCATGCAAGGACATTGGTTAAGGACACAAATCTGTCAGTTGCAAATCACATGTATGAGTTATCAGTAGAGCTTTAGATCAATTTGCACATCTTGAAAGTGCTACAAGATAATTGGGACAAGACATTTTCTATAATTTTGAAGGTACACAATGATTTTCTTTCTTATTTTGGTATAACCTTGTAAATTTTTGGCACTTGTAACAAAAAAAAAGGGGAAAATAAGATGTACAAAGGGGAAAGAAGGTGTAAAAAAAGGAAAGTATATAGAGAAAGTAGAATGTACAAATTCATACATGTAAAAAGAGATATGTATAGGAAGGATAAACTGTGTACAAAAGGAAAGATATGTAAAAAGAAAAAAAACAAAAACAATTTTGAAAAGCCAAAATTAGAGTCTTTAGTTCAAACCAAGTTGTAGTGTTTTTAGTGCAAACCGAGCTACATAATAGAGCATACTCAAAGGGGGAGTTTGAATGAAGATTGTTTTTAGATCTTGTGTATGATAAGTGTTTTTGTTACTAATTCCAAAGGGGATATTGTTAATCTCATTACAAGATATATTGTTAGTCAGTGTCAAAACACTTAGTCATAATGAATAGACAATAGTGATCAAGTTACTAGTCTGTAGTGTTAACTGAGCTCAAAAAGGAACCATACAAATAATTTTAACTAAGAAGGAAGTAATAAATTTCAATCGAGTTTGTATGCCAACCAAGTTGAAAATTCTCACCAAGTTGTAGTGTCAATCAAGTTGATAGTGTCTATCGAGCTTCAGTATGAATCAAGTCAGCAAAGCAGTTTTGTTCCAAGTTGATAATCAAGCTAGTAGAATAGTGTGAACCTAGTCAATAGTGTCTATTGAGTGATCAACATGAAAATAGCATCTAGTATCAACCAAGTGCTAGAGTTAGCCAAGGCGATAGTGTTGCCTGAGTATCTTTAGCATCACCTGAGTATGCAATTGGACCCGAGTTACAACACTAAGCTGACTTGGTAATTGTTTTTGGAATTAGTTATGTTGTAGCTAACCTGTGATGGAATTATTTGGATGGATATAAGTATAAGACATTTTTTTAATCCAAAATATATCAATAATTTGTATTATCATTCAAGCATTAAATGAATATGGAAGGGAAAGTTATTTACAGGCTACAAGCATTCTAAGGAAAGGAAGAGACTCATCTATCATTGTTAGGTGATCAGTTTATTTCAAAGGATCATCATCAATAATAGTTGCACTTTCTATAACCTTGTGAGTAGAAATATTCAAACATGTATATTCTTTGCTCTTGTTGGAATATCCTAGGAAAATACCTTCATCACTTTTCACATCAAAATTTACTTTCCTTGACTCTTTCAGGATATAACACATGCTTTCAAATACTTTGAAATAACATACATTAGGTTTATAGCCATACCATAATTCATAAGGTGTTTAATATGTACCTTTCTTTAGTTGAACTCAGTTCAAGGTATGAACTATTGTGTTGATTGCTTCCTTCCAGTATTTGGTTGCAACATTTTTCTCTATCATCAATGTTCTTGTACAATCGATGATGGATCTATTTCTTCTTTCTATTATGTCATTTTTTGAGGTGTACCAAGTGTAGATACCTATCTTTTGATTCCTCTTTCATTACAGAACTCATTGAATTCATTAGAGATGAATTCTCCTCCTTTATCTGATCTTAAGAATTTTATAATATCCTTAGTTTAATTTTGATTATCAATCCATCCATTAGAACTACCTTTGAGATTCTCCCTCTATCATCTTATCTTCAGACTCCATCAAATCAAGTTCTCCCTCTTGTAGATTACTACTTCTAATTTTGATTATACCAATCTCTCTCAATGAATATATGACATGATTCTCTCCCTCTTTGACATCAAATGTCAAAGACTTGACATAGTAATTTTACAATGTACCTGATGTACTAATTAATATGTAATGAGATTTGACTTCTTTGCATCAACTTGATAGATCTTCAATGTAGTTTGGTTGATGCATTACTAATATGTACTTTAGTGAGCATCAGATATGGGAATGATCTCAACTTTCCTCTTAGATACAAAAATGCATACTCAGGTAATGGTTTGGTAAATATGTCAGCAACCTACTCCTTTGTGTTAACATGTTCCAATCTAACCTCTTTGTCTTGAACCAATTCTCTCATTAAATGATACTTGATTGCAATGTGTTTTGTCTTGGTGTGCATCACTAGATTTTTAGATATATTGATTGCACTTGTGTTATCACAATAGATAACCAATGGATCCTTGATTTCTTCCTTCATTCTTGGTAATAGTTTCTTAAACCACATTATGTTAGAACAATTAACTGCTATAGCAAAATATTCTACCTTTGCTATAGACTAAGAGATGCAATTCTGCTTTTTACTTGTCCAAGATACTAACCTCTTTCCAAGAAAGAATGCTCCTCCTCTAGTGCTCTTATTGTCATCAATTCTTCCAGTCCAATCAACATTAGTAATTGATTTTAGCTCAAATTTTCTTCCTTTCTTGTACCATAGACCATAGTCTTGTGTTCCTATTATATATCTCATAATTCTTTTGATTGCCATCATGTTGTTTTCTCTAGGATTTGTACAGAATCTTTCAACTATACCAACTTCGAATGCAATATCAGGTCTTGTATGAACAACATACTAAAATTTCCCAATCATAGATCTATAGGTAGTATAATTTACCTCTTTTTAATCATCATTCTTGGATAACTTATGTCCAGTAGACATAGATGTGGTTTGGAATCTTCCTTTCCAAAGGTCTTCAATATCTCCTTGACATATTTTGATTGAGTAATGTAAATGCCATCCTTCATTTGATGAACTTGTAAACTAACAAATAATTTTATTTCTTTGAACATTGAAATTTCAAACTCTTTCCTCATTTCTTTAGAGAATGACTTACATAATTCATCATGACCTATAAATAGGATATCATCCACAAATATTTCTACTAGCAAAATTTTGTTTTGTGGTCTCTTTTTAATATATTTACTACTGTTATCATTGGTTCTTTGAAAACCAATATTTATTAGATATCTATGAAGTCTCTCATACCATTCTCTAGGAGCTTGCTTCAAACCATATAAATTTTTGTGTAACTTACAGACCATGTCTCTTTTGTTTGGATCAATGAAACTTTCAGGCTAATCAATGTAGACTTCTTCTAGAATTCCATTCAAGAAAGCTGATTTTACATCCATTTGGTACACTTTTAATCCTTTAAATGCAACATATGCAAGTATTAATTTGACTCCTTCAAGTCTAGAAACATGAGAAAATGTTTCTCCATAGTGTATGCCTTCTTCTTGAGCGTATCCTTTGCACACTATCCTTGCCTTTTTCCTTGATAATTCACTATTTTCATTCAATTTTTTTTTATGAATACCCACTTTGTTCCAATTATATTTTTATCCTTGGGTCTAGGAACAAGAGTCCAAGTATAGTTCCTTTCAATTTTCTCAATTGCTTCATTCATTGACTCTATCCAACTTGCATTTTTCAATGTATCATTAACAGTTCTAGGTTCAAATTAAGTAAGAAAACACATATCTTTTAGTTTGTTCCTTGTCATTGTGCCTCTTTTCCATTCTCCAATTATTTTCTCAGGTCCATGACACCTTCTAAAATATCTAGCAAGTACAAGTATCTTACTTCTAGATTCTAGATTGGATTCATTTGGTTCACCATGCTCAAAGGTTCTATAAATTTCCAAATTCTACTCTATTTCTGCTATCTGAGACTTGGTTCCCACAGACTATGATGCAGGTTCCTCTATTTGAGACTCAGATAGAACTAGATATACAATGTAACTTGGTTAACAAAGAAATCTAATATATTAACAAACTAGGTAACTAAGATGGGGAGAGGGTGAATTAGGAACAAATTAAACTTCTTTAACTAAACCACTTTGTTAAGTTGTCTAATCTACTTGCATGCATGAAACATAAAACAATAAACTAACAACACCATAAAATAATATTGGTAACCCAAAAAACCTTCAAGTAGAAGGTAAAACTAGGGTTGGGATGACACCCACAATGCTTCACTACTGCAGTAATAAAGTTGGCCTATTACGGCTTACAAATCATCACTTCTGATGATCTTACTTGGTTAAGAGCAATAAGGAAAGTTAGGTCCACCTTGTGAAAGGATTTATAAAAATATAGTTAAGTATGTAATTTGTTAGGAGTTTATGCAAAGGCCTATTAGATCCACCTAGTTAAAGGATTTGGGATTAATGAACCTGTTAGGATGAATCAATGGATTGATCTCTAATGTGCAACTATGATTGTTGATGAAGATCCTTTGAAGTAAACTTGATCACCTAACTATGATAGATGAGTCTCTTCCTTTCCTTGGAATACTTGTAGCCTTCAAATAATCCACTCTTCCATATTCACTTAATGCTTGAATGATAATATAAATGATTGATGTCTTTTGGATAAATAAAATACCTTATACTTATATCCATCCAAATAATTCTATCATAGGTTGGTTACAACATAAATAATTCAAAAAAAAATTACCAAGTTGGCTTTGTGCTATAACTCGGGCGATACTAAAGATACTCAGGAAACACTATCACCTTGGCTAACTCTAGAACTCGACTGATACTAGATGCTTGGTTCATGTTGATCACTCGGTAGACACTATTGACCTAGTTCACACTATTCTACTAGCTTGATTATCACCTTGGAACAAAATTTCTTTGCTGACTCGGTTCACACTAGAGCTTAGTAGACGTTGTCAACTCTATTGACACTACAACTTGGTGAAAACTGTGAACTTGGTTGACACTTCTTACTTCCTACTCAATTAACATTGTTTGCATGGTTCCTTTGTGAGGTTGGTTAACACTACTAACTAGTAACTTAGTCACTACTTTTTGTCCATTATGACTAAGTGTTTTTAACATAACTGACAATATATATCGCAATGAGATTAACAATCCCCCCCTTTGAAATTAGTGAAAAAAACACTTATCATACACAAGATCTAAAAGAATTCTTTAGTCAAACTCCTACTTTGAGTATGCTTTGTTCTATAGCTTAGTTTGCACTGAAAAATCTACAAATTGGTTTGAACTGAAGAATTTGATTTTGGGTTTTCATAATTGTTTTTGTTTTTATTTTATTTTTACATATCTTTCCCACTCTACATATTTTATCCTTCCTAAACATATCTCTCTTTACATGTATGAATATGTACATTCTATTTTCTCTATATACTTTCCTTTTTGTACACCTTCTTTCCCCTTTGTACATCTTCTTTCCCCCTTCTTTTTGTTACAAATAACAAAAATTTACAATGTTATACCAAAATGAGAAATAAAATCATTATGTACCTTCAAAATTATAGACAATGTCTTGTCCTAGTTATCTTGTTGTACCTTGAAGATGTGAAGATCAATTTGAAGTGTTGCTGATAACTCATACATATGATTTGCAACTGATAGATTTGTGCCTTTGGCCAATGTCCTTGCATGATCCATTCTCTTCTACATAATTTCCATGTGGGGAAGTATCATACCTTGTATATCAGTCAATATTTCTCTTATTCTGGCCTCTTCTCTTAGCAGTTCTACCTAAAGATCTATCAAGAATCTGGTTTTTGCAAAATGAATGGAACTGGAGCTAGGATCGAGTGCCAATTGATTTGCACTATCTTTCAAGTCCATGTCAACTTTGACTAGTTTCTCTTTTATTTCCTTGGTACATTTAGTGGAATCCATTAACTTTACAAATAAAGATACAACATTATTTATAGAAATTTC
Source organism: Cupressus sempervirens (assembly GCA_028749045.1). Lineage (NCBI taxonomy): Eukaryota > Viridiplantae > Streptophyta > Pinopsida > Cupressales > Cupressaceae > Cupressus > Cupressus sempervirens. The sequence continues at coordinate 509,182,647 of CM053788.1, read as the reverse complement.
TAATACATAAATTAAAGTAGAACTATCTACTTGGTCTATTGCTATCTTTTGTGCTAAATTTTCAAGCACTTTATTCTCAAACTTCCTTTCAACTTTCATAATGAGTTTGTCCTTCTCATTAGTGTCCTCATTGAATTTATGCACAAAATCAATTAATTGATCAATGATAGGGACTTTATCATTTACCTCTGTAGATAGAGCATCTAAAAATATTTATTTGATGTCTTCCAAGACTTTGCTCCTATCTCTTTCATCTCTTAGTATTCATTTCTTTCTCTTTTGTTCTATAATTCTCCCAAAATGTTCATTTCTTCAGCTGATAGATTTGATTGGTCCCAATTTAGGATTATAATCTCCTCATCAAGATCAATTCCATCAACTATGTTCCCTTTGCCCTTGCTCTTGGCTAATGAAGAAGGAATAATAACTTTTTCTTTGTTAGTCGAGTACTACTGGTGCTGCTCAGTCTAGTCCCAGTCTTCACTTCTATCCAAGTACATCTAATATGCTGATATGAGCTTTTGTGCTTGGATGACTGGAACTAATGTGGAATATGAGTTTGATCATAGCTCTAGTGGTCTCCTTGCTCATTCAAGAAAAGATAATTGAATCACCAATCCATTGCCTTGGGTTTCAATAGCCTCACTATTTCCACTTGAATTCTCTGGAGATTTCCTCACCCATTACTACTTCATTAGAGTCCTAAAATTATCAACCTTTGATTTCTTTTCATCTTCAATTTTACCTCTATTCATGCAATTCTTTGTTGGATGATGACCAAGTCCTTTGCATACATAACATCATTTGGTAGGTTTTCTCTTTCTAAGGTGAGTCTTCACACAATTAACTCCTATATCTCAAATTCTCCACATAAATAACACTTGTACCAAGTGTTGTAGTCTCAACCTAATTTTTTTTTTGTAAGTTGTTCAGTAGGATTCCAATTCTTGGTCGTATACTTTGAAGATTTATGGCCTTATTTGTTGCATGTAAAACATTTTCCTTCAAACTTGGTTTTCTCTATGCATTCACTTTCCCTATGCCCAAGTTTTTTACAACTATAACATTTTCCATTAAATCTTGACTTTCCATTACTCCAACATTTGTTTAAGTATGCCCTTTTTTTCTGCAATGACTCCATGTAGGCCTTTTATTATTTTGAGATCATATTTGTGATGACTCTCCTTGTTTAGTGTAACGCAATCATGCTTTCCCTTTATGTATTCTCCGAGATATTTTAGCTAACTGATCCATGCTTGCTTGTGATTTCATCATTCTTTCATTAGTTTCTCTTTCTATTCTAAGATCATTCTCAAGTCCTTCATTTTGTGTCTTTAAATTGATGACTTCTTAATTTGCATCATTCAACTGATTTTCCATATTTTCCTAATGTAGTGAAAGTTGGTGGATTTCATTGTCCTTTTCTTCTATCCTAGTGTTGAGTAATCCTCTATCCTCTTCTACCATATTTTTGTCATTTTTAGCTTGGTTCTTTTGTTCCACAACTTCACATATCCTGACTGATTGAATCTCCTACTCTCTTTTCAATTTTATGACTTCTTGAAGAATAAGTTTCCTTCCAAGTAGATCTTCTATAGCTTCATTTGAACTTCTCTCTTTGCAAATATCTTCAATTCTTTCTTCTATGTAGAGATTGTCATTCATCTTTTCTGCTAATTATTTTATTCTTTTCTGGGATTGAGAGATTTTCTCCTTTAGTTTCTTGATTTTTTCCATGGCCACATGTAGATCCAACTTTTCATTCTCAAAGGCTTTCTCTAGCTTATATACTTCCATTGTCTTTGATCTTTTCTCTCAAGATGCTAATTTTTTTGATATGAGAACCTTGCTATGATACTAATTGTTGGAAATATAAGAGAAGTAACTGAGAGGGGAGGGGTGAATTAGTTTCCACTAAAATAATTCCAAATCCTTTATATGTCAATACAAACTTCCTTTAAACCATGACTCAGTTAAAAGTAGATATACATTGTAACTCAGTTAACAAAGAAATCTAAATATTAATGTGTATTAACCTTTAGTAACTTAGTTGCAGAATCATAAAGCAAGAAAAAATAGCATGAACACATGAGACACCAAGATTTAATGTGGAAACCCAATTTGGGAAAACCACCAATGCAACTAGTTACAACTTTTTACTCTTTTGAAGTGAGCCCTATTAGGAGCCAACCTTATTAAAGGTTACAAAATGCACTGTTAAGTGTGACCCCATTAAAGGATTTAAATCACCCTATTAAGAGTATTCTTGTTAGAGGTCTTGAGACATTTCAATTTAGAAATGTCACCTAGTTAGAGGATTTACAAAAATGATTATTAAGTCAACTCTGTTAAGAGATTTTTTTACTGCTACAATTGTTAGAGAGTAGTAATGATTGTCCTAATTTATGAAGAAGCTAGATTGTAGATTCATATCACTATTCTGGCTTATCCTCTGTATTCTCCTTCATCAAAATATTCTTTTTAGCTCCTTGGATACTCCACTCTTAATAAGACATCCTTCTCTATTCACATCTTATCTTCTTCACCACTTTCTCATATTTCATTCCACATAATGACCTTTCATATATATGAGATCCAATGTCAAGTCAACTTGAATACCATTTCAAAAAAAAAATAACATCCACTGATTTAGCTTGCATAAGCTAACAAATGGATAAAACTAATTAGTTGAAGGTTGGCTAAAATTGGGTTACTCGATTACCACTGAGTTCCTTGGTAACCGACCTGACTCAGTTTACATGGAACTCCTTTGGTAACCAATCTAACTTGGTTTACATAGGAATTCATGAACTTCTTATCTTCTAAACTTTTTCTTAGTGAATATTGGAGTCTTCTAAACTTGGTTCCAACTGGTAGTGCTCGGTAAGAGTATAAAATTTATGTAACATCAATGACAATATACAATTGAATTATTATTATCAACACATTCATGTTATCTCTCAGCTTTTATAGGCTTGACATATACTAACTCACTCAACATAAGTTAATTTTAGATTGCTTGGTCTTCATATGTTTCACTTTGCATGTATAATATATTGGTCTCTACTAGGGTACTCGACAACCTTTGACTTACTCAACATATAGTGGAATATATACAAATCCATGTAGCTTGACCTTCTCTGGATGGCTTAGTCATAATGATGACCGAACAACACTACATAGAAAATCACTAAGTGTTAGGCACTAATAGGAAATAAGGCTTACAGATAAACATGTTACAAAATTTTAGTTACAGATGTTGAGACACCCTAAACTTGCTGCAGGAGCATCTTGGGTGTAAGAGCAATCTTGCATCACCCAAAAGTATTTTTATTTTTAGCCTTTTCTATGATGTAGGAGAATCTTGCATTAGAAAATAGAGTGGGAAATAATTTTTTTTTTGTTTATTCTTTAAAAATAAAAATAAAAGAAAAAAAAATTGGAGAGAGAAAGTGGCAAAAATTAGAAGAAAAAAATTAAAATAAATAAAAAAATGGAGAAAAGAGGGAAAAGGCATTTAATAGGTGGCATTATTAAATGTAATTTGTGGCTAAAGGGTTTATTTAATGTAACTTACTAATCCGACTTGTGGCTTGAGGGTTTATTTAATGTAACTTACTAGTGGCTGACTTGTGGCTTGGTTTGGTATAAGTAGAGGGCTTTGTCTTGTCATTATTCATTTAGAGGAGGAGGAGTGAGTATGGAGAGTAGCTAAAGAGCAAGTTTTTCCTAAGTCTTTGGACCAGAGAACCAAATGTGAGGCAGTTTACAATAGGATTGTGATTATCATCTAGCTTATAGAAGAGGATGTGGAGGAGGAGCCAACTTTGAAGAGTTAGTAGTTGCAACTTGGAAAACAAGGAGATTTCTTGGGGGGGCTTGTGAGAACAAGTTGAGGTCTTCCTTGGAGGTTTCTATCAGAGTGTGGATATGGACTAGTTAGAGTTGGGATTGGATCTTGAGGGTTCTTGTAGAATTACTATTGTAATTGCTTATGTATTCGGTTGTAACCCAGAAGGCCTTACAACCAGGCATGTTGGATGTAAATCTTATGATTATATCATGAGAATTGGCATTATTTTGGATCAAATTATCTATGTTTTTATTTATTCATCTACTATGTGGTTATTTGATGGGGGCTAGGAAATCTCCTTTGGGGATTCTCATGCCTTGCATTACATAAAGTGTTATCAGAGTGCAAATTGCTCCTAAGCGTGTAGACAAATTGCCAAAGTTGAGGTAGTTTGCACTAGTACCTTGGGAGGACATGCAAATGGATCTATGGTTGCAAAAATGAAAGGTTGATCTTATTCTAGAAGATTGATCTGTTGGTTATTTGCTGTAGAGGGTTTGCAAAGATCTTGGAATATGACTTTGAGAGGATTACCCTGGAATGATTACGAATCTTTGTGATGTGGTAGAGAAGAGGTTTTTAGAGATGTCTTCTCAGTTTGAATTTAGCTTGGTTGATTGAGTGAAGGAATGGATGGTTGATTTTCACAGAAATTTATGGAGCTGGAGTCTATCAATCTAGAAGAAAATTATTTGGCTGATTAAGAAACTTGTTCGAGAGAGGAGATGGCATAGCAAGGTCAAGGTGGAAGAGGTTGGTTTTGTTGATCAATTTGTGGAGTCTAATATAGAACCTAAAGAACAACTAGAGGTTGTTGCTGAGGATATTCCTAACCTTGTTGATATTGGGATGGAGTTTGGTTTTCATGATCAATTGGTAAGCTTCATTTTAGAATTATAAGCTATTTTTAGTAAGTTTTTAATACGAGCTCAGAATGTTCTCATTTTCTACATGAAGGTTCATTTTAGAATTATAAGCCTACCATAAAAATCTCATTCCTCCAACTTAAGTATCAAAGAAATTATTGTGGATTTTCGATGGAAAATGTTGGAGAAAAATCTTTGAACTTAGTTTTGAAGCCTTAGAGGCTCCAGACGAGGTCTAAAAACTGAAAAGAATGGTGCTTGCAAAATTTCGAGCCTATAGATCAGGAGCTAGCATTTCTAAAAAGTGGTTATAATAGCCAATTAGAGCAATGATTTGAGAGTTATGGCCTTCCAAATTTGGGCTACCCAAAATTTTTAAAATAATTGTCAAAGATGTATTTGGCCGACTCTATATGTATTGTTAGGGTCTGTCGGCCCTAGGTATTAAGTTTGAATGTCTAGAACCTTTTTGGGTGGCATAAAATTGCCTATTTAAGAAAGACTTGAACATTATCTAGAACAACATTGGGTGGTAGTTTGCAAATTAGTCTTGCAAATTGCTGTAATGAAGGCACCCATGTGGGTTAGCATATTATACTTGTGAATTCTATAATTCCACATTTGTGGTGATAATAAGAAGTCCATATTTTGTTCTCGCATTTTCCATTGTCTCTTTGTTTCTATTATGTGTTTATGGTATTAAGGGGAGCATAATTTGTTGGTAAGTGAGCAATGTGGTGTAAAATTCAAGATTAGAAACTACTTTGATAAAGTTCTATGTGATATTATGCATATGGATTATTGTCATATTCTATTTGGTAGACCTTGGCAGTATGATAAACATGTTGTGCATGATGGTAGATTGAACCAATATACTCTTTGGGTGAATGAAATGGAGCATTTGATTGAAGTCCCAGATGATGCAAATTGTACCACTATTAGAGTTTGTATGGTCAATGGGAAACAATTTGAGAAGCACATAAAGAACTAATTCTTTTTTTTTTGGTAATTTTTAGAGGCCAAAGTTGTGCTAGTAATGGTCAAGTGACAGAAAATAGTAATGACCAAGTGATAGAAGATAATAGAGGTCAAGTAACATAAAAAGATGATAGTGTTGGCCGAATGCCAATAGAAATTAAAAACTTGTTGAATGAGTAAAAGGAGATTGTTGCAAAAGTTATCCTTAATAGTTTATCGATAGTGATAGCCCTCATTTTTACTATACTAAATTTTTGATCTTCATTGTGAAAATGATCTAAAATTGTGTTGCATTGTTAGGGTTTTGTGTTTCATTTATTTGAATACCTTAAGGTTGTATTCTTATCTTGCCATTAAAAATTTCAATCAAAACCGCAACATTTTGGCCCTTATCCAAAGTTTTTTAGGTGGAAGTTTTTATGTCTTTCAAATCCTAGAGCTTTGATATTATGATTATGGTCATGGCATCTAGTTGCAGGCTTTCTTTTTCTCGCTCCTGATGTTACAACACAAGGTTTAGTAGAAGATCATAAAGTGATCATTTGGGTTCCTTGATGTTAAGATATACTATTCTTGTGGTATCATATGTTTCTAATGGAAGGTATAATTCATGGTGTGCAATATTACAACAAACAAGTAGTTGAGGTATTGTAGAAGAAAAGTGGAGGAATTATGACCATGCAATAAGTGGCTTGTTGTAGGATCATAGAAGTATGAGAGTATAATGAAGAAGATACAAGGCACTAATTCTATGATGAAGAGATGATCATGGCATCATAATGGTTTTTATTTGGTATTTTGATGTAATGTTAAGTGCCTTAGCCATGAGATCGGGGGAGAAGATCTTTAGGATCACAATGCTATGGGGATGGCGACCATAAGATCGTAAAGCCACAAAGAAAAATGCAAGTTGATAGTTCAAATAAAAAATGTGATGAGTGTTCTATCCTAATTGGTCAGTTCTATCCTAATTGGTTAGATAGTACAAAGTGTACAAGGTGGATGCCATGTTAAGCTAGTGGGACTAAAAATATCTTTACATATGTCTGTGATATGAAAAAACCCATTCTACGATCTTATGATACATGATGCTCTGTAAGATCTTAAGGGTAGTAGTGTGGGTGATGTGGTGCTATGATAAGAAATGCATCGAGGGATTATAGAGGAAAAGGTTGATTTTGATGATGTTATGATGAAGGAAGGTGACAATCTCTCATAGCATCATAAGGGCAAAGAAGATGACCATCGAGGTCATGAATTAGTCAGACGATCCTCGATCGTACGATCGTAAGCTAAAGAAAGATGAGATGAGATGTTATGCTATTCAACATAGACCACATGTCATCAATTTTTAAAGATTGTAAAGGAAAGCTCTTATGCTACAGTAGCCAGTATATCATGATATCATAGAGATTTTCTCCAAGCCTTGCAATAGTGTGATAACGGTTTTTGACTTCAGGAGATTGTAAGATCAAAGGGTATTTCTTCCCCGCCTGAGATATTATGAGGGTTTTGACTTGGGGGTAGATTATAGGATTGTAAACCCTAATTTGACATTATGTTTTCCATTTTATGAGTTGGAAATGACAAAGGGTTCTCGACCAATGAGATTTAAGAAATAAACAAAAAGTGCAACATTGGATAATAATGACAACACTCCCCTGAGGTGACAAAATAGGCTAATTTTATGGCTTGAGCATGCTGAGAATCAATGCAAAGATGAAATTTGATAATATACATCAAGATATAAAGATATCCTATCAATCAATTACAATCTACCATTTACAGAAAAATAGATTTTGAGTAGTTGTAGAGTTTTTAGTGCATACAGATAATTGTTTTTAGTGCATGAGAGTGAAGTTTGTACAATGTTTTCTAGATAGTTCAGAATGTTTGATAAGGAAGTTGAAGAAATTTAGGCAATGGACATGGAAGTGGCAGAAACCTCCAATTCCAAAGGAGGAAAAACAAGATAGAAGAAACCAAATTGATTTGTTGAGGAATGGTTAAAACTATTCCCAGGATCCTCAAATGAAAATGCAATAGATGATCATGCTTTCATTGAACCATATGCTTTGTGCAGAGATGTTGCATGTAATGGGATCACAGGTTCTAAGATTTTTAAGTATTTTTATCATAATAGAGAGAAGAAGATCCCTATTTGCAACCCTTAGAAGAAGCACTTGGAAAAATTAATATTTCCAGAGATCTTCATTGATGTAGATTTGATAAAAGCCCTAATCAAGTCATACAATCCAGCCACAAAATCATTCCATAGGAAGGATATAACTATTTTGTGCACTCTGGACCATGCCTCATTCATTGAAGCATTTGGATTGGACAGTCCTATGAGTGAGCTAGTAGATTTGGAGGATTTACAGAAAAAATTTGAGAGAAACACCAAGACATACATAGGAAAATCAATGCTACAACATATTCCCATGGACCTAAAGAGTGTGGGTGATTACCCTAAGAAAGTGGAAAAGATGATGCCTTTGGATAAATTCAAGAATTATTTTGTGAAAATAGTTTATGGTGTCCATAAGGTGGTTGGCAAAGATGGATCAAACATGTTGTAGCTGAATTTATTATTACCAGAGATGTGCAAGACTCCTACCATGGTGGAAAATATGATTATGTTAAGTTCTTTCTGGCAAAGATGAAGGAGAATATTAAGTTGGCCCAAAGTGGAGAAATGAAGAATTTTTGTTTCCTTTATTATTTAGTGTTGATGCATATGATCCTATACAAGAATGTGTGATATTTTAGTTCGAATTTCATTGATCACACCTCTGATGCTAATGGAGAGCTGCTAGTTCAATTGTGGACATGGCTATAGAATACTTCTTATCACTATTTTGATTTGGTATTATTTTAAAATAATTTTAGTACTGCTATAATGAAAATGCTAGATCCAGGTTACTTTAAGACACCTAGGAGTCTTTTGAGACCAGCCCTGCTCCCTGAGGATAAGAGATTAGATCATAATTGGGGGGATACTTTCCTATTTCTAACCTTTTCCTAGATTAGAGTATATGGTTGTTCCTAACCACCCCACATATTGCCAAAATTTATTCCTCCTAGGTTGGGTATTATTGAATTCATGTGGAAACTACTTATGGTAAACATATAGTACTTAGGGCCCAAGGTGCATAGGGGCACTTTTCTATGTAGATGTTTCAAGGTGGGAGACATTTCAATTACAAAAGAATCCCTGGACCATATTCATTCTTTCCTCCACCATTATAGTTTGTCAACAACACCATATATAATCTATGACCCTGATAATTGGATGATGACTACCCTCAAAGAAATTAGGAATTATGTGTTGCCAAGTAGCAAGGAGTTACTCCATGAGGATGTTATTCCTAATATTTTTGCAGAGGGGGAGGCATCAAATAAATTGGCAAAACTTGATAATGTTTTAAGGGTAGAAAGGGAAATGAAGAGAGTGGATCCCAATTTTAAGGGATTTTATATGGATATCCCTTATCTTTACAAGATTAGGAAGATGGTCACTGACCATGCTGAAATTATGGCCCAAATGCCATAAGGACCCATAGGAGAAGAGGAGATGGTGTGTCCTGACAGCCTTGAACTTGATGTGGTCCTAGAAATAGAGGAAGATGAGCCTATTGAGGCATCATGGGTCACTAAGGGAAATAAGAGACAAAAGATTGTCCATATCCTTATAGAAATAAAACAAAGAACATTACAAATTTTACCTAGTAAGAATTAGTACTTTGTCAATTTAAGGCAAAGTTATATACAAGATAGGGTCAAGGCAGCTAAGAATACACTGATAGACCTAGAGCTAGCAACAACAAGGCTGGATGATAGGATCATCCAAGCCCAATAATCTATGGAAGATTATGATTTCATCAAATTAGTTGAGTTAAAAAGTTTTTTGTACAAATAAAATAGAGTGAGTTGGTACTGAAGATGAAACTTGGAGAATTAGATGAGCTAAAATTAGAACTAGTTGAGAAGTTGCAAGCCTATAATCTTGAGAGTGAAGTTATGACTCTGGAGGAGACAAGGGACCTTGTACAAAGAAGTGGGATATTGCTGGTACCTAGTTGGGATTTGGAGCAAGTTTTATGCCTGATTAGATTAGGAGACAAGAAAATGCCATCTCATATGAGGCATATGGTGCTGATGAATTACAAAGAGGAACAAGGTTCAACATTGACACCAAGTCTCTAGCAATTTGGACCATGGCCCCTACATCAAATAAGCCTAAATTAATGGATGTGTAGAGCACTAAATAGGGAAACATGGTTGTGTGGACTTTATAGGGAACTTTAGGAACATACATTTTAAAGATCATGAAGCATTTTTTTTTCATGAATGAGACCAAGGTAGAAGAGCTAGAGACCAGACTTGCCAATTCTATACATGACTATATAGATGTGAGGGAGCTCTATGAGGATGAGCTAGGAAAAGCCATGTCTACAAAGAAAGGGTTGAAGAGCTTGAGTCTAAGGTCCAAGTACTAGAAGTTGAAGTTGCACCCCTTAGAGAGAAACTTGTAAATGTAGAGCAAGTGTTTACTATAGACTAGGGCCAAGAACAAGACAATCTAGAGCAACTAGCTAAGGACACAACTGAGGCCCCAACACAATTAGATGAGATGGATGCAAAATACACAACATAACTGAGCAAAATGAGCATTGATGTTCCACCAAATCAACAAGGAGATGAGGTAAGGACATTTGTCCTTAAGTGTATGGTTGTCCATAGGGTTGAAATTCTAAAAAACACCTCTCAACAGGCCCATACACTATTTGTTTCTTTACAAAGTGCTGAGCTATTTTGCAATGAGGCACTTTCATGGCTATCACCTAAATTCAATCTATGGGGGTCATATACTCAGTTTTTAAAGAGGCTTATTATGATGATGGGTAAAAAGCTAGATTTATTTGATAAAATAATCATAGTAAAGGAGAGCCTAGAAATAGTTAATGAGTTAATTGGTTTTTTCAATGGGAAATTATAGATTACACAAAGTAAACTGAAAGTTTTATATAAGGGAATTGAACCTTGCATACCACCTATTTTGGACAATAGTAATGTGATAAAGGAATGCCATAATTGGTTTGATGCATTTAGTGAAATATTGACTCAAGAGGCCATAATGGCTATTTTTTAAGACATCAATGATGCCCCTTTCCATAATTTGATTAACTCCCTATTTAGAGAAGAAATGGTTTTGAAAAAATTCATAATGGAATCTAAGGCCACAATGGATGCTAGATGGACTAAAGCCACTAAGGACCTAGAGTAGGTCAAAACTATAGAATGGCCCACCAAGTGAGAGATCTATGTGTGGGAAGTGGTGGGAGAAATAAAGGCATTACTAACATGAAGCAACTGAAACATTATTAATGTTAAAGGAAAATAAGAGATTAAAAGAAAAGATTAGATACATTGATCACTTTATCAGAAGGATAAAACTCTCATAAATAGGCCTATCAAATTTTGAAGCTTTTGAGGAAGTAGATCGTAGAAGAAGACAAAGTAGAGTAAAGATAAAGTTGTTGTAGTAAAGTACCACTTGCTGACTTTTCAACTACCCTCCTAATTTTGGGATCAAGCGCATGAGAATATTTTTTATTATCTTTTTTTTTATGTCGTGCCTTTCTCTTTTCTATTAAGGTGATGACATGTGTCCTCCTCCCATCTGTAGCTTAAGGATTTCCAAGATGAGGAGTTGAGGTTGGAAGTCTGTATATTTTTTAGTTTATGTTATATTTACAATTCATCTAGTCTTTTGTGATTGTATATAAATGTGTTCAAACTTGTGAATTTGAGAGAGTAATGAATATGAAAGATCAAACTACCAAATTTTGAGTTATATTGTGAGTCTATATCTAGTTTTGTATGTATTTTGAAAGGAAATTAATACAAAAGGGAATTTTTGCACATCTATGTATCTAAATTTTGTCTCCTTCCTTGCATATCTATGATTTTGAGATTGAAATGAAAAATGTTCTTTTTGTTTAATAAAATTTAGATAGATTGTATATCTTCTATTGATTGAATTTAGTTCAAGGAGCTAAGTAATTTCTTTCAATAAGAGGTGGGGTTTTGGGTATATGAGACAGATATGATAAGAATGAAGTTCAGAGTTCACTATTGACAAATTTAACTACAAGTCATTTTTATAGGTCCAAGACTACTAGTACTGACTATATATAACAATAGATAAGGCACTAATCACTTAATTTCAATTGCAAGTTGATAGTTTATACAATTGCAAGATATATACATCAATTATAACCAATTTTCCATTTCAAAAAATCAAGAACTAAAGTTGTTGGTCAATCCTTATTTGTAATTGCTTTCCTATTAATTATAATTAGCCTTTGTACTGAAGAAGTTTATTACAAAGTCTAAGAAGAAGATTATGACCATTTTATGCTATAGGGGATAATCCTGAAGATAAGAATATCATAAAAATTGTTAGATAAATCTCTAAGGTTTTCCCTCCTTGGCCTTGCAAAGCATAAAGTGAAGGGAGTATTAGTATACTCTATGTAAATTGGTCCAGAAGCTAAGATTGATCACACTAAATATAAGATTTGGCTAATCCTTAGGTTGGTTTTTGTCTTATGTTTTATGGTATTGGGTTTAAGGTACCTAGTGTTCTAAAATACAACCAATAAATAGTAAGGACTATAATTCATTGTATGGATCTGATTCTTGGAGCTAGTTTTCTAAATAAAGCATCATATAGATTGACACCCACTAACAATGAAGAACTTAACAAACAAGTGCAAGAGTTTTTGTAGAAAGGTTTGATTAGATAAAGCTTGAGTCTATGTGTTGTATCTAGTTTATTGGCACCTAAGAAGAATGGAGAATGAAGAATGTGCACTGATTCTAGAGCTATTAATTGGATTATAGTGAAATATAGGTTTCCTATGCTAAGGATGGATGACATAATAGATTTTTGAGTGGAGAAAAATATTTTACCAAGATTGAATTGAAGAGTGCTTATCACCAAAGTTCAGAATGAAAGAAGGTGACGAGTGCTATACTACTTTCAAGACAAAAGATGATTTTTATGAGTGGTTGGTTATGACTTTTAGTTTAACTAATGCACCAAGTACTTCCATGAGGTTGATGAATTGTTGGGTGATGCGACGTGCTCCCCTGCCCATAGGTGGTTAATTATGTGGTGTTCCATGTTCACTAACCAAAACTAGGCTCTGATACCACTTGTAAGGAAACTTGACAATAAAGAATATAACCGTTTCCACATAACCCATAATAAATATGAAATAAACATAGAATTAAAATCCACATGCAAGAGAATAGACAACATACCCACAAAATGTGACACAAGATATACCCTGGGAAACCCTCATTAAGGGAAAAAAAAACCCAGCCTCCAAAAGCATCCATCACCATGTATTATTTAGCAAAAAATATCATTGCCATACAACCATGGAAGCCTTCATGGCCATAGCCACAACCGAGCAAACTGTGTGAACAAGAATGAATCCACACATCCCATGCCATACTTCCAACCTTCACAAATGCTCCCTTGGCTAACCTGTCAAGCCTGTCCCACTCAACTCTTGCCTTTTTCACCCTTACTCTCTCTACAACAACTACCCTTGTGGCTGCTTATATAGTAGCAAGTCCCACAAAACCACCAAGTGGTATTACATAAACCATGTGCTACCTAATCCATTGACCCCACATTTAATATTGGGCATTTAATTCTTTTCCCCAATGTTGAATAATTACATGAAATATTATCACAATGTTACAATACAACTCATCAAGAATATTCCATGAGAATCTTTACATGTTGCACATCCATCTAGGCACAACATTACATAATAAAATAAAATAATAAAATAACAATATTATGCAATGTGTGCAACACCCATTATCTCAACATGAATGAGGTCCTAATGAGATTTTTTGTTAAGTTTGTGATTGTTTATTTGGATGATACTCAAATATTCAGTGAGACTAAAGAAGAACATCTTGATCATATTAGGCAAGTGTTGTAGAGGCTAAAAGAGGAGAAGTTACTGATTAATTTGAATAAGTGTTAATTCATGCTAGAGGAGATTATGTATTTAGGATTTATCATTTCACCCAATGGTTTCATAATGGACCCTAAGAAGGTTAAAGTAATCCTTGAGTGGCCTACACCTAAGAATGTAAGAAGACATATGATGTAGTGCATGTTGCAAGGCTTTTATTCAAAGAGGTTTTTAGATTGCATGGATTACCAAGAAGTATATTAGCAAGTTTGTTGGTTATTTCTAGAGAACTTTATGGAAGAAGATGACTACTAAGCTAAATTTTAATTCTACATTCCATCCATAGAGAGATGGACAAATTGAAGTTGTCAATAGACTATTGGGTAATTTATTGAGATGTTTAGTTGGAGATAAGATGAGTAATTGGGATATAGTATTGACGCAAGCTGAGTTTTCATATAATAATTCTATGAATAGGAGTACTGGGAAAATGACTTTTGAGATTGTTACTAGAATACATCCTAGAGGAGAAATCGATTTGAAAGATATTACTAGTAAAGATAAGAGAAGTGTTGAAGGAGAATTTTTTTCTAATTTTATGAAATCTTTGCATGAGGAAGTGAAGTTGAGGTTGGAACAAAGAAATCAAAAGTATAAGGAGAATGTAGATAAGTCTAGAAGACATCATTATTTTGAAGTTGGTGATGAGGTGATGGTTCATTTGAAGAAAGGTAGATTTCCTATTGGAACATATAGTAAGCTGAAAATGAAGAAGTTTGGAACTTATAAGAAATTGAGGAAGTTTGATAATGGTAATGCATACAAAGTTGACTTACTTTATGACAAGGATATATCTCCTATATTCAATGTTACTAATTTGTATGAGTATCATGAGTCAAATGATGGAGTTGTTGTACTAGATGGTTATCCTAAAAAGCATATTAAAGAGGTTGAGCATATATTGGATTAGAGAGTTGTTAAGAGCACAAGAGGAAATATTATTATGAAGATTTGGTGAAGTGGAAGATGCTATATGGATTTCTCAATTTGAGTTGGATTAAGCTTAGGTTGTCACACTTTCATGATTCAAGAGAATCACTTATCTCAACCCTAGTTTTTTGATGTAGGAGCATCCTAAGTTTTCTTGCTATCCAACTCGTCTTTGTCCATTTTACTAGTTGTTGCTGATTTTTAGTTAGTTAAGTTCCTATTTTAGCCAAGTTCCTATAGCGTTGGCATAGTTCCTATAGTGTTGGATGAGTTCCTACTTTGGACAAGTTTTTATTTTGGCTGAGTTCTTACAAAATTGGTTGAATTCCTATGGATGTCGAGTTCCTTCAAGTGTCGAGTGAACTTGGTGGGTTTCTGATGCTTGGTTCCTTCTTTGACCAAGTTTGTCTGTGATTGGTTCTTAGTGAAAGATGATTTATTTATTTAAGTTAAATTATTAATTTAATGTAAGGATCATGCATTGGGATGCATGCATACCGTAATGAGGTCAACCTTCTCTTATATAAATATCTAGAATCTTATGTCATCCATTTTGGCAAGTATAAGTAGCGAGTCTAAGTTTAGCTTTAGGGTAAGGAGATAGAGTAGAAGAATCATAGATGTTAGCAAGCACGATCCAAGATATTTGATTGTAGCTATATTATGTTAGATAAATTTTGGTGTATATCAAATCATTGTATTGGTCATAACCTGGAAGGCCTCATAGCTGGGCATGTTTGCTTATATTCTGATGAATTAATAAAGACATTTTTTGTTTCTCTCCCTCCTTGGTGTTGTTCTCTGTGTTTTCTTGCATTGTGTTTACTCAAAAAGATGTTTAGATAGTTAAGTGTGCCTTTGGCCTATTTCTCCAACCATCCCTATGTCAAACTATAATCAAGACCTTCCTCTTAAGAATATCCTTCACAAACTACTTTTTTCTTGTCCCTCATTACCTCTCCTTTATCATTCAGTTTATTCCTAAAAATCCACCTAGTACCTATCACATTTTTGTCACTAAGTTTGGTTACCAAAGACCATTTTTTTATCTTCTTAATATGATCAATATCTTCATTGATTTCATCCAATCATCATCCTTTAATGCATCTCTAATTATCTTAGGTTCAACATTTGACATCAAACATGTTGTATCTCTAGCTTGCATTTGAATTCTAGTCAAGACTCCATCATTCCTATCACTTATGGTATTAGATAAGCTATAATTAATCCTTACATGCCTTGGGGTTATTGGTTCTACATTCTAAATTTCTTCATGTTTGTCATCCACTCCAACTTGATTGTCATTCACTAGTAGAGCATTATTTTCTCCTACATTTAGTTGTGGTATAATTTTAGATTCCACTGATTCATACTAGATGAGCTCGTTGTAACCTTGAGGTTTCTTTTTATTGTCTTCTTCATTCTTTTCTAAATATTCACAAACTTTCACTTTTTCAATTTTAATTATCTTGATAGTCCTTTTATTCAAGCACTTGTAAGCTTTACTTATACCTTCATCTCCTTTAGTCTGAATTTTTTTATTCATTTCATCTTTCTTTTAATATAACACTTGTAAATATCTTGAAGTAGCTAAGATCAAGTGTATGCCCATACCAAATCTCACAAGATGTTGTTTTTGTAAATTTCTTGAGTTGTACTATGTTCAATGTGCAGACTATAGTACTTACTACATCTCTCCAGAATTATTATTCCACTCCTTTCTATTTCAACATTTTTTTTGCATATTCCATTATTGATATATTCCTTCTCTTTACAATTTCATTTTTCTATACTTTTATAGGTGATGTTAGTTTCCTTTTGATTCCATGTTCATCACAATATGTATTGAACTCATTTAAAGTAATACACCCCCTTTATAAGATCTAAGGCATTTTGAAGTTTTACCTGTCTCTTTGTCAACTCTTTCCTTATACATCTTGAACATATGAAATGCATCATATTTTACTTTCAAAAACATGAAAAGAATCATCCTTGGATAGTCATCAAAAAATAGTATGAAATGCATATCACTACAATATCTCTTAGGAAAAATAGAACCATACAAATCAATCTGTGCCAAATCTAGTGTATTTTTATAAAGAATAAGCTTTACTGGTAAAGTGTGAACTTTCCATCTTTCCTAGCTGACATTCCTTGCACATTGCATTTTAATGTTAAAACAAAGTGGGGATATCTCTCACACATTTCCTTTTACTAACCTTAACTAGATTATCAAAATCTATATGATAAAACGTCTTGTGCCATAACTAACATTCCTCTAATTTTGCAATTAAACAATGTCTAAAAGAAGTATTCAATTTGAAAAGGTTACTTCTTGTATTTTTACCAATAAAAATAAATTAACCATACTTATTGATATCTTGAATTTTCCATTACTAAACTCAAATATAAATCCTTTTTTATTCAAATAAGACACACTTAAAAGGTTAACTACAAACCATCTACCCAATAAACATAATCACAACTAATACTATCATTTAAACCAATCAAACGTTTAACTCTAATAAGACAAGGATAATAGTTTTCAAATCTTACTACACTTTCATCATATTCTTCTATTATAATGAATTTTATCTTATCTCTAGTCCTATGGTGTGTGTATCCACTGTTAATGATCCAATCATCATTATTGTTCATGCTTAAAATCAATGTTTTTTCTTTAGTCTTCAACACCATTGATATAGGGATCTTCTTTCACAACAAAAACACCATCTAATCATCATTATTATTCCCATCATGTTATTAGAAATGTTTAAGAATAACCGAGAGGGGGGGGGGGGGGGGGTGGTGGTTTGGATCAGTTATTTAAGGTCTAAATGTTTTATTAAAACTTTTTCATCAAGTAAAGTGAGCCTTTCAAACCGTTCATTCATCCAAGCTTAAACTTGCTTGCTTAGCAAGTTACTGTAAAACAACATGCAAGCATAACACGTGAAAGATCAATACATAAGATAGTGATTTATGTGGAAACCCAATTTGGGAAAAACCACCAGTAACATGCTACTCAATTCTCACTCTTCTAAAGTGATACCCTATGAAAAGCCTGCCCTGTTAAAGGCTACAACACACTATTAAATGTGACCTGGTTAAAGGATTTATCCACCTTGTTAGAAGTGGGCCTGGTTAGAGGACTTTAGAAAACTCACTTGGAATGTCACCCTATTAAAGGATTTACAAATGATTTTTAAACCAACCTAAGTCTATATGATTTTACCCTAGCTTGCACAATTGTTAGAGACTAACAACAAGGGCTTTTGACCTGATACAACTCACAACTTAACTTGTAGATTTCAAATCACAATTCTACTCTTCACAATTTGCCTAACTTTAAGTCTCTATAGCTCTAACAGCTTGACCTCCTTTCAAGCTTTGTCTCCTTGAGTCTTCATGCTTAATATACCAGTGCAATCTTCTTTCTAACCACTAATTAAAGCAGAGTTTCTATACTCTATTCTTCCTTCTCCTCTTGATGTCTTCTTCTTGACACCTTTCAACCACTTCACAATTTTGGCACACCAATAGATCTAGCTTCTTAGCCTGTGACTCCTTAAATAGAAGTCTGGAATTGGTTTTCCTGCTCAATTCTTCCCTCCTTTAATTTTAGTTCGAATGGATTAGGTAGGACTCATTAAATCTAACCCATATCTTGTTCCTTCTAGAAACATCATGAAGAATCCTCTTGAATTCACTCAAAAATGGTTTACATAAAATTCTGTGCCATTAGCCCATCATCCTTATCCTCCATTTGGTTCACAAAATTCAAGGCAACAAATTTGTTGACTCAGATTTGGAAAATCTTTGACTTTTCCAATAATGTAGTAGCTCAACACTATTGAAATTCTAGTGCTTGACACATATTGTGTTACTCGACTTCAACTATGTTTTATTGATGCTTGATGCCTACTATGGATTCACTCGACATCCATTAAGTTTTACTGGTGCTTGACACTTGTTACTTTTCTTAGCACCTGAACATGCTCGGCTTCTTCTGTATCACTTGGTACACACTAGATTTTATATTTTCTTGGCACTAACTAAAAATATGTTGGCTCGAACTAGCTTTCTTGGCACTCACTAATGAACTTAGTTAAGCTTTGTAGTCAACCTTGTTGCAACTTATTCCTCCAATGTTTCTAGGTGTGGTCAACCTTTGTATATTCAAGTATATTATCAATACATCATTTTACCATTGTCTTAACTGATCCTTGATCTACATTACAAAACCATAACTCAACCTTTCCTTTAGGTACTCTTGTTACATCTTGTTGATTAAATTGTCTTCATCAATCAACTAAGCGATAGTACTTGGATCTTATAAGCAATTTTCAATCTAAAAAATAGTAGGTTTGACATCAATGACAAAACAATGATTGAAAACATTCTTTATCAAAAATCTTCCTTCTTTGCAACAATCTCCCTTTTTGATTCATTTTCAATTAGATTTCCAACAATCTCCCAAACTAAACTGATCAACCAAGTTATCAAAATGCTAACTAGGTGAAAATAGTAAATCAAATGCCAAAAAGAAAACTTTATTCAAAACTATCATTTTATTAGTAGCATAAGTTAACTTATGACTCCCTCTAAATTCTTTTGTTAATGAACTATCTTCTTTTTTGTTTTGCTATTCCTCTGACTAATTCTTGTATGCAATGTTTTCTCCTTCTTATCTATGGCTTACCAATGTTCACCTTAATCATGTTCTAGTATCAACTACTTCTCCCTCTATCCATTTGATCCTGTAGATTTGATCAGTTCTTGCTACTTCTCCCTCTTATCCATTTGAATGTTGTTGATCAATGTTATGTTACTTCTCTCTCTTAGACAACAATGTCAAAGAATTATTGTTTTAGCATCTTGACATGCAAGTGTAGCATTTGTAGGTACTCCAATTTCTCCCTCTATCACCTTTCTTGTGACTAATTTGGAACTTCAACAATTTAATTACTTCAGGCATGATCCTAAAGTAAATATTCTCTGCATCAATTTGTAATATGCAAACAATCAACTCATTTGATGCAGGGCATTCTTGCTTTTTTCTCAAATAGCCTTGGATAGGGGTATCACCCCTAATTTACCTCTAAGATACTCAAAAGCATCTTTAGGTAGTGTTTTTGTAAAGATGTTAGAAATCTATTCCTTTGAGCTGACATATTTCATCCTTACTTGCTTGTCTTCCACCAATTCTCTTACATAATGATACTTAATTGCAATATGCTTTGTTTTGGCATGCATCATAGGATTCTTTGATATGTTTATGGTACTTGTGTTATCACAATAGAGTATCATAGGTTTAGTTACCTCTTCCTTCATACCTTGTAGCAAATGTTTGATCCATATGATATTAGCGCAGTTGATATTAGCAACAACATACTCAGCTTCTATTATTGACTGTGAGGTACAACTCTACTTTTTTCTAGTCCAAGTAATCAATATTTTACCTAAGAAAAGTGCTCCTCCATTGGTGCTTTTTCTGTCATCAATATTACTTCCCCAATTTGCATCAGTGTAGGCTTTCAACTCAAACATTTCACTCTTGTAGTATAAACCAAAGTCATCAATTCCTTTAGGTACCTTAGTATTCTCTTCATTGCCATCAGATGATTTTCTCTTGGATTAGCAAAAAATCTTGCCACTATTCCAATAGCTAATGCAATGTCTAGTCTACTATGCACAACATACTACAACTTTCCAATCATTGATCTATACATTGTCTGATTCACTTCAACAAACTCATCATTCTTAGATAACTTATGTCCTGTTATTATTGGTAAACTAACTAGTTTTGAGTCTTCTAATCCAAATGTCTTGAGTATCTCCTTTATATATTTTGATTGGGTCACAAATATGCCATGCTTCAGTTGATGTACTTGCAATCCAAAAAAGAATTTGATTTCTCCAAACATTGACATCTCAAACTCATGTTTCATTTTATCAACAAAATCTTTGGATAGGACATATTTTCCTCCAATAATTATATCATCAACAAAGATTTTAGGTATCAAAATGTCTCTACCATTTTATGCCTTGATGTATAGATTGTTGTTGTCATCTATTCTCTCAAATCCTTATTTCACAAGATATTTGTGCAGTCTCTCATACCATGCTCTAGGTGCTTGCTTCAAACCATAGAGTGCTTTATGCAATTTGAAAACTATATCCTTGTTGCTATCATCAAAAAATCCCTCTAGTTGTTCAATGTACACTTCCTCTTCCAATATACCATTCAAAAAAGTATACTTTACATCCATTTGATAGACTTTGAAACCTTCATAAGTAGCATATGCAAGTAGTGTTCTTACTCCTTCCATTCTTGCAATAGGTGCAAATGTTTCCCCATAGTCCACTCCTTCTTCTTGTGCATAGCCTTTGCAAACTAGTCTAGCCTTGTTTCTTTTTATTTCACCATTCTCATTGAGTTTTTTCCTAAAGATCTATTTGGTACCAATTACATTCTTATCAGCTGGTCTAGGAACTAGGGTCTAGGTTTTGTTCTTCTCAATCTGGTCTATCTCCTCTTCCATAGCTTTATGCCAATTATCATCTTGTAGTACATCTTTCATTGTTTTGGGCTCAATCTTCCTTCGTAGACATGATTCATTCCTTAGTTTGTTCCTTGTCATTGGTCCAGCTTCCTTGTCTCTAATGATTTTTTTTGCAAGATGATGTCTTCTCACATACCTGGCTAGTCTTGGTTCTCTCCTTCTTTCCAAGTTTGGTCCTTGAGCTTCAAAGTCACTTTACATATCACCATCTAGTATTTCATTATCTCTTTCATGTGTACTAATTTCATAGTTAGAATATACATTTTATTCATTCTGCAGCTTGGCTTCTAAATGCAACTCAACATTCACTGGCTATGACTTGGCTGATACTAAAATTTGTTGTTGATTCTCAACTTGGTTGGCAACTTCATCTTCAATAGACATTCCTTTATAGAAGTATAAAAATGATCTATAATCTTCTAGTTTCTTGGATTCATCAACTTGGACTTCTGCATGCTCATCAAAATTTATATTTTCACTATCTACAATCTTGTTAGTGTTAGTATTCAAACACTTATATGCTTTACTTCTAGTGGAGTATCCAAGGAATATCCCTTCATCACTCTTTGCATCAAACTTGCCATTCCTAGTATCCTTAAGAATATAGATTTTACAACCAAATACTTTGAAATGTTTTACATTAGGGCCCATTTGGTTGCTGGAATATAAATTAAGCATTGGCATTCAGAATACTGGCTTTGGGATTCTGGAACTTGGAATCCAGATTATGATTAGGGAATCCAATTTGGGACTATTTGGTTGACCAAAAATTCATTGTGAGAATACATATTTCCTCCGTTTGGTTGCACATTGTGGAATTGGAATACTAGCCAAAATAACATGCAAACTATTATCATCCAATTGTAGTATTATCATCATGCAAAAAAATTCAATACTTATTTGGTTTGTTGAAGTCCAAACATTTTTAACAAGTATAAAAAGATTAAGTCATGTTGAAAGTAAACATTATCATAACAGATGAGGATGAGATTGTACTAATGGATACTAAAATTTTTATGACTCTTTCTTTATAAAAAAAATACCATTGATTATAATTCACATAATTACTGATATGAAATATGTATATTGTTCAAGTCTCGTTGAATGAATCCAAATCACAAGAATTGATGAAATAAGAGTCAGAAACATCCCATTAAAAATATATATATTTGTAGAGATCCAATAAAAAATTTGATCATCACAACATTCAAACTCACAGGTGCAAAGTTTAAATTTTTATATTAAATTTTTACGAAATCTTACCTAGAAACACTTTTACACCAGAAAAAAAATCAATAGAGTAGATTGTTTTTGTCCTGCATACAATTCATTTAACTAAGAAACAATGTATGTGAAAAAGTTATTTCACCAAACTTTTTTGCAGTAACTACTGAGGCGGATCAGGTGGAAAAACCCTGATAAATTACTCAACAGTGGCAAATATATGGGCAATTAATAGCGGAAAATTTTCCCCCCATTTAAAAATAAATAAATTTCAAAAATTAGTGCAAAAAAAAGTGCCCCCAAATGGACATTCGGAAGTCAAACCCAATCAAATTTTACTTTAGTTGAAATCCTCATTTTCAAAAAATGGGATTTAAAATGGGAATTAAAACAGGAATTCCAAATAACAAGTATTTGAAAGAATTTGGAATCCTTGTTTTGGGGGTCAAATGGGGATATCGGATTCCACTTTTTTCCAATTCCAATTCTAATTGTGCGGACCCAAACAATGGATTAAATTTTTTTTAGAATTTTGAATGCCAATTCCATTCTAATTCCAGCTACCAAATGGGCCCTTAGGTGAATGACCATACCATTATTCAAAAGGTGTTGCATTTTTACCTTTCTTGACTTGTACTCGATTCAAGGTGTAAAAAAAATACTTACAACTTCTCTCGAATATTTTAGAGCAACATTTTTCTCCATCATCAAGGTTCTGGAACAATCTATTACTGATCTATTCCTTCTCTCTGTAATCCCATTCTGTGGGGGAGTTCTTGGTGCTGATGTTTTCCTTTTGATACCTTTATCATTGCAAAATATCTCAAACTTTTTTGATGTAAACTCTCCTCCTCTGTTTGATCTCAGGCACTTCAAACTTTTACCTGTTTCCTTCTCAACCCTAGCGAGATACCACTTGAACATTTGAAATGCATCCAATTTTTGCTTTAAGAACATGGCAATCATCATCCTAGAGTAGTCATCCACAAATAACATTATGTATCTGTCTCCTTGGTAGATTTGTACTTTTATTGGACCACATAAGTCAGTATGCACTAACTCTAATACTTCTTTGGAAGTGTAGTCTTTGCTTTTTAAACTTGACTAAATCATCTTTTCTAGTTGACATTATTTGCACATTGTATTTTCAAGTTTTTTTAGCTTAGGCAAACCTCTGAATTTCTTCTTTTTGCTAATGCTAATTAAATTATCAAAGTTAACATGACACAACCTTTTATGCCATAACCACACATCATCAAGTCTAACAATAAGACAAGTTGCATCTTCCATATCTAGGTAAAATAGATTACTGCTAGTTTGTTCACCTTTTCCTATCAGATTTCCATTATTGTCATAGATTTTGGCAGTTTGACGTGCATTGCCTAATTGTGACACACTCAAAAAATTATAGTTTAGTCCTTCAACATAGTATGCATTATCAAATGAAATTTTCTCTATAAGTTTAATAGAACCTTTTCCTTTGATTTGGCATGGAGCATCATTTCCAAATCTAACACTATTTCCATCATACTAGATAAAGGTAATAAACTTGCTTCTGTCTCATGTCATGTGATGTGAGCATCCACTATCTATGATCCATTTGTCATTCTTGTTCACATAGGTTACCAATGCTATTTCCTCATCTTCATTTGACTCATCCTTCATGGCTACATAGACTACCTCATCATCATTCTCATCAAAATCTTCTTCAATAATGTAGCATCTTTTGCCTTTGTCCTTGTAATCTCTGCTATCATCTTCTCTTTTGTTCTTGTACTTGTTTTCTTCTTTTTAGTTCTTCTTCTATGTACACCTTGCAGCAATATGTCCTATATCATTGCAATTAAAACAAATGACAAGAATCTTACCTTTGAATTTACCTTTGCCTCTATGGAATCTTCTAGCCAGTAGTGCTTCCACTTGTTCCACATCCTCTTCATCTGTGCTACTATCATTGGATACATATTTTCCTTTTCTACTCTTCTTCTTTGATTTCACTTCCTTAGTATCTTTCAATGATAACTTAGCCTTGAAAGTAGATTCAAGATTCTTAGGTTTGTAGTTATCAAAATTGGACAACTTAAAAGCAGTGAATCTCCCTACTATTCCTTCAAAAGTTAGCTAATTTCCTGGGACACACCTCAAGTCTTGGATGGCTAAAACTCTAATAGCATAGATGGGGAGAAAATTTCTTAAGTATTTGCTATTGATAGTATCATCTTTCAAATTACCACCCAAACTTCTTATTGCACTTACTACTTCTTTCATTCTGGAGGCATATTGAGTAGGATTCTCACCGTCCTCCATTTTCATGTCATCAAGTTTTTGTCTGAAGCTTTCTCTCTTTTCTCTTTGATCATTCTAATCTCCTCTGTAGATATTTTATAGGGCCTTCCACATCTTGAATGTGGAATTACATCCTTTGATGTCATCAAATTCAACATAGTTGAGTGTAGAGGCAATCTCCAGCATTGCCTGATTATGCTCCTTCCTTTTGTTCAAATCATCTGTAGAAAGGGGTCCAGCTAGATCTACATGTTCTACTCTAATTGAGGTTTTTGAATAATCACCTATCGATCCAAGGTGCAATTTCATTAGGTTTTTCCATGCAACGAAGCTATCTTTGTTGAGCTTGGGAACTTCTCTCTTGGACATCTTGATCTTCCTGCTTCTAGTACCTTTAAACTAAATCTACAAATGACTCTGATACCAATTGTTAGAAATGTTTTAGAATAACTTGGGGGGAGGGTTTTAATCAATTATTCAAGGTCCAAATGTTTTATTAAAACTTTTTCATCAAGTAAAGTGAGCCTTTCAAACCATTCATTCATCCATGTTTAAACTTTCCTATTTAGCAAATTACTATAAATCAACATGCAAGCATAACACATGAAAGATCAACACATTACATAGTGATTTACATAGAAACCAAATTTGTGAAAAACCACCAATAACATGCTACTCAATTCTCACTCTTCTAAAGTGATGCCTTATTAAAGGCTACAACACACTGTTAAAGGTGACGTAGTTAAAGGATTTATCCACCCTATTAGAACTGGGCCTGAAGAGGACTTTAGAACATTCACTTGGAATGCCACCTTGTTAAAGGATTTAAAAATGGCTATTAAATCAACCTAAGTCCATAGGATTTTATCCTAGCTTGCACAATTTTTAGAGAGTAACAACAAGGGCTTTTGACCTGATACAACTCACAATTTAACTTGTAGATTTTAGATCACAATTCTACTCTTCACAATTTTCCTAGCTTTAAGTCTCTGTAGCTCTGACAACTTGACCTCCTTTCAAGATTTGTCTCCTTGAGTCTTCAAGCTCAATATACCAGTGCAATATTCTTTCTAACCACTAATCAAAGTAGAGTCTTTGTACTCTGTTCTTCCTTCTCCTCTTGATGTCTTCTCCTTGAGACCTTTCAACCACTTCACAATTTTGGCACACTAGTAGCTCTAGCTTCTTGGCCTGTGACTCCTTAAATAGAAGTTTGGAATTGCTTTTCCAGTTCAATTCTTCCCTCTTTTAATTTTAGTTTGAATACATTAGGTAGGATTCATTGAATCTAACCCATATCTCATTTCTTCTAGAAACATCATGAAGAATCCTCTTGAATTTTCTCAAAAATGGTTTACATAAAATTTTGTACCACTAGCTCATCATCCTTATCCTCAATCTGGTTCACAAAATTCAAGGTAACAAAATTTTCAGCTCAGATTTGGTGAATCTTTGACTTTTCCAATAATGCAGCAACTTGGCACTATTGAAATTCTGGTGCTCAACACATATTGTGTTACTTGGCATCAACTACATTTTATTGATGCTTGACACCTACTATGGATTCACTCAACATGCACTAAGTTTTACTAATGCTCGACACCTGTTACTTTGCTTGACACCTAAACGCGCTCGACTTCTTTCGTATCACTCAACATACACTAGATTTTACATTTGCTCAACACTAACTGAAAATCTACGGGGCTCAAACTAGCTTTCTTGGCACTCACTAATGAACTTAGTTAAGCTTTGCAGTCAACCTTGTTGCAACTTATTCCTCCAATGTTTCTAGGTGTGGCCAACCTTTGTATCTTCAAGTATATTATCAATACATCATTTTACCATTGTCTTAACTGATCCTTGCACCTCATTACAAAACCATAACTCAACCTTTCCTTTAGGTACTCTTATTACATCTTGTTGATTAAATCCTCTTCATCAATCAACTAAGTGATAGTACTTGGATCTTATAAGAAATTGTCATTCCAGAAAATCTTAGGTTTGACATCAATGACAAAACAATGATTGAAAACATTTTTTATAAACAATCTTCCTTCTTTGCAACAATCTATTTTTTTTATTCATTTTCAATTAGATTTCCAACACATGTTATGTGCTATCATCACTGACTTAATAAACCTCTGCAATGTAGAAAATCCCTATCTATCATGAACTTAAATATATATGTTGTCATTAATGAAAAATATGTTGCCAATACAAGACATAACCAACATATCCAAGTACCAACTAGGCTTGTAATCCTAACAATCTCCACCTTTGGCATTGATGGAAACATATCATGAATGCAATTATCTAAATTTAAATTTCTAAATATCCTCAACATATATTGTTATAGTATATAGTCCACTAATATACCTAAGCGAGGGGGGGTGGGGGGGTAGTGAATTAGTTATCCAACTATTATCACAATTATAAACTTTATTAAATCTTAACCATATGAGAAATATAATTAGAAACCACAACAAGATACTCATGCACAATAACACCATATATGTTAACTAGGGAAACCCTTGATTAGAGGGAAAACCTTGGTGGGGATGATAGCCACAAGGTGATGTACTAATATAAATGTTCCTTGTTAGAGGATGGACCATATTAGGAGTCTATGAAATACATTTAGTACATATTAGTCCATATTAGGAGATTCCAATCCTATTAGGAGTTGTGCCAACCTTATTAGAAGTTGTGAAAGGCAGATGGACCCATTGTCCAAATAGCTTCAAGAAAAAGACCAATGAAGCCACTATCCAAATGATCTCTCTATTATTCCTTGCAGAATAATAGAATTGAATTATACTACTCCTTCCTCTTTCTCTATCTTGTCAACCAGATCATAAAATTCACATCCAATAATCCCTCAGATCTCTTACTAGCATTACCAAAATACTTTGCTCTTATTTGCACTTCCTTGATTACGACATTGGAAAATAATTTCATTTATACCAAATCCTCAAAATTATTCCTTGATTCGGCCTTGAGGCTTTCTTAATTAATTATTTTGTAACTATATAACATTGTTGCCTTACAATCTAAACAAATTCTCACATGTGGTACTCCAAGACTTGCACACTTATTGACATCATCATCAGATCATCCTCTACTATTGTCTTACTGTGCATCACCAGATTATATCTCTATTCCATGATATAATAGGATCATTAGAAATTACTTCTTAGGTACTCTACTTTTGTACTTCTATCCATAAATCACTTACAAATTATGCATGTCTTCAACTTATGTTAAATGCACACTTAATCTTATCATTAGGACATAGTGTGGATCATGTCATTAACTATGCATCACTAACAATTAAAACTCTGTTTGTACAATCATGATCTCTATCTGCTACTTTTCTAGTCTTCACACAATTACTGCCATGTTGACATCAATGACAAATACACTCATGAATGCAACATGTCAATATTGCTACATGATCTCCCCCAAAGGAATACCATCAAAATTCATGCTAACAATCTTACCCTTTGGCATTGATGGCAACATAGATGAAAAACATCTAGATTACAAGAATACCAAACAATACTCTATTGTTTTTGTTATTCTCACCTTTTCAAATCCTCTTCATCAATCAAATCTAAAATCCTCTGGAACATTTCTCTATTCTACATCTTCTAGGATTAGCATTAGTTGTTCACACATTTAAAAAACTCTCATCTTCTCCCTCATAAATCATAGTGCTTCATGTTTTATATCTCCCCATAGAGATACTCCTTCTCCTTACTTACGTGAATCTTTCTAAATCTCCCTAATACAGATATATTCAACTATCTCTCCTCCATTCAACTGGAGGATGTTTTTCATGTACATATCTCCCCCATTGACATCTATAACAAAGGCCTCATTATGTCAATTCTCTGCTCCAAGTCTTCAACCAAATCAAGTGTCCAAAGAAATTGTTCATGACCAATTACCAAGAGTCTTTAATAACTCTACTCATCTCAGATACTCCCTCATACAAGAAGCATCACAATTTGGTCTAATCAACAATAGTTCTCTATACCACTGAACTAATGCAATCTTTGCATCATATACTCTGAAGTAAGTAGGGGCATAACCTCGATCATACCTCTCAAGTACTCAAATGTATCTTTAGCTAAGGGCTTTGTAAAGATATCTACAATATGATCTTTAGTACTAACATACTCCAATCTGATCCCATTTTCTGCAACCTTCTCTCTCAAAACATGATACTTAATAGAAATATGTTTAGTCTGACAATGCAATACAAGATTCTTAGACATACTTACTATACATGTGTTATCAAAATATACAACAATATGTTCTAAAAACTCAATCCTAATATCCTTCAATATTTGTTTCATCCAAATAACATGATTAAAGTTATTTTCTACTACAACATACTCTACCTTAGCTATACTCTGCAAAATACAATCTTATTTCTTATTTAGCCAAGAAACCAATCTTCCTCTTGTATACAAGAAAACCTAACCTAGTGGGAGCACACATAAACAAGAAAATGTTAGTTGTACATGTATATGAAAGATTCAAAGTAAATCAAAATACAACTAATCCTATACTTGAGTTTTACAACTTAATGCAACCAAAAAGAAAGAGTCCTCATGCAACCTTAGAGTAGCTCAACAAGGGTGCCCATAAGAGGCCTTGTTGGTGTACTCAATAGTGAGAGATGTTGATGTGCTCTCCCAAACACAACAATTGAACGAATCCAATGATTATTTGAAATGAAATGCAAGATGTATGAAGCTAACTAGATATGATGAGAATGCTTCAAACAATGGTTATGGATACAACCATGCTCACATAATTCAAGGATGGTGAATATGGATGTAAGAAAATAAACTAAGTTATCAATGCAAGAAATAAAATCTGACAACTACAAAAGAGTTAGCAATAATGCATGAAATCACTAAGAGCTCTAGAACTATACTAGGATGATAACAATGCAAATGAGAGAGATGAAGAATGCTTGAGAAAAGGGCTATATTTATAGGCTTGAGAGAGGCCTTGGGGAGGTGGCATCTATGTGGCATCCACATAGGTTCCATAAGGGAGACACATGGGCTAAGGAGACAAGCCATGCAAAGGTCAACATAAGCCTTTTTGGTTATAGAGATGGCTCAAGATTTTCTCACACACGTGTGAGCAACTCTTGAGAAAGGAAAGGGGACAACTATGTGAGACTGTAAGTGGATTTTTGGATAAATTAATAAAAAAGAGAATTTCTTAGATTTTGAGTTGCTCACACATGTGTGAGAAAACACTTAGGGACTAAAAGGTGTTTAGGATAACTAAATGGTATTAAGTAGTGGGTAGGCTTAGAAGGATGAGAGTGATGGGTGGTACACTAGGTTTTAGGTGGGATTAGGATTAAATTAAATAGGATTTAACTTAATAACAAGATTATAGAATTTAATAAAGTGAAGGGAATTAAATAAATTAAATTTTATTTAAAAGGGGATTTATGGAGCACTATGCATTAAATAAATTTAACACATTAGAGGTGATGTATTTAAATTAAATTTAAATACATTAGGGAAGTGAACCTATTTAATTAAATAATTTTAATTAAATAAGTAGAAGAATATGAAAAATATAATTAATTAATAAAAAATAAATTATAATGTCTAGGGAAATATTAAATAAATTAATATAGTGTTTGGGATGATTTTAAGTGTCTACATTTTGCCCATCTTTGATGTGATGTCAAGAAGACATTATATCAAAGAAAAGAAAATATAGGTTGCCTCAGAGAGGAGAGGAGTCCTAGGAGTTGTGTTTTTAGTGATGATAGGAGAGAATCTCCCTCACAAAAATAGAGCAAAAAATAACTTTTGTGCAAATTTCATGAAAAGGACCCAAGAAGAAAAGAAAGAGCAGGAAAAAAACATAGATGAACATTTTGCATGACTTGAGGATAAGCAAGGATAGAAAAGGCCAAGGAATGGGTATGGGCTCAAAAGGGGACCTCAGAGGGCTATATAAGCCTCCAAGGGGCTCTTAGAAGAGTCATTTGCACACCTAGAGAGTAGAGAACTAGAGTAAAGGATGGATCTGATTGAGAGATTATAGGTTGGAGAGCGTATTCAAGTGCAACAAAGACCAATTGACATGGGACCACTGGTAAGTCAACTATCCAAAATTATCAAGTTTTCAATTACATCTTTAAAATATGAATTTTTAGGTTAGGAAACTAGGGAAACACTAGGTTGAGGTGAAGACAACAGTTCTCTACTTTGTCATTTGTGAAGATGAAGAACTAGGGAAATGACCTCTGCAGAGATGACATGATACATCTTGTCATCTACATAGATGAATAAAGAGGGTGTGGACCAGGTCAGAGATGACAATCTCTATTTTTTCATCTCTGAAGATGACAAAATAGCAGTCGCCAATGCAAAAACTGATGTCCACAAAACATTTGGAGATGCCAGATTGACATCTTCTTGTTTTGGCATCTCCTCTAATCCACATCTACATGGATTGGCATCTTCACTTATTTGTTTGAATCAATAGACTCAGGTGGTAGGGATGATTGGGGGGGTGGACAAAGCATGATGTCCCATGCTTAGATAAAGAAAAAGAGAAAGGAAACAAAGGTAGACTAACTATTCCATGTTTGTGCTATAGGAGAAAACGATGACATTCTGTTCATGGGAGCACTATCCAGTGATGATGGTGCTAAGGGAAAGACTCTTAAAGGCAGAGTGGGGACACATGTAGGTTTGTGGACTAGATCATGTCCATGAGTGGCTAGACTTGAGGGTGCACTCAGTTTAGCTATCAACATTGGTTGAGTGGTGCCATACACTGACTTCAAGCTTCCATCTACCTATAGGAGAGGCAACAATGACCTTGCTAGATGTCTAGTAGATACTGCGAGTTCCAATCTATGGGAGATACCCAAAATACATGCTAGAGGGAGTAGATCCATATTTGTGGCAGTGCTTTGAGTAGAGGAGATAATGACTACTGATTTAGCAGTTGTGGCTGACATGGAGGAAGGTGCAAGATTAGAGACTGTCGTGACTAGCCTTCTACTTGGCTTCACTTATATGGAGGATGGTACTATACCATTTTGGGCATGGATTTTTGATTCGATGGGCATGAGTGTTTAATACTCTACTATAGGATGACAACATGGTTTTCTACTGGGTCCACACCATCTTGGATCAACTATATTATGATTTACACATGTGCGCCTTCAAAACATGGAGGACCATAGGCCTAGGGTTGACTCTATTGATGCTATGGTCATGGGAGCATATAGGAATTACATGATCTATTACTCAATGAGACACACAATAACCCAAAGAGTCATACACATGTTGATACAAGCCACCTATCTAGTACACATCTACTGAGTCAATAGGATTCTGGTGACAATGTCTAGATGAGATCATCATGTTCGATTGGACACCATATGCAGACTACA
The DNA here is from genome assembly GCA_028749045.1 of Cupressus sempervirens. Taxonomy (NCBI): domain Eukaryota; kingdom Viridiplantae; phylum Streptophyta; class Pinopsida; order Cupressales; family Cupressaceae; genus Cupressus; species Cupressus sempervirens. Next base: position 509,150,425 of record CM053788.1, on the reverse strand, counting down.
AGCATTGGGGAGATATATTGCCTATAGGCAAAGAGGATGATGTTGAGTATCAACTCTACTTATAGTATGCTTAGTTAGACTGTTAGTTGATCAGCTAGATAGTGCACATTGTTATGTGTTATATGCCCTCTTGGGTGTAGAGATAGATCAGACGGATTGAAGATGTTGTGCTAGAAAACTTCCTATATCCTGTGGTGTCCTAGAAGTATGGAAAACTATGAGGTTTTGGGATGATGATCAGGTAGGTGAGGGCCTCATGGCGTGGCATGAAACTAGTGCTATGAGTGCATGGGTAGGATCAGGGAGATGTTGGAATGACACCAATATACACACAATGGTGGATTGCACATCAACCACTAAGGCTGATAGTACCAAGAGCACCCCTCCACCAGAAAATTAGGCATGAGGTGGGGGAGATGGAGCTAGAGGGGGAAATGGAGGACAAGTACTAGTAGGACCACTACTAGTACAGGGACTATAAGGGTCTACAGGGATGTCAAGTTTGATAGAGGAGAGAGTATGCACTAGTAGGTCCACTACCACCACTGAGACTGTAGCTGATACCATAGGTACCGTAGGGGCCACCTATGAAATAATGGGGGGATATAGATAAGGTCACAACCAAGTAGGATAGCCTCCAAATAGAACTTTCTTGACTACAGGGAGAGGTATAGGTAGAGCAGGCCAAAGTAGATAGTGCATAGGAGGCCCTAGCAACCTTGGAGGTGACGATCGATGTTAGTGAGTTCAATGATCTCATATGCATGTGGATGTGGAGGAGCTGGAAGACTTAGACACTGTATGATAAAATGTGGCCTCCCTTTAAGAGGACGGAGAGACCCTATAATGCTGAGTAGATGAGTATCATGGGTAATGAGATATCATGAGGTAGATGGTCCAAGATAGGGGGATGATCAAATTTATAGGAGGCATTTGAATCATGGGCCATAGGTGGCCAATAGAGATTAGAGGCATCAACTAGATAGGGGAGACATCCATGAGGAGGGGACACAAGAGGGGTAGAGCCCTCACAGCTAGACACATAATCCCTAGAGAAACCAATTTTGACACAGTGATGTAGATGTAGTCATGAGTTTTTGGTGATGTATCATGCATGATGTACTACATGATTCTTTTTGTATATGGACTATACATGGACACTTATTTTTTGATATATATGATGACATGATTCAATGATCCTAAATTTGTATGCATGATGGAGTTTTAATTGATGTTTATGATGTTTATGTTTATGAGGTTTTATGAGTACTATATGTGATGCATGATGTTATGATACTCCTACTAACATCAATGATGCAAGATGTGTGTGATGTGATTTAGTATTTCCTATGATGCATATATGATGACTAATGTGTGGATGATGTAGGTCCTATATGATGGTGATGTATGAGATGTATGCATTTTGTTATTTTGTATGTATGGATGCACTATATGATTTGTGTTAAATGTATCATGATGTATATGTAACTAAATGCAATGATTGTAATGATGATACCTAATGAAAAAATAATGTAACCTAATGAAGAATAATGAATGAGATAAATAATTGAGATGTAATGAATGTAATAGATGAAAAATGAATATATCCTAAATGAAAATGACAATAACATACTAATCATAAATGACCTAAAAATGCAAAATGAAATGATGTAAACACAAGGTGTAAATTTGAAACATGAAGATGTAATATGAATGAGACCTAATGGATGGACTTGTGTCAAACTTTAGTTTGTAGGAATCAAGTAGCCTAGCCTAGGAGGGGGGGCTGGTGAGATAAATAGAACCCTTGTCTCAAGTAGAGTGCAATAAAATCCTATATTACATGATACTAAGGGATTCAGTTGTGTTTATATGGGAGAGCACACCCTAGTTTGATTTTGCAAATGGATTTATGCACCAAATACTATAGAAGCATAGATGATAAGATTCCTTTGCATAGACTAGACTCTCAAAGAAATAGAGATTGTAGGTCGATAGATATAATTTTCATAGACATGATGGAACAAATGACATATACACTAGAGATGTCTAGGTACACCCAAATTATATTTAGGGATCTTGGAGGAAAGTGTGCTAACCCGGTGTCCCCAGTGAGTATTGCATAGTCATAATTTTGAAACTAACAAAAATGTACTAAAGCATCAAAAATAGATCATACCACAAATGACATGACATGTAGTTAGTTGGAACCATTTAGATTATACCAAGATATAGAAGATCAAGGTACACCATAAAATGCTACTATTAACACACAAAGATGAAATCAACCAAAAGAGACTGCATGACAAAGTAGTCTTTCATTCCATAGTTCCTACTAGGAACATTAGTCCAAGAGTGAAGGTTGTAGTGCCATGTGTAGGAAGGATTCATCCATCAAGGAAGGTTTTATTTTCCAAGTTTATGTCGTGAGTGTTCGTTGGAAATAACTATGAAAATAATAAGTTTCTCAATTTGTTAAGTCTAAATGGTGATTTGCTTAAGTTCTATTGCAGTCACTAGTGTTGGAAAAAGATTAGGATAATAGGAATAGGGTGAATTTTCAATGGGAAAGTGCCTCATGGACTAGAGGTATTTTGAAAGATGAAAGTGGGTGGATGCCTTGAAGACAAGAGGTCTTTTATTGGAAGTATGAAAAGTGCGATCTAGATAGGACTTCCGCACAAAGATGGGATGAAATGGGGGAAATGTGGTGAAGTGAGATGAGCCTTATAGATAATGGATCGTATTGGAAATAAGTGTTTTTTAGGAAATTTTTTCTCTTTTTAGTCTTTTCTTCAAGAAAATTATACACATGTTTTTGGAGTTTTTGATTTTTTGATTTTTGGGATTTTTTGTGGAACTTTAACAACACTATACATGAACTATAGAACTCAAGCATAGAACTACTTGAGGTGCTAGATATTTATAGGCTCAGGGAGAAGATCTCCCTCTAAAGTGGAAATATGATATGCCCTAGAACCATATTTGGTTGTCATGATAAACGAACCAAGCCAAGTAGCTTCAAACTTTCCTTTCTTTTCTTGGTTCTGGAGATTCCTCATGTTATGCTACAACACTAGATCACCCACCTCAAATTCCCAAGTTCTAACCTTTTTGTGAAACTAGATCTGAAGGTAATTTTGATACACATGTAGGTGGTTCAGGGCATTGAGGTGTCTCTTATTGAGGATTTACAACTCTTGTAAGTGATAAACTCTATATTCTTCTTCGAACATCAGATTCTTTAGAGAGATTCTGAGGGAAGGGAGCTCAATTTTGATGGGTAATACAAACTCATAGCCATAAACAAGGGAAAATGGAGTGGCTCTTGTGGGGGTATGGATGGAGGTGTAGTAAGTCTAGAGGGTGAGAGCACTATGGAGGTGCCAGTCATGGTCAACTGTAGCAATGGTTCTATTAGTGGCTTCGACTTGGCCATTGCCTTGAGGGAAGTATTTGGTGGAGAAATCCTGGGTGATTTTGAATTTCCTACACAATGTGGTGACCTAATTTTTGAAAGGAGTCCCATTATCAGTCATGATGTCTTGGGGGATACCAAATGATAGATGATGTAGTTCAAGATGAACTTAAAAACCTATTTTTTGATGGTGTAGGTTAAAGGGATAGCCTCGACACACTTTCTGAAATACTCAGCAATGATAATCATATACTTGTAGTCATTTGTAGAATTTGCATTTATTTGACCAACAAGATCAAAACCTCAATGGGAAAAGGGCCATGGTGTGATGGTGGGTTGAAGGTCTTGGGTGTGAGCATGTATCAAATCTCCATGTTGCTAACAAGAGACACACGAATTCACAAAATGATAGACATCAACTTCCATAGTAGGCCAATAATAACCCATTATGAGGAGATTTTTCACTAACATAAGGTCACCAGAATGGGAACCAAAAATTAATTTTTGAACCTCTTCTAATGCCGTTCTAGAGCTTCATCTGAACTAAGACATCAGAGGAGGGTTCCATTGAAGTGTTTTCAGAAAAGTGTCACCCAGGATAGTGTAAATGGGAGTGCAATGGATAAAGGTTTTAGTTTGGTTTGTGGAAAGGGCTATGGGTATTGTTTTGTAATGAAGGTAGGCAAAAATGTTGGAGTACCATGGAGACTCAGGACCAAAAATCTCACACACTAGCTCTGATTTAGGTTGCTCATAAATAGGAAGAAAAAGATTCTCAACAAGAAATTCACACTTAGAACTATATTCAAGCATGGCAATCACAGAGGCTATAGTGGCCATAGCATCTGTGGCTTTGTTATTTGTCCTTGGTATCTACTAAAAGACTGTCTTAGTGAATTTTTTTTAAAGATCTTCTACTATTCAGCAATATGGAAACAACTTTTCATCCTTTGTTTGATATTCATCTATAACTTTTCTAATGACCAATTGGGAGTCTACAAAGACAAGTAGGCTCTTAATATTCCATCGGATAGCTTGATGTAGTCTTCTTACTAGTTCTTCATACTCAACTATGTTATTTTTGCAAGGAAATGAAATTTTTTTAGACTTAGGGATAAGTCTCCTTGTGGTGTAACAAACAAAATTCCTGCCCTCGATCCTTTCTGTGTGAAAGAACCATCAAAATAAAGCTTTCGTTGTGTACTATGGGTAATACTCATAATTGTGTCATCTAAAAAAATTTCTATGATAGGATGGTCTCCTTGAAGAGGAGCTTCTACAAGTTGGTTAGTAATGACTTATCCCTTAATGGTCTTGCAGTCTTTATAGACAATGTCAAATTCACTTAAAATCAAGACCCATTTTGTAACATGACCAGTGAGGGAAGCTTTTGATAAAAAATACTTGAGGAGATCTATATTAATGAGGTGTGTAGTATGATTAAGCATGTAATGGTGTAGCTTCTTTGTGCAAAAAAATATAGTCAAATAAGCTCACTCAATAGTAGTGTAATTCAACTCATAGCGAACTAATGTTTGACTAAGATAGTAGATAGCTTGCTCATTTTCATTGTCATCTAGTTGTGCTAAAAGAGCACCTAGGGAAACTAAAGTGGTAAAAATGTAGAGAATCAATGGTTGGCCTGCAATTGGAGGGACTAGTATTGGTGGATTAGGTAAGTAGACTTTAACTTACTCAAAGGCTTTCTAATATAGAAAATCCCATTGAAACTTGGTGTCTTTTCGAAGAAAATGTTGGAGTGGATGAACTTTATCTACTAACTGGGATACAAACTAACTGATAGACTATAACCACCCTTGAAAGCTACAAAGTTGTTTCAATGTAGTAGGTGGAGGAATTTTCATGATGGCTTTTACTTTTTTAGGATCTACCTCAATTCCTCTTCTTGACACTATGTAACCTAGCAACTTTTTGGATTGGACCCTAAAAAAACACTTCTTAGGATTAAGGAAAACTTTTTATTTCTCCAATCTTTCAAATATGGTGGTAAGAATAGCAATGTGGGAATCACGTGTCTTAGATTTTCCTAGGATGTCATCAACATAGTCCTCCATTATTACATGTAGAAGATCAAGGAAGATTGTGGTCATTTCACATTGATAGGTGGCACCAACATTATTTAAGCCAAAAGGCATGACTTGATAACAAAAAGTTCCCCATGGGGTAGTAAATGTCATTTTGTGTTGATCTTCTTTGGAAATTTTGATTTGATTATAACTGAAGAAACCATCCATTAGAGATAAAATTTCATGCCCAATAGCCAAATCCATTATAATGTCTATGTCAAGGAGTGGAAAATCATCCTTAGGATATGCAAGATTTAAATCTTGAAAATCTAAATATATGTGGATGCCCCTAAAGGCTTTACCTATTGGAACAATGTTAGAAACCTACTCAGGATAATCAATAGGTTAGATGAACTTTGCCTCTAACATTTTTTGCAATTATGCTTTGACCAAATGTGCTACCTTAGGATGCATCTTGCGTAACTTTTTCTTGATAGGTTCAATCTTTGGATCCATTGCTAGGTGATACACAACTAAGTGTGTGTCTAAACTAGAAATGTCTTTGTATGTCCATGCAAAATTGATTTTTCCTTTCTATAGGAATTCAGTCATCACTTTTTGTTCTTCAGGACTTAGGATAGTAGCAATGTAGGCAATTTGTGGATTTTCTACCATACCCAAGCTAATTGGAATTGTATCTTCATTCAGATGACTTTTCTAGTGGTAGATATCTAAATGGCACGTCAATCTCCCTCTCTTCTAGCACCTCTAGGAGGTTTTCACCAAAAGATGCATCCTTTATTTTGTCTTTTTCATCATTCAAGAGTGCTCTAAAAGAGTTTTCACTAGAGAATGTTTCTTTTATTTTTCAATTTTCTTTTTCTTTTTCACTTTTACAATTAAGAGAGTTTACTTGGCTACCAAAGTAGGCTTCCTCATTGTATTAGATCTCATGCTCATAATCTTGTAGATTCTTGAGCCAAAAAGAGCCATCATTGCTTCATCAAAGTTATAGATATCAAGAGCTAGTGGTGTGTCTTGAAGGTCCCAATCTATCATGTTAGGATTAGTGAGGGGTAGGTTGGTGGATGAAAGCTCAGCTATGGTGATGGCATAGACATAGTTATCTAGGTCACCCTCAATGTATTGGAAGGGTAGTTTGAAGATTTCCTCCTCCTCAGTCTCAAAATTAGATTCAACCATACAATAGTTGTCAACAAAGGACACCTTGGGTTTGATGAAGCCCAAAACTCATCTTTTAGGATAGCTAGAAGCCTCAAGAGGTTGTCTAATTCCATCTTCTTTAGGTCCAAGGTCGGTGCTATGATATCCCATATTTTCAATGATGGAAGGCACCTTGACATACTTATCTTTAAGGAATTCCATAGGATCATCATTTCCATCAAAATATAGCCAATCTAAAATATTAGACTCTATATGTTCATCACTAAGTGAACCCCAATGTTCAAAGGTTGTTTATTAATGTGCATAGTATCCTTATTTGTAGAAGGAGGTATTTGGGAAGGTTTACCAAAGGATCGAGGGGGAGAGTGGTAGTTGTTTAATGCACAAGGCATTCTCAAACTTATACTCTCCCATTCCTTGATTAGCAAAGGTAACCTTCTTCATTATAATATTGACCTTGATATCTTAAACCTTCTCTTTTTCTTTACGAGAACTAGAATCAATATTGGATGACTCTAGAATTATTGAGGGAGGTGTTTCTATTATGGTGAGAGATCTAGGTATAAATTTAGCAAACTCACTAATTGGACAAAAATTTGTTGGGGCACCTTCCAATCTCTTATAAAAAGAAAAATATAAAGGATCTCCTAGAATTGTTACCTCTCACCATTGATGGGGAAATTTCAAGCATTGATGATAAGTAGATGGGACCTCTTTTAGTGTATCTATCCAGGGTTGACCGAGCAAGATTTTATATGGTAAGTCTAAATCTAGGATATGGCATTCAATGTTGATTGCCGCTGGTCCAACTTGTAGTGGTAGCATGATAAACCCTTTTGATTCTCTTTCTCTTTAATCATATGATTTAATGGTTATCCTTTTATTGATTTCTAGGAGATCTTTTGGGAGCCCCAAGAAGTGGATCATCTTTAATGTACAAAGGTTTAAACTAGATCCATTATCTATAAAGAATCATTTTATTTTGTTTCATTGTATAAGGACTTCAATGTGGAGTGACAAATTGTGGTGGTGATTACGACCTTGGAAATCTTTTTCTATGAAGACAAGGTGTTGTTGTGTACCCAGATTTCCAATCATGGCAGTAAATCAGGATGCATTGATATTTTCAGGGACATGAGACTCTAAAATATTAGTCTCAAGGATTTCCTTGTGGATAGGTTAGGTGGTGAGAAGCTCTAAAATGGATATTTGTGCAATAGTCTTCCCTAATTCAGATAGGACATTGTAGCAAGACCTGGTCTCTACAAAGTGGATGGTGCAACAAGCACATGTGGAACTAACGGATTGGTGGGATTGGGAGTGGAAGCTTTCAAAGTAATTTTTCCTTACTAAGTGGTTGCACCACAATCATCTACTTGTAAGACAAGCATATTCACACGAGTGTCTACTTCTTTAATGTGGCCACATAGGGAGTCAAAACCACATATATCATTTGTTTCTATTTTACCATACAAGGAGTCAAAACCTGATATGTGGTAAGTAGAATATTTATAATAGAGCGCATTAGATGTGGAATCTTGGTTGAGATTGTTTTGTATTGTTGTTTTCATTGTTGTTATTTTCATTTTTGTGGTTAGGGAATGACTTTTGAAAGATCTTCAATGTAGCATTTTTAGAGGGTGGTCCTCCTTCAACCTTAATTTCTCCATCATCAATAAGATTTTAGATGAAGACTTTGAGCTTGATACACTTATTAGTATTATGTCCTTTGATGTGGTGCTACTTGAAATACTCATTATCCCTATACCACTTGGATTTGGGTTGATTTTCATCAAAAAGGTTGTGTGTTGGGAAAAATCATTAAATTTTGATCCATTAGTTTCTAGAATATGACATCTAAGGATTCATGAAAGCTAGTGAACTTTTTATTTCAGTCATAGTTATGATTGTAGTTGTTATTGGTATTGTTGTTATTGCAAGGAAATACTTGTGTTTGATTATGAGATTGTTGTTTTTTCTAATTATTGTTATGATTCTAATTTTGATTGTCACGATTTGAATTTTTGTTCTTTTGGTTGTGATAATTTTTGTTGTTGTTGTTGTTATTGTCTCTACCTTGAAGGTTTTGTATACTTTTGACATTAGTGACACCATAGTGGGTAACACTTTTATTTTTGGACTAAAATTTTAGTTTATCGCTGTTGTTTGTTTCATTGGTTGAGGATGATAAGTTATAGTGTTTAATGGAACCCTTGTCCAAGAGTTCATTTTCAATGTTCTTTCCTTTCTTGACTAATGTGGAAAAGTCTTCAGGACTAGCCATTTTCATTTGGAAAGACATCTCTAGAATCAAATTCTTGATGAAATGTCCACAAGGTGGGAATCTTCAATTTTATAGGGCATGTGGTTAGCAATGTGCCACCACCATTGTAGAAAATGAGAAAATGTTTCACTAGTTCATTGTTTTGTGTCGCACAAATCACTCAAGGAGGCATGGTGTTCAATATTGTATGAGTATTATGCTACAAATTTTCCTGTCAAGTCATTGAAGAAGGTGATGGAACCTCTAGGAAAGTTCATAAGCCATTCAAGTGTAGGGCTTCCAAGACTTCTTGTGAAGAGCCTCTTAAGGTAATCCTCATTGTAGGCAACTTCTTGACATTATACAAAAAACTCTTTAAGATGTGTGACATGACATGTTTCTACCATGTATTTGTTAAATTTGGAAATCTTAAAGTTTGGTGGAAATGGTATCATGTTGATAGAACTATCAAATGGAAAGGGACAAATTTCCTCAAAAGAAAAATCTTTCATACCTTTTTTGTTCATCTTGTGGACCAAACTCTGGAGTTCATGCAACTGCTGAGTTATATCTTGGTTTGGTTGCATCTTTGATGATTGGAAATTGATGTTGAATCCACCTCCAAAGTTGTATGAGTTCCCAAATGGATTATAGGGTGGTGGTGGAGGTGGTGGTGTGCCACTTTGGCTAATGCATTTCTATGCAGTTGTTGGGATTGGTACAAATGCTTTCATCATACTTGTTGGCATTGTAAATAGAAGGAATACATTGGTTGTGTTAGGAATATCATTTTTTGGATAGGTACTTACCCAATGTTTAAGCATCCTACAATTAGACCTATCAAGGTTGACTACAGAATACTAGTATGTGTAGTTGTGTTGGGCATAACACTAATGATTTGTTGAATATGTTTTGCACTTAATTAGAACATGGGTTGTGCTGAAGTTGATGTAGGTATAGAACTAGTTCCCACAATATGTTATTTTTCCTTGCTAGATGTTTGTACTATGGTGGAATTTGGCAATACAGGAGCACCATCTTTGGTAATTTTTTTGAAAAAAAATGCTCTCATCTTGTAGGGACATTAACACCATCTTTGAAAAGGTTTAGGAAGATCTTAGTCTTGTTCACCCTAATAGATTTTTTTGACATTTCCATGTTGTATGGGTCTGCAAGAAATGTTTGAACATCATTAGGAATGTCATTATTTTCAATGGGTTCTTCATCTCGGTATACTTCTTCCTCATCATGTGTGTTACTACCTATAGTGGTATTTCAAAAGGAATTATTTGATTCTTGTGTGGGTGTTGAGCTAGGCATACCAAAGTTTATACTAGGGGGAAATGTGTCCCCCGATGAGGATGACTAAGGAGGAAAAGGATTCTCCATCTCTTGTTGTCTTAGTGATTCCAATAAATGAGACAAAGGGTCAAATGTGAGTTTGACAGATCGTGTTTGTACCATAAAATTGTGACCAAATCAATGGGTGAAAGATGTGAGAGAGCAACTGAACCTTATATGATAAAAAAGGAAAAAAACCTAAATGTGAATAAAAGACCTTGTTTATTTGGTAAACCAAGTAGTATCTTTCTCCTACCAAAGATGGATAGTGATCTTTAGGAAAGATAGGACACCAAATAGAGGACTCAAAATTTGGAGATGAACTTGTGATCCCAAATCAGTGAGTGCAACTATGACAAATGTTTGCTTGTTGATAAAGGTATAGTGTTGAAATCTCAAAAGTTTTTTAACTAAGATGTTCTTAGGCCAAAGGATTAAGGTTCAAATGATCAAGCTCTCTAGAGGAAATTTTGCAAATGGAAGACTAGAAACTTTGAAAATGGATTGATGTGGAAAAATGAGGGTGATGAGGTCACTATGTGGATAGCTTAATCCTCTCTCACTAGAAACAAAAATCTTAGGTTTTCTCTAGGGAAAATGAACCAGTTTCAAGGTTTAGCATTGTATAAGATTCTTTCATGATGATCATATTCACCCTCTTCCTTGTTGATGTCTTTGATAGCATAACATAACTATTTATCACTGTGTGCTAGACTTTTCCTTTCCTCGTAGGCAAATGGTTTGGATAACTTCACCTTCTTAAGTTTGACTTTGTTAGACATGGCAAGAAAAAAAAAATCCAATTACAAGACCAAACACAAGAATTTTACAAAAATGTTGTGACTAAAAGACCCAATGAATTTCAAATGCTAGACCAAGTGTAAGGACTTATGCAAATAACTATAGATCAATAGGACCCACTTACAACCATTTTGTTGATTGAAGGTTTAGCTTACCATTTCATTCATTTCAGGCCTATTTGATGTTTGGTATTTTTTTTGGATTTAAACACTCAAACACACCAAACACATTAAAAGTCGTAAGAAGGCTTCAACTAGGATGTACAAGGATCAACTAGACGGCATCCTTGATATACACAAGATAAATGAGGCCCAAATCTATAGATGAAAGAAAATAGTGCCACACAGCTGGGAGGAGACGATAATCAAAATCTTCACCTTCACTTTCCAAAGGTATAAAGTTCTTTGGGGCTTAGCCAAGAGTGACACAATTTTACTTCCAAGAGAAGTGTCTTTGGATTCACCTCCAGATATTTGTACTCCACTAGAACATTGGAGGTGAGGTCATCCCAAGGGGTGATGAAATCCCTAAGTAGGCCTCCTAAAAAAATAAAAACAAGACCACCATGACAAAGGTTCCATTATTTCAAATATCAAGTGCTCCCCCTTTGATAAAAATCCTCATCAAATTACCTACATTGGGTTAAGACAATGTGAAGTTATACCAAGTACCAACAAGCATTGTTATACCAAAAATCAATCTGAAGATTTCTGTAGTAAAATATTCTCATTGCAACCACTCTCTCATAGGAGTAGGACCAAGCATCATGTCCATGCATATGCAAAGTGCTTTGATTGTACTAATTGATGCAATGATACATCAATTTTTCTAGATCATGCGGGGAAATTACACCAAGTGTACCTATAAGATAATCAAATTTGTCTTTAGCTAATGGTTATTTAAAGATATTTTTTATATTTTCCTTTGTACTTACATATACTTCAATCTAATATCTATTTATACAACCTTTTCTCTCAGAAAATGCTACTTACTAGAAATGTGTTTAGTCTTTGAATGTAAAAATGGATTCTTTGACATAATCACAGTTCTCATGTTATCATAATGAATTATGATAGGTTATGAGAATTAAATACCAATATCCTTTAACATTTTCTTAATTCATATAATCTAATTAAAATTCTTTGTTGCTACATAAAATATTCTACATTTGCTATGGTTGGTTGAGAAATACAATCTTATTCCTTACTTAGCCAAGAAATCAACCTGCCACCAAGAATGAATGAACCACCACTTATGCTCTTTCTTTCATAAACATTACTTGCTTGATCAACATTAGTACATGTACATAATGTAAAATTATCAAATCTATCATACCATAAGCATAATTTAATGTTCCTTTAAATATATAAATATCCTTTTTACTTGATTTGCAAAGTACTAGGAGATTTGTTCGTCCTTGATAATTTGCATCCAGTCACCATATGTGTTCTAGCTAATTTATGATTTTCCAACCAAATCTTGATAGTAAATCCTTAAAATAATTAGCCTGAGATTAAAATATGTCATCTTTACTTTGTGTCATTTGTAATCTTAGGAAATATTTTATCTCTCTAATCATAGACATTTCAAATTCCTTCTTCATCTCACCAAAACAATTCTCACTGCCTTCATCATTACCTCAAAAAATAATGTCAACAAAAAATACAACAATTAGTAAACCATATGAATTTGTGCTTAAGTACATGTTACTAACAATATTACATTTCTTGGATCCAAAACTTAGTAACTATCTATCGAATCTTGCATATCATTCTCTAGGTGCTTTCTTCAACCCATACCATCGTTGTTCAATATATACCTCTTCCTCAAGTTCAAAATTCAAGAAAGTGACTTCACATCCATATGACATACCTTGAAATTTTTGTTAGATGCATAAGCCAAAAATAATTTTACTTCTTCTATTCTTGCAATTGGGGAAGAAGTTTCTTCGAAGTCTATAACTTCTTCTTGTTAATAAACCTACTAACCTTTATTTATTCCTTACAACTTCACCTTCTTCAACCAATTTTTTTAATGCCTATTTTCTACCAATAAAATTATTATCCTTAGGTCTAGGGAGAAATTCCCAAGTCTTATTTATATCTACGTGATCAAATTCTTCTCATATAGTATTTATCAAAAAATCATCTTTACATGTCTCATCAATAGTCTTAGGTTCAACTTGTGAATTTAAGAAAATTTCTTCACTTTCTTATTTCTTGTCATTACTCCTCTTTTTTCATTGTCAATGATATGTTGTCTAGGATGATCCCTTCTAACATAATTTGATATTCCTTTCACTTCTCTAGGTTCCCATTTAGGTTCTTCTTCAATCTATATTTGTGGCTCATTATCCAATTCAATAATTGTCCTTATTATGCATTATAATTCATTGTAGGTCTTTGACTTGTACTAGCCCTATTGTCATTTGAATCATAATCAAGTATCCTTTCTTGCATCTGAAATCTTTCATCAAGTCTTACATTTTCACTTTCAACTATTGTCCTTAGTCTCTAATTATAACATCTATATGCCTTGCTCTTAGTAGAATAACCAAGAAATATACCTTCATCACTTCTATGATTAAAATTTCCTATATGATCATCTCTCTTGATGTAACATTTATTTCCAATTTTTTAAAACACTCATAGTAGGTGTATGACCAAGCCAAAACTCATAAGGATTCATACCTATGCCTTGTTTGATTCAAACTTTATTCATAGTGTATATTGTTGTGGTAACTTCTTCTCTCCAATACATGTGTGCTACATTACCTTCTAGCATCATCGATCTAGCTACTTCACTCATTGTTCTATTTCTTCTTTCAGTTATACCATTCTTCTAATTCTATTGTCTTCACAAAATCTGTTAAACTAATTTGACATAATTTAAACATTTGATCCTCACACATATGTATTTTCAACTTTAGCCTTGAATATCTTACTAGATCGAACAAATATGCCTAAGTATCCATAGGGTGAGTCCCCTTGAGACCTTAGAATAGTAGGCCCCCCCTATACAAAATTTTTCAAAAGCTTCTAATGTCTCTCTCAAAAATACAACCCACATCATTCTTGTATAGTCATCAATGAAAAAAATGAAATACCTTTCACCATTGACTGCCCTTTTCTTTGTAGGTACACACAAATTTTTATGTACAATCTCTAATTTCTCTGAAGTAGTGAACACTTTTCTAGGAAATGAACCCTTCTTCTATATTTCCATCACATATTCTTTGTACATCATGTTAAAAGGTTTCACATTCTTTGGAAGGTATCTTACTGCATTACTATTACTTATCTTCATAATGTTATCAAAAATTATATGAAACAATCTTCTATGCCATAATCAACTATCATCAATTTTTACAACCAAGCAACTTATCTTAGTAGGATTTAACTGAAAAAATATTACCTCTAGTTCTTGTACCTGTTTCAATCAATTTACCATTCATGTCTTTGATTGTGTGTATCTTCTCTGTGAACTACATAAGATATCCCTTGTCAACAAGTTGTCCAACACTAAACAAGTAATGTTTCAATCCATAAAAAATGTATACATCCTCAGTGTTAGTTTTACCATCAAGTGTAATAGATCCCTTTACTTTAATAGGATTTGGTACATTATTTCCAACTTTGATTACACCACCACCATAATTGTTAAAAAATTTTTAAAAAATTATCACCAGTCATGTGATGTGTGCATCCACCATCTATTATTCAATCAAATTTCTTCTTCTCAATTTGTGACACAACTCTTGTTTCTTCTTTAATAGGACTTTTTTTTTTTAATAGAAAAAAAATACCTATCTCATTTTCATCATCATTGTCTAAGAAATTCATCTTGTTAAGCTCAAATTCATCATCACTTGTAGACAAACATTCTTCTGGAATCTTTGACTTGTAAGGCTTTTTAGGCTTGACTTTTCTTTCTATTTTAGGCCATTGATAAGATAAATTACCAAATTATATGCAATGCATGTTAGCCCCAACTAATAATGTAATTAATGTATGTGTAAGAGTCATATAAGTTATTATGTTGTCATTGATGTAAAACCTTAATTGGTTAGACATCATTCTAATTCACTAGAGTGAAATATCATTTGAATAATGAAAATGATTTGAAGAAAGTATGATGACACAAGTGTTGATAAGTGCATGGTATTTAATGGGCACATGAATGAGTTAAACTTTGACAATATAATTTTAATTTGATTTCTCTATATTATCTTAAGATATATGTAAGAAGGTCAACTTAGTGAACGAAAGAATACATTATTAATTGAGTTACTAAAGTTGTCATTTAGAACTTGAGAAAGAAGTGAAGGATTATAGTTTTAACCGAGTAATTTCAATGTTATCTGGGTCAAATATTGATCAATCAAGTTGTAATTATCATTCAACATGAACATGAAGAACAAGTTTATAAAAGATTAATCTAAGGTCAACATTTGGTCAAAACTAAGAATTTTTGATGAAGTTTCAAGGATAAGGATGAAGTTAGTTGTGAGATCAACAACTAGAGAAATTCAAAGAAGATCTAATGGAGAAGATTTATCAATTTGACTTGGAGCACAAAATTCAAGGAAAAATTTTATTTCCCTAGCGTCTAGATTCATTGAATTAAAATTTGATGGAGATATATGATCATGATTAAGTGACAAAATTTGGAAGATTTTGGAATGATAAAAGTTATCTATTTAAAGGGATGAGCAAGATGTTTTTTGCTAATGATGTTGAATCAAAAGGAAGAGATAGAGAAAAGAAAAGATCTAAACAAGAAAGGTAGTGATAAAACCTAACAAATCATTTCACTATTACTTTCTTACCATTGAAATAGAAAAATATCTTAACTGAGTGGAACTCACTATTGTGATGTTGAGCCTAATCAAAATTAGAGGTTTATTTGATGTAGTTCCCCCCCATAATATTTCTATGGGGGTTTGGGGGTAATGTAACTATTGTAAAAGGCATCAACTACTATTTTCTATTGGATGACTTATTCTAGCCCTAATTTTGTAAGTGGAAAAAGCTTGTATATAATGGCTTAGGGTTAGGGATTTCATAATGTATGATGATATTGTAGCTTCTTGTGACTGTATTGAGTTGTAAGGGATTGAAAATTGTAATCATTGGATAATAATAATATCAGACTTGATGTTGGTGGATGTAGCCCATGGATTGGGTGAACCACCTATATGATTTATTATTTTTTGATATTGGTTATATTTGCATGTAATTATTATTTATGTTCATGGTTAATCCTAAGAAGTGGTATTAGAGCTATAATATCATCATTTTTTTTTATCCTTGGCTATCGTCATTTTATTTTTTAGTTATGCTCCACAAAAAGGTCTCACAATTGAGTGGGAGAAATGTTAGACAAGGGTAAGCTGAAAGTTGAGAAGTTTAATGGGTAGAAGGATCTATGGTGACCATTGGGAGGAAAAGCCAAGAAATAGGGAACTTTGACAGATGAGGAGTGGGAAATTTTGGATAGAAAGGTACTTGGGAGCATTTTATTATTCCTAGCACAATATATGACATTTAATAGTAAAAAATCAAGATGACTAAAGAGTTGATGCAAACCCTAGCAAGGTTGTATGAAAAGCCCTCTCCTTCAAACAAGGTATTTCTCATGAAGAATTTATTTAATATGAAGATGGTAGAAGGTGGGTCTACTGAAAATCATTTAAATAAGTTTAATACAATTAATTGTAAGTTATCTTATATGAATGTCAATTTTTTTGGATAAATTAGGGCTCTCTTGATTTTGTGTTTTTTTCCTAAAATTTGAAATGATTTGGTAATGGTTGTGAGTAATTATGTTTCTAGATCTAATACCCTAAAATTTGATGATGTGATTGGTGTTATTCCAAGTGAGGAAACTTGTAGAAAAACCTCAGGTGGATCTACATAAGGAAGTGCTTTAAATGCACAAAGTAGAGGTAGAATGACTAAGAGAGGAAGTAATTCTAGAAGTCATGGGAAATCAAGAGGAAAAAGGGGAAGAGGTTGCAATCTAGAGGACCAAGAGATTGTTGGTATTATGGAAAACTAGGGCATAAGAAGAAATATTGCTGGACTTGAAAGAAGAATAAAGGAGATAAAACAAAAGCGAACAAGGAGGAAAATGTGGTAAGTAAAAAATCCAAAGAGGATGCTTTGCCTCTTTCTTTAGAGAGTGTTGATGATACTTGGGTTTGAGATTATGGGGCTTCATTTCATGCTACACCCCATAGAGGTTATTTTATTGATTATGTCCAAGGGGGTTTTGTGCTTTTTTATTTGGGGGATAATGAACCGTATCAAATTTTTTGAAGGGGGAAATTTAAGATCAAGTTGAAGAATGAGAATCATTGGCTACTGCATGAGGTAAGACATGTTTCAAGGATGAGTTGGAATTTTATTTTAATAGGGAAACTAGGCGATGAGGGTTTCATAGTTACTTTTAATGAAAAAATTTGGAAGGTTTCAAAATATTCACTTGTAGTAGCAAAGGTTATAAAACTAGGTACCTTATATCTTTGTATAGGTCATATTTTTCCCTCTACTTTAATTATTTTAGAGGAAAAAAATGTTTAGGAACAGTTGTTGTAGTTGATCTGGGAGAACAAATAGTTGTTGTAGATTATGCTACAATACTATGCCACAATAGACTTTGGCACATGAGTGAGAAAGCTATGAAATTAATTCATTGAAAGAAAGTTTTACTAGGTCTAAAATGTGTCAATATGGATTTATGTGAAATTCATGTGTATGGAAAACAAAAGAGTGAGTTTTGTGAAGAGTGGGAAGGAAAATAAAAATGAGAAACTAGAGCTTGTGCTATATATGGGAACTAGCTCAGATATCTTCCCTTGGTGGCTCTCATTATTATGTTACATCTATTAATGATGCAACAAGAAAAATACAGATTTATTTCTTTAGACATAAATTTGATGTATTTGTAATTTTTAAGAAATAGAAATGCTTGGTTGAAAATGATATTGGTAAGATGCTACAATGTCTTAGATCTGATAATGGTGGTGAGTATTGAAGTAATAAATTTAAAGATTATTTCTTCACTAATGGTAGTCACAGATAGAAAATTGTTCCAAGAACTCCACAAGAAAATGGAGTGGTTGAACGCATGGATAGGACAAAAATGGAGCATGCAAGGAGCATGCAATGTCATGTTGGGATGCCCTTAAACATGTGGGTTGAGGTTTTCAATACCATTGTATATTTGATCAATGGAACCTAGATTCTACAAATAGAACCAAGCTAGAAGCCAAGTCAAAGAAATGTGTATTTTTTGGATATGGCATTTGATTAAATTTGGTTATAGGCTTTGGGATTTTGAAAATTGTAAAATTGTAAGAAGTAGGGATGTCATATTCAATGAGAAAGTGGTGTACAAATATCTATTGTAGCAACATGAGAAGAAAGAAAATGATTATTAGTGTTGGATTATACCCAAAAGATAATTTTATAGTAGTTCCTCATGCTCTGTAACAATTGTAACAACAAATACCACACACCCTAGTGAATTTAGATGGTCAACAAGGCTAAGTAGACCTCCAAAAATAATTTTCTCCCTCTTTGTATTCTATTTTATTAATAGATTTTGGTGAACCTGAATGTTATGATGAAGTTGTATAGGTGGATACTAAGATTTCGTGGGAGTCTGCGATGACAAAAGAAATAGACTACTTGCTGAAAAATTAGAGTTGTGGTTTATGCAAGTTGCCTACAGGTAAAAGGGCTTTACAAAATAAATGGGTTTATAGGTTGAAATAAAAGGATGGAGGTAAGAAAATATTTAAAGTTAGGTTAGTTGTAAAAGGATTTGCATAGGAAAAGGGCATTGATTTTGATGAGATATTTTATCCTATTGTTAAAAACACTTCTATTCATACTATTTTAAGTATTATGGCTACTAAAAATTTGCGTTTGGAGCAGTTTGATGTTAAAAAAACCTTTCTTCATGGTGATTTGGATGAAGAGATATATATGACACAACCATAGTGATTTGAGGTCAAAGGTAAGGAAAACTTAGTGTGTAGATTGAAGAAAAGTTTATATGGCTTGAAGCATGCACCTCAACAATGGTATCTTAAATTTGACAATTTTATGCATGAGTATGGTTTGTCAAGCCCTAAAATTTAACAAGACAACACACAACTGATTTTTTTATTTTTTTTTATCTTCTAAGTTAATACATACTACACTAATCAGGTTAAGGAAAGAAGACATAGGATTAAAGTGAGTTTCGAATACATATCATTAAGATGCAGGGTTAACATCTCCATATTGTATGGGTTTGAACCCTTAAGTCCTAAAGCTATGGAAACCCGTAGTTCCTATTGAATGAGTTGACTAATTAAACATTAGGTTCAAATTAAAATGGTATGATATCAAGTTCAAGATACCTTTTAGGGTTTCCAAGATCTTAAGTCAACTATGTAGCTATCCCTAAGTACACTATACTAGATCAATATTTTAGGAGAGTCTAATTCTGCATTTAAGGGTCAAATTACCATACATACTAATACTTAATCTGGATATTATCATGACTCATTTTGAACTAATTATAATATTAAAACATTTATCATTAAACTATTTATAACATCTAACTCATTTTCTATTGTAAACCGACACATCATATTTCGTCATCTAGCCAACTCGAGTTATAATATTTTTCAATCATGCTCTACTATAAAGTAAATATTTCCAAACGTATTATAGACATCCTACACTTTCCATTATGAAGACATCACATTTTTTTTCATAAATAAAGACACTATTCACTAACACTAATTTCAAATATAATTTTTTTTATAAAACATAAATTTAAAATTAATGTTATCTTCAACTAACTTGTCTTAATATTCTAACAACCTTAATTTTCTAATCAATCTAATTTTCTTTAGTAACATTCCTTTCATATGAACAATATATACATATAATTCCTATTACTAATTCCTAACTTATTTAATAACCACTAATCCAATTTAACAAATATTTCAACATTCAACACAACTAACTTACTAGCTGGCTAAAATATCAATATAAAATAATAAAACTAACTAACTTTAACCTCTAACACATTCTAACATCTAACCCCTAATCCTTACAAATAATTATAAAATCAACATAAAATACCAACTAACACTTAACAAACAATTTAACCTAAACTTACTAACCAAAATATTTCAAAATGTCAATCATTAGTTTTTCCAAACTTCCACTAGTCCCAAGTTTAACACTAATTATCTATGCTTAGTTTTCTAAATTTAACCAACTCACTTATCTACTTTCCTTTCATATGCTTTTATTTTAAAAGAATTACATGCTAAAATGAGAAATACTAGCAACATTTTCTACACATTCATTTTACATTAATCCTAACTAACTACTTAACCCTAATGCTCTTTCCAACTAACGTTTCCTACTAATACATGATTACATTGATAGGACTCTAAATTCAAGTATTACATTTTCATAGCTATTTAACCTACTCGTCTATTTCTCTACTAAATAAATTTAAATTCTAATAAATTTGCAATTAGTTAAATGAAATTAATAATTATTCTCTTTAACCATGCACCCATTTAAGTTACTAACTCCTAACCAAAATTCTAACCAATGTCCTATCTAAATAGCTAACATACTCTACCCAACCATAATCATTCATAAATAATAAACTTACCCATAACAATTCTAACTATCTAATAACTAACCATTATCATTTATAAACAATAAACTACCCAAAAAAAACTAAAATTATTAACACATGTCTACCCCTTAACATATACCCCACCCACCACATACCAACAATCCAATTTAACTACCACTTTTCAGTTCTGCCTCCCCAATATGTATTCCTATGATATGGGGTCACATGCCCTTTCTAACCTCTTCTAATGGTGCTTAGACATAAGTTTTATTAGCTTCTCCCAAGCACTTTTAAAAAGTTTTTGTTTTGGCAAGTGTGAATCCAAGTTAAACATCTAACATTGATTTCTTTCCCATCATACGGCTACCCTCCCACTTCCCCAAATGCCTATCTCCTCCTCCCTAGGAATGGGGTGTTGAGTGAAAAATACATTTGCTTTACCCTATTTTGTTTCAAACATATTTTGGGTGCCTAGGACAGAGGGCAGCTTTTTCTGCCTTTTGTTAGAACTTATGACAAGATTTGCTAAGGGTGAATCACATGCTCCTAAGGCATGTAACACCTAGGAGGTGGGGCCCAAGCATTATTTAATGCTTGTTTGATGATTGATAGAAGATGTGATCGGCTAGGTTGGGGACTTATGGGAGTTTCACATTTATTTTATTTAGAGTTTTTTTTCAATAGTGTACAAGTCTTAAGTGGGGTGGTCTTTTCAAGGGGTCTTGTATTATTTGTTTGTTTATTATATTTTAATTTATACATATATTTTATCCTTCCCTCCTCCTTTGTACCATACTTGAACTAGTACCTATGTTATTTTTATTTTTTTTCAAAGATCTTAATCTTGTGACTTAGGAGAAGGCTTAGGAGAAAAAAAAATAGTGCTAGCCATAATATATCATAATCCCCAAGCCTCATAGGTCCTACTAGGGGTATCAAGTATATTCCTTATTAAAAAATTAGTTTTTATTCTTGGGAGGACATTATTTTCTCCTCCCATACATTTTCCAAGAGAGCTAAATACACTCTCTTAGCCTATTGTTTTGTTTTCAAGTATGTATGTTTACATTGATTTGCATCTATTGATTTCACTTAGATTAGAATAGTATATGCATGAATGCTAACCTTAGTGTTGAACTTAAAGGGGAACTTAACATTTTAATAAATGTATCCAAATAATCATTCCAATGAAACTTTTAAATATTAAACTAATTGCTTTATTGAAACCATATACATTTTCAACCATGATATGAGTACAAGTTAATTGTCACATTCCATAAATCATCTGGCATGTTCTAAAACATTTTCACATCGATGGACATTAACTACTATTGAATAATTGCCTATAATAATTCCATGAGACATTTCCAATATTATCCATATTAAGGTTTTCAACTTGCAACCTCACTACCTCCAAGTGTATACCAATGAAAATTATTGGGACAAATTACATATGATGGCTTCAAATCCCATCATTACTACCATGCAACCATGTATCAAAATAACATGAACAAGATGGAGATTTCTCCATTACAGGTGTATTACAAAATGACAAGTTTTTTTCTATTTTCAAGCAAGAGTCAACAAGATGATCATTCCAAGCTTTTTTCTATTTTCTCCCTTGAACAAAAAATTGCAAATGCATCACAAGAAAACAACAAGGACCATGGGTGCTCTCCACCCAACCATAGGCCTCCAAAGAGACCACCCCCACACTAGGGGAACAAGGTTCAAACTGGGATACATTCAAGCAACATCACAACCCTAGCACCAACATAGATACAAGAATCTCACAACACATTTACAACCCCAACCAAGGTTTGCACAATTATTCACAATGGAATCATAAACATTGAGTGAAGGTGGGCTCTTCAAGAGGAGAATGTCATATCCTTATGCATTAAAAATCTTGCAATTGCAATATACCCAACAAGGCTTTCAAGATACACCTATCTCCCAAGACTATCAATAATCACCTACCTAAACAAGGCTATCCATACATGCTCCCTTGACTTATCCTCAATTATACCTCCCATAGAACCATGGAAAGCATATGGCTTTCAATTGAGCCCATACTCCATGAAAACTATCCCCTCATCAAGAGAGGGATTTCTCAACTTCAATGTAAAGCCCAACTAACCCCTTCACCTCAAGACTTCTCTTCCCTCACAAGGGTGAGTGAACCCTTCACACCCAACACAACATTCGATCTACCACAACAATTCAGGAAAAAAAATCAAAGGCAAATAGATTCAACAAACACACTCACATACACTAACATTTACAACATGCACCATATGCAACACATACATCCTAGAAGAACACCCTTACATTTTTCATCCTTCAACTTTCATGAGATGAGAGAAAACATGGCATGAAGCACTAACCTCCTTCCAAGCTAATGGTTATGGAATAATGATGAAGAGCTTTCCTTCCTTGGCTTCCAAGATTCTTCCTCTAAATTTAAGTGTCTCTACAATTAGAGAGTGGGTGAACAACCACTAAGTTTGGCACAAGCTCCCTAAAAGGACCTCCACTTCCATCCCCACCTACCCATCTTACACCCTTGTACCTTTCTACCAATAGGAACTTAACCAAGTGGAGGAATGAGGAAGAAGTCATCTGACACTCTGATTTTCGAATTGGCTTGAAAATGACTAGTTTAGAGGGTCTCCTAAGTCCCCTAGACCAACTTATGGTTATATTTAGACCCCCAACCTATACTATTACCATGTGGGTGACTTATTTTCACAAAAATAATACTTGGGAATCACTTTTAGGCTCCGTAAAGTTCCTACCAAGTTTGAATACGAGTTTCAACAAGATGGAGACTCCTTCTAACACTCTCCAAGGTGGGTTGACTTAATTTCATAATGGGATTAAGTTTAGGTTAAGTGACTTCATGCGCAAAAACCCTACATTACATGTCATTTACACATCGACAACACAAGTGTCAAATGATACACACCTTAAAAATACTTTACACATCACAATGACATATCTCTAATTAATCATGACCTTTAAATTTATTACACCCATGCACAAACACATTACGAAATAAACACCATACAATGAGGTTTTGAATCTTCCAAAGATTCACCTTGGCTTTACCATGTTCACATAGGTTTGAACCTTGGTCCCCTGTTAAATCCCATGGTCAAATTCCTGCACACTAAACTTGGGCATCAGTAGTCCAAGAAAATCATATAAGTAATATATAAAAAAGTACAATAAATCACTTTCATATTCAACATTAGGCTTGCATATTTTATCATTTTCCTATAAAATAATCAAAACATTAAAATACCAATCCCTGCAAATCACATTGATTCTTATATAACATGATTAG
Organism: Cupressus sempervirens; assembly: GCA_028749045.1. Lineage (NCBI taxonomy): Eukaryota > Viridiplantae > Streptophyta > Pinopsida > Cupressales > Cupressaceae > Cupressus > Cupressus sempervirens. The sequence continues at coordinate 509,126,381 of CM053788.1, read as the reverse complement.
ATTAACATTATGAACAAACTCATAATCTATTTTTTTATCATAGTGATGAAATATTGAATTCATGACTATTAAGTTACAAGGAATGTGAGTTGGGCTCATTTGCATATCTAAATCTATCCTTTGGCACTAATTTTCATTTGAACATTACAATTTGACATTCAAGTATTTATGCAATTCAGTTTCCATTAAAGCAATTGAAATAATTTACAACATGAAATGAAATCATTAAATATATCAATTAGGTTCTAATAAGTGTGAATCATCAAAATATTGATATTAAAATGACATAACCCTATAGTCTCGAAAGTATATCAAAACATCAAATTAAAAGTACCATAATGCAATTATGTCTTCTATACTATGGTAGATTGGGTGAGGCCTCACATGGTTACACTCAGTGTCATTTTGACGATTCTATTTTATTTCAAGAGGATAAATGATGACAACTACACTATTTTATGTTTATATGTTGATGATATGCTTCTAGTTGGGTATAACATGGATCACATTTAGGGGCTGAAATGACCATTCATTTTCTATGAATGATTTGGGGACATAAAAAAAAATCCTTAGTCTAAAGATTTGCAAAGAGAGGAAAAATAGAAAATTGACTTTATCTCAAGTTAATTATATTGTGAAAGAGTTGCAACATTCCTCTATGGAGAATGCTAAAGATGTCAACACACCTTTGCCTGGTCATTTAAAATTAACTATGGAGATGTGTCCCAAGGAATAGGAAGAGGAGGAAAAAATATCCAAGGTACCCCATGCTTCAGCTGTAGGAAGTTTGATGTATGCCATGGTATGTACTAGGCAAGATATTGCACATGCAATGGGAGTTTTTAGTAGGTATATGAGTCATCCTGAAATTGAGCATTGGAATGCAGTCAAATAGATTCTCAGATATAGAGGAACATACAATAAGTGTTTACATTTTGGGGGCTCTACTAGTGATTTACAAGACTATGTTGAATCAAATTTGGCAGCGGATATTGATGCTAGATAAAGTACTATAGGTTATGTATTTACTACTAGTGTGGTAGTAGTGAGTTGGATTTCTCAGTTGTAGAAGGTTAATGCTTTATCCACTACAAAGGAAAAGTATGTTTCTACTACAGAGGCAACCAAGGAGATGATATGGCTTCAACTCTTCATGGAATAATTGGGACACCCATAGAGGGATAATTATTTGTTTATAGATATTCAGAGTGCCATTCATCTTGCTAATAATTATACTATACATTTAAAGACAAACAAATACAGTTACGATACCATTTCATTCGATCAATTTTGGATGATGGACAATTACAGTTGGAGAAGATACATACATATGATAATCCATTAGATATTTATACCATGGAAGTAATAAGGGAGAAGTTGAACTCCTCTTCAACTTTGGTTGGTCTTCTAGACTGAACAAAATAAAAGAACAATAGAGTCTAGGGTGGTTTTATACTCTAGTGGGAGCTATAGGTTTAGAGGTACTATGATTAGTCTCCAAGTGGGAGGTTCTTGTTGTGGAGTCTGATCAGTCTCCAAGTGAGAGATTGTTGTGATGTGGAGCCTAATCAAACTTGAAGGTTTATTTAGTGTAGTTTCCCCCTAGATTATTTCTATAGTGGTTTGGGGGAAGCATCCCTTGTGAGGTCCTGGGGTAGCACAACTATTGTAAAAGGTGGCAGCTGCTATTTTCTATTGGAAAACTTATTCTAATCATAATTTTGTAAGTGGAAAAAGCTTGTATAAAATGGAGTAGGGTTATGGATTTCATAATGTATGGTGATATTGTAGCTTCTTATGGTGATATTGAGTTGGAAGGGATTTCAGATTCTAATCACTAGATAATAATAATATTGGACTTGTTGTTGGTGGATGTAGCCTAGAGATTGGATGAACCCCTTAAAAAATTTATGTCTTGTGTTCTCTTCTGTATGATTTATTATTTCTTGATAGTGTTTATATTTGCATGTAATTGTTATTTTTGTCTATGGTTAAAATCCTAATACTATCATGTCTTAGAAATACTTTATGGTGTAGAACCAGAATCAGTATGCAAAGAACATTAACAAATAAAGTAAACATTCACAAACCAAAAACTAAATTCACATATATGCTTAGACAAAGAAAGAGAACAAGAAGTGCAAACCTCACAAGAGAAAACACTCCATGCTTTCTTGATTCTGTAGATGTGTCCTTTTGCTGTGGATGTATGCTCAAGATGCTCAAAAGCTGCTTCAATGGAGATGGGTAATGGCAAATTGGTAGCTTTGTGAGCTCTCAATTTGGCATTATAAGGGTATGGTTGATGGCTTTGGTTCTCAAAATAGCATGGTAACTTTAGCTCAAAGATTGTTGATGAAATGGCTTGGGATGGGATTCAATTTATAGGCTAAGGGGTAGAGGGATGGAGGGCTTAGATGCAAGGATGGATGAAGGCTTAAGGAGGGCTAAGATGCACTCAAAGGGGATCACATGGATTGTGCTTGTTTAGCACCAATGGGAAGGTGACACTTGTCACAAGGAGGATGAGTGTGAGAGGGTAGGGTTAAGGGTTGGTTAAGGGCATGATGAGTGGGGTTGAGTATGTAAGAGGGATGTAAGAGGAATGAGTGTGGAAGAGGGAAGAGTGTGGAAGATGGGTGTAAGAGTCATGAGTGGGCTTGTAAGAGTCTTTATGTTTTGTAAGAGCACTCATGACTTAGTGGTTGGGTTTTTTTGAGGGGAGACTTTGGCTTGGATTAGGAAAGTCTTAAACTTGTTTAAGGAATGTGACAACATTAGGGGGTGGATTAGGCTTGGGTTTAGGATTAGATTAGGGATGTTAGAGATGTGAAAGTGGATGGCATTAATGAGGGTGGGTGAGTTAGTGGCTAAGCTTGGTTAGTATGGGTGGATGGGGTGGATTAGGCTAAATGGAGGATTAGAGATAGGTTAGGGGTTTTTGAATTTGAGGATTTCATTTATCAAATAGATTTATTTAATAAATGGGGATTTTTGGAATTAGATAGAAGAATAGGATTTAATTGATAAATAATAGATTATTTGATTTATCAATTAGGACTATAGATGATTAATTAAATTAATCAACTAGGGGATGACAAAGGATTAATTAAATAGAAATTTAATTAATAATGCCTTTTTAGATAACTAAATAGGATTACTAAAATAGTGTAATCAAATTTAGGTGTCTACATATGGTAGCATTATTTGATGGTTTTATAAATCCTTTAGAGAAAGCCACTCTTTAGAAATGTCAAGGAGTGATAAGGTATAGATGATATTTGGGAATAGTCCTCTAACAAGGTCACATTAAAAATGTGTATGTAACCTTTAACAAGGTTGGTCCCTACTAGAGCTCACTTCAAAAGAGTGAAAATATTTGGGTTGTTGGTTCCCAGGTGGTTTTTCCCTTTACAAGGTTTCCACATTAAATACTTGTGTCAAATGTGTGAATTCTTATTGTGTTGAAAGTTTATTTCATTGTAACAACTTAATGCTACAAGTTGGTGTAAGCTAGATGATTGCTCTAAATTTGGTATATTAAGGAATAATAAGTTAGCAAGTTTGATGCAAAGATGAAATTGGTTTAAATAATGATCTTTGATGTGTTTATTGAGTTATTTATATGATATTTTATGAAGTTTAAGTTGGTACTAAAGTGTCTTAAGGCATGTAGAGTAACTAGTTATAATTTAGTCACCTCCCTCCCCCCTCTCAATTATCAAGCAATTGGTATTAGAGATAAGTGCTTAAAGGAAGAAGTTTTAAGGGACTTGAGATAAAGATATGAAGATGTATAAGAGAGAGGTACCAAAGATGAACAAGGAGAATTTCACCGCATGGAAAAGAAGTATGAGGCTTTATCTATTTAGGATTGGAGACAATACACTATTATATCTAGACAACCATTAGACCCCTCCCAATGGGCCTGTGAAAGTTGATGAGATGAACTAGAAGAAAGAACACAATAGTCTCATGATTGAGATTGCTTCAAAATAAAATGATGTTGAGTTTGATGATGTCAAAAATTGTGCTCCTATTAAAGAAATGTGAGACAAGATGACACTTGTGCATGGAGGAGACGAGAATGTGTTAAGAGTTGAAGCAAATAGCTAATTAAGAGGCAAATGTGATGAGATAAAGATGAAATATGAATAAAATATTGTGTAGTATATTAACCAAATCAAGGAATTTTTTAGTGTTATCAAAGCTACTGGAGGTATCATTAGTAATGAAGAAGTTTTATGTAAAGTTATCATAATCTTGTTTATGTTATAAGAGTATCTGCATTTCAAGAATTCAGAGCTATATATGGTAATGATCTTACATTTGATGGTTTAGTTGGTTGTTTGATTGTATTTGAATTAAGAAACTATGATAATAGTTTTCCTAAGATTGAGAATTATTTCAAGTCATTACTAGCCATTGGAAGTTCAAAGAAATAGAAGAATAGTAAGGATGGAATTGATTCTGATTTATTTGGAAGAAGTGGATGAGATTAAAGCACTTCTAGCAAGGAGGCTACCCAGAGGTAAAGGAAAATTCAAAGGTAAATTTCCCCTAATATTTTTTTAATGCAATAAAGTTGGTCTCTTTTCTATTGCATGTCCTTACAAGAATAAAAGTAACAAAATGATGAGCAACACAAATACAAAAGGAGAAAGGACTACAAGGACAAAGTAAAGAAGTCATGTTACATTGCTGAGGAAGAGCAGACCAAGTTAAAACACAGAAGATGAAAAAAATGAGTAGAAGTGGTATATGGTTTTGTTAAAGAATATACTAATTTGGAAATTCATGAGGAACAAAACTCCCTTATCTATCATGTTAATAAAAGTGATACATGAATTGTTGTTAGTGTATGTTTACATCACATGACTAGAGATATAAGTAAGTTCTATAAACTTGAGGAATAGGGTGGTGGATATTTTAAACTTGGGAATGATGTTACATGTCCTATGAAAGGTAGAGGTTAATTGATGCTAAATGATCAGATGTGTATTGGGGTAAAGGACTAAAGTACAATATGTTGAGTGATGCTTAGTTGAATAATACAAGACACAAATAGGAATTTTAGAATAGAAAAAGTAAAGATTTATGATGGTAGTGGAAATTTGATTGGTACCAAAGAAAAAAAAGAGGTAATCTATTTTACCTTGATCCTACTATTAGTACATGTATATTTGAAAAAGTTGAAGATGTGTGATTGTGACACAAGAGACTATGTCATGTTAACTTTGAGAATATGGTCAAAGTAAGTAGAAAGAAGAAAGTGAGGTGCTTACTGAATCTACATAAACACAAGAATGTTATGTGCAAGCAATGTCAACTTGGTAAGATGACTAAATCTAGTTTTTCAAGTAAACAAATTTCAACTAGTGATGTTCTGGAGCTAGTTCATACTGATTTGTGTGGTCCAATGAGATATGGAGCTATTATGGAGATTGATATTTCACACTGTTTGTTGATGATATTTTCATAATGATGACTGCAATTTTTTTGAAGTTGAAATATAATGATTTTAAAATGTTAAAGTGGTATAAATCTAGAGTTGAAAAAGAATCTAGTAAATAATTGAAATGCTTGAGATCTGATAGAGGTAGTTAGTTATTATATGAGGAACTCACTAACTTTTGTATTGAGAGTGGAATTAAGAGATAACTATTTGCACCCAATAACACCACAATAGAATGAGATTTCTAAAAGAAGAAATAGATAAATAGTTGATTGTACTTGAACATTATTGATTGATTTTTTTTTTTGTATAAATGTTATGGAGAGAAGCCATAAGCACTTCAGTATATACTCATAATCAAGTTCAATTGAACAAAGGAACAAGTAAGACACCATATGAACTCTCAAATGGTCATACACCGAATTTAAGTTATTTCAAAATATTTGTGAGTAGGTGTTATATCTATAAAGATGCAAGGAATGGGAAATTTTATTCTAAAGGCGATGAAGTCATATTCCTAGGTTACTCTACTAGGAGCAAGACTTACAAGGGTTTGACTAATGCTACTAACACTATCATTGAAAGTGTAAATGTGAGAATTGATGGGTTTGAAAATAAGAATAATGAAGAGAAAAAGATGGTACCCAAGGATTGCAACAAGTTTGGATATGTTTATGAAAATAAACCTAATACAACACCCAAGAAATAGAAGAAAGCTACCAAGCAAGCCACAAATAGAAAAACTTGAGTAGAATGTTGAGCCCAAACTAAGAAATGATAATGCTAGAAATCAAAGAGTTGAACCTCTCCTAGAAAATTATGAGAGAAGGAACCGTTCACATGGAAAAATCATTAGAGATAAGAGTGTTGGATTCATGAAAATAAATAAGTTGAAGGATAATACTTGTTTGATTTCTGAGTTTGAGCCAAGAATTGTGAAAGCTACACTTGATAATGAAGATTGGATAAATGATCTAAGTGAAGAAATATATTAGATTGAGAAAAATAACACATGGACACTAGTGCCAAGACCTATAGACAAGAATGTAAATGGAAAATAAAGTGGATTTGTAGAAGAAAAAAAATTAAATGAGAATGGAGAAGTTGTAAGGAACTATTGGAAGTCTATTGGGAAAGTTAGATATTAAAGGGGGGTGAATTAGGATCTATAAATGTTTCTACCCTTTGAAACAAATATCAAATTTGATAGATTCACCTCTAATCCTTCTAACAATAATATTATAAATCACATTAACATTTATTGCAATGATGTATTAGATCTAAAAACTAATCACATCCATAAAACATGTAAACAAATGATCAACACATGACACAACTATTTTGATTACCCAGAAACCCTCCAAGGTGAAGATACAACTAGGAAAGGGATGACAACCACAAATATTCACTACTGCAATGATAAATTTTTCCTATTAGGGATATAATTTTGACCATTTCTCATGATCTACCCTATGAGGGCCCTACCCTATTAAGAGCTTACACGGCTTATTTAGTCTACCTTGATTAAAGGATTTAAACTTACAACTAAGTAAGAACTCTATTAGGAAATTTACAAAGGTCTTCTAGGACCACTTTGTTAAGAGATTTACCCTTAAAAACTTGCTATAATGCATTAGTATTTTATTCTTTGGTTTTTGTAATACCCCAAAATTGGCTCATTGCCATTATACCAATTCTAGTCTATTCCTGATAATTTCAAAGTCCTATTCTAATAGGCAATTCTCATTCTGTTGTTCGCTACTTGACTTAATTGTCAGATGCAGAAAACCTAAATCTGTATTCATCATGCTTATTATTTAATTCCTATAGTATTTACTAAGTATTAGTCACATTAAACCTATTGATTAATATTTAATTTAATTATTAAGTATTTATACTTTAATTAAATTATAATTATATCCTAAGGCTAATGTACTATGGAATTAAATTTATTTAATTTAATAAATACGCCTATCTTAATTAATTAAATGTAATTATTTAATTAAATGGGAAAGGTATTTCTAATTAATTAAAAGAAATTATTTAATTAAATGGAGTACTTACTTCTAAATAAAATAAAGTTATTTAATTAAATGGGAAAACATTCCTAATTAATTAAATGAAGTTATTTAATTAAACAAAAGTGTCTCTAATTAATTAAATAGAAAAAGTAATTATGAGAGCATATTTCATTTTATTAAATTAAATATCTCAACAAAATCTCTCTTCAGTTCAAAAAGGGGAATTTCCAGTTCACTATTGATCAAAAGTGAGTTAACTTAGTTAACTCCTTTTTCTACTCAAATTGAAATAGTTAACTCCTTATTTTACTCAAATTAAGTCTGTTAACTCCCTTTAATTTGGGAATCTCCCTTTATGACTAAAACTCATCTTCAATCCTGACCATTGATCTGAATCGATCTCAACCGTTGATGGATTCCAGGAGACTCTATTTAAGAGACCCTCATCTCCTCATTTTGGAGGATGAATTGATTTTCTATCGAATTGCTATTGAAATTCATGCTCATATTTACTTACATTTCTTGCATACATTCTCATTTTTAGTTTAATCTCATTTTAGTTTAATCATGCATATGCTTAATCTAGTTTGCTTCATTTGTTCTTAGATTACATTGCATCTTTCATTTCTTAGATTAATCTGTATACTCATTCTTAGCTTAATTCCATTGTCAAATTCTTCGTTCTTAGAGGGTCTGGTTGCCTACACCTTGATTCTAAGGATATTAACAGGCAAAATCCCTTTAGATAGAAGGCAACAGGTCGCTTTGCAGGGCAAATTTTGGATGAACAATTCAATGTTCATTTTGTGATGAATCCGCAAATAAGGACCGTGTTGAAGTGTGTGTGTTAGCATAGGCCGCATTTTCACTCATACAATTTTGACTTTAAATCTACATAACATATCTCCTCTTTCCAATCACTGATCCTTTGACTAATCTGATCTAACTTTTTTCTACACTTCACTATCGTTGAACATCTCAGTCGTTCTATTTGGTTTTCCTTTACACTTTGTTCTTGCAACTTCTCTTTGCACACTCATAAAAATAGGGTTTGGATCCTCCTCTTATAATCATCTATAGAAGTTTCCAGATCCAAATCAATGGTCCAAATCCTTCACTTTTTCCACTTAATCCTTCCATTTTTCTAATTGGCTAATCACCTTGCATAGGGATTACTAATCCATAACAAAATGCATAATCATCTCCATGATTGACTCCTTGATCATTAAAATATGCATTTAAGTCAACTAAAAATGGTTTACCTTAATATTTGTGCCATTTTAAATAAATATGTCAAAATTGGTTTACTTGACATATGAACATTTTGATGCTTGGTCGTATCCAATGTTCATGTTATCACTCAACCTCTATCTTCTTGGGTCACACTATGTGACTCAACTTCTATATGCTCAACATACACTATCTTCTAGCTCACTCAACATGTGTTAGAGTAATCGGAGACCATAGACTTTCTTAATAATAGTAACTTATTATCTTTAACTAAATTTTATACAAGTCTTCTATATATATCTTGACCTTAATAGGATGGCTCAATCACAGTGATGATTGACCAACTCTTCCTAATGAATGAATTATAAGTATTTAACACTAATAGACTATTAGAGTGGGGTTTTCATTGCACCAAAAGACTAATCTATTAATGCCTGATACAACCACTCAACTTATAGTATACATGAGGTGGTTAAGCCCTTGTCACAAATCTTGAGGGGAGCATTGAAAAAATTTCTAACAATCTTCCCCTCAACATTACTTGAGGGTCTAAAGGTTCAAACTTGTGACCAAGCTCTGATACCACTTGTTGGAGTGGGGTTTTCATTGCACCAAAAGACCAATCATAGTACACAGGAGGTGGTTAAACCCTTGTCATGAATCCTAAGGGGAGCACTGAACAAATTTCTAACATAGACAACATACCTTAGGGATCAACAATCTCCCCTTTCAAAATTTGTGGTAAAAACACTTTTTCATGATTAAAAAATTACAATCCAAAACTAATAATAGTACTCCCCCTTAGATTATGACTCACTCTCCATATATATATATATATATATATATATATATATATATATATATATATATATATATGCATGATTGCCTTTGACTCCCAAAAACTAAAATTTGTACATTACATGATCAAAGTATTCGGATGACTTTGTGTAAATACCTTTTGATCATAAATATCATTTCCCCCTTGCTTTTAGACTTATGGTTGTTGGGGTGATGGAATGGTAATGCCATACTTGCCCAATAAAGATTTATGAATCTATAATATCATGGCTGATGCCTGATCCCAAATTGTCTTGACATATTCCAAAACTTGAATCTTTATTTCTAGCATAGTAGCTAGATCTACCAAACTATCAATAGTTTGAAGAATTGGATTTCTTTGGTTACTTCCTTCACTAATAGAAGCTCTTTCTACATGACCTCTAAGTGAGGTATCAACATTGTTTGTATAGAAATGAGATTATCCCTTAGTCTTCCGTCATTAGTCATCAACTTAGCTAACCTAGCTTGGGAAATAGCAATCTATCAAAATGAAATGAACTTTAACTTGAATCTATGTTCAAAGAATGTCATGTAGATTTTAAATCTGCTTGTTGTCTATATATTGAATCTTGATTTTAATTGGTAAAGAATGTAACATCACAAGATGTATTGTATAAAGAATGAACATTCTTGAAAAATTCTTCTATATTATTGACAAGATTTGATAGATGGAATTGCCTTGTTGCAATTTTTGTAGAGAATTTCTCTATCAATTTTTGTTCAAACTTTATTTATGTCCATTGAATCAACGTATCATTTGAATCAATATCTATATCATTGAAATTTTCCACAATTTTTACTAGCTAAGCAATAATTGGAGCCTTCTCATCAATATTTTCAATAACAAATGTATCTACAAAAATTTCCTTTATCTCATGCAACACTTTTTTGTTTGTTTGTTGCTTCTTATCTCTTCCTATCTTGTCTTCCTTGCCAATATTTATTGCAAGGTTTTCATATGTTCATAAGTTAAGCTATCAATGTACCACTTTAGAATCATTATAACTTCATCCAATGTCATCGGCTTACCAAATGAATGACTCTTCTTCTTCTTGCTCTATTTGTCTTTCAAGTCTGGAGTACTAGAGCTTGGCAATAACAATTTCATAGTTTGTGTTTGGAGCTATAGACTTGGTCTTTGAACAATAGCTTGTGTACCCTCCGCACCTTTGGGTTCCACATCTATGATTTGTTCCTTTATTCTAACAAGTTCACCAATAGAAATTAGTTGTCATGTCTCCTTATTTCCCTCAATAAGAGGTGCTGAGACAATTGGTGCTTCATTTCTAATAGTAGATTTCTCTACTTGAGTATTCTAACTCATTGACTCCCTAGTTTATCCTTATGTTGACCCACTCTACTGCTTGACAACTATAACCTGTGCCACATCTAAATTTTCCACATTTGTATCAATAGTAACTAGAGGTGCTTCTATGATATAAATTATTACCTATTGAGCTAGTTGTTGATCACCAATCTTGGTATATTCCTTTATCTACACTAATACTAGATTGGTGTCCATCAAAGTGACTTTGATATATTTAAGAGCTTGATCCTCTTTTCTTGATTTGATAGATGCTACCTTTTTTTGGCTCATTCATAGCCATAGTTACATTGAGCAATGTGGTGGTAGGGGCTTTATCCTCAATGGTGATTGTCTTTGTTAGTTATACCTTTTATTGAGTCATCTTCTCTACTATTTCTAAGAATTGTTCAACATCATTATTATAGATGTCTTATGTATTTTCTAATTCAAATCTTTCATCTTCCTATTCCTCTTCTTCTATTGTTGTTGGCATTAACCCAAAAACTTTCTTCCAAAAATTTTTCTCTCTTGTATAATATCCTTAATTCTATTTCTCAAAATTTTATATTCCCTTGGCTTTGGCACAAATTTCTTTGCATAGTCTTTCATAGCTATAGCCACAAAATGGTTCCCTAAATTTGTCATTGTGTGCTAAGAAAACTAGTGTGGAAACAACATTAAGCAATTAAAATATATTCAAAAACTAATCACATACCAATATATAGATTAGACAATAAAATAAAATAAGAGGGATGTAAACAAAAGGAGAGAACTTGAAGGTTATATCAATGAGTAGATGTGTCCAAAGGATGGAGATGTATTCCCAAGTGTGGCATCAAGCTTTAATGAATATGAGATGAATCTAGGATTCAACCATGGAGGAATTATTGGAATTCTTTAGAATAACTGAAAGGGAGGTGAATTAGTTATCCAAGGTCTAGAAGTACGAATAAAAAATTTCAATGCTTAGTAGACCCATATCCATAAAACTTTATTATGCATACATCCATTGGATCATACAACACTTAAACTTCGTAGGTTATTGTCCTAGGTCAAAACAACTTTGCAGAAATGTAAACATGAAACATAAAAAATTCAGTAACACATTTGACAAAAGGATTTTACATGAAAACCCAATTTGGAAAAAACCATTATTAACATGATGCTAATTCTCACTCTTCTAAAGTGATGCCCTATGAAAGCCCAACCTTGTTAAAGGTTACAATACACATTGTTGAATGTGACTTAGTTAGAGGATTTCAATCGCCCTGTTAGGAGTAACCCTTAGACCACTTTAGATCATTCACTTGGAATGTCACTTAGTTAAAGGATTTACAAATGACTGTTAGGTCAACTTTAATCCAAAGGATTTACCCTAGACTGATACAATGATTAGAAAGTAACAGTAAGGCTTGATCTGATAAAAAATTACAACTCACTTGCATATTATAGATCTCTATTTCAGTCCTCCATTCTACTTGACTTTCACACACTTCAACTCTGATATCTTGTTCACCCTTCAAGAATTCATGCTCTTAAGCCTTCTTTCTTTGTATGCCAATTACAGTCTCTTCTATTCATCCACTAAATGAAGCAATACCCTAGACTCCTTATCTTCCTTAGGTTCTCAGACATGACAACCTTTTTTTTTTACCATCTCTCTCTATAAATAGAGATTTAAGATCTTTTTCCACTTAACCACAATCATTCATTTTTGGGCTAGGTAAAATTAGGTAGGATACAATGAATCTACTAGCTTTTCATTTGGTTCTTCTAGAAATTTCTTCCTCAATATTCCTTGAATTCACCACAAAATGGTTTACCTTGAATTATATGCCACCAAGTCATCATAGTTATCTTCCACACATGTCACACAATTCAAGAAAACAAAATAGTCATCTTAGATTTGTCAAATCTATGATTTAACATGAATACTAGCACTCAACATCAATAGGTTGTCACTTAGGTTCTATACTGCTCTTCCACTCGGTCAACACTAGTTTACTTAGTGAACACTAAAGTTTACTAATGCTCAACACCAACTAAACTTTACTTGGCTTACACTATGTTCACTCGACATACACTAAATCTTCACTTTTCTTAGCTCCAACTAATTTTCTACTTGGCTTGCACTAAGTTTTCTTGGCACCTACTATGCACTTGGTCAAGCTTGGCAGACATAATTCTTCTTACTTGCTCTTCTAGACTTAATCAGTGTATCCAAACTTTGTAGCCTTAAGTAGATAAACAATACACTATATCATCACTATCTTAACTAATCTTTGTACTCCTTTTTCATACCATAGATCAAAATTTACTATAGGCTCTCTTGTTATCTCATATTATCAAATCCTCTTCATCAATTAAACAAATGATGGTACTTAAATCAACTAAACAGTTGTCTTACTAGCAAGTAGTAGGTTTGACATCAGTGACCAAACAATGATTGAAACACATCCTCATACTTGTATCAATATTTTCTCAACAATCTCTATCTTTGGCATTGATGGCAAACCAATACCAACAATAATGCAAAAAAAGAAAATAATTATTGTATTAAAATCTCTCCCTCTATCAATAGCTTTCATCTTCTATATAGGCTATGAAATTCAGTTCTAGTCAATAGATAATCAACTCTTCCTTATGACTCCCTTCACTTGTCATCTTGTAGGGCTTCTCCTTCTGACTTATATCTCCCTTTTTCTGATTATTTAGGTATCTACCTATGTGTCCTATGTTTGTATATCTCCCTTAGTACTTTCTCCCTCTTACTTGGTAGATGTATTTCTTTTAGTCATTTCTCCCTCAATAGGGCATATATCTCCCTCTTTAGTAAATATCATGTACACTATCTCCCTCATTGAAAAAAATGCTAAAGACTTGTCACCTCTGTATGAAGATATAATCAATTTTAGTTTCTCCCTCTATCACCTTTCATGTGACTATAAATCTTCTAATTTAGTTCCTCCATTACTTTGGGTAGCTCCTAAAGTAATATCCACTACATCAAGTTGTAAGATATAACATTCAGCTTGGTTGATGTAGGGAACTACTCATGATTCTTAAGTAGCTTTGGATAGGGTTATCACCCCTAGTTTACTTGTTAGATACTCATGAGCATGCTTAGGTAAAGATTTTGTGAATTTATCAGCTATCTATTCTTTGGTATTCACATATTGCATCCTCACTTCTTTGTCTTGAACTAACTCTCTCAAGTAATGATACTTGATTGCAATGTGCTTTGTCTTTTTTTGCATCATAAGGTTCTTTGATATGTTTATTGCACTTGTATTATCATAATAAAGTACCATGGCTTCAATGATTTCCTCCTTCATACCTTTGATTGGTTATTTGATCGATACAATTTACTACAACAACCACATATTCAGCTTCAGTAGTAGATTGAGATATGCAGTTTTATTTCTTGTTGGTCTAGGTGACCAACCTCTTTCCTAATAAAAATGATCCTCCATTAGTTCTCTTTCTATCATCAACATTTCTAGCCCAATCACTATCATTATAAGCTCTCAACTCAAAATTTTCATTTTTCTTGTAGTATAGACCATCGACTTCTATTCCTTTTAGATATCTCATAATTCTCTTAATAGCCATCAAATGATTCTCCTTAGGATTAGGAGAGAATCTTGTAAGAATCCCAACAGATAATGCAATGTCAAGTTTTCTATGTACTACATATTGCAATTTTTCAGTCATAGACTTGTACAATGTTTGATTCACATCTGCAGAATTATCATTCTTTGATAGTTTATGTCCTATGACCATAGGTGTGCTAACAAGTTTGAAATCTTCCAATCCAAAAAACATTAATATTTCCTTCACATACTTAGACTAAGTGATGTATATACCATATTTCATCAGATATACTTGCAAAGCAACAAAGAACTTGATCTCTCCAAACATAGACTTCTCAAATTCTTTCTACATTTCATTTGCAAATGACTTACATAATCCATCTTGACCTCCAAATATGATATCATTAACAAAAATTTCAACTAGTAAAATACCTTTACCTCCTTTTGTCTTCAAGTATATATTGTTTTTATCATCAGTCCTCTCAAATCCAATCTTCACAAGATAGTTGTGAATCATTTCATACCATGCTCTTGGGGCTTGCTTTAAACCATATAAATATTTGTGTAGCCTACATATCATGTTCTTGTTGTTAACATCAATAATTCCTTATGGCTATTCTATGTAAAACTATTCTTCTAATATACCATTCAAAAATGTTGACTTCATATCCATTTGATAAACTTTGAAACCTTTGTATGCAGAGTAAACAAGGAGAGTTCTTACTCCTTCCAGTCTTGCAATAGGGGAAAATATTTCTCCATAGTCTATTCCTTCTTCTTGAGGATACCCCTTGAAAACTAATCTTTCCTTATTCCTTGTGACTTCACCATTTTAATCTAGCTTATTTTTGTACGCCCACTTGGTTCCTATCACATTATTGTCCTCTATTCTGAGAACTAGAGTGCATGTCTTATTCTTCTGAATATGCTCAATCTCTTCTTTCATGGCTTTACTCCAGTTCACATTTTCTAAGGCTTCTTTCACTTTCTTAGGTTCATGCATGCTTAAAAAACATGTATCACTTCTCATCTTGTTTCTTGTCATTGGTCTAGCATCTTTGTCTCCAATAATTTTTTTAGCAGGGTGATGTCTTTTGACATACTTTGACAATCTTGGTTGTACTCTACTTTCCTCATTAGTTCTGTCAACTTATGAATCACTATGTACTTATCTATTAGGTAATTCAACATCTCTTTCATGTAGAGTAATCTTAGAATCAGAATGTGCCTCAACTTCTATCTACAACTTGGTTCTTGACTGTAGCTTGGTTCCTAAATGCAACTCAACATTCATTGTATGTGACTTGACAGTCACTAAAACTTGTTGTTGATTTGCAACCTAATTTACGACATCTCCATTAGTAGGCATACCTTTATGAAAGCATACAAAAGATTTGTATTCCTCTAGTTCCTTCATAGGTTCAGCCTCATGTACCTATATATATTCATCAAACTTCACATTTTCAGTTTCCACAACTTTGTTAGTGCTAGTATTAAAACACTTATAAACATTAATTCTTGTGGAATAACCAAGGAATACGCCTTCACTTTTAGTATCTAATTTACCATTCTTGAATTCCTTACGAATGTAGCACTTGCTTCCAAATACCTTAAAATATTTTACATTGGATGAGTATCCATACCATAATTAAAAAGGTGTTGAATGAGTACCTTTCTTGACTTGCACATGGTTCAAGGTATACATAGTTGTACTTACCACCTCTCTCTAGTATTTTAAAGCAACATTCTTCGCCATCATGAATGTCCTAGTACATTCCAGTGCAGATTTGTTCCTTCTTTTAGCAATTCCATTTTGTGGAGGGGTCCTAGATGCAGATGTTTGTCTTTTGATTCCTCATCAAACTCATTTGATGTAAATTCTCCACCTCTGTTAGATCTTAGACATTTCAGGATTTTGTCTATCTCCTTCTCAACTCTAGCTAAGTACCACTTAAAAATTTGGAAAGCATCAAATTTCTCAATCAAAAACATGACTATCATCATCCTAGAATAATCATCAACAAATTGGATATTGTACTTGTCACCCTTGTAGCTTTGCACATTAATTGGTCCACACAAGTTAGTATGAAAAATCTCTAGAATTTCTATAGAAGTGTGAGTCTTACTCTTAAAACTAGATTTTGTCATCTTGCCTAACTAACATTATTTTCAAATTATATTGTCAAGTTTCTTCAATTTAGGCAAACCTCTCAATCTTTTCATGTTACTGATACTAACCAAGTTATCAAAATTAACATGACATAATCTCTTGTGCCCTAACCACACATCATCAAATTCTACAAAAAGACAAGTAGCATCATTCATATCAAGATAAAATAGATTACCTCTAGTCTGATCACCTTTCCCAATTAGTTTCCCATCAATGTCATAGATCTTAGCTATCTTGTTCTCAAACTCAACTTTGTAACCTAAACTATTTAGTTCTGACACACTCAAAAAATTATAGTTAAGTCTTTTGACATAATAAGAATTCTCACACAAGATCTTTTCTGTGAGTTTGATAGATCCTTTTCCTTTTATTAGATAAGGTGCATCATTACCAAACCTTACACTATTTCCATCATAATAATTTAGAGTAACAAACTTACTTTTATCTCCAGTCATGTGATGTGAACACCCACTATCAATGAGCTATATGTCATTCTTGTTCACATAGGACTCTAGTGTAGTTTCCCCATCCTTCATTGCAACATACACCACTTCATCATCATGGTCATCAAATCCATCTCTGGTTTCCTCTTCTGCAATGTAACAAGACTTCTTGCCTTTGTCTTTGTAGTCTTTTCTATCCTCATCTCTTTTACTTCTATGTCTCCACTTTAATTTCTCTTCTTCTCTAGACATGTAGTAGCAATATGACCAACCTCATTGCAATTAAAACACATGATAGGTAACTTACCTTTGAATCTTCCTTTTTCTCTGTGAAATCTCCTTGCTAGCAGTCTTTCAAGTTTTTATACATCCTCTGCATCTGTGTCATTGTCACTAGAAACATATTTAATCTTTTTCTTCTTCTCTTTAGGTTCCTTTAAAGATATTTTAGCTTTGAAATCAGATTCAACATTGTCTAATTTGAAGTTATCAAAATTAGAGAGCTCAAAGGCAATGAGCATACCTACCAAACCTTCCAAAGTCAAATTAGAACCTGGTAGACATCTTAATTCTTGTATGGAAGAAACTCTAATAGCATAGATGGGTAGTAGTGTTATCAATACTTTTATTAATACAATATCATCATCTATCTTACTAGTAGCTCCTCTGATAGCATTAACAACATCTTTTATTCTAGAGAAACATTGAACAACATTCTCACCTTCCTGCATCCTCATATCATCAAACTTACCTCTAAGACTTTCAGATTTAGCTCTCAAAACATTTGTATCTCCTCCATAAATGGTGTGAAGAGCATCCCACATCTTCTTTGCACTGTCACAACCCTTAATGTTATCAAACTCAACATAACTTAGGGTAGAGGCAACCTCCAACATTGCTTGATTGTGTTCTTTCTTCTTTTTTAGATCATCAATAGTTAGGGCTCTAATAGGATTGACATTCTTAGTGGAGATGCTAGATTGTGCATGGTCTCCAAGACCTCCTAGGTGTAGCTTCATCATACTTTTCCATGAAGGAAAGTTCTCCTTATTAAGCTTGGGTACCTCTCTTTTTATCATCTTGATCTTTTGCTTCTAGTACCTTCAAACTAGTCCTCTTAAGCACTGTGGTGCTTTGATATCAATTGTTGAAAGTTTTTAGAATAACTAAGAGGGGAATGAATTAGTTATCCAAGGTCTAGATGTACAAATAAAAAATTTCAATGCTTATTAGACTCATATCCATAAAATTTTATTATGCATGCATCCTTTGGATCATACAACACTTAAACTTTGTAGGTTATTGTCCTAGGTCAAAATAACTTTGCAAGAATGTAAACATGAAACATAACAAATTCAAGAACACATTTGACACAAGGATTTTACATGGAAACCCAATTTGGAAAAAACCATTAGTAACATGCTACTAATTCTCACTCTTTTAAAGTGATTCCCTATGAAAAGCCAACCCTATTAAAGGTCACAATACACACTATTAAATGTGACCTGGTTAGAGGATTTCAATCACCCTGTTAGGAGTGAACCTTGTTAGAGGACTTTAGATCATTCACTTGGAATGTCACCTGGTTAAAGGATTTACAAATGATTTTTAAGTCAACCTTAACCCAAAGAACTTACCCTAGACTAATACAATGATTAGAAAGTAACAATAAGGCTTGATCTGATAAAAAATTACAACTCACTTGCAGATTATAGATCTCTATTTCAGTCCTCCATTATGCTTGGCTTTGACACACTTCAGCTCAGATATCTTGTTCACCTTCAAGAATTCATACTCTTAAGCCTTCTTGCTTTGTATGCCAATTGTAGTCTCTTTTGTTTGGCCACTAAATGAAGCAATACCATAGATTCCTTCTCTTCTTTAAGTTCTTGCACATGATAACCTTTGCTTCTAACTAGTTCTCTCTATAAATAGAGATTTAAGATCTTTTTCCACTTAACCACAATCTTCCATTTTAGGGTTAGGTTAGATTAGGTAGGATACAATGAATCTATCCAATTTTTATTTGGTTCCTCTAGAAACTTCTTCTTCAATCTTCCTTGAATTCAACACAAAATTGTTTACCTTGAATTTTGTGCCACCAGCTCATCATAGTTATCTTCCACATCCTTCACACAATTCAAGAAAACAAAATAGTCAGCTCAAATTCCTCAAATCTATGATTTAACATGAATACTGGCACTTGGCATCAATATGTTGTCATTTGACTTCTATATTATTCTTTCACTTGGTCGACACTAGTTTACTAATGCTCTACACCAACTAAACTTTACTTGGCTTACATTATGCTCACTCGGCATACACTAAATCTTCACTTTTCTCATCTCCAACTAATTTTCTTCTCATCTTGCACTAACTTTGCTTGGCACCTACTGTGCACTCGATCAAGCTTGGTAGATACAATTCTTCTTACTTGTTCTTCTAGACTTAATCAGTGTATCCAACCTTTGCATCCTTAAGTAGATAAACAATATACTATATCACCATTGTCTTAACTGATCTTTGTACTCCTTTTTCATACCTTAACTCAACCTTTCCTTTAGGTGCTCTTGTTATCTCATTTGATCAAATCATCTTCATCAATCAAAAAAATGATGTTACTCAAATCAACTAAGTAGTTGTCTTACTAGTAAGTAGTAGGTTTGACATCAGTGAAAAAATAATGATTGAAACACATCCTCATACTTGTATCAATCTTTTCTTAATAGGAATGAGTGGATTTTTCCATTATAATGGTATTTTGATAGTTCTTAGGCTCTCAAAATAGTATTATAAGTTTGCATTTGAACGTGGATGCTTGTGAGAGGAGAGGGGTTCAATTTATAGGCAATTGGATGAGGAGATAAGAATTCTTAATGGATAGTTAACTGAGTGAAGTGTGAGATAAGCTTTAGTTGACTGAGATAAGTGGAGGAGACGAACTTTTGTGTTTTGAGATAGATGAGAGAGATGTGGCATGAGAGTGGACTTGGACTTGAGTTAGAGGGAATAAATTATGCCTCAATTCATGAAAGTGCTCTGGAGAGAGATTTTAGACATGGCAAAAGAGGTGATGTGTTTAAGTTAAGGTGGGTGAGATGGCTAAGTTGACTGGATGATGTGGGAGGTGGATATATTTGTTAAAGAAAATGTTGGTGGGTGAGTTTAATTTAATTATTTAATTAAAAGAGGAATTATTGGTGCATGAGATTTAATTAAATAAATGAATTATTTAATTAAAAGAGGAATATTTGGTGCATGGGATTTAATTAAATAAATAAATTATTTAATTAAAAGAGGAATATTTGGTGCATGAGTTGAGTTTAGGTAACTGTTGGGTTGAAGGGTTAGTTTGTGGGTGGAGGGTTTTAATTAATTAAATAGAGAGGGGTTTTGGAGATAAAATTAAATGGGTTTTACATTTATTTAATTTAATAGACGAAGGGGGATTTTATTAATAAATTAGACAATTGGTTGTCTATTAATTTATTAATTTGGCTATAATTAATTAATTAATTAAATTAATTAGGGGATATCATTAAAATAATTAAATATTAAATAGTTAATTAAAATATTCTTTAGAAGATGATTAAATTTGATTACGAATTTATGTGATCAGATTTAGGTGTCTATATTTTGCCCCTCTTCAATATACTATTGGTACAATACTATTTCAATGATTTTTTTTAAATAATAGACAACACGAAGAAGGTTTTAAAGAAACTAGGTTGTTCCAATCTTGATAAAAGACTAGTAATGTGTGATGCCCCCTCAAGAAGGTGATGAGGAGAAAAAATAAGACTAGATGGCATCTCGAAAAGTAAGAATTTGGGGTGAGATGAAGGATGCACAAAGGATGAAATAGGTTTAAAAGTTGTTGGAAACTACAATTGGAACAATTATTGTTTTTCATTGATGTCAAATCTACTAATGAGACATGTTGCTATCTAATCTAAATGATATATCTATTTTAATTTTTGAAGAGGATTTGAGAGATTGCTCATAACAATAGCACCTAGAGGAAAGGTTGAGCTATGAAAAGGAAGTTACAATGGACATTTTATTAGTTATACTTTGACAAACTAAAATGATTGTTTATATCATTGATGTAAAGCTTATCCGAGCAATGAAATGAAAGACTAAAGATTTTCAAGTGATGCTAGTGTCAATTGACCCACAGTAAGTGTCAAGAAAATTTAGTGCTGATCGGGCATCAATATAGACCATGCAAGCTAGTTGATGTTGAGCCAAGAAGTTCTACAATGACTAAGTGATTAAGTGATGATCGAGTGTTGGAACTTAGTTATTGCTAAGTAATAGTATTTAAAATGCATTTGAGGAATCGTGATTTCCAACTGACTCAGTTAATTTATTGGGATATGGAAACTGTGTTGAAGATAAGATTGATAAGTTGGATCATTAAATTTAAGGAGAGGATTAGGTAGAATACCTAAGATCAAACTCAATGGATGAGAATTTTCTAGAAAAGAAGGAAGATGGATAGGTACAATGAACCTGATGAACCAGATCACAAATCCTAAGATCTATGATGATCATGGAAAACAAAAAAGAAATATTTTTCTTTTTAAGGAGGTATAGAGAAAAACTTTAAAGTCATATGCATAGAGAAAGGTGGAACAGAGGCACACAAGGGTGAACACAAGTGTGTAAGTGTGTGAGAAAATCAAAAGGAATGCTTTCACAAATGTTGTTGAAGTTGATAAGTGAATTTAAGAAGAAGGCTTAATTTTGATGTAAAGTGGTATGACTTCTTGAAGGGTTTCTAAGCAAGTTAAGAGACAGTTGAAAAAGGTGAACTTATCAGCAAATCAACACATGAGTTGAACAATGATCTCAGTATGAAAAATTGAGTTGTAAGCATATAGATAAAAACCCTATTGTTTTCTTTCTAATAATTGTAAATAGTTTGTATTGAATAATCAAAGGTTGACCTAATAGTCATTGAAGGACTCAAAATTCAATGTAAATACTTTAGCAAGGTGGCATTCTAAATGGAATGATCAAATTCCTCTGACAAGGTTGCTCCTGAAAGGGTGATTAAATCCTCTACCTAGACACATTTAATAGTGAGTATCATAACCTTTAACAGGGTTGGCTCCTAGCATAGCTCATTTTGAAAGAGTGAAAAATTGGTGACATGTTGCTTGTGGTTTTTCCCAAATTGGGTGTCCGTGTTAAATCCTAATGCCAAACTTGTGTTGAATGTTTTAAGATGTCTTACATTTACATGTTTATAATAGGAAAGTGAACTGCTAGTAATTTTGTTAATCAATATTTAGTAGAGATCAAGTTACAATAGGATAAGAAGAATACTGAATCTTTGTGTTTGATTGTTAAAATGGTACATAGCACCATCACACTATAGAGTGATAAAGCTACTGATAGAGCACACAAGATATGTTACATTTGGATGTGTTTATAGTACATTATAAGATTTGGGATAGTATCATACAAAGTGGAGCTATAATACATATGGATCATGATAGAGTACAATGTTTGTGCATTTTCTGCAAGTATGGAGTTTGGTACTAGTGTCTTGATCATGTGATTTTGGAATGACTTGGGGATATGGGTAGATGGATGATTGGATTAGGTGAGAGGGTGGGAGAGTGTGGATTGCTAATAGATAATAGGAAGGCCACATAAACATGGCACCTATTGCTAGGTTTTCACCAAGGTACCTATCCAAGGTGCTTGAATTGCCAAGTTTTCATCATGATGTTTCTTTTTTGGTATCATTGAGTGCCTGAATCACCAAGTTTTCACCATGGTGAAGATTTTTGTAGGACTTTTAAAGATTTTTTTTCTTTTTTCATGACTAGTAGGATAAACTAAGGGGATCAGACATAGAAATTCTTGAGGTGAATTTTGTTGGTGTGATCATTCAAAGTTTCACCTTCTAGTGTTGATAGCCGATATGCTCCTGAGCTAAAAGATGTTGTGACAATATATGGACCAAGCCTTGTGGGCTCAAACTTTCCCTTCTTCTCTTGATCTACCTAGACTTTCATGTTGTCTTTGAGGCCCATGTCACCTACTTGAAATTTTTGTGGGTGAACCTTTTTGTTGAAGTTGTGCTTGAGTCAATTTTGATAGACTGTGAGGTGGTCATAGGCCTTTTGCCTTCTTTCATCTAGTAGATCCAACTATGTGAGTCTAGTGACTCTATAGTGCTCATCTGATATTTATCCTCATAAAGATATGCACATGGATGAGAGTTAAACCTCAATAGGCAGGACTACTTCAACACCATAGACCAGGGAGTATGGATTTGCACCCATAGATGTGCAAAATGAGGTTCGGTAAGCCCATAAGGCTAGGTTGATTTTTTGATGTCAATCATGGCCGAAATCATTGACAACTTTCTTATAGATTTTGTGTAGGGTTTTTTAAGTTTCCTCAACTTGACCATTACCTTGTGGAAAGTATGGGTTGGAGAAGCAGTGATGAATGTGGAGGGAGGTGCACAAATTTTCCATATTAAGGATTTCAAAGTTACCTCTGTAGTCTATAAAAATGGTAGTAGGGATATCAAAGTGACATATAATATGAAAGAGGATGAATTTAAATACCTAGACTCCTATGATGTTGATAAGTGGGACTGCATCAACCCACTCGGTGAAACAATCTATAGAAGTGATAATCTATTTATGGCCTTTTGAAGATAGGGGTGTAATGACACTAACAAGGTCAAAACCCCCAACATGAATATAGCCATGGTGGTGTGATAGGTTGGAGATCTTGTGTTGGACCTTGTATCAAATTTGCATGCTACTAATAAGATAGACACCTTTCAAAAAATTCCCAAGCATTGTGTTCAATAGTAGGTCAATAGTAGCCTGCTCTTGAGATTTGTTGTGCTAGGAATATACCCCTTGTGTGAGCACTGAAAAGTCTAGAATGTACCTCTTTTAATGTCATGGTAGCCTCACTTTGATCTAAACTAACACAAGCAAAGGATGAATAATTAGGGCCAAAGGCTCACCCTGCTATCCAAACCCCCCTGCAAGAGTTAACACAATGGAAGAAAACACAAAGAAAAAAAACCAAAGGAGGAAGAAGAGTAAAATTCTTTTATTCATTCATCAAAATATCTTCATATATGCCAAGCTATAAGGTCTTCTGGGTTGTGGCCAATACAAATTACAATCTTCAAATTCTCACTTTCAAGCACATATCTTCTTTTCACAATCTGACCTCTAGCTTTTATCTCCTCTCCCTCACTACCCTAAAACCTAACCTTAGATTTCCTTAAATACTTGCAAAAATGGCTTATAGAAGATTATAAAACATAGAAAGGCCACAAGTTAGCCCTTTACAAATATTAGCTACCTAACAGAAATTAAATGCAAGTAGAGTTAGCCCAAACTGGAACCAGACACAGACAATTTGGCAAATGAAAACTGGCACTCGGCATCCAAAGGAATCACTCGACAAAAAATACAAACTTGACATCCTCCAATGCTTAGCAACCAAATAAAATCACTCAGCAACCAAAGGATTCACTCAACATCCAAAGAATTCACTTGGTAACCAAAAGAACTCGGTAGCAACTAAGAATGACTTGATATTCAAAGAGTTCACTCGGCAACCAAAGGAACTCAACAGCAACTAAGAAATCGATAGACAAAGTGTAGGATTGCAAGGAAACCTAGGATGCTTCTACATCAGACAACCAGGATTGGAGAAAATGATTCTCAATAATCATGCAAGTGTGACAACTTGAGCTGAATCCAACTCAGATTGAGAAATACATGTAGCATCTTCAATAGGTCTATTCTTCCACTTCACCAAATACTCATAGTAATATTTTCCTTATGTGCTCTTACAAATTCTTTGACTCAATATTTGTTCAACTTCTTCAATCTGCTTCTTAGGATAATCATCAGACACAACAGCTTCATCATCTGACTTATGATACTTATATAAATCAGCAATATTGAATAGAGGATATATATCCATGTCATCAGGTAACTCTACTTCATAATAATTTCCACTCTCAAATTTCTTCAAGATTGTACAAGGTCCAAATTTCTTCATCTTTAACTTATTGTATGTTCCAACTGGGTATCTTCCTTTCTTCAGATGAACCATCACCTCCTCACCAATTTGAAAATCATGGTGTCTTCTAGATTGATCAACATTCTCCTTATACTTCTAATTACTTTGTTCCAACCTCAACTTTACTTCCTTATGCAAAGACTCCATAAAATCAGCAAATTCTTCTCCTGCAACATTTCTCTTTTCTTCACTAGCAACATCTCTCAAATCTCCTCTAGGCTTCATTCCAATAACAATTTCAAAAGGTGTCTTCCCCATACTCCTATTCACAAAATTATTATATGAAAATTCTACTTATACCAATTCCATCTCCCAATTACTTGGCTTATTCCCAACTAAACATCTCAGCAAATTACCCAAGCTTCTATTCGCAACCTCTATCTGCCCATCTTTCTATGGATGAAATGTAGAACTAAACTTCAACTTAGTACCCATCTTCTTCCACAAAGTCTTCCAAAAATAACCAATAAACTTACTATCTCTGTCAAAAATAATGCTTCTTGGTAATCCATGCAATCTCATAATCTCTTTAAAGAAAAGTTCAACAACATGCTCTACATCTAATGTCTTCTTACATGGTATGAAATGAGCCATCTTAAAAAATCTATCCACTACAACAAATATGGAATCATACCCCTTCATTGTATTAGGTAATCCAAAAACACAATCCATACTGATGTCACTCCAAGGTTTCTTAGGAATAGTAATAGGTGTGTACAAACTAGTATTTTGACCTACTCCTTCTGCAATTTGACAAACTCCACAACTCTTTAAAAATTTCTAAACATTCTTATATATTTGTGGCCAATAATACTTCTCTTTCAGAAAACTCAATGTCTTATCAATTCCAAAATGTCCAACCAATCCACCAATATGCTTTTCTTTAATCAAATTCAACCTCGTAGAGCTTCTAGGGGTACACAACTAAATGCCTTTGAACAACATACCTTCTTGAATGAAATACTCATCATACTTACTTATGTGATCTATTAGATTTTGTGATCTACATTCTCTCCATCACTCATAAAAATTAGGATCAGCATCATACATCTCTTTCATTTCATCAAAACTAAGAACTTCAACCTTCACTTCAATCAACAAAGAATGTCTTCTACTCAATGCATCAGCAACTTTGTTAGTAACTCCACTCTTATGCAAACTGCAAATGTAAAATTCTGCAAATACTCAACCCACTTCATATGTCTCTGATTCAATTTATGTTGACTTCCCAAGTAATGTAAACCTTTATGATCAATATACAACACAAACTCCTTAGGAATCAAATAATGTCTCCACTTTTTCAATGCTTGAACAATATCATAAAACTCTTGATCATATATATATATATATATAGATTACTTCCTTTTAGCATCATTCAAATTCTCACTAAAAAAAGCAATAGGCTTACCTTCTTGACTTAATATAGCTCCAATTGCATTACCACTTGCATCACATTCAACTATAAATACTTTGTTGAATTCAAGAAAAGCCAATACAAGTAATTTAGCAACCTTTTGTTTCAAAGTCTCAAAACTCTTATCAGCTTCATGTGTCCACTTGAATTCCTTTTTATCTCCCCTCATTGTCTGAGTCATATCATTACAAACAAAACTAAAATTCTTTATAAAATTTCTATAAAAACTAGCCAAACCATGAAATGATCTTACCTCACCACATTTTCAAGTGTAGGCCACTCCAAAATTGCTTTAACCTTCTCAAGATCCATCTTTAATCCATCAGCTGAAATCACAAATCTCAAATACACAATCTCCTCTTGCATAAAAGAACTCTTTTTCAGATTAATCAGCAACTTTTCTTCTTTCAACCTCTGTAATACTTGTCTAATATGCTCAAGATGTTCTTCCTTAGTCTTACTAAATATCAGAATATCATCCAAATAAACAATCAAAAACTTACCCAAGAATCTTTTTAGAACTTCATTCATCAACCTCATGAAACAAGTGGTTTTATTTTTGGGATAGAGATTTACATTTACAAAAAAAAGCTCTGAGTCCAGCTTTATACTAATATAAATCATCAGAGACATACATTGGGCACTCAAACTATTATAAGTTGGGTATACTATTACAGGAGGTTATTGATATATTTTAATGTGTTTAAATCCCAAATATGATTTTTATGTAAGTAGGAGTATAGTTTGCAACTTAAGACCCTAGAGAAGATCATTAAAGTGTTGCTATTTTAGGCTATTGAGTTTAGGCAGAGCAAATAAATATTCAACTATGTGATTTCAACAGCCTTCCCTTGTTCTTCATTTAATTCTATCATGTCCTTATCTCTGACATGATTCAACAGTACATTAAACCACTGGACATCAATGGTTTTGGATCTATATTCACTAAATGTGTTTATTATCTTCAATTAATATATAAATTACTATTTATGTTGCATAATTATTATATAAATTACTATTTGTATTGAGGAAATATGTGACTGTCAAAAGAGGTGTACCACATAGACTAGTGTAAGAATTTTCCTTAGGGAAAAATTCACCCAAGATCAAAGAACTCAAGCACAAGCACAATAGTAGACCAAAAAGAGTATGATTAGAATATTGATATGTATTCGATTCAATGTATATGAAAGTACACTAGGAGTGCTATATATAAAGCCCTCTAAGGTGCATCTAGAATGGTTCTAGAAAGAACTAGGAGATAAGCATGAAAACTAAGCACACGTCCTCCATTGTGCATGAATATACGTGCATCAATGAGAGGATAAGCATGACAAGGTGTTCCATGTGTAGAGATTTTGTAGACACCATGTGCTCAAATAAAGTGCTAAACCTATGTTGTAGACACCATGTGCATAATTAGAGTGCTAACTCTTGTGTTGTCAACATGACAACTCACAAGAGTACGTATACTCCTAGGTGACTAACTAATAAATAATAAAATAATGCATTAACCTAAGTAAACTTAAGTAAAGTGTAAAAAGTAAATACTTATTTACACCAACACCCCCCTTAATTGAAACTTAGGGGAATGCACTTAAGCTCACAAAATTTAGGATGAAATGCATAATGGGTCCAGGCTACTAGGCCATGATAGGTACCCATGTACATAATGAAATGCAATCTCTCATAAAGAAGAGAAAGAGGGAAAACCTCATGGGAAAAACCCTCCCCCAAAAAGGGAGATGAAAAATCAAGATGTATGGATGGATGGAGTAATCAGGACCCCCCATTATGTCATACATCAAGTATATATAATATAGAAGTAGAAGGACAAAACCCCTTAAGAGGAAAAAGTCCCCCCCATAAAGTAGAAGAAGAAGGAGACAAGTTAGTCCCCATGCCCCCCCTCCCCACCCCACCCCACCCCACCCAAAAGTAGTGTGCCAATCAAGTGATAGCTACTCCGATGTAGAAGTTGATCCATGAGCTCTAAATAATGTTCCTCCCCTTTGGAAGAAACAATGGCAGAGGTAGAAATGAGATGCTTCCCCTGTGTGTAGAAAGAATCCTGAAGATGCATGGTGTCTCTGACACCTGCTCAACTATCCCTATGTTGATGCTGATGCTCGCCCCTTCCAATACTATAGAAAAGAAGATGTGTAGATCTAGCAAGGATGGATGTAGAACCTATCCCAAAGAACCAACTCTCCTTAAATGATAAAGAGACCTCCTGCAATTGTTGTACATAAGGATCCACAATCATATCAACCTATGAAGATTGATCATGTAGAGAATGGACATGAGGGTCAGAGTGAGCCATTGCAACAACTGAAGAAGGATCTACCTCATCAAAGAGAAGATGTAGATCATCAAATATGTCTCCCAAATTTTCTATGTGGGACTCCACAAACAAACCTTCAATGTCTTCCAAGAAGTCATCTGTAGATGTTGGAGTTGGAAGAAAAAGTGTACCCTACTATGCTAAAGTACATGAACCTATCACTATGGAAATGGATGAATTATTCACCTCAACAAAGAAAAGATGAATATCATCGATAATGTCTCCCACATCTTCAATGTGAGACTCCACAAATAGCACTACAATGTTTTGAAGGAACTCATCCCATGAAGCTGAAGTAGGAAGACATGATTTTTCTTGCTGCATTGAATTCAAAGCATTTGTGGCTGGAACTAGATCAGGAGTAGCAACAGAAGCATCTGGAGGTGTGAGCTCATCTAGAGAGGATTCAACTACAACTTGAGGTAAAAGATCTTTTGGGAATGGACGAATATGTAGATCTCCATAAATCTCCCAAAGATAGATCCAATAATCATATAAATTAGATGACTTCATGTCATCAAGTGAATCCATAACCTCCATATCCATATAGAGAAAGAGTGTACAAAAAATGAGGGTGCTTGTGTTCGCATTGTAGGTAAGTCCTCTCACATATGGAAATGCATTGTGCTAACTGAGATATGTGATAACCAATTAACTCCATTCCTTATAGTTGTCTAGTGTTAAGATAATTAAATCTTCCTCTTCCATGATGGACTAATCAATGTAAAACCCCCAAAGATGTAAAATAAATCAATCAACCCCTCCTAATGTATGATTTGGGCACTTTATACTAAGTGCAATTATAATAGCCAATTTAGGGCCTATTTCTGAAAGTAGTATTTCTATCCATAGAACCTATAATCTGGTTACATATATGGAAATTAGATGAAAAAATATGCACTTTCAAAAAAAATGAAACTTGATTATGTGTTCAGATGAGCCCATACTAAGCATTTGAAGTGGCAAAAATCAGGATTTGTGAGTTGCAGAAAAATTTAGGAACAAAGATCTCAAACCACCTACACCAATGTGTAGATCATGAAATTCTAACCCAAAACGAAAAAAATTGCTCGCAAAAAGGAGTCTGTATGAGGGAGATATCACTGTTATTTTTCCTGAATCACCGTTGTCGTGCCTCCAAAAATCAAATGGCTCTACATTTTGCCTCAGATGTCCGATTTGGATGAAACAAAATCTGATTGGGGGGGGGGGATTTTGACCTTCTGAATGTGATGCAAGTATCTCATTTGCAACAACAAGCTTCAATCTTCACCTGCAAAAATCTCTCCTACTGGCCTGATGGCCAAAAATTTCTCGAAAAATAATGCAGATCCAAAACAAAAGTAGAGATGTAGATGAAAAAAAGAAGATTTTAAAATTAAATGTATAGATCTAAAATGATCATACCAATTTCACAAATTAGGCCTTTGGGTTGCCGGTTTGCAAAAAAAATGTTGCCTCAATTTTGACTGTGGCCCAACATAGGTGAATTTATAGCCAATTTTCACCAAATCGAGATTCTAGACACAATGGTGAGGTCCAATTTGGCTCTAGATGCTCCCAATATCTACAAATTCCCTAGATCTAGGTCGAGGTGTTGAAGTAAGAATGGTCTCAAATGACTATGTGAAGAGAATCTCCCTCAGCTTTGATACCATGTAAGAATTTGGTATAGCTTTGATACCACGTAAGAATTTTTCTTAGGGAAAAATTCACCCAAGATCAAAGAACTCAAGCACAAGTACAATAGTAGACCAAAAAGAGTATGATCAAAATATAGATATGTATTCGATTCAATGTATATGAAAGTACACTAGGAGTGCCTATATATAAAGGCCTCTAAGATGCATCTAGAATGGTTCTAGAAAGAACTAGGAGATAAGCATGACAACTAAGCATACATCCTCCATTGTGCATGAATATGCATGCATCAATGAGAGGATAAGCATGACAAGGTGTCCCACGTGTAGAGATGTTGTAGACACCATGTGCTCAAATAAAGTGCTAACTCTTATGTTGTAGACACCATGTGCATAATTAGAGTGCTAACTCCTATGTTGTCAACATGACAACTCACAAGAGTACGTATACTCCTAGGTGACTAACTAATAAATAACAAAATAATGCATTAACCTAAGTAAACTTACATAAAGTGTAAATAGTAAATACTTATTTACACCAACAACTATTTCACCAATGCCCATTCATTTATATCATCTTTTGTATCATTAAAAATTTAACCGTGAATTAATTATTTTAATTTTTTAAATTATATTCACAAATTAAAGCTTACCCAAATTTCTAGTTTTAACATGTATTAAACATGCCACTTTTTGTATCTTTAGTAGTTAGTCAACCATCACAAATTGAAACAATTTCTTGATATTATAGGCTCATCATAGGATAAATAAAAAGAAAAAAGAAAACATTGCCTTGTAAGACAAAACAATTGTTACTATAAATACAAGCATCCTTGATGCTAAAACAACCACTCCACATAGCTACCATTGGACAAAGTATAATTTCTAGTTTGCATGGAGAGGTTTCATCACACTGTACAAAGAGTATAAGGTCTTTTTACAAAATACTAAAGTTAATGGAATCACCTATTGTTTACTAAAGACTAATGTTTTATGAGTCTATATGATTTGGAAGGTGGTTATTCTCATACAAAACATGAGTACAAAAGTTCATTTCCACATAGTGGTGATTTCTTGCTCATCTTGATTGAGGGCATCATAACAAGTAAGAAAGTATATATCTACAATAACATAGTTTTTGTGTTTACATCATCTCTAACAATTGTAATAGAAAAAAGGTGTGATCAACTATATTTTCTTGTATATCAATTTACTAAGCTTCATCAAAAATTGCCTCTTTGAATCATATAAAATAAAATACCTTAATGGAGAAAAAGACAACTATCTATAAAAATTTTTGTTACCTGAGCCAACATATGGTTTGCTTCATCAAAGAAAAGTATAGTGATGTATCACATGCTCAAAACTTTTGTTCTTGTCTACTTTTTAAAGTGTACTAGGTGTTCAAATTATAACATGCTCAGTAAAAGGTTCATGCCTCTTGACATAATTTGCAACATCAATAGGCATGACACATGCTAAAGTTATGGATGTATGTTTTCCCATTTTTAAAAGGACTTCTTGATTTTGTATAAAATTTGTTTGAAATGAGGATTGTATAATAGAAAAAGTCATTCATGGGATGATATTTCAAATTACTGCAAAACAAAATGTAGACATAAACAATAATAACCTGCATTGCCAACTCTCTTGTTGGGCATACACAGAGTGCCTATGGTGCATTAATCTTCGAATTAAATTTGCTCAACATACCCAGAAAAAAACAAGTAGTCTCTCCATACCCATTGTGAGCCCAAGCAATTAAATTTTGATGAGGTGCTCTAATAATCATTGGTAGAGTTATTGCTTGGATTTTTCTTGGCTTCTCAAATCCCATATCTGAATAGAGACCCTTGAGTAGTTTAGATGAAAGATTCAAGTCCTCAAATATTTTTGTTGAACTATAAGGAGTGTCCCCAATGGTAATCATTTATACTTTCAGATAAAAGTTGTCAACATGCATGCATTGGAAAGCACTTAATGACCATCTTCTCAATGAATAGAAGATAGCCTCTATTATTTTGATAAAGGAAGCTTAATAGCTCGTAGTATGTATTACTATTTATTAGTGATATGAAGGCTTCACACATAACCCATCAGATATGAAAGTCTTCCCATCTAGTCTATCACATGTTCTTTATTGTTTTGATAAAGCTTTGGAATAGTTTGTGTACCCCTTGACATTCGGTGTCTATCATTTTAGAAGTAGCCTTTCTTACTGGATATATTCATTTACTATATCATCTAACCCTTAGCCACATGCCCTCTACTCCTTCTCTTGTTTCAACTTCAATTCCACCTATTATTTGCTATTCATTCTCTCAACATCCTGTAAAATAGTGACATTCTAGCAATTATACTAAAATCCATACAACTTAGAATATTGTGACATGTTGTACATTATTCAAATATTTCAAATATATATATATATATATATATATATATATATATATATATATATATATATATATATATATATATATATATATATATATATATATATATATATATATATATATATATATATATATATATATAAATTTATTGAAATTTAAAGTAAAACATTAATTTTGTTGAACAATTGTAAACTCCTAGAAAGTGCATTGTTGTTTTCTATTAGCATTGATAGCTTCCCTTGGAAAAAAATCAAAATGAAGAGGCATAAATGAAACACAAATTATGGCATTTCCTTAATTACATCCATATCTTCTTTTTATGTCCCTAAGCTAGACAATAATGTCTATTGGTTCTCATCAACAACTAAGATAATTAGTTCTCTGCCACTATCAAAACTTATCAATGGGAGAAAGATAGTCCAAATAAGTAATCAATATGAAATAGGAGTTGTGTTGATGCAGTAGATGGAGATATAAATGGAGCATATTTATAGGGGTGAGATGGGTCGATCATTGGTTGAGAAATGTGATGAATAAGGATGAAATGCAAAGGTGGGATGTTGAAAAGGAATAATGGTGAATTTGAGGGAGGTGATGTGAAATGCAATTTCCCAAAATTGTTTTGAGTTTTCCAACCACTTATGAGTTTAATCAAATGCCATATTTAAGTCTACCACTTATGAGTTTGAGTAGGTTCTAAAAGACTAACTTGTTCAATAATTCTACCATTTTCAAAACCATATGTGCAGATATAAACATTAAGTACAACATGTCCTATATTTTTGTAGATATACACATTAATTACATCAAATTTTTCTTTGAAAACCATATGTGCAGATATAAACATTAATTACATGTCCAATATTTTTTCACATACACACATTAATTACACTAAATTTTTCTTTCAAAACCATATGTGCAGATATAAACATTAAGTACAATATGTCCATTTTTTTCACAGATACACATATTAAGTACACCAATTTTTTTTCTTTCAAAACCATATGTGCAGATATAAACATTAAGAATACCATGTCCAAATTTTTTTTCAAGGTTTTCTCTCTAATGTCAATGTGTATATTGAAATGGTTATCAATGATAGATGTAGCAAGTACAACCAATTCAATAGGGTACAAGAATAATTTATTCCCATGAAGAAGGATCATGTCAGATAATACAAGGTAATTTGATCAAAATAGGGAAACAATCGCTAGATTGTTGTCTAGCATTCAAAGAGAAGGTGATGACAAATGTTATTGTCCTTGCAAGAGTCATAAAGACTTAAAGAAAAGAAGAATCAAAATCAAAACAACTAAGAGTTATTGTAGGGAGAATGGTCACATTGAAGGGGGTTTGATTAATCATCCATTGGTAAGTTGTTTGTTATATTGTTTTCACAATTAATATACATATGAACCACAGAACAAGGGTTTGATTATCACATTGAAGGAGGGTTTGATTATTATCATTAAATAGGTCAATCTCTATAGGGTAGTACATGATATGGACCACCACATCTCAAAGGAACATGGAGGTGTGAATATGAAGGAACATGGAGGTGTGAGTATTAAAGGAGAAAATCATGATCCCATGAAAGATGATGATCATGCACCAAAAAAAACATTTGAAGATGATGGAAAAAGTGGGTAAATCAGTGACCCAATCATCCATCTGAGAGTCATGCACTACTACTTGGTCAGTACTCGATGGTAATCCTTTGTAAGCATACAAATTACAAACATTGAATATAGGGGAGATTCCTAAATTAGGTGGTAATTCCAACTCATAGGAATTGGTGCCATATTTATGTAAGACCTTGAGGGGTCCTATGTTTTCCATAAGAAACTTGGTTGGGTGACCTTTAGGTAACCTCTCCTTTTTGTGATAAGCCATGACTAAGTCTCCCACCTTGAACTTGACTTCTCTTCTAGACCTATTTGCTCTTTCCTTATATTTATCAACACTCTTTTGAAGAGCTTGTTTTACTTGATCATTAATGTCTTTAATATGCTTAGAAAATTTATCTCCCAAGGCACTCCTCTTCTCCATATATGTGGTTTCTCTTAGGTATAGTACTCCTCTTGGGTGGTAACCATAAACAACCTCAAAAGGACTTCTACCAATGCTTCTATTTACTAATTCATTATAGGAATATTCTATCTGCCCTATAATTAGATACCAAACGTGTCCATGTTGTTTGGTAAGGGTCCTCAAAAATTTACCTAGTGACTTCTTTACTACTTTAGTTTGACCATCTAATTGAGGATGGTAAGCTGAAGAAAATGAAACATTAGTACCAAGCTTTTACCACAATGTCCTCCAAGCATGGCCAATAAACTTACAATATTTGTCACTAACAATACGAAGTGGAAAGCCATGGATTCACACAATTTCTTTAAAGAAAAAACCTGTAATATAGGAAGCATCATTGGTGCTCTTGCATGGAATGAAATGAGCCATTTTTCTAAATCTATCCACTACAACATAGACAATATCATAACCCCTTACTGTTTTAGGCGGTCCCAATATAAAGTCCATACTAAGGCATTCCCAAGGCCTAGATGGGATGGAAAGAGGTTGATAGAGCCCAAAATTGGATGATGTTCCTTTATCCTTTTGATAAATTCCATATTCTTCCACAAAATTCCTAACATCTTGGTACATTTTAGGCCAAAAATATTTCATGTTTACCTATTCCAATGTCTTGGCATATCCAAAGTGTCCTCCAAGACTACCTTGGTGTTTCTCTTTGATAATGTTGGTCCTCATAGACCCTTGAGGTATAAACAACTATGATCCTTTAAATAGTAGTTTGTCCTACAATAAATAATCAACATAGCCCACATGGAATGTACTAGAAAAATTAGAGCAAACCTTATATGCTTCTACAAAATCTTTATCAGTGACATATTGCCCCTTTAGTGCCTCTAGACCTACACTCTACAATTGGACTTCTTGGAGTGCCAACACTCTTCTATTAAGGGAATTAGCTACCTTTTTTGAAGTACCCTTCTTATGCTTTATGATGAATATATAGGCTTGCAAATATTCAACCCATTCGAGATGCTTCTGATTCAGCTTGTCCTGCCTATTAAGAAAACTTAAGGCATGGTTGTCTATATAGAATATAAAATCCTTGGGAAGGAGGTAGTGTCTCCATTTCTTTAGTGACTACACCAGAGCATAAAATTCTAGATCATATGTGGAATACCTTTATTTAGTTTCATTCAACTTCTCTAAAAAGAAAGCTATAGGATGGTCTTCTTGACTCAAAACTGCACCTAAGAAATAGTTACAAGCATCACACTCAACTGTAAATGTTTTGTGAAAACCAAGTAACCTAAGGATGGATAATTCATCTACCCTATTCTTCAAATACTCAGATATTTTATCTACCTTAGGTGTCGATACAAACTTGCATTTAACTCCTCCAATAATATTGTTCAAGATAGGTGTCATGATATGATTGAAGTTTCTAATGAACTTCCTATAAAAAGATGCCAAGCTATGGAAGCTTCTAACATCTCCAACTGATTTAGGTGTAGGCCAACTCAAAATTGCCTCAGTCTTTGACATAGCCATTTTCAAACAACCTTGTCATACTACAAAACAATGGTAAACCAAATTAGTTTTCATAAAATCACATTTATCCATATTGATCATCAACTTTTATTGATTTAACTTGTTCAATACCATCTCCAAATGCTTCAAGTGTTCCTCCTTAGTCCTGCTAAAAACCAAAATATCATCAAGGTACACAATTAAAAAATTTCCAAAAATTTCTACCAATACTGCATTCATTAACCTTATAAAGGTACTAGGTGCATTGGTTAACCAAAATGGCATCACCAACCATTCATAAAAACCCTCATTGGTCTTAAAGGTTGTTTTCCACTCATCTCTAAGTTTTATTCTTATTTGGTGATAACCTGACTTCAACTCAATCTTGGAAAAGTAGCATGCTCCTCCCAAGTAATCCATCAAGTCTTGTATCCTTGGCATTGGAAACTTATACCTTATTGTAATCTTGTTGATGGCTCTAGAATTAGTGCACATCCTCCACTTTCCATATTTTTAAGGAGCTAGTATAGTAGGCACAACATACACACTTAAACTCTTTCTAATTAACCCTTTGTCCATCGATTTTTTCACTTGTTTACCTATTTTCGCATTTTGAGTAGGAGTCATTTTATATGTTACCTTTTTAGGTAAGGTTGTGTTGCAAGAGCAAACCAAACAAATTATGTTGCAGGAACTAACATGGTGAAATATGCTACAGGAACAAACAAAGATGAAACAATACTTCAAAATTATGCGACAGGAAGATATAACAAAGATGATGCTACAGGAAGTTGTAGAAAGTAGGAAGGAAGTTGATGTCATGTTTTAGTGTGTTTGTAATAAAGTCCTACAATGTGGTGGCATAAATGGAGTAGTGATCCTATAAGCTCACCAATTATAGCCACTTAGGACAAAGTTAATTTCTTTTTTTTTTTGAGTCATTTTTCTTTCTAAATGTGTGCATGTGTATGAAATAATTAAGCTAGATATGAAATCAATGGCTATAGGCATCTCCAAACAGTTGGAAGAGTTGGCAACAAATTTTAATTCTTGGTTGATCCTTCATGATTTGGAAAAATAGTTTTTTCATTTTCTTGTTTGTTGTTGGCATTTCATCTTCCCAATCTTAGAGATGGGAAAGTATGAAAAGACAGATTTTGTAACTGAATAGAGATTGAAGACAATAGAAGATAATAGATAGTTTTTTTTGAGTTTTCTGATTTTTGTGGGTTTTCAATTGGAAAGTGTTTTTATTTCTTTCTTCCCTAAATTTGATACTCTAAATCCAAAGATCATGTTGATAACCTAGTTGCAAAATAAAAATTTATTTATTTGATTTTGAATCTAAATTGAGTTTGTTGGTTCTTGTAGTTTGTTACAGGAAATTTGATTCCTGAGTTGTGAATGTAAATACTTGATGTTTTGAGGGCCACAACAACATATGAGAGTCTTTTAGACTCTCTATAATCTATTCTCTAGGGTCGTAGAGGGTTATGTATTATATTTCCATGCTTTAAATTGTGCTTGCTTTTTAGGTTATTTCTATCTATGTTGACGCAGAAGGAATCTCTTAATCACGATGAATATCTTCATGTATTCACTGATGTGTTGAAATCACATAATTAATGTGTGATAGAGGGAAGATTTGATTTGCATATGGGGTTTGCAGATGTTGTAAGTGACCAAGAATTTCATGATCGACAATCAGTATGTTATTGTGTTCTAAAACCACGCATGTCGCAAGGTGGTATATATTAGAAAACAAATTAATATTGGTTGACGGGTTGTTAGAGGTTGGTTTGGTTCCCAATTTTTACATTTGAAGGTGATTAAAGTTGTCCATGTATTTCAATTTCAATAAAGAAGAATCTAATCAATTTACACTAAGACTATGCAGGAAAGCTAATGTTGCTACAAGAGGTCAAAGGGGCTCATATTGCATGTATATTTATTAGTTGGTACTAAGAGAGTTAGATAGATATCAATTTGAGTTAAGTGGAATAATTGATCCTGAAGGTGTATGAACCCCTTGATGCAAACTTAGTTAAGTGATTTATTTCCTCCTAAGTTTTCCAAGGTGAGGCTCTACATCATTTTTGGTATTAGAGAAAGAGACCTCAGATTGTGTGAAGTTACGTGCTATATATACTAGATCAAGCATCCTTAGTAGGGTTAAGAAAGATGGTGATCAATGAAGAATTGGCTAAAAAGGTGGAGGAACAAGAGGAACTCTATCAGAAAGAGAATAGAGAAGTGAAGGGGATGTTAGTAGAATTAGCAAATAACTTGAAGCACATGAAAAATGTGGTTGAGAAGAAGTAAATGAAAGAAGAAGAGGAGGAGGAGGAGAAAGTACCAATTGATGAAGATGCCAAAGTATCTAAACATGAGAGGCCATTCATTAAAGCTTTGAAGGATTTGGGAGGAAAATCCACTGAGCTACCTATGTTTATAGGAAACATGGATGCTAAATCAATTTTGGAATGGATTGAAGCTTTAGAGAATTTCTTTGAATGTGAGAAGACTTCAGAATAACAAGTCAAGGTGGCTAAGTCTAGGATAAAGGGAGAAATCCATACATGGTGGAATTTTCCACAAGAAGAAAAATTAAAGGATGACAAGAATAAAATTTGTTCATGCAAGAAGATGGTGTCTATGGTGAAAGAGACTTATCTTCCTAAAGACTATGAAGTACAATTACACTAGAAGAGGCATAATCTCAAACAAAGAGATATGGACATCTTTACTTATATAGAGGAATTCCAAAAATTAAGTCTAAGATCAAAATTTGCAAAACCTAAGAGTTTCAAGGTAGCAAGATATGTAAATGGTCTAAGAATGAATATACAAGAGGAGTTGCAGCTATTGAGTCCCAACATATTAGCTAAATGTTACCAACTAGCTTTGAAAGTGGAAGAGAAGATTAAGAGAAGACAAGAGAATAGAAACAGAAGTAGAGGAAGACAATCATTCAAAGGAAGAGGCACATTTAGAGGAAGAAACCCAAATTTTCAGCCACAACTAGAGACACATCATGAAATAACCAGGTTTGATAATTTTAGAGGAAGCTTTAGAGGTAGAAAACCAAATTTTAGAGGAAGATCACTAGGAGGAATGAATGGAATAATAAGATGCTATAATTGTAATCAAGAAGGTCACATGGCACAAAAATGTCCATCAAAGACAACCTCTAGTACTCATGGAGAAAGGAGAATAAACCTTACATAGGAAGTTGATTCACAAAATGATTTAGATACTTATAGTTATCTAGAAAGAGGAGAAGCTCTTATGATGAGAAGAACACTTCTAAAGATTCCTATAAAATAAGAACCACCACAGAGAAAATCTATTTTTAGAAATACTTGTAAGCTTGGAGGAAAAATTTGCAAGGTATTGGTAGGCTCTAGTTCCACATAAAATTGTGTAGCTCTTGAAATGGTGGAGAAGTTAAATTTACCAAGAACACCTCATCTATATCCTTATAAAGTATATTGGTTGAATAAATAACAACAAACAATAGTGGAAGAACAAGCTTGGGCTGAATTTTAGATTAGAGCATACAAGGAAATATTGTTGTTTGACATTGTCAATATGGATGCATGTCACTTACTTTTTGGAAGGCCATGGTAGTATGATCTCAAGGCACAACATGATGGAGTAAAGAACACATACACCATTACAAAGAATGGAAAGGTCATTGAACTAGTATCTCTAATCAAATCAAGCCAAGAAGAAGCAAAAGCTACAGAAGTTAAGATCATGATAATGGGTAAGAAATAATTTCTAAAGGAAGTTATAGGAAAGAAGTGTCCACTTTTTGCATTGATTCCTGTACTAAAAGATAAACTAAAGGAGAATACTAAAAATCAGATTGAGGAAGAAAAATTAGAAATGAAAAGTTCAAACTTGAAGGTGGAAGTGGTAGAAAAGAAGAAACAAAAGGTAGAGGAAGAAGTTAAACAACTTTTGAACAAGTACAATGAAATCATAGATGATGGAATGCCAAGAAACCTCCCACCTATGCAAGAAATCAGCCATTGCATAGATCTCATACTAGGTTCAACATTACCCAACAAGGATGCATACAAGCTAATAATACAACATAATGAAGAAATGGCAAGGCAAATTGAAGAATTAGTTGAAGCTAGTATGATTAGAAAAAATCTAATCCAATGTGTAGTACCTATAGTCCTAGCACCTAAGAAAGAGGGAACATGGAGGCTTTGCACAAATTCGAGATCACTCAACAAAATCATCATAAGGCATAGATTTCCAATGCCTAGGATAGAAGATTTGCTTGATTGTTTGGGTAAAGAAAGATACTTTTCAAAATTTGATTTTAAAAGTGAATACCATCAAATAAGAATTAAGCTAGGAGATGAATGGAAAACATCATTTGAAATAAATGAGGGATTATGCGAGTGAAAGGTAATGCCATTTGGATTGTCTACCACTCCTAGTACATTTATGAGACTCATGAATGAAGTCCTCAAAGATTTTGTAGGAAAGTTTGTGATAGTATATTTAGATGATATTTTAGTTTTCAGCAACACAAAGGAGAAGCATTTGAAACATCTAGACTTGGTTAAAAGGCGGCTACAAGAAGAAAATTTGATGATTAATTTGGAGAAATGCACTTTTATGCAAGAAGAGCTGACATACCTTGGATTTGTAATATCAAAAGGAACACTCAAGATGGATCAAGATAACATCAGTACAATTCTTTCTTGGCTAGTTCCTAAGACTATTGTAGCAATTTGAAGCTTTCATGGTTTAGCCACTTTCTATAGAAAGTTTATTAGGAATTTTAGTTTGATTTGTGCACCAATTTTGAATGCTATAAAAGGAGGACATAAATGAAATTTTGTTTGGATAGCAGTAGCTAATGAATCCTTTGAACTTTTTAAGAAGAAAGTAGCTCAACAACTAGTCCTCACATTTCCTAATTTTAGTAAAGTCTTTCAAATAGAATGTGATGTAAGAAACATAGCAATAGGTGTACTTAGTCAAGAGGGTAGACCTATAACCCTCTTTAGTGAGAAACTTAATGAAGCTAAACAAAAATATTCTTCATATGATTTGGAAATGTATGCCCTTGTCTAATCCCTTAAGAAATGAAGACACTACTTGCTGCCAAAATAATTCATTGTATACACAGATAACTAAGGCCCTTAGTTTCATAAACAATCAAGATAAACTTAATCATAGACATATGAAATGGGTGGAGACATTACAAGCTTTTACTTTTTCTATATCATAAAAAGGGATCTTCAAATAAGGTTGTTGATGCTTTAAGTAGAAGAGCTTTGACTACATCGCAAATTTAGTTGAAAACTACAGGAGTTTCAAATTGAAAGATATGTATGATAATGATGCTAATTTCAAAGAGATTTACCAAGCATGTACTAACTTGGATGATAGGTATAATCATGAGTACACAATTTTTTGATTCAAGAAGGGTTACTATTCAAAGGAGGACAACTTTACATACCAAAATGCTCAATGAGAGATACCATCATACAAGTGAAACATAGTGGAAAGGTCATTGAACTAGTACCTCTAACCGAATCAAGCCAAGAAGAAGCAAAAGCTACAGAAGTTAAGATCATGGTAATGGGTAAGAAATAATTTCTAAAGGAAGTTATAGGAAAGAAGTGTCCACTTTTTGCATTGATTCCCATACTTAAAGATAAACCATAGGAGAATAGTAAAAATCAGATTGAGGAAGAAAAACTAGAAATGGAAAGTTCAAACTTGAAGGTGGAAGTGATAGAAAAGAAGACACAAAAGGTAGAGGAAGAAGTTAAACAACTTCTGAACAAGTACAATGGAATCATAGATGATGGAATGCCAAGAAACCTCCCGCCTATGTGAGAAATCATCCATTGCATAGATCTTATACCAGTTTTAACATTACCCAACAAGGATGCATACAAGCTAAGACTACAACATAATGAAGAAATGGCAAGGCAAATTGAAGAATTACTTGAAGCTAGTTTGATAGGAAAAACTCTAAGCCCATGTGTAGTACTTCCAGTCCTGGCACTTAAGAAAGAGGAAACATGGAGGCTTTGCACATATTCAAGATCACTCAACAAAATCACCATAAGATATAGATTTCCAATGCCTAGGATAGAAGATTTGCTTGATTGTTTGTGTAAAGCAAGATACTTTTCAAATTTTGATTTAAAAAGTGGATACCATCAAATAAGAATTAAGTTAGGAGATGAATGGAAAAAATCATTAAAAAAAAATAAGGGATTATACATGTGGAAGGTAATGCCATTTGGACTGTTTAAGACTCGTAATACATTTATGAGACTCATGAATGAAGTCCTCAAAGATTTTATAGGAAATTTTGTGATAGTATATTTAGATGATATTTTAGTTTTCAGCAACACAAAGGAGAAGCATTTGAAACATCTAGACTTGGTTAAAAGGTGGCTACAAGAAGAAAAGTTGATGATTAATTTGGAGAAATGCACTTTCATGCAAGAAGAGCTGACGTAACTTGGATTTGTAATATCAAAAGAAACACTCAAGATGGATCAAGATAACATAACTGCAATTCTTTCTTGGCCAGTTCCTAAGACTATTGTAGCAATTAGAAGCTTTCATGGTTTAGCCACTTTCTATAGAAAGTTTATTAGGAATTTTAGTTTGATTTGTGCACCAATTTTGAATACTATAAAAGGAGGACATAAATGCAAATTTTTTTGGATAGCAGACATAGACATATGAAATGGGTGGAGACATTGCAAGCATTTACTTTTTCTATAAAGCATAAAAAGGGAGCTTCAAATAAGGCTGTTGATGCTTTAAGTAGAAGAGCTTTGACTACATCAAAAATTCACTTGAAAACTATAGGAGTTTCAAATTTGAAGATATGTATGATAATGATGCTGATTTCAAAGATATTTACCAAGCACGTACTAACTTGGATGATAGGTATAATCATGAGTATGCAGATTTTCTAATTCAAGAAGGGTAACTATTCAAAGGAGGACAACTTTGCATACCAAAATGCTCAATGAGAGATAACATCATACAAGAGAAACATAGTGGAGCACGATTTAGTCACTTTGGACTAGATAAGACTTTAGAGTTGGTTTGTAGGCATTACTTTTGGCCAAAGTTACAAAAAGATGTGAGAAAATCTATAGAAGAATGCCCCATTTTTTAGAAAAGCAAAGGAAAAATTACTAATGGTAAATTATATCAGCCCCTACCCATTCCTTAAAGACCATAGGAAAGCATCAATATTAATTTTGTTATGGGATTACCAAAAACCCAAAAAGGGTATGATATGTGGTAGACAAGTTTAGTAAAATGACACATTTCCTACCATGCAAATCTACTAAAGATGCTTCATACATAGCAAATCTCTTCTTCAAAGAGATAGTTTGAATTTATGGATTACAATTGAATATTGTATCATATAGAGATGGTAGATTTGTAGGACCCTCTGGAAGAAACTTGGCACAAACCTATCTTTTTCATCTAAATATCATCGACAAATTGATGGCCTAACGAAAGTTCTTGATAGTTCTTTGGGAAACTTGTTAAGATGCTTTACAGAATAACATGGAGAAAATGGGATTCTATACTTGCTCAAGCTAAATTCTAATACAATGACATAGTGAATAGAAGAATAGGAAAATCTCCATTTTAGATTGTGTATAGTTGACACAAGGAAGGATAGGGAAAACTAGGGCCAAAGGCACACCCAACTCTCTGAATCACCTTGCAAGAGTTAACACGGTGAAAATCCAACACATAGAATCAACAACCAAAGGAAGAAGAACAAACACTTCCATTGATTCTTAAAATATTCAACATACATGCCCAGCTGTAAGGCCTTCTAGGTTACGACTAGATACAAAATACATTCATATTCAAAGATCTAGCAACAAATTATCACTTTCCAGTTCTGATCCAATCCTCTCTTTAAAGCTATCCTAGCTCTAAGCCTAAACACTCTATTTATACTAGAAAAAATGGCTTACAGATTATTCTAGAACATAGAGAAGCTACAAGTTAGCTCTCAACAAATATTAAATGAAAACCTGCATTAACAATTAAATGTCAAAAATTGATGTCCGAGAAAATTCATTATATCTCCTAACTCTGATTGAATCAAAACTCATGCTTCAAACTGTGGGTAGTATTTTGGGTCCTCTACAACCCATTAAGTGCACCAAGGCTGATTCACCAAGGAAAAGTGCACATTCAACCTGAAAATCAAGCACAGAAAATTGTTGCACAGAACTACTAGAAATTGATATTCCTAGAGAATTGCCATAT
Organism: Cupressus sempervirens; assembly: GCA_028749045.1. Classification (NCBI taxonomy): domain Eukaryota; kingdom Viridiplantae; phylum Streptophyta; class Pinopsida; order Cupressales; family Cupressaceae; genus Cupressus; species Cupressus sempervirens. The sequence goes on along the minus strand of CM053788.1, from coordinate 509,081,582 downwards.
CTCCCAACTTATAAGGAATTAGAACTTGCACCTTGGGCAATCGATAGTAATCTAGGCCCTCTTAAATCCTTGAAGTGTGTAGCCCCTCATTCATTATGGAATATTAGTTACACAATTTTCAATAGGCACCCAAAAACCAGAAAACACAGTTTTAGTAGAACATAGTTTCAACAACAAGATAAAAACTAAAAACATGCAGGATAGTAGTGCAACCCATGATGCTCCTACATCAGACAATTAGGGTTGGAAGAAATGACTCTCCTAAATCATTGAGATGTCACAACTTGAGTTGAATCCAACTCAGGTTGAGAAATCCATGAAGCATCTTCCATAGGTCTATTTTTCCACTTCACATGATATTCATAGTAATCTTTTCCCCTTGTTCTCTTACCAATTCTCTGATCTAATATTTGTTCAACTTCTTTAATCTACTTCTTAGGATAGTCCTCTGATATAATAGCTTCATCATCTAACTCATTATACTTGTATAAATTAGCAACATTGAATATAGGAGATATATCCATGTCATCAGGTAACTCAATTTCATAAGCATTTCTACTATCAAACTTCTTCAAGATCTTACAAGGTCAAAACTTCTTCATCTTTAGCTTACTGTATGTTCCAACTAGAAATCTTCTTTTCTTTAGATGAACCATCACCTGATCACCAACTTGAAAATCATGACGTCTTTTAGACTGATCAACATTCTCCTTGTACTTCTGATTACTTTTTTTAATCCTCAACTTCACTTCCTTATTTAAAGACTCCATAAAATCAACAAATTCTTCTCTTACACCACTTCTCTTTTCTTCACCAAAAATATCTTTCAAATCTAATACAACTCTAGACTTCATTCCAGTAACAATCTCAAAAGGTGTCTTCCCTGTACTCCTATTCACATAATTATTATATGAAAATTTAGCTTGTGCCAATACCATCTCCAAATTACTTGGCTTATTCCTAACTAAACATCTAAGAAAATTACCAAAGCTTCTATTTACAACCTCTTTCTATCCATATGTTTGTGGATGGAATGTAGAACTAAATTTTAGCTCAGTACCCATCTTCTTCCACAAAATCTTCCAAAAATGACCAACAAACTTACTATCTCTATCAGAAATAATGCTTCTTGCTAATCCATGCAATCTCACAATCTCTTTAAAGAAAAGTTTAGCAACATGCTTAGCATCTGATGTCTTCTTACATGGTATGAAATGAGCCATCTTAGGAAATTTTTCCGCTACAACAAATATGGAATCATACCCCTTCACTATGTTAGGTAATCCAAGAACAAAATCTATACTGATGTCACTCCAAGGTTTCTTAGAAATAGTAACAGGTGTATACAAACTAGTATTTTGACTTATCTTTTGCAACTTGACAAAATCCACAACTCTTTACAAATTTCTAAACATCCTTATACATTTGTGGCCAATAATACTTTTCTTTCAGCAAACTCAATATTTTATCAATTCCAAAATGTCCAGCCAATCCACCAATATGTTTTTCCTAAATCAGATTCAACCTCATAGAACTTCTAGGAATAAACAACTAAATACCTTTGAACAACATACCTTATTGAATGAAATACTCATCATACTTACTTATGTGATCTGTCAGATTTGGTTCTCTACACTCTCTCCATGCCTCAAAAAAATCAAGATCAACATCATACAACTCTTTCATTTCATCAAAACCAAGAACTTCAACCTTTATTTCTGTCAACAAAGAATGTCTTCTATGCAATGCATCAACAACTCTGTTAATAACTCCACTCTTGTGCTTAGTTACAAATGTAAAATTCTACAAATACTTAACCCACTTCATGTCTTTGATTCAATTTATGTTGACTTCCCAAGTATTGTAAAGCTTTATGATCAGTATACAACACAAACTCCTTAGGAATAAAATAATGTCTCCACTTCTTCAATGCTTGTACAATAGCATAAAATTCTTGATCATACACATAATACTTTCTTTTACCATCATTCAATTTTTCACTAAAGAAAGCAACAGGTTTACCTTCTTGACTTAATATAGCTCCTATTACACTACGACTTGCATCACATTCAACTTGAAATACCTTATTGAAATTAGGCAAATCCAATACAGGTAATTCGACAACCTTTTGTTTCAAAGTCTCAAAACTCTTATCAGCTCTATGTGTCCACTTGAATTCCTTTTTATCTCCTCTCATTATCTAAATCATAGCATTACAAACAACACTAAAATTCTTTATAAACTTTCTGTAAAAACTAGCCAAACCATGAAATGATCTTACCTCACCCACATTCTCACATGTAGGCCACTCCAAAATTGCTTTAACCTTATCAGGATCCATCTTCAATCCATTAGCTAAAATAATAAATCCAAAATACACAATCTCCTCTTGCATAAAAGAACACATTTTCAGATTAATCAACAACTTTTCCTCTTTCAACCTCTGTAATACTTGTCTAATATGCTCAAGATGTTCTTCCTTAGTCTTACTAAATATCAAAATATCATCCAAATAAACAATCACAAACTTACCCAAAAATCATTTCAAAACTTCATTCATCAACCTCATGAAAGCACTAGGTACATTAGTCAAACCAAAAGGCATAACCAACCATTCATACAAACCATCTTTTGTCTTGAAAGTAGTTTTCCATTCATCACCTTCTCTGATTTTGATATGATGATAGCCACTCTTCAAATCAATATTGCTAAAATACTTTGCTCCACCAAAACAATCCAATATGTCATCCATCCTTGGAATAGGAAACCTATATTTCATTGTGATTTTGTTAATAGCTCTAGAATCAGTATACATTCTCCATTCTCCATTCTTTTTAGGTTCTAATATAGTAGGTACAACACATGGATTCAAACTTTCTCTAATCAAACCTTTTTTCCAACAACTCATGCATTTGTCTATTAAGTTCTTCATTCTCTGTAGGTGTCAATCTATATGATGCTTTGTTTGGAAAACTAGCTTTAGGAATCAAATCCATACAATGACTTATATTTCTTACTGGAGGTAAACCATCAGGAATATCCTCAGCAACAATATCTTTATACTGATTTAGCAATTTTTCAATTTCTACTGTCACTCTATCATTACCAACTTTTGTTGCTTGGTCATTACGACCAACACTTGATACTCTAAGAACTACAGCAAAATAGACTTGACTCTTCTTCACATCTTTTTCAATTTTTTTCCCATTAACCATGCAAACTTTTATTGCAGTACAACTGACCTCATCTGGACTTTCAATTAAAGGCAACAATATTTGTTTCTTTCCATTTACCCAAAGAGCATATTGATTCAATCTTCCATTTACCCAAAGAGCATATCTATCATATTGCCAAGGTGTACCGAACAAAATATGACAACAATCCATGGACATAATATCACACAAAACTTCATCAAAGTAATGTCCAATTTTGAACTTCACAATACATTGTTCACTTACCAATATCTTATGCTCATCTTTGATCCATGAAACATGATAGGGCTTGGGATGTTTCAGCCTCTACAATTGTAACTTTGTAACTAGCTCTTCTAATGCCAAATTTTTTGAACTTCCTCTATCAATGATCACCTTACAACATTTTCCAACCATCTTACATTTGGTCATGAAAAGACTTCTTCTAAGGATAGGTTCCTCATCACTTCCATTATTACATAAGATTCTTCTCACCATCAAATCTATGCCCTTCTTTACCACATCTAAAACAATTACCACGTAAACCACCTCTAGAATAAGAATTACTTCTTCCTCGATAAGAACTACCACCTTTCCACTCAATCTTGTCTTTGTCATCATTCTTCCATTCAAATTTTCTCTTATCTTGCATAGAACTATCAAATCTACTACCTTCTCCATAAGATCAACCTTTGCCTCTCTAGAATCTAGCACCTCTACCTCTTTGTCTTTGTTCATGCTTCTTTGTCAAGATCTCCTCAACTTTCAAGGCATATTGATATGCTTCTTTCACAATTTCCAACTTTATAAAACTTATTTCATCTTGAATTTCATATCTCAATCCATTTATGTACCTTGCAATTTTCTCAACATCATCATCCACATGTCTAGATCTAATGTCCAATCTATAGAATTCCTCGTTATACTCTTTCACAGTCATGTCCTTTTGTTTCAAATTTTGCATCTTTCTCAAAAAGTCAACTTGGTGATCAATAGGAAGGGATTTATTCTTTACCTTATTCACCATCTTCAGCCAAGTTCTGATCTTCTCCTTTCCTATCCTTTGTCTATTAATTTGCAAATGTTCCCACCATAGTGAGGCGTGATCTTTCAACCTAGTAATTTCAATCTTCACCTTCTTATTATCAGGAGTATTTTCATACTCAAAGAACTTCTCCATATCTAAGATCTAATCTAACACAACATTGGTAATCAATTTTCCATTGTAAGGAACAACTTCTACAGTAGGCTTTCAAATTTTCCTAGCCATCATTCTCAACAATCTTTCCTCATCTTAGTCTTCTTCAAGTTCTAGATTATGGTTTGGTGCTACTGCTTCATCATCACTTACATCATCAAGATGTGCTCCTCTCCTCTAATTTATCTCCACAACATCTAATCTAGCTAAAATTTGTCTCTATTGATCCAATATAACATTATGAACATTTCATCTACCATAAACCATCTTTACAAATTAGGTTCTTACAAGATCGTAACCCTCTTCAAGTTATAGGTCAAATCCACAAATCAGCAACCCTACAACCAATATCCAAAGTAAGGTTCTACACAATCCAATCTCCACAAGGATGAACCTCAAGCTCTTATACCACCTGGTGTAAGGAAGGATAGGAAAAACTAAGGCCAAAGGCACATCCAACTCTCTAAGCCACCTTGCAAGAGTTAACACAGTGGAAATCTAAAACATAGAATCAACAACAAAAGGAGGAAGAACAAACACTTTCATTGATTCTTAAAATATTCAACATACATGCCCAGAGGTAAGGCCTTCTAGGTTATGTCCAGATACAAAATACATTCATATTCAAAGATTCAACAACAAATTCACACTTTCTGGTTCTGCTCCAATCCTCTTTTTAAAACTGTCTTAGCTCTAAGCCTAAATAGTCTATTTATACTAGCCAAAATGGCTTACAAGTCATTCTAGAACATAGAGAAACCACAAGTCATCTCTCAACAAATATTAAATGAAAATAAACCTAAGATTAAATTCTTGAAGAGCCACAAGTCAGCCTGCATCAACAATTAAATGTCAGAAATCGATGTTCGAGAAAAATTGTGATATATCCTAGCTCTTATTGAATTAGATGGCTAAAGGAAGCTCCAAATAACTAGAAGAGTTGGTGGTAGATTCTGATTCCTGACCAATCCTTCATGATTTGAAAAAATGGTTTTTCATTTTCCTTTTTTTGTTGGTGTTTCATCTTCCCAATCTCAAAGATGGGAAAGTCTAAAAAGGAAAATTCTATAACTGAATAGAGATCGAATATAGTAGAAGAGAATATAATTTTTTTGAGTTTTATGATTTTTTTGGGTTTTCGATTGGAAAGTGTTTTTCTTGTTTTTTTCCCTAAATTTGATACTCTGAATCCTAAGATCATGTCAATGACCTAGTTTCAAAATAACAACGTATCTATCTGATTTTGAATCTAAATTAAGTTTGTTGGTTCTTGCAGTTTGTTATAAGAAATCTAATTCCTGAGTTGTGAATGTAAATATGTTGTTTTGAGGGTTGTGACAACATATGGGAGTCTTTTAGACTCTCTACGATCTATTTTCTAGGGTTATAGAGGGTTATGTATTATATTTTCATGCTTTCATTTGTGTTTCTTTTTGGGTTGTTTCTATCTATGTCTGCATGGAAGGAAGCTCTTGATCATGGTGAATATCTTGATGTATTCACTAATGTGTTGAAATCATATAATTGATATGTGATAGAGGGAAAAGTTGATTTACATATGGGATGTGCAGATGTTGTAAGTGATCGAGAATTTCATGATCGACAATCAGTCTATTATCATGTTCTAAAACCACACAGGTTGCAAGGTGGTATATGTTAGAAAATGGATTTGTATTGGTTGATAATGGTTAGTTTGGTTACTATTTTTTACATTTGAAGGTGATTAAAGTTGTTCATGTATTTCAATTTCAATAAAGAAGAATCTGGTCAGTTTACATTAAGACTATGCAGGAAAGCTAATGATTCTACATGAGGTCGAAGGGGCTCCTATCGCATGTCTGTCTAGTAGCTGGTACTAAGAGATTTAGATAAATATCAATCTAAGTTAAGTGGAATAATTGATCTTGAAGGTGTATGAACCCCTTGATGCAGACTTCGTTGAGTGATTTATTTCCTCCTAGGTTTTCCAAGGTGAGGCTCTACATCAGGTTGACCTAGTATGAGATCTATTTGGTGACTTATGTCCCTCATGGGTGGAAAACTATCTAGTATCTCACTGACCACTATATCCTAATATTTTTCCAATAGTGTCTACACATCCTTAGGCAGTTTTGTGACCCTTCCTTTCTTGGGTTCTTCTTTTGGTTTTAGGAATATAGTGTACCCTTCTTGTACTATTTTGGTCTTAAGAAATTTAAGGAATTCCTTCCCACTCAATAACATGATACTAAAACCTATAGCCTTGTCCTCTACCACATCTGGTAATGTATCCATCTAAAACTTCCTACCTAGTTTAGTGATAACATAGGAGTTGTTTTCTCCATCATGCATTTCCTTGACATCATACTACCATGGACATCCTAGGAGAAGATAGAAAGCATCCATTAAAGAACCTTGTCCTTATACTCTCCAATTTTGAATTATACATAGGTTTTCTCATCTACAAGTACTTATTGACCCTTGTTAAACCAAGATACCTTATAGGGAGTAACATGAGGTACTATTTTCAACTTAAGCTTTTCTACCATTTCAAGAGATACAATATTTTTAGTAGAACCTGAATCTACTATAACCTTACATACCTTTTCATAAGATTTGCATGTAGTTCTGAATAATGCCTTCCTCTATGGTAGCTCTTTGAATTGGGGTACCTTCAGCAATGTTCTCCTCACCATCATGATTTCTCCCTCTTGGATTGGTCCAACATTTCCCATAGGATAAGTAACACTACTGGTCTCATCTTCTTGTACAAAGGTGGTTCTTCTCTCCATTGTTTGTTAGGAGATCTTTTTTGGACATCTTCTCATAGTGTGTCTTATTTGACCACAGTGATAGCATTTCCCAGTGAACATAGTAGCTCCACCCCTACCAGATCCACCAAACTTGCCTCTTGATGGACTTCTACCTCTGTAGTTATCTCTACTAATTCTTACATGACTCTCCCCACTTCCTTTTGGTGTCATATTCTGCTTGTTACTATTGTTCGATTGTCCTCTGCTAAAGAAACCTCTTCCTCTAAAACCTCTCTGGTTCTTACCTCTTGAATTTTTCTCTCCTTTCCTTCTCAACTTTTCCTCTACTCTCAAAGCTAGTTGAAACACGTGTTCACTATATCAAGAGCCATAATGATGATTTCATCCTAGATGTTAGTCCTTCACCCATTCAAACACCTTGCCAATTTCTCAAGTTCACTTTCTTGTTTCTTGGATCTCAAAATGATTCTATGGAACTCTTCTGTGTATCCACTCACATCAAGATCTCTTTGTTTAAAATTTTGTAATTTCTTGTACATTTTTACTTCATAATTAGCTAGGATAAATTGGGCTTTAATTTTGATCACCATTCTTTCCCGAGAATTGATCTTCTTCTTGCCTTGGTGGAATCTCTCTTCTTGCATCACACTCCACCATATTAATATTGCTCCTTTCACTCTTTCTTTGGAAACACTCACCTTGTTATCTTTATCCACTTCTTTAAGGTCAAAGTGGCTATTCAATGCATCAATCCAATCTAGTAGTTCCTCACTATTCAAACTTCCATTATATGCTAGTAAACTATCAAAATGGTCTCTAGTTAATACTTTAGGGCATCTAGAAACATCTTGTGTTCCTTACCAGCTTCAATTGGTGGTGGTGTAGAGGAAGTTCCTTCTTCCTTGTCTGGTTCTTTTTCATCATCTGTTACATCACCCTATTTAATGATCTTACCATTTTCCTTGCATTTATTTTTCTCACCCTTCAAATCTTGATTTTGGGTGTGCAGCATTTCTTGGAAATTTTGTTTCACAAAATTCATGTTAATAGCCTTTGGAGGCATGCTTTCCACCTCTATTTCCCCTACAAACACTAACTCTTTTGTGTCTAACATGCACTTCCACTCAAACCTGCTCTAATACCACTCTGATGCAGTAAGGCTTTGGGTGTCCTTTCAAAATCCAACAATGGATTTGATAGGGCTATCTCAATCCTCCAAGGATTGGTTGGATAATATCTTCCAAAGACTCCTCCCTTGGTTCTCTCTCTCTCCTAGAAACAAGAATTCATAAAATTAGCCCCTGCCACAATCTAGTCTATAGGGCTCTCTAAGATACCCTTGTGTCTCACCAACACCCCCACACCCTTGTTATAGGATATTTTCTATTCAAGGTTTCCAACACCTTAAAAAAACATAAAAGTACTTTTTTTTCCATTATCCAACTTGGGGTTCACTATTTTCCCTATTCTTGCTCAGCAATTCTAAGCTTTACCCAAAATAGACCTAGTAGAATTAGCCCTCCTAATAAGGAATTCTAAAAATTTCTCAAAGTTGACATGAACAAGGCCCTAAAAAAATTTCATATTAGGATGCCCTTTTGGAAGAACTGTACAATTATGAAGAATCCCTTCTAGGGTTCTATACAGAAGTACCCTAATCACAAAACCCTCCTTTTTAGGCTTAAATCTAGGGTTCTAACTTGGTCCACTTTGTTTCATGGTAATAAATCTTCACCAAAATTCCAAACTAGGCTCAAATCTTCCATACTATTTTTTATTGTTCATTTAAGATGCCAAGCCTTGTATCTCAACTTACAAGGATACCCTAGGCATGCTTGTCCTCTTATAATGGTTGAACACTACACTTATTCAGCCATAAACTCACCATTTTGGCATGACAAACAAGGAGGAAAGGTTGGATCACTTATTACATTCATTTTACCATCACTCCTAACCATCAACAAATCCATATCCAGTTAGAGGTCATGGATTGCTAGGAATGCATTAGAAGCTTCAAAACCCTAGTTGCTAAGAAAGCACAAAATGAAAGAAAAATGAAAGAAAATGAATAAAATATATCATTATAATCTATTTTACTGATCCAAATAAATTCTTAAACATGTGAAAGAAATTCAAGGACTGGATTCAATCAGTTCATCACACAAAACCAAAAAAACTTGCTTGAAAAGTACAGATCAACACTCTAGAAGGCACAAAAAATTGCTCCAAAAATTGTCTTCTTGATTCCAACCCAAAAATTTGGTGATTTTCAAAACATATACCCTACTCTAGGTCATTTTTTCATTTCCCAATCAAATGTTTCACTTGGTTATGCATTCTTGATAACTTTTGCAAAAAATTGCAAAAATTGCACTTTGTAACTTTGTAGCAGCTTTTTGTACTATTATGAAATTTGACTCTAACTATGTATAAAATGATCACAAATCATGTCTAAAGACTAAAGATGAAAAAAAATTATCAAATCCAACCTTGATTCAAACTTTGATCAAATGTTGACTATGTTTGACCAACCTAGAACAAGCTAGCCAATCAAACATTGGGTGATCTTTTGTCCTCCAAATGAGTTCACCAACCTATCAAAATATTCTATTAAGATCTCTAGGCTCAACCTATCTAGTTCTATTTCCCTTAGAGTTTATTACACCACAAAATTGATGATTCTACTAACTAAACCCCTTGTCTACCTTATGCTCTTGCACCAATCTCTTGGTTTCAGACAATGCAGAAGGAGGCCATAGTTCACTATGCAATCTTAATTCATATGTATACGACATCAGGTGGACCTAAAAAATATGACAGGTTTGCATTTTTTTTAGAGATCTTTAATTAGGAATTTTAAGTTATAGAACATCATGAAAATTGTAACTTTAACTCTGATAGGCAGGGTAATGTCCTCAGCATGCAAGCAAATCAAGACTTTCTATGTGTTAGCTTGCTGAGGACATTCTCTCTACCATAGAAGCTAGAGTTCTAACATTCACAATGGTCTATAATTTTAAGAACTTAATAGACCTACTAAATAAATGTAAGTGTGGTGTGTATATTTAGCTCCACATATTGTCCATGCATATAGGTTGCATGTGCATTCTCAATTCAGAGTGGCATAATCTTATTTTGGATGCGATAGAAAAATGACATGCACGAGAAGATGGGAAAATGATATCACTTTTGTAGTTCTAGAACATTTTTTTGTTATATTTTTCACACGTATCCACATGAATATGAATATTTTGTCACACATATCATTTAAGAATATTGTTTTCTTCATATTTCAAGTTGAAATAGGTGTATTTTTCCATTGATAATCTTGCAGTCCCTAGATAGCCGAGATAACCCACTTCACCAAAGGACATGTGTTATAAGGGACATGTTCTAGAGTATATTTTTTTTCATGGATGATGTAGGAATTCTTAGATATGTATGCTCTAGAAGAACCAACTTATCAATGTTGTATTATCTAGTTTCTTTTTTCATGTATAATTTCATCATTGTATGTGATATGGAAAAGACAAACAATCCCTAGATATACATCATTTATTTTCTTAAATTTAAAAAAAATAAAAAATTAAGAATATTTTTTTTGATGATGGATTATAGGATTCTAGATCTAGACTAGATTTGAGTCATGCCTAAATCTAGCTACGTTTCAACTTTCAAACAAGCCTCTTTATTCCTCTTGTAAAATGAAATAACCTAAAGAAGATTTCCAATTTGCATTGGAAATCTGATATAAGTATAGACTTGAAGTAGTCATGCTCATTAAGATCAAAGACACAAATTCCATGGCTTCCCTATTTGTGAGTCCAAAGCTTATCCCCGTTGTTTATAGGGCACTACAATGAAGCCCATTATTTTTGTAGCTCGTCCTCTAAATTTGCTACCTACAAATAAGTTGCATTTTAAATGAACTTCACTCTATTAAAAATAATTTTTCAAATGAATAACAAATATCAATTGTCATAAGAGATCAAAATTAAAAAGATAGTGGATTAATAACTCTAAGTGAAAAGCCAATCTCACATAAACCAACCTTTGAAGAATGGTGCAAGCCAACAACCCACAGGAATGGTAGAAAATAAAAAAGAAGTTCTATATATTTGGTTACATATTTTGTCTTTAGGATTTAATGAAGGTCTACATGTTCTTATTTTGGTTTTTATTTCATTTAACTTCATATAGTTTTTAAGGAAGGCATTCAAGTTTTTGTTTAAAATTCAAGCCCTCCTTAAGGTAATTATTAATCTCATAAAAAATAGAATCCTTTTGTTTTTTGTGTGTAAAATCCCCATGATTGGTCAAAAGATGTCAAAATGTATATATTATGCCTTCACATTATGTGTAGGAAACCATGTAAAGGAAATAACATGTTCTTGATAAAAGAAAGGTCTTCTAAACCATCTTAGACTAAGACATCTAGGTTGTAGGAATGAATTTGATTGTAAGATTAATTGGAGGAAGTATTCTATAGTTTATAATGGAGTGTTAAATTTTTAAGGGATTCTAATAGTGTCCATGTGGTTTTTAGGCAAAGGGGCATAGTGGTTGAGTTTAAGTTGTGACTATCTTAGCAAACAAAGGTATGATTGGCACAATGGATAGTAGGTTGATTTGGTGCATTGCTAAAGGTGTAATATAGAAATTGGTTGGGTGTGTTAGCTATTAAAGAAGGTATGGTAAGATTGCTTTATGGTTGTGGGAAGGTAGGGATTTAAGATACAAGATTCAATATAGATAAGGGTTAGTAATAAGTGGGGCATTCATAGTTCAAATTCACTAATTTAGAAGATTGTGTTGAATTTTTTAGTTGGGGTAGGTTTGAATCCTTAAGGATATAGAAGATGTCACCATATAGATTTAGGTGTTTAAAGGGTAAGTTGGATTGTTAAATGTAATCACAAAATGTTAAGAGTATTGTCATAGAAGGAAGATTTGTAATTAGCTAAGGTTGTGACTGTAAATCAATCATGGGAAGTGTTTGCAATAAAATTTTGGGATCAGAGTTTTGTCATGAGTGGTTGACTATTGAGTGGAAATAAGAATGAAGGAAACCGAGGTAGATTTTGTGAGTAGCAAGAGGTATAGTTGATGAAAAAGGATATTATTGAAGGAGAATACATATATATTTTTTAAATAAGTCTTAATGCTTGTGTTCATTTGGAAGTGGCCAAGAGATGGTGTGTGAGCTATGTGATCAAGAGTATGCAATTTAGAGCTTGAAAATAGAGGGATGTTGTTTGGAATTCAAAAGTTGTGATCAAAGCTAGGGATTACAAGGTTATAATTAGCAGAGGAGTCTTAAATAGTTGATCCTATCAAGAAAGGCATTTTGATAGTGACTATAGTTGTGATTGATGATGTGAGAAGTTCTATCAACATAAAGGGAACATGGAGTGTTGTAATGTGAGTGTGGAATGGCCAATGATGCCTCTTTATCACCTATAGGGTTTAGGACTAATATAGCAATTTAGGAGGTTCAAACTAACTTTGATGACCATTTATGATTTTTTTATCAAATAAATGACATGTGAATAGATTTTTGAGATACATACACATAAATTGTAAAATTTACACATCATTGCTAAAGAAACTCTATAATATTTTAACATTGAATTAGTAAGCATCTCATGTTTTGATGACTTTTCTTATAAAATTATTGAATGAGGACAATGAAACTGAAGTGTCCTTTATTCCCTTAAACATTTTTCTCTTCACTTCCTCCATATACTGATCCTTAGCATCTTTTTGTCGCTTCTCATCATCCTCTTCCTTTCTTTTCTCTTTTCTCACACCTCTCGCGTGTGATGTATATGCCTGGTCCTTAAAGATTTGATGGTAGAAGAGTGACAATTCCTTATTTAGATTTTTTGGTAACTTGAGTTGTTGGTGCTTATAGACTTAACAACACATATTTGTAATCTTTTGATAAGATAGGAGACCCATTGGATCCATTGTGAGATTAGTAGTCGTAATAATTTGGAACTTTGAAATCAGGCTTTTAAATTCAAATTACAGGCTTTGTAGGTTATTAGTTTCCATATAGTGCTCCATAAATTTGAGTGCCATAGATTTATCACAAGTCAATAAGAAGTTTTTGAAGACAACATTTTTTTCAAGGATTTTTAGTTCAATGGGTACCATATTTTCCACCTAGCCATGTAATGCAGAGATTGAATCCCTGCTAGTAGGGAGTTGAAAAACTCCTTCCATTTGCACCATGTTATGCTTACTTAACTTTTAAAGACCAACAAAGAATACTGTAACTCTATCACCTGATGAGATGGAACTTTTAGATCCATTAATAGGTAGGAACTTTGCCTTCCCATTAATTATTTGGGAGCATGAGCGTTGAATTGAGCACATGACATTTAATTCTTGTCCATAATTGGTAAAGGGAAGCATTTCCTTACCTTTTCCTAATGCTTCAATGGTAATTATATGCTCAAAACCATTACAAAGAAACTTGAGAGCTGATCTATCCAACAACACCCTACAACCATTATTGCCTTGTCCATTCTTGCCTGTAAACATTGTGGAGAGTTGTTCATGTATTTGATCAAAGCTTCCCACGTATTCTTTATTCTCTTCTCCACTCCATTCCTTGCGTACATAAAGAAAAACATTGCTACCAAATCCTGGCAACAATTTAAGAAAACATCTTTCTGTTTTCTCAACCTGTTCATGCATGAATCCATTCTCACCATTGATTCTCAAAGAGTCAATCCACTTGTAGTAGTTTTGAAAGTCCTGGTATTCTCTTGGATGACAATATTAAAGGATATTGGTATAATCCTTATTACTCAGTCTAGAGTAGTCAACATAGGAGTTGCACTACCATTTATCAAGCATGTGGCTAAACTCAAAAGCTTTCACACTCCCCATTTATAGCCTTCTCAATGTTCTTGGTGTTGTATAATCTACTGTCAATAAACAACAATGATAATATCCATCAGATAATAGAGGAAAGGTCTTCTCAACCTTCACTTGCTTAAGAATTCTCACATTAAATCCAGGCAAAAGCTCCATGTCATTCTTAGAGCTCTTCACCTACTTTACTTCTATTTGCATATGATGACTAGAGATTTAAGCCTCTCTGACAGTAGAAGCAGCCAAGGCAATTAAAAAAAAAAATTTAATAAAAAATTGACTAGCAACTACAATTGCGACAACCCATTTCGACAACTAGATGTCACTTGCACACTACAGCTGTCGCAATAGCATCGTAAATATGACAACAAGATCTTATGGATAAACATCACTTGTACAATAGAGCTATTGCATCCACATCAAAAGTGTGATGATTAACTAGAAGCTTAAACCATCTTAGTTATGATGACGTATTTTCACAATTGTGACATTTTGAACATGAACTCCTGTCCCTTCCTTCTTCCAAGTTATGACAGTGTTAGTCATCACCATTATGACAGATCTCCTCAATATTGTAATTTGTGACAAAAAAAGTCTAACGACCATCCAATGGGAGATAATTCATGGTTCTCTTACTAGGGCAATGGATAGACATCACAATTGCAATGACTTGTCATCTCAAAATGGGTCCAAATGTAGTAGTGTGTCAAAATTGAATTTTTGACATCTGGGTTTTCTTCCCCTTTATACCAAAATTATGCATGGATGTTTTGTCTTGAACTTATCTATTATCTTTGCTAATTTTATAGCCTCTGGTAAATCTAATTAATCATATCTATTCTTAACTACTTGTCGGTAGTTGCTTACTTCTATTTTGTTATCCACAAAATCCTCAAGCTTGGTGTCAAGTTCCAACAATGTTTCTTCAGTTTTAAAAGCTTATCGTACATCATATTATAGTAAAGCACTTTCAAATGTGTCTCTAAATTTTTGAACTACTATTTTCACTAAGGAAGGCTTGGTCTTTGACTCATCTTCAAAAATCTCAAGACTAGCGGCATTATAGTACTTATCTGCCTCCAAAAATTGCTCTTGAGCTTTATTATGTATCTGTTGAATTCCTTCATGTAGTCCCTCCATAATATTATTCCCCAAGGATGTTTTCTCTAGCCAATCATTTAATTTTTCCAACTCTTCCATAGGGTATATCTCCATTAGTATATGGTACCTCTTCTCTTTGATAGATTTGAATGCTTGCAAGTCATTGGCCTAGGTACATACTTCATCCATTAGCCCAAAATCTTACTTTATAATGGAAAACAATTTTTCAACATTAGTCTAGATGTTGTGCAATAGGTTCATTTGTACTCCTCTCTCTTCAAAACTATGATGCCATTGTTGTCATGCATCCAAAAATGAATCCAATTGTGGCCCTACTTTTTTCCTTCTAAGTGTAGCTCCAAGAGAAATCTTAGGATTATTTAGGTCTATAGGTCCCACCACCTCATTTAGGTATCCTCTTAGTAGCTCGTTATGCTTTTGCACCATTATCAACTCTAACTCATCTTGGTCCATCTATTTGAACACTTGCTTGATGCTTTTACTCAATAAAACCTTTGTTGTATCCATCATGAGCTTACCCAATATAACCTCCTTCATTTGGTACTCTTTTAGGGTCAATTATTCGGTATCAACATGAGGAGGAGTAATGGTGCTATGTGCTAGAAGGTCCTGATCTTGATTCTTCATAATGAAGGCAAGTATTCTAGCATCACCCTTAGGTGGCTCAAGCTTCTCCATCACTTTTATTAATTATGTTATTCCTTCCTCTTTTGTTAGTTCCATCTACTTCTTTTGTTGAAACATGACTTCCTTATTTAGCCATGATGATGTAGTCCCCATTGGTGACATGTATTGTGCTGGAGAAGTTGGTTTTGTAGTAGGTTTCTTTCCCTTATTACTCCTCTCTGGAGTCCTCTGATGTTGAGGAAGATCTTCAAAGGGAGTTTATGTATTATGTTGGGCTAAAGACCTAGCCTCTATATCTGGAGGAACTTGTTGAGTTTCTTCTTTTATCTGTCCTTCTTCAAATCTCCATCGGCATGCAACTATTGATATTCTCCTTCCTCTTGATTCTAACTTTTTGTTCCTGCTTGGATTTTTAGAGTAGGTGGAACTACTAATCCTTTGTCTATTATTATTGTCATGTCCCATGCTAGTGGCGTAGGAATGCTAAGAGATCCTTGAGGTAGAGGAGGAAACTAATTCTAGTCCTCTCCTAATGACTCATTTCTTCAAGTATCCATTATCTTCTCTCCCACCATCTTGGTGCCTATGGGCATGAAGTTGCAAACTTAGAAATTCTACAAAATATGTTAATATCAAGTAAAAATGAATAGAAAGATGAAAAATATAAAATTTATTTCAAATATTTCAAAGAAAAAAATTTGTCTACCCTATTCTCATGTTTATTTGCTAAATATTAGGTCAAAATAGGGTAGACTTAATGTTTATTTGCTAAATCTTAGGTCAAAATAGGGTATACTTAATGAGAATTATGATAGGCCCATTATAAATGTAGAAATAGGTCATAATGATAATGGTGACATGGATCATCAGGGTTGACATGTAGTCAAACTCACAAGGGAGTGGATTAGGAAACCATTTTGGATGGATCCAATTCCCCAAGTCATACCTCTTC
The DNA here is from genome assembly GCA_028749045.1 of Cupressus sempervirens. Taxonomy (NCBI): domain Eukaryota; kingdom Viridiplantae; phylum Streptophyta; class Pinopsida; order Cupressales; family Cupressaceae; genus Cupressus; species Cupressus sempervirens. The sequence goes on along the minus strand of CM053788.1, from coordinate 509,064,854 downwards.
AACCAATAATTAGAACCAAGAAAGGGAAAGGAACTAAAGTCACAATATCAACCTACCCTACCAAATCACCACTAAGGCCAAAAATGGTACACAAATATTAGTGGGAGGAAAGAAGCCCCAAGGGTAAGAAGAAGAAGGAAGCCCCAAGGATAAGGAAGCAAGTGATAAAGGCCCAAGTAGAACCAACTATCTAGGAATTAGAGGCCTAGAAAGAGCCAGAGCAAGCTCGATAAGAGAAACAATAGGAACTGACAGAAGAGCGAGGAGTTCCACCATAAAGAGCCTTAGAGGAAGAAGCCTCCACTTTTGTGCCTAAGGGATCCTGAATAGAAACAATGGTGGTAGGTGTAAAAAGGAGGGAAGTGAAGAAGAAGAGCACTCCCTTAACTAAGGTGCCAAAAACCATTCCTGAAGTAGAGGATGAGGAAGAAGGGGAACAAATTGAATTTTTCCCCATGAATAAAAGAACTTACTTGACTACTACAACAAAGAGGAGAGAAGAAGAATCTCAACTGAAATACCTTTTTCTATCCCTAGGGAGCCTATCTAGGTTCAAACTTCATAAGATGGACTAAAAAAATGGATAGAAGAAATGGAAGGTGAATGTGATGATATTTTTGACATCTCAGATTTTGATTTCATGCCCATAGGCACCAAGATGGTGGGAGAGAAGATAAGGGATACTTGAATAAATGATTCATTAGGAGAGGACTAGAATTAGTTTCCTCCTCTACCTCAAGGATCCCTCAACATTCCTATGCCACCAGCATTGGTACATGACAATAAATATTATTAAAGAAAGCCAAAGCTAACAATATAAGAAAGAAAATGAGGTAGAAATGGGTACCAAAATCTCCAAATAATGCAAATAAAGATCATGAAGTAAATGATACCCAAGTCAATGAGTTGGGTGGTCCAAACACTTCAACTTAGTTCCCTATAAAGATCACTGGAGCTATGATTTAGAAGAACTCTAACATCAGTTCTAGCTAGTAAGAAGAAAGATTTAGATCAGCATTCAAGATGCATGAGAATCATTGAGCATGATGGAAAGCAAGAGATCTTACTGAGAAAGATTAGGTCACAAGACCTTACCAAGCAAGCTTAGGTTACATATTACTGTAGACTCAAGTTGATAGTTCCTACTGAGTGATGGTGACTCTATCGAGCTATATATGTCTTCTAAGCATTAAAGACCAAACTGAGTGGAGGACAGTCTATTATTGAGTGTGTGTGAAGTACAAAGCATTAATGGTGATTGATCGAAGGAAATTTGTTAAAAGCAGGAAATCAAAGGCATTATTTTTACCATGAATTTCTAGAGCTATTAGTGCAGAGTGAATTCAGAGCCTCCAAGTAAATTGAGGATTTGTTGTTGAAGGATTTTCAAAGTTTTCAGAAACCCTGCTAAGCATGGCATCCTCAAGCAGCAACATAGATAAAGGGTCTAAAATGTTAGTTCATGGTGTTGATTGCAAAGCACCAAACTTCAAGTTGAGTCCAACAATTGCCAAGGTGCTTGACCTAGCTAGCGCACAATCACAAATTCCACCTAAGTTATTGCTCGTGAACAACATTTATTCTTTTTATCATTGTTCAATCCAAGAACTTGGAACCCTAGAAATGAATGAAGTATTCAGGGAATTATGTGTGGATGGTGCATTGAAACCCAAACATTGGCCTTTGGAAACTAGGGGGTTGACTCATATCTCTCATATGCTAAGAGACTTCCAAGTCAAATGGATGAGATATATTTTGAGCTATGTACATAATGGACAATTGTGGTTGGAGAAACCTATGCAGATAACCCAGAAAATGATTCATAGAATCATTAGACTCCCAATGCTTAATAAAGTGAAGACAACTAAAATCCTAGGTTGGGAAGAATTGGAAAAGAGAACTCTTGTCGAATGGGATGGAAGAGGAATGAAGATTAGTAGTGTAATTGACATGGAACTAAAATTTGACATCCATATCATTGCACATAATATTTACAGTTCAAGTAGGTGCAATACTGTATCATGTGAAGTTGTTTATCTCACTTACAAGGTTGTGAAGAATAACCTATCCTTCAACCTTGTTGAGTTGATGTTGAATCAACTCAACAAGAATATTGAGAGCATCAGAGGTTCAAAGAACAATCCATGTAAGTTCAAATCTCTTCTAACATGTTTATTCTTCTTTACTCATAAATTTTTCCCTTGCAAAGGTATAGTAGTATGGAGGAAAGATGTTCATGTTTTGTATTAGCTTAATGAGTATATAGTAGAAATGAGTGAAAATTCTGAAAATATCATGGATAACTACTTTGAAACATTCAAGGAGAAGATGAATAATAGATATAGGATCCCCAAGAAATTGGTTTAAGATTACAAGTATGATATATATTTCATGGTGGACTATGACAAAGTATACATTCAAGCAGTCAGACCTAGAGTGACATGGGTTAAGCGTCTAGAGTATGAGATTAACATTGATGAAACCAAGGATATCATAGAGGCTCTATTAAATGAACCTATAGATCCCAAAGCTACATACTTTGGCACATATGATGAAGCTAAGGCAAGAATAGAGCTTGAGATTAAGTTACCTCAAGCAATCAATAAAGGAAGAAAAAGAGTAGAAAATATATTGAAAGGCACTAACCAAGCAAGTTCCCCTCTAATGCTTACCGAGGGAAAAGGTGATGATATTGAAGAAGATGATGCAAAGGATGATGAAGAAGAAGCAAAATATGAGGATGAACAACCTCTCGAGAAGAAAGGAAAGGTTATCATAACCAAAACTACCAAGTCATCCCCTATTGTATTCACAAGAAGGGTAGCCAAGTCAAGAAAGAAATTGAAGTTAGGTGAAGATGAAGCTAAGAAAATAATCTTCAAGAGATCTCCACCTACACTTCAAGAAAAAATAAAGGAAATGGAAGAAGGAGCTAGATGGAAAATTTCAAATCTCATAAGTATGAGACCAAGAACGCAGATGAGAAAAAGAAGATTAAGGACATGCTTATGTCAAAATTGGGCAAATGGAAGTACTCACCAAATTAGCTTGCATATCAGATTCCTAATGAACTTATGCAAGTAATAAAACCAAGATGGACAAATGCACAAAAGACTATCAAGGACATATATGAATAGACCTTGAGGAAACTAATGCCAAGTCTTGAGAACAAGGAAATGAAGGAATCATTGAATAAAATGAAGAGAATTTCACTTTTAAAATCTAGCACATGTATGATATTGATGAAAGACATTGAATATGTAGTGAGGGAAACTACAACTATATGGAAAAATATTTACAAGTTTCATCAACCCAGTGACTTTATTGTACATGTTGATGACAAGGATGATGATGAGGAGGAAAAGGACATAGAAATAAAAGATGATGAACTTGATGATGTCAATCTAGATGATGAGGAGGAAGAACATAAAGCTAGTGGAGGAAGTCTTCTAGAGATGCAAGGTATTGAGGAGACTGATGCAGAGAAAATTGTGGCAGCAATCATAGTCTCATTTCATCACCCTTTGAGTACAACCTTAGTGTAGTCAAGCTCAAAGATAGCTTCTATTAATTTTTTTATGGATAACATTGCTACACCAAGCATTCAACCAAGCTTTGAATCTATTCAATTAAATGTTACAATGAAAGAAGTGCCCAACACTTCTTCTTTTGAGCAGTAAGGTCCTCCTTCATTGAGCTTGACTGAGCAACAAGGTATTCATGTTGTTAGTTCCATTTAAACTTTTATTGCTAGTACATCATTTTCAACTATTACTTATATTCCAAATGTATCTATAGAAAGTACAATGATAGTTGAGAAAGAGTCTCAACCAAGTATTGAAGTCCTAGACAAGGGGAAGCAAATTGTTTCCACCATTTTGAATGAAAAGGGCAAAGAAAAAGAAGCTATTGATCTGGATGAGGATATAGTTATTCCAAATTGGGATATATTTACCCTTACTCCTGATCAAATGAACACCATGGGTGAATTACTAAAGAAAAGAGATAAGCAACATAAGCTTAGAGAAAAGAAGAAGAAAGAAATCCAAGTCTTTGAAGACATAAAGAGTGTATTTGTTGATGCTCTAAGTATTGAGGTTGATGGAACTCAACCTATTTTGGATCAATTAGTAGATATTGTCCACACATTCAATGAAGACTTGAATGGATAGGAGAATCTACTTTAGAGAGAAAAAAGGAAGTTTGAGGATAAAGTGTTGGAACAAGTTGCACAAAGGATTGCAATAGACCAAGTACAGTTAGCTACTATTCTTGGTACACTAGAAAAAATTGTTAACAATGTTGTATTATTATTTGTCAAGTTAAATGATACATCTATCTTCACCAAGGATATCAAGGAGAAATTATCCAAGATCGATGAAGACATGAAGGCAAGTGCACATCAACTGTCACTTGACCTAAGCCATAGCTCTACACATTATACAAAAATTATATATCTAACCAATCTACAGGCAGAACTATTGAATTAATAAGCCAAGATCAGGGCCACACTTGTAGAAATCCAAGGCATGATTCTTCCAAATATGGATGAACTAAAAAAATATATTACACATGCAAAGACACTCATCCATGATAAAAACTTCTCTATAGTTGATCACATGATGGAATTATCAATAGAACTTCAGATTGCATTACATGCAAGCAAGGTGCTATAGGAAAATTGGGACAAGATAATGGTACTTATTCTAAAGGTAAATTCTAAATTCTTGTCACATTTTGGTATTAACATATAGATATTATACACCTTTGGCATTTATGTCAAAAAGGGGGAGAATTATATATTATATATGAATAAGAATGGGGGATAAGTAATATGTAAAGGAAGAAAAGTATACTACTCCATCTGTATATAAGGGAGATATATGTATGGGGGAGAAGTATAGTGTAGTGTGAATATAAGAAAAGAAAATACCTTTACAAAAGCAATTTTAAAAAATCAAAAAATAGAGTATGTACCAAGCCACAATAGAACCAAGTTGAAGACACAAAATGTTGGTAAAGGAAGTTTTGATTTACAATTTTGTATAATCAAGTTTTTTTTTATAAGTTTTTTTGTCACTAATGCCAAAGGGGGAGATTGTTGACATAAAGGTCAATTTGTCTATCAGTGAATCAACACTTAGTCAATTGGCTACATTGCTACCAACCTCTACAATTTCTAATGCCAAAGGGGAAGATTGTTGACATAAAGGTCAATTTGTCTATCAGTGACTCAACACTTAGTCAATTAGCTACATTGCTACCAAGCTCTACGATTTCTACTGAACTTATCATTCAGTTTGTAGTGTTAACCAAGTGATTTAGTTTTTCTTGAGCTAAGTAGTTAGAATACAATTTCTACTGAGCACTTGAGTTAGTTTTTAGTGTTTGTCGAGCTACACAGTGTTTATCAAACTTTAGAGATAAAGTTCAGTGCAAACCAAGCATAGTAGAGGCTACCAAGCTAGTCAGGGGAAGAGAAGAAGATTGTAGTGTTAACTAAGCTTTGTAGTACTAACCAAGTCCAACAATGTATACTGAGCTCACAGGGTTAACAAAGTGGATCTAGCATTGACCAAGTCATGTAGTGTCAACCGAGTGATGCAATTGCTATCGAGTTTCTCAAAGTTCACCAAGTCACACAGTGTTGATTGAGTTCAAGCTACTTGGAAGTGATTAGTATGGACCAAACTTCAAGTTTAACCAAGTGCAAAAGATTTCTGAGTGTTGATAGTTTTTTTCATGTATCAAAACATCACAAAGTTTGTCTTTAGAACCCGAGTTACAGTAGTTGAGCTGACTTTGTAGATTATGGTGAAATTGGTATTGTCACTGACTCCAGTAAGTTATGATTTGAATTGGCATATATGTAATACATTGTATCATATTCAAATAAGAAAATTTAACAGTATATGATGAGAAGAAGTGTGAATTGAAGAAGGATACAAGCATTATAAGGGACAACAAAGATTTATCTATCACAGTTAGATGATCATCATAATACAAGGAATCTCAACCAACAAATTAAAGTTGCAGATTAGAGATCAACCACTGGTTCATCCTAATAGGTGCATCAACTAAATCCTTTAATAGGGTAGACTTAATAGTCTTTTCCTAAATCTCCTAACCAAGTGCATACTTCATTCATATGTTTGCAAATCCTTTGACAAGGTGGACCTCACAGTCCTTATCACTCCTAACAGGGTAAATCACCAGAAATGGTCAATTGTAAGCCTTAACAAGTTAACTTTATACTATAGTACTAAATATTATGGGTATCATCTCCAACCCCACTTTTACTTTCTAATTGGAAGGTTTATAGGTCACCATATCTTGTGTCAAAATGTTATGAATGTTTATTTGCTTTCATTCTTTCATGCATACACTTAGATAGGAATATTATATGAAGGATTAAATGGTGAAATAAGATAAAGTCTTATTGATTCCTAATTCACCCCTCCCCTCTTAGTAACCTTACCTACCTTATATTTTGAACAAGAGGAGGGTCCTAAATGATCGAGGCATCTGACTAATTACCTTGTAGAGGATTTTGAAACTAGCAGGTCCCCATTTTGTGACTCAAAATGGAGCATGTGTTGTGGGACCACAACAAATAGCCCCAAAAAAAGGGAAGAAATGAAAAAGGCATTTCTTCATCAGCAAGTATTATTCTAACATGTGTCAAGTGAAAAATGGATTCCAAATCTTTCAAGAAGCTTTCAAGTCCTTTGGAAGTCAAAACTTCAAAATCTTGAATCTTCAAGCTCAGTGTGTGCTTAGCATTCCAATTTCCATTGATGTCTCAAGGTGTGATCTATCATGATTATCTAACAATCTGGAAAAAATATTTTTCTCCACCAACACAAACATTGGAAATCCTTGTAAACCTATTTATCCATCATTATTTGACCAGATGAGAGAATCCATCTTGAGGGCTCTTGGCGAATTATCAATTCCTTTTCTTTTAGTTTTTTTTTGGTAATCTTTTAAACTTGCTTCATAGATCTCACGTGTTTCAACTTGATTCTTCTTTGAAGCCTTTTTTTTTTTTGTAAAGAATAGGATAGCCATTTAGGAGTGCATATTCCTATATTTGATTACCTCTTGAATCCGTCTGGAATCTTTAAATGTAACACCTTTGTGATTCTCTTTTTTCTTTCTTTTCTACCCTGGCCATGTTTAGATTGTGTGGCCAAGGCATTGGTGTTCTTTTCCAGATCAATACTTAGTTTGATAACTCTTGTGTTCCTCTTTTAATGAACTTATGCCAAACATTGATATTTGTATGCACCCTAAAATGGTCGTCCAAACTATGGGCCCCCATTATTCAATTTATCAAATATCCTGAATCAATGGTTTGCAATATTTTATTAAATCAATTCAAATCTTGATTTATTTGATCAAATTGTAATTAATTCATTTATTTCAACATTTTTTAAGGTTTGATCATTTTATCCTAATTCTTGTTTAATTAAAAGAAAACCTCTCTTTTAATTAAATAATTAATCTATATTTAATTAATTAAGAGAAAAACCCCTCTTTTAATTTAATTAAATATTTCCTATTTAATTAAAAGAACTTGCTCCCTTTTAATTACATAAAATCACACTTGAAAAAGGAAATTAAATAAATTCTTTTTTCCTCTACACTTAAATGCACATATTTTTAAGTGGGATTCCATTTAATTTTTCTCCTCTTTTCTCATTGGTGAAATTTTGTCTCACACAAATCATTATTTCTCCACCCTTGATTAAATCTTATTGCCTCTTAATCTTAATCGCCCATTCTTCTTTATAAAGGAGAGCCCTCTCCTCATTTTTGACATCCACGATTATGCTATTGTTATGCTGCAAGTTTGGAGAACGATTTTGGAGAAGGAGTTTGAGCATTAAAGCTTTTTGTGGAGAACTTCTATCTTATTGTCTTCTTCTCTCAGGCATCCATGGTTTCCATCATCATGATCCATCCTTGCATTTTCATATTAGCTTAGATCCATATTTGCTTTCATAGATTAATCTTGCGTTGTTATTTTCTTTCATTGATTAGATTTTCTTTCTTTCATTGCTTTGCATTGTTACCATTTAGATTAGCTTGTATCTTCATTTGCATGCATATTTTGATCTTTGAATCTCTCATTTTATGGTGAACTTGCATGGGCACAAACTAGGTCAAACTGAGGGCCTCCATTAGAAGCCCTTTCTCTCCATGAATAGAGAGCTATGAGCCACCATTCGAGACCTCATTCTTGAGCAATATTGGATATAATGACTCATAGAAGTGTGCTCACATTTTAGGCATACATCTTTGGCACCCACCATGGTGCAACCCACCTATACATGTTGGTTTTGGCTATTTTTGGAGCTAACCCCCTTGTGTAGATTTGTTTGGAGACAAAAAAATCCTAAATTTTCAAGATTTGATCATTTTTTATCTGAATTTTTCTTTGTAGGTTGGCGACATATTAGAGAAGCTTTACTGAAATTTTTAGATTTTTTCGAGGTATTGTCTATTTTTTACAAATTTTCTTGATTTTTTGTGAAAAATCATTTTAGGGTGCAAATTAGCAATTTTTTTGAAAAAGTCTACATTTTTAGAAAGGTCTCTAAATTATAAATAGGGTTGGTTCTTTGTTTTTTGATTTTAGAGATCATATGAATTTGCAAAAATTGGTCTATATTGACAAAATGGCTAGCTAGGGCACAAATGAAAAGATCTTTTCAAAATTCTAACATTTTGGAAATTTCTTTGATTTTTTATAGGGGTCTCTTTTATGCATTTAGGGTTTTGGATGCAAATTCATATCATATAGGTCCAATCTTGTTGACTGGGTGAAAAATCAATTAAAAAAAAAGGTCATTTAATGAATAGCTTGCATTTAATTTTCACATGGATCAATGCATGATGTGAGCTTTCATTTGGGTTATTTGTTGGTTATTATCACTCTTAAAAATTAAATTTTTAGATCTAACCCTAGTTTTGCATAAGTTGGATATATATTGCATGTCTTTTGTTTGTTTGTTTTGCTTGTTGCTTTATTCATTGTGAGCGAGCATTCAAGCATAAATGAAAGGTACAATAGAGAAAAGACATGTTGAAAGGATTACCAAGTATTTTTTTGAATCTCTATAACATTTGGATTTGAAAATGAAATGAACCCTCTCATGTGTTTGGCTTGAGTGCTTTTACATGCTTTCGTAGATTCACACTTCATCTAGTGCTCTAAAATTGGATCTCGATTTACTTTCACGCATATGTGTTTTATTTGTAGAATTCTTGAGGGAATGTACTTCATTCACTTGCCTTACATGTGAAGCTCTTCTCGATGATATATCCCCTTGTAGGTAGGGAAGGATATTTATTATTACCTCACTATTCTGCTTGGGGTTGTCCTCAACATCCATTGGCACTTTCTCTTTTGAGATTGGTGGTGTCTGTTGTTGGCTTTTTTTAAAATTTAGTGAAGTGATTTCAAATTAGCATGTCAAAGAATCTTGTTTTCTATGTTTGGGTAAGGTGAAGAGGCTAGAGGAATAATCTTTTTTCCCTTTTGGGCACATTAGAAACTTGGAACCCTTGAATCTATACCAAGTCCCCATGTGGTACAACTTTGTGAGTCTTCTTTGATTAAAGAGGGTTAACTGTAGTGGACATTCTCTTTATTGGGTCCATGTAGACAAAACCTCAAGCGATAATAGCCATTTTTAATGTAGTTGTAGCAACCGCTATATAAATATCCTTATGGGGGAAATCCTCATGAGTGTAGTCTTTTGTTGGGTTGTTGGATCTCCTCAGTATCTCTGATTGATTAAATTCTCAGAATATGTCAAAACCTTGGTGCACCAAGATTGGATTTTGCAAACTACAGATTTCAAAAGCTGTAGAGTTGAAGATTACTAAGTACCATAGTGCTCCCAAATTATTTTTTCTAGGACTATGTGCATGATTGGAAAATATTTTGAGAACATACACAATGGCGGTTCTAGAAATTAGACTAATACTACAACACTATTCTTGTTCATGTGCAAGGTTGCTTTGTCCCTTGCTCATTGTTTGAAGATGTTTGCTTAAAATTCCTAATTGTTGTCTTGTGTGCCTGGTTCATGATTCAAAATTTATCACACCTAGTTGGATACTTAAAAACAAATAAAATATGAGTTCCTATGTTAAGACTTTATGATCAAATTGCTTTGTTATCCTATTATTTCCAATCTTCCTAGGTTGATCTGGTTCAAATTAGGCTACTTACCCCATTGTTAGAAGCTTGTTTACACCTTGGGTTATTGTTCTTTGACCCCTTGAATTAGTGATCTTTGATTTCACAAGTGACTTTGTTTGGAGTCGGTGAGTTAGAGACCATCCTTATTGAGAAAGATATACATTTGGATTCTTTGATATTATGCTTGGAGAGTCTTAGTGATCTCTTGTCCATCCACTTTCATAAAAAAACAATTTTAATTATTTATAATTTGGGTAAATCATCCTCTTGGTCCATATGTGCTAGGGTATTCACCCAAAGTTGTGGGCACCTTTGTGACAGTGTTGCTTTATGCCTATTGCAAAATTCTATCTTATCACATCTCTTTTGGACAAGTGAGTTATTTTACTATCCTAGTTTGGTACCAATGTTTCTTAGGGTTATCCTATCACCTAGTACCTTTTCTTTCATGCTGGTTACAACAAGATATCAAGTAGATCAAGAAAAGTGACCTCAAGTCATCTTTAAACAATTACCTTTAGTTCAAACTCATCAAAGACGTAAGGGAAAAGAACCTGTGTTTGTTCAATCACCTAAGAATATTCCAAAAGCTTTGTTTGACCCTAGTAGTGACCTTATTGAGTTGAGTACACCCTTAGCATCATGTCACTTGGATATGGATATGACTTTTACAATGGCTCCATAAAAGAAGAATCAAAGTGGTGAATACTATGTTGACCTTTTGAGTGGTGGTCCCACTCATAAAAATAGATCAACCTCACCCCATATTGAGGATAGATATTTGGATGCACACCAAAGGGCTAAGAAAGGTAAGCATTATACCTATCAAGAAGATAAATCCCACTATAATGATCAAATTAGTGAACACCTTTAGGTTATGCGAGTGACAGACTCAAAGTACTTGAGCATGAGAGAAAATCCCTTCTAGAGGAACAAGCTAAGAAGGAAGAACAATTTAGATGCCTAGAGGAAGAAAGGAAAGTTATGATTGAGATAGAAAGGAAATCCCATCAAGAAGCACAAGATCTTTTTATGGCTCTGCAACTTGAGTATAAATTCAACAATGTGCATATTAGTGGTGGAAACAACTCTCCTCCACTCATTCCTCCTAAGACTCCATGAAATGGAAAACATTAGAGAACATTGTCACCATTTCCCAATCCTAGAGGAAGGAGATCTTCAAGACATGATGATTATAGGATACCAACACCTCCTAGAGTTTCAAGAAAACCTTTACAACATGCTCATCATGGTTCACAATATGGAGGTGGTAGCTTGAACTTTGATCACAATTCTTATGATTTCATGGCTATCCAACAAGACCCACATTTTTAGCAACATATGGAAGCATATATGGAACAAAATAGAGATGCATGCTTTCAACATTTAATCAACAAGGGTACTAAGGTCCCTAATGACTGTGATGTAGACAAAAAGATTCAAAAGCATGATCCCTCTATGAAAGAAGAAATTAACCAATTAAAGAAACAACTGAAGCAAATATCGGCACCCAAGAGTTCTTTTTCACTTGATTTAGTTTGCCCTAATCCTTTTGATAAGAGTGTTGACATGAAATATTTTCCTAGAAAAATTAAGATCCTCCAATATTACAAATATGATGGAAATGGGGATTCAAATGATCATGTGTGTCAGTTCTATACAATGAGTTTTGAGTTTCATCATGAGGACTCATATTTTATGAGATTATTTCCAAGGATTCTTAAGGGTCAACCAGTGGAATGGTTTACCAATACAACTCCTCCTGTTAAGACATTCCCTGAGTTAATTCAAATAATTGTTCAACACTTTGCATACAATCTTTCATGATCTGTCTCACTATTGGACTTATGTCACACAAAGCAAAATCAAGGAGAATCCCTTGTTACTTTCTTTTAAAGATGGAGACAACAGTGTTCTCGCTATTCTAGGACTATTCTTAAGAAAGAAAAGATTGAAATCCTCATTAGTAACATGTTTCCTAAGATGAAGTATGAAGTTAAGAAGATGGTTTTTGAGTCCTTTAATACCATGGTTGAAGTCGCATTTAGAATAGAGGATTTTTTGAGAGAGCAAGTTATTTTGACAAAAAATGGAAACAACAACAACAATGGTTAGAATGATAACAACAATAACAAGGATAAAGGAATGAACACATATTGGAATAAGAACAAACAAGTGGTTAACGATGGAGTTGTAGATTCCTCTAAGCCTAAAGACCAAGCTATTCTCCATTTGGCTAGTGTCATTCAACAAAGTAACAAACCAAGATATCAAGAAAGGCCTAAAGGAGAGAAATGTAACTTTACACAATTGGGTGAGATATTCACAAAGCTCCTTGCTCGTAATCTTGTGCACCCTTATGATGCCGCAAAGTTTTGCATACCTTGAAGTTAACCCATGGTGGTGGGATGAGAAGGCTTATTGCAAACTTCACAATGGCATTGGACACAATATTGAAAACTGTGGGAGATTTAAGCATATTGTTCAAGATCTTATTGAGAATGGAAAACTTGAAATAGATAGATTAAATACCAATGTTGATCACTCAGTTTTCAAAGAGCCTTTTCCCAAGTATGATAAAGGGGAAGCTTCCAAAACCTAAGAATGGCAAGGCTACAATCAATTACACTTATGCAAATGCAAAAAATGTTGTCAATATGCTTGTGATTGTAGAAGAAAGTGTCAACATGATGGAAGATAAAGATCCCAGTGGTTATGGTTTAAATTTGAGCTCTCCTATCCTTGGTGAAAAACCTATTTTGGTGCTAAGCGATACTCACTCTAGAGAGTCATCTCAAGGTCCCTTGTCATTAGAGGACCCAATTCAAACCAATCAAGTAAACCTAAGCAAGTGTCTTCCCAAAGTCTCAATGCTGTTATGTGAATTCAAGGTCCCCTTATCATCAAAGGAAATAGTTCAAACCAACCAAGTAAGCCAAAACAAGTGCAATTCGAGTATGTTCCTTCAAAACCAGTGGCTAATCCTAGGTCAAATTATATTAATCTTGTTGATCAATTGCAAAGAACCCCTACTCAAATTTTGATCTTTGAGCTTTTAGAGTTGTCTCCAAGACACAAACAAGTCATTGAGGATGCTCTATGCATGGAAAATCTCCCCAACAATTTAGATGTCAATCAATTGTAGAACTTGGTTATGTAAGAATTTTCCTTAGGGAAAAATTGCCCAAGACCAAGAAGCTCAACAACTAGCACAAAATAGAGCAATAGAGTATGATCAAAATAACAATATGAAATTCAATTGATGTACAAGTACACTAGGAGTGCCTGAATATAAAGGCCTCTAGAATGTCTAGGAGTTAGCAATATGATAAGCCTCTCAACTAAGCACATGTCCACCAAGAGTGGATTATCCTCCATTAAGCACAGGAGTTAGTTCAATGATGAGAGGATAAGCCTACAAAGGTGTATCATGTAAAATTATGTTGTAGACACCATGTGCTAAAATAAGAGTGTGAATAATCGTGTTGTCAACATGACAACTCAGTTAATTATGCAAACTCCAGTGTTGTAGACACCATGTGCTAAATTAGAGTTGCTAACTCTTGTGTTGTCAACGTAACAACTCATATGAGTATGCAAACTCTTGGGTGTCTAACTTAATAAATAATAAAATAATGCATTTATCCTAAGTAAACTTAAGTAAAGTGTAATAAATAATTATTTACACTAACAGGTTAATCGTATTGCTAGCCCTCATTACCTTTTCTTTTCAGAGGAAGATGATAAATCTTTGAGCCATCCGTACAATCATGCCCTTCATATTGAGGTCATGATCCATAGAATCTGTGTTAAGTGCATGTTGATAGATGGGGGTGTTAGGCTTAATATTTGTTCTTTGAATCTTTTAAAGACATTAGGTTATTCTGAACAAGTTATTGATACCAAAAGGAAGATTACTATCAAAGCCTATGATGAGGCAGATAGAAGTTCAAAGGGGTTGGGCATCCTTCCCATTAGGATTGGTCCTATTGAAAAAGATATTTTATTCCAAATAGTTGATGTTAGACTCCTTACATACAATATTTTACTTGGTAGACCATGGATTCATGATATGCAAGTAGTGTCATCTACCTATCATCAATGTGTTAAGTTCCCTTACAATAAAATAGGGATTTGTATACTTGGGGATAATACTTTTTCTATTAACTCAATTTCAACAAGTACTCATGTTCCCCTCAATAGAGAAGCAGACGATTTTGATGCAACTTTAGTTGAATGTAAAGACAAGTTCAAATCCATAGACCTTGGCATGGGGGGATATCAACTCAACTCCCTTGTAGCATTACCAGTTTAACCTAGGTCTTATGGTAAACCTTCACAAGAGATGAAACCTTTCTCTTTAGCTATGGCATTATTTGACACATTTGTACAATCATTAGTGCCTATTCAAGATGATAAAGAAGATGTGGTTGTTAGAGATTGGATTTATAGAGAAGAGAAATATATGCACAATGAGAACTTCACTCCCTCTCCTAAAGATTATGGAAGAGGGTATACCTTTGTCAAGAAGATGGGCTATCCTAGACATGACCCTCTTAGTAATAGATTGGATGCTAGAGTTGAACCCCTTGCTCATTGTCTTTTCGGACACAATTCTAAGAAGCTAGTTGGCCTAGGATATGTGAATCACCATAAGAATGTTGCTCCTATACTTGATAAGTTGGATAGTGAAGAAGAACAAGAGTACATACCTAATTTGAAAAATTAGCAAGATATGTGTGAAGATTGGGTCCCTTCTACTAATCTCCTTTGGGGAGATTCAGATAGTGCAGTATCTCATGAGACAGTTACAAATTTAGAGCAAGAGAGTGTGACCCTTGATGATATTGAGGCTTCCATGTCCATGTATCCCAAGCCTTCATGGTGTAAGCATCCTAGTCAAGATTTGGAAATAGATTCTAATGAGTATGAATAGGACTCCCTCTCAGAGCCTTCTACAGTTGATATGGATATTGATGTTGTTCATACATATAGTTCTCAACCCAGGTTAGTCAAGGATTCATGTGTAGGATTAGATGATTTGAACTCACATGTTACCTTAGTGGCTGATTCTTCGCTTGTTAGGATGAATCTCGATTAGGATAGTTTAGGAAGTTACTTGACAAACTCTGACTCTTCTGCCACTAGAGATATAATTCATATTCATAACCTTGAACTAGTCATTGATTTACCCTTTGTTCATCCTAATTTGATTGATTGATCCCAATGCAATCACGAACCTAAATTTTTAATGTTTCAAAATGATTATAAGATAGCCTACTATTTGAATGCCATTGAACCTGTAGTCTCTTTCACTAGTGAACTGGCTACCAACATGATAAAGCCAGACATCAAGTACCTTAGTTGCAAAATAAAGATAAAATAAAATAAAAAGAATAGGAGTTCTAATGGCAAAAACCATTATGTGGTGGTGTCAAAACCAAAAAAAGTAAAAAGAAAGGATGTATCTAAGGGTGAAAACCTCTCTAAGGCACCTAAGGATGAGGTAATTGATCATCTTCCTAGTTATTTTCAAGATAGATCTTTAGTGCTTATTAAACCAACATAAGCAGTCAATTTGGGTACGAATGAAGCTCCACAAACGGTACATTTGGCTCAGTCTTTGTCATCACAAGAAAAAGAAGCCTACACTAAGTTATTATGAGAAAAGAAAATTAATTTTGCATGGACTTATTTAGATATGCCAAGGTTGGACACTAATCTTGTTATTCATCACTTATCCATAGCTCTAGGTGTTAAACTAGTTAAGAAGAAATTGAGAAAGATACATCCTCACATAGCTCTCCTAGTCAAGGAAAAATTAGAGAAACTCCTTGGTGAAAAATTCATAAGAGCTATTGACTATGTTGAATGGATATCAAACATTGTACTAGTTTCAAAAATTAACAAAACCATTTTAGTTTGCACAGATTTTAGAGATGTTAATAGAGCATACCAAAAGGATGATTTCCCACTTCCTAATATAAACATGATAGTGGATATGATTGTGGGTTATGAGATTTATTCCTTAATGGATGGTTTTTTTGGATATAATCAGATTAAGATAACTCTTGAAGATCAAAAAAAGACTACATTCACTTGTGCATGGGGTACCTAGTGTTGGAACATTATGCCTTTTGGATTAAAAAATGTAGGAGCCACCTATCAATGAGCTATGACAACTATTTTTCATGGTATGATGCATAAAAACATGGTAGATTATGTGGATGACACCTTGGCTAAGTCTAAGAAAAGAGATACACACTTAGATGATTTAGAAGTCATTCTAGATCGCATGGAACAATTTCAACAAAGGTTGAATCCTAGAAAGTGTGCATTTGGAGTTACTTCTGGAAAATTACTAGGATTCATTATTTTAGCAAAAGGAATAGAGGTAGACCCTGAAAAGTTCAAGAAATTATGGATATGCCACCTCCTAAAAGCATTAGTCAAATGAGGAGTCTTCAAGGGTGTCTTCAATCTATAAGGAGGTTTATTTCATAGTTGGTAGATAGAGCTCAACCTTTCAACAAGAACTTACATAAAGGAGTCAAATGTGCATGGAATGAAAAGTGTCAAAAGAGCATAGATCAAATCAAGAAATACTTGGAAAATCCTCCTATTTTAATGTCTCCTATCACAGGGAAACCACTTATTCTATACATTTCAGTGACAAAGTCTTCCTTAGGGGCATTATTAGCTGAACTAGATAAACATGGGAAAGAAAGAGCAATATACTACATTAGTCATACTCTTGTTTCATATGAGGTTAATTACACTAGTATTGAGAAAGCTTGCCTCACAGTTGTGTTTACTTCCCAAAATTTGTGATATTATATGCTTGTGCACACTATACACCTCATAGTAAAAATTGATCCACTCAAGTATTTACTAGATAAGGCTGCCCTCACGGGTAGACTTGCTAAATGGCTAATGATCCTTTCAAAGTTTGGCATAGAGTACATTGAGCATAAAGAAATCAAAGAGAAAGCCATAGTAGATCAATTGGTTGATTTCTCACTACAAGATGATGCACCTATTCAAGTTGCTTTCCCAAACAAGCACCTCATGTATATGACTGAAAGAACATGGAAGATGTTCTTTGATGGATCCTTTATGCAAAATGGTTCCAGCGATGGTGTGTTGTTTGTTTCTCCTCATGGGTACATGATTCCTAAATCTTACAAGTTATTATTTCCATGTACACATAACATTTTTGAGTATGAAGCTTTAACAAATGGACTTAAGATGGCTATAGAATGGAGAATTATACATCTATGGGGATTCATAGCTGATAATCAACCAAGTCAATGAAGATTGTTTTTTAAAAAATAAGAAATTGGTACCTTACAAGCAAATGGTTGATTCCTTGAGATGCTACTTCACATTTGTCTCATTTCAGCAAATCCTAGAGCAGAAAACAAAGCAATTGATGCTATGGCTACACTTGCTTCACTTCTTTAATTAGAGCAACATGAATCATGATTTGAATTCTTGGTGGAAGAGCTACATCATCCTATCTATGATTCCCAATAAAATCATGTTATTTGTACCCTTGTTGGTCATGAGTCATCCCATTATGGTACCATTTATTCATACCTTTGTGATGGAATTATACGTAAAACCTTTAATTGGTTTGAATGTAGAAACCTTATTTGAAACACCTCTCACCATTCCCTTATCTCTGGTGATTTGTATAGGAGGGGTCTAGATGGAACACTTCTTAGATGCTTAGAAAAGGAAGAATCCAATCAAGTGTTAGTTGACATCCATGAGGGCATTTGTGTGGGACATTCTAATGGTCTTTCCATGGCTCAAAGGTTGCTTAGGGTGGGGTGCTATTGGCCCACAATGCAGTAGCTTTTGCAAAGTCATGTGAAAAGTGTAAAAAACATGATAACTTGATACATGTTCTAGGCAGGGAACTCATTCCTTCTATATCTCATTGGTCATTTCAACATTGGGCCTTTGATCTTGTTGGGCAGATTTATCCCAAGTCATCATGTAGATACAAGTTTATTATCACTATTACTGATTACTTCACTAAATGGGTAGAAGTTGTCCCACTTTCTATTGCCACAAGCAAGATAGTTTCTCTGTTTATTCTAAATTATATTATCTATAGATATGGATTTTCTTCTAAGATTATTACTAATAATAGAGGCCATTTTAAAAATAAGGACCTTAAAAAACTCTATAAGAAATTCAAGATAAAACAACATTGGTCCTCCATTTCCTTCCCACAAGGAAATGGTCAAGCAGAAGCATCAAATAAAACCATTCTCAAAATCTTACATAGATTAGTTCATAAGAATGGTAGAGATTGGCACTTATAGATAAATCTAGCTTTGTGGGCCTATAGAACAAGTACTCGTACTCCTATTGGGGCTACTCCTTTTGCCCTTGCATATGGTGTTGAAGCAGTGTTACCTTTAGTGGTTGAGATTCCTTCACTCAGAGTTTCACTGAAAGGTCTAATTACAAATGAAGACTACCATGCAATGAGACTTCAAGAGTTAGAACTTCTAGATGAGAAACACCAAGCATCATTTAACCATATGAGGGTCTCTCAAAAGCGCATGTCAAAAGCATTCAACAAAAAGGTTCACCCTAGAGAATTCTAGGTGGGAGATCTTGTCCTACGTGGAAATCCTAAGAATCAACAAAATAAAGATCAAACAGGTAAATTTGAACCTAATTGGCTTGGACCTTACATTATTATAGCAACTTTTGGGTCTAGTGCCTATTTACTGTCTACAATAGAGGGAGAGCAGCTCCTTGATCCTATCAATGTCTTACACCTAAAGAAGTTCTATCCATGATGCCCATTCTATTTAGGGGCATCTTTGTACATATTTATTGATCCTAAAAAAATGATATATTTTAAAAATCCAAAAAAATGATATATTGTCAAAATTTTAAAAATTGGAAAATGTCCTAAAAAAATGATCATCTTAGTAATAAGTGCTTTGATGTATCTCCAAAAAAATGATATATTTCAAAAAAAAAATTAAAAAATCCAAGTGGTGAAACCTAGAATGGGCACTATTGAGGCATTTTCAACCCTATTTCTTAGTGTGTGTCCTCGACACCTAGCCTTTCTCCATCATGCCTTGTCCTTGTTGCCTTGGTTTGGAATTGGTCTTTTTCTATGGGGCATAACTATGCTAGCTTTGGTCTCTT
Source organism: Cupressus sempervirens (assembly GCA_028749045.1). Classification (NCBI taxonomy): domain Eukaryota; kingdom Viridiplantae; phylum Streptophyta; class Pinopsida; order Cupressales; family Cupressaceae; genus Cupressus; species Cupressus sempervirens. The sequence continues at coordinate 509,045,455 of CM053788.1, read as the reverse complement.
GGCTACGTTAGTCTTTAGGATACCTCGCAATGGTGTTTTTCAATACCACCCCAACTACATTTTTCAATACAACCCCTGAAATCGAGTGTTTTCAACACTTATTAGTTTGGTCTTACCCAATTTTGTTATGTGATCTTACCTTCTTGCAAGCATTTGATGCTTATCCTTAGAACTTAGCATTAGTTAACACACTTAAATTTTTAAACACAAACACTTAATGCTTGACCTATGTCATAATCTTTTCTTTGAGTGTTGGCTGTTATTGATTTTTGTTGAGTGTCCTTGTCCGATAAGTCTCTCTGGGATGCATAGCTAGAGGACTTGGGGCATGGGGCATGTTTTTATTTATTTTCTACTTGTGGGTGTGGTCTTGAAACTATAAAGTGTCTCTTGTTGTCCCCTTCAAACACTTAGGAGATTTGAGGCATCATGCTTGATTATTTTTGTACAATCATTCTTATGGTCATCTTGGCATCTATGCCTTGATGCGAGCATGGTTTTGCTACATTAAATTGTGTAAGCTAACATCGAAGTCATATTGACCTTTATTTCTTTGATGCTTATGTTAGAATCTTTCCACATTCCAATCCAATATAAATCACATTCATATCTTCATAGTTGTGCTTGTAATTAGTGATGATTGTGTGATTTTTTGATGTTTGTTAATAATGGCCCAATGATGAAAATAAGTTCCTTTTACATTCTCTAATGAATGATGAACACAAAATCCTATGTTACAGTTGCTCTATTGCAAGTACACCTTTGCATTTTCATGTAGCTTGCATTATTAGACTTCATGTTAGTTTGCATTTTTAGGCTGCATTATGAGTTTGAGAGGGATTTCCCTTCATCTTTCTTGTGGATTTTTAATCAACTGTGGTCATGTTTTGATCTTTATTTTCTTATATTCTTTCGTGATATCAATCAAAATTTCTATCTTAAACAGTTAATTGATTTTGGGGCATTCTATTTCTTACAAAAAATCTTCTTTTCTTGTTTTTGTTTCTTTCCACATCTTCCAAATTTCTACCTTCCATTCACTTTGGTTTTTGATCTACCTTTACTTTTGTGATCCTTATATTTTTCATCTTACATCAAGAACTTTATATTTTGTTCGATTTGATCAAATTTATCAATTTTTTGTTTCTCCTCTATCTCATTTCGATTTCAATCACGAGGGGGCAATACCTATCAACTTCAATCCTTGATTCAATTTTATCAATTTTATCCTCAACTTTTTTAAGTCAAAAATTATTTGTATTCTTTGTCCTGATGTGTTCCTAAATTGACCACACATCTGAGTTGTTTTTTGATCCCAAATCGATCTAACACGTCAATTTCTTTCTTTGACTACATGTGTTTCCAAATCGATCACACATTAGTCAAAGAGGGGCAAATCTATGCACCCTAAAATGGTCGCCTAAACTATGGGTCTCCATTATTCAATTTATCAAATTTCTTGAATCAATGGTTTGCAATATTTTATTAAATCAATTCAAATCAATTTCTTTGATCAAATTGTAATTAATTCAATTATTTCAACATTTCCTAAGGTTTAATCATTTTATCATAAGTCTTATTTAATTAAAAGAAAACCTCTCTTTTAATTAAATAATTAATCCACATTTAATTAATTAAGAGAGAAACCCCTCTTTTAATTTAATCAAATATTTCCTATTTAATTAAAAGAACTTGCTCCCTTTTAATTAAATTTTTTTTTTTTAATTTAAAAAATTATATTTTCCTTTACACTTAAATGCACATATTTTTAAGTGAGATTCCATTCAATTTCCCTCCTCTTTTCTCATTGGTGGAATTTTGTCTCATGTGAATCATTCTTTCTCCACCCTTGATTAAATCTTATTGCCTCTTAATCTTAATCATCCATTCTTCTTTATAAAGGAGAGCCCTCTCCTCATTTTTGACATCCACGATTATGCTATTGTTATGCTGCAAGTTTGGAGAGCGATTTTGGAGAAGGAGTTTGAGCATTAAAGCTTTTTGTGGAGAACTTCTATCTTCTTGTCTTCTTCTCTCATGCATCCATGGTTTCCATCATCATGATCCATCCTTGCATTTTCATATTAGTTTAGATCCATATTTTCTTTCATATATTAGTCTTGCATTGTTATTTTCTTTCATAGATTAGATTTTTTTTCTTTCATTGCTTTTCATTGTTACCATTTAGATTAGCTTGTATCTTCATTTGCATGCATATTTTGATCTTTGAATCTCTCATTTTATGGTGTATTTGCATGGGCCCAAACTAGGTCAAATTGAGGGCCTCCATTACAAACCCTTACTCTCCATGAATAGAGAGTTATGAGCCACCATTCGAGACCTCATTCTTGAGCAATATTGGATATAATGACTCATAGAAGTTTGCTCACAATTTAGGCATACAATATTAAGAAAGTCATTGAGAAGACCCTTAACCTAAACCGGTAGGTTTTGAATTATTCCTTGCTACTATCAACCTAGATTCGAAAAACAACCTAGATAATCATTTCTTTAAATTTGTAGAGTGTTGAGAGCTATCAATCTTTTATTATGATTTTAAGAGTAGAAGTCCTCTACAACTACAAGTAGTACCTATTTTTCAATTCGTACAAGAAACAAAATCTTTGTAATGCTTTGAAAAATAAATACCTCCTCCCTAAAGTCGAGACCAAATGGGGTGATCATGGTTATGCATCAAGAGGGAATCTTGATTCCACCTAATCCCTAGACTGACAAGAAAATAAAGATGCAATTTTTAATAGCAAACACACAATTGAAAGTAAAGACACTTGCAAAAAGTTATTTTTAATTTTTTTTTAGGCTTCAAAATAATGTTTCGAAAAATGGCCATTGATTGGTATTGGGACTAATTCCCCTTGTAAAGAACTTAGCCTAAAAGTATTTTCTCCCAAAATCTTTGCAATCTGATAAGGACCAATCCACAAGTGTTGAAACTTGGTATGATTGCCTAGTTTTTCTTTTGCCTTTTCCCATAGAAGAACAAGGTCTGAGAATCTGAAAGATTTGATAGTGACTCTTTTTTTAAAAAAAAAGAGGGGTAAACACGTTGACCTGGAGCTATGAACTAGTGAGGCCACAAATGGGGGATCTCATCCCCATTAGATTTGAACCTTGATGGCAAGGATAACCACTCAACAACTTAACCATCACAACATGCCACTATTGGAATTTGATTGTGACTTGTTAGTCAAACCAACATTTTATGATAGCCTGATGTTTTGACATGTGATCTAAAGCTACTATCCTCTTCTCATCTAATTCCAAGAGGTTCATCAATCTGATTTGGACCCTATCAGTATTGTCGACATATCCTCTCATGAATTTTAAGACTAGAATCTTGAGATTGAGTAGGAATATTGGTTCTTTTCCATAAACTAGTAGATATAGGGTTGTTCCCAAAATATTCTTTATCCTAACCCTATCTATCCACAATGCATATTTCAATTGAGTGTGCTAATCTTTTGGATTCTCTGTGAGCAAGTGTTTTATCACTATAATCAAGTTCTTATTGGTGGACTTGACCACACCATTCCCTTAGGGATAGTAATTAGATGAAAATTTTATTATAACTTTATTTTCTAATGCCCATTGAGTAAGGAAAATTGACACAAAAGATGACCCATTATCACACACCAGGAAGAATGACATTTCAAATCTAATCACAATTTATTCTTCTAAGAAGTCAGTAACCACTTTTGTTATATAGTTTTGGAAAGTTTTAGCTTTAGCCCAACATGTGCACTAATTTTTAGCTATAAGGATGAACGTATGTCCCATTGATGATGGTGGGTTTATTGGTCCAATAAAATCCATCCCTCACTTGCAAAAAGGGTGTACTTATAATACTAGTTGTACTGGCAAAGCTAAAATTCTCTCTCTATTGGCACTTGTTTGACTGGTATAGCAAGAGCGCACATGTTCAAACATATCTTTAAAAATTATAGGCCAAAAGTAATTTGATCTCTAAATATGATGGGGTGTAGCCTCTATTGATCCATTTCCAGTGCCATACTTGTCGCAATACTATTCTAGTACTTCTCTCACTTCTTCATGTCCCAAACATTTTTAAGTATATCCCCTCATAGTTCTTGTAAAGTTTCATATCTTGAAGTATGTAGGATTCACATTTCATCTTGAGTCCTCTACTTGGGAACTATTCATCCATTGAGGGTATTGATTCTGTAAGAGAATACACAATATCTTGATACCAAACATCTATTATTATTCCTTCATTAGTATATATTTGAGACACTATGATTTGTTCTTCATTGTCAACTTTGATCTCATTGTCAGCTATCATCTTGGTTAGCCCCTATCCTCTCAATAGCTTCATTGGTTAAATTTCCAAATCAAACTCTTGTAATATAGCCATCCATTTTCCTCTTCTTTCACCTAATTTATGCTACATCAGTAATGATTTGATTGCAGGATCCGGCACAAAAGCATATACCTTACTCCTAAGTATGTAATGGAAAATTTTCTTGACTACCTTTATCAGGGTGAATGATTCTTTGTCAAGATTAGAATAGTTCAATTTGAAATTCTTTAGAGGACAACTCATGAATGTGATAGGTCTCTCATCTTTTTTGTCTTTCTTTTGTGTGAGAATCTATGCACATGAGTGTTCTAAAGCAAAAGAATAGATTTTGAAAGGCAACTCATAGTCTGATCTTACAAGTACTAGAGTCGTGGAGATAGCTACTTTGATATCTTCAAAATGTTTCTTGATAGAAACCCATTCAATTTTCACTCCCTTCTTTGGCAAGTCATTGAGGGGGCAAAATATTTTAGTAAACCCACTAATGAACTTTCATACAAAATTAATCTTTCCAAAGAAAGATTTAAGCTCTTTATGACTATGGAGAGGTGACAAATTTAGAATCGTTTCTATCCTCTCAGGATCAATGGAAATACGAACTTCAAAATAATATGACCCAAAAGCTTCTCTTTGGTAACCCCAAATGATCATTTCTTAGGGTTAAGAGATATGTCATATTTTTGACATCAGTTGAAAACTTGTCTCAGATCATGAATATGAGTACTCATGTCTTCTGAGAAGATTGTTAGGTCATCCATATAGATAACTATACATTTATTTATCATCCCCTTCAATACTTCATCCATTTCGCTTTGAAATGTAGCTCCTATGTTGATTAATCCAAAGGGCATTCTCCTATATGCAAATGTTTCCCATTTTGTTGTGAATGTTGTCTTTAACTTGTCTTCCTTGTCTACCATCACCTAGTTATATCCCAAATATTAATATAGAAAAGACATCATTTTAGACCCATTTACAATTTTCAATACTTCATCAAGTGAAGGCAAAGGGTAGTTATCTTTCTAGGATGCTTGGTTCAAATTTTAAAAGTCTAGGAAAAGGAAAATCTCTCCAGTCATTTTCCTCACTGGAAACAAGTTAGTAACCCATGTGAAATGTCAGATTGGAAAGATAATCTTGGCATCAAGAAACTTCTAGACCTCTTTCATTATTAATGGCTTGATAATGGGGTTCGCTAGTCTTTGTCTATGGTATAAAGGCTTAGCATTAGGCTTCAACGGAATATCATGAGTGATGATGTCAAGATCATATGTCTTGAGTTCTTCATAACTCCATGCAATGACATCTTTGTATTTTGTGAGTAACTAAAGCATACTTTCTCATTTTTGGGAATTAAATGTCTTTCCAATTCTCACCAACTTAGGGTCATCCTATGTGTTTAGATTATATGAATCAAATTCTTTGATTACCTTTTCTTTAATGGTTCTCTTACTACATTTTTATTTCTCTCAATCAAAGATGTGTTCCAACTCCACTATCCTCTTAGGAATAGTATTTCTTTTCAAATTTATGATCCCATCTTCATATTCTAGTTCATCATCCTCGAGTGTGTCATCGATTTCTTGTCCATGGAACAAACCATTGCACATAATGAACTCCAAGATTTGTTGATGACCTTGGAAGACCTAAAATTTAGTAATGTGATCCAAAATAGATGGGGCAACAACAAGTTCAACTAGAAATATTTTGAGTTTCATTCTTTCAATGGGCTATAATGCACTGGCTGAAATTTCAAAGGCATCGACTACCATGCTCCTTCTTCTTGGAATAGACCTTATGTTCAGAGCTTCAAAATCTTCCATCAAGTTCCAAGCTATTTTTTAGTAAGCAAGTAATCTTTTCTCATTGCAATAGTAGATCAATTTAACCCATCTAATCACCAATTGGGAGTCTCCTTCAATAACGAGAGCTTTGACATCCTTTTCTAATGCAAAGAGAAGTATGTAGATCAAGGCTTCATACTCTACAACATTGTTAGTACACCTAGATTGTAAATGATATGCAAAATAAAAAGACCTGCCCTTGGGATTAATTAGTTCAATACCTGCTCTAGCTCCTAGCTTGTCTTTAGAACCATCAAACCTGAGTGTCCATATTGGTTTTTCTTTAAGCTTCCTTAACTCGTGTTTATTTATCCAAAGTTTTTCTTTCACTTGGATTTTGAAAGACTATTTCTTGGGGACCCATTGCATTCTTTCACATGTTGGACTTGATAAGTTACTATTGTTTACCTTTGATATGGGGATTGTCCATTTCTTTTATTCATCTTGAATTTCCCCAAATAACTCTATGATTTTATCGATTTGTGGTTTAGGTTGAACAACCATAGAGGTCCATCCTTGACCTTTCACCAAGCATCTTCTCCTTAGAACTTTAATCATCCCTAGTAGAGGGAAAGGAAAATCTCTATCATCTAAAGAGGTGTCAATATATGACACATTTAGATCTTCTTTTTGCTCTTCATTATTCATGAATTCAGATATGCACATCAGACTTGAATTTCCTTTTGGTATTTCACTTGGGGTTTGAACATTTTTCAAGTGCATTGTCTGACTTAATACCCAAGCAATTTCTTCTTAACAATGTGGGCACTCAAATTTTGAATGACTTACTTTGTGCAACCTGAAAATTTCTAAAAGGAACAAGATGTTTGGGTCTGCTTCTTCCCCTAAGAATTGCAAATTTGTAAACATGCTATCTATGAATTGAGTCACGATCTCTTCCCTTGGGGTAGGGTTTAGTGATTCTTCATCTAAATTGTCTAATTTCTCAATTAAGGTTATGTCAAGATCTATTATCCTATAGGAGCCTAAATCTAATTGAATAAATGCTAATTCATTTGGAGAATCATACTCTATGATCATTGTTTTTAATTTTGACTCAACATCTATCTTTATTTGATTATTCGGTCCCTTCTGTTCACTTCTAATTTGACAGAATTTTAACAACCTTTTAAAAGTAGAGAATACCTAGGAGTTAGCTAAAAAACATGATAAGTATGCTTGAGAAATAATTTAAAAGGACCAACTAACAAGACCCTGCAATGTCTTCTCCACTTTGAACTTTACAAAATTTAGGCAGGTTTACCTACGAATTCACTTTCTCTCTCCAATTTTAAAATATCAATATGAATCCCAATATAATAGATAAATTGCCTTATTTTCTTCTAATTCTAGGATTATCAAAGGAATGACAAATAGCTAATCGATTGAAACCTAAGACTCCATGAATCAAGCACATGCTCACTTTCAGATCTTCAACAAAGAAAAATTAAAAGATTTGATTTATAAAATGATACACCATATAAACTTCCAAGCTATATCAATTTTGATGATGATCAGTGCCTTATCCATTGGGCTACTATCTCACAGAAACTCGACATTTACTATTAGATCTATATCAACACTTTGTGAAAAGAAATCAATATTTAATTAGAAATATCATTCTCATCATAATCTTCTTATGATAACCAGTAATTCACTCAACCCAAACCAAGAATTGGATTATCAACAAAACATAAGTTAAAATACGATTCCAGAAAGAATCATAACTGAGACTCAATAACTTTTCTATCAAATCTCAGGAAATCAAAAGTTACAAAGAAGAGGCAAGATTTAGATTAAACAATAGTTCTATTAATGCCTATATATTATCTTCCTTGAAAAATATACAATTCAATGTCAATTTCTTGTAGAGATGTTCAAGTAGACGTGATACTGTTAACCATGTTTTTCATTCTAACTTTGGGAAATCACCATATAGTATACATGGACCGACTCAAAAAAAGAATAAAACTACTTCAACAAAATGATTCTTGGACCCTTTGATAGCCTTGGAAACTCACTTATATATGTGAGTTGCAAACAAGCTCCAGACTACAAAGAAGGACAAATGTCACCCATTGATTTGACAATTTATTTGTTATTGTAGACACTTAAAATTGTCCTAAACACTATATTAATTCATTTAATATTTCCTTTGACATTATAGTTAATTATTTACTAATTAATTATATTTTTCATATTCTTCTACTTATTTAATTAAATAGGCTCATTTTCCTAATGTATTTAAATTTAATTTAAATACTTCCATCCCTAATGTATTAAATCTATTTATTGCATGATCCTCCATAAATCCTCTTTTAAATAAATCTCATTTATTTAATTTCCTACATTTCCATTAAATTCTCTAAACCTATGATTAAATTAAATACTATTTAATTTAGTCTTAAACCTATCCTAAAACCTAGTCTACACCCATCACTTTCATCCTTCTAAGCCTACCCACTACTTAATCCCACTTATTTATCTTAAACACCTCCCTTAACCCCTTTTAGTTCTTAAGTGTGTGCTCACACATGTGTGAGAAACCCTTTCACACCTCTTACACCTTTGTCCCCCACTCCTTCCTTTAAGTTTTCTCATACATGTGTGAGCAAACTTTCAATGTTGACCCTTGCATGACTTGTCTCCATGTCTCCCTTGTGGCACCTATGTGGATACCACATAGATGCCACCTCCCCAAGGCCTCTCTCAATCCTATAAATAGAGCCCTTGTCTCAAGAATTTTACATCTCCCTCATATGCATTGTTATCATGTTAGTTTGATATTAGAGATTTTTAGTGATTTTCATAGTTGCATTGTTACTAACCCTCAGTAGTTGATAGATTTCATTTCATCTTGCATTGTTAGATTAATTTGTTTTCTTACATCTACCTCCATATCCATTTGAATGCTCTCAAGCATGGTTGCTTCCATAGCCATTGTTTAAAGTATTCTCCATTCATCTTAGTGTAGGATCATTATCATTTGCATTTTACAACCTTGGGATTCAAATAGTTGTGTTTTGGAAAAGCACACTAACATCCCTCCAATCTAAAACACGCCAATAGGGCCTCTCATGGGTGCCTTTTTTGAGTTGTTTGAGGTTGCACGAGGACTTATCTTTTTGGTTTCTTTGAGTTGCAAAACTCAAGCATAGCATTAGTTGTGTTTGTTTTATTTTGAATACTTGATATATCTATTGCAACTAATGTGTATTTTTTTACTCTTGTTCCTAATAGGTTAGGTTTCTTGCATACAGTTACAACTAGAACACTTGACTTACATCAATATGCAAACAATTCCCAAAATTACAAATAGTCTTGATGTGTCATGTGAGATACAACCACCTTTATATAGAATATTCCCTATCCATGAGAGAAAACTAATTTCATAATTAGTTATTCTGGTGAGTCCTCATGATTTGAATCATCTGGATCATATCTCTTTACCCATTCATGATATTCTTCATATGTTGGCCATGTGTATTGAAGGATATGATTTGTCATCTGTCTATAGGAATTATACTTTATTATAGCCTAAGGAACCTCCTGCTAAAAATTCTCATAAAAAGTGCTAGAACTTACCAACTTGGAAATACACTCTTGAAAAATTTCCATATTCATATCACTCGCTATAATTTTTACCATATCATTTACCTTGGTAATAGTCTATCTTTTCTAATCAACGAATTCTTTGATATATTTATTTGTATCTAGAAGTGGTGGGACCAAGGTGTCCTGGTAGCTTTCTATTGCATCTTTTAGCTTCATCAATCTATTCTCTATATGATCATGAAAATTTGAGAAATTTTTTAGTGACTAGACAATCTTAGAAGTTGGCATGGCATTTTGGGAAGCATAGTATCTATCCTTGAACATAATTCTACCTTCTTCATTTTTTGTACCTCAGTGATCCATTTATGATAGGTAGGCTTAACCAAAATCGTGTCATCTTCCATCTTACTAATTAAAAAGTATAGTATCTCGCATGCTTCATAGAGGTTGAATAGTTTTACATTTATTCTCTCATGTAATATGATCAGTGCAATTCTGACAATGATTTCTTTATCAAATTCATGTTTGTCTTTACTATTCTCCAACTGTATTTTCAAGTTTATGACTTCTTTTTATCAATGCATCATTTTCTTTGCTTCTTTTACCATGGATCTATTGCAACTGACCTTGTTGGGAAAATGGTACAATGCTCAGCTACTTGGATGGACCTTCCTAATTTCTGACAGGTGGCTCGATGCCACTAGGGACTTTAACAACCTCTAACTCAGATATTCTTCCTTCCAACAAGTTTTTTTATTTTTTTATTTCAATTGCTTCTTTTATTCTTTGCTCATAAGTAAAATAGACATATTTCTATTGCTCTTGGAAATCTTCATATATATTTTCTTTTTCTAGGGAAACATCATGAAGATAAGAAACTTGTTCTTGTAGACTCATGGTTGAATCAAAGAGTTTAGCATCCTTTACCCTTTGTATAATTATATTCCATCTAACCTTAGTACCTATCTCATATCCTCTATATGATCCAGATGCATTAAAATTTCATGTTGCTAAGGCACCCAAATCTTTACTATAGTATGTGCCACTTGACATGTCTTCTAACCCCTTTAGATGTGGTCTTTTCAATCTCATATTCTTCATGATTGAATCAAATGAAATGGCATGGGAAATCCTGAGATTAGGTGCTAGCTGGACCCTTACTTTCTTGACTATCTATCTCCCTTCTTCTAGAGTGATTTTCTCAAATATAATCATCATTTCATTCTTTACCTCTTGTTCCAAATCATTTGGGTCAACGTCTAGTTTCTGCTTTATCTTTTTCTCAACTCCCTTCGTGGAATCCTCTCTATAATGTTTCCACAAAAAATTCTTGAATGCTATTGATTTTGAAAATTCATCATCCTCCACATTTACATCAGTTCTTCAATTCTTTATGGATAATGCATTTTATCTTTTGAGTAGTGATGTCAAAAATAGGGGTTGTCGGGGCTTGATTTTCAACAATTGCAGACTGATGAGGTTTCAGAGGAGGGGAAAGTTTATAGAGAGAGAGAGAGAGAGAGAGAGAGAGAGAGAGAGAGAGAGAGAGAGAGAGAGAGAGAGAGAGAGAGAGAGAGAGAGAGAGAGAGAGAGAGAGAGAGAACACCACTTGTGGAAGGTTCAAAAACTTCTCCTCCAAGGAAAAAAACCACCACTCCATCAGTCAAGCCATCTAGGACAAAAAAGGACTCCATAAAGGACTGACAAGTGTAAGAGGCCAGTCTCTAAAATGACCTTGTCTTTAGGTCATCACATGTCTCCAATGGGCACCACTCCAGCATGGTTGAAGTTAGAATTATTGATTTTCAAATGAAGGTATGTGAAATGTAAAGAGGTTGAGGGGTTGGAGGAATTAACAAAGGCAATAAAAACACCAACACCTATTCAGGATGATCTGAAGAAACTAGCCTTTGTCTTCAGGAATCAAAGCAATGACTTAATAACAGATATAGCTATTCCCCTCCATATACACAAATTGAAGATATTTCCCCCAAGGACTACCAAATGTAGGAGGTAGTTCTCGAGAAGGCCACTCAAGACATGGCCAAAGGTTTGATCCCAACAAGCCTTAAACAAGTGTTTTGGCACCTGGATGAAGACGAGGTTGAGATTTTGGAATTACAAAAGTAGAAATGATCTTCTTAGGGAGTACATTAAGGAGGTAATCAGTCCATTGGACCATGACCATCCTGAGGTCACTCTAGTGGCTACCTTCGACAAACGAGCTCTGGCCACAAGACAAGGAGATTCATTTTTAGGTGCATACCAAAGGTGGCATCACAATTTTGAGGATAGAGAAATGTAGATAATTGAGTCCAATATGGATGCACTTATAGGTATATAGAAGAATGTGGATAGACTAGTTACCATAGTAGACCAGGAATTTGGGTTAATGGATGAAGTGGCTACATTAACCAAGGACCTGGAGGCATTGTAAACAATTAAGGGCTAGAGTTACTAGATGCTACTAGAAATTTATTTTGTTGAAGAGTTAGATAAAGTAGATGATTGGATTGAGAATATAGTGGCAGGAAATAGGGTGATGATCAGGCTATATGAGGATATTCAAGATGTAAAGAATAAAGCCCTGGATCAATTTTGGAAGTTGATGACAATTATAGTGTGACTAGTTTGGAGATTTTTGGAGATGAAGCTAGGACTCGATTATGTTCAAGAAAAAAAGTGGTGCAATAGTTTAGAGATTTCTTTGAGATTGCATCCTTAGAAGATGATGTTAGGCATATGTTTAGAATAGAGGTGTGACTCGTAGAGTTAGACTCCAAATTGGAGGATTTTGTAGAGATCAGGCAAGAGGTCTACCAATATTGTTAAGAAATGAAAACAAAGTATGAATCTTTAGAATTTTTGGATATCCTCAAAATCACTAATATTATTCAAAAGTTCAAAGTGGCACACTCATACATCATTTTGGTACAAGGGTCACAAAACCCAGATGTTGGAAATTGAAATGTTGACACTTACAAAAAATTCTGTCAATTTTTGTCCTACCAGCTATGGTGCACTTTTCAAAAGGTGTGTTTTTCACCAAGGTGGGCCAAACATTAAGGTTAACTAACAGTTAACTTCTGGTTGCTATTTTTAGCATTCCATGCACCAAAAGTGTGTTTTAACAATAGTTCAACTCCTAGAGAAGGCCGAACTTGCATTTTTTGAAGCTCTAGTGACTCCCAGACCATCTCATGGCTTCCCTCTTCTTATCTTCTTATTTTATTGTTTTAAGTCATGTAAAGGCTCATGCACCCATTAATTGATATAAATAAGGGTGGAGACCTACTTAGCAGTTAGCACCATTTAGAGAGTTAGTTTGTATATAATTAGCTTTATTTTATTAGTTTTTAGCATAGTGTTTGCATTAGAAGAACTCTCACTCCTAAAACAAACAAAAAAAGGAGAGGATTTCTTATAAATACGTGGATGTAATATGTACTCTAGGATGATATTTTGATGCAATAATAAATGTTATTAGTGCTCTCATTCTGAGTGTAGTAAATCTTGTCAGAGTGTGATATTTTATGAATTTGCATTCATGAATAGTAATAGAGCCAATGGTTTTAATGTGTTATTTTATTTGTGTGATATTTTAGTTATAATGTTTTCCTTATGTTAAAAAATCTTGCTATTGTGACAAATTGGAGAAAGGATCACTATTGTTCTTGTTTAATGTTTTGTCTCGTGTGCACGCATTTTATGTGGCTACATGATTTAATGAATCATGAAACATCTTTTAATTTTCATTAAAGTTCCCATTGATGATTGAATTACTAGAGTTGAGGAAGCATTGCTCCTAATTTAATTGGTTTCCTACCAAGTCCTTTTGATAATTTAATTTGCAGATGTGTTGTTGCTTCGAGTTATGTCCGTTGGGAATTTCCCTTTCAGTAATTTTCTTTAATCTCTTATTACTCTATCTTCATTATTTTATTTTCAAACACATGATTAAAATAGAAATTCATACAATGGAATTGATTATAAATTTCATTCATCATGAAATGAAAAATACAAAAATACATTAGTTTTGTGGTTATGTTTCATCAAAGTTGTGCAGTATTGACAGATACAAACATAGGCCTCCTTGTGGACAATCATATTTTTCTTCAATTAAGCTACCTAGTGGGTTTAAAAATAGCCATCCAAAACCTTGGATTTGGTCATTGATCATCTTTTCAAGAGAGAGATTCATGTGAGACTCGATTATTATCATTGCACCAAACTACCACTCAACAAAAATTTATTTTTTATCTGATTATGTTAATGATCAAGAATGGAATTTGATATTGTAGTTTCTTTAAAATTTATCTCTAAAGTTTTTGTGGATAAAGTTATCTTGATAGTGATTCTCATTAAAAGTTTTGTTTATACATTTATATTGGTCATTCTTGATTTGATCTAATGGTTTATTTATGTTTTTAATCTTTGCTTCTAAGTCTTTCTTAGTAAATTCCTATTGTTTTGATATATTATATATACTTCATCATGAATTGCATCAATTTCTATCATCATGTTACTAAGAGCTATCATATTATGTTCAACCTTACTTATAAATTTGTTCACATCCTCCAAATTTTTTAATTATAATTTGATTTACCTATCTTTATATGAGATAATGTTGTGTCTTCGGACTTCTCACCCAATTTGTCTTGTAATGTATATTCTATTTGAATATTTTCCAGCCTACAAAAATTTCCTCTATTATGTGCTATTTCTTTAGTAGAAACCTTGGACAAGTTGGAGATATATCTCATAGGTTCTTCTCCATTCTTATTTCTTGTCCAAAGATTTCTTTTCATATTTCATTAGGACATTAAGGGTTGAAATGTTGCTTTAAAATTTATTTATGAATTTTTAAATGTCTTTTATACTATTGAACTTTAGGTTTTTAAATGGGGAAGCAGTATCTAAAGAATCTTTGTTAGCCTACTCCATATCTGGACTAGAAATAACATCTATTTTATTTTGATTTGGAGAAGGATTTTCAAATATTATCCTCTTATGAGTCTTAAGATCTAGATTCATATGGTATTGGATTTTATCCAAGATAGGAGACATGTTAGATAAAGGACCTCCAACTGAATAGGGGAACACAGATCTGGAAAAGGAAAGGAAAGGGGCCATAAAACCCTCTCTTTTTTTTATGGATGAGCATTTAGAAGACAGAAATCTCCCTTGTCTAAACAACTAAAACCTACTTGTATACTTGAATTAACCGATCTCTTTTCTATAGGATAAAATTTATTTCTTAATTCAAAGTCTATAATCACTATATTTGAATTGATGTCATTGTTGGATACAATCATTCAATTGTATGTTGTCTTTGATGTTACACAAATGTCAAGTATATTCCAAGAAATCAATGTATGTTGAGCTCACTCAGGAGTTAAAGGAAGCTCTAGTGTATGACGAGCATTTCAACGTTAACCAAATTTAGAGTCAATGTCTACCGAGCTCACTCAGTCACCTAAGGAAAGTATGTGTAACAAATATATTTCATAACAAAATAAAGAAGAACTATAACCTGGTTTCACATAGAAATGAAAGAGTTTTCTTCAACCAACTTTTGAAACAAAACATCTTAAATCATTTTTAAGGGACATTAACTGATTTAACTACTAACGATTAACTGAGATAACCTTTCAACTGAAATAATTGGAATAACGATTAATTGAAGTAACTAAAATAATGATTAACTGAAGAAACTGTAATAATAATTAACTGAAGTGACTAAAATAATGATTAACTAAAATATAAATTAATTGAAATAACTGAAATAATGATTAACTATCTTTCCTTACATAAAATAAAGTAAACACATAATCAGTTACAAGAGGAATATAGATGCGTATAAAAATGGTAAGAAGAAACATATAAGAAGTAACTGGTAAGTCTTTAAATAGTTGTGCAAGCCTCAAATTTCAATAAGAGGAGAAGAATTTCCTTAGGCTTAACCTCCCAAAAATGGACCATATTCATACCCACACAATCTATTGAATAGAAAGGCCCTCCCTGCCTTGGGATCAGACTTGGGATACTTCTAGTCCAACCACCTGAGCATTCGCGATGTTTAGAATGTCTTCACAGTTATGGATGGACATGTCTAAATAACTGGTACTATTAACATCAAGTGATCATAGATGGAAAAAATGCATTTAATGACCTTGGCCAAGGTGTTCAGATGGGTTTAATTACCCGATCACCACCACTAAACTTGACAACAAGGGAACAATAAGTATGAACATGCATCAGCTATTAAATGATTTTCCTTTTTCAAATAATTTAGAGTTGTTATGTCATGTGTGATTTTTATTCCATGTTATTGCAAATTTATATCTCACCTCTTCCTTGGTTGTATAGCCGAGTGAATACCAAGTGTTTGAATCTCAGAGCAACTAGCTCTTTCTATTGATCCTCAACTGATATAAGAATGTTACATGTTTTCAGCGAATCACATTTTTGTAACATGAGAAATATAAGCTTAAGACTTGCAAAATAAATGCCATTTGATTCTGACATTCAACGGTAGAATAAAGATATGATATCATGACATGGATATTTGGTCTTGACTCAGCATAAGAAGTTTTGTCCTAAAGAGGAACTATCTAATGATATTAAAACAAGGATGATGTATGACATATTCTAGAGTTGTATCTTACTATTCTAATTACAAATGTAGCAGTATCTAATAAAACATATTATAATCATTGGGATATGGGGAGGCAACCACATAACCTAGTAAATTTAGAAAGTAATTTGAGTCTTGGTTGGATGCTATCAACTAGCTCCTTTATGGAAAGAACTCTGAATGCAATCTTAGTGTGATTACCAATCACATATTTTAGCAAGAGTATAGATGAAATAGGAATTATTGTGGTAGAAAAATATGTAGGGAAAGAACGAAAGGAAAATTGCAGGGGAATAGATTGTAAGGAAAATTTTAGAGGGATATGTCATGAGGAATGGGACTCAATGGTCTTATATCATCTTGGCCTCTCACAACTTCCATAATAAAAGGCTTCCCAAGATCTTCAGTCGTAACTCATGATCAATTTTGTTTTTTTGATCCATCGAGAATCAAATGCCAAATGTACATTTCGGTTTCAAGTAAAGAATTGAATTAAATAAGGAGAAAAATTCGAAGGATATGCATCAAGGATAAATTATAATATATTTATCTACTTGTACATAGATGTATTTATAAGATTGGTATCATATTATATGTTTTTATCCAAGGTTGTATCTCTTATTATGTATATCTAAATACATGCTTTATTTGGTAGATTATTTTATCTTCTTGTACATGTATTTAAATGTACATATTGGATAGAATCTTGTATAAGAACTATATTATGGTTTCACCTTTATTTCTATACCTATGTGTATGTACATAAATATGTGTAACAATGAAATGATGGAAATGTCAACCATAAGCCGATAAAGGTATGTATTTTAATTAAGTTAAAATCATTAATATTTTTAATGTTTATCTAATAGCTCATGTGTGTCCAAATGATTGTACCCTATTATACAAGTCACTAAGTCCTTACCAAGATAGTTAGAGGTCATACTTGTCGACTAGATAAGTGGACTAAGATAGTATCCCATTCTGTTGATCCCGTTTAGCAATGCTTCTCCCCTTCATCTTCTCCTATAATCACCCATGCAACATTTTCCATGATAATAACAAGTTCCATGATAAATCCATAATAACATTTAATGTAGATATTAGCAAGGAATTTAATTATTAACCATAATTTTGAAACCAAGCAACTACTAACTTCTATCATGATATGACAAACAATGGATAACGATCATCATAATTAAATAGTTAACAAATAATGAATACAACAGATATATTTAACTACCCTTTTCACATGATTATGAAAGAAAATCCATTCAATTCAATGGCTATAAATAAATTTAAATTAGGTCAAAATTTGGGATGTAACAATCTGCATGGAACCAATGTTAACTAAGCTCATTAGGTTACCAAAGAAAAGTTGGCATGGAATGAGTGTTGACCAAGTTGGGTTGGCTAACGAAGGATTTTCCTGTATCAGTATATTTGATCTTACAGTTTTGTTGGTTAGTTCTAATTGACTCATGAGATGAATTTCATTTGTTTGAAATTGTATTCAAGCTGACTTAACAAGGTAAAACATATAAGTATAAGGTTAAGTTGAGAATTGAATTGTAAAAGAAGCATGGGATTGAAAGGATAAATCAAGGAAGCAAATTGGAAGGATATCAAAGTATTCAAGTTGACTGAGATGGAAAGAACATTCTGATCAAGGAGCATCAAGTATTCAAGCCAAAATAGAGATATGAGATCAAAAAATATAGTTGCATCAGCAATCAGGTCATATCATTATTACTCTCTAATAATTGTAGCAGTGAATCAAATCTCCTAACAGAGTTAGCTTAACAACTATTTTCCAAATCCTCTAACAAGGTAGAATTTCTAGATTGAAGTGTTTAAAGACCTCTAACAAGGGAACTCCTAATAGGATGAACTAAATCCTTTAATAGGGTCACACCTAATAGTATTTTTTAAACCTTTAACAGGGTTGGCTCCTAACAGGGCTCACTTTAGAAGAGTGAAAAATAGTAACTAGTTGCAATTGGTGGTTTTCCCAAATTGAGTTTCTATGTTAAATCTTGGAGTCTCTTGTGTTCATATTATTTGCTTTATGATTTTGAAACTAAGCCCATTAAGGTTTAAAACACTAACATCTTAAGAAGCAATTATTTCAGTGTTTTTTGAGTGACAATAATTCTTATTGTTAACCAAGTATTCATGTGTTAACCGAGTTACAACAGTATTTCAGTTTCAACAGAGTTTGGTTTTGAATTGTATTGATATCTTAAGGGATCTTGGATTTGTTTTTGTAGTAACTGAGTCACCCCTCCCCTCTCAATTACTCCTCTTATATTTCTAACAATTATCTCTAAAAAAAGATGGTGTTACTTTATAAACTGAGATATTGGTAGTAATCTTGATCATTTAAGCAAATGATTGTTAGGTCAACCTTAATCCAAAGGATTTACCCTAGACTAATATAATTGTTAGAAAGAAACAATAAGGCTTGATCTAATACAACTTACAACTTCATTTGTAGATTACAAATCTCTATTCAATCCTCAATTTTGCTTGGCGTTCATACTTTGCAACTCTAATAACTTGTTCATCCTTTAAGCATTCATCTCCTTAAGCCTTCTTGCTTAACATGTTATTGCAAACTCTTCTCTTAGGTCACTTGATGAAGCAAAACCCTTGACTCCTTGTCTTCCTTGGGTTCTCACACATGACAACCTCACTTCATGACCAACCATTCTCATAAATAGGAAATTAAGATCTTTTTCCACTCATTCTCCATCGTCCAATTTAGGGTTTGGATGGATTAGGTAGGATACAATGAATCTACCCCACATTCCATATCTCTTCTAGAAACTTCTCCTAGAATCCTCTTTGAATTCACCTAAAAATGGTTTACCTTGAATTATGTGCCACTAGCTCATCAACCTTATCTTTCGCCTGGTTCACACAATCCAAGAAAACAAACTTGTTAGCTTAGATCCATCAAATTCATGATCTTTTAAATAATACAATAGCTCAGTATTATCTAGCTTTTGATGCTCAGCACATACTACATTGCTCAACATCCACTATGAAATTACTCAACATGAACTAAAGTTTACTAGTGCTTGACATCAACTCAACTTTACTTGGGATCCACTATTCTGCTTAGCATACACTAGAATAAGCATTTACTCTGCTCCAACTAATTTTCTACTCGGCTTGCACTGACTTTGCTCAGTACCCACTATCCACTTGATCAAGCTTGGCAACCAAACTTTGTGTAACTTGTTCTTCTAAACTTTCTTAGTGTAACTAGCCTTTGCAACCTTAAGTAGATCATCAATACATTATGTTACCACTATCTTAATTGATTCTTGTGCTCCTTTACATAATCATAACTCAACCTTTCCTTTAGGTTCTATTGTTACATCTTTTGATCAAATCCTCTTCATCAATCAAATAAGTGATAGTACTTGAATCTTATAAGAAATTATCTCACCATCAAATAGTAGGTTTGACATCAGTGACAAAACAATGATTGAAGCATATTTGTCATACTTGTATGTTCTCAATAATCTCCCTCTTTCAACAATCTCCTTCTTTGATTAGCTTCTTCAATCTATTCTAAACAATCTCTCTCTTTGGCATTGATGGTAAACCAAACTGATCAATCGAATCAACCAAACGGTAAACACCTTGTTCAACCAAACTAACTAGGTTAAAACAATAAGACAATACCAAAAAGAAAACTTGTATTGAAATCTCTCCCTCTATTAGCAACTTCCATCTTCTGAATATGTTACAAAACTCTTTCTTATAACTCCCTCTCTCTATATCTCCCTCTTACTAGGTAGATGTCAAGATTTCTTCATATTTCTTTCATATTACTATCTATCTTATTATAATTAGCATCAGCAATTATCTCCCTCTAAGATCAATAAAACTCTCCCTCTCTTTAATAAAAATCTCTAGATATTTCCCTCTTGATCAGTCAATCTCTCCCTCTTTGACAACAATGCCAAAGACTCGTCACCTTAACATGATAGCTATAGGCTTTTTAGTTTCTTCAGTTTCTCCCTTTGTCACTTTTCTTGTGACTGATTTGAAGTTCCATTTCTTTGATTACTTTAGGCAATTCCTAAAGTAAGATACATTGCATCATTGTGTAACATATGAACATTAGCTTGTTTGATGCAGAGCACTCCTCTTGTTACTTAGATAGCCTTTGATAGGGGTATCACCCCTAGTTTACCTCTTAGATACTCATGATCATCCTTAGATAATGATTTTGTGAAGATATCTACAATTTGTTCCTTTGTATTGATATATTCCATCTTCACCTCTTTATCTTGAACTAACTCTCTCAAGTAATGGTACTTGATTGCAATGTGCTTAATCTTTTTGTACATCATAGGATTCTTTGATATATTGATAGCACTTCTATTATCACAATAAAGTGGCACTAATTCTATGATCTCTTCCTTCATTCCTTTGAGTAATTTTTTGATCCATACAATGTTCATACAATCTACAGCAACAACAACATATTTAGCTTCAACAGTAGATTGTGAAGTGCAATTTTGTTTCTTGCTAGTCCATGTAACTAGCCTCTTGCCTAAGAAAAATGCTCGTCCACTGGTGTTCTTTCTGTCATCAATGTTTCCAACCCAATAAACATCAATGTAGGCTCTTAATTCAAATTTCTCATTTTTCTTATAGTATAGAACAAACTCTTATGCTCCTTTCAAATATCTCATTATTCTGTTTACAACCATCAAGTGATTTTCCCTGGGATTAGCAGAGAATCTTGCAACTATCCCTATAGATAATGAAATATCAAGTCTACTATGCACTATACATTACAATTTGCAAATCATAGACCTATACAATGTTTGATTCACCTCAGTTGAATCATCATTCTTTGACAACTTGTGTCCTATCCCAATAGGTGTACTTACTAGTTTGGAATCCTCCAATCCAAAAGTTTTCAATATTTCCTTAAAATACTTTGACTGAGTGGTGTATATACCATATTTCATCTGATATACTTTCAAACTCACATTGAATTTGATCTCTCCAAACATAGATGTTTCAAATTCTTGCTTCATCTAATTTGCAAAATCCTTACATAAAGCATCTTGACCTCCAAATATGATATCATCAACAAAAAATTTAGATAACAAAATACCTTTTCCTTTCTCTGTCTTCATGTACAAATTGTTGTTATCATCAGTTCTTTCAAATCCAATCTTTACAAGATAATTATGAAATCTCTCATACCATGCTCTTGGTGCTTTTTTCAAACCATATAGAGCCTTGTGTAGTCTACATACCATGTTCTTATTGTTAACATCAAAAAAACCTTCTAGCTATTCTATATAAATTTCTTCCTCTAATATACCATTCAAAAATGCAGATTAACATCCATCTGATAAACTTTGAAACCTTTGTATGTAGAATAAGCAAGTAAAGTTCTTACTCCTTCCAACCTAGCAACAAGGGTGAATGTCTCTCCATAGCCAATTCCTTCTTCTTGTGCAAATCCCTTGCAAAATAATCTTGTTTTGTTCCTTGTGACTTTACCATTTTCATCTAGCTTGTTTCTGAATACCCATTTGGTGCCAATCACATTTTTGTCTTCTAGTCTAGAAAGTAGGCTCCATGTTTTATTTTTTTCTATTTGTTCAATCTCTTCTTCCATGGCTTTACATCAGTCTATATCTTATAATGCATCTCTCACTAATTTGGGTTCCTTCATAATCAACAAACATGTATCATTTCTCAATATGTTTCTTGGCATTGGTCTAACATCTTTATCTCCAATGATTTGAGCAGCAAGATGATGTCTCTTTACATATTTAGACAATCTTGGTTCAACTCTTATTTCTTCATTTTGTCTTTCAGCTTCTAAATCAATATGTGGATCTATGTCAGGTAGTTCAACATCTCTTTCATGTACACTAATCTCAGAATCAGAATGTGCATCCACTTCATCTTGTAACTCGACATCTATATGTAGCTCTGTTCCTAAATGCTACTCAACATTCATAGGTTGTGACTTGGCAGTTACTAAAACTTGTTGTTGGTTTATAGCTTGATTTGAAACATCTTCATCAACAAGCATACCTTCATAAAAGTATACAAATGATTTGTATTCTTCTGGTTCTTTCATAGGTTCAGCCTCATATACCTCTGTGTATTCATCAAAGTTCCCATTTGCACTTTCCACAATTTTGTTAGTGTTAGTATTTAAAAACTTATAAGCTTTACTTTTTGTGGAGTATCCTAGGAATATACCTTCATCACTTTTTGCATCAATTTTACCATTCCTAAAGTCTTTAAGAATGTAACATTTACTTCCAAATACCTTAAAATATTTTACATTGGGTGAGTATCCATACCACAATTCAAAAGGTGTTGAATGAGTACCTTTCTTGACTTGTACATGATTCAAGGTATAGACAATTGTACATAAAGCTTCTCTCCAGTATTTTAAAGCAACATTCTTCTCCATCATGAGTGTTCTAACACAGTCCATTATAGATATGTCCCTTCTTTTAGCGATTCCATTTTGTGGAGGGGTTCTAGGGGAAGATGTCTGTCTTTTGATTCCTCTGTCATTACAAAACATCTCAAATTCATTTGGTGTGAATTATCCTCCTTTTTCAATCTTAAACACTTCAAACTTTTACCTATTTCCTTCTCAACTCTTGATAAGTGCCACTTAAACATTTGGAAAGCATCAAATTTCTGTTTCAGAAACATAACTATCATCATTCTAGAATAATCATCAACAAGCAGCATAATGTACTTATATCCTTTGTAGCTTTGCACATAAATTGGACCACACAAATTAGTATGAACAATCTCTAGTATTGCTCTAGAGGTATAGGTTTTACTCTTAAAACTTGATTTTGTCATTTTGCCTAACTGACATTGTTTGCACATTACATTATCAGGCTTCTTCAACTTAGGCAAACGTCTAAATTTTCTCATGTTGCTAATATTGACCAGGTTATCAAAATTGACATGACATAACCTTTTGTGCCATAGCCACACATCAACAAAGTCTACAACAAGATAAGTAGCATCTTCTATATCAAGATATAATAGATTACTTCTAGTTTGATCACCCTTTCCAATCAATTTCCCATTAGTGTCATATATCTTAGGAATCTTGTTTTTAAACTCAACCTTACATCCCAAATTATTCAGTTGTGACACACTCAAGAGATTATAGTTAAGACCTTCAACATAGTAAGCATTGTCACATAAAATCTTATCTATGAGTTTGATAGAACCTTTTCCTTTAATCAAACATGGTGCATCATTACCAAATCTTACACTATTTCCATCATAATAATTTAGGGTAATGAACTTACTTTTGTCTCCAGTCATGTGATGTGAACATCCACTATCAATGATCCATCTATCATTCTTGTTTGCGCAAGTCACAAGTGCAATTGTCTCATCTTCATCAAATTTATCCTTCATTGCAACATACACCACTTCATCATCATGTTCATCATAATCATCTTTATTTCCTCTTCAAAAATGTAGCATGACTTTTTGCCTTTGTTTCTATAATCCTTGTTGTCTTCATCTCTTTTGCTCTTACGTTTGTCACCACCTCTATAATTCTTCTTCTTTGGACATCTAGCAGCAATATGACCAACTTCATTGCAATTGAAACAAATAACAAGTAATTTAAATTTGAACTTGCCTTTACCTTTGTGGAATCTTCTTGCCAGTAGTGCTTCAAGATGTTCTACATCCTCCTCATCTATATCACTGTTATTGGACACATACTTCTTCTTTTTCTTCTCTTTAGGTTCTTTTAATGATGCCTTAGCTTTGAAAGAAAATTCAACACTTTTAGGTTTATAATTATCAAAGTTAGATAGCTCAAAAGCAGCGAGTCTACCTACCAAACCTTCAAGTGATAATCATTCCCTAGTATACATCTTAGTTTTTGAATTGTAGAAACTCTAGTAGCATATACAAGTAGTAGTGTTCTCAAGACTTTACTTAACACACTGTCATCATCTAATTTACTAGTAGCTCCTCTTATTACATTAACAACTTCTTTTATCCTTGCAACATATTGAGCAATATTTTCATCTTCTTCTATTCTCATATCATAAAACTTACCTCTGAGACTTTCAACTTTGGCTCTTAGAACATTTGCATCTCTGCCATAGATAGTGGTTAGGGCATCCCACATTTTCTTTTCACTATCAAGACCTTTGATATGATCAAATTCAGTAGAGCTTAGGGCAGAGGCAATCTCCAACATTGCCTAGTTGTGCTCTTTCTTCTTTCTCGTATCCTTAGTAGTTGGGGCACCAACATGATTAACATTGTCAGTGGTAATGGTAGATTGTGCATGATCTCCAAGTCCTCCAAGATGTAACTCCATCAAACTTTTCCATGTAGGAAAATTATCTCTATTGAGCTTGGGTACTTCTCTTTTTGACATCTTGATCTTTGTGATTCTAGTACCTTCAAACTAGTCCTCTTAAGTAGATTGCTCTTATACCAATTTTTGGAATACTTTAGAATAATTGGGGGGTGAATCAGTTATCCAAGATCCAGATGTATAAATAAAAATTTTTACAACTTGGTGAAGCCATAAAACATTATTCATCATGCATGCATCCATAAGATTATGAAATCACCTAAAACTTGTAAGTTACTGTCAAATCAACTTGCAGAAATGTAAACATGAAACATAACAGATTCATCAACACACTTGACACAACAATTTATGTGAAAACCCAATTTTGGAAAAACCACCAATAACATGCTACTCTTTTTCACTCTTATGAAGTGATGCCCTCTAAAAGGCCAACCCTATTAAAGGTTACAATACACATTGTTAAATGTGACCCTGTTAAAGAATTTCAATCACCCTGTTAGGAGTGAGCCTTGTTAGAGGACTTTAGACCATTCACTTGGAATGTCACCTGGTTAAAGGATTTACAAATGACTGTTAGGTCAACCTTAATCCAAAGGATTTACCCTAGGCCGATTAGAGAGTAATAGTAAGGCTTGATCCGATACAACTTACAACTTCATTTGTAGATTACATATCACTGTTTAGTCCTCAATTTTGCTTGGCCTTCATAATTTGTAGCTCTAGTAGTATGTTCACCCTTCAAGTATTCATCTCCTTAAGCCTTCTTTCTTAACATGCCATTGCAGACTCTTCTCTTAGGTCACTTGATGAAGCAAAACCCTTGACTCCTTGTCTTCCTTAGGTTCTCGCACATGACAACCTTGCTTCATGACCATCCATTCCCATAAATAGGAAATTAATATCTTTTGCCGCTCATTCTCCGTCATCCAATTTAAGGTTTGGATGGATTAGGTAGGATACAATGAATCTACCCCACATTCCATATCTCTTCTAGAAACTTCTCCTAGAATCCTCTTTGAATTCACCTAAAAATGATTTACCTTGAATTCTATGCCACTAGCTCATCAACCTTATCTTCCACCTGGTTCACAAAATCCAAGAAAATAAACTTGTTAGCTCAAATCCATCGAATTCATGATCTTTTAAATAATGCAACAGATTGACATTATCTAGCTTTTGCTGCTCGGCACATACTATGTTGCTTGGCATCTACTGTGAAATTACTCGACATGAACTAAAGTTTAATGGTGCTCGGCATCAACTAAACTTTACTCGGCATCCATTAATCTGCTTGGCATACATAAGAATAAGCATTTACTCAGCTCCAACTAATTTTCCACTCGACTTGCAATGACTTTGCTTGGCACCCACTATCCATTCAGTCAAGCTTGGCAGACAAACTCTGTGGAACTTTTTCTTCTAAACTTTCTTAGTGTAACCAGCCTTTACAACCTTAAGTAGATCATCAATACATTATGTTACCATTGTCTTAAATGATTCTTGTACTCCTTTAGATAATCGTAACTCAACCTTTCCTCTAGGTGATATTGTTACAACTTTTGATCAAATCCTCTTCTTCAATCAAATAAGTGATAGTACTTGAATCTTATAAGCAATTTTCTCACCATCAAATAGCAGGTTTGACATCAGTGACAAAACAATGATTGAAACATATTTGTCATACATGTATGTTCTTAACAATCTCCCTATTTCAACAATCTCCTTCTTTGATTAGCTTCTTCAATCTATTCTCAACAAATAAAACCATTTTGAAGTTTAGTGGTACTTACCTCTCCTTTGTAGTCAGTGGAAAGCCAAGATGCTAAGTTAAAATTAGAAAAAAGGCTACCTTGCCAGAATGTTATTAGTGCCAACTGATGACAATTACATCATAGCCTTTCCATTGTTTAGTTGTTAAAGATCAAGTATTCACATTCCATATCTTGAGTGGAAATGATGGTTCTAGGTTTAGGAAATGTTTTATTGCCTTGTTGATAATCAGATCAAGAATTATTTTTGTGCACATCTTGTCTTAATAAACATTCATTGTATGCTAGGGTTTTGTGATCCACCCCACCAATTCCTCTAAAACTTGTAGTATTTCATTTTATGAAAATATGATCCTGCCTCAAAAGAGAGATAGGGGTTTACAATATTTTGTGAAATCTTTAGTTTATTATCTTGTTTATACTTCCTTTATTTCCAAATTTTGATTGAAATCCATCCCTTATTTTTATTGATAAAAGATTCCCTTGCTTGGGTGTTAGCAGAAACACATTTTAGAGTGCTTATAGGATCAATCGTTAAAAAACCTTCTAGAGCTAACGGCCAATGCATTCTCTGTTTGGACTACATATATTATTTTTAGGAAATGATCTACTACTCTTGCATCCAAACTAGGCATCCTACACATTGTAGTGTTTAAAACACATTATGTATTCGTCAATGTCTAGACAATGATCCTGAACACTAAAAAACACCTTTCCTAGCAAATCATTGCCTTGTTCATCATTCAATTCTGTCACTATGTCAAGCATTGGCTCAAATATCAATTTGTAGACCTCAAAAATTAGGCAAGACCTCTAATTGATAATCACAACCCACAAAAACTCAAATGTAGGCCACAATAATGAAATCACGAGCCTCTATAATGTAACTACAGGGCTTGGATTTAAAACATTAGGCCTATGGAATTATTCACAGGCCCCTGTAAAGTATCATAGGTCTTGTAAAACTGAATGCAACCTCTAGAATCTCTGTGAAGTTGGCAGATAAGGATGATCTATAGAAGAGTTTTGGCAATGATTAACATGGAGCAGATATACATTAGAGTGTTATCGCTGAGTTGTTTGGGCTATAGTTCGAAAGCCAAACTAATCTCTTCAAAGGATCTATAGTTAATTCAATTTTTTTTATTCATTTTTTTTAATATTTAATATTATATTTAATTAATTTTCATTTTATTTTGAAGAAAGAGGTGTGTTTTACTTGATAAAATGTTTTCTACTTATCTAAAATCATTGACATTTGTTTTATGCAAACAAAATAATTTATCATGTTAAATTAAACTTTGATAAATAATCATATAGTCAATTAAAAAAGATCTATAGTATTCTTTATTCGATTTTTAGAGAAAGCCTTAAAGAAATGTGGCACCCTAGGCATGCAATGCATTGTTCAACCAAAATATTAAAAAGTTAGTCATTTCTCAACATTAAAAGGCAACCTCACATGAACTCATTATTTCTTCCTTCAGTTAAACTAACTCTACTTTGTAGAAATGTATGTTCTGAAAAAGAAAAAGAAACCTTTCAAATCCTGAAAAGGTAGAAATAGTAGGTGTTGCTATTAGTATTGTACATGTATTATTAGTTTTTGGACACCAAAAGATCTCATAATATTGTAAAACTTGAATTGGTGTTTAAATACTCTTTTATGATTTTTTACTTACTTAAAAATTGCAAATAATATTAAATTATTTTAATCATTCTTAATTAGTTTTTTAAAATATAAATTTATATTTTTAAAAGAATAGTAGATACAATATTGAATTAAAATTTGAAACAATAGTTTAATATTAATGAAGGATTTTAGCAATACAAATTCACAAAACCCGAAGAACACCTGCATGTAAGAACCTATTACAGAGAATAAGAAACAAAGAGAAGGCAAGGGTTTGGCTTTAAACATATGGAAGACTATATTATCATACTGAAAGAATGAATAAAAATTATAATTGATCAATCCTTATAGAAAGAGATCGTAAAACCTAAAAGGGAAACCCTAAGAGGTAAATGACAATTAATAATTAATATTTAATTATTAAATAGAAATGCATGTGCATAAAGTGAAATATTAAGAAGGGAGTAAAGGTAATTTAATAAATTAAATTAAATTAACCCTTTACTCTAACAATTATTTTTTTCCTCGGTAATAAGTTTTTGATCTATTAAATGTTATAAAAGGAAAGTACATTAAGCTACCTTAGAAAATTCTTCGAGTATCAACTTTTTAAAAAAGATTACAAAGATTTCTAGATCCTAGCACATCATCTAAAATGAAGATGTGTCCTTACATCAATATGTTGATTTCATGAATGAGACAAAGTTGGAAAGCAAAGTCTCTTTGCGTACAATCAACCCATCAAATTTGCAGTAACTCATGCACCCTTGTCATCCTCTTTTCTATATTTCTTGTTTTCATGTCTCGGGCTACTAGGTGTAACCAAAATTTTGGCATTGTTCTTGCATTTGAATCATCTCCTTTGGTTTACCCTACCACAATGCCATCAACTTGATCAACAAAGTAAAAAACTATAGTTCAACTCCTTTGATAAGCCTATTGACTTCAATTATGTAAAATCTCCCTGCCAAAACACAAGAATACTAAAATTACTCCCCTAGGGAGAGCCAAACATCATACAAAATTCATACCTACAACTCTAACATCCCCCAAAAATGTAACCTTTATTTTGATTTTACCACATGAAAAACACAGAAGAGAACTATAATTCACAATTCCCAAGAAAAGAACGTGTAGACAACTCTTTCTTCACATCTCACCTTTTAGGGCTCAAGGTACAAACCCACAATTTCATTTACCCATGAGAGCATCCACCTTCCATTCCATCCATGATTCATCTTCCATTAGCATGTGTAGGTCTTGTGCCCGGATTTGTAAACTAAACACCAATGTAGCTTCATCTTCTAGGTGCTAATGCACCCTTAACTTCATTACTTTGACATCTACATCTAGGACAGATTTCACAACCAATAGTTTAAAGAGGTACCAACCCACTCGAGATCTTTCTTGAATCTTGCATTCTTTATCCCTCAATGAACCATCAAATGAAAGGAGAAAACTATGTCCCTTTAATTTTATCAATCCCCAAATCTTGATCTCCCAACCACAAACCCCACTTTGGGATGGAGAAATGTAGAAATTCTACCATGCCAAGTCTAGAATTGGCCGATACTAATTTCATCATAATATACCTAATTATATGTTTCTTCTCACCTAAATAAAGGCCCCATGTCATTATCATTGAGAAGATGTTAGTCTTAGTTCAGTGCATATTATTCACCTTGAAGACCATTTCCCCCAGAAATAGCTCTACCACTTTTGTGAGAAATTTATGCCTAAACTCAAACATACCATCTGTATGTTGTTTCTTTGCCTTCCTATGAAAAGGGTGTTGTTGGTTCACACACATAAAGGTGAAAGAAGACCCCACTTTGCACTGCAAGTCCGGACATACCACTTCCTTGTGAAGAGAACTTCCTAAAGGGTTATAATTATTTGTTCAAAAAGAAATTGTACTTATTGATGGAATGATGTTTATTCCTTAACTCATTAAATATGTCACACAACACAAAAATTACATCCTCCCCCATTAATCACCTCCTTTACACTCATTTAAATGCTTGAATTTATTTTCTCAAGTGCGTGTGAATTTACACCTTGAAAATTTCAACTCTAATTTGATGTCACACATTACTTAGTTAGTTCCATGGGTTTATTTCCCCATCCACATTTGGAAATAAGTCTTTAAAGTCCTCCACAACCACTTCATCTAAATTCATCATTACAACCCAGTTGGACATTTGGTCAACTTCCTTGTTCCCCATCCTTTTGATGTGTGAAATTTTGAAATCCTCCAAAGTTGTAAGTTCCAGTCTTATATTTGAGAAGTAATTTTGAAGGTGCCAAGCTTACAATGAACCCTTTATTATTGCAATTATGATTATGAGGGAATCCCCTTCCACGCGGAGTTTGGTCACACCTAGCTTACTTAGATGCTCTAATTGTTAGTAAAGTAGCTTCGGCTTCAATAATATTATTAGTTCCATCCTAGACCTATAATTTCTTACATCGTAGAGCAATTAGGTCTCCATTAGCATCTTTATTTATAAAACCTCCACTTTATGGACATCAATTACCTTTCAGGGCACCATTAAAGTTACATTTTCACAATCCATTATGCGATTTTTCTTAGACCATAAGCTCCCTAGGAGCAAAAATGATATCAACCTTCCCAGGCCCATTTACAAGTGGTTTATATTAATTTTGACTTCAACACAATTTATAATTTAAGTGTGCATTCTTGTATAATCCTCTTTAAATAAAAAGCAAAGAGAAATTTTGGTAAGTATTAAATTAAAATTTGAAAAAATAAAATAGTTTAATATTAATATTGACTTCCACACATTTCATAATTTGAGCACATGGTGAAATTTATGCTATACCAAGTTCTTAATTATATTTACTTTATAGCTAATGATTTCTTATTAGTATTTGCCAATACACATATACTATTGCAATCAATTTTGATAACTAGTTATTAACAGAACTTTTTTCAACCAAATAAAACTTTTTTTAGCTTTTAAAAGTTTTGAATTTTTTTTCCTGAAGTAGCATGTGCAAATTTTAAATAATAAGAATAAATTTATTTATCTTCAGTTTACTAGATAATAGATTTGAGGTCTTATACACAAATTTCACAGGAAAAAGCCATTTTTTAGATAATTTGTTCGAATCCACTACCTCACACTTAAGAAAAATAGAGAAATATTGTTTATCATTAATTGAATTGATATTATCAATCAATTATCAATCAATAAAGCATAAAGCTTTATAGTTGAAATTTTAAATTTTTAATATTTTTAATATTAAAATGATATTTTTGTGAAAATAGACCAACATATACTTTAAAATTATGAAAATTAATTCTCTACATACTACTTTTTATAATTTAAACTAAATAATTTTAAAATATATTAATATTAGTAAAAAAATGATTTTTAATTTATCACTTATACTTTAGTTAATAATAAATAATTATTTTAATTTTAAAATTTTGATTAATCAATCTAATATATTAAGATTATATTCAATTGAATATTATAACAATAATTATATTGATTATTTTAATTATAAATATATTAATTGTTATAACTTATTCGATAAATACTAACCACTACATGACACTTGTTACAATTAGCAATTATTTTAAAATTTCAAATTTGTTTACAGAGTTGAAAAAACTATTTTGGGAGGAACTTCGCACCTACACAATCTTATTATTAAATTAAACCATGTCGTTAAATTAAACATTTTTATATCTTTATATTGATTAAATTAAAAATATCAAACATCTTAACAAATTTCAACAAACTAAACTTAACTCATATTATTTATTGGGTTTTAAATGAATCATGTTAAAAATGTTTTATTTTATTTAGATAATTCTTAATTTTCTTTATGTATAGATGTACAATTTTTAACAAAAATTAATTATGAAATTGATTTTCTATAATATGATTGGCTAACACAAATCACCCCACAAGGGCAAATTTTTTAGAAATATATATTTTTAGACAAGAGGACTATAGGCACCCACCAATCTTCAACCAATCATTAAGTTATTGAAGTTCATCCAATTAAAATTATTTTTTTAATAATATTAGATTTTAATATTTTATCAAGTAAGAAGCTAAAAAAATGACATTTCAAATTCATGAAGTATTTTTGATGGACCTATTTTCCCTCAATGATAAGATGTGAATATCACTAATAAATAAATTTAAAGTTTTTTTTCGGATTAAGAATCAAAATAATGAATTACTAACCAATAGAATGAACTATCATTATTATTTTATTTTTCCTATTTAATTTGTACAAACTATAATTCTTATAGCAAAATATTTTTTATAAAATAGTTATTGTATGAAGATATTTGATTTCTTTGTTATATTTATATTGTTATATAAGTGAGAAATTATTATTTATTTATTCTCTCAGTAATAAATGTGTATTTATTGATAGAGTAAAGGTTGTTGCAAAAAGGAGTCCTCAAATTTGAAATCTTCATGAGGATTTGTGGTAGATTTTTACAATAATTTATAAACTAGACTTACAAAACTACAACAAATGATGTGCAAATATTTTATTGCAACATGATTGCAAGTTTAGGACTACCCATGGAGCCAATCCACTACCATACATTACCAAAATGGTGTCGAATGTCCAGTATGACAAAAAAAAAAAGGAATTCAACTACTACTCTATAAAACCTCATACTTCCATTCATTCAAGTGTTATCCTAGTTTTACTACCTTGGATTTTCCACCTTCAAAATGTTTTAAGCAGAAAGCAGTTCCCACCAATATCCACCCAAATATTTATGAGAACTGTGTAGCCAATTACTACCAAAAACAAGTAACTTCGATCACACTAGAAACTTATTACCTCAAATCAAGATCTCAATTGCATGTTCAAAATGTCAGAAAAGAGAAGAAGCAGAAACCATAAAGGGGCTTATGAGCAAGCATCCTTCATGGGTAGCAGCATCAATGATGAAATCAAAATTCATGATTCTAGATTTGCCCTTATTATAGAGGCAATCTAGCAATCACCAAAAAGAACACATTTCCACTATTGCAAACAAAACATTGTAACAATTTAGAATGCTAGCTACTAACAAAAATCACAACCACCAACTCACAATCACACCCCCAAGTTGCTTCATCGCAAGGTCCTAGGAATAAAGCCCTCGATCCTTTCTTGTTGCATAACATTCACCCTAGCTAGTAGCCAATTGTTATTTCCTTGCTTTGTAGCCTCTCATGCTCTATGTCTCTTCACGAGCTAGGCTTCATCTTCCTCAAACCATCCAACCCTAGATTTCATTTGCTAAATGTCCTCATTGATTATGTGTTGCATTGCCAGTAGCTTTGGGGAAAACCATCCTTTATTGCCCTCCCTAAATTGTTTGTGTATCTATCTCTCCATAGGATACACACAAATGGGGTGAGTTTCATGCCCAAGATTTTGTCTATGTATGTAGCCTTTTTTCCCAAATGTACCCCCAACCGAGAACTGAAATTGCAAGGATTTCTTCCAATCCACCCATGTATCTCTCCATAATCAACCAGTGCATTGAAATCTCATAAGTTCCTTCAATTCCCCTACCTACAAGGCCCATGCTAAGATCGTGGAATATATGTACATATTAGTGCAGTAGCGGTTATCCACCAAAAACAATATTTTGCCCAAAAGCAATTCTACCACATATGTGAGTTTGGGATGGCTAAAACTAAATATTTTATCCATTCTAGTCTTTCTATTACATCCATAAAATGATTTTATTTTTGTTTATCACAATGTAGAGTAAAAGATAACTCTGTTCTATTCACCCAATAATCTCTTTCTACAAAGGCATTGGAATTTCTTAAGCTTGCAAGCTCGAGAAGAAGTACTCAAGGGTGGAAAATGATGTCTTCATAAATGCTTGTTACATCCACATTAAGTTGGTTAAGAGTGACATGCTTTACACCAACCCTCAATGCATGTTTATTTAATGAGGTTGTAGATATGTCCTAATGAAGGAGGAAAGCACGAAGTTTGGTGGAATTTAATCATTCCATCATACATTATTGAAGTTGTCCATTACTAATTCAGACATGTTGAGATTCAACACCGAATTTGACATTCAATCTACTTCAACATTCCTTTCCATTTTAATGTATATGATTCTGAAATCTTTTAGGGTGGATAATTCATGTCTAATGTTAAGAATATAGTTTTGTAGATGTCATGCATCCATGTTACCTTTTATGATGGTATTGATGATAATAAGTGAATTCCCTTCCATGTGTAACTTAACAACCCCTAATTTATTTGAAGCTTTAATTGCCAACAATGTGGCTTCAACTTATGCAACATTAGTAGTGTCATCCTAAAGTCTTTTTCCACCTAGTACAATCAAGTCACCATTTTATCTCTAATAAATAAGCCTAACCTTGAAGGTCCCATATTCCGCTTTGAGGCCCTGTCAAAGTTGTATTTCTACCATCTATACTATGGTTTTTCCCATTGTACCTAAGTTGACAGAGAAGATGGGTTGAGCTTAACCCTACCAAAACCATTCACTATTCTAAAATTAATGTCAATCCAAGTCTTTTGTATTAAGTTATTAGTCTAGGTAAAAGGTTTGGAAGGAAGAAAAAACCTCAAAGCTACAACACCAATAGTTTCTTGAATGACATTGTGAATTCTAAGATGTATTGTATCTAAAGATTTTTCCTTTTTTTTTTAAGATTCTTCTATTACATTCCATCTAGATTTTCCAAATGTGGAAGGATGCTCTCAAAGTAAAAATTCTAGAAAAGGTAGATTCAGTTTGAGGTTATGACCATTTTAGAAATAGATTTTTGAGTTTATTATGTCAAGGGCCCTGCCAGTTCAATTTCCTTTAAAGCATTGTCCATCATTCTTATGTAAATTTTCATGAGACTAATAGATAATCAATTATTTCCACTTCAACATCACATAACACACATTTTAATGAGCCTTGGAAAACTAAGTTCCTTCTCCTATCTTCAGTTAAAATTTGACCTCTATTTGCTAGCCAGTCAAATGATCCTACTTTTGGTAGACATTCTTTGCCCTAGAAAAGCTCCACTAGCCATTGATTCACAACCAAATAATTTTCTAAAAGGGTGTCATTGAATAGGAATCATTTTTTGATGTACATTAGATAATATTATCCACCTTATTGCTCCAAGTGATGGGTCTTGATTCAAACAATCTTTTAGTTAATTTTGGTAAATGTTTGCAATGCCAAAGTTTTCTAAATCTTTCCATCCTTTAAGTTTCCCTAGGAAGTCCTCTCTAATCTTTATGTAATCTTGTAACTTATCACCCCAATTTACTTTACACCAGTGTTTCAGTTGAGCCCAATCTATAGTGTATGGTATGTTTTCATAGCCTCCCTAAGAATTCTCCCAAAATAAGGCATATGCATCATCACCCACTTGCCAAGATAGGTGGTTTGTGATGACCTAATGACAAGAGACTAGGAAGTTTTTGATTGTTGAACCTTTGGGGGGTTTCTAATAATTAGAATATGGTTATTCTTATTAGAATCTAAATATTTGATTTTAGAATCCTTACCTAAAGGGATGGTTATGTATACATGTTCCACACCAATTTTGCTCCTAGACCCTTGTTTAGAGTATGTCAATTCCTGAATCATGAACCTCCAACCTCTTTATTTGAGAAAACTTTATCCCATGTAAGTGGAGGGAGTTTATCTTAATCTTGAGCACCATTGCCCAAAAAATCCATCATCTTTTGTTTAATTTGTTTAATGATTTTTTTAGGGATTTAAAAATACATCATTGAGTACACTGAGATGGCCAAGATGATCATTCTCGACATAAGGATTCTACTCACAAAAAATAACCATCTACTTTTCCAACTTCCCATTCTATCAAAAAAATTATTTACCATATTTTTCCACATAGAAGATTTACTTGCACCCCCAAAGAGCGATACACCAAGATTTTTTCTTGGTAAAGACCCCTATTAATGCCTAAGATTTTGTAGATTTACCTTTGCTTATTCCTTGAAGTGTGGAAGAAGAAAATAACTTGTTTGTGCAAGTTGATTTTTTTACCTGAAACCTTGCTATATGCCTCTAAGGTTTTGTGCATTATGTGTCCTTCTTTGAGGGATAATGCTCCAAATAGTAGTGCGCCATTAGCAAATTGCAAATGATAAGTAATAAATTATTATTAAATAATTTAAATCATTATTAATAAATAGATTATGTAATTTTTATTTTGGTATAAATATATTTATTATTTTATAAATTGATATAAACCTATAACATTGTTTTTTATCATTGAATTTTAAATACTTGATTTTAAATTTAAAAATTAATATTTATATGTAAATGTATATTTAAAATGTGTTATTTTATATAAATTTATACCAAAATAAATTTACTTAAAAGTTATTTCAATTCTTATTTTTTAAAACTTACATTATTTATAAGTAATAATTCTTAAATAAATAATTGGACTAAGGTCCTGGGCAAGACAGGAGGTTTTCTTTCCCCGTTCTTTCCTACCGGTGCCTGTTAGAATGAGGGAACTATTTGTATTTCTATTTTATTAATAAAATTAATCAAGGCTTGGGCCGTTTACTGAGCAAAAATAATTATTATTATTATTATTAAATAATTTATTTAACTATTTTAATTTATTAATTCCTTTTAGACTATATAGCTCTCTAATAATATGTTTTATATGTTATAGCTTCATCTCGAATAGCATGTTGAAGTGCTCTCTTAAAGATAAAGAAACTATTTAGGTAGTTGGTAGCATGACCATATTTAGCATGAAAGAACACCTCTCTCTCTCTCTCTCTCTCTCTCTCTCTCTCTCTCTCTCATATATATATATATATATATATATATATATAGTAATTTAGTTTAGTTTTAAAATTTTAAATTATTTTCTTTAAACATCCCTTCCACCATTTTGGCAGGAACGCTATTACTATGTAACCTTGTTTTTATATTCATTGAATTTCTTAAACATATCACATATTTTTAACTAACAATCAAAACATTGAAAATCTATTATATATCTATAACCATGCCTAGTATCCAACCATAATGCTACCTTCTTTCATTTTAATAATATCATTTAAAACAAATCCACATACCTATTAAAGGACTAGATCATAATTTATTATTCAAATGACAAAAACAAAATTTAATAGAACCATAACATAGCTCACTCCCACCATTTTTTTGCTCCTCCTTCCATGATTCATATAGTACAAAGATACCTTTACCGAGTCTCCACTTTGCTCTTTTTAGTTTTTGTCCTCTTCTTTTCACTAGAATTGTCTCCCTCTTTTGGCCCTAAATTTACCTCCATTTTCTTAGTGTGCACTTCATTATTCTCCTCCATTTTGTCTCCAACTATTCTATTTCCTCTTCTTTATTTTGCATATATAATTGTGTTTGAAAAAATGTTCAATGCTCCCCCCAAGATTCACAACAAGGGCTTAACCACCTCCTATTACTACAAGTTGAGTGGTTGTATAAGTCATGAGTATATTAGTCTTTTGGTGTAAGAACAACCCAACTCTAACAAGTGGTATTAAAGCTTGGTTAGAGGTTGAAATTACCTTGGGTAACATTGAGGGGAAGATTATTGGAAAAAATATCCAATGCTCCCCTTGAGATTGGTGACAAGGGATTAACAATTTCCCATGTACTATAAGTTGAGTGGTTGTATTGGGCACTGACATATCGGTCTTTTGGTGCAATGATAACCCCACTCCAACAAGTAGCAATTCTCCCCATCCCTCCCAAACATGAACTTGGTTTGTTTCTCCTTTGGTTTGTATGATCTCAATAGAAAAATGGTTGATAATCTTTTGAAGCATCTTCAACAACTCACTAAAGGCCCTCCCTTGTTGTGATCCTCATCTTGGCTTGGCTCTACCTAGGAGAGGAATCACACCTTCACCTCACTCTAGTTTATCACATAAGCACATTGCCCTTAATTCCTCCTCATGACTCTCCAACTATAAATCCCATGTAAATTAAATGGACTAAATTTCCAAATTAGTTCGCGAGCGAAGATCAGTTTTAAGATATTATTCCCCCCAACAATTTTGTGATACAACTCCATAACCATTCATCATTAAACCTAAACACACCACCACATCCCCCCTTCTATGATTTCAACTCTGGAAGCTAACAATTTATTTGGTGAGTTAAGCCAAAGTGTTGCCTCCATAATCACTCACTTCACTCAATTCACTAGATTCATTTTCCTTGAGATTTTTGCAAATGAAAACGAAATAGCCCTCTCTACATCTAGACAGTTCCAGATTTTTATGGTAACTCTGCTACTTGCATCAACCAAGTGACCTAAGTATGATTCAATCATGATAGTTTTGACACCCTTAATCAAATTTCCAACATATCATTCATAATGCTTTATCTTATATTTCTAAATAAGGTGTTTGCCTTCTTTTGTTACTAAATTGAGGTCCATGTAGTAACCTTCAATTTTATCCATATTTAACAATCCACCATACATACTATTAATGTCCCCTTAGAATATCCAAGTTTCTAACCTAAAGCTATATGAAATCTTCTAATAATTCCTCTTCACTCTATTATGATAGGGTCACCCCCAATTTTGAAAGCATGTTTGCCACTCTGTTTGCCCCCCAAAATACACATGATTCTTTGAATTCCTCCCAAGTTTAAGAAATTCATTTATTATATGAATATGATTGTTCAAATGCAAAGCTCCCACTTCCCCTTTGATTGTTCCATTGACTATAATCTACGAGTCCCCTTCAAGATGTAGTTCTTCACCTCTAGTTTCATTTCCATGACTTGGGTTTTCTTTAAAGAGACTACCAAAGTTGATTTTTGTCTATCCATTAATATTGAGGCTTCAAAAAAATCCATCTTTGACATGTCATAATAAAATTGAACCTTCACAAGCCCATTAAAAAAATTTCTAACTGTTAAATTTTAATAGATTTATCACTCTTGTAACTTGTAATAGCACTGGTAGATTTTATGTATGTTTCAAGTTAGCTTCTAAAAGTGAATGTATATGGTTTTAAGAGGCATGTCTCTATAGAGACATGCCTCTTTAACTCTCATTAGTTATCAATAACATTTGTTTATTGTCATGATAAAGAGTAAGTCATTGACTTATACATACATACATACACATGTGTGTGTGTGTGTGTATGCATGCACACACACACACACACACACACACACACACACACACACACACACACGTACATGTATACATTAAATGAATTAAGTATATATCTCATATATATACAAAGTATTTAATATATTTGCATATATATTAACTATCTTCACTACATTTTATCTGACTAAAACTATACTAACATTAACACTCCCTCTTAGTTATGGAGGATAAACATATAGGAAAATATTACACCACTACAAATATTTAGGAATGACACACCAAGGAAATCTTGGATTAGAAAAATTCCATTATATAACATCGTATGAGTATTGGCTTATCATAATATCAAGACACGATATTCACCAAATACTATGTTGATATCATATTAGGTAACATAAGTATTGGCCTATAAGAATATCAACACATGATATTCACCAATGACTCTGGGTAATGGCCTATCAAAACATCAATAATTGATATCCACCAAGTACTTAATATGTTAATGTCCTATCAGAATATCAAGGCAAGATATTCACCAGATACCTATCATATATATACAAATAACTTATAGACCATCAATTTAATGACATCTAACACTTAGTTGTTGATTTACAAGATGAAACATTTCATAATCTAATTCAACATTTACATAAAATGTATATCATGATTTAAGTTGTTTTAAGATCATCACCTTCCAATAACTTCTACAAATAAAAGTGATAATCATTTGGAAGTTGCCACTTCCTCATGATGTACATAGGGGAAGGTTCATAGACACATGACATCAAAAGTTCACATGAAGTCACCACAAATATTTTCATGTGGTGTTGTAATAGCATCCACCATGAAACATATTAGAGAATAAGGTTTTCACCTCAAACTAATCTCTCATAGACAAGAATGTAATACAAATGATTGCACTCAGAAATTATTCTTGACGAATAAACACTATTCTTTTGACCTCCTTGTCAAGGTTACTAATAAAGTGTCATACCTCCCTCTGAGTTTGATATCAAATTTTACAACCTCTTAGTACAAGGTTCTCTTTGATGAAGTGTTAAACTCCCTCTGATTTTTTTATCATCTTTCTAACCTCCTGATAGCAAGTCACTGTTGAAAACAATTGATCAAATTGTATATTGTCTTTGATGTTACACAAAATTTCATATCTTTACCATTTAGTTTCTTCCAAGCTCACTCACATGATGAATATAGTTTATAGTGTCTTCTGAACGTTCTAGAACAAACCAAGTTAGAAGACAGTGTTTACCGAGTTCACTCGAGCACCAAAGAGAAGTTCGCAGAAGTTCAGTATTAACCAGGCTCACTCGGTTAACAAAGGAAAGTTGACATGGAACCAGTGTTAACCAAGCTCACTCGGTTACCAAAGGAAGTTTATGAAGTTAGAGTCTTAACCGAGTTCACTTGGTTAACACAGGAAAATCATTTCAGAGTTAGTGTCTACCGAGTTAGGTTAGCTAATGAAGGATTTTCTTAAGTTAGCTCATATTTAGTTTAATGAATTTATTTGTTAAGTCTAGCCAACTAAAGGCTTGAATATTGAATATTTGTAAGTGTATTCATGCCAAATTAATAAGGGAAAAGATATAAGTATAAGGTCAAGTTGTGGGATTGAATGAGAAGTATGAGATAAACCAAGGAAGCGAATTGGAAGGATAGCAGAGTATCCTGAGTTGGTCGA
This sequence comes from Cupressus sempervirens, assembly GCA_028749045.1. Taxonomy (NCBI): domain Eukaryota; kingdom Viridiplantae; phylum Streptophyta; class Pinopsida; order Cupressales; family Cupressaceae; genus Cupressus; species Cupressus sempervirens. Next base: position 509,004,455 of record CM053788.1, on the reverse strand, counting down.
GCTGCAAAGTTTTATCTAATCAAGGAGGATCAAGTATTCAAGCCAAAACAAAGATTTGAACTCAAAAATATAGTTGCATCAACAATTAGGTCATATCATTGTCACTCTCTAATAATTGTAGTAGTGTATCAAATCTCTTAATAGAGTTAGCTTAATAGCTATTTAAAGAGAACAAATTTCCACAATCCATTCTATTGTACTGATATGTTTCTAGATTCGATTGTGTTAAGATTTTTACCATCAACGTTTTGAATCACACTACGTGATCCATCATCAGGATGAAGAGCAAGAGATGCAAAAAAAAAAAAAAAAAAACAATATGTTGCAGATAATGGATGACCCAAAAAGATAAAGGGAATAGGCAAGAAGGAAAGCACACACCCCGAGGTTGAAGAATGAAAATAAAATAAATAAAATAAGAAACATTAAAAAGGGGTAGACAGAAGGACAAGGGGCCAAAAAGGGGGAACACTCCCAAGGACAGACTAGAAAATAAATAAAGGTGTCAAAAGAAGAAATTATTGAAGAAATTAATAGCTATTTGCCAAATCCTCTAAAAAGGTGGCATTTCTATATTGAAGTGTCTAAAGACCTATAAGAAGGACACTCCTAATAGTGTGATTAAATCCTTTAACAGGGTCACACCTAATAGTGTGTTTTGTAACCTTTAACCAGGTTGGCTCCTAATGAGGCTCACTTTAGAAGAATAAAAAGCAGTAACTAGTTGCTATTTGTGGTTTTTCCCAATTTGGGTTTCCATGTAAAATCTTGGTGTCACTTGTGTTCATGTTTTTTCTTTTATGTGTATGCAACTAAGTTAATTAAGGTTAATCACACTTAATATCTTAAGATTTGTGTGTTCAATATTTACCAAGTTATAGTTGATATTTCAGTACTTGCCAAGTGATAGTAAATTATTAGTGTTAACCGAGTGCCTCTGTGTTAATCGAGTTTCAATAAGAGTTATATTTTGATTTGTACTAACATCTAAGAGATCTAGAATTTTTTTTGTGGCAACTAATTCTCCCCTCCCCTCTTAGTTACTCCTCTTATATTTCCAATAATTGGTATCAGAGGCTTTGGTGCTTGTAGAGAAGATTTCAAGGACCTAAGCTAAAGATCAAGATGTCTTACAGAAGGGAGATCCCTAAGTTGAATAGAGATAACTTCAAGGCATGGCAAGAACTCATAAGATTATATTTGGAAACCATTGGAGACTTAGGCCTAAAGTGCCTATATGCCAAGTACATGACACCTACTGGAACTTTGACTATTGAACAAATCATAGAAAAGAAGAATCATTACATTATGATGATTGATATTGCTTCAACTCTCAACTATGTTGAATTTGATGAAGTCAAAGACTGTGATACTACTCATGAGTTGTGGATCAAGCTAAAGGAAATATATGGAGGAGATGATAATGTAAGGAGAGCAAAGGCAAAAAATTTCAGAGGACAATTTGATCAAATAAGGATGAGAGAAGATGAGAACATTGAAAAATACAGTGAAAGAATAAAATCCAGTGTGTGTGCAATCAGAGCTTTAGGAAGAAAGATTGAAGATGAGATAGTGGTAAGAAATTTTCTCAAAACACTTCTTCCTATATATGCAATTAGAGTGTTAGTAATTCAAGAGATGAAATGCAATCCCAAGAATGGTATAACATTGGATGCAGTAGTGGGAAGATTGACAGTATTTGAGCTAGATAACTATGATAATTATGTTCCTAACACTAGCAACCTTGAATTTGAATTTCAAGCCAAGATAATAGTCAAGAAGAAAGCTGTAAAATCCAAAAAGAAATCTAACAGTAAGGATGAAGATGATTATGATGAAGATCTTGAAGTCATTGAAGCATTACTTGCAAGAAGATTTCCCAAGTGCAAAGGAAAGTACAAAGGAAAAATCCCTTTGATTTGCTTTTCTTGTGAAGAGGTTGGTCACATTGCTACAAGGTGTCCAAACAAAAAGGGAAAAGAAGAAAAGAAGAAAGACAAGTACAAGGTTAAGAAGGACTTCAAAAGCTACAAGGACTACAAGGACAAAGGTAAGAAATCTTGTTACATTGCTAAAGATTCTGAAAGCAGTGAAGAAGAAGATGAAATGGTCTACATTGTTGTTAAGGATGAATAAAATGATGAGAATGATAAGATGACACTTATCTCACATATTAGTAAGAATGATACATGAATTAATGATAGTGGTTGTTCTCACCATATGACTAATGAAAAATCTAAATTTGAGAACTTGGCACACTATGATGGTGGAAGTGTTAGATTTGGAAATGATAAACCATGTTATGTGAAAGGTAAAGGTTGTATTGCACTAGATCTCAGATGTGATAATGCTTATTGGGTTGAAGGACTAAAGCATAATCTACTTAGCGTGGTTCAATTGAATAACATTTGATTCAAGGTAGAATTCATGAATGGAAAGGCTAATCTCTTGGATGGAAAAGGTTATTTGGTTGGGACTGGCAAGCAAACAAAAGGTAACCTATTCTACCTAGATCTTAATGAAAGTTCATGTTTCATTGCTCAAGTAGAAGAAAGCTTGTTATGGCATAAGAGGTTATGTCATGTGAATTTTGATAACCTGATAAACATAAGTAAGAACAAAAGGGTTAGAGGCATTCCAAGCCTAAAGAAACCTGACATGGGCATGTGCAAGAATTGTCAAATTGGCAAGATGGGCAAGACAAGTTTTAAAAGAAAAAACTATCATTCTAAAGAAGTGCTAGAGCTGGTCCATACAAACCTTTGTAGACCTATTGGCATTGAAAGCTACATAGGAGATAAGTACTTTATTGTATTTATTGATGATTATTCTAGAATAATGATTGTTATGTATTTGAAGGACAAATCATAAGCTTTTTAAAAGTTCAAATGGTATTTAGCAAGAGTGGAGAATGAAATAGGAAAGAGGTTGAAATGTTTGAGATTAGATAGAGGGGGAGAATTCATTTCTAATTAATTCAATCAATTCTACAATGAGATAGAAATCAAAAGGCAAGTGTTTGCACTTGGCACACCTCAGCAAAATGGCATTGCTAAAAGAAGGAATAGATCAATCATGGATTGTGGAAGGACCCTTATGATAGAAAATAATTTTGCTATCAAATACTAGAAGGAAGAAATCAACCCTGCAATGCATACCTTGAACTGAGTTCAGTTGATGAAGGATTCAAATCAAACACCTTTTGAGTTATGTGTTGCCCCACTTTCTACCATAGTCCAATTTTGCAAAGTGGAGGATTTAACTCGTATTGTGTATGGATCGGTTGAGTCAGTTGTTTCTTCCTTCCTCAAAGTGTTAAGTTTCTCCATCAGGTTTCGCTCTTTTGTCTTTTCCCGCATTATATAGGCAGGTGGGTATTCCTTATTATCATGAGTCATACGGGTAGTCTAGATCCTTACTCAATGGAGATTCTTGAATAATTCTACATCAGATGAATTTAATTGCAATTCATTTTGATTCGAGTGTAAAGAAAGTTGAATCAGCAAAAAATAAAGTTTCTTCTTCTCCATAGCGGGTTTTCACACCCCGAAGGTGAAACTTCGCAGGGATCCATAAATGCCATTTGTAGGCTGAAACAAGGAAAGCTAAGCCATATTATGGATGAAACATTCAAATATTATCATGTTTTCATAGTGGGAATCACTCAAAATTCACCAGGATAATCAGAATAAGCATCGGCAAAAAACTCAGAAACAACTTCTCCTTTGGCGGGTTTTGAACCAAGAAGTAAGTTTTTCAAAAAGGCCTAAATAGAAGGGTAAAGTTACTAGTGGGCCCCATTTTTTGCTTGCGAAGCCTTCTTTATGTTTTTCGAAGGCTTATGGTAAAGTGCTTAAGGTAGAAAAAGGTAGAGCGAAAAAATGGAAATCGCCTTCTCCATTGCGAGTTTTCTACCCTCGAGACCAATATTTCGCATCTAATGAAAAATTGCTACTACAAGCATGGTAAGTGTTTGAATAGATCACATGATGTGTTTGGGACAAAAATGGAAGCAAATTAGTGAAATTTGTAAGGATTATTTTAGCAGAATCTAGCCAAGCAGATTTTTCTTCAGGAGGTACTCCGTTCTTGATTTTTCAAAACTGGGTGAAAATGGAAAGGTAAGTCAGTAATAAAGGAGAGTTACCGTTGGGCCAATGGAAACAGTGAAATGACAAGGAGAAACCTGTTAGAACCCTTACATTTACTAACCCAATTAATTTATCCTTAAAGTCACTCGTGTGGCGCAAATTATGGAATTTAACAGGCAGATCAAGGGTTTTTATATAAAGAAGAACATAACAGAATTTCAAATCATTGCTTTACTATTATACTATTATATTGAATAGTACTTCCAAAAAACTTCAAATTTTAGGGTTCATTTTCTTACATTATCATAATTGTTGAATTCCTATCATTCTATATCAGGAAAGATGGCATCAAGATTCTCCAGTTTTGATGGGCTGGGTGGAATCAAGTCAACATGGCAGAGTATCTCTGATACTTCACTACGTTTCTTTGATATGCAAGATTTTCAGAGAAGGCTGAGAACTAAGCCGACTCACCCTATAACAGAGAAGCTTCAAGGAAGTGGACTGGTAGAAGTAGCTAGGTTTCTTGTCGTAATACAAGCTCTAGAGCTAATTGTGGAATGTATCAATCATTACAACTCGAACACCAAGTAGATCCTATTGCCTGATCAAACGGTATTGATTTCAATTGATAGGCAAGCGGTGGTGAATTGTTTGTAGATTTTGAAACAAGAGGAGTTCTCTGAGCTAACAATTAGAGGAGCCATGTCCAAATTCTTCCTGAAAGATGGTGTGGTGGAAGGAGATCATGAATTCTTGGTTCCAAAAGCCCAGAGGGGCAAAGAGTACAGTCCCTAAAACCCTGTTTGGCACGGATCTTAAGCCCAAAATTGTGGATATTTTGGTCCTCTTGCATTGAATAAAAGGTGAGGTAGAAGCATTTAATTTTATAGAAAAATACTTCTTTATGGTGCAAATTATCTGCTCAGACACATAGTATGTTGACTGGGCATATGAAGTTAGTGAACATCTTTCTATGGCTCTCAATGCAGCCAAGTTTTACAATTCATTTTATATGTCATCTTTCTTGATATATATGTTGGCTTCCCTACAATTGTGTCCGAGACCCCCCAAAATAGAGAATTTTCCTGAAAATGTAAAAAGTTATGAGTTTTATCCATGCTTGCAGTTACAGAATAGCTATGCGGAGTATATCCAGGTTAATGATGCATTTACTATGAGAATCTGCAGGGAACTCCAAGGATGTTCAGAGTGGAGGTTCAACCCATAAGCAATGGCGGTCATCAACCAGTTTGGCTATTATTTTATTCAATTCTCATCTTTCTCTTATTTGCATCTTGTAGTGTTTGACGAATTTCCTTTGAAGCTACCTAGATATCTGGATGATATGATCGTGTTCATCATTGTCATCAAGCAAGAAATTCAAGTAAATGTGCTAAGCACCAGTTTGAGAAAGAAGGGGTATGAATTCCCCATACAAGTTGGAGCTTATAGTTGTGAATCCAGATTTGATGCAAAGAACACACTCAAAGCATTCGAGAACAAATATAGACTGGAGGAGTATGAAGTGGTAAGGCCCATGTTTGATCCAAATGGGTATGCTAGAGATGTGTTCCAAATTAGAAGCATCATCAAACATGTAACTACTGTGGAAGATTACTGGGCTAATTACAGAGATGAGCTAGAGAGTCGGGATCATGCCTTTGCTAGACTTACAATAGATCAAATCAAGACCTATGACATCAACTTGGATGTAGAAGGGCTAGAAGATGATGGTCAAAATATGTATAGTAATACATATTTGACCAAATTGAGCTCTAAGCCATGTGTAAATATAGAAGAAGATATTGATGTTATGATGGCCCATATCATCAAGAGAACTGGGAAATGGGTTGAGTGGACAGTAAAAAAGAGCCGGAGCAAGAGCAAGCCTACTCAAGCTTCTCCAGCTACTACTACTCCCACTTCCTCTCAAAGCACTACACCTAGTGCTACAACTTCAGCTACTCAAGGGCTAGCTCAATCTACAGGAGGAGGTGATCAACCCCCAGAGAAAAATATTTCAATAGCTCCAACTTGCCGAGGAGGTTCTCTACCAGTGATTGGAGCTCAAGCTGGTACTGAAGAAAAAGGGATAGAAGAGCCAAAAGATGGAACCACCACTCCAGCTTCACCTCATCACACTACCCCAATTCCATCTCCACATGTTACCCCAGTTTCATCTCCTCATCATAGCCCTACTCCATCTGTAGGTGCTTCTCTTTTGAAGCCAACTAGTTCTCCTATCTAGATAGTAGAAATTGGAGATGATAAGAGCAGCAGCAACGAGTCCACTGAATTCAAGGAAGCTGCAAAGAGAACTCGAGAAGAAGAGAATGTCTCAGGTTCATCTCGACTTCTCTCTCAAGATCCAAAGAACCCCTTCTCTGCAACAACAGTAGCAATGACTCTAGTAAAGAAGAAAATGTTTAGCATAGAGTCACTTGGAATGGCTTCTAAGGTGATTGGTATAGAGTCCTAGCTTGAAGACACCTTAGAAAGAAAAAGAAAGAGGAAAGGTGAAAGTGTTCCTACAAAGGATGTTGTGTCTCAAGCGATATGCTCTGGGTCGGCCATGGTAAAAGCTAAGAAACAGAAAACTTTGTCCATACTTGGGCAAGATCTAGATACCTAACATTTGACTATGGAGATTGCAAAACCAAATAAAGCAGGGAGGATTGAGGATATGACTCCTGAAGACCTCACTCTGCATTCAATTGATCTTGGAGAGGCCAGGCATGATACAAAAGTTGGCTTATGGAGATTAGGCAATGAGATAGTAGAAGGTCAATTAGAAAGCCTCAAACTATCATAGATTAAGATGAAAGCTGAGATAGAGGAACTCAAAAGATTCATTAGGTAGCTAGTTGTTCCATTGGCAACCATTACTGGTGTGCCTGCTACTGAAAATCCTATAGTAGAAGAGGTGCAAGAGTTCATCTCACAGCTTCAAAAAGATAGACATTTTGGTCAAACTGGGAAAGAGTGGATTGATAAACTCAATGCAGATGGAGTTGCTCTGATTGATCAAATTAGGAATGTTATCCTTCGATTGGAGATTGAGAAAGATAATATCTCATCTAATCAATGCACTTTGATCGTAGAGAAGGCACGATGTGATGAGTGTATTTCTCTCCTGAAAATGATTATCCAGATGAAGGCAAAGGAGGCAGTTGAAGTAAAGATTTTGAAGAAAGGAACTGAACCCCTGTTTGAATGGCTCCAAGGTATGCAATTCAAGCTAGAGATGATTTAGGAAGTTGAAAAATGACTCAAAGAAACATAAGATAAAGTGAACAGAACTCAAGATAGGGCATTTGAATTGATGAAGGGATTACACACTAATCCACAAACTAGTGGTCAAGGGAGAGACCTTATTGGAGTAGAGATAATGAAGAACAAATTCTCTATGTATTTAAGTAACCTGTCAAGAATGGCTTCAAGCGTTCAAAATATAGTGATAGATTTATAGACACTAGGTGGATGCATACACATAGCTGCTGAAGAATTGACAGGACATCTAAATTCTGTGAAAGAATTGACTCGAGAACACTCCAAATGGCTCTTAAGATTCACTAATGTACACGTGCCTAGTCATGAGGAATTAGTTCCCATTATAGTTGCCGCCAAGGCATATAAGGTGAAAATTGAAAAGGGGTAGAAGTCTAAATGATTCGATGATACCTCCTTTTCACCTTCTTTTGTGACTTCTACCAATTTTGTAAATTTTGTAATATGACAAACTAGCATCTTGCCATTTGTCATCCTCAGAAGATGAAGCGATTAAAATTCCTATTGTAATGGTCATCTCTCAACACTATATGTATGAAGTTGAATTATTAATGAAAGGTCGGCAAATTTTTGGTGTGAAGTACTTTTTGTTGTAAAGTCAATTAAATGGTATTTTATGTCAATCATTTTCTGTTCCAGTAGGTATTGTGTTCAGTCTATGTTTCTTTTCCGTTTTATAGAGAATTAAGGAGGAACAGAGCTTCTTTCCCCTATTTCCAAGATCATGAATGAATGTGATAAGTATTGTTATGATTCATTCGGCTAAAGATTTTGTTAAGATTCTTGGTTTATCAGTTATAGTTTAGATTTGAATTTCAACTTATTCTAGTCTTATGCAAATAGATTTACGGATTCATAAGATGTGTGGATACATGAATCTGTTTCAATATTGAGAAGTCTTTCTTGCTTGAATAAAGTTCTAGTTAGGCTTAATTTGATTTGCCTCTTCTGATCTCAGGTTAAGAGCATACCCCACATTAGTTTTAGGAATAAAACATAATTCCTTGAACATCATTCACATAGGGTGCTGTACCTACCAATTTAGAGAGAAGCCAATAATCAGAGAATGGCTTTTCAACTATTGTAAATAGATATTGTTCATCATTTAGGCATTAAGAGTCATATCTTCACAAGAAACAAGAAAGGACTAATATGTTTACCAACATTATGGTATGGCTACAAACCTACTGTGTTACTTCAAAGTATTTGATAGTAAATGTTATATTCTGAAGGAGTCTAGAAAAGGAAAATTTAACGTGAAAAGTGATGAAGGAATATTTTTGGGATATTCCAACAAGAGCAAAGCTTATAAATGTTTGAATCTATCTACTCATAAGGATATAGAAAGTGCACATGTGAAGATTGATGAGTTGTAGAAAAGAGCAAAGAACAAAGCAGTAAGGAAGCTAAAGGCTACATAAACTTTGTTTACTATGAGCCTAAGACTATTCCTAACATTCAAGCAAGTGGGAATCAATAGCCTTCACCACTTGAGTCCCCAAAATATCAAGTTCAACCCGAGTTGTAACAAGTGCAACCCGAGTCATTAGAAGGACCCGAGTCATCAACAAGTGAATTGAGTCATAGTCTGATGGACCCGAGTCATAGAAAATGGGACCCAAGCATCAAATAGAAGATCATGGTGAACCTAATGACTTCAAAAAGAAGGAACCCAGACTTGCTAGATATGTTAGAAGGCATCATGCACTTGAGAAAATCATTGGAGATCAATCAGTTGGTACAATGCCAAGGAACAAGTTAAAAGGTACATGCTTTCTTACTAAATTTGAACCTAGATCTATAAAAGATGCAGTAGAGAATGAAAGTTAGATTGAAGATATGAATGAAGAAATTGATCAGATTGAAAGGAATAAGACTTGGACTCTTGTTCCTAGATCCAAGGATAAGAATATAATTAGCACAAAATGGGTATTCAAAAATAAATCAAATGAGAATGGAGAAGTTTCAAGAAATAAGGCAAGGCTAGTTTGCAAGGGTTATGTTCAAGAGGAAGGTATTGACTATGGAGAAACTTTTTCTCCTATTGCTAAACTTGAAGGTGTTAGAACACTCCTTGCACATGCATCAAATAAATGATTCAAAGTGTATTTGATGGTTGTAAAATCAACATTCCTGAATGTAATCTTAGAAGAGGAAGTCTACATTGAGCAACCAAAAGGTTTCATTGATCCTAGAAAAAGGGACACGGTTTGCAGACTACACAAAGCTTTGTATGGTCTCAAATAAGCCCCCAAAGCATGGTATGAGAGCTTACACAAGTATCTTGTAAAGATTGGTTTTCAAAGAACTAATGATAACAACAACCTATACATCAAAGAAGGACTAGACAAGAAGATTGTGTTGGTAGAAATATTTGTGGATGATACATTGTTTAATGGAAATGATGATTTATGCAAAGCTTTTTTTGAGGAAATGAGCAAGGAATTTGAGATGTTAATGTTTGGAGAGATCAAATTCTTTGTTGGCCTACAGATCAATAGAATAAGGATGGTATCTATATTACTCAATCAAAATACATCAAGGCGATACTAAAGAAGTTTGGAATGGAGGGTTCTAGACCAGTTGGAACACCTATGTCTACTAGAAATAAGCTTTCCAAAGATGATGATTCAAAAGAAGTAGATCATACTACATACAGATCAATAATTGGAAAACTTCAGTATGTGGTGCATACAAGACCTGATATAGCATTAACAGTTGGAATGACAACAAGATTCTCTACTAATCCAAAAGAAAATCATATTATGGAAATCAAAAGAATCATGAGGTATCTAAAGGGTACTAAAGATTATGGTGTGTAGTACAAGAAAGGAGACAAGTTTGAATTGAAAGCATTCGTTGATGTTGATTGGGCATAAAGCATTGATGATAGGAAGAGCACTAGAGGTGGAGCATTCTTTCTTGGAAAGAGGCTAGCATCTTAGACAAGCAAGAAGCAAAATGATATATCTTAGTCAACAAAAAAAGCAAAATATGTTGCTACACCAATCAATTATTCAAATATTGTTTGGTTCAAACAATTGTTGACAGGTATGAAGGAAGAGATTAAAGATCTAGTCGTTGTTTTTTGTGATAACACCAGTGCAATTAACATTTCCAAGAATCTTGTGATGCATACCAAAACCAAGCACATTAAAATTAAGTATCATTTCTTAAAAGAATTGGTGCAAGATAAGGAAGTAAGATTGAAATATGTGAATACAAAAGAACAGATTGCAGACATATTCACCAAGCCATTACCTAAGGGTGCATTTTTGTATCTAAGAGCCAAGCTAGGGGTGATTCCCTTATTAGAAGCTCACTAATTAGATTTTAGTGATGCATCAACCAAGCATGTTGAAGATCAGTCAAGTTGATGCAGTATTGTAAAGGGCAGATTACATATGAATCAATACATTAGGTACATAGAAGTTCATTGAATGTTATCTTTGGCATAGGATGTCAAAGAGAGAGAATTATATCATACATCAGAGAAATTTATGTCTGATAAAGGAAGAGTTTACTATTATATATCATAGATTTTTTTTATATATGTCCAAGATGTTAAAGAGGGAGAATGAACTTAAGTTGATATCAAAGAGGGAGAGTTTGATATTTCAGTCACTGTACTATGGTTAGTAAAAAAATCATTCCAGAGAGAGAGATTGATGTCAAAGGGAGTTCACACTGATAGAGGGAGTTCTCATGGATTAGAATAAGAATGAAACTAGGGATATTATCCTTACTTTTATTTTACTCTAAAATCTCATTGTATTATGAGATGTTGTGTTGTCATCAATACCAAAGAAGGAGATTGTTGAAAATAATTGATCAATATATATTGTCATTAATGTTACACAAAATATCATATCTTTTCTAGTCAGTGTTTGTTGAGATCACTCGAGCGATGAAGGAAGTTTCTAGTGTCTGCCAAGCATTCTAGAGTAAACCAAGTTCAGAAGACAGTGTCCATTGAGTTCACTCAGGCACCAAAAAGGAAGTTCGTAGAAGTTTAGTGTTAACCAAGCTCACTTGGTTAACAAAGGAAAGTTGGCATGGAACCAGTGTTAACCAAGCTCACTCAGTTACGAAAGGAAGTTTACAAAGTTACAATGTTAATTGAGTTCACTTGATTAACACAAGAAAATTTCAGAGTTAGTGTCTACTGAGCTGAGTCGGCTAACGAAGGATTTTCTTAAATCAACATATTTAGTTTAATGAATTTATTTGTTAAGTCTAGTTGACTTAAGGGTTGAATATTGAATATTTGTAAGTGTATTCAAGCTAACTTAACAAGGGAAAAGATATAAGTATAAGGTCAAGTTGTGGGATTGAATGAGGAGAAGCATGGGATTGAAAACATAAACCAAGGAAGCCAATTGGAAGGATAACAGAGTATCCTGAGTTGACCTAGCTGCAAAGTTTTATCTGATCAAGGAGGATAAAGTATTCAAGCTAGAATAGATATTTGAAATCAGCAATATAGTTGCATCAGCAATAAAGTCATATCATTGTTACTCTCTAATAATTGTAGCATTGTATCAAATCTTTTAATAGAGTTAGCTTAACAGCTATTTGCCAAATCCTCTAACAAGGTGGCATTTCTATATTGAAGTGTCTAAAGACCTCTAACAAGGCCACTCCTAATAGGTTGATTCAATCCTTTAACATGGTCACACCTAACAATTTATTTTGTAACCTTGAACAAGGTTGGTTCCTAATAGGGCTCACTTCAGAAGAGTGAAAACAATAACTAGTTACAATTGGTGGTTTTTCCCAAATTGGGTTTCCACATTAAATCTTGGTGTCACTTCTATTCATGCTATTTGTTTTATGTGTATGCAACTAAGTTAATTGAGGTTAATCACACTTAATATCTTAAGATTTGCATGTTCAGTATTTATCGAGTTATAGTTGATATTTCAGTACTTGTCGAGTGAAAGTAAATTGTTAGTGTTAACCAAGTGCCTCTATGTTAACTGAGTTTTAGTAGAAGTTATATTTTGATTTGTACTCACATCTAAGGGATTTGGAAATTATTTTTGTGGTAACTGATTCACCCCTCCCCTCTTAGTTACCCCTCTTATATGTCCAATAGTCATGTCACGCTTCCCTAGTTCAATATGTATCCTAATAGCATAAGGCATTCCAACTTACATACATGAAACTTTGTCCCATGAATTATAGTCCTTTAACTGTTATAGTTTATGATCATTGGAGAATCCATCTCAACATGATCTTCTCCCTTTGAATCAATCAAACCAAGATCATCAAAAGTTTAACTAAAGCATATTTTCTATCTGCTCCCTCTCTTTCCATGGTTGCATCTAATGAACTATCAGACTCCCTCTTATATATAGAAAGATACTTCATAGTCTTAATCATCAAATATCTTTTATGCAAGAGCCTCACTTTATCTAGCATGATCCTCAGATGAGTAATGAGTTCTTGATCAAAACTTTGTCTGGAGTTTCTATCAAAAATTGATTTCTAAATAATATTTGGTAACATGCCTAATGTACTAACCTTCTTTTCCTATTAGAACATCCCTACACATCCTTGATGTGTCTCTTCTTTGACATCTCCCTTTTAAGGATCAATTTAAATGTGAATGAAATATTGTTAATTATTCCCCCCCCCCACAATTAAAAAAAATTCCCACTCTTATATAGTTGAATAAATTTTCATCACATCAAATGTGGCAAACTTCCTTTTGTTCTTCTTTTTCTTCATTGCAAAGAATCATCCTAGGATCAAGGGAAACAAATCATAATAAAGTAAATAACTATTATATTAAATGTTGAGATATGATAAAAAAAATATTGGCTATGATATACAAATAAAAGTAGTACTCAAAAGACAATGAAAATACTTATCTTAGTATTTAGGAGCAAATGCTCATTAATATCCTTCTTAATGCAAGCTACTCTCAAAAATTCCCTTGATTTACTTCTCACAAAAACTTAGGATTTATTTTTAAACCTTCACAAATTTTCATTTTATGACTCCATGATATGTTGTTTCTACATAATTAATCAAACATATCTTTCAATGCATTGTTCCACATCACACTTTATCATTAAAGGTTATTGATCCTTTGTTGATTGTCATTTTCTTTAAATAAATGTAACTTTGCATGAGACATATCTTGTTTTATAGCAAAAACTTTGATTGGTTGAGGTCGCATGCTCCACATATTGAAACATATTTTCATTTGCAAGTCCTACTAGATTACCTTGATAATGCAAAGTTGTATAATAGTTAGAGAAGCAACATGCTATTGATATTTAAATTATTCAATAAAGTAGCCAAGCACATCCTATGGTCCAATTTCCCTTTCAATGTATCCAAATGTATTAATTGTTGTTGGTCAAATATTGTTATTGTGTCAAATATTCTTATTTGTATCTACTCAAGAAGGGATGGGAGTTTTCCTTTGAAAATCTTCATATGTTGAAAGCACACAATGTCAACATTTCTTTCCACAAGTTTTATATAGCTTTCAATTTCCAACAAGATGGATCTCAAAACTTTTAGATTTTCTTCTTCCAAGTATTCATAAGGCCCACCTATGTCCCATGAGCTGCTCTTCTTGACACTGCTTCATAGTATTTTGGCATATAAGATTGCAGTTTGTTGACATACCTTTGTTGGAAATAATTCTCCAACTGTATATTGTCATTGATGTTTACACAAATATTAGTATTAACCAAACAATGTAGAGTTTGCAATATTAACCTTGTATATCTCAGTATTAATTGAGCAATCGGGTGATGAAGACTTTTTAATAGTAACCAAGCAGTCAGTTAATAAAAGGATTCTTGCTTGCAATAGTGACCGAGTGGTTGGGCATCAAAGGCATGTAGTATTGACCGAGTGGTCAGGCATTGAAGAAGTTATAGTGTCAACTAAGTGTGTTTTTTTATAGTGTTGACCTTGTGATAACAAAATGTAATTGTCAAATATTTTATTAATGGAGATCAACTACTTGGATGTTTATTAATGTTTTGAAAGGGTATTCAAGCCAACTTTTCCTAGATTATGATATATAAGAAAGGTCAAGTTGAGAAGACAAATAGATAAGTAGTGGAATGTGAAAAAGATGGATGTGTGAGTGAAGGAAAAAATAAAAAAGGCAAAGTAGGAAAGTGTGGAAGGAAAACTATAAAGAACATCTCATAAGGAAGGATCTAGAGGTCAAGCCAGGATAAAGATCTAAATCTACAAGATAGTTACTTCATAAATCAGGTCAAATTGTTGTTGCTTTCTTGCCATTGTAGTAGTAAAGAAATCTTTTAATAGAGTTGACTTAACAATCATTTTGTAAATCCTTTAACAAGGTGACATTTCAAGATTGAAGTGTTTGAAGATCTCTAACTAGGCCACTCCTAAGAGGGTGATCCAAATCCTCTAACAAAGTCATACTTAATAGTATGTTTTCTAACCTTTAACATGGTTGGCTCCTAAACAGGGCTCACTTCAGAAGAGTGAAAATTATTGTGACTAGTTGCAAGGTGGTTTTCCCCAAATTGGGTTTCTAAGTTAAATATTGGTGTTATTTGTGTTCATGTTATTTTCTTATGCTCCACATTTCTAAAACTAAGTTACTAAAGGGATAAAAGAGTTTAATAGTCTTATGATTGTTTTGTTAACCGAGTGACAATGATAGTCTAGTGTTAATCGAGCTATCCAATATTACACGATAAGTGGAAGTTTGTATTGACATCTAAAGGACAATGATTTGTTTTTGTGGTAACTGATTCACCCCTCTCAGTTACTCCTCTTACATTTCCAACAACCTTCAAACTCTTGTTATTCAATCTCTACTTAATGGTACCAAGTTAAATCTTCACATCTTAGAGAGTAAGAAGAGCAATATGTAAAGTGAGGGCATTTTTGGTTTGTAACACTAACATAAATGTATGATAAACTATTCTCATGTATTTCCACATTGATCTTTTGTGTGGTTTAGTTTTGTTCATCATGTACTCAAGGATATTGATCATTACCTTCATTTGCTTCCCATATCGATGACATCTAATAGCATTCATAAGAACTCCAATATGACAATTTAGCCTCTCAAAAACCCTACATAACATTAGAATTTATGCATTCCAATATGTGATAAGTACATATCATAGAGGAACCCCTTTAGCCTACAATTATCACTATTGAAATTTGATGTATATAATATTATATACAATGTTTCCTTAAAACAAATTTGTTGGGCGATTTGGTGAATAATGTCAAGAGTGAGGCAACCAAGAATGTCATGCATTTGACCTCCTCATTTGTGTCACCCATACGATGAAAGGGTTCTAGGTTGCTACCGGTATTTATTAGAATGTCCTCGTTTGGATCAACATAGTTAACATAATTAACCAAATGAAGATCGTCACTAGGAAATAACTCATGCATGTCTCCACCTCTCTCCTACCTTCATTGGAAAGCAAGTACAAAAGTGGCACCAATATCTTTTTGTGACACACCAGTCCCCAAGCAGGCGAGTACCTCCATGTTGAGTTCTACAGTAGATGTATCTAAGATGGTTACTAGTCGAATTGAAGGTATCCCCTTTCACTCATCATTTACAAAATCATCCTTACTGGCTCCTAATTCAATGAAGTTAGGAAGATTGTCTCATTCTGGTGGAATATTTGGAAGATTGATCTTTCTAGACAAAAAAAGTCTCCTCTTCTCAACACGAGGATCTTCTTGGATAATCAAAGAGGAACTAGCTGAAGAAAATCCTGGATGTGTAATTCCTGAGACATGCATCTATCTAGTTGATCCAATCAATGCTTGTATTTGCTTTTGAAATTAAACAAGATTCATGTTTTGCAAATTTAAGAGGCCTTCCAAATCACTAAAGGTGGTCGCGAGGTTTGACAATAGTAGAACAAGACCATGTATTGAATCATAGTCTTCAATGTAAGACTACTATTGACCATCTACAAATTGGCAAGAAACAATATTTTTCTCAATCTGATTAAAGTCATATCGGGTAGCAACTTCATGTCTTCTTCCCATTTTTGTTGCTATTGCATAGTTGTTTTGATATGAACACTTAAATTGTATTTCCATATCATCGATGTATGCCATCAATCACTATTTATTGGTGAGTCCAAAGGACTGCTTGAGAAATGATGAGCACATATCTCTAAACTCTACAAACAAATTGCTCCCTTTGGATTGAAACATGCTTTGAATCCATGTTAAATTTTAATAGCTTTATCACTATTGTAACTTGTAATAGCACTGATAGATTTTATGTGTGTTTCAAATTACCTTCCCAAAGCATATGTATATAATTTTAAGAGGCATGTCTCCATAGAGACATGTCTATCTAACTCTCAGTAGTTATCAATAGCATTTTCTAATTGTCATGATAAAGAGTAAAATATTAACTTATCTATAAAGAGTATGTATATATTTATGTGTATATATATACATACATGCATATATGTATATATATGTATGTGTATGTACGTAAATATGTAGATATACATATACATATGTATACATATACATTCATACATATATATACATATATATACTTGTACATACATACAAATACATACATACATACATATACATATACATATACATACATACATACATACATATATAATATGTTGAAGTTGATGAAAGATCAACCCCACAACTCCCAATAATCACATGCATGCAAACACTTGTCACAGAGAAAGAAAGAAGGAAAAGCTATGGAGGCTGGACTTCTTAGATCTATAGATGAGACATTCTTGATAAGCAAAAAAAGAGATTGCTATTGTCAAAAGTGAACTAATAAATTACAAAGAGATCAATCCTTATAAAAGGAGATCAAAACCCTAACAAAAATCTAACTTAGGTTGCATGATAATATTTAATAAAAGAATTAATTATTATATGCTTAAAGTTTAGCTTAAGTGAACTAGAGATAATAAATGACTTAATAATTAAATCAATATGATTTGATTAATAAGAAAATAATTTATTACTCTAACACCTCCCCTAAAGATAAAGTTAGGGAGTAGCTGAAAACCTAGAAACTACCGTTGAAAGGAAATTGGGTTTTGACAACAAGGTCTGATGAGGTACCCAAACACAACCAAATCTCTGAAAAGAGGAGAAATAGAGAACAATACATGGAAAAAACCCCACTCCAAAAAGAGATGTAAAAATGTTCCAGAAGATAAGAATAAAAGGATGATCATGAAGAACACCACAAAAACATGAAGTTGTAAATACTGCCAAACTGTTGATTTGAAGAACCTCCACACTATAAAACATGACCAGGTAGAGAAGACTAAGTCTAAAGAGATGATCAATCAAAGATGGAAGGTATCTTCATGGCCTCCAAAAATAGGAATGAAAGAATGTCTATATGGAAAATGATCCATCTCAACAAAATGCATAGGTATCTAGCCATTGCAATCGCCTAGTACATAGGATCAAATACTGAATACATAGCTCACTCCATCAAACCAAGAAAGCAATAAAACCAAAATAACCCCCTATAATGCTGAGAGGTAAGACATGAACACTGAAACTGAATGCAAAATCTCCTACATAAATAAGAATCAAGAACATTGAGAGTGCAAAAGAAGTACAAAAACCTATACTAACAAGTGTTATCAACACATCATGAGGCTAATGTCGTGGAAGGAACACTCACTTGACAAAGGAAGATGATGAATATGGCCAACATAAAACCCCCCAAGGCACTTTATAATGTAGTGTGAGTACAACAAAATACAAAGATGTGCAAGATCTCGAAGTGCAATAGAGTGACACTTTATCTCAGTGTGTTTGCAAAAATTCTACAAAAGGATGTCAACAAAGATCAAAAGAGACATAATACTAATACAATAGATAGTATAAACTATGAAAAATATCTGAAACAACAAAATTGATTCCCAAACCTAAAACAACCAAGATATCCATCAAAATGCAGAAAAGCAAAAAACTGAATGAGATGTGTTTGGAGTAGAATCTATAAAATATAATGTCTCAAAATATGTCTCCTAGAGTGCAAAATAAAACCTCTGACTTTGACTACATAAATTAGAAACCAAACATCATCAAAAATCCAAATAAATTGCACCATCACAATAGGCTTAGAACCAACTTTCTGACGATATTTGTTTGTGAAAAAGGGAGTCTGGATGAGCAAGTTACAAACAAAAAACCATAGGTAGGTCAAAAAAACACTGGAAGAACAATTTTTTGCCTCAGGATTAGTGTCAACATACATTGGGAAATGTGTTCACTAGCATCAAAATTACCTTAGGAAATTACCAATTTTGTACCAAAAGCATCTCGATTTTCATACATAAAATCACAATTTATGTGCCTAAGAGTCTCGATTTACGTGCCAAAAAATCTCAATTTGCATGCAAAAATCATTGGGTCAAAAAGCGGGCAAAAGCATGACTATCAAAAAATTCTAAATGGTGCCTAGGGAAATGTGCAAAATCAAAAAATCACTGCCTCAAGAAACGTGTCAGATTTGGAAGCAATATTATTTTGCCTCAAAGTCTAATTGTGTCCAAATTGGACAAATTATCTATGAAAATAGGGGGTTTTGGGTGCTTTGAGCTCAACAATGATGTTTGTTTGGGCTTAAAGTGACCCCCCCCCCCCCCAGGTACAGTACAAAATAACTCTGAAAAGTGAAACCCTCTAAAAGAAAAAACATAGATCTAAAAGCCAAGCCAAACCTTTCATAAACAGAATAGGGGCATGAAGATCTGGAGCTCTGATATCATGTTGGAGTTGATGAAAGATCAATCCCACAACTTCCAAGAATCACCTACATGCAAACACATGTCATGGAGAAAGAGAGAAGCAAAAGCTATGGAGACTGGAATTCCCAGATTCATAAACGAGACATTCTTGATGAGCAAAAAAAGAGATTGCTATTATCAAAAGTGAATTAATAAATTACAAAGATCAATTCTTCTAATAGGAGATCAAAACCCTAACATGAATCTAACCTAGGTTGCATGATAATATTTAATAAAATAATTAATTATTATATGTCTAAAGTTTAACTTAAGTACACTAGAAATAATAAGTATTAAATACATAGATACACATATACACACATACATATATATATTAAATAAATAAATAAATAAATATATAACCTAGGTTGCATGATTATATTTAATAAAATAATTAATTATTATATGTCTAAAGTTTAGCTTAAGTAAACTTGAGATAATAAGTATTAAATACACACATACACATATACATACATACATACATGTATTAAATAAATAAATAAATAAATAACTAAAAAAAAAAATTAAAAAAAAAAAAAAAAAAAAAAAAAAAAATATATATATATATATATATATATATATATATAATGCACATATACATACACACACACACATACATACATACATACATATATACATACACATACATATACACATTTATATATATTAAAAATATCTATACATTAAGAATGGAAAAACGATTGATTAATTATCATACATAAATAAATGCAAACCAAAAAATAAAGATTATTTTAGTTGAAGTAAATTAGATTAGGATCAATAACTTTAAGTGTGTTCATTATTTTGGATTTCTAGATCTAATTAAAACTAAAACTAACAATAACTTTATCTACATAAAATTGGACCAAGGATGAAACAATCCAAGACCATCGCTTATCACTATTTTGAATTTTTTTTTTAAAACCAACGACTCTATTATAGAAATTATTTTTAAAGAGGAATTAGATCCGAATTGAAAACAGCCGAAAATATATATTTGTTTTACTTAAAATTTAAAACCAACGACTCTATTATAGAAATTATTTTTAAAGAGGAATTAGATCCGTATTGAAAACAACCGAATTCAGAAAATCAGTTTTTCCCACGTCCAAGAACACACTTAAAATTTAAAACCAACGAATCTATTATAGAAATTATTTTTAAAGAGGAATTAGATCAAGAATTGAAAACACGCACAACATTTCTCAGCTATCCGGTTTTTAATTTTTCTTGTTCTTGAATATAGTGCCCAGAGCTGGCAGGAATGCACCCGAACTTCTCTCTATCGGATGCATTACATGCACACGTGTGCCATTATTCCATTCAAACACCAGCTCAAGTACACCAAGATGTATGTTGCGGGCACTGGGCAGTGAAAATCAAAACAGATTGAAAAACTAGATTATTAGGCGGTAAGAAAATCAGATTGCTTGAGATCGTTTTGGTAGCTGGATCGGTTGGATAGACACATCTGTTTGACCTTGTGTTTTCTCCTTTTTCGGTCTGTAAAAAAATTGTGTTCATTGTTTTGGGTTTCTGGCTCTAATTATATTTTGATTAGTGATTCTCAATCTTTTCCTCTCCCATTTCTTGTTCTTTTTCAACACTCAAAAGGGTTCCATAAGACCTGGCGGGTTCAGCCTTTGTAGGGGAAATGAGGGATGCTTGGTGGTGAAATGAATCGAGTAACTTCTTGTTGGAGGTCCAT
This sequence comes from Cupressus sempervirens, assembly GCA_028749045.1. NCBI lineage: Eukaryota > Viridiplantae > Streptophyta > Pinopsida > Cupressales > Cupressaceae > Cupressus > Cupressus sempervirens. The sequence goes on along the minus strand of CM053788.1, from coordinate 508,983,579 downwards.
ACAGAAGTATGTTCAGACCAATGCAGATGTTACGGAGGAAGTGCAGGATGGCCTTCTTTGGTTTAAGGACTCTGGGCATCACGTAGCAGGGGAATTCTCAATGGCTGTTGCTCAGGCCAATGATGTCATGGAGGATCAGTGCCAGGTGGAGTCAACAGGCCCACCCTCTGCTGGCATTTTTGTTGGTGTCTATGATGGCCATGGAGGTCCAGAGGCAGCTCGCTTTATCAATGATAATCTCTATCGCAATTTCCAGAGTATGTACAGTGTCGTCTCACCTCTTTTTAATTATTTTTGGGCAGGGTTGGTAGTGTTGCCCTGGTACCTAATTTTTGTACATGTTGATTTGGTTTTATCAAATTTATATTGTATTGAGTGTTTGTTTTGATTTGGGCGTGGTAAATATCATGATGGTCGCTTGTATATATTGGCTATTGGCTGTACAGTGATTTGCTTATATCAAATTTTATGCTGGGTTGTGGGTATTAATGTTTTTCTTAATGTGGAGGGTGCGTATTGTTTTCACTATATCAAATATATTTCGTGTATAGACCGATTGAAAGAATGAAAGATTTTACTGATTTGTGCATGATATTTTATGGGAGGTGTTTACAAATTGATTAATTTGTACCATATATTTTTTTGTGCTGGGTATGCTGGTTCTTTTCAGTATGACAAATTTTATGGCTGATGTTTCTATATTACTTTGGTGATATCGTATAATTTATGTGTTGTGTGCATGTTAATTTCAGTATGACAAATTTTATGGCAGGTGCATGGATTTTGATCCGATCATCATATTTATTTTATATTAGTGTACGTTGATTTGATTGTCACTGTGTTGCTTGGCGAATATACCTTGGAGGGTAGGCTTTGTCTTGAATGCTTTAAACTGGGCTATCTGGAATTTACCATTTAAGCTCATAGCATTTGACATATTCACTGGGTATTAGTGATTTGGGCTTATAAAATTAAGCATTGGTGGTTTACATATAATATAATTTGTGAATTTTATATTTTATGTTGGGTTTGCGTGACATTGATTTGGGTATTTCAAATTGCATCATGGGCTTGTGTGGAGCATTTGTGTATGTCAAATTTCTTGTTGGGCAATGGTTTTGGTATATCAGATTTTATGCAGGGTTTGTCTGTAGGTCTACCAAATGTGTTGGTATAAAGAAGATGATACATACTGACGTGTTTATTCTGTGTGTGGATTATACACATCTTTGTATGCATATTATATATTCTGTGCGTGGATTTATAGTATATACACTTCTTCCTATACATATGAGGCAAAATGATATGGTTTTAAACATCCTTTAGGCAAAAATAATTGGTGAATGTAGCTACTTCGTCTTTATTCACTCAGATGATTGCTGTGCGAATAAATATCCCAAATTTTGTGTGTTTGTGTTAAGATTTCATGTATTAGATTATAACTGCCAGGTATAAGGAAATGGTTCGTCTTCTACTTCTTTTGCTTCACAAACGTTGCGGGCCCATTTGGCTGCTGGAATTGAATTGGAATAGGAATGAACAAATTTCCAAAATTTTAAATCCTCAGTTTGGGTGCGCCAAATCAGGATTGGGAACAGAAATACGTATTCTCATTTTGGCCCCAAAACAAGCATTTGGCTGCTGGAATTGAATTGGAATAGGAATGAACAAATTCCCAAAATTTTAAATCCTCAGTTTAGGTGCACCAAATCAGGATTGGGAATAGGAATACGTATTCTCATTTTGGCCCCAAAACAAGCATTTGCTATTCTACCTAGATAGGTGTTATCGGAATTGCAATTCCTAGTCCAATTTTGACTTATTCATAATTCATAAGATTTTGGATCCGATGCTTTGCTATGTCATTCCATTGCTTTTGTAAGTCATTCCTTGCTGAAATTGACAACCAACATTATATGACAAATCTTTGTTCCCAGGCCACCATACGTAGCTACAAATTCTACAATCGAAAGACAATAATGGAGGGTTCATTGACACAATGCCGTGTTGATCTTTTTTCATTTCTTGTATTTGTATCCCAAGTTCCGGATGAACTTCATCAATTGCAACCTTTGGCACCATGCTTAAGTTTCTGTCGTATACATTGATTTCTTCAGCGACCGCAATAACCCATCTGCTGTTGTTAGCTGCAATGGTACTGATTTTTTTCGGCAACCTGATATCCACTCTACACCACCTCTCCTTTGCATTTTCTACTTTCCACATGAATCTGTTCTTTTTTTCAACTTAAATTAATTCACCCAGATCACTCCCACCCAAATAGTAATTATTCGCAGTCTGGTGGGAATGTCTGTGTTTTGCTTCAGGTGGGAATGGAAAAGAATTCCATCGGTTATCCATTACAGAGATCCATTCACACCGAGATCTGCATCCTTTGATTCAGCCTGCCCTCTCAACACTCTGTCAATGACGAATTTCGGGGAAATGCTTAATTTGGATCTAACAGTGGAATCAAATTTCAAATTTCAAACACGAATTCCAATTTTAGTTTTGTAGAACCAAATGCGCGTGGAATAACATATTTCAGAATATAAAATCCGGAATATCAAATGCCAGAATAGTGAATCCGGAATATAAAACCAACAACCAAATGGCCCCAGAGAGTCAAACACGCATTTGGTTCTATATGATTTTTTATTGTTGTCTGTTTCTTGGGCCCTGATTTCAGTGGTTGATGTCAAATTTCTATTTGTTTCTGGGAATATATGCTCATAGCCTGATGCAAAATTCAATTGTACAAATATGCTCTCTTTCCTGTGAACACATGAATAAATGTGTGTCCACTTATTGTCATATATGCTGTTGCGCATGCGTAGGCAGGAAGAATAAACATATGGATGTTTGAGATTATGCCCACATGCTCTCAAAAACTTGCACATGCAGAATATGCAGTTTATCTTGCCTTCAAAATGGTCGGCACAACTGCAATGATTCATGCCATTTGAAGGTCGTGTGATTTTCTTTATAAGCACACAGAGACCATTTTGATTTTCTTAAATGCATCAAACTCATGTACATGAGACAACAGTGGTATATATATGTGAATTGTGAGTTATTTGATTGTGTATGTAAATTGGCATCTAGACAGCTGTTTATGTATGTGTATGAGTAGCTGAAAAACTCACACTTGACAATAAGTTGGGGACCCAATTTTTTTGAAAAACTTGGTCACGCCAAAAATTCGGCAATAGATCAACACTTTTACCAAACATTTCAACTCCAAATTAAACTTATAACTTCTATTTCTACTTCTACTTCTACTTCTAACTGCGAATGCAACGAATCATGGATGACTTGAACTCTACTAAATGTAATTTCGCTCGCGACTCCACCCACCTAGTGCAAGCTTTTGAGGAAGACTCGAATGATTTTCTAATCAATATCTCATCTCCAATCCCATCAAATGGATGCAAACTAAAGATTCAACATCAATTGAAGCTAAGTGCATTCAATCATTGGCTTACCACACAAGGCACCCTTACCATCAGCAAGAGGCTAGTGGACCAAATTTGTTTGAATCAAACAAGTAAACATCCACAACAACTTCCATTCAACTAAACTACTTCAACATGAAAAGAAATTTACGCCAAGTGAAAGAATGAGGAAACCATGCATAAGTAATCCACTATGAAGAACCAACAATGAATTATTAATTACTTTGACAAGCATTATAGCAACAACTTCATCAAGTCTCTCCCTTAACTATCCTACTCTACTCTAACTCTAATCTTACCTACTTAAACTAATTCCATTACAAATGAGAAGGCCTTGGCCTTTTATAGTAGTTCCATTACAACAAAGGGCCAAGATCAATTCAAGATCAAGGACCGAGATTTCTTCGCATAAGCCCTAATTGGGGTTGCCAAATTTACAACTGCGATAGTTATCCTTATGAAAATTATTGTTTTCCCTTCTCTTCATTGTTTTAGCATTGCATTGATTGGTTTGCTATACCCTTCTCTTCATCATTTTAGCATTGCATTGATTGGTTTGCCACCATAATAAGAATCCCTTGCAACGCTTGCACAACACTTTGCCCCAAAAGGAAATCTTGAGATTTTGGGGAGAAATGATAGTTGGTGGGAATCCTAAACTTTAAGTATTTCCACTAAACATTCGAATTCGCCCACAATCCTTCTCCCATCTCCCAAGCATGTAAACCTTTATCACTTAAACTAAAACTCTACCCTTCCACCAGGACCTAGGCTAAGAAAAATACCTCAAAATGACATCAAAACCTTCACACAAACCTTGGACAAACATTACTTCCCAACAAGCCAAAATTGCCCCAAACTCACCCTCGGAACCGAAGAATAAAAAATGTTTCCAACCAAAACCGTCTAAGACAATGACTCCTATATGCGAAAGGAAAAGAGGGGGTCCCCATTTGCAATGGGGCGATGGTGTGAGAACCCCACAACATCTAGCACCCATCCAAAGAAATGAACATTTCAAGGATAAGACTTTTGGGGAACCAAGAACCTTTGACGGACTCCACTCTGACCTACCAAACAACTAGGAAATGGACTCAAAATGGGAGGAACCACAAATTGAGCTAAGCACCTTCATCCTCGATCGCACACGTGTGTGCAAGTGTATTCCTTCCTTGCTCGACAAGAACCTAGAAAGCGCCTCAAATCCATTGGACATAGCTATTTTGATATCCTTACTTCAAAAGCATCCTGGATAGAGCCTCGCTGCCAGTCAGGTGTCCATAGCCCTGACAAGGTTATCACTGTAGCTAACCACAAACATTGGTCTACCTTTAGTGATTATTTTTATAACACCGATAGAGATATTCACACACCTATAGCCAAACTGTTTCATTTTTTCATTTTTCATTTTCATTTAATTTCATTTTTCTTTTCTCTATTTTGATATTGCTTTTTTTTTCAACCTTTTGTTTGGCTTACAAGCAATAAAGCTCGTAGAGGGTTTGGAAAACCAGAGTGGCACTGAAGTAGGTGTATGATTTTTACTAATCCCAATTTTACCTTGAGAACTCTTGAAGAATTTAGAGCAACTAAATGTTAAGTAACATGTTGTAATTGAAAGACTTGGATGCCTAAAACCGATCGAATGAATTCAATCCAAATTTAGTACAAATCTTTTACGCAAGATAAAGTTATCAGGAATCCAATCTCCAATTCAAGGAAACTTCACAAAGAGATATCCAAGAAATATACCAAATAGATCCATTGGGAGAAATATCAACGTGTGTCGTCTAACACCCCCCGCCTTTCTCACAAGTTTGGATCCCTCTAGCTAAACTAACCAAGCAGACAACTGAACTAAAGGAGGCTAGACAACAAAAGAAAACAACTACTAAACTACTCGGGTCAAATGAGTCAAGACAATCTTACAAACAAACTCTTTAGAGCAAACTAAGCCACTCAAACAAATATCAAGACAAATGACTTGGGGCAAATTAACTTCCCAACTCGATAAGAAAACACCTAGTCTAATCAATGGAAAGGAAACCTACTCGAAACCTCTTGAGCCAAGTGGTTCAAGACAAACCTACTCTAACTATGCACAAGAATCCCAAAGGAATGATACCAACCAAACTAATATATACACTTGATCTAGCACGGTTTCTCAAAATGTTCAACAACATCAAGGCTTGGGTAGGGGTTCTTAGTTTGGCATTCTTATCCTTGTACTCCGAAAAATATTTACTACCTCATTTTCAAATTCAAGAAAATCATCATGCAAGGTCAACCGTTGAAGCAATTCATGTAGTCCATGGTTAATCCAAATGCAAGTGTTCTTTCCTAAATCTCCATAATCAAAATAAAAGCTTTTAATTTTTTCAACATTAGAAGCAAGGAAAGAAACAACTTAAAGTGTCTCAAGTGTTAATTTATGTTGAAATCCTTGTTGATCATCCACAGCTTCAAGAGGTTGTAGTTGGTGGTGGATTACCCCTCTAGTGTTAGCATCAAACTCATGGTTTGTTGAGGTAACATTTCTCTTGAGATCAAGCTCTTGGAATACTGCTTTAGGTGGCTTGTCCTTGTATTGCACAAACCACGCATCCTTGTGTGCTTTTCTAAGTGCATCCTCAAAAGTAAAACATTTCTTGATAATTTCTCCTTCAAATATCTTCCAAGGTGTTCAAATGCAATATCCAATTGTGAAATCAACTCCAATTGTTCTTTATCCTCCTCCACGATGTTGCATGCAGATTCTTGTTTAGGAACATCTTGTGATTCTCTATGTAGAATCTCATCAAGCATAGCATCCCCGAGACTAAAGGGAGATCATCCAACATCTTCATCAATTTATCATCAAATTCAATATCAAGTGGCAAGATCTTTGGAGGTTGAAGTTGACGGTGAACCATGCCACTTGCAATAACTTGATTAGTTTGAAATGCATTTGGCAATGAATCAACTTCTTTCATGATATCATTTAGCACCCTCCCAAAGAACTTGGTGGTGATGATGTCTTGAAATGCTTTGTCAAAATATTCTTCATTTTTAGATTTGCATGTGAGATCTTGGAATTCCTTGTTCATCTTGTCCACCTCATTCCCTTCCTTTTCAAGGGTACGTGGAATTTCTTTCAAGTCATCCAGAAAAAATTGACTTTGTAGTATGAGGGAAAGTTCACCAAGGACTACTTCTTCAAACTTGTGGTGATCTTCTTTCTTCTAGTTCTCCATGATGTTGGTCTTCATCTTCAATGTCTCCTCTTCCTTGGGTGAAACTAATTGTGTCCTTGATTTTCTTTTCAACACCTTTTTGTGACACAATGCATGAAATCTTTCCCTCTTGATTATCATTGTCATTATACTCATCCATGCCTCCTTGATGCAATTAGATTGAGGAAACCATGCAATTATGCAAAGCATATTAAGTAATACACCATGGAGAACCACCAATGAATTATTGATTACTTTAACAAGTATTATAGCAGCAACGTCATCAAGTCTCTCCTTTAGCAATCCTACTCTACTCTAGCTCTCTAATCTCACCTCCTAAAACTAATTCCATTACAAATGAGAAGGCCTTGGCCTTTTATAGTAGTTCCATTACAACGAAGGGCCAAGATCAATTCTAGATCAAGGGCCGATATTTCTCCGCACAAGCCCTAATTGGGGTTCCCAAATTTACAACCAATTACATGATGGCACCAATTCATGGGCCAATAAGAAAATTACAATGCTTCTTCCAACTAATAAGAAAATAGGACACTTGGCATGTTGTGATTTACTGTGCTTGAAATTGAAATTTTCCAATTGGAGGAGACAAACAAGTGCCATGTCATCATCCTTATCCTGTGCTTGGAGTCTTAGCTTGTAGAAGACATTTGCTAAAATTGCAAAAGTATCTCTCAACATTTGAAATTTTTCCTTGAATATGCCCTCATGTAGTTGGATCCTTTGTGCTTTCTTGAATTTCCTCTTGATTTCAATATGAATTTGTGGGTTGATAGCTTGAACATGAATCTTTCCTGCTCACTTGAGTCCTTGGGCTCAAGCCATCTTCTTATAGCATCTACTTGGTTTTCCACTTGAAGTCTCAAGCTCATTCTTGACATCATCTCCATCTTTCACCTTGCAAAACAAAAAAACAAAGCTTCATAAAGTTCGTGAAAGAAATCTAAAGATAAAATCATATCAATAATGAACAAAATAGATTTCTCTTATTCAAGGTTAAGCCTTTCTATCTTCTTGGAATAACCAATGTCCCTGGTCTTTCTAGAGGTGTGGAAGAAAAAGCTACTCGGAAGATTCCCATAGTGGTAATTGTTAAATTTTATATGAGGTAACTTTGATATCATACTGATCTGAATCTGCAGATCGAACAGATCCAATATAGACAGATGCATATTTTGGATTCGATTGTGTGCCATATTTTTGCATCAACGTTTTGGATCACACTCAATGATCCATCATCAGGATGTGAGGAGCTAGAGGAGGATGTGAAGATCCAATATATGCGTGAAATCCCTGGTTGAACAGGCCTAAATAATTGTTTATTGTCTTTATTGTGATCGACATCTCGTTGGGGCACTTTTGTTAAAGTCTAATTGCATAAACTTGGTTAACAGGCCTATATAATTATTTATTGTCTTTATTGTGATCGGCATCTCCTTGGGGGACTTTTGTTAAAGTCTAATTGCATAAACTTGGTTAGTTTAATTACTAACTAATGACCATCCACAAGAGATGCCTATTTTATGAGAAACAATTAATTTAGGGCCGACCTAGAGAAGGACATGCCCCTTGGTTGTTATACATATATGGGGTGTGAATGTGGATAAAGGACACACACATAAAATACAAGTTTGCGCCTTTAGCACTTACTGCTCATATGATTTATAGTAGAGATAAATATTTTATTGCAGAACTATACATCACAGCAAAATGTTTAATATATGGTTTGGTATATTTAAAGACTATCTTCAGCAAGAGTAAAGGCATTACATTAGTATTAATTTATTAGAATTTGCAAAAAACTTACATGGTATCAGAGCTCTGGTAGTCAAACCTTGGCTCTACGAATTAACAATTAGATTTAAAACATATCTAGCAAACATTCTTCTACCTTCAATGGTCAGCGCAATCAGAGCCGAAGACAGGTTTGATGGAAAGGAACACTTCGTTGCTTGGAAATTCAGAGTGATAATGACTCTTGAAGACAATGATGTAATACAGTTTGTTGATAAGGAATCCAAGCAACCTGATGCTGATCCTCATAAAACTATCTGGATTAAAGGAAATAGGAAAGCCATGAAAATCATATTAGATGGAGTTAAAAATGAAATAGTACCTATGCTAATGAAACATCAGACAACATTTAATATGATGAGTGCATTATTAAATGCATATGAGGTTAACAATTCAACTAGAACCTTTGCACTAAAAAGGCAACTAAATCATATTAAGATAAGGAAGGGAGAATCTATGAATTCATACTTCCTAAGGGTGGCTAGTTTAAGAGATGAACTTGCAAGTATAGGGACCATAATTGAAGACAAAGAGCTATCACTTATGGCTATAGATCTAATTGGACACTTAAATCTAATTGCCCTGAGAATACAAAGCAACAAGTACATTGTACAAACGCTACTAGGAAAGAGGAAAACTATGATCCTGAGAAACATGTATCGTATTCAGCACTGTCGAATGAAGTATCAAGCAAAGCATGGGTAATTGATAGTGGATCATCTCGACACATTACAAGATACAAAAAAGTACTAGACTCAATATCAAAAGAAGTTAATGACGAAGTTACCATAGGTAATAATTCCACTCATTCTGTCAAAGGAATTGTGAACTGCACCTTGAAACTTTTCTCTTCATCTCAAAAGAGTACTCTATGTAGCAGGAATCAAGAGGAATCTAATCTTTGTTACAACACTTGAAGATTATGGACATAAAGTTGCATTCATGGACGGTAAAGTAACAACCTGGTCTAAGAACTCTTCATTTAAGAAATCAAAGTTCATTGGTCAAAGAAAGGGATAGTTGTATGAATTAAATTTAGAACCTATTCAAGCCTTAATTCATGAAGCTGCTGATATAAACGAAATGTGGCATAGAAGGTTAGGACATCTAAACTTCAAAGCCTTATCGACTATGGAGAAGATGGTTACTGGTTTACCTAAGTTGAATAAAAATCATTCGAGCATATGCAAAGGATGCACTCTAGGTAAGAACACCAAAATTCCATTTCAAGATAGCACTAGAAAAACTAACAAAGTTTTAGAATTAGTTGATTTAGATTTATGTGGACCTATGTCTGTTCCTTCTCTTGGAGGGTTCTAGTACTATATACTTTTTATAGATGATTTCTCTAAGAAAACATGGATTTACTTCTTAAAATGTAAAGAATCAGAAGAATCCTTAAGAGATTTAAAGAATTCAAATCCGTAATTAAAAACCTATCAGGACACAAAATCAAAACTCTTAGGTTTGATAATGGAGGGGAATATACTTTAGATTTGTTCAAAGATTTTTGTAAAGAAGTAGGAATTAAAAGGGAGTATATTGTTCTTTATAACCCACAACAAAATGGGATAACAGAAAGGAAGAATAGAACAATTATAGAAGCGACAAGAGCTATGATATTTGATCAAAATTTAGAATATTATCTTTGGGTAGAAGCCTTATGTACTGCTGTCTATATTTAAAACAGAAGTCCTCACTCTCACCTTAGAGATAGAACTCCTGAAGAAGTCTTTTCTAAGGTTAAACCAAATATAAGTCATCTTAGGATATTTGGGTGCCCAGTATACATACATGTTCCAAAAGAAAAGAGAACTAAGTTAGAACCTCCGGGAGGAAAGGTATTTTTGTCGGGTATAGTGAAACATCTAAAGCATACAAAATTTACATACCTGGTCAAAAGAACATTGAACTTAGTAGAGACATTATCTTTGAAGAAGAGCTTGCATTCAAAAGAACCCTAAGTTTTGAAGATCCCTCTCCTATACCTAGTTCTAAGAAAACCATGAATCTGAGTTTCAGAGGGAGAACATTGAAGAAATTGAAGGTGAAATTCAAAATCTTAATCTTGAGGAAACTCAAAATCCTAAGAAAAGACCACTTTGGGCTATTAAGAGTGTAGAGGAAGCATAAGACTTCGTTGCACCATCTGAAACCTTCAGAGAAAGCAAAAGACCCAAAAGATTTTCTAGCTATGCAACAAACACGAGTGATTTATCTAAATCAAAACCAATCAATGTTTCAGATGCTATTAAACATACAACTTGGAAGGATGCTATGACGGAAGAATACCAATCCATTATTAAGAATGATGTTTGAGAAAGTGTTCGAAGGCTCGAGGGAAAATCTATTGTTTCTTCTAAGTGGATATTTAAAATCAAACATGTTGACGGTAGCATTGAAAAATATAAAGCCAGATTCGTAGCTAGAGGATTCTCTTAGAAGGAGGGAATTGATTATGAAGAAACCTTTGCTCCAGTTGCCAGATACACCTTTGTAAGAGCAGTCCTAGCTATTGCAGCATCAAAGGGATTGAAAGTACATCAGACGGATGTGAAAACAACATTTCTGAATGGAAAGATTACATAAGAGGTATATTTGGAACACCCTGAAGGATTTGAAACTCATAATCCTAAAATCTTTGTTTGCAGACTCAAGAAAGCTCTCTATGGGCTTAAACAGGCTCCTAGAGCATGGTATGAAAGAATTGATACATATCTCATTAGTTTAGGATTCTCTAAGAATGAAGTTGATCCAAATCTCTATTATAAAAGGGATAAAGATGATATGATAATTTTGATACTATATGTTGATGATTTATTAATAACAGGTGATGATCATCTTATAGATCAATGCAAGAAAGATCTAATTAAAGAATTTGATATGAAAGATTTAGGACTCCTTCATTACTTCTTAGGACTGGAAGTGTGGCAAAACTCTGACAACATCATACTTAATCAAGGGAAGAATACATTAGACATCTTGAAGAGATTTGGAATGTGGAACTTGTTGTGAGGTTTTCACACCATCGCTCCAAAATTTTTGGGGACCCCTTTTTTCGGTCAAGCCTTGGCAATTTTTCGTGGATTTTTGGAATTTTTTCAGTTGCCTTAGCAAGTTTTTCCGAGTTGTCCAAAAGTTTTTGATTTGAAAATTTTACACTTTGGACGCCTTCGGGCCAAGAGGAGTGTAGTTGGATTTCTTTCTTTACCTGGTCTTAACTTTATTTTTGGAGCATGCAAATATTATCCTTAGGCCAAACAAATTTCAAAGACAACATTTTTTTTTTCGATGGTTAGAACCATATTCGGTTGGATAAAATGGCAAATTTTGGACTTAGACGGATTTTGAAAATTTGATATAATTGTATAGGTTTGTAACATTTTCAAAATGAAATTTTTTCGATTTAATTGTTTTGGAAAATCTTGAATTTTTCGGTGATTTTTTTTTTTTTGATAATGAAATTAAAAAATCGGAAAATCGATTTTGAATGCCAGAGAAATGAATTATTTTGGTTAAAAAATTAAAATTGCAGTGCAAAATTGAAAGTGGATTAAAATTGCAAAATTTCATTAAATATTGGCTAGAAAAATTCCTTATGTGTTGGGGGAATTTTCTTGGAGAGGCATTTTCAGCCTAGGCGATTTTCTTGTTGGAGCAGATTTTCCTTGCTTGGCACCATTTTTGTTCTTCCAATTTGGGCAAATTTCTGCTGTAAGCAATTTGGGAGTAGATCTGACTATTTTCTCTTGCTTGGGTGATTTCTCAAAGCACTGATTTTTGCCAGAGGCTGCAATTTTCTGCCCTAGATTTGGGTGATTTTACTTGGTGAAGGAGATACATGATCAAAGGTATGATTTTTGGCAAATATATGGGCAATTTCAAGAGGTCAAAGTTTTGATTTTTGCTAGGGCATCATTATTTGCAAGGAGGCTTAACATTTCCGAAATCTGATCCAAACTTAAAAAGGGCTTGATTATTGGTAAAGACAAAATTAAGGTAAAATTCTACTCATTTTAGAGGTGAAGATTGTTAAAGGCGGATTCAACTTCTTGTTCTTGTTTGATTCGTCTCCCTTATATTCTTCTTGCATTCATCATCCACCACTTCATCATCCCATTGATAGGTTGAAGTTTGGAGAGATAAGTGCAGATTTCATGATAGGACACTTGGTAAGGCAGAAATAAGCTAGACCACCCTAGGTTGAAATTGGGAGATATAAGTGTAGTCCATCCTAAGGTAACGAGGAGGTAGAAATAAGTGGTAGTCCCACCCCTAGGTTGAAGGTTGGAGATTGATAAGTGTAGAGATAGGACTTGGCGAGGTAGAAAATAAGCTAGATTCAATCGATAGAAAGAAGGTTGGAGATTGATAATGTGGTCCATATCATTTAGAATGAAGGGGCAAAAATAAGTGTTTAGGATGGTAGATGTTAGTGCAAGAACCCAAAGGGAACGAATACCAAAAGAGACAAGGAAGACATGATACCTAAGACCACCTTCTTCTTGAAAGTGAGGCGGATAAGTGACACCAATATTGGTATAGTGAACATGATACAGTTAAATGACAGCTTGAAGGAAGGACAATCCCCCATGGCAAATAAGATCTACAAGAGCGAAATTGTACACATGACGGCTTTTCCTCCTACCTTGCCTTGTCCGGAATTGGTAATGGAGTGCGCATCTTGATTTAATATTGTTACTAAGTCCATTTTTGATGAAGGGAAGAGAGTGTTGGCCAACATTGGCGGACAAGTGGTTGAAGAAGCATTTAATATTTCCCAGTATAAAAGCATGATAGTGGTAATGATAGATCAGGTGACTAAGCTATTTTAGGATAATCAAGAGGCTTACTTCATTCATCTAAAGCAGAATTGGTTACACGAAGGCAAGGAAGGAGTCACCAAGTCGTCAAAGCTCACCAAGTCAGATTTCAAATCAGAGTATGGTGATCTCATTGTGCTTCTCAGTCGGATCATGGGCATAGCTCAAGGTATGCAATTCAAAAACTGGATGTACTTCTTTATTGATGAAATTGAAAATGGAAAGAGAAGGTTTGATTGGGCTAGGATTATAAGTGAGAATTTAGAGTTGCAACTTAGGACAGTGCAAAATCAAAAGCAATTCTATATGGGGTCCTACCTCTTTTATTTGATTTAGAGGTGGTGAAAATTGAAGAGTGAATTTTGAGGAAGAGCAAATTTGGAGGAAGTGATTTGAAAATATTTGAGGCTAGAGATCAAAGGGATAATTCAAGTGGACAAGAGGAGGATGTCAATGAGACAGAATTTGGATTAAGATTGGATGAGTTGGGGAAGGTTGCCATCAAGAAGAAACATTTGGGCACCCTTGCCTCCCTCAATGCCTTTATCGGATATGCGAAAGAATATGAGAAGGATCATGAGAAAGCACTGCAAGCAGCGAGCAACATGATGAATTCAGTTAAGCTCAAGATGAAACATACACCTTGCCCTCCCATGAAGGAAGTCAACGACAAGCTAGCCAAGTTCATTGCTTTGGCTAAAAAGATGAAAGAAGGGGGTAGAACTATATTAGAGGATCATTTGATGTAAGCCCAAATGAAAAATTCTCCTTCTTCTTGGGTAGGATAGGTGTCTGATTCTGATTGGCTACCATTTTGGTGCCTTCTCACTGGTTGCCACTTTTCTTTTTGTTCATTGGTCCATTGATGAGGTGATGTCTTCTCATTGGTTGATGGGGTGGCAACCCTAATTAGGGTTTCTAGGATCCAATTTGGATCGTTGGTTTTGCCTCTTAATCTCTACTGTTGGTTGTAATTTTTGGCCTCTATATAAGGCCATTTTCTCTCATTTGTAAAGGGTAGGAGAAAATTGTTGCTAAGATAATACCAAAATCGCTTCTCTTTATCATTGCTGTGACTTGCATGGTGATTAAGAACATTTGGTGTTATTGCATGGTTTCTACTTCCAGTAGTTAGAATTAGATTTCTTTTAAAGTTTTTAAAGTAGATTTCATTTTGAGAAAGTTGTTAAGTAAGAGTAAGAGTAGATGGGTAGTTGCATGGTGATATTAGCGGATGTTTGATAGGGATCTATAACTAGGCCACTAGCATCCTAGCGGATTGTCGGGAAGCCTTGTGTAGTAAACTAGTTCTTTTTCCTTGAATCATTGCATCTATGGAGGTAGAGCCACTAGTAAACTTTCATCAGATTTGATCCTCGTCCATTTGCTAATCTTTCCATTCATAAGAGTAGGAGTAGAATAACAAGTAGTTCAGTAGTTGGAGTTTTGAAGAAGAAATTTAGGAAGGTAAAAGTCATTAAAGCATTATTGCCTCCTCATGCAATCAACATTATCTGGTGCTACACCCTCCATCATCACCACCATCAACATCATCTGTCACTCATACAATATCATCACCATCACATTAGAAGCCCAAGTTATCTTTGAATGAACAACGTAAGGCCGCCTACGTGATTACCAACAAATCACATTGATAACGGAGTTAGTATCCACAGGTGTAAGGAAGATTGGAGTTATTCTCATGTCTTCACGAGTATTAACTTTTCAAGAGAGGAATTGAGTGTTTGATATCCCATATCAAGTGTTCAATTGCTATATGCTATGTAGTGGTACAAAACTGACATCAATAGAACTGCAGACTTAAGTCTTCTCCAATGGAGACTAATCTACACAAACTTAAGGAAGCAACAACAAAATCACCCTCCATAGATTCTACTCTTTACAAACAAATGATTGGGTCTCTTATGTACTTAGTAAATACAAGACTTGATATTTGCTATGTTGTTAATGCCTTAAGTTAGTTTATTTATGAGCCAAAGGAGATTCCCCTTGTTGTAGTCAAACACATAATGAGATACTTACAGGCACTCTTAAACTTGGGCTCAAGTATGAGAAAGTTGACTTGGACTTACATGGATTCACAAATTTAGATTGGGCTGGAAGTGTTACAGATAGGAAAAGCACTTTAGGATGCTGTTTTAGTTTAGGCTTAGCGATGATATCATGGATATGCAGAAAGCAGGCATTAGTAGCACAAAGTTCCACATAAGCTGAATACATTGCAGTTGCAATGGCTTCTCGGGAAGTAATTTGGCTAAGAAAGTTACTTTTGGGATTATTTGGTCAACCCATGAATCCCACTATTTTTCACTGTGATAATCAGAGTTCTATCAAGCTTCATGTGAATCCAATTTTTCATGACAGGTCTAAGCATATTGAAATTCTTTACCATTATGTAAGAGATATGGCAGACAGGAAAATTGTCAAGTTAGAATACATTTGCACTGCAGCTTAGACGACAAATGTTCTTACCAAATCCCTCTCGAGTGAAGATAGATCACTTCAGAAAAAGACTTGTTATGGTTGAATTATAATACATTTGTATCCTTTAATTATTAATGAAATAATATTGTGTTAAAATTATTATTGTCAAGCTATTGAGTGTTATGGGCTTCACCATTTGTATTCATTATCTAAGAGGTGACGATCTTTGAGATAATGAACACTTGTACAAAAGACATTATGAGAGATAACGATCTCTGAGATAATGAACTGAACAATAGAGAACTACTGTCAGATCTGGATGAGTTCAAGATCACATTGTGATGTAGACATTTTTATGCCTATGAGTCACAACTTGGATAAAGGAAGAATTTAATCATTCTCTGGATTTTATACTGTGTATTGGCAGATCCTAACTCAGGATCATATTGTGATATAGGCTTGTCAGTACCTATGAGTCACAACTTGGATAAAGGAAGAATTTAATCACTTTCCGGATTTTGTCCTGTATATTGCATTCCATGCAATACTGTTATCACAAGTATAAGTGATAAGTCATATCACAGGTATAGTAATATGACATAGTATCACGTGTTCAATAATACCACATGCTTAGAAGATTCAGATAGATATAGAGTATCAATCTATGCTTATTCATCTTAATTGATGTTAGTAGATATGTTATCTCTCAGTATGGTTATCAAGTTAAGAGGGAGTATTAATTTTATATGAGGTAACTCTGATATCATACTAATCTGAATTTGTAGATCGAACATATCCAATATATGCATGAAATTCCTGATTGAACAGGCCTATATAATTGTTTATTGTCTTCATTGTTATCGGCATCTCCTGGGGGTACTTTTGTTAAAGTCTAATTGCATAAACTTGGTTAGTTTAATTACTAACTAATGGTCATCCACAAGAAATGCCGATTTTATGAGAAACAATTAATTTAAGGCCAACCTAGAGAAGGACATGTCCTTTCTAAGGACAATCCCCTTGGTTGTTATACATATATAGGGTGTGAATGTGGATAAAGGACACACATAAAATACAAGTCTGCTCCTGTAGCATTTATTGCCTCATACAATTTATAGCAGAGATAAATATTTTATTGCAGATTTATACATCACAACAAGAATATTTATTATACGGTTTGGTATATTTAAAGACTATCTTCAGCAAGAGTAAAGGCATTATATCAGTATCGATTTATCAGAATTTGCAAAAAACTTATAGTAATCCTTTGGAGAGAGGATTTCCACCATGCATGATATAAATCATTGGAATTTTAGTCACTTAGCGTTAAAATTCATTTCTCTCGCAACTCTCCAATTTGCCCATTTGATTTGTCTTTCATTTTACATGAGGAAAATAAGTTTAAAGGGAAAGGGGGAAGTTCCAAGTCAGGAGGATTATTGTGGTGGGAATCCTAATCTCAGAGGATTTCCACCGATGGATATCCTTAGCTCAGAGGATCTCCACCAAACATGATTTTGCCTTTTTTCGACAATTATTTCAAACTTTCCTTTCGTTAACTCTAGATCTCTCCCTAAGTGGCATCCCCCATCCTCTCGTTTAGAATTAAAAAATGGTGTTGTGGAATTCTTGATGTTGGAGGATTCCCTTGGTGGAAATCCTAAACTTAGAGGATCTCCATCGGATTTACTTAGTGCTTCATTTCCTTCCATCCTTTCAAAACTTCATCGTTTCTCATCAATTCCGCTTCAACACACATTCTTTTACACCAAATGCTTGCTTGGAATCCATTTTGATGCAAAGTGAAAAGTGGGAAATTTTGGTTTGAGAGGATTAAGGGCGGTGGGAATCCTAAGTTTTAAGGATTTCTACTGGTGGAAATCCTAAACTTTAAGGATTTTCACCAAATATGATTTTCTCAAAACTTACCCCATTTCTACATTCCTTGTTGATTTCTTTCTCTATTTGTTTACTCATGATGTTGCCTTCATGCCATAAATCAGATTTGAATGCCTTAGAAGGTGGTGGAATTTTGGGTTCGGGAGGATTAATGTGGGGGAAATCCTAAACTTGTAAGGATTTTCACCAAATTCACTTTTTCCAGTTAGAGTCCCAACACTTGCCATTTAGCACCCTTAAGCTTATCCTTTCACTAAATTTTGATTTGCTATGCCTTAGCATGACCTTGCATCAATTTTGAGTTGATGAGGAGAAGGGTGGAAATCCTAAATCTTAAGGCTTTCCACTGGTGGACATCCTAAAATTTAAGGATTTCCACTGAACATGACTACGACAATTATCCTTGAGAAAATTACCATTTTTCCTTCTCTTCATCGTTTTAGCATTGCATTGATTAGTTTGCCACTGTAATAAGAATCCCTCACAATTCTTGCACATCACCTTGCCCCAAGGGGAAATCTTGAGATTTTGGGGAGAAATGATAGTTGGTGGGAAACCTAAATTTTAAGGATTTCCACCGAACATTTGAATTTTCTCACAATCCTTCTCCCATCTGTCAAGCATGTAAACTTTTATCACATAGACTAAAACTCTACCCCTCCACTAGGACCTAGGCTAAGTAAAATACCTCAAAATGACATCAAAACCTTCACACAAACCTCGAACAAACATTACTTCCCAGTGAGCCAAAATTGCCCCAAACTCACCCTCAGAACCGGAGAGTAAAAAGTGTTGCCAACCAAAACTGTCTAAAACAATGACTCCTACTTGCTAATGTTGAAAAATTTAGCCTCATAGTGAATTGAAGAAAATTCCATATTTAATATGTTAATATATGTGTGTGTGTTGATGGATTTATGTTGATATTTGATATATGCCATTCCAGGAATATCACATTGAGATGATATATCTTCATATACTTGAGAGCATCAAAACCTTCACACAAACCCCAAACAAACATTACTTCCCAATGAGCCAAAATTGCCCCAAACTCACCCTCAGAAGTAGAGTAAAAAATGTTGCCAATCAAAACCGTCTAAGACAATGACTCCTACTTGCTAATGTTGAAAAATTTAGCCTCATAGTGAATTGAAGAAAATTCCATATGTAATATGTTAATATATATGTGTGTGTTGATGGATTTATGTTGATATCTGTAAATTTGCCATTCTAGGAATATCACATTGAGATGATATATCTTCATATACTTGAGAGCATATTGTGTTCCATAACAAATCCTCCCTAGCTAAGAGAGAGTGTTAAGATTATAGCTACAGTCGGGTTGATTTAATCGTAAGATTCAATGTTGATATATATATCTCATATATATAATATTATAATTATACTACATATATATATATATATATATATATATTGTGATTTATATTGTTAATATTTATCAATTAATAAATTATTAATCATAAAGACATGTCTCCTACTCTTATATTTATAAGAGATTGGGATATGCATTTGGAACATACCAATTACAATGGCCATATTATTACATTTGTAGAAAAGATCTATGTTACTTTATAGCTAAAGCAAAAAGAGGGGGTCCCCATTTGCAATGGCGTTGTTGGTTCCCAAAACAGCAGATTGGGAATCCAAGAGCTTGCCACTTCTCCGATAGGATTTCGCAATCAGTTCTGGCCAACAAATGGGAATACTTTTCGATTCCCCTGCACTTTAGGCTTCACTACACCTAGGCGGGTAGACCTTCTCCTCGAACTTGATCACTTGGTTCAGAGTTTTTCTAAAGCGAATTTAAGCTTTGACGTTCTCCGGCTGGCAAGGTCCTCAGACTCAATTAAAATGAAAACTGGATGCTGAGTGTTTGAATGTTTTGTATAAGGTTTGTTAATAATGGATTTGATGCTTGTAGGAAGAAAGTTATAGATTTTTTGAGTTCAATAATAGAAAGACTAGTGCCTCTGCTCATCCAGGCAATAGAGTCAACTTTAGTGCCTCTGCTCATCCAGGCAATAGAGTCAACTTTAGTGAATTGTCATGTACAACTTCATAAAGTTCTTATGCACTTGAATTGCCAAAAATTAAATAATCAAGATGCGACAGACCAAATAATACACAATTTTAAATTAGTCCAGATTGAATTTTAACTCCTCTGGTAGGGAGACAAATTGGACACAGATACAAAAACAATTTAATATTTCACAATATCTGTGATGATCAAATTTAAAATGCTAAATGACCATGTCCACTTATCCGACATTTAAAATTGTATACAAAATTCCAAAAAATAATTACAAAGGACGATTCATCTACAATTTAAATCTCCATGCCATTTAGTAATAAATAAACAAAGGACTTTTTATTTTATTATCAAAATAAAATTATTGAATTTATATTACAAAGTCATATTAAACTCCTTATCCCTCCGTACAAGTAATATAAAATGCTTCTTGTAGAATATGACTGTTCCGAATGTCCCCATATTACAAATAACTTGTCCCTTATTTATATCTTAGATATAAGGAGACGTGACTTTTTAATATGAAAGGTTGTTCCCCTTCTAAAAAAAATAAACAATACTTTCGATTCAATTATAATCATGCCTCTTCATTTGCTTTTAAAATAATCAGTGTGTAATATCTTTAATCAAAGACCCTTGATAAGTTAAATTATATGTATCATTGATAGATATTTTATGCCTTTTATTTTCGGGAGCATATGGAAGGCTATAGTTCAAATTTTAATATTTCAACAACGCTACTATACAAGTAATATAGTTGCGGACGAATTATTCTTGCAAAGCAACACTTCCATTGGTCGGAATTCATTCACCTTCTAGTATGATTGCCATAAGCTTGTTTGAGATTCACTTGCTGAACTGTAAAATCCAAATCTGGGTAATTGATTTTTTGCCCCTATTAATCCTTCTAGTTCGTGAGTTGCTCCTTTTACCATTCCATTTAAGTCTTTGTATTTGCCATATTTGTTTGATTGTTATTATACGTCTATCTAGGTACACGTATCTTTGGCATGGAGTATAAATCATCATTGCAGCACCATAGTCACTACACATTTATTTTGATATTTGCAAGATGGTAAAATTTCCGGTGAAAGCCCACTATGACATTTCCGGAAGACAAAACTTAGCAATACCACTCCCTTGAACTTCTATTAGTCATTTTCCCTTATTACATAATATATGATTTGAGAAATCATCGCACATCCCAATAGTGCTAGGGCCTGACTAAGCCAACTTGCAAATATTAAATTGAATCAATAACAAACATGTCTGGCCTTTCATGGATGTAGGTATATCTACAGCAAGTGTGAAAATTCATATAGCTCCTTCATTTGACTGAATATTGTGTTGTTCCGTACATATGCATGAGAACAGGGTCCTGATGAAAGTACTGAGCCAGACATGCCATTAAATCTGCATTCATTTTTCTTGACAATCTTCAATTCTTAGTATGCTTCCATCTTATCTGTAGAATTTTTCCTGCATCTGCATATATCTCTCAGAGATTGCGTTAGAGGTTGAATATGAACATAGGACTGCAATAGATTGATGATAGTTATTTTTCTCTTAGATTTACAGTTTGAACATTGCTGTGAACTTATAATCAGTTGGAAAATGAAAATGGAAGGTACTGGTATGTTGTAATACGTTCTGGCTCAATAATACAGGGATTTCAGAATAGACCATGTACACCATCTGATTTATCAAATGTATCTTGAGACAACAACAAAATTTTCAGTATAATGCATAAATGAAGACCCAAAATTTTGGGCTCCACAGGGGTGATGGTGTGAAAACCCCACAAAAGCTCCTCCTATATAGTTTTTTGGGAGGGATGTGTCTGCATCCCCAATTATGTGTTCGTAAGACAATAGGTACATATTTCTGCTGTTCCCCATGATGGAGCCCTAATTTTTGCAAAACTTTTAGGGCCTTCATTCGAGAAATAATGTTGGGAGACTTGATGAGGTTTTGTTTGTGTAAAGAGCAGTATTGTCCGAGGTCAAATACACCATTCCCAGGCTTCATCCAATAGGTGTTCTCATCAAATCTTTATCCAATATGAAGCTTTGGCACCCTGTGATGCAATCAATCAGGATCCCATCAAAGATTTGAGTATTGATAGGTTGAAAATCTAATGCTTGTGGAATTGGTTATGATGGAAATATTGTCATTGAAGGACAAGGACTGCATTAATTAAATGCAGATGATGGTAATATATGACATTGATATATTTACTTCAGAATGAAGCAGCAAGAGGCAGTGATATATTCCTTGGATACCACAAATGGAGCCTAGTTACACACTACGGCAATTATGGACTCACAACATGCATGGAAGAATTGTTACATGGAAGAATTTTAGAGAGTTCAAATACAAAAGATCAATGTTTTATCGTACTGGGTAAAGAAATCAATGCACAGACAATAGATATGAATAGCAAAACTTCTTATTTTATTCGCATAGGCCAAAGACATTACATTATGCTTGAATGATATCTCCTTATTAGATGCTTTACAATGACCCGAGAGGGTGTATAAATACTTTCCGAAGAACTTTCTTGAAGGAGTCCGTCGGCCACATACAACATGTCGCTACATACAACACTTACAGTCTTCTTCTCTTAGTTATTCGTACACGGAGGTGCATTACTTCTTTCATGGCAGACATTCAACTTTGACCTATTCACTACATCGAACACTTCCTTTCTGTCTAGCATCCATAGTTTTATTGCTTTGTTATCGCCCACTTCCCAAATCTGGTATGGTCCGACCCACTTAACTTTGAACTTGCACGGTTTGATCTCATTTCGGTTGTCGTACTTCAATACCCACTGTCCGAGTTGAAACCTGCTACGCCTGTTCTGTGTCATCTCCATATCGCCCAGTTTGTTCCCGAAGCTTGCTACCATGGACTCCGTCAACTGCCCTTTTTGTTTGTCAATAACACATTCACTCTGTACTGCTACAACTTTTATTGAACCCTTCCTCTTTGTTGCCTGTGCAAATCGTATCGTGTGTCTTCCTTGCTGCCGGTACCTTTCTGCTATATCTGTGGTTCGACGTAATACTTTCTTCCTACACGGTCGTACAGTGGAATCTTTCCTTCTTTTGGGTTCGTATTGTATGTTCTTTCCTTCAGCTTCAGTCATACCCGCCTTTCCATCTTTGGCTTGTCTGTGTTGCTTCGGACATTCATTTCCTTCTTTTTTACCTTTGTCGATCCTTAGCATATTACAACTCGGAAAGAGCTCATAATCCTCCATTTGCCAGTGGTAAAGACCTTTTACTGAATCCAGATCGTCATCTCCTTCCAATCGTAGGACTCCCTTCTGATCGGGTTCCATACTCTGCCTCCTCTCATCCTCTTCTCCTTCGGAATTCGACGATAGAGCTTCGTATCCAACCATCTGAGTGTGTAGATCGATGACATACTTTCAGCCTTTGCTTTCAAGTGATAAAGTATTTTTTTTTCAATTGTGCTTCGCCTTAGCTTGTATCAACCACCCCCGGCCCAGAATGGCATCATATCCTCTCCGCTTCAGTGCGATCACGACGAAATCCAACAAGAATGGTTGTGTTCCAATCATCATTGGTTGCGTTGTGAGTACTCCCAATGGCTTGATTCCATGTTGATCGGCCGTTAGCAGTTGGAATGTAGGCGGCCATAATGTCGGCTGTCCCAACCTTTTCCAGGTGTCTTCAGGCAACACATTGACACCGGACCCTTCGTCCACAATCGTTTCCGTCAATACAGTCCCGAGAATTCCCATTTCGACGACTCCCGGATGGCGTCCGGATGAGAGGGCTAACAGCATCGGATCTTCTGCACTTGCGCCACTTTCTTTCTTTTTGTCCACTGTACTTGCTCCACTTTCCTGCTCCCTTCCATGTTCTCCTGGTAGTTTAGCAGCGGGAACGATGTTTGTGAGTGCTGATCGGAGCTGAGGCATAGTGAACAATAGATCATTTATCCTGACAGGTACCTCGGCTTGCAATATTTGTCGTACAATGTTTTGTTCTGCGCAGTTCCGTACGGAGGTACTAGGCGTGTCCTTCAGGTGTGCTGTTTCTATTTGCGTTGCTCTCTGGATCTCTGCCTGTGCTTCCTTCAGTCTCTTCTTTTCCTCCGTCGGATTGGGGTATAGCTTCGCCTGCTTCCGAGTGATTGCCAAAACTTCTTCCTCGTCCGTCCTGATGGTAATCAAGTTTACTCCAGACTTCGGGCACTTAGCATCGTCATGATCGCCAGGTCCCCACCATCGGCATGCAACTTCGGTGTGTTCGCTGTTGTGCACTCTCGGGCGAAGTGACCCCACAGATTACATGCGCGGCATTGAACTATCGGCCGACCATTTGCATCATACGGAATTCGACTTCTTCCACCATTATTGTTGTTGCCGCTATTGTTGTTGTTTTGATTGCGTCGGTTGTTTCTATATCCACCCGATGTGGCACCTTCCATACTGGTGTCCCTGCTCCCTCCTGACGCAGACGCTTCCTGTGTCAGGAACATTTGCTACGGTGTTCTTATTTTTAGATTGAAAGGGCATTCCCTTACCAAGTGTCCCATAATCTGGCAGATCTCGCAAAATTGCTCATTCGGGCAAGATCCCTTCGTATGGCCTTCCTTCTTGCACTCCGTGCACCATAGCTCATTGCCCTTAGCCTCCTTGTTCATGTTCTTGAACTCCATCATCCGAATCATGTCTTTCTAGAGGGCACAGACCTTCTTGTTACTGCCCTCATCATCGCTGCTATCTTCTCCTGAAGATGCTTTGTCATCTGAATCGGACGAGCTGCTTTTCTTCTTCTTTGTTTTCTGGTCACTTTCGAGGTTCATTGCCCGATTGTACGCTTCAATGTATGTCGATGGTGGCACGATCTTCATCTTCTTTCGTAGCTTTGAGTCAAGGCCTTCAATGAACCATCTCTTTTGTAGCCCATCAGCTGGCTTATTCTCCATTTAATTGATCAGGTCCTTTAACTTCCTGGCGAAAACTCGGACTGTTTTATTCTTCCCTTGCTTAGTATTGAATATCTCCGCTACAATCTCATTATTGTTTCGCAATATTTGAAATTCCGCAATAAATTCCTTCTTAATATTATCCCAACTGTTTAACTTTTGTGGATCTGTCTTAGTAAACCAATCAATTGCAACACCCTATAGGGTAGCGGGAAATTGTCGGATCCATTCGTTTGTATCTGTTATGCCATTTTCCCTCCAGATCGTTACACATGTTTTATAATGTCGGATCAGATCGGCAGTTCCTTCACCATCAAATTTAGGCAACTTTTCTTTTGGTCCTGCCATTATTACTAGAGGTTGTGGGTTTGGTTGTGTACCTGTGCTATTTTGCACTCCCGCGTTGTTTTGCACTCCCGTGCTGTTCTGCACACTCGCGCTGTTCTGCACACCTGCGTTGTTTCCAACACCCGTGCTGTTTTCGACACCCACACTGTTTTCGATACTCGCGTTGTTTTCAACACCTGCGCTATTTTCAACACTTGCGCTATTTTCAACACTCGTGCTGTTTTTGATAGTCGCGCTATTTTCAACAGTTGCGCTATTTGGTGAAGAAGGGTTTTTGTCAACTGAAGCTGTTTGTTCCGGAAGAATATCTTGGATGAAGAGTTCACTCCACGCTCGTGCTCCCTCGGCACTCCGAGCCGTGCAAGTCAATCCCCTTCTGTCCGGATTCTCTTCCCTCGGTGTATGCAGGTTCAAAAACTCCTCCCTCGCTTCTTCCACCAAATCGAGCCGCTGTCGAGTCTCTTCCAACAATTTTTCAGTGCTTTTGTGTCCATTGGTAACTTGCTGAAATCTCCGTCTGCGTTCAACCTGTTGTGCCAAAATTAAATTTTCCTGCGCAGCGCGTATTTCGTCCTTTTCCTTCAATTGATTCGTATTCTTATTCAACTGATTCAAAATTTAGTCTTCATCCGTCTGTTTGTGTACCAGGTCCATCGGGCAATGGCGCCAAATGTTTTACCGTATTGGGTAAAGAAATCAACGCACAGACAATAGATATGCATAGCAGAACTTCTTATTTTATTCGCATATGCCAAAGACATTACATTATGCTTGAATGATATCTCCTTCTTGGATGCTTTACAATGACCCGAGAGGGTGTATAAATACTTTCCGAAGAACTTTCCCAAAGGAGTCCGTCGGCCACATACAACATGTCGCTACATAACAAGAACCTTTCTGAAGGGATCCGTCGGCTGATACACAATATTTACCTACGACAATCATTAAACATTAGAGAGCAGCAACTTATATCAGTACACGAGGAGAATGATATGATTAAATAAATAGAGTATATGTCAATCCATCATTGATATACAGTAACTATTAAACATCAAAGAGCAGCAACTATGGAACTATTAATGTCAATATATCAGAGTTGTTGACGGAGATAATATCTGAACAAATATGTAAGAAAAACCAAAATGAACATCTCAAACTTGAACAGGAAACTAGAACTCATAGACGCACAAGAAGGATATTTGTATATATCAGTGAAGAATCATGGTCTCTTGAGCATGCAAGGAAGGGAATGTAAGTCGCCCATGGCTATACAGCCACGAAAATGCACTTCCTTTACATTGCTTTTTCTAACTTTTAAAAAAATTAACTGAGTCCTCTCCTTCGTATGGAAGTGCAATTTCGTGGCTGTATAGACGTCACCATGTAAGTCCTGTATCATAGCCAACCATAAATCAACAAGAATCCATGTAATAAGCAGTCAAAAGAAATCAATAAAATAAGCCCAAATATTATTGGGAGGTGCCTGCTTGCTAAGTGCCTTGAGATGCTGTCAAGTGTTTTAAGAGTTTGATTCATACAGGAAGAAGTGATTCGGTGAAAGTATCTAACCAAATAGTCTAATCTATGTCACCAAAACAAATGATAAACTAAGAATCGCGTCATGAGATAATTGAATTTGGAAGAACAGAGAGTATGCCAAATATTATGGTCAGCAGTGATGAAAGTTCAATGGACAACAAGCTCATTGAAGACAAATATTAAACCTGGTACCAATTATGAAAAAATATATGCATTTTCTGGACTGCCAGGTTAAGAAATAATTATCAATGTGCAGAGATCGATACAGTTTTGATGTGAAGGTCGACTATAAGGAAATGAATTGGTAGAAGCAGATATACACAGTGATCCCAGTTAGAGATGATAAGTGGCAATTTTGATAAAGTTTTCAGCAGTAACAGAATAAAGAAAAGCAGCAGCATATAAATGAATCAACGGCAATGGGAAACAACAAACAACGATTACAAAGCTCTTCACAACAGCAATACAAATAAAACAATTAAGTGTGCACAACAAATCAAGGAAGCCACGAAAAATGCTCCGGTGGATAGAATAATGTGAATTCTCCAGAAATACAGAAGACATATCATGCGCAGAAATAAATAAGTATTGAAAGGAGACAAATTTGTAAATAGCAATTTCAGCGTGAATTGCATATTGGTATACTTGAACGGTGGAGTAAAATTATTAATTTGGAGAACACTATTGAAACATTATATTCATAAATGAATGATAATCTACGCAAAGTATACAGATGCTATTAAAGTCACATTTTTATAAAGTGATATAAATATTGACTACAAGGAAAAATTGAAGGCCCAATATAAAATCGCCTCGATACAAATGTTATGTTATATATTAAGATTGATAAAGACAAATCAGCGGTGGTTTATTAAGAGGTTAAGAAAATTAAAATTGAAATGTCGTGATGTGGAAGAGATACGATGTTTTGGAAAGTCACTTTCAAGCTATGTGTAAGATATAAATAATGAAAAATAATAAATAAAGATGGAGGGGAGCCGTGAAAGAGATATATAAAAAGAAATAAGGAGGAATAGAATGTTATTTGCAGTTTTTGGTCTATTGAATATTGTAAATAAAGCACAGACTATTTGCACTCATTTTCCAAATTTAATGCAAGAGCCCTGTTTTCCTTAATAATCTTGAAAGCTGAAAATCAATTTTTTTGCTCAGATTTATCCCTTGTGATTATTGATTTCAAAATCAATTGCTACTAATGGAGAAGAAGATAATTTCAATACAAGTTTTTGATTATCAGAGTTTGCATATGAAATGTTGTCTATGTGAATTTTGTTTAATTAGTTTTCTCAAAGAAATTAAATTCAATTAGACTAGGGTTTGTGTTGCCAATTAAAGCTTCAATCTATAAAGTAGTGGATGGTATAGCATTGTCTCTCAGGGTTGTATATAAGGGTTTGGAAAAAGTTTGACTCTATTTGCCCAAGGTTGGATAAGGGACTGGTCTGCAATTTATTTTGTGAAAGTGGGTTGATGTCTGAGGTCTTGAAGTTCAATATACTACCATATCCATAATTCATAAACACTATTGCTTTCATTTAAATAACATTCATTTCACAAGTAAAATCAAAAGACATTCATATAACTTTATTTTGATCGAGTTCAAGAATTTTGCCAACTTAAGAACTCACAAAGTCTAAATTCGCTATAGAAAAGCTTTGAACTAAGTAATCAAGGTTTAAGGTGAAGGTACACCCGCCTAGGTTTAGCGAAGCCTAAAGTGTAGGGAAATTGAATTAGGAGATCATTTCCGTTCGTTGGCCAAAATTGATTGAGTAATCCTATTGGAGAATTGACAAAGCTGTTGGATTTCCAATCTGTGGTTTTGGGAACCAACACCCCATTTTCTGTAGAGATTGGGGATGCATCTTTTTTTCTTTTATTAAGAAAAGAGGTCCATTTTTTTCAAAATTATAGAGGAAAAGAGGGTGGGCCCCCCCAAACCCACTCATACCCCTTTTAGAACCTTACACACACCTTACATGTAACCCACCCACCCATTTGCATCGTTATTGACAAATACCTCCTCATTATTGCTAATGCAGCTGTGAACTTGAAAAGGAATGAAGACAAAGAAAGGAGAATGTATAGTTTATGATTAGCTCCCCTTTAAATATTATGTCGCTCTCGCAAATGAAATTCTACCTATAATTTATGGTTGGCTCCCCTTGAATATCCATGTTGCTCACACAAATGAAATTTATGGCACAAAGGCATAAAGTTTTAAATACTCACTACTTGATATATGACAAATTTCTATAAAATCTACAACTAATGTTAAAGGCATGCCAAGGAAGTTGGATACAATAGTTTTCTTGATATGTCTTGATGCTCTCTAAACAATGAACCATTGGGATCAAATATCCAGTCACTCTTATTAACATGGTGTTCTAAACTTGGAAACATGGTGATTCTATGTTCATCAATAGAAAATTATCTTGGGTCCCTGTAGTTATTAAGTAAACATTTTTCTATCTTCTTATCTATTCAATATAAACATAGTATGCATTTTTGTAGCTTGATATTTTTGATCTGTTTTTACCAATATGTAATATTTGAGAAATATTAACACTTATAAATTCAAATTTCCCTATGTATATATTTAAATATCGTGATACTGTGCTGTTCCCAAGAAATGGCCTCTGGAATGTCATCGGTGAAATGCATCTTGGCCTTTGCATCATAGAGAAGCTGTAGAACTTAGTTTTTCAGTCCTTGTTCATATGGACATCAGTCATAGATCGAATGTGGTAGCCTCTGACCCATAAGTTGGACTTTGACGCTGCTTTCTTACGGGTCACTGCCATGGTTAGTTGTAGTCAAGCATATTTTAATCCTCACATTCCTCTGCTTTTCCTTCTGTTCTGGATGACAATACCTGTTTTTGGTATACTGTGTTTGAGAAAAAAGAGACTGCCCAGAAATCTGCCACCTTGTGATTTCTATTTACAGTGCCTTACAAGCAGCGAAGTGTTTGATATCATGCACCATGCACAGAAGATCTGAGTTTTATTTCTTGCATAGGCTGTAATCCCATGCTAACTGCCTTTTCCTCTTCTTTTTCAAACCAATACTTCAATGCATTGCAACAAAAGAGTTAAAATGCTTATTTTATATGCTTGTCAATGGGCGAAAATGATTGTTAGCGTCTCTACTGATTGAAAATTGTAGTTCTACATCTCATGGATATAAAGCCAATGCAGGCATGCCAACTAAGGAGGGGCGGTGTTTTCACAGAATTTGCATTGGAGCAACAAGGAATATCAGCTGATGTAATACGACAAGCCTTCGTAGCAACTGAAGAATCTTTTTTGTCTGTTGTGACAAACGCCTGGCCTGCAACACCAGAGCTTGCATCAGTTGGATCATGCTGTTTAGTTGGTGTAATCCATGAGAGAACTCTTTATGTGGCCAATCTGGGAGATTCACGTGCTGTGATGGGGCGATTCATAAGGTCTACCGGAGCAATAGCTGCTGTGCAGTTATCAACAGAGCACAATGCTAGTGTTGAAGCTGTTAGACAAGAGCTTCATTCATTACATCCAGATGACAGACAAATTGTGGTTCTTAAGCGCGGAGTATGGCGTGTAAAAGGCATAATTCAGGTATATTATTGTGCACACATAGTTTCCCTTTTCTGAGGCTTGATTTCTTCCAAATAAGGAGTATCTATGAACTTTAGAATCAAAACCACATAGTAGTGTTGGTTGTCATGTGCAAACTATGTATTTTGGTAATTGAACTGTTTAAATGCCTTATAAGCTCAGACTATTCAGTAAAAATGATTAGTGTAGAGTTCTTAACTCTGGTGTATTTTGACAATTTTTTTTGTGCTATATTGTTAAGTAATCATGAATCATAAGTTTCGCCACTTCACACATATGAACTGGGGAATATTTTTATTGCTTTTGCCAACTTTTTATCTTAGTATGTGTGTCATCAATCAATATTGAGACAAATAAAGGAAGTCAAACTAGTTATATAATTTTGATGAACCTCCTTTTACTAGTGGTTGTACTTTTGACATTTTAAAATCAATTTCATACAAAGTTCTGAAATCTCCACTGGGCGTTGGAGATTATATTTTGTGGCTAACATATATTAAATTGAATGTTTTATTTCCAAAACGTTGTTAAAGTTCCTTTAGTTTTATCATGATAAAATGTTATAGGGTTAACTAACTAATTCCAAGATATGGCTATTCTGTTTTTGATTCAGTAATAGATTTCTTGGTTCTCACTTTCCATGCATCAGTATTACTCTGAGAGATTACACAGATCCTGACAATTCTACAGAGGACAATCATAATTTTGCAATTTTGGCTTCAATTTTCTTGAACATCCTTTATAGAATTCTAAAGGTCTTACTAAATGTTGTATATGAAATTTTAATCAGCATAGAGTTTTAATGACAGAGCAACTGAAAATATTATGACTAGCAATTGAACCCATAGGTTCAGTTTCTAATTATGGTAAACCTTTGTTAGTGATAGATAGTTTACCCATATTCATATCTTCAATAGTAAGGAAGATGATATAAAATGTTTGTGATGTTGTAAAAGGGGCACTTCTAGGTTCAGTAGGCACTGATTGCTTTCTAATTATAATAAACCTTTGTTAGAGATAGATAGTTTACCCATATTCATATCTTCAATAATAGGGAAGATGATATAAAATGGGGTGCTTCTAGATTGGAAATCACTAATATAGAATTCTACAGAGGACAAACATAATTGTGGAATTTTCGCTAAATTTTTCTTGAGCATCCTTTACAGAATTCTAAAGGTCACACTAAATGTTGTATGTGAAATTTTAATCAGCATAGAGATTTAATGCCAGAGCAACTGAAAATATTATGACTAGCAATTGGACCCACAGGTTCAGTTATTAATTATAGTAAAACTTTTTTAGTGATAGATAGTTTACCCATATTCATATTTTCATTAATAGGGAAGATGATATAAAATGTGTGTAATGTTGTAAAAGGGGTACTTTAGGTTCAGTAGGTGCTGATTGCTTTCTAATTATAATAAACCTTTGTTAGAGATAGATAGTTAACCCATATTCATATCTTCAATTATAGGGAAGATGAAATAAAATGTGTGCAATGTTGTAAAAGGGGTGGTTCTAGATTGGAAATCACTAAAATAATTCAATATTTTTTTCAATAATGTAAAGGTATCCTTTTTTACTCACGTTGGACAAGAGTTTACAAAATAATCTGCAAAATTTACAAACTTGTCTTCACAAAACCAAGAAAACTTCTTTCAATGAATTTTTGTGTGACATTTTTTTGCAAACTGTCCTCTTGTTTATAGAGGATTGCATACATATTGTTCATGTAGGATATTTGTAGATTTGACACTTTTTGAACTTAGGCACCATCGAGAATAGAAGACCCCAAGGTTTGTGTTTTCATTTTGCCTGCTGATCTGCATTTCAATGTCTATTGCTTCTCTATTTATACTCTGACCCCGTCCTTTGTGTTTGTCAATCCCCTAGCTTACTTGTAATGTCCCTAAGGTGGCTACCTTGATGAAAGGATGCCACTCACCAAAAAAATGTTCTCTCATACAAAATTATATCACTAGAGTTATGCTGCTAATAGCATGGGTAGACTTGTGGTGTAGACTTCCTTGCAATATTATGATCTTCACAAAGAATTAATATTTTTCTGATATATACATGTAATATTTACTTTGAATGTCTTTGCTCTCTCTCAAAATAATAATGATCCTATTTGTGCTTATGGTGTCTACCTTTCAGTAATGGCTTTATAGATTACTTTAGATTAGTATTATCCTATATTTTTAGGGTCTAGTTTATGCTACTATTCCTCTTAGTAGCTTTTAGTTTGTACGAATGTGGAAATCCGCTGATATAATGTTACTTCTATTAGGAATATCAATATATAATTATCTAAATATATGCAACTGATTTTCATACAAAATGGCTACTGTCAACATGGATTAAATATTGTAAGGAAGATGCTTATATCTCCAACTATAGTTATCCTGATTTATGATAAAGACATCTTCAGATTACAACTGATAAATTGTTGTAAATACTGATTCAATGATTTTGAGTGGACATAGTTTTACCATACTAGACACTAGTCATTATAGTTGCTATCTCCATTTTCAGGATATCTTTTGTCTTGTCTTTGAGCAATTATATCTTTGATCTTTTTATCTGACTTCTCATTGTTCTGCTACATCTATTTCAATTTTTTGATTGTTGGATGTTGACTGGGCTTATCTGTGAGTTGTGATTGCTTTATATAGACTACCAATTCTTATATGGGCTGTGTATGAGTATGAAAGTTTGATTCCTGTGTATAAAATGGAAGACTACAAATTCCTATATTATATCTTTGCTCCCTTAATATATATATCTTTTGTCAACTTCCAATAAATTCAATGTATTCTGCTGGCTATAATGGATACCCCCAAAATCTGCTTGCAAGTATTCACAGCTAAATGGTAATTTTATCAAACACTTAGCTTGCAGCCTCTAATTTCCCATTATGTGCTACAACCCTTATGGCTCAAAAAGGTTTGTCTGTATTGTGTTGTGTTTGGCATGTAACATAAATATAGGAATTGAAAAACATAACATATATCGTAGAAATAACCAGCACACTATATTTATATTGATTTCCAAAATTAATAAACAAGTGCAAAGCTGACTCACTGAATACTCTAGCAATTAATCGGAACAATCATTGTTTAGATCGAATAGTTGCATTGACCTGCTGCAAACAATATGTAACTACTACAGTAGCCTGATATAGTAACCCGGCTGCTACAGTAACACGGTTGCTATAGTATGCAGTTGCTACAGTAAATCGGCAGCTACAGTAACTTGCTACAGGAACTCGGCTGTAACTTTAAATGCACCCTAATCTGTTTGATAAAAAGCTGATAGCAATGAATTCCAAAGGCCAAACCCCAAGGAAATGACGTCTAGAATGTCACAAGAGAGGATAGACGTCCTCTAATGCCAAAAACGGATCTGCTACTCATGCATTGATTTCTTCTCATATTCAATCTGCTGAATGAAGCCACTCATGCTCCCTTATATTCTTTCTCCAAGGGTCGATTCCACTCACATGAGCAAGTGGGATAAAAGACGTGTGATATAAAACATATTAAAATAATCACTTATGTCTCCCTTGGGCGCCCCTTTTGATTTGTACACATTCCCATAAAATTTAATATTAAAGTAACACTTTAATTTATTACAACTAAATTAATTTTTACTTTAATAATACTTCAGGCATAAAAATATATTAGCTATTGAACTCCGAATAGCACGAGTAATAGCTTGTTCGAAAGCTCTTGCCGCGGAGTATCAAATTCAATCGCTAAAACTAGCCTCCCCTATGTCCTACTGACTTACTAAAAATAGTATGCCTAAGACTGAGTAAATCAACTCCGTTTTGGCCCAAACTGGAGATGACTAGGTCAAAATACTCTAAGATCCCTTTAAACTCTTCCTTAGCCCTTGGGACAGTGTAGAACTAGGCTAACGCACACACACTTGGTCGACTTCTAAAGTGGGGACATTACAGTTCGCCCCCCTTGAAATTGCTTGACCTCAAGCAATCTCAGTCCAGCCTGCTGAATAACCTGCTCACTCTCCCATGTAGCATCCTCCTTTGGTAGGTCTTTCCATCTAATCAAATACTCCTTCACTATCTTGGTTTTGAGTTTCCTCTCTCGGGTGTCTAAAATAGCCTCAGGTACTAACACGAGCTTCCCCTCCTCATCGAAAGGGGGTAAATCTGTAGAAGGAACTACACTCTGACCAATGGCTTTCTTAAGCCTTGACACATGAAATACATTGTGCACCCGACTGCCCTTTGGAAGCTCGAGTTCATAGGCGACTTGTCCCACTTAGCGAATCACCCTGTAGGGACCATAAAATCTAGGCTTTAGCTTCTCTGCTTCGCTCCTCTTGAGCGATGACTTCCTATATGGCTGTAGGCTCAAATACACCATATCCCCTACCTTGAAATTGCGCTATACCCTATGCTGATCAGCATACAACTTCTTTTGATTTTGAGCCTGTTGTATGTTCCCCTTGAGTGCTCTCAGGATATTCTGACTATCCTGCAACAGGTCTTTGGCTTTGGGCACTCGATTGTTCCCCAAAATTAAATCCATAAAGCTAGATGCTTCATACGCATACAATGCCATGAATGGAGTCATCCTGATGGTCATGCGATATGTGGTATTGTAACAATACTCTCCCATGTATAACTACTTGACCTACGCTCTCTATTGCGCAATCACATAGTTCCGCAAATAGCCTTTCACCCATTTATTTACTATTTCCGTCTGCCCATATGTTTGAGGGTGGTAACTCATACTAGGTGTAAGATCTGTACCACACAGCTTGAACAACTCTTGCCAAAAGGTGCTCATGAACTTGCTATCCCTGTCACTAACAATAAATCTTTGTATCCCATATAACTTAAAGACCTCTCTAAAGAATAAATCTGCAACTTGTGCTGCTGTATAAGTAGAAGGAATAGCAAATAAGTGAGCAAGCTTTGTTAATCTATCTACCACACATAAATACAATCTCTTCTTTGCACTCGTGGTAAACCAATGATGAAGTCTATAGAAATACTTTCCCATTTCCTGTCCGGAATGGGCAAGGGCTGTAGTAAACGAGCAGGAAATGTGTGCTCTCCCTTTTTCTGCTGAGAAACTGCACACTCCCTAACATACTTCTGAACATCATCCTTGAGCCCTCTCCATGAGAATTGCTCTCGGATCTGCCTATAGGTCTTGAAGACCCCTGGATGCCCAACTATAGGTGCATCATGAAATGCCCTCAGAATCTCCTCTCTAAATTGTGATGTAGGGATCAAATAAACCCGGTCTTGAAATCTGATCAACCCATCCAACATTGCACACCTATCATCTTGAATGGTGCTCGTAACTATCCCAGAAGCCCAATCATCTCTTGCATACTCTATTGCAATTCGATCTCTCTAATCTCCTGAAACCTCTGCTAGAGCACATAAATGAGGTCTTCGAGATAGAGCATCAACCACCACATTTTTCTTACCTTTGACAAACTCTATATCAAAGTCATAAGCCTGCAATTTAGTAACCCATTTTTGCTGCGGATCATTAAGATCACGCTGACTCATGAAGTATTTAATGCTATTGTGATCAATTTTGATCACAAAACGTCCATCTACCAAATATGATCGAAATTTGGCCAATGCATGCATTATGGCCAATATTTCTCTGTCGTAGATAGAATAACTCCTCTCAACTCCTCGGAGCTTTCTACTCTTGAATGCAATGCGGTGTCTCTCTTGTATCAATACTGCTCCTATCCCGTCTCCTGAAGCATCATATTGAAGCTCAAATGGCTTTGTGAAACCAGGTAGAGCTAGAATCGGACAAGATGACATCACCTGTTTGAAGTGGTCAAAACATTTTTGCGCTGCCTCTGTCCATGTGAAGGCTTCTTTCTTGGTAAGATTTGTCAAAGGTGCGGCAATCTGTGAGAATCCCCTAATGAACCTCCTATAAAAAACACATAAACTAAAGAACCCCTTAAGCTGTGTAAGGTTTGTGGGAGTAGGCCAATCCACAATAGCTCTAATCTTTTCAGGATCAATCTGAACACCATCGGCACTAATGATATGCCCAAGGTAAAGGAGCTTGGTCATGCCAAACTTGCATTTTGATTCCTTGGCATACAATGACTCTCTACCCATAATAGATAACACCTCCAAATGTTGCAAGTGCTCCTCCCAGGTCTTACTGAAGACCAAGATGTCATCAAAGAAGACCAAGACAAATCTCCTCAATTGCCCCTTGAACACCTGGTTCATACAACTTTGAAATGTGGTGGGTGCATTGGTTAGCCCAAATGACATAACCATAAACTCGAAGTGGCCATAGTGACATCGGAAGGCTATCTTCTCGATGTCCTCTGCTTTGATCCTGATCTGGTGGTATCCATATCGTAAATCGATTTTGGTAAAGAAGCGTGCCCCATGCAACTCATCAATCAACTCATCAATCTTAGGAATGGGATACTTGTTTTTAATTGTTTTCTTATTTAGTGCCCTGTAATCGATGCACATGCACATCGTCCCATCCTTCTTTACTAGAACTACTGCTGAAGCAAAAGGGCTCTTAATAGACCTAATATGCCCCATCTCCAATAGCTCCTTAATTGCCTTCTCTATCTCATCCTTGTGTTTCTTAGGATGGTGATAGGGGGTAATCATGATTGGTTTGGCTCCCTCCTCGAGCTCAATAAAATGCTCTGTTCCCTTGTCAAGGGGAACCCCGTGTGGAATATCGCCAAATACTTTAGCATGCCTATCAAGTATCTCTTGGATATTTGGTGGATGACTCTTTCCTTGTGGCTCTTGTGGGGCTAGCATAATGAAACACTCTATTGCCTACTCTATGTCATTATGCCGAAAAAGTCTTTACATTCTCCTCAAGGAGACTACTCTGCAACTCCCATCCAAATGTCGTTTCAGTACAACAGTTCTTCCCTCATGTTGGAATCTCATCTCTAGTTTTGCTAGGCTGAGTGTGAACTCAACTAGCGAGGCCATCCATGTCATGCCGAGGATGACATAATAGTCTCCCATGTCTACTACATAGAACTCATCCTCCAACTCATAGCCATCTCCAAACCTGATGTGAAGACTAGATATCTTCCGAGTGCATAATAATTTGTCACCATTAGCTACCATGACTCTAAACCTAGCATGCTCCTCAATCTTTAAACTTCTCGTGGCTACTAACCGTGTATCTATGAAGTTATGTGTAGCCCCAGTGTCAATGAGAGAGATCACTTTCTGCCCCTGGATAGTACCCCTGACCCTAAATGTGATCGCCTTTTGAGCCCCTGTCAATTGTGCCAACGACCTATCATCCTTAGGAATGATGATCTCCTGTGGAGTGCTACTCTCATCTGAATTAGAGTGCTGATCCTCCCCCTTTGACTGTGACTCCTCTGTTGAAAAATACTCCATTTGATTTGCCTTAGCCTTGAGAGGGCACTTATGAGATAAGTCCCAAGGATCTCTACAATGAAAACACAACTTCTTCGTCCTTAACTCATTCAGGGTGTCATCATCCAACTTCCTATTATCCCCTTTTGGTTGTGCATCCTGGTAAAAAGGTTTTTTTGTGCATATCCTTCTTCGTATGTGAATCCTTAGGCTGAAATCTGCTCTTTAAAGAAGGTGCTAAGTCACGAGCCCTCTTAGTGGCCTCATGTAATTTAGCCAGTTCATGCCACTTGACCCAATCCCTCAGGGGATCTAAGAGTCCATCCATAAATAACACTACTAATCTCCTCTTTGAAATATCTGTAACCAACACAACTAACCTCTGAAATTCATTGATGTATGTCTCAACTGATCCGCACTGTTTGAGCTGTGCCAACTCTTTAAATTGTAACTCAGGATCTTTGGTATCAAATCTCTCTATGAGTCTCTCAGTGAACTCGTAAGACGTGATGTGATCATGCCCCAAGGTTACCATGCCATGGTGCCACCACTCATGCACTGGACCATCCAAATGAATAGTTGCACAATTGATAGCCTCCTCCTTAGGCATAGGATTCAGCTGGAAGTATGTATCTACCTTTTGCACCCAAGCTTGTGCAGTCATCTTCCCTGAAGCATCATAATAACGTAAAGAAAGTTTTCCAACTTTCTTTCTAAGCTCAAAGTTTTGATTTCTCCCTTCTGCTCTAGGCATGTGTCTCATCGTCAAGTCCATATAATCTCTGAGGGAATTATCTGCCTGAAACTCCGGTCCACTAGCCTTCCCAGTCCCTCTTGAACTGACCCTGGAACTCGGTAATCTTTGGTTTGTTTACTGGTTGAACCGGATTTCTGGGTGGGAAGGTGGGTAGAAGAGGTCTCAAGCTCACTGTCCAAGCTGGGCATGCAACATGTCTAAAGTTATCAGCCTCATTTCCATTGTTGCCATGTCCATTATTATTACCATTAATGTTATTCTTAGGACCATTGTTGTTGCGTTGGCCTCCATTATTATCATTGCCCCCGTTTCCATTGTTTGCATCACCTAGATTAATATTGACACCCATTTGTCTAGCCATAAGTTGCAACATCATATCCATTCGCCTATTCTGCTCCTGTTGCATATGCTGCCCCTCCTTTAATGTACCCAATAATCGTCTGAACATTACCTCCTCTTGATCTGGACCAACATTCCTGCCTCTGCCTAGTCCTGTGTTCTTGTCATCTCGGTCACCCATATTGCTGTCTTGTTCAAAGAATATCTCCTCTGTATTTGTATGACTGGATTCTATGTCCACCTGCACGGATGAACTAGACTGCTCGCTCTGTGAGTTTGAATCTTTGTTCTTGCTCTGGTATGGCAGAAGTTAATGGTCTCTGTTGCATGCTTAAACATACATTCTAAACCTGTTTTATTTTTGACTTTAGTGTTTTGACATTTCGTCAAACACTTTTCCCTGTATTTGACTGTTCCAAATTCCCTGTAAGAATTCCACAGGATGACAGGACTTAAAGCTCTGATACCACTGTAATGGATACCCCCAAAATCTGCTTACAAGTATCCAAACACTAAATGGTAATTTGATCAAACACTTAGCTTGCAGTCTCTAATTTTCTGTTATGTGCTACAACCCTTATGGCTCAAAAAGGTTTGTTTGTATTGTGTTGTGTTTGACATGTAACATAAATATAGGAACTGAAAAACATAACATATATCGCAGAAATAACCAGCACACTATATTTATATTGATTTCCAAAATTTAATAAACAAGTGCAAAACTGACTCATTGAATACTCCAACAATTAATTGGAACAATCATTGTTTCCATCAAATAGTTGAGGGCGTGGACCTTGCATTGACCTGCTGCAAACAATATGTAACTGCTATAGTAGCTTGCTACAGTAACCCAACTGCTACAATAACACGGTTGCTACAATATGCGGCTACTACAGTAACACGGTTGCTACAGTGATACAACTTCTACAGTGACGCGCTGCTACAGTAACTTGACAACTACATTAACTTGCTACAAGAACTCGGCTATAGTTGGAAATACACCCTATTTTGTCTGATATAAAGCTAATAGCAATGAATTCCAAAGGCCAAACCCCAAGGGAATGACGTCTAGAATGTCACAAGAGAGGATAGATGTCCTCTAATGCCAAAAACGGATCTGCAACTCATGCATTGATTTCTTCTCATATTCAACCTGCCGAATGAAGCCACTCACGCTCCCTTTTATTCTTTCTCCAAGGGTCGATTCCACTCACATGAGCAATGTGGGATAAAAGATATGTGATATAAAACATATTAAAATAATCACTTATGTCTCCCTTAGGTGCTCCTTTTGATTTGCACACATTCCCATAAAATTTAATATTAAAGTAACACTTTAATATTTTACAACTAAATTAATTGTTACTTCAATAATACTTCAAACATAAAAATATATTAACTATCGGACTTCGAATAGCACGAGTGATAGCTCGTCGAAAAGCTCTTGCCGTAGAGTATCAAATTCAATCACCAAAACTAGCCTCCCCTGTGTCCTACTGACTTACTAAAAATAGTAAGTATGCCTGAGATTGCGTAAATCAACTCCATTTTGGCCCAAACTGGGATGACTAGGCCAAAACATTCTAAGATCCCTTTAAACCCTTCGTTAGCCCTTGGGACCATGTAGAACTAGGTTAACACATGCACACTTGGTCGACTGCTAAAGTGGGGACATTACATTGACAATGTGGACTTCAATTTTATATCCCCATTTTGTTTGTTTCCTTTCTTCCTACTTCCTTGATCGTATTGCTTTTATGGTCTTTTGCTGAATCTGTATGTCAACTTGGACTGCATGTGTTGATGTATCTAGAACATGGTTCGAAGCCTGAGAAGATATATCGAAGCCTAAGAAGATATTCATTTTTTAAGTGCCCTCTGGACTACCTCTCTGTGCTCACTATACTAGTGTTGTTTCATATTATATCTATGATGACTTAGTACTGTGTTCGAACTTCTATTCCTCCTCCCCTGAGTCGGACCTTTACTTGCGGCTTTTGTCCGTCTTTTCTCCTTTCTAAATCTTCCTTATTCATCTGTATATTTATTCTTTGGTTGTGTCCCTATTCCCTTTTTATTTATTTATTTATTCCCCCCCGATGATAATTAGGGGAAAGTATAGGAGTGGTTTTGGGTTCAATAATTCTCCAAACAAATAATTATTATATACATGTCATTAGATACTTTAATTTATTCCCTATTCCCTTTTTAATTTATTTATTTATTCCCCCCCTCATCCTATATAATTCCTATCCTTATATATGCTCGAGTGGTAATAGACGTGGCTATTCATTTAGTTGTTCTATGTGATCTTTAACTCAATATATAAGATTTGATACAAATTTTAATATATGTTTATACTTAAATGATAATACATGTGTATTATATGAATTATTTATATTATTTTATTAAATATAATATTTGACATATTTATAATATATTTCGATAGTATAATTTAGAATTATATTATAATATTTATTTTTATATATTCCAAATGATTGATAGATTTCATTTATTTATCTAATTATATTATTATTCATTAATTATATATTATTTTATAATATATTATGTTTAACTATGATAATATTGATTTAATATATTATATTATAATATATAGTCTTCTATACAATTTTATTTTTAAATATTTTTATTATTAATTATTAAATTGTATTCTAGAAGTGGGGATATTACAGTCCACCCTTCGTCAAATTGCTTGTCCTCAAGCAATTAATGTGGGAGGCTTCTATTGAGTGATCTTGCATTCCTTTTCTTACCTGTATATAAGACAATTTCTTAGAAATCTACAATACAAGAACATGTACTAGGATATATGAAAATACAATGCATGCACAAAAAATGTATATACATTAGTGTATGAAGACACGATGTAAACACAATGTAGACACGATGCAACACAAAGCATACACATGGTTAAAAACTTTGTTAGATTC
Source organism: Cupressus sempervirens (assembly GCA_028749045.1). Taxonomy (NCBI): domain Eukaryota; kingdom Viridiplantae; phylum Streptophyta; class Pinopsida; order Cupressales; family Cupressaceae; genus Cupressus; species Cupressus sempervirens. The sequence goes on along the minus strand of CM053788.1, from coordinate 508,941,962 downwards.
CTTCCTGCTAATTACAATTTGAAATAAGCCAAGGTCAAGGACATATTTCACAGAATTTATATCTTGTTCTTTGTGGGTGCTGACTAGTCTCTTGACAGATGGTCCTGCATCATATGTTAGTACTCCAACAAGAAAACATGTGTAAAATTATTAATAATAGTAAAATACTATTCAAAATATAAGATCCTAATTCCCCTTTTAAGCCCTTTCTTAAGGAAAGGTTGTGATCAAATGCTTAGCTCCTGGGGGAGTGCTTTTTGGGGATCTAATTAAGAGAACAACTCTCCACTAAGCACCATCTTCTCACATACTTCTCTCTTTAAGAGCTTATGGATAATCAATCTTGATATATCCATCCTTCCTAGGAGAGAGTTCTTTCTCATCCTAGGCCTTATGAATACCCGCTCTAGGTGTATCCATCCTTCTTAGGGGAGGTATTACTCATCCTAAGCCTTATTGATAACCACATGAGTATATCCATCCTTGCATATGCATTTGTTTAATTATATACCAATCTTTCATAGAATACTTGATTCCCTGCCTTACTTCCTTAAGAATATTCCTTTATAGAATATCTTGCGAAGTCCTTCAAAGAGGTTAGCTCTTTGCCTTAATTCCTTCTAGGAATTATTATTGTCCTCTTATAAGTGGCTACTTAGAGTAGTCTATTTCTTCCTTACATTGATCTCAATAGGTTCCGTGCTCTGCAAGAATTTATAATTAACTGTAAGGAATCACTAAGTCAGTGTACATTGTCGAATTATCAATTCCTCTTAGTTGAATCCTACTCATTGCTATTGATGTTCTCTATTTGGTATATGTTGACAGGTACATGTTGTGTCTTGTTTGATCTGAGTTGAATACTATGTGATAGGTGTTGAATGAATTATGTCTTATTTATTTTACTTCTTCTTCCACATGTCTTTCATGACAATTTTTTTTTTCCCTATATGCTGATCCATATTTAAGATTCACCCTGTAGGATGGCAAGATCATGCTCTGATACCACTTTAATGCCCCTAAGGTGGCTACCTTGATGAAATGATGCCACTTGCCAAAAAAATGTTATCTCATACAAAATTATATCACTAGAATTATGCTGCTAATAGCATGGGTAGACTTCCTTGCAATATTATGATCTTCACAAAAATTTAATATTTTTTCTGATATATACGTGTAATATTTACTTTGAATGTCTTTGCTCTCTCTCAAAATAATAATGATCCTATTTGTGCTTATGGTGTCTACCTTTCAGTAATGGCTTTTATAGATTACTTTAGATTAGTATTATCCAATACTTTAAGGTCTAGTTTATGCTGCTATTCCTCTTAGTAGCTTTTAGTTTGTACGAATGTGGAAATCCACTCATAGAATGTTACTTCTATTAGGAATATCAATATATGATTATCTAAATATATGCAACTGATTTTCATACAAAATGGCTACTGTCAACGTGGATTAAATATTGTAAGGAAGATGTTCATGTCTCCAACTATAGTTATCCTGATTTATCTATAGTTATCCTGATTTATGATAAAGACATCTTCAGGTCACAACTGATAAATTGTTGTAAATACTGATTCAATGATTTTAAGTGGACATAGTTTTACCATACTAGACACTAGTCATTATAGTTGCTATCTCCGTTTTCAGGATATTTTTGTCTAGTCTTTGAGCAATTTTATCTTTGATCTTTTCATCTGACTTCTCATTGTTCTGCTACGTCTATTTCATTCTTTGATTGTTGGATGTTGACTGGGCTTATCTGTGAGTTGTAATTGCTTTATATAGACTACCAGTTCTTTTATGGGCAGCGTATGAGTATGAAAGTTTGATTCCTGTGTATAAAATGAAGACTACAAATTCCCATATTATATCTTTGCTCCTTTAATATATATCTTTTGTTAACTTCCAATATATTCAATGTATTCCGCTGGCAGCGTGGACTTCAATTTTATATCCCCATTTTGTTTGTTTCCTTTCTTCCTACTTCCTTGATCGTATTGCTTCTATGGTCTTTTGCCGAATCTGTATGCCAACCTGGACTGCATGTGTTGATGTATCTGGAACATGGTTCGAAGCTTGAGAAGATATATCGAAGCCTAAGAAGATATTCGTTTTTTAAGTGCCCTCTGGACTACCTCTCTGTGCTCACTATACTGATGTCGTTTCATATTATATCTATGATGATTTATTACTGTGTTCGAACTTCTATTCCTCCTCCCCTGAGTCAGACCTTTCCTTGCAGCTTTTGTCCATCTTTTCTCCTTCTAAATCTTCCTTATTCATCCGTATATATATTCTTTGGTTGTGTTCCTATTCCCTTTTTATTTATTTATTTATTTTTTCTCCCCCCCCCCCTCCATCCTATATATTTCCTATCTTTATATATGCCTGACTGGTAATAGACGTGGGTATTCATTTAGTTGTTCTATGTGATCTTTAACTCAGTTTATAAGATTTGATACGAATTTTAATATATGTTTATACTTCAATGATAATACATGTGTATTATATGAGTTATTTAAATTATTTTATTAAATATAATATTTGACATATTTATAATATATTTCAATAGTATAATTTAGACTTATATTATAATATTTATTTTTATATATCCAAATGATTGATACATTTCATTTATTTATCTAATTATATTATTATTCATTAATTATATATTATTTTATAATATATTATGTTTAACTATGATAATATTGATTTAATATATTATATTATAATATATAGCTGTCTATACAATTTTATTTTTAAATATTTTTATTGTTAATTATTAAATTGTATTCTAGAAGTGGGGATATTTCACTACTTTTTACGGGGATTTTATGTCAATCATCATGTGGAACAGGAGCAATTGGGAGCAATTGGGACCAGTTGTGGTTTGTGTTTGTTACTTCCAGTTTTGGGAGCAATATCAATAGCATTGCTAAGTGTGCTGTTGACTAGTCCAGCTGCAACCCACAAGTTTGTATTTAGCAGCATATGTCCAACGCATAACAACACCTTTGTTTCTATTTGTGTGTCATCTGAAATTGAATTTGCTATCCCTGTTTTTGACTTGATAATGGTGTATGCTACTTGTGTGGTCATATATTTTCATTTTTTTGGGGGTTATGTTTTACAATCAAATTATTTGTTGCAAACAAAATTATTGATGAATAGAACATATGTTGTTTGGTTGTTGAAAGGCTGATATTAATTCATGACACCACTTTACAAATTTACAGTTGAAGGTTGTATTCTAGCTCCATTAACTATTTCTTGGTCACCTAGAATCAGAATCCACTGGCCCCTTCAAGTTGATAAATTCATACTGTCTAGATTTGATTTACAGTTAGCACTGCCACCACTTTTACTTGACCTAGCATCATTTCTATCATGCCTAACCTCCTGGCCCACTTAACTCTTCTGACCATTCTCTGACTACTTGTTGTGAGGTTTTCACACATCGCCCCAAAATCTTGGGGACCCCCTTTTTAATCGCCTTTAGGGCCAGGGGAGAAGGTTAGATGTATTTTTTACCCGGTTTCAACTTGATTTTCCAGAGCTATCAGTCCTATCCTTAGGCCGAATAAGTTCAAAATTGATTTCAACTTGGCAGGATAAGATTGTGAATTTTGTACTTAGACGATTTCTTTTGAAAATTTGGATTTAATTGTAAATTTGAATGATTTTCAAATAAGAAAATTTTCGTTAGACTTAGGTTCTTGGAAAATCTTATTTTTTTTGGTGAAATAGAATTTAATTTTGTAAGATGAAGTTAAATTGCAAAATCGATTTTTACTCTAGAGGCAATTTTATTTTTTGTCATAAAATTTTAATTATTTAGCAAAATCGATTTAGAGGAAAATTGCAAAAATTGGCTTTAATAGATTAAATTTGCCTTGAAAGCTTTTGGTATTTAATGAAATTGGTAAATTAATATTAAGAAATGGCTTTTGGTTAGCCAAAATTCAACTTCAAGGATGTATTAATTAGCAAACCCTCATTAAATAGAAATTTTTAGCATCCCCAAGGCACCATTTAATTTCGTTTTGCAATTTGTGGTTAATTAGTAAATTAAAAGTGCAGCTTTCATTTTAGAAAATTAAAATTTTGGCAAAGTATTTAAAGTGGGCCACTAACTTAGCTTTAATTTTGGTTTTTTTTTTCCTCTATAGGACCAAGTCGGCCAGCCTGGGAGGAAGGTGAAAGCTGCTATAAAGGGAGTCCCCTCCCATTTCATTTTCATCAATTCATTTGCTCCTTATGCTTGGGCGAATTTGAAGCAAGGGCAGATTTCCAGACTTGGGCGAAATTGGTGGAAGGCAGTTTTTTGGCGATTTTTGGGCAATTTCTCCATTGCCATTGTTGGGCGATTTGTCTAAGGGCCAGATTTTTTGCGTTTTTGGGGATTTTTGCTCCACTTTGTGGGCTGCGATTTGTGCCCTAGGTGGCAGATTTTACAGATTTTGCTCCTTCTTTGCGTGGGCGAATTTTGTGGAAGGACAGATTTTTTTTTTTTTTTCTGCTTAGCCGAATTTTGTGGGAGCCGAATTTTGTGGAAGACAAAATTCTGATTTTCTAGAGGGGCTGCAATTTTTATATCAGATTTGGGCAATTTTGTTGGGAGAAGAGATACATATGAAAGTTTGATTTTTGCATAGAAGGCAAGTGTTGGATAAGCTTAGAGGCTTTGTTTTCTAATTTGCAAAGGGATTTGTAATTCTTTGATGTCATATCCCGGGTTCCGAAAAGTTGCTGTAAGATTATTAGTTAAGGTGAAAGTCATCATCTAGAGTTGCAAGGAGTGCTTAAGCTGACATCCATTCTTTCGCTCTTTTCTAAGAATTGCACTACTTGGTTCTTCTTGCCTTTTGGTCCGCCACTCTACCATCCCGTAATAGGGCGACGAGCATGGAGGATGATAGTACAAGTAAGAATCCCAAGCGGGCAAACGCTAAGAAAGACAAAGAGGATATGACGCCCAAAACTTCCTTCTTCTCGAAAATGAAGAAAATAACCGATACTAATATCGCTACAGTAGACATGATACGGATGAGGGACAGACTAAAGGAAGGACAATCCCCCTTGGCAAAGAGGATATACAAGAGCGGAATTGTACATGCAGCAGCTTTTCCTCCTACTTTGCCTTGTCCGGAATTGATTATGGAGTGTGCATCCAAATTTGATCTAGACAGTAAATCCATCATTTTTGGCGAAGGGAAGAGAGTGTTGGCCAACATTGGCGAACAAGCAATTGAAGAGACATTTAATATTCCCCAGAGCAAGGGCATGACAGTTGTAATGGTGGATCAGGCGGCCAAATCATTTCAAGGTAACCAAGAGGCCTACTTCTCACATCTAAAGCGGAATTGGATACACGAAGGAAGGAAAGGAGTTAACAAATCAACAAGGCTTACAGTGGCAGATTTCAAGCCGGAATATGGCGATCTCATTGTTTTTCTCAGCCGGATCATGGGCCTAGCTCAAGCTATGCAATTCGAAAACTGGATGTACTTCTTCATTGATGAAATTGAAAAGGGAAAAGGAAAATTTGATTGGGCTAGGATCATAAGTGAAAATTTAGAGTTGCAACTTAGAACAGTTCAAAACCAAAGGCAATTCTACATGGGATCCTATCTGTTTTACTTAATTGCTAGATTGTATGAGAGTCCGGGACTTAGGGCCTTAGGAGAGATTGGTAATGGGCCGGGGCAATATTTGGTGCATGAATGCTATCCGCAGCTTCATTTGCACAATAACAAGGATTACAAGATGTTTTGCGATGCATTCGCCATGAAGACAGTAAGGGTATTACAAGGGGCGCCTGCTAAGAGACTTTCATCGGAAGCAGAAGCAAGGATTAAGAAGTTTGGGAGTTGGTTCATCCAATTCCCGCAATTCACATACATTAGAGTGGCAGGAAGTACAGTTTGTCCCAAGAGGCTTCCAAGATACCCGCCCGACAAGGTAGTTTTGATGGAATTGGCTAGGCAGCTTGAGCACTATGATAGAGTAATGAGGAATGAGGGGAAAACATGCGTTTCCTTCTCAATTATAATTGGCAATGATAGTTGCCCAAATCGGGCCACCTTTGAGGCTGCGGAAAAGGAATTGGAGTGGTATCATCTAGGATGGTACAGAGCAAGGCAAGGATTCGACCCTGTTGGTCTTATCAAGGCATCTCATGGAAGCGAATTTAAGCATGTTCCCACTATAGAGGACTTTTGGGCCAATGCAAAGGATGATTTTCACGTGAGAAAGCTAGCTTTCTCGAGATTGTCGGTGAACATGATGAGAGATATTAGATGGAGAGGCCTTGATATTCCCGATCAATTGGAGGATGATCATAGTGTGTTGAGAGAAGACTATGAGACAGTAGTTGGAATAGAGTTGAATCCAGTGGATTGGGACGATCATCAGGATCCTTCCTTGGAGGCAGTCATAAGGACAGTAGATTTGCATACCGAGTCGTGGTATAATGCCAAGATGAGAAAGCTACAAAGACAAAAGGTTCTCCTTACTTATGAGATGATGAAACCGAAGGAAGGTCTAGTAGAATCAATCGGACAGAAGGGTGAAGGAAGTGGCCGGCAATCGGAGACAGTTAGAAATAGCAAGAAGAGGGCTTTGGAGGTAGAGAAAAGCCAAGAACGTTCGGAACCTCCAGCCAAGAGACAGCGGGCAGCGCCGTCAAGGGAGAGTATAACTAAGGCTAGAAGCCAAGAGGTCAATTCGAGTGATAAAGGGGCCGCAGTGGAGGTGAGCTCTGATTCGGAATCAAGTGGCTACAATGAAAGTACGGAGTACTCCCCTCTCTCGGAGAACCAGCAAGGAAATAGGGCAGAAACTAGTAGAGAAGAAGATGGGCCGATTGATATTGAAGAGATAAGTCAGGCGTCTAAGGCCGTTGGTGATGCTTTGTTGGTCGAACCGAATCCGGATTTGGGGAGATGCACTGCACCACTATGGTTAAGGCAAATGCTTATGCCGAGAGGCGAGGTGGTAATGGCTCATGCAGTTGATGATATCCAAGGACTAATAGAAAAGGATGATAGCGAGAACTAAAAACAGATGGCAAATACGGTGGCAAGGGTAATCAGAAGCGACAGTGATGGTCACCGAAGGGTTCAGATTGCTATACCAACAGTCAATAAGGCAGCGGATGAGATTGCAGCCCGGGAGTACGAAATAGTAGAACATAATTTGGGAAGAAATACAGATGATATGGAATGTGAAGAGGTTCAAGAAGGCATAGCATCAATCAGAGAAAGATTGAGGAAGGCAAACGAAAGGATAGTAAAGTTGGAGGCCGAAAACAAATATTGGAGAGATTGCCAGCCAATCCAATAGCTGCATCAGGCAGCCCTTCCTCAAGACAGCGGGAGCAATTCAGAAGAGGTATCAGCTCAGTTACATGAAGTAAGGGGTTGGATCTATGATACAATCCAAGATGGGCGAAATTTCTTGCCCTCCTTCATCTCAACATTCCAGTCATTGGTGACTGTTAGAAACAAATTCAGATTATTTGAAGAGGAATGGAAGAATTTTCTTCCCATCAAGGATTTGGTTATTCCTAGGCTGCAGGCGTTCATTAGGCTACCAGAGGCATATTTGGAAAGAGCCCGGTTAGTTGATGAGAGAGGATTGAGCATAGTTGAATCTTGGTATGTCGCATTGACTACCAGATTCAGAACACTTGAAGAAATTCATGATGAGATTGCACAACACGGCCCAAGCGTCGACACTTCCATTTCGACCATGATGAGCGACGTTGGGGTGGCGCTTGATTTTGAGGGTATTAGAGAGGAGGATGTCAGTGAGACAGGATTTGGATCGAGATTGGATGAGTTAGGAAAGGCTGCCGTCAAAAGGAAACATCTGAACACCCTTTCCTCACTCAATGCTTTTATTGGGTTTGCAAAGGAATATGAGAAGGATCACGAAAGGATACTACAAGCAGCAAACAGCGTGGCAAAGTCAGCAGAACTCCGAGCGAAGCACACACCTTGTCCTCCTATGGAAGAAGTTAACGAAAGGCTAGCTAAGTTCATTGCCTTAGCTAAAAGAACAAAAGAAAAAGGAAGAATTATATTAGAAGATCATCTTATGTAAGCCCAAGTGGCAACTTTCTCTTTCTTCTACAAGTGTTTGTTTCTGATTGGCCACCATTTTGGTGCCTTCTCATTGGTTGCCACTTTTGCACTTTTTCATTGGTCCATTGATGAGGTGGCATCTTCTCATTGGCCGATGGGGTGGCAACCCTAATTAGGGTTTTGGATCCAATCTGGATCGTCGATCTTGTTTTGATCTCTACCGTCCATTGTATTTTGGACCTCTATATAAGGCCATTGGCTCTCATTTGTAAAAGGGGGGGGTTGGAGAAATTGTTGCGAAAATAATACCAAAGTGCTCTCTTTTTCATTGCATGTTGACTAAGAACATTGGGTGTTATTGCATGTTTTCTACTTCCACATAGTTAAATTTTCTTTTCAAGTTGAAGCAATTTCATTTCAAGTTGTTAGAGTAAGAGTAAAATAAAATGGATAGTTGCATGGTAGCTTTGGTAGATGTTTGATAGGGGTCAACACTAGGCCACTAGCATCCTAGCGGCTGGTTGGGAGGCTTTGCGTGGTGATCTAGTTTACTTTCCTTTGAAGCGTTGCATCTATGGAGGTAGGGCCGCTGGTTAGCCTTCATTAGATTCGATCCCCGTCCATCTGCTAACCTTCCATTCTTAGGAGTAGGAGTAGTTGAGCAGCCAAATTTCATGCTTAGAAGAGGTTAGTTAGAGAAGTAAACCAAAACATCGGCATTCTCACCTTCCATCGCCATTCACCCTACATTGCCATCATCGCGCCATCAACATCATCTAGCATTCACACCGAACCACCATCTCCATTTTCTCACCAAGATCCAAATTTTTCTCAAACAAGAAAACGTAAGGCCGCCTACGTGATTACCAGCAAATCACATTGATAAAACTGAGCGAGTATCCAACGGTGTAAGGAACATTGGAGTTATACTCATGTCCCATGAGAGATAACTTTTCAAGAGAGGAATTGTGTATTTGATATTCTGTATCAAGCATCCAATTACTAATATGTTATGTAGTGACACAAAACTCGCATCAACACTACTCTGTGTGGTTACTGCAAATTGATAAGATTGCAGGAGTTCACAATGAGTTCACAATTCTAAGAATGGATAACCAAGACATCTATTTGAATATACTGCATAATCTTGGTGATAAAGTTCTGGGCAAACTTGGTCATATGTTTGTCATTATGACTTTGTGAAAGGCTTTGTGAGATCAGCAACTATAATGGGCTGAACTGGGGTAGTCAATGAATCGGTCTCCAATCTGCAGAAAATCATAAGACATTGGAGTCAAAAGCAAGGTTTTAAAATTTAAACTAATATTTGTTTACTGTTGAACTGTGGTAGTGGCAGAAAATATTTATTAGAGGTATATTCCTGCCAAAACTGTGTATGTGCTGGACAATAAATTTATTAGGACTTAAATTACTGAGATTGTAGCTTGTAAAAAGACTGTTCTTTAAGTGGGTGTTTATTCTACATAGAGATATAGATGGGATTTTTTAAACTTGAAGCTGGAACTCTCAATCATTATCTTGAAGGGTTAAGCTGCTCGAATTTCCTTGTAATAGATATAGATATTGTACAGGTCAGTGTATTTGCGCTTCAACCTCTATGGAATGCATTCTAAGTGTTTTGGATCATATCTGCTCCTTTTGTAATTTGAAAATTTGGTAACTTTAAGGACTAATGTCATTAGATTTCCACAATGATGAAGTTAAAGTTGTTTGTGTTTCTGGATTAGATTGTGTCATTTTTCGCATCAATATTTCAGATCACGCTCCGTGATCCATCATGCTCTCTTTCATCCTGATGATGGATCACAGCATGTGAATAGAAACATTGATGCAAAAAACTTACAAACACAATCTAATCCAGAAACACGAACAACTAATCTTTAAGGACATTACTTTAGGTGATACATATTTCTTTATCGATAGATAATACCATGGGTAATAGTATGTTAAAAATGCAATAAATCTAAAATGAAGAATATTTTCTGTTTCTTAGTATTTATAGCATTGCTTAAAAAACTAGTGACAAAGACTTTTTTTGATAGTAGTCCTTTTAATAGCCACCATCGATCTATGTAATTTATCAAGTCTTCCTTACTAAGTGAACATCTAATGACACAATTAAGAAGAGGAATTTCCTAAATAATTGATTGCAGAATTTAAGTTCTTGATTTGCAAGTAGTCTAGAAATTCTTTTCTTAATAGTATGGATTGCAGAAGGTTGAAGTCTAATATTATAATTTTCACCTCACAAGACAATCTTGCTCTCAAGTTTTTCTTGTTCATTTTAAAGGCATTAGCTATAGTTCTAGGCCTAGGTTGTTTCAAACTTGACACCCAATCATCAATATGTGGCAATTTGATTCTCAAACTCAAATATGTAGCCTACACTGGGCACTGTACTGCAGTCTTCCTATCAACACCATCTCTGAAGATTTTGTGCATTATTGATAGCACTCTAAGTTGAGCATGCTTAACTTGAGACTTTCATTATGAAATTCTTTTGAACCAGCTTGAAATGGATATGGCTATGGAATTTGTATTTTAGTCCCTTTTCTGATTTATGTTCTGTTTTGCAAACCCATCTCCCAGTGATCTTCAATCATTGGAATTCAGTCCACAAACAGAGGCAATCAGCTGACAATCATTTTTCTTCGAACTTAGGCACCTTATTTAACAATGCTTCCCCAAAACTGTCAATCCACAATCTGTAATGTCCCAGTTCAAATAAAGACAATTAACAGCAGTTGGCTGAATTACCCAAGAGGAAGATGACATAGAGCATCATTGGGTAAGAAATGAAGTCATTCTAATTTTAAGTTGAGTGCATGTCTTTTGATGCAACCTAGGTGAACTTATGTTATTGCTAAGCGAACTTAAGTTATTTTAAGGTAGACACATCTTTTTAGGTAACTTAAGTGGTGCTTAGCCAAGGGAATTAAGCTATTTCTCTCTTTTATGTACTTATGTGACATAATAAAAACATATGACAAAAAGCTAAGGTGGGCCCCAGCTTCAAAGAGTTTCATTGGTGCAGACTTTAGGTTTTTATTTTGGAGCGTTGGATTAAGAGGCGGACTATCAAGGGTGGAGATTAATTCATCTTTTTAGAAGATGCTATAAAACACCCTAAGGGCTCATTATGTCATGAAGATTTCTGCTTATTGCTGCTGCAACTTGGCTTGAGGATTCACACCCTTGAGTATCCCTGCTTTTGGCGAGACATACAGGCTCTCTCTAGTGAGAAGGGTGTGTTTCAGTGGAACTACAGTTTGTGAAACCCTGGTACATTAGTAATTCTGGGCTGCAAGTATTCATCAGGTTTAGAGGCCAAATTGAAGACAATATTAGTGTTGGAGACTCAGATCTGGGAACATTTGCTAGCGCAAATCATCTATTTCTGAGTTTTTTGTGGATAACTGTTAAAGAGCATCAATTTCAGATGTAATGCTGGTCAATTTGGGAGCCTATCACCACTTTTTTAGGTCAGCTAGCGTTACAAAACATTCTGACCCAAATCTGTTATAGTTTGGTATGTTAAATGGAAAATTCTAATTCAGGGCAGAAGTATGGGTTTTGGCTGAATTCTCCTGAGCTCAGAAATAATCTAATATCCATATTTGTTTTAGCTGCAAAAATCAGATTATAAATATCGACCAGAATTCTGGGTTTGTCACGAAGATATTTATATGCAAATAAATTTTGGATCAATGGCCTAGTTTGTAAAAGTTTTTGTTATCAAATTTGCCTTAGTTTGCATAAACTATTGTTTCCTTTTTAGTTTTTAGTATACCATTTGGGAATATTACACAATCATAGAAATTACTACTAAATTGGCAGCCCGCCAACCAATGGTGATAACTGATAGGCATTGAAGACACAAATACTCAACTTTTTCTTAATTGGAAGACACAAATATTCAACTGTTGCTAAATTTGGCAAGGCTTAGCTTCGTTATATCTAGAATATAATATTATTTCTAACTGCAAATCAATAGTCACTACCAGCCAATGTAATTACTCATCCTATTCAGACAGTTCAGTTCCTAAATAGTTGTGGATTGAAAAAGGTGACCTGACAATTCCTTCCTTCTGAAACTTGGAAAGCTACATGATCTATGATGTCAGTCGATTCCCAAGGAGCATCTTACGGCACTTTGTACTATGCGTGTTGGTATATCCCCATCTTTTAGCCTAGTAAATTTTCTTGTTTGCTGCATCATGGTTTCCTTCTATTGATTCATCAACATGCTTGCTCAAGATGCCCAAGCTTAATTAATCAAGTGGAGTTAAAAGTCTGAGTTATTTAGTATTCATCTTATGTGGGTGCTCATTCAATTTAGAGAAAGAAAATTTCTCACTTCAGGAAGCCTTCTTATGAGTTCCTTTTTTTTATTTATTAAGTGCTTAGTGGTAGAAAATGGAAAGGGCCAATCTCCTCTCATTATCACATTTGCCTTAAATATTAGGTTGATGCCTTTGTTTTTTTGAGACTGCAGGAATCGGGTGTAGCACCGCCTATAAACTGCAGTGTGCCTGGTAAACTTTGTAACATGATCGGGGATGCTGATGTGACACGTCCTCCAGTACCACATGCGCTGGGGGGAGACTGAATGTTTTGATCTTGTGCTGGCATGACAAGTCTTCCAGGACATTATGGGCTGGGGGTAGATTGAACCTCTCAACCCTGTGCTTTACTACAGGAAGCTCTTGCTAGTCGAGCTAGGGTAGGTCGTTAGCCCAGGTTGATGCATTTGTCGAGAAGCTGAGGATTGTTTATTTTGAAACATAAAGAAAGCAACATGTGAAGCCCGCCATAGCATTATAGCATGAAACATTGAAACTTTATTATTCTGGACTTGGATTTGTTCTTGGGGGAGCAATGTCTACTTCTGTCACATCTTGCTTTGCAGCTTCATCGTTATTATTCTGTCTTTATTTTTGTTGTGTATTTTCTATTTTGTTGACCATCATCATCAGCTGGATTTTTTGGCTCAGCAATATGAAGCGTTCCTTCATCCACATGGTATTTTGCAATTGAAGTAACTTCTTCAGTGTTGCAATATCTATTGGAATAATTTAAAATTTCTTCATTGTTGTTGTTTACCGTACAGGGTAAATGGGTAGTTATTGCATTAAGAGACTAGAATGTAGCACACAACAAGATAGTACTTTATTCATATAAGCAAAGTATATAATCTTGAGTACAATGATGCTTCATAGTTCAATTCGGATGATGTACATATATCTCCCGAAGGGGCGACTCAACCGTCATGCAACCTTTCCGACACTAACTAATCCTGTTGGCTGTAGTATACTTTTACCAACAACATCATCTCCCTCAAAAGAAAAATTGTCTCCGAATGACAAAATAGAGAACTAAACTACTAAGTACATCAAGACAAAACTAAGAAGGGTGTCTCCTTAGTGGAGCTAGTGTAGTAGCCGTCCTCTGTGCCCATAACTCCTTCAACTGTACCCGCAACTTGTGCACTTGTTGCATCTGGGTGTTTAGATCCACCTTAGCCTGCATCTAAAACTCTAATGCTCTCTTCATCATCTCAGCTATGTTTTGGAGCTCCACCTCTTTCGCATCCGACTCCATCTGTAGCCAATTGTTGGCTTGCTTCGTGTCCTCTAATTGAGATACGAAGGTTGCCTTCTCTGACTCCCTCTCAGCAATGAGTGTTGTCTGCTCTATCTCCCATGTTGACTGTTGCATGGCCAAACTAGCTTCTGCTGCACTAATTTGGTAGCTGGCTTTTCCTGAGCCCCCTTTGCGGCTACTTGATCCACATCACTCATTCCATAGAGCATAGCACGGATCTCAATAGACCTGTACTATCTCCTGCGTCAGGTTCTCAACTCAGCTCTCTACTATAGGCTCTTTAGTAGTCCACTCCTGTTGCATCTCTGGAGTCTCTATGTTCGGCCAACCTCATGCCAAGCATATTGAAAAGGCTGCTGGGCAACTAACTCGCACAAAGGAGAAAACTTGCTCCAACTCTTGCACCACTGTCTCCAGTGCACATGTTTGTGCTGAAATCATTACTTGGTGACCTCGAGTTACCATGTTCGCCAAGTACACCTCTACATCCTCCCCTATGGTTGTCGAGGGACCTGATGATGTGGGTTGCTTTGTGGCCATCGCTGTTTCTACTACTTCTAACATCCTCTTAGCAGTACCTCCCGTTGGAGGTGGGGGTGGTAGCTTAGGTGCAATGGTAGGATGACTCTCCTTTGGTGGAGCTAGATGATCCATCTCCTGAGATACTTCTCTCATAGGTGAGAGAATGCTAGATGTCAGTGCTACTGGTCTGATGCTGAATCTCCTACTCAAGTATGCACTCAAGTCCTGCTCACTCAAGTCTTGTGCTACTGTGACCAATAATGCATTATCTATAGTGACCACTGCATCGGATCCAACTACCTCCAGTCTAACCTGAGGTGCCCTCAAACACTCAGGAACCTCTTGTGCTGGTATCTCCATCACTTCGTCTGGCAAGGCTGTAGGCAATGATGGGTGGGACTCAGTAGCTACAGCCTCCGCAATGGTCGAGGTCCCTACAAGTACTGGCTGAGCCGTGACTATGACAAGGGTCATCACTATGGGCTGTCTGAGCTGTCCAAATCTTGGAATGTGTGCACTGTGCGCACCCATAGGGACCAACTATGCTGTCACCGAGAGTGCAGGCCGTGGGAATAGCAACGGTGTGGTGGTAATGACTTCAACCTCTTTGTCATCCTCTACATTGTCTTCCTCTTTGTCAGTTGCACTATCGTGAGATGATGTCTTGTGTTGGCCGCTATCTATATTCCCATGCTCCTAACCTATGCCCAACTCGTATGGATCGCTTTTGTCCAACCGTGGCCTTTTGCCCGCCTGATGTGTCTAAATGTCTGCATTGCATGATGGGGGGCTCACATGGCGTGAGCAGGCCAGGCTTGACCTCCATCCTGTCAAGGGGAATCATTTGCGCTATTGTATCTGGGAATAATCCAATAGCTTAGTGGGGCATGTAGAATGTCCTGTGCTGTAGCGTCATGAACTCATACATTCATTTCGCTAGTAATGAGGCCCAGTCGTACACTCTCCCGTTCATGATCCCATTCATCATTGCTACCTGCAGAAAGGAGATATCAGACACGTGGCTTGATCTCATGAGCCTACTCTTAACTAGGCCCATGAGGCAACACCAATGTCCTTCCTGGATATTAGACTTCTTCAGTCCTCTACCTTTCGAAGTGTCCGTCAATGCTTCTTTTTCTGCCTAAGATAGTTCATTGTATACAAGCTCTATCACATGCGCCTTCACCTCTCAACTTCCTTGGTTTGCTATCAATTTTCCTACTTGTGCATAGCCAGGTATGCCGAATACCCTATTGAAGTTTGATGCCCTGAAGGAGATGACCAAATCTTGCCCAAGATAGGAAAACGAATTGGTTCTAGAGAATCGATTATTGGTCTCTACCATCATGCGCAAAAAGCCCTTGTAATCACGAATGCAAAAAACTGGCATTTGTATCACCCACTCTTCTTGCGCCTTTCTGATGCCATTCTTCACGAGTGGTCTGCATGAGTACCCTGCCACCATTTCATACAGTCGACTCCATTCAAGCCTTTGAAAGAAATGTTGTGGTGAGAGATGCACTACTACAGCCGCTGTCTATGCTGCCTATTTGCCCTTCTTTTTTCTTGTGCTTGTGCCTCCTGCAACACGAACACCTGAAGGCAATGTCTGTACATTTCTATTCATCTTTGTGCTGATAGCCGAGTCTTCTTCCAATTTTTTCTTCCAAGTTTTCTTCCCTACTGATTGCATAACGGTCTTTTCTTTTGTCCTTTTGTGTGCCAAAAACGGTTAGGGCTGTTGCTTTCCCTTCAGAATGGCTCCTCACAGCTCTGTATAATTTATTCTAAGCTTTGCTACCGTCTGTACAGTGTTCGTACGACTCCTAAGAGCTAACTCGCTCTGTCTTCTGCTGCTGTACGATGCCTCCTACTCCAAGTCTGCGTCTTCTCCCTTTAATGCTCTTGTGTGGCTATAATGTTTTAGAAACGCTTCCTTCCACCCTTTCATCTCCTAGTTGGGTATATCCGTATGATCGTATTGCTCACTATGAGTTCTTGTACTGCTGTACTGTGTCTATTGGTTCAGGTAAGACCGCACGGTAAGATTGTGCTCTGTATTGCATCTCCTTTCTCGTTTTAGTTGTACGACCTGTCTATTCTCTCTTGTTTATTCTTGTATGGTATATATACTCACCCCTCCATGCTCGATTCATATATTTAATCAGTTGCGTGTCTGTACGGTAGATGAGGTATCATCTATACTACTGTAGGTTGCCTTGTCTCCTTATCGTGGAAATGTGTTTTGTGGCCGTACGACATCTTCTTTCTTATGTAATATGCAATCACCGTATGATACGACCTATGGTGATATTGGAGTGCGGGTAGCTTTCCTAGTCGTACGGTCATTTAGTCTTTTGTTGCTATGATAATTCTTTTGTTGCTGTATGGACTTTTCTTCTGATTTGCCCCTATTGTACGGTTTTTTGTCTATTCTACCATTGCCATACGATAGCATAATAATGTGCTCAAGTGTCTATATAGTGTATTCCTTTCTTGCTTGCGATATATTCTTCTAATGTCATTCATGCCTTTTTGCTTTGTATGATCGTACGGTGCATGAATGTCCTTATTTTTAGTTGCTTCATATTGGTGGTTATATAGTTTTTCTGTTTTTCCTTACTATAGTATCTTGTCCTCAATTTTCACTTTTATATTCTTGTCATACCTTTTGTTCTTGCTTTATTCTTGTTGCTTTTGCCTTCCTTATTCTCATTCATATTGTTATTATTACCATTCATCTATTTATTAGTATTATGCTTATCTCTATATTTATTTATTATTACTATTATTTATATATATATTTATTATTAACTATTTATATTCTATCTAAATTGTTCGTCCGGGTCTCCTAATTTCCCCGGTCTTCATTCCGCTCATGGTAGTTTTTTAACTTCAAACCGTTTACGGGATCAGTCACTTCCTTTCCGTCCAACGTCCATAGTTTGATTGCTCCGTTATCGCCCACCTCACGAATCTTGTATGGTCTAACCCACTTTGAATTTTCTAGGTTTGATCTCATTCCGTTTGTTTTATTTCAATACTAATTGGCCTGGTTGGAATTTGTTCAGCTTCAAGTGCTTGTCGTGCCAAACCTTCCACCTACATTGTGAAACCTCAGTGGCCATTGTGCTTGTAGTTGCCATTCGTCAAGCTTATTCAGGTTATATAACCTCTCTCTGAGCCTTCATGTCTCCTAACTTGTTTTCGATGGCTATTCTTAAGCTCGGTACCATGAACTCTGTTGGTACTACCTCTTGACCATACATTAGCTGAAATGGAGTGTGTCTCGTAGTGACTTTATAGGAAGTATGGTAAGCCCATAACATTGATGGCAACTTCTCCTAATCTTCACCTTCGACTACACAAGATTTATAAATTACTGCAACCAAGACTTTATTTTTAGATTCTGCTTGCTCGTTTGCTCTCGAGTAGTATGAGCTCGATAGGGAATTGTAGATTTTGAATTCTGTGGTGAGTAGTCAGATGACATGGTGGACAAAATGTCCTCCATGGTCGCTTGTCAGTTGTATCGGGATTCTGTACCTTGTAATGATCTGCTCGTAGATAAATCGCGCCGTGCTTAGTGTAGAGTTGTTCGGTAGGGTGCGTGCCTCTACCCACTTTGTAAAGTACTCGGTTGCTACAACAATGTATCTGCGTCTCTGAGCTTTGCTTACCTTCAAAGGCACGACAAAGTCCAGCCCCCACCGTTCGAATAGTTGTTGTGCCTGTGAGGGTTTCAAAGGCATAAAATTCCTCTTTAGTGGCTTCCTGGCTCTCTGGCATGTATCACACACAATGACGTACTCCTTGGCATTGTTGTGCACGGTCGGCTACCACAATCCTGCAAGAAGTATCTTACGCGTAGTTGTGTCTGGCCCCATATGTTTGCCTGTGGGCCCTTAATGTGCTTCCCTCAATACTCTTGGTATTTCCTCCTCGAGCACACATTGCCAGAGGATTTGGTTAGGTCTCATTTTGTACAATAGCCCATTGATCAATTGGAATGTTCGACTTCTTAGTATGAGTTTCCATCTTTTGTTTGGTTGCATTTCCCTAGCGAATTTGCCTTGTTGAAAGATACTCTCCAATACTCGTGTACCAAGATGGTAGTATGATGATCTGAAATAGTTGTGCGTCCAAAAAGTCATCATTAACTCCCTTTAGAGGTTCTCTCGACTTGATCTTGGATAGATGATCTACAGTCATGTGGCTTTTCTTGGGCCGTAAAACAATTTTAAATGTGAATTCTTGCAGGAGAAGTAACCATCTGCTTATTCGTCCTTGAATGATCAGTTTATTCACTAGGTATAGCAAGGCCTGATGTTCTATGTAGAACACGAATGGGGTCGCCAGTAAGTAGTGCTTGAATTTTTGTACGATATATACCACTCCGAGAGCCTCCCACTCCATCATGCCGTAGTTCTTTTCTACTTTTGACATTAGTCTACTTGCAAAGTACACTGAGTGGTCTAGTCCGTGATCACCTGTCTGCGTTAGTGTTTCTTCGATTGTGAAATTTGATGCATCAACATGTACGTGGAACTCTTTGTCCTAGTTTGGGTAAGCCAGAATAAGTGTTGTGGTAGTCGTGTTTTTAATCCTTTAAAGGTTCCATCCTGTTCTGTTTCCCATTTCTATGGTTCTCCTTTTCAAGTTAGCTTGTTGAGAGGATAAGATATTTTGACGAAGTTTTTAATAAACCTCCGGTAATACCCTATGTGTCCTAGGAATGATTTCACTTTGGTCACATTTGTCGAAGATGGCATTTCCAGAATTACTCGAACCTTATCCGGATTTGTCTTCAATCTTGCCTTGCACACGATGTGTCCCAATAGTTTTCCCTGAGGTACCATAAATCTGCACTTCTTAGGGTTTAGTGCTAGTTGTGCCCGTTTGCATCTTTCCATACTTTCCTTAGAGTGTGGTCAGATGCTTGTCCTCAATATTGAAAACTGACCAATCGTCCAAGAATGCTTTGAAGTTTCCTATTGACATCTTGTCGAAGATGTGTAGGAGGATTCTTTGAAACGTTGCCAGGGCGTTACATAGACCAAATGACATCCTATTGTAGGCGTACACTCCATCTTCCAGCACAAAGGTTGTTTTGAGCTTATCTTCCAAGACAATGGATATTTGGTTGTTATCGGAAAATCCATCCATGGATGAGTATATTTCATGCCCGACAACTTCCTCCAAAATACTGTTAGTAAACGGTATTGGGAATGGATCCTTAATTGTTAGTGCATTTAGTCAACGAAAGTCTACACATAGTCTTATTTGAGTGGTATCCTTTTTTAGTGATGTCACAATTGGGGATACCCACTCGCTTGCCTGTACTCGAAAGATAATGCTTGCATCAAGCATCTAGTTAATCTCATCTGTGATCCATGTAACATAGTTTTTGTTCATGTGGTATGGTCACTTTTGTATAGGTACTGTTCCTTGTATTAGTGGGATGTGGTGGAAACATAGTTTTGGCAGTACCCCCTTCAGGTCTTTGTATGTCCACATGAAAACATCCTTATACCTCATGAATGTTTTAAATACTGCCGCTTTTAGTACTGGATTCCAATCATCTCCCACGAAAATGTTCT
This sequence comes from Cupressus sempervirens, assembly GCA_028749045.1. NCBI lineage: Eukaryota > Viridiplantae > Streptophyta > Pinopsida > Cupressales > Cupressaceae > Cupressus > Cupressus sempervirens. Next base: position 508,922,122 of record CM053788.1, on the reverse strand, counting down.
TAGGTTTGACCTCATCTCCTAAGTTCATTGTAGGCTTCTGGTCGTTGAATGTATGCGTAGGTGTTTCATCTATCGGTGCCTCCCCTTCTTTGACTTCTTTTTATTCCGTTGGAAATTTGTTCTTTTCCTCTCCCTTACTTCCTTCTTCAACCCCTAACATGTGATAGCTCAGAAAGAGTTCATTGTCCTTCATTTGCCAATGGAGTAGGCCATTCACCAAGTCCACGTCGGATCCTCCTTCTAGTTTCAGGATTCCTTCTTCATCGGGTTCCATTCTTTTCTTTCTTTTGTCGTCTCCTTCTTCACCTTCAGAATCTGAGGACGCCACCACATCTTCTCCCATCAGCTGGGTGTGCAGGTCAATTGCAAACCTACAACCCCCTCTTTCTAGGGACAGAGTGTTCCTTTTGTAGTCATGTTTCACCTTTGCTTGTACCAGCCAACCCTTTCCAAGGATGGCATTGTAACCTTTCCTTTTCAACAAAATGTCCACAAAGTCAAGTAAGAAGGGTTGTGTCCCGATCGTTACGGTTTGCGCCATTAGAGTTCCGATGGGTTTGATTCTGTGTTGATTGGCGGTAAGCAGTTGGAATGTAGGTGGCCATAGGGTTGGCTGTCCCAATTTCTTCCACGTTTCCTCAACCAATACATTTACACTTGACCCTCCATCTACTATGGTGTTTGCGAGGATAGTTCTGAGAATACCCATCTCAACTACTGCAGTGTGTTTTCTTGTGTTTAGTGTAAGCAGCATTGGGTCTACCATGGTCATTCTGCTTCTGTGTGTGTTCTTCCCTGGCTCGTCCACCACCTTTGGGGATGGTGTCATATTTAAGATTGCTGTCCATAACTAAGGCATTGCAAGGAGGTCATTTAGTTTCATAGGCACTACCTACATTACCTGCAATTATTGAGGCACTGCAAGAAGAAGAGCTTGCGTTACCTACCATATGATGTTTTGTTTTGCCTGGTTCCTCCTTGAAAAGTCAGCAGTGTCCATATGCGTTTTTTCGGCCTCCATCTCTTTTTCTATTTCTGTTTTTGCTTGCTGCATCCTTTTCTTTTCCTCTTTCGGATCTGGGTATGTTGCCTTCTTCGCTTGTGCGTGAGTGATTGCTAATGTTTCTTCCTCACATATTTCTATGGTCAAGAGGTTCACCTTGGGTTTAGGGCTTTTTGAGTCATTGTAGTCTCCAGGACCACACCATCTGCACAACAGTTACGGTGTTCCCTTCGTAGTACAATCTTTGGCAAAGTGGCCCCATAGGTTACATGCACGACATTGTATCATTGGTCGTCTGGTTAGATCGTATTGTATCCGACTACGACCCCTGTTATTGTTGTTGCCGCCTCTTTCGTGTCGGTTGTTGTTTCGATACCCTCTTGAAGTTGCTGCATCATTGTTTGTATTTGTTCATGCTCCCGAGGTGGACACTTCTTGCATTAGTAGGACTTGCTAGTGTCCTTTTGTTTCATATTGCATGAGCATTCCTTGGTGGAATGTTCAACAATTTGACAGATATTGCAAAACTGGTTCTTGGGGCAAGAGCCCTTTGTGTGGCCCTCCTTGCAGTTTGTACATCATAGTTCCCCTTCTCTATTTTGGCCAGGGTTCTTTTCATGTTTTTAAACTCTTTCATCATACGTAGCATATCCTTTTGTAATGCACAGACCTTTTTAATCGATTCCTCATCGTTGCTTTCAGAGGATGAATCTTTAGAATCAGAAGATCTGTCTTTCTTCTTTTTGCTAGTTTTTTGTTTTCTCTCGAAATCCATTGCGCGATTATATGCATCAATGTATGATGCTGGAAGTACTATTTTCATCTTCTTCTGCAGTGTTAGTCGTAGCCCTTTGACAAACCATCTTTCTTCAACCCGTCCGCTGGTGGGCTTTCCATCTTTCTTACCAGCTCCTTCAGTCTCCTCGCGTACACGCGTATTGTTTCATTCTTCTCTTGCTTTGCACTGTAAATTTTCGCTACGATCTAATTGTCATCGTCGAGTAGTCGAAATTCTGTTGGACATTCTTTCTTGTCGTCCACCCATGTAGTTAGCTTCTTTTAGTCGATTATCTAATTGTCATCCTCGAGTAGTCGAAATTCAGCTGTACATTCTTTCTTGTCGTCTACCCATGTAGTTAGCTTTTTCTTGTCGATTTTTGAAAACCAATCGATTGCTACACATCGTAGGGTAGTTGGAAACTATCAGATCCAGTCATCTTGATCTGTTACGCCATTCGCAGCCCTTATCGTTTCACATGTTTTATAGTGTCGAACTAGATTGATTATCTCATTGCCATTAAATTTTGGTAGTTTTTCTTTTAGCCCTGCCATTGTCAACTTCTTCCTTGTTTGTTGTGTTTGCTCTTGTTGTACAACTGTGCTATTCGGCGCACCTGCACTGTTTTGTACACCCGCACTATTTTGAGTACCTGTGTTGTTTTGCACAACCGAACTACTTTGGACAACCGTGTTACTTTATGGTGTGAAGAGGTCTTCTAAAAGCGAAGTTGTTCAATTCTCAACTTGTATTTGTTTGTTCGGTGTATCAGGGATGAAGGGTTCACCCCATGCTTGTGTTCCTTCGACACCTTGAGCCATGCGGATTCCTTTGCTTCCATCAGGATTCTCTACCCTTGGCGTATACAAGTTTAGGAACTCCTCCCTTGTTTCTTCAACCAAATTCAATCTTTGCTGCATCTCCTCAAGCAAGTCCTCGACATTTCTAGGACCGTTAGGTGAATGCACTTCGTCGGTCAGTGCTCCTTCACCACTTCGGTGGCTGTCGGCGAGCTGCTGAAGTTTTTGCCTTCGTTCTGCCTGTCGCGTGAGAATTAATGCTTCTTGTGCTGTGTGTATATCATCCTTTTATTTTATTCCAATCTTTATTGAGCACATTCGACATTAATCTTCAGAACACATCTTTGGCACCAGGTTTGACAAGCAATGACGCCAAATATTTATTGTACAGGGTAAACGGGTAGTTATTGCATTAAGAGACTAAAATGTAACACAACACAAGTTGGTACTTTATTCATATAAGCAAAGTATATAATCCCAAGTGCAGTAATGCTTCACAGTTTGATTCGGACGATGTACATATCTCTCTCAAAGGGGTGACTCATTCGTCATGCAACCTTTCAGACACTAACTAATCCTGTTGGCTGTAGTATAGTTTTACCGACAACAGTTGTTAGGTGTACTCTTGGCGTCTGTCATGGCCTTATCACATTCATCATCTAGAGAATTGTTTCGTTCTCAGATTCATCCTTTTTTTCAAAGCATTTGAAAGATCTATTCAAGAAAGTGGTTTGCTAGTACCTTTGAGTGATTTCAACAGGGTCTCTTGGTTTGCTTCTGATGTTGAGGATTTCCTTTGTGCAACATCACTTGAAAGCATAGTGGCATGGTTTGGTCTAGTCATTAAGATAGTTCGAGTGAGAAGCTTGATAAGTCATTGCCATCCATCCTTCAAGGATCTCATCAAGTTGGGTAACTCAACCTCTCTATCCTGGTGTGCCAATCAGTACCGGTGTTTGACTTTTCTGATTCTAAGCCCTTTCATAGATTGGCAAGATCAAATAACATACACAAAAAACACTCTACCAACAATTATTTATTTTTAATATTGTTATAATGTTTTGCCTACAACATACATTCAACAAGAAGCCTACCAATGTAGTACATCTTATTGGGTAAAACTAGCTCAGAAACTCTATGCTGTTTTATATGTACTACTCTTCAGTGTGAAGAGTTTCATCTTGAATGCACCCAACTATTGTAGCAACACATTTGATATGGAAATGACAGTTGAATGTTAAATTTTTCAGAAGTCCCTTCTCTTCTGCATTATGCTCTTTTTTATAGACCCAGCTCCCGACAATCCTTAATCGCGGGAAATCAGTCAAAATTTAGTGGCAACCAATCGAAAATTAATTTCCTCAAATGCAGGCAGGTAAAGTATCAACACTCCATTATATGTATAGGCAGTTGCTTCTAACTTGGTGGCAGTTAACTAGATAGTCCACCCTTCAATTTGTGGTACTAACCAGGAGACATTGAAGACGCATTTGTTGCTTATTGCGATGACACAAGACTCAGTTGTGCTATTTCTAAGTTGTAACAAAAATTTATATTTGAAACTAAAAGTCACAATCAGTGTATACAATTGCTAATTTTACATGTACAGGCCAATCACCAAATGGTTGCAGATTGAAAAAGGGGACATGTCAAATCCTCCTTTCCTTTGCTAATTGTACCATTTCGATGCTGGCAAACGATTTATTTATGATTCTTTGTTAAATAATTTTATTTGATTATTGACAATGGACATGATGATAGAACATAAATCTATCAAATACTTGTAATAGAGTTGTAGATCCTTTGACATAAGACCACTATGATTTATTTCTAAGCTCTCTTGGTGTTGTTCTAATTTCACATGCATTTCCCTATAATGTGAGATGCCTTCCTTTGGTTAATGAGCAATTCTACAATTGACAGTTAGAAATTACCAGGATGGGTATTTAAAATAGTGTCCTTATATTTATGTGATCTTTTAATGACTAAACATTCAGAATTCTTAGTGAGGATGGAAGTTGCATAGTTTTGAATTATGCCTAGTGCTTAAGTTGAAAATTATCTTCACTAATGTGCAGGTCTCTAGGGCAATTGGTGACGTGTACCTGAAGAGACCCGAGTTTAATCAAGAGCCTCTCAATGCCAAGTTTCGTCTTCCAGAGCCACTTGAAAGGCCTGTTTTAACTGCTGAACCATCAATCTCTACATACACTCTTCAGCCGAATGATCGGTTTCTTATATTTGCTTCAGATGGACTATGGGAACATTTGAGCAACCAGGAAGCTGTTGATATCATTCACAATCATCCCGGTGTGGTAATATTTCAGCCTTGTCAATCTAACTCTTCTTTACTATTAGACCTGTGATATATAACATGCCTGATACTGCAGGATGTATTTTAATATTTTATGAATGTTTGCAGGTAATGTTTTGCATTTAGTTTAGAAATAATGATACTGTTGTTTTTAGCATTTGTGCATTTCATAATTGTAACTTTGAAGGGTTGCCAATATTGGTTCTCTCCTGGAGGAAAGTGCTTTAATGAAGAATTAAACTTCCCTATTGGTAAACATAATGGCAATGGCTAAAACAAAAAAAATTGAATATGCATTCACACTTCTTTTGAAGGACACACACAGATACAGTTCTCACTGGTTATCTTTTCGTGAGGGTTACTTCCACTCTAAACTTCAGGCACAAGTGAAGACTGCAAAGTCAAGTTCATGTATAAATCCAGTTTGCAAACACAATGTTTTATTTATTGAGTTGAATAACCTTGATGGGTTGATGATCATTGATCTAGGTACAGGTATAATTGTAAGCTTAACAATATTGTATATCTTTGTTGACTATGTCATACCCTCTATATATGCCATGGTTACAAGTCTTGGATCAACATATACTAGGCAAGTTGATTCTTGACGCAGATTCAGACAGACTTTGTGTCTAGACTCTGCAATTTTGGCAATGCAAGAATTGTTGTTCTGAGCCTTAATGATTCCAAACCACTAGTAGATTTTAGATATATAATAAGAGATAATTAGGACTGATTGCCTGAGAGGTTGTTCAGAGAGTGATACACATTGAATTCAGCCTCCGGGATTTTTCCATCAGGTATTTACTTCTATCATACAGAAATTTAGAATGTACTGCAGTTACAGAAGAAAAATGTATTTTGTCAACGGAGACTAAATGGGATCTATCTGCAATTAAATCAGACATTATGTGAATGCCAAAGTCTGATAAATAGTCCCCTTACAGATAGTTGGAAGGCAATGATTTGATCCCACTATGGTTGCTGTTGCTAATGGATCTGAGTGATTCACAGGTGCAAATGGGCACCTTATAAGGGGCATCTTCCCTGCTATGGTATGAGCTTCTGCACCCCAAGTCTAGGCATGCACACTTGAGTGCATAGCTATTGCTTTCTGGGTTATTTCTTGTGATATGCTCCTTTCCAGTGTCCTGATTGAAATGTTCTCTTGTAGTTCCAATGTTTTCTATAGAGCTCCAACCTGCAAGTAGCTGGAGCCATAAATGTATCATACAACACTAAAAGTAAAGAGTGATATAAGTTAACAGATGATAGAAGACTGGTTTATGACAGAATCACGCTTCCCGCTAGAAAATGGCTAGCATGGCATCCATCTCACTACCCTTGATACATGCCTTTCAAAAACTTGACCTTGTATGACAAAACCCCAGCTACCAGAGTCACCATTATCATCCTGACCCATACAGTTCAAAAGAGGCATTTAACAGTCCTGCCATTTTACAGTTACATAATTACAAAAAACCATTTCTATGGCTGAGAGTAAGACATAGAGACATACAGACACATATAACTAAAAGGAGAAAAACTTCATAATAAAACTATAAGGAAAAGGGCATTCAGCCCAGAGAGACTAGATTCTTCCCCTTGTCTGACACATTCATTTTCACTGGGCCGTTATTCTAGAAATCTGAAGGCCCAAATGTTGGTGCCGATGTCCATTCCCTCTTCCCTGCCTCCACTTCCGCCTCAGTCCGAGCCATCACTTCTCCTTCCTGCAAGTACTCCAAGAGACACTCCCATCCCACTTTTGTTTTCGATCTACAGTCCTCCAGTGAGCCTTTGACACTCCAAATTACAAACAGCTTGAGGCCATCCTCTGGTGCCTCCACAACTGGCCAGCAGCTCTTGTCATCCGGAATTCCCTTCCTTGGAACCCCTTAGTTCATCAATGCCTTCAGCTCAAATATCCATTCCTCTACACATTCTTTAATTACACATTCCACCTCCGCCTCTGTACGGAATTTAAAACCCCACACAATAAATGTTGCAAAAAAATTGGCATTAACCCAATATCTATGTTCAGTTTTCATGAATTTATCTCAGTATAAGATCCAATATCTGCAGAAACATTGAAGACAATTTTCAACCTCTTCTCGGAAATCTCACCCAAAAAGGCCAATTTTTGCTTTGCTGCTAAAACAGTAAAATTAGCCTCCCATTTTTCCTAGAACTCTTGTTGTCGGTAAATGTATAATGTAGCCGACGGGTAGAATAGTATCCGAAAGGGCGCGTGATGTTTGAGTCACCCCTTCGGAAAGGTATATGTACACGTCCGAGATAGACTTTGGAATCATTGATAGATCATTGTAGTCATTGTAATCGGATTGTAATCTGCAAGTGCATACATGAATAAAGTACCTGTTCTGAATTGAATCGTGTTATACATGTGTTAAGCTTTTTACCCTGTATGGTAAACATTTGGCGCCGTTGCCAGACGTACCTGGAACGAAGAAATGATATGAAGATTAATGCCGAATTTGCCAAACAAGGATCGGAACAAGGTAAAAGATAAAAATGAACTAAGTATAGCAAAAGAAATTTTAATTTTAACACAGCAAGCAGAGCGCAGGCAGAGACTTCAGCAGATTGCAGACGGGCACCGAAGGGGTGAAGAGGCACAGACGGAGGGAGTGCACTCACCTAGTAGGCTGAGGAGTGCCGAGGAATTGTTGGAAGAAACTCGACAACGCTTGAATTTGGTGGAGGAAACAAGGGAAGAATTCCTTAACCTGTATACATCAAGGGGAGAGTGTCTGAACGGAAGGGAAACAACTCGCACGGCTCGGAGTGCCGAGGGAGCACGAGCGTGGAGTGATCTCTTCGTTCCCGATACACCGGACGACCGGATACATGCGGAGAATAGAACGTCACTTGAAGACTTTTCACCAGACAACGCAGTTGTTGGAAACAAGACTGTTATCCAGAACAACGCGGGAGCATAGAACAACGCGGGAGTCCAGAACAGCGTGGGAGTATAGAACAACACGGGGGTCTAGAACAACGCGGGAGTCCAGAACAGCGCGGGAGCTCAGAACAACATGGGTACACAAGTACCTCAGAATCAAAGGCAAGTAATGATGGCTGGCCCTAAAGAAAAGTTACCCAAGTTTCACGATGATGGTTTAGCAGACCCTATCAGACATTGTAAAATGTGTGAAACCATATGGACGGCAAATGGTATGACGGATGAGGATGATTGGGTAAGACAATTTCCAGCAACCCTACGGGGTGTGGCGATAGATTGGTTTTTTGACACTGGTCCTCAGAAACTAAATACATGGGAGAATGTTAAAAAAGAATTTATAGCAGAATTTAAATTACTCCGAGATGATAATGAAATAGTGGCAGAAATCTATAGCACCAAACAAGGAAAGAATGAGATAGTTCGAACCTATGCCAGGCGATTGAAAGAATTGATCGGAAAGATGGAGAGTCAACCAGCGGATGGGTTGAAAAAACGGTGGTTCGTTGAGGGGCTACGGTTGACTCTTAAAAAGAAAATGAAGATTATACCACCAGCATCCTACATCGACGCGTATACTTGTGCCATGGATTTGGAAAGCGAACAAAAGACAAGTAAGAAGAAGAAGCATAAATCCTCTGATTCAGACGATTCATCCTCGGAGAGTAGTAGTAGCAATGAGGAATCGAACAAGAAGGTGAAAGCACTACAGAAAGACATGCTTCGGATGATGAAAGAATTCAAAAATTTGAAAAAGAATCCGGATACAGTAAAAGGAGAACTGTGGTGCACAGATTGCAAGGAGGACGGGCATACGAAGGGTTCATGCCCAAAGAAGCAGTTTTGTGACATTTGCTAGGTGGCGGGGCATTCCCTGAAAGTGTAATGTCCCCTCTTTAGTTCGACATGACATTGATCATGGATTTTGCCTATTCCAGACTCTCGTAGGCAAATGGTGTGGAGAGAGAGTCAATTCTGCGGATCAGATGGTCATATCTTGCTCTTGAAGAAGTGTTAAGAGGTTATATTTTATTATTATGTGTTATTGGGGCCCACATGTTATAATTTTAAGTTGAGTTGCACTTTTTATTTTATAAAATTACTTTATTATAAAAAGTGCATTATAATGAGATTTTATAAAGGATGTTTCTAGAAGTTCTAGCAACTTCTTAGAAAAGTGAATAAATAGAGGGCTGGGCCTCTCATTTTGGACATGCTTGGATTTGAGATTTCTTCTACTTCTTTCATTGTGGAGCAAATTTGTAGTCTCTTGGGTCTGCAAATTATTATTTGATCTTTGGGAACGAATCACTCCCTTGGATTGGCGACTTTGAGGGTGTGAAATATCACCTGAATTGTTGCATTTGAGGAGTTGGTAATTCAGCCATCTCATTTGGACTTCATTGAGATTCAGTTATAAGGGTTTACTTTGGTTGGAATAAGAGTTTCAGTTGTGCCCTAGCATTTGTGGATTGATTAACAGGGTTTGAAGACACAGTTGTGCATTATTTTCAGACTGCCAGTCGAGGGTTTGGACCCACGTTTTTGCTCATAACTCCTAATTGGCTTGACGGATGAATTTCATATTTTAGGGGGTTATTCAGCAACCCTAGGCGCCCAGATTTATTGCTTTTGGAGTGACAAAAAACGCTGCAATATTTTTATCTAGCAGCCGTACTAGGCTGTACCTGTACGGCCCTGTTAGTTGGGCAGCAGCAGCAATTTTGTGAGTCGGTTTGGGGCAGATTGTGAGGTCTTCGTGTGGCATTAATTCAGCATTCATATCTAGCAAAATTGGAGCTATTTCAGGTGCACAAACTGAAGTTTTGATTGCCAAAATATTGCATGTTATGGATTAGAACAGTCAACACTGTCATTGCATAAATAGTTATTTCCAGTCATTAATAACTGTTGTAAAAGTTTCGTCCTTTGCATTCCAAATCTGAACTGGGTTATTGTTCATGTCATAACATTGCATTGTCAAGAGCTTGATGTATTAGAAGTGCATAGTTGTCTCTCATTGTAATCAGTTCTATTTGCTGTCATAAAATCAGAATTGCATTGGACTTAATATTTGAGTTTCATATTGTCATCTATCTCTTAGATTGGTAGTGTTATAATCTGGAATTGTTGTTCATACATTATTGGCATCATATATTGAGGTTTCGTTGTACAACAATTAGTAATATTGCAGCCTTATTCGGTTACATGCCAACTGTTTGACAAAATTCCTAAGTCCAGTTTGAGGGTTTCAGTGGCCTTTATAGTAAGGGTCATTACAGAAAGAGTGCCCGTTTAACTTGAAAGCAAAAGGACACCAGCAAGTGTTACTAATGTAGGAAGCATCGAACAATAGTAATAACACGAGCAATGATGCAACTTCAGGTGGCTATCGAAATAATAATAGATGCGGAAGGGGTGGAAACAATAACAATAACAATGGAGGCCGGAGTAGAATACAATATGATGCGAGTGGACGGTCGATGATACAGTGTCGGGCATGTAATCTTTGGGGTCACTTCGCGAGGGACTGTACTACGAAAGAGATGCCGCAGCTATTGTGTAGATGGTGTGGTCCAGGGGACCATGAAGATTCAAAATGTCCAAAGCAAGGCGTAAATTTATTAAGTATTGAAACATGTGATGAGAACGTGTTGGCGATCACGTGGGAGCAGGGGAGGAAAGCAAAATATCCGAATGCGGAAGAAGAGAAAGAGAGGTTACAAAAAGCCCGAACAGAGATAGAGAAGCAGATGAAAGCAGAGAAGTCACAAGTAAAAGACATTGTTGAAACTTCGAAAAGAAACTTGGCGGAACAAAACATGGTGAAATAGATAATGCAAACGGAAGTGCCAATTAAACTAAATGATCTTCTTCTCACCATGCCACAGTTGCGTACGGCTATTATAAATATGACACCGTCCCCGAGAGTGACGGAGGAAGCAAAGGATAGTAAGGAAACAACCACGGCAGCAACAACAAACCCGATGTTACTAGCACTTACGACAGGTAGACACCCTACAATGGTGGAGATGGGCATTCTGGGTACGGTGCTAATGGATACAATAATAGATGGAGGATCGGGAGTGAATGTACTGTCGGAAGATATCTGGAAAAAACTTGGACAACCAACACTGTGGCCACCCACCTTTCAGTTACTTACAACAGATCAACATGGGATAAAACCCTTGGGCACTCTGATGGCACAGCCGGTAACAAGTGGGACACAACCATTTTTACTAGATTTCGTAGTCATTCCATTAAAGAGAAGAGGGTACAACACCATCCTGGGACGGGGGTGGTTGGTGCAAGCTAAGGTAAAGCATGATTGGAAAAGAAATACCCTGTCCATGGAGAAAGGAGGTAGGAGATTTATAATCGATTTGCATGCATAGATGGTCGGAGAAGAAGCAGTGTCCTCGAACTCTGAAGGCGAAGGCGAGAGTGATGACGAAGGGAAAAAGAGGATGGAACCAGATGAAGAAGGGTGCTAAGATTAGGAGGGTCAACTGATGACGACCTAGATTCCGTGAACAGATTGCTACATTGGCAAATGGAAGACTATGCTGTAATATGTTAAGGGTTGATGAAGATAAGAAAGAAGAAGGAAATGAATGTCCGAAGGAATATAGAGAAGCGGAAGAAGGAAAGGCGGTTACGGCTGAAGCTGAAGGGAAGAACATACAATATGAACCTCGAAGAAGGAAAGATTCCATTGTATGACTGTGCAGAAAGAAAGTGTTACGCCGAACCACAGATATAGTAGAAAGGTGCCGGCAGCAAGAAAGACATATCATTCGGTCTGCACAGGAAACAAAGAGGAAGGGTTCAATACAAGTTGCAGCAGTACGGAGTGGAGGTGTCATTGACGGCCAGAAGGGGCAGTCGACAGAGTTCATGGTACCAAGTTTAAGGATAGCGATCAAGAATAAACTAGGCGACATGGAGAGCTTACGGGAGAGACTGTACAATCTAAACAAACTTGATGAGTAGCGGTTGCAAGCGCAGTGAGCCGTGGAAGTTGCACAAAACAGTTGGATGGTATGGCGTTAGAAGCGTTTAAAATTGAACAACTTTCAACCTGGTCAATTGGTACTGAAGTATAATGGACGAAATGAAATAAAGTCTGGAAAATTTAAAGTTAAATGGGTTGGACCATACAAGATACGGGAAGTTGGATATAACGGAGCAATTAAATTGTGGACACTAGACGGAAAAGAAATACCAGATGCCGTAAATGGATCAAAGTTGAAAATATATAGGGAAAGGAAGGATCCTCGACGGGCAAATAATTGAACGAAGAAAAGATGACTGTAAATAATGTATATATGTATAGTATTAAAGTTGAATATAGTTTTAAAATGTCAAGTGATAAACTGTAGTTGTAAAAGTATGAAGTGATAAAATAAAGCATAAAGTAAATGTATTAAGAGGCGAATTTTAAAGGAGTCTAGAAGAAAAGGCCGTACGACCTTGAAAAGAAAAGTGGAAGCAGTAGTTAGATGACCGTATGGCCTGTACAACCTCAAGAGGAAATCAATTAAGAATTGTATAGCTTGCGGGCAATGGGGGTAAGATCACTGTACAGTGATAGAAACAGGAAACAGTGGAAGGGAGACCGTACGGTGCTTTTAGAAACAGAAATAGTGGAAGGGAGATCGCAGGAAAAAGTCGAAGAAGACCGTACGGCCTGCCCCTACGGGTTGGTGGACCAGTGGAAGCAAGACTGTACGGTAATAAAAGGTGCCAAAGTAGAAAAAGACCGTATGGTCTGAAGACACTAAAACGCCATCGTACGGATTTGGTGACCAGAGGAAAGGGAAGAAGGAGGACGTATGACGTATGGTAAGGGAGAAGCTAGGACAGCCGTACGAAGGGTATTAGGAAAGGAAGAGGAATTGTTGTAGTCGATTCACAAAGCAAGTTTGCAGGAAAGAGGAAGTGGAAGAGCCCAAAAAAAAAAAAAAAAAAACGACGACAGATTGAAACAGTTTGGAATGAGTAATGCATGATGCCAAAGGGAAGGGTAGACATAAGCAATTTCCAGAAAGAGTGTGGAATTGAAAGAAAATGACAGAAATAGTGTGTTCCATGCAGTTTTGTGTGAGTTTCAGAGTGCTAATTTGGTTGAGCGCACCTAGGGCAGCGGACCCCGCGAGGGTGCTGTCCCTCGACCCCGCTGGAGGCGTTGCCCCCTAGACTCCCAGTCGTTGCGGATTATTAGTCGTGGGAAGTATGACCAGTTGATGAGACTTGAAGCTATTGCTGTAGGCATGAGTGTCTGTGTGTTTGAGGTGGCACTCAGAGTAGGTGTTTGGGCGCGAGGCCATCTTGGTGGATGCATAGAGAGCTCGAGAGGAGTTGATCATCTAGTTGAAGGCAGTACGACGACACTTGGCTCAGTGTAACCAGGAGTTGGAAACAGAAAAAGCGGCACGGGTGGCTATCAAGGTTAGCTAAGGAGACAGTATTGTGTTAGCGGAGGCTACAGATGCAACGTGGTTTGGAGACTAGTTTGGTGCAGGCACGAGATGAATGTGAAAGTGATGTGATAGAAACAAATCTATCTTGTTGTAGCTAGTCAGTTAATGTATTTTGTTGTTAATTTGTCTCAGATATTTTGTAAGTGTCGTCCGGAGATGACTTTTCTTTAGGGGGGGGGGGGGGTGATGTTGTCGGTAAATGTATAATGTAGCCGACGGGTAGAATAGTATCCGAACGGGCGCGTGACGCTTGAGTCACCCCTTCAGAAAGGTATATGTACATGTCTGAGATGGACTTTGGAATCATCGATAGATCATTGTAGTCATTGTAATTGGATTGTAATTTGCAAGTGCATACATGAATAAAGTAATTGTTCTGAATTGAATCGTGTTATACATGTGTTAAGCTTTTTACCCTGTACGGTAAACAACTCCTATGCTTATTGTTATACCTTTTTTCGGAAGTCTGAAGAAAATAATGCACATTGTCACTCCTTTGAAGTTGGGAGGCTCGGGTGTTGATTTTATAACAAAAAAAGTATGATAGAAAGGGTAGATATCTCAAAAATGTGAAACACAAAGTTCACCCTACGAAAACCCTCCAACTTGATGGGAACAACCCAACCACGCCAAAAAACAATATTTTATTGAATAATAATAAGAGTCTGAATATAATACTCCCGATCTCTTGAGTTTGCATACACTTAAAGATCAATACACAACACTCTCTTTACAACAGTAACGAGCCTGCAATTGGAAGAACTTAACACATAAACTAAATACTAAATATGAACAATACTGATCGCTAATAGTGTTTGTTGCGAAACAATCCTACAGCAACCTTCAAACCAATTATCTCAGAATAATTTAATGCTTCTCCACAAAAAGAACGGCTACTGCATGCTTTTTCTGCTGTGACAAATGAACAGATAGCAGTTACACAAGGAGGTGTCTTTCCATTTTCAGGAATGGGAAGACTTTTCATACTTTTCAATCATTCGACATGAAATAGTAGATGATTCACTATCTCAAACCATTTGTATACAAATGAAGAACTCTTCAAAGTCTTAAACATCTGCCTTTAATGAAAGAATAATAGTTGACAACATCAAAGAATAGGAGTAGACATTTCAATGAATACATAGCAAGAGAATAAAATCACAATGAATAATCATACCAAATCACAGAGCAACCATCGCAGTTAAAACAAGATATCTCTTGCAGATACAATCACCAACACTCTCTCAATAAAAGGAGATCTTTTTAAATACTCATGTCATGGAATCTCTCTACATGACACTCACAATGGCTACACCCATTAGGGAGAAAACAAAAAGTTTATCACATAATCTTTCAACGTGATAGTGCCTTAGACTCACTAACATGGTATTCACCATGGCTACTCCCATGAAAAGAGCAGGCTCTTATAGTGGAATCTCTAAACATGATGTCCACCATCCCCACTCCCATGTGTCTAACCAGCTTAAAGGTTTTATCACAAAATCACTCAATGTGATACCATCATGGAATCTTTCAAAATGATGTCCACCATGGCTACTCCCATGTGTGGAAAGAGCACTTTTCACAAGGTCTTTCACCTCATATTTCTCCCTCTTAGAGAAAATATGCATTTTGAAACACATAACTCAAGGGCTTTCACCTCATATTGCTCCCTCTGAGAGGAAGAAGCATTTTATTATATAATAGAAGAAATCACTTATGCTGAGACTCCTCCTTTGCGAGGACAACATTATCCACAACTCCAAGCTGGTTCCAAAATGCACAAATTTCACCTGAGAAAGAGGCTTGATGAGAATGTCGATTGTCTGTTCATTAGTGCAAATATTATGAAGTTTAATTTCTTAGCACCATATCTCTGATGTAATGAGATTTGATTTGCACATGTTTTGTTCTATCGTGAAATATCAGTTTCATAGAAAGCTTTACACAACCTTGATTATCACAATGAATCACAATTGGCTCTCAGTGTTTGCCAAACAAACTAGGTAGAAGTATTCGAAGCAATACAGCTTCTCGAGCAGCTAAACATGCTGCAATGTATTCAGCTTGTGCAGTGCTTTGAGCTACAGAAGTCTTCTTCCTACTACACCAAGAAATCATTGCAGACGCCGAAACAACATCCAAAAGTGTTTTTCATATTAGATACACTCCCAACCCAATCAAAATCATATTACCCTGTCAATTCAGATCTATATCTGAAGCATATCTCAAGCTTAATCCAACTGTGCCACAAAAGTATCTCAAGATATGCTTGGATGCAACTAAATGAATATGTCTTGGTTCACACATGAACTAACTAAGACCACTCATTGCATAACAAATATCAGTTTGGTAGTCACTAAATACATCAGAGAACCAATCAACTGTGTATACATGGTGGAACATCAAATTAGAACTAGCTGCAGCAGCTCTCAACTTTTTCAGACTTGTCTCCATTGGAATTGTTATGGATTCGACATCCCAAAGCTCCTCTATATATCTATATTGTATTTTCCTTTATTAAGAATAATCTCATTGGACTTTTGCTATGTTTCAAGTTCTAGCAAGTAATGTATCAGACCAAGATCTTGTCGTCAGTAGAAACTGTGTCCGCCGACGGAGTGATTGTCGTCGGTGTTTTTGTAGCCGACGGGATGATTGTCGTCGGTGTTTCTGTAGTCGACGGGATGATTGTCGTCGGTGTTTCTGTAGCCGACGGGATGATTGTCGTCGGTGTTTCTGTAGCTGACGGAGTGATTGTCGTTGGTGTTTCTGTAGCCGACGGGATTATTGTCGTCAGTGTTTCTGTAGCTGACGAGATGATTGTCGTCGGTGTTTCCATAGCCGACGGAGTGATTGTCGTCGGTGTTTCTGTAGCTGACGGAGTGATTGTCGTCGGTGTTTCTGTAGCCGACGGGATGATTGTCGTTGGTGTTTCTGTAGCCGATGGAGTGATTGTTGTCAGTGTTTCTATAGCCGACGGGATGATTTTCGTTGGTGTTTTTGTAGTCGACGGGGTGATTGTCGTCGGTGTTTCTATATTTTGTAGCCAACGGGTAAATAGTTTGTAGCAGACATAATGTTTGTGGCCGACGGACTCCTTCGGGAAGGTTTGGCGGATAGTATTTATATCCTATCTGGGATCATTGTAAATCATCAGATCTTATCTTATGAAGCATAATGTAATGTTTTGGCATATGCGAATAATAATAAGAAGTTCTGCTATTCATATCTATGGTCTGTGTATTGATTTCTTTACCCAGTACGGTAAACAAATCCTTCATCTCAAATTCAAAGGTTAAATCTTTCTTGTTTATAACAATGAGAGTATCTTCTCTAGTAATAAATAAATCATCAACAAGCAAAACCAGGATTACTATCAACTATCTTGAAGTAAAGATTTGAAACCGCACCATTCTTGGAGAATCCCAAGCTCATTAAGTATTGATCAATTCTTTCATACAATGCATGGGGCGCTTGCTTAAAAGTCATACAACGTCTTCTTCGATTTGCTCAATAAATACAAAACCATGAATCACAAAACCATGAACTGCTCAATAAATACTTCTTCGATTACACTATTAAGAAAAACAATTTTTACATCCATTTGATGCAATTTCCAGCCTTTAACTAATGCAATAGCAATGATACTCTTGAGATATGTATCGCTCAAAGAGCAAATGTCTCCTCATAATCTATTCCCTCTTTTTGAGAGAAACCTCTTGTCACAAATCTTGCTTTGTACTTTTCAATACTTCCATCAGCTGCATTCTTGATCTTGAAAAGCCACTTGGAATACACAGCTCATTTTTCTTTAGGCTTTGGCACAACATTCCAAACATCATTCTTGATGATACTATAATGTTTTTCTAACATGGTATCTTTCCAAACTTGCTGATTTGATGCTTCCTCAAAGCTAGAAGGCTCAGTCTCAATGATATGACTCATTAATGCCACATTCCGAAAATTGCTGCAGTATCTCACTTTCTTTGAAAGTACCATGAGGAGCTGCATAGTTTTCTGTCTCTTGCATTGTTTGTCTAGCCCGTAGGGGTCTCTTTCTACTTAAAGAAATGTTGCTTGGCCCATCAGTTGGTTTTATGGGATCAACTGATTCAAAAATCTCAATTGATTTAGTGGACTCCCTTTGAATCTTATGAGAATGATGAGGATAATTGTCCAAATTCTGATTTGTCTTTTGTTCTTCATTGTCCATCTGTAAGGAAGGCCCTTTTGTTATTTTGGAAGAAACTTCTTCAAAAGATATATTCCCGCTGATCTCAATTTGTTTATGTCTTGGAATGTAAATCCTGTAGGCATTAGAAGACTCACTATAACCCACAAATATACATTTCTTGCCTGATGGTTATAGTTTAGATTGTTTCTCTTTAAGGCACATGAATATAAATAGGACTACCAACAATCCTTTTGTGACTATCTTCTGGTTTAACCTATGTTCCCCCGAGTTTCCAGGATGGGGACGATAGGGGATGGGTTTCCGGGATGGCAATTTTTTTTTGCCGATTTTGGGGATTGCAGGGGGGGTGATGATTGTAATCACCCAAAAATGGTCATCTAGACTATTAGCTCCCTTTCTAGCATTTTTGCTAAATATATTAAATCACTTATTTTCTTAGTTACCGGGTTGGAACCTTGGAGCTCAGGTCCGGATTTGGATTCGTTTGGGTTCAAATTCGTGCTTGGGTCCGGATCCAGGTCTGGGCAAGGTCCCTGATTGGGATTGTGGGCCATAAAAGTGTTTCAAATTACATTAAAATATCATTTTAAAAA
Source organism: Cupressus sempervirens (assembly GCA_028749045.1). NCBI lineage: Eukaryota > Viridiplantae > Streptophyta > Pinopsida > Cupressales > Cupressaceae > Cupressus > Cupressus sempervirens. Next base: position 508,903,970 of record CM053788.1, on the reverse strand, counting down.
TATTTTCAATGTATGATTTTCTTTACAATATTAATATTGATCAATGAGCGAGTATTTAATGTTTATCTTTTGACATTTGGCATTGATCAATGATCAAGTAACATTGATATATTCATACTATGAAATGATTTCGTAAGTTAGTTTTACAACTTTGCATGTTTTTTTTTTTTTTTTTTTGCATATATATACACACTCATGAACCCACCCATGAACCCAAATGGGAATTCTTTTTTTTGTCCGAACCCATGAACCTGAACCCCGAATCCGAATCGACAACTTAGCTTATTTTGATCAAATCCTCAAAAAATCATTTATTCGATTTTATCCTATAGTTTGACCACAATATCCTAAGCCATTATTTAAATAAAAGGAACTTGTCCTCCTTTAATTAAATAAAAGACCCCATTCCCCACTTATCCTAAGTTGTGCACACAAAGTATTATTCCCACTTTAAAAATAAAAGAAAAGCCTTTTTTGTCTCATATGGGGCACAAAAGTCAACTCTTGATTATGATTGGTGGAAATGATTGTGCACATGGATCACTCCACTTTCATCCTCCACCCTTGATTAGATCCCTCTTGTCTCATGATCCATCGTCCTTTATTCTTTAAAAGGGAGAGCTCTCTCCCCATCTCATAACACTTGTGCTTATACTAACGTTATGTTGCAGGAATCCTAGGTACTCTTTGGAGCTTTTGGAGATCTTGTGGGTTCACCTCTCATTTGTATTCCATAGTAGTTTAATAGCATGCTTGCATTAGTGTAGCTTTTCTTTTATGCTTTAGGTTTAGCTCATCTAGCTTAATAGGGGATTGTAACACTTCATGCTTGCTAGTTTTACTTTGCATCCTACATTCTCTTAGCTTAGTTTAGCATTTGCATGTAGGTTCTTGGACACTACCACCATTGCTCTTGTCTTTGAATCTCCCATTTCGTGGTGCACCTTGCAAGGGGCTGCATATCTAAGCTCATTTGAGAGCCACAACACTTCATTGGCACCCTTTGCAAATCATGACTAGGGAGCTCTAAGTCGCCATTCAAGATTCTCAATCCATGAGATCCCTTGGATAGAAGGGCTTAGAGAAGTGTACCATATTTTGGTATACAACGGCAAGTGGGGATGGCTATTTAACAATAGGGAAAATTAAAATATATAGAGAAATTTAAATTTCTTTATATGAAAACATGGGTAAAGCATGTACTTTGAGAGTCAAAGTCTAATTTGTTCTAGAAGTCAAAGTTCCGTAGGTCTGCCCAAGTCTTTGAGACGTTTTTGGGACATGGATGGCTGAAAATATACTGGGGACATGTCCCCAGATAACACTAGGTTTAACACTTGTGAAGGTATCTTAAGGAGTCACATTTTCCAATAGTTTATGAAGACTCTAGTTTTGAATATAAACAATAGTTCCGGAAGTTTCTGACTAGAAAAAGTTTTCAATTTGAATCATTGCTTTTTTGCCTTAACTATGGATTTGTTTTTCCTTTTAGCAACCCTATTTTGCTGGGGGTTGTAAGGGACATAAAACTCCCCCTTAATCTCCACCTCAATGCAGCAATTTTGAAAGCCTCTAGAAATGTGTTCACTTCCATTATTGTTTCTCAAATCTTTGATCCTTTTTCTTGACATATTTTCAACCTGAGCTTTGAACTCTTTGAATATACAAAGTACTTCTTCAAAGTCCTCGGATTTTAAGAAATAAGTCCAAAAGTCTTTTGAAATAATCATCAATACAAATTACAATGATAATACCAAAATCCACTCAAAGAAGCCACAAACATTGGTCCACATAAATCAGAATGAATCAGATTGAGAATAACTTTTGATCTACTTTCATTACTTAGACAGGAATTTTTAACATTCTTACCCAATGCACATCTTTTGCAAATGCCATCATGCTCACTTGAATTGATGGAGTCATGTAGACCAGTATTCATCTTTTAAACTTTGGTAGACCAGTAACCATGTTCTCCATGGATGGAAGAGCTTTCAAGTGTAAGTGACCAAGTCTCCTATGCCAAAACTCACTTGAATTGATGGTGTCATGTACTAATGCTTGAACTGGACAAAGAGAAAGTTTGTAAAACTGTCTTCACGGACACCAACCATATGTTACTTGTTGTCGGTAAATTTATAAAATAGCCGACGGGTAGATTAGCATGTAGTCGGTAATTATTATGTAGCTGACAAGTAGAATTAATTATTTCCGAATGGGCGTGATGGTTGAGTCACCCCTTCGGAATGGTATATGTACATTGTCCGGAATGGACTTTGGATCATTGTGGTTGTAATCATCATTGAAAACGCTATGTAATCTTTTCGGCATATATGCGAACAATAAAAAGAGTATTGCTGTGTTACATGTTCTTGTCTATTGTTGGCATGCATTAATAAACTGTTTACCCCGTATGGTAAACATTTGACGTCGTTGCCCAATGGACCTGGAACGAAGGCAGAGGAATGAAGACTAATGCTGAATCAACTTAACAAGGATAGAAATAAGATAAAGGGAAAAGATGGAATACACATCGCACAAGAGATTTTAATTTTGGCACAACAGGCTGAGCATAGACGGAGGTTTTAGCAGATTGTCGATGGACACCAGAGCACCGAGGAATTGTTGGAAGAGACTCGACAGAGGTTGAATTTGGTGGAAGAAACAAGAGAGGAATTTCTGAACTTGTATACGCCGAGGGAAGAGAATCTAGACGGAAGGGAATCAACTTGCACGACTCGGAGTGCCGAGGGAGCACGAGCGTAGAATGAACTCTTCGTCTGCAATACACTTCCGGAAGGAACAACTTCGCTTGAGGAAAACCCTTTTTCACCAAGTAACGCGGCTGTTGGAAATAAGATGATTGTCTGAAACAGTGCGGGTGTGTAGAACAGCACGGGTGTGTAGAACAACGCAGGTGTGCAAAACAACACGGGTATACAACAAGTACCTCCAACTCAAATAGTAATGGCCGGACCAAAGGAAAAATTGCCAAAGTTTGATGGTGATGGAACGACCGATCCAATCAAACACTGTAAGACATGTGAAACAATTTGGACGGCGAATGTCATAATCGACACAGATGAATGGGTCCGACAATTTCCAGCAACCCTAAGGGGTGTAGCAGTTGATTGGTTTACCGACGTCGATCCCCAAAAATTAACTACATGGGCAGGAGTTAAAAAGGAGCTTATCACCGAATTTCAATTGCTGTGAGACAACAATGAGATCATAGCAGAAATCTACACCACAAAGCAAGGGAAAAATGAAACAACCCGTGTATATGCCAGAAAGCTAAAAGAATTAATAAATAAAATGGTAAGTAAGCTGGCAGATGGGCTGAAAAAGCAATGGTTCATTGAAGGACTACGCCCGGAGTTAAGGAAGAGAATGAAGATTGTGCCGCCATCATCATACACCGAAGCATACAATCGGGCAATGGACTTAGAAAGTGAATAGAAAACGAAAAAGAAGAAAAGTAGCTCATCCGACTCAAATGACGCGTCTTTGGAAGAAGATAGCAATGGTGACGAAAATGGCAGCAAGAAGGTCCGAGCTCTCTCCAGAAGGATATGATCAAAATGATGAAGGAATTTAAGAATATGTAGAAAGAGACAAAGAGAAATGAGCTTTGGTGCACAAAATGCAAGACAAAAGGTCACACAAAGGGATCCTGTCCGAAGAACCAATTCTATGAGATTTTCCAAATTATGGGACATTCCACAAAAGAATGCCCCTTCAATATGAAAACAAGAGGACATCAACAAGTGCTCCTGACATAGGAGGCTTCCACGTCAAGAGGGAGCTGAAACATTAGCAATGATGGTGCCACGTCGGGTGGGTACAAAAATAATAGAAGAGGGCAAAACAACAATACCAACAATAATACCAACAATAATAATGGGGGCCGTAGCCGAATTCAGTACGATGCAAACGGCCACCCGATGTTTCAATGCCGAGTATGCAATTTGTGGGGCCACTTTGCACAAAACTGTACATCAATGAATGCATCAAAGTTGTTATGTCGATGGTGCAGTCCTGGAGATCACGAAGATGCCAAGTGCTTGAAATTAGGAGTAAATTTGATCAGCATCGACGCGGACAAAGAAGTCTTGGCAATCACCCGTAAACAAAAAAAATTGTACCCCGACCAGATGAAAGAAAAGAAGAGATTGGTAGCAGCGCGGGCGAAAATTGAGAAAGCAATGTAGGTAGAGAAATCACAATTGAAGGACACTACCGGTACCTCAACAAGGAACAACACAAAACAAAACATCATAAGGCAGTTATTACAAACTGAAATACCAGTCAAGTTAAATGATTTGATCCTAACAATGCCTCAACTACGGACAACACTCATGAACATAGCACCGACTGCTAAATTACCAGAACACGAAAGGGAGAAAGAAAGTGGAGTAGGTACAGTGGACGGAAGGGAGAAGGAAAGCGGAGCAAGTGCAGCGGACCCAATGCTATTAGCCCTCACAACTGGATGACATCCAACGGTCATAGAGATGGGTATATTAGGAACGGTCCTCTCAGACACAATTGTGGATGGAAGTTCTGGGGTAAACGTCCTACCAGAAGATACCTAGAAGAAGTTGGGACAACCGATGTTGTGGCCACCTACATTCTAGTTGCTCACAGCAGACTAGCACGGGATCAAACCGTTGGGAATCCTGATGAAAAGGTAGTATTGAGACTAGAAAGAGGGTCGAATGAGGACGACCTAGATTCAGTGAACGAACTATTTCACTGGTAGATGGAGGATTATGAACTCTTCCTGAGCTGCAACATGTTGGGTGTTGAAGAAGAAAAAGGAAGAAATGAGTTCCTGGAGGAATATAGTGAACTAAAGGAAGGAGAAGCACAGGTGGATGAAACATCAGCCCATACGTTCAGTGAAGATAAGCCGATAAAATATGAAGAGGCCACAATACAAACCATGAACCTCGGAGATGATATTGAACCAAAAAAAATATTGGTGGGAGAATAGAGAGCTTTGACCCACGCGGAAAAGAAAAGAATACACTGTATGGCTGGAAATTTGCAGGAAGAGACCTGGAGGTGCACCATGCAGTAAGCACAGGGCAAGGGAAAAATATCGTTCAGACTGGAGGCTCTATACAGACAAGGAGCTACCATCATACGACCTTCTAGAAGCAGGCAAGGAAGTATTGTATGGCCTAGACAAAGTAACCTTACGAATTTAGGAAAGGAGCGTACAAACCAGCTAGGGTACTGTATGATATTGTACGGACAGGAGTACAACATCATAGTACGGTACATGAACAAAATCGTACGGCCACAGAGGGGGATACACATTGCCAGACAACACCATACGGTCAAACAAGGTAATCGTACAAACAACCAGAAGAGGCTACTGTACGGGCTGAAGGCACCATATGGACAAGAAGCCACCACCATACTACCATGTAAATGCCTATCGTACGGACATGAGAATTATCGTACGACCAAAGAGGTGTACCGTACAACAGTACGACAAACAAATGAAGGGGAAGCCATGTCTAAGCATTACATTGTACAACAGCCGTACGAGTACGGCTTAAGGAAAGCAAAAAGTGTTGAGAATAAAGGATCTTTGATAGATAAACAATTACAAATATTTGTGTATCAATTCCAAATCAAATAAACAGAATGACAATACTTATCTTTTCACTGTGTTTGCAGCAGGTTCTTAAATTCTTCCTTCTTCAGCAATGAATACTTTACTGGATCACTGTAAGGTAAAATGTGTGAATAATAATAGCAATGATATAATGTCAATTTGATTCTGCAGGTACTTGTATGCTTGTAATGATGCTTTCATTGCAGTCGGATGTGCACATATATATATATATATATATATATATATATATATATATATATATATATATATATATATATATATATATATATATATATATATATATATATAAAAGGAAGAGGCATGATTTAATATAGTGTTGTTATCGGGCAGTATACAAACTTCTGTTGGAACTGTTACTTGCTAACTAAACATGCCTCAAACTACTGTTGGAACCATTACTTGCTAACTAAACATGCCTCTGAGAGGCATGTTTAGTTAGCAAGTAATGGTTCCAACAGTATTTTGTATACTGCCCGATTACAACACAATATTAAATCAAAACCAAGGCATAGATGTTGAATACTCGACTTAAGTAAAGTAACCTTGACTCGGGTGATATGAATATCACCAGTCGTGAGCAGTATAAAAGCCGACAGTAACATCAGTCGGTGGAAATATGAAACCCGACAATGGCATCAGTCGGTGGAATTATGAAACCCGACAATGGCATCAAACACGGGTAATATGAAACCCAATAATGGCAACGATATCTGTTACAAGTAATACGACCAATTAAGTTGGCCCATCATCATGCACTTATTCTGTCAAAATTCCATATACATAACAGAGATGTATGTATACGTACATGTATGCATAAATCAATATGAATACATGTACGTATATATATGTCTCTGTAATGTATATTAGACAGTGGTGCATAGTTATATCTCTATGATGTAAGACAGATATCAAAACACAAATTGCTTATATCTCTGAAATGTAATTGCAAATAATAACATTATAGAAGATTCAAATTTTGCTTCTCTCGATGCTAAACATCAACAGAAAGGAGGTTACGTCGTACGACCATCGAGTGCAAGGTATGTCATACGGACTTGGAGCATAAGGGAATAAATTAGGACACACCGTACGACCAAGGCTGGGAAAGTTGTAGAAAAGGTGAGAGCACTATACGATTGTATGACTAGATTGCTTAGAGGTTGGGTGACTGTACGACAAAGAAAAAAGACCATATGGCTTACTCGTACGGACATCAGTAGTAGGAGAACCATACCGTACGGTAGCAACAGTCGGAGTGGGGAGGCCATACGGTATGGCTATGGAAGAAGCAATCCATTGTGTAGCTATACATTGGCAGTGAGGTTGTAACATAACAGAGAGACCACCGTACAGAGTAGGTGTTGGACGTGAAGTTGTCTTGGTGGATGCATAGAGAGCCCGGGAGGAGCTGATCATCCAATTGAAGGCAGTTCAACAACACTTGGCTCAGTCCCAGGAGTTGGAAGCAGAGAAAGCGGCACAGGTGGATATTTTGTAATTGTCGTCTGGAGACAACTTTTCTTTTGGGGGGGATGATGTTGTCGGTAAAGTTATAAAATAGTTGACTGGTAGATTAGCATGTAGTCAGTAATTATTATGTAGCCGACGAGTAGAATTAATTATTTCCGAATGAGCGCGACAGTTGAGTCACCCCTTCGGAATGGTATATGTACACCGTCCGGAATGGACTTTGGATCATTGTGGTTGTAATCATCATTGGAAGCACTGTGTAATCTCTTCAGCATATATGCGAATAATAAAAGGAGTACTGCTATGTTACATGTTCTTGTCTATTGTCGGCATGCATTAATAAACCGTTTACCCCGTACGGTAAACATTACTTTCAGAAAATTCAACTTGATTTCCTTTGTCCTCTAATGCTGAAATCAAATTTCTTTTAATACACGGGCCAACAAAACTTCTTTCAAATAGAGAGGGATGCCAAAATCTAGTTGAAGAGAAGTGGCACCAGCAGCTTCTACTGAATTCATCTCCAATTATCACATGTGCAATTGTTTTTTTCTTCAACCAAGTTAGAAAGATGCTCTTGATATCCCGTAAAGTGACGTGAAGCACCAGTATCAATCAGCCAAGTGTTGCTATCGGTTGGAACATGGCTTGAGAGAGCTGAGATGAATAGAAATCCTTTTGAGTTGTCGCTGGACACCTTTTTAGGTGACATCTCCTCTATATTTGCAGTAGCAACATGATGTTTAAATCTTTTGATACAATCTTGAGCAAAATGACTATACTTGTCACATTGAATACATTTAATGTGAGTAATCCTTCTTCTTTGGTTCAGGAGCTGAATCACAATTCTTATCTCTTTTCTTCTTGAAATATCCTTTTCTCCCTTCTCTTTTTTTGCCTCTAAATGCATGAGCAGAAAGAACATTATTCTTTTCATTATGAATGCTTTTTCTATGTCCTCTTGACCTATATTCCTCTTGAATGCAGGCATCTCTAAGACCATGAAACTTGGGAACAAATGCCTTAGATGGACTCCCAAGATTGAGGAACCTGTAAGACCATTCATTGCCAACATGACTAGTTGTCTATCTTCAACTTTATCTCCAATGAGATATAACTGATATTTTAACACAGTAATCTTTTTAAAATGGGAACAAATGCCTTAGATGGACTCCCAAGACTGAGGAAGACCATTCATTGCCAACATGACTAGGTGTCTATCTTCAACTTTATCTCCAATGAGATATAACTGATCTTTTAACTCAGCAATCTTTTTAAAATAGGAGATAACCGACTCTCCTTTAGCCATTTTGATATGATGGAGCTGTTGTCTAAAGGCAATAGCTCTACTTGTATTGTTGATCTCATACAAATCTTGAAATGACTTGAACATGATTCTGGCTGTCTTCATCTTGGATATGATTGGCACAAGATGATCCTTCACCGAGTCTATCAAAAAGTTTCTACCCTTAATGTTATTCTTCTTCCATTGAGTTTTCAGAGGCTCATTAGACAGTTCAGGCATCTGAGTCTCCACATACTGTAGATGATCATTTTCTGCCAACGTAATGAGAACTCTGAATTTCCGAGATGTAAAGCTTGATGTGCCATCAAGCCCATCTTTAACTGTTAGACTGTTTACCATTTTGGATGCTAAGAAAAAAATATTCAGATAAGAAAAAAACAAGAAGACTTTACTAACTTTAAATAAATCTGACTGCTTAGCCTGATTAGACCTGCTCTGATACCATGTTAATTTTATAGCAGAAGAAGTATAATACAATTAGCAGATAACCCAAAAACACAGAACACAAAGGCTACACTGGGAAAACTCTCCAACTTGAGGGGAAAAATGCAGCCACCCCAAATACAATACTTTATTGAATCTTTTAACTCTGTAATCTTAAGAAAATAGGAGATGACTGACTCTCCTTTAGCCATTTTAATATGATGGAGCTGTTGTCTTGAGGAAAGAGTTCTAGTGGTATTTTTGATCTCATGCAAATCTTTAAGAGACTTGAACATGATTCTGGCTGTCTTCATCTTGGATATGATTGGCACAAGATGATCCTCTGCCGAGTCTAACAAAAGTTTCTAGCTTTAATGCTATTCTTTTTCCATCGAGTTTTATTAGCCTTGTTAGATGGTTCAGGCACCTTAGTCTCCACATACTCTAGAAGGTCATGTTCTTTCAATGTAATGAGAACTCTGAATTTCCAAGATGCAAAGTTTGATGCGCCATCATGCCCATCTTCAACCTTTAGACTGCTAATCATTTTGGATGCTAAGAAAAATTATTCAGATAAGAAGAAAACAAGAAGACTTTACTGACTTTGAATGAATCTAATTGCTTCGCCTGATTAGATCTGCTTTGATACCATGTTAATTATTGCAGAAAAAGTATGTTACAAAGAGCTGATAACTAAAAAACACAGAACACAAAGGTTATGCTGGGAAAACCCTCCAACTTGAGGGGAAAAATATAGGTACAGCAAAAACAATGGTCACAAAATCATGAGGCTGACCACACTTTAAGATTTTTACACATCACTCTGTTCACAACAATAATGAATCTGAAGCTGTAAAAACTTCACATAATGAATGCCACATAGAGTAATAACAATGAACACACCCACCCTAAATCATGCTTACAATACTAACTACTGAATATGAACAATACTGATCCACAATACGGAATGTCTCCAAATAATACTACTGCAACAACCTTCAGACCAACGATCTCAGGGTAATTGCTGAAAACTAATGTTAATGCTTATACGCCTAAGAATGACATCTGCATGCTTTTTCTGCCTTCACAAATGAACAGATAGCAGTTATGCAAGGAGGTGTCCTTTTGTTTTCTGGAACCGGAAGATTCTTCATAGGCTTCAACTGTCTGACACTAAAAAGATGATTCATTATCTTGAACTGTTTGTATACAAATGAAGGACTCTTCGAAGTTTCAAACACACATCCTCAATGAAAGAATAATTGCTGATGACATCAGAAAGTAAAAATAGACATTTGAATGAATACATAGCAACAGAATAAAATCTTAGTACAATGAATGATCAGAACCAAATTGTAGAGTAACCATCGCAGGTATGCAAGGTATCTCCTGCAGCTACAATTGCCAAAGTTGGGTTTGTAAATTCCAAATTAAATGGGCGCTGACTGAAATTACATTGGAATCCTGCCTTGCCAAATAATGATGGGAAAAATAAGATCTGCGGCATACTTTAAAAGTTTTAATCCTACTCCAGATCATTAAATCTCTCCCATATCATTAAATATTAATTATTTATTTATTTTAAATATTGGACTGACCAACCCAGCTAATTATTTAAAATTGTGGACATTATAGTTCTCACTTCTCCCTTCTCAAAGTTGCTTGTCCTTACGCAGTTTGCACTTGATACCAAATCAGCTTCTTGTGCACTTTCATTCTCAAAACAAAATGCTAGGATGCCATATCAATCTCAGAATCACTGCTCCACCACTCTGCAGTGCTACTCTGAGATAAACATCTGTCATCCAAACTCTATCAACGATCTTATCAGTTTTGTAGCAACGGATTTTGAATGTTTCTTGGTCTACCAGCATGCAATCGGAGTGTACAATTATGGTTTTTTTTTAATAAACCTGCAATTCATCTTTGTTGTGTTCAATCTCAACCAAACCAATCTTTATACCATCACAACTAATGTTTTGCATAGTATGGCATGGTCCAATTTTTCTCATACACTGCAAATCATCATCACATTATGCAATTATGCCCATACCTAAAGTTTGGGCTGCTGTTGCCTGGACATAACTATTTTCAATCATGGAGAAGTCTCCCTGTGTGATATCTTCAGACTCCAATCTTTCCTTCTGTTCTACTAACACCACTTCTTTCTTGACCTCCTCTTTTGCTTCTTTTACTCTTCAGTATTTCAGGTTCCACCTCTGCTGTTGTTGAAAATTCCTCTTCTCGTCTTATGTTGTCATAAAGCTCCCTTTTGTTTGATTTATCCAATCCAAATATCTCAAATAATCATCAAAAGAAATAACAGAATTGATGTGACCGAACATCTTTAAATATTTATCAAAGAAGGAAGTACAGAATTGATATGACCAAACAAACATCTTTAAATATTTATCAAAGTTTTTGGTGGGTGCAGATGTGTCCCTTTCCTGATCCCATCACTCCATACCAAAACTCTCCTGGCAAGACTGTTCCCCATATCTTCTTGTCCGTTTTTCCCCCATTTGGATCATTTAATAAAAGTCAACTGTGAGGAATGATTGGACTTGAGCTGGTACATGTAGAATGATATCTTGCACTTCTTTAGCAGACCCTTTTGGATTTCATTCGTCTTTTAGAAATATGGCTTGGAAAAGTTGAAATAATGGCAGTGAATCCATAGCTTTCCTCTGTTATTGCTTGAGTTACTGTTTTCATGAACCAAACATTCATAGGCTGGCAGGGAATTGGGGGCTCTAGAACCATTGCAAGAATCCTAGTGCAGAGCCTTAAATTGATTCTAAAAGTACTTAAGTTTACAGATATACAATAACAGAATTAAGACTGGTTGCTAGGGATGACTATTCAGAGTCATATTTCAGAATATTCAGTCAGGTATTCACTTATGTTACATTAGTAGACTGCGGTTCCAAGAACAATTTTACTTTGTCCACAAGCTAAATCTGATGTATATCTGCACTTAAAGCAGATATTATATAAATATCAGAATACCAAAGTCTGATAAACAGTCTCCTTAACAGGTAAGGCAAAAAATTGAGTCCACTGTGGTTGCTGTTGGTAATGGATCCAAGTGATTAATAGGAGCAAATAGGCACCTTCCCTGCCATGGTATAAATGTCTGCATCTTGAGTCTAGGCATGTCCGCTTGAGTGCATAGCTATTGCTTGATGAGTTATATTAACGGATCTGGTGATTAATAATTTTAATATGAGTGAATGGGCGCCTTCCCTGTCATGATGGTATAAATGCCTGTATCTTCGGTCTAGGCATGTCCCCTTGATTGCATGGCTATCACTTGATGAGTTATTTTGTGTGATATTCTCCTTACCAGTCTCCTGATTGAATCATTCTTGTAGGTCCCATGTGTTCTTCCTTAGATATCCAACTTGTGTTAAGAATATAACCTAGATAATTCTACAGGTCTGATAGTACAGACCATACCTTCTTGTATGAATAATATATCCAATGATTGGCAATTAATACATATTTATGCCTCTCCTATAGGTGCCAGCGATTTCCAATAGATGCTTTTTGTTTTGTATTTAACTAAGCTAATACTTAGTTTGTTAATACTAATCAGAATTCTTGAAGTCGCCAATTTAGGATTAACTATGTTTAATGCCAAAGTTAAGGGTCATGTCCCTTGAGGGACATGCCCTCTAGATAGGATATATGTACGGGTTGTGAATGCAGTTTGGAAGACACACATACACACAGCAGTCTGCTCTTCCAAGTATTCTACTTCCTACAAGTTACATAGCAGAGATATTCTTAATCATCCAAGATCGAATATAGAGGACTGGACCTGAATTAAAGATTAGTGATATCTGCTTCAAAGAATCTGAATATACATATTATCAAAGGATCATTCTCAGCCATTCAAATCTGAACTATAAGTCTGATTCAAGAACAAAAGAATTTGTAAAACTTTACATGGTATAAGAGCCAAGTTATCAGAGCTAGGGCTCTGCAAAATTTCAGTAATCAGATCTCATATATATTTAGTAGTTTTCTCCTATTTTCAATGGCATATACAATCAGACCCAAGGACAGGTTCGATGGAAAGGAACACTTTGAAGTTTGGAAATTCAGAATCTTGATGATTCTTGAAGAGAACAATGTTAAACAATTTGTTGATGGAGCATCCAAACAACCCCCAGTTGAACTTCACAAATCCATATGGACCAATGGAAATAGAAAAGTTATTCAAATCATCTTGGATGGAGTTAAAAATGATATCGTACCTATGCTTACGAAACATCAAATTGCCTACGATATGATGAATGCATTACGGAATGCATATGAAGTAAACAATGCAACTAGGGTTCTTGCACTAAAAAGACAACTAAATCACATCTAGATAAAGAAAGGAGAATCGATAAACTCTTATTTCCTAAGAGTTGCTAGCATTAGAGATGAATTATCAAGCATAGGAACCATCATTAATGACACCGAACTAAAACTTTACATGGTATAAGAGCCAAGTTACCAGAGCTAGGGCTCTGCAAAATTTCAGTAATCAGATCTCATATATATTTAGTAGTTTTCTCCTATTTTCAATGGCATATACAATCAGACCCAAGGACAGGTTCGATGGAAAGGAACACTTTTGAAGTTTGGAAATTCAGAATCTTGATGATTCTTGAAGAGAACAATGTTAAACAATTTGTTGATGGAGCATCCAAACAACCCCCAGTTGAACTTCACAAATCCATATGGACCAATGGAAATAGAAAAGTTATTCAAATCATCTTGGATGGAGTTAAAAATGATATCGTACCTATGCTTACGAAACATCAAATTGCCTACGATATGATGAATGCATTACGGAATGCATATGAAGTAAACAATGCAACTAGGGTTCTTGCACTAAAAAGACAACTAAATCACATCTAGATAAAGAAAGGAGAATCGATAAACTCTTATTTCCTAAGAGTTGCTAGCATTAGGGATGAATTATCAAGCATAGGAACCATCATTAATGACACCGAACTAAAGCTCATGGCCATAGATGGATTACCAGATTCATGGGAAACATTCGCACAAGGAATAAGTGCTAGAGATCAGCTTCCGAACTTTAACCGACTCAAGAATGATTGTTTTCAAGAAGAGTCTAGAAAACTAAAGAAAGGAGGGAAACCAAAAGTAGAAGACGAAGAACTTCACGTTCTTAATGCAAACTCCTATAAAAGCAAGAAGAAGCACTTCCAGAAGAAAAAGGAAAATCAAAAGAATGGAAAGCCCAAGAAAGATCTATCTAAAATAAAGTGTTTCAAATGTGAAAAATTTGGACACTATAGATCTAATTGTTCGGAAAATTCCAAACAACAGACAAATTGTACAAATGTCATTAGAGAAGAAGAGACTTATGATCTTGAGAACCGTGTTTTGTATTTCTCTCTATCAAATGAAATGTCAAATAAGGCATGGGTAATTGATAGTGGATCTTCCAGACATATAATGAGATACAAAGAAACTCTAGATTTTTTATTAGAGAAAGTTAACGGTGAAGTTACTATTGGTGATAACTCTGCACACTCAGTTGAAGGAATCAGAAGTTGCACTTTGAAACTAAAAACAGGAAATATTTTTCTTCTTAAAGTTGTACACTATGTACCAGGGATTAAAAGAAACCTAATCTCAATAACAACACTTGAAGATGATGGACACAATGTTGCATTCATGGATTGCAAAGTATTAACTTGGGCAAGAACTCTTCCATCAAGAAAGCTAAGTTAATTGGTCGAAGAAATGGATATTTGTATGAATTGAATACAAAACCTAGTCGATCCATTCAAGCCCTAGTTCACGAAGCTGAAGATTCAAACGAAATATGGCACATAAGATTAGGGGATCTAAACTTTAAAACTTTATCAGCTGTGGAAAAGATGGTTACCTGATTACCAAAATTAAATAAAGATCACCTTAGTATTTGCAAGGGGTGTGCTCTGGGTAAAAGTACTAGAAGTCCCTTTCATGATAGTATTAGGAAAACAAATAATGTACTAGAATTAATTCATTCAGATTTATGTGGACCTATGTCCGTTCCTTCTCTTGGAGGATTTTGGTATTATATCTTGTTCATAGATGACTTCTCTAGGAAAACATGGATTTATTTTTTAAAATGGAAGGAATTAGAAGAAATCCTACAAAGATTTAAAGAATTCAAAGCATTAACTGAAAAATTTTCAGGACATAAAATTAAAACCCTTAGAACAGATAATGGAGGAGAATATACCTCAGACTTGTTTAAAAGGTTTGTAAAGAATTAGGGATCAAGAGGGAGTACATTGTTCCTTATAACCCAGAACAAAACGGGGTAGCTGAAAGAAAAAATAGGACAATTATAGAAGCTGCTAGGGCTATATGATTTTTGACCAAAATCTAGAATACTATCTTTGGGCAGAAGCCTCTTGTACTACTGTATATATTCAAAATAGAAGCTCTCACTCCTATCTTAAAGATAAAACCCCTGAAGAAGTATTTACTGAAGTAAAACTCAATATAAGTCATCTTAGAATTTTTGGATGTCCTGTATACATTCATGTTCCAAAAGAAAAGAGAACCAAATTACAATCATCTGGGAGGAAAGGTATCCTTGTAGGGTATAGTGAAACTTCTAAAGCATATAGAATTTTCATACCTGGACAGAAAACTATTGAACTTAGCAGAGATGTAATCTTTGAGAAAGATCTTGCATTCAAAAGAGCCATAAGTTCGAATGAACGTTCTCCTTTACCAAGTTCTGAAAGAATTAGTGAATTTGAATCCCAGAGGGAGAACTTAGAAGAGGTCGAAGATGAAAATATGAAACTTGAAGAAAATTCAAAGAAAAGACCACTTTGGGCTGTAAAAACAGTTGAAGTAGCTCAAGACTTTGCTACACCTTCAGGAATAGTTAGAGAAAGTAAAAGACCTAAAAGATTTTCTGGTTATACAACAAATATGATTGATTTATCCAAAATAGAACCAACCAATCCTTCTGATGCTATTAAACATCCAGCCTGGAAAGAATCTATGACAGAAGAATACCAATCAATTATGAAAAATGATGTTTGGGAAATTGTTCCAAGACCAAAAGGAAAATCTGTTGTTTCTTCCAAATGGATATTTAAAATAAAACATGCTGCTGATGGTAGTAATGAGAAATATAAAGCCAGATTTGTAGTGAGAGGATTTTCTCAGAAATAAGGGATTGATTATGAAGAAACCTTTGCTCCTATTGCCAAATATACTTCGTGCGAGCAGTCTTAGCAATTGCTGCATGAAAGGGATGGAAGGTACATTAGATGGATGTAAAGACAACATTTCTAAATGGAAAGATTTCAGAAGAAGTCTATTTGGAGCAATCGGAAGGATTTGAAACCCATGATCCTAACGCATTTGTTTGCAAGCTCAAGAAAGCTCTCTATGGGCTTAAATAGGCTCCCAGGGCTTGGTATGAAAGAATTGATAAATATCTCATCGGCTTAGGATTCTCCAAGAATGAAGCCGATCCAAACTTATATTATAAAAGAGATAAAGATGATATGGTAATTCTGATAATGTATGTTGATGATTTATTAATCACAGGTGATGATCATCTTATAGATCAGTGCAAGAAAGACCTAACTAGAGAGTTCAAGATGAAAGACTTGGGGCTTCTCCATTACTTCCTAGAATTGGAAGTACGACAGAATTCTGATAGTATCATACTTAATCAAGGAAAGTACACTTCAGATATCTTGAAGAAATTTGGAATGTGGAATTGCAAGTCTATGTCTTCTCCAATGGAGACCAATTTACATAAACTTAAAGAAGCAGCTGTAGAATCACCTCCACTAGATTGTACTCTCTATAGACAAATGATTGGGTCTCTTATGTACCTAGTAAATACAAGACCTGATATTTGCTATGCTGTTCATGCCTTAATTTAGTTTATGTGTGAACCTAAGGAGATTCATCTAGTTGCTGTTAAACACATTATGAGATACAAGGCACTCTTAATTATGGACTCAAATATGAGAAAGTTGCTTTAGATTTGCATGGATTCACCAATTCAGATCGGGGTGAAAGTGTTAAAGACAGGAAAAGCACTTCAGGATGCTGTTTCAGTTTAGGATCAGC
The DNA here is from genome assembly GCA_028749045.1 of Cupressus sempervirens. Lineage (NCBI taxonomy): Eukaryota > Viridiplantae > Streptophyta > Pinopsida > Cupressales > Cupressaceae > Cupressus > Cupressus sempervirens. Next base: position 508,887,000 of record CM053788.1, on the reverse strand, counting down.
TATGATTTCATGGATATGTAGAAAGCAGTCTTTAGTAGCTCAGAGCTCCACAGAAGCCGAATACATTGCAACAGCGATGGCCTCCCGAGAAGCAGTATGGCTGAGGAAGTTACTTGTGGGATTATATGTGCAAGCCATGAATCCTACAATTATTCATTGTGATAATCAGAGTTCCATCAAGCTCTCAGTGAATCTAGTTTTTCATGACAAATCCAAGCATATTGAAATTCCTTACCATTATGTAAGAGATATGGTAGATAGGAATTCTGTAAAATTGGAATACATTTGCATTGCAGATCAGACAGCAAACATACTCACCAAACCTCTATCTAGAGTAAAGATAGAACATTTCAGGAGGAGATTTGGTATGGTTGAGTTGTAATCCATTTGTACTCTTTTGATCATTAATAAAATAATTTTATTTTTGTCAGGCTATTGACTGTTATGGGCTCCACCATGTGTAATCATTATTTAAAGAGGTGATGATCTCTGAAATAATGAATACTTGTGTAAAAGGCATTATGAGAGATGACAATCTCTTAGATAATGTATTAAACAGTAGATTTTATTGTAAGATCTAGACGAGTTTTAGATCGTATTGTGATATTGACATTGCTATGTTCATGGGTCACAAATTGGATAAAGGGAGAATCTTAGAATTCTCCAGGTTTATCCTGTATTTTGGTAGATCTCAAACTCAGGATCTCGTTGTGATATAGAAGTACCAGTTTCTATGAGTCACAACATGTGTCTTATCACTAGTAGTAGTGATTTGTCATATCACAGGTTTAGTAATATGACTTTGTATCATGTGTTCTATGATACCACATACTAAGAAGAGACAAACAGATATAGAGTATTAATTCTTGCTTAAACATCTGTATTGATGTTGCTAGATATAATATCTCTGCAGGATTATCAGGTTAAGAGGGAGTGTTAAGAATATAACCTAGATAATTCTACAAGTCTGATAGTAGAGACCGTACCTTCTTGTATGGATAATATATCCAATGATTGGATATTAATACATATTTATGCCTCTCCCATAGGTGCCGACAATTTCCAATAGATGCTTTTTGTTTTGTATTTAACTAAGCTAATGCTTAGTTTGTTAATACTAATCAGAATTCTTGAAGTCGCCGATTTAGGATTAATTATGTTTAATGCCAAAGTTAAGGGTCATGCCCCTTGAGGGACATACCCTCTAGATAGGATATATGTACGGGTTGTCAATGCAATTTGGAAGACACACATACACACAACAGTCTGCTTTTCCAAGTATTCTACTTCCTACGAGTTACATAGCAGAGATATTCTTAATCATCCAAGATCGAATATAGAGGACTGGACCTGAATTAAAGATTAGTGATATCTGCTTCAAAGAATCTGAATATACATATTATCTATGTTCCCCAGGCACGTGTACCCGGCCTAAAACCCGATGTTTCGAGGATGGGGGGATGGGTATGGGACATCCCCCAGCCGTCCCCAAAAAGTGAAAAAATGCAGGGGACGTCTCGGAAACTTGGGGACACTTGAGGCAAAAAAGGGGGATGGCCAGCCGTACCCAGTACGGAAAGGGGACGTCCCCCATCCGTCCCCAAAAAGTGAAAAAATGCAGGGGGCTTCTCGAAAACTTGGGGACGCCTGAGGGAAAAAAGGGGGACGGCCAACCGTACCCCTTTTTTGTTTGCATACAATTAAAAAAGTTTAACATAAAAAAATATTTTAAAGCCTCCTACTTGGTCGGCTAGGGTGTCCCCACCCCTCCAAATGCCCTAAAAGACGTCCTCTTTCCGTATTGAGTACGGCTGGCCATCCCCCTTTTTTGTTTGCATAAAATTAAAAAAGTTTAACATAAAAAAATTATTTTAAAGCCTCCAACTTGGTCGGCCAGGGTGTCCCCACCCCTCCAAATGCCCTAAAAGGCAGTAGAGGCAGAATAGGAGTAGCAGGCTGCTTCATTTTTCTTTTTTATCTTGAACATGAACATAATTATAAAAATTTGATACTTATTACTTTATGGCAACTCTCTACAGTTTGGGCCTATAGCTTCGGGCATATTTTGATTTTGATTTTCAAATTTATTATGTTTATCATTATGACATTATGATATTGACAATTGTTAATGTTCATTGTTCAGTGTTCACTGATATTGATATGCATTTTGATAATAAGGTACTAAAATCGGATATTATTTTCTAGATGGCATTCAAATGTTGTATGTTATGGTTCTATAATGTTTAAATGACATGCTTGTTGTCAGCAGAAACTGTGTCAGCCAACGGAGTGATTGTCGTCGGTGTTTTTGTAGCCGACGGGGTGATTGTTGTCGGTGTTTCTGTATTCTGTAGCCGACGGGTAAATAGTTTGTAGCGGACATAATGTTTGTGGTCGACGAACTCCTTTGGGAAGGTTCGGTGGATAGTATTTATATCCCATCTGGGATCATTGTAAATCATCTATCATTCATCATTCATCTTATCAAGCATAATGTAATGTGTTGGCATACGCGAATAATCTAAGGAGTTTTGCTGTTCGTGTTCATTATTTGTGTGCATTTCTTAATTAACCTATGTGGTAAACATTTGGCGCCGTTGCCCTATGAACTTGGAAGGTGGGAGGAATGAAGATTAATGCCAAATCAGCTTAACAAGGATCAAAATAAGGTCAAGGGAAAAGATGGAATCCGTACTGCGCAAGAAAATTTAATTCTGGCACAGCAAGCCGAACGCCGAAGGAGATTCCAGAAGATTGCCGATTGAAACCGGAGCACAGAAGAATTGGAGGAAACTTGGTAGCGGGTGGAATTGGTGGAAGAAGCATGGGAGGAGTTTTTGAATTTGTGTTCGCCGAGGGAAGAGAATCCAAACGGAAGAGCATTGACTTGCACGGCTCAAAGTGCTGACAGAGCAAGATCGTGGAGTGAACTCTTCGTCCGAGATATACTTCCGCATGGGACAACTTCAGAACACCCTTCTTCACCAAGGTTCGCAGTTGTTGAGTCTGATGGTGTGGGAAAACAGTCCGCCAGTGTGGGATTGCAGTCTGCCGGTGTGGGAGAGCAGACCGCCGGTGTGGGAGTGCAGTCGTCGGTGTGGGAGAGCAGTCCACCGGTGTGGGAGTGCAGACCGCCGGTGTGGGAGTGAAGAGCGACAGTGTTGCAAGACCGAGCAATGCCTGTTTATAGAAACCAATTGTGTTGGCGGGACCAAAAGAAAAACTGCCGAAGTTCAATGGTGATGGTATGACCGATCCCATTCGACATTGCAAAACATGTGAAACGATCTGGAAGGCACATGGGATAACTGATGAAGAGGACTAGACGAGGCAATTTTCGGCCACCCTACGGGGCATAGCAATTGATTGGTTTATTGATACAGATCCACAAAAGCTAAATAGTTAGGATAACATTAAAAAGGAGTTTCTGGCAGAATTTAAACTGTTGTGGGATGATAATGAAATTGTAGCAGAGATCTTCAATACTAAGCAGGGGAAGAACGAGACCATCCACATTTACGCTAGGAAATTAAAAGACTTGATAAACAAAATGGAAAGTAAGCCAGCGGACGGACTTCAGAAAAGATGGTTCGTGGAAGGCCTACGCTCGAAATTGTGGAGGAAAATAAAAATTGTGTCACCGTCGTCATATACAGAAGCTTATAATAGAGCATTGGACCTCGAAAGTGAGTTGAAGACAAAAAAGAAGACAAGGACTAGCTCATCTGATTTGGATGACTATGAGCCTGCCGGAGGTGATAACAGCGACGATGAAGGCAACAGTAAGAAGGTTCGTGCCCTACAGAAGGACATGATCCGCATGATGGAGGAGTTTAAAAACCTGCAAAAGGAGCCAAAAGACAATGAGCTGTGGTGCACGGAGTGTAAGATCGACGGTCATATTAAAGGATCGTGTCCAAAGAACCAATTTTGTGACATTTGTCAGATCATGGGCCATTCGACAAAAGAGTGCCCCTTTAACATGAAGACAAGAGGATCTCCGCAGGTGCTTCTTACACAAGAGGCTTCCCCGTCGGGCAGTAGCGGAAATACAAATAGCGCAGGTGCCACATCCAGAGGGTATAGGAATAATAACAGAGGGCAAAATAACAACAATGCGAACAATAACAATAATAATGGGAGTCGAAGTTGAACCCAGTATGATGCAAACGGACGGTTGATCGTCCAATGCCGAGCATGTAATTTGTGAGGTCATTTTGCACGGGATTGTACAGCGGCAAACACACCGAAATTATTACGTAGATGGTGCAGACTCGGCGACCATGAAGATGCCAAGTGCCCAAAGTCTGGAGTAAACTTGATCATTGTTGGCACAGATGAAGAGGAGGTTCTAGCAATTACGCGGAGGCAAGCAAAACTGTCGGTAGAGGAAAAAAGAAAATTGGGGGAAGTGTAGGCAGAAATTGGAAAGGCATCGTCGGCAGGGACATCTCAGTTGAATGACATCACCGGCACCTTGGCAAGGAACTTTGCAGAACAAAACATTGTACGACAGATCTTACAAACGGAGATACCGGTCAAGATAAGTGACGACCTCACAATGCCCTAGTTACGGACGACCATTCTCAATCATACACCATTTCCAAAAGTAACGGAGGACACAGGAAGGGACAGTAGTCCAACGACGACAACAGACCCAATGCTGTTGGCGCTCACATTCGGATGACATCCAACGGTCGTCGAGATGGGGATTTTGGGAAATGTTCTGACAGACACAATTGTCGACAGAGGGTTCGGTGTGAATGTGTTGTCAGAGAATACTTGGAAGAAGTTGGGGAAGCTGACGCTGTGGCCACCTACATTCCAATTGCTCACGACAGACTAGCACGGGATCAAACCATTGGGAACCTTAAGGGCGCAACCAATAACTATTGGAACACAACCATTTTTATTGAACTTCGTGGTCATTCCATTGAAAAGAAAAGGATATGACGTTATTCTGGGACGGACTTGGTTGGTGCAAGAAAAAGCAAAACATGATTGGAAACGAAATACTCTATCAATGGAGCATGGAGGAAAAAGATTCATAATTGACCTGCACACACAAATGGTAGGCGAGGAGGTAGCATCGTCAGATTTAAAAGGTGAAGGCGAAAGTGACGACGAAGGAAAGAGGAGAATGGAACCGGACGAAGTATTGACACTAGAAGGAGGATTGAATGACGACGACCTAGACTCGGTGAATGGCCTTTACCACTGGTAAATAGAAGACTACGAACTCTTTCCGAGTTGTAATATGTTAAGGGTCAATGAAGGTGAGAAAATAGAGGAAAATGAATGTCCGAAGGAATACAGAGAAGCAGATGACGCAAAGGAGGTTATGGCTGAAGAAGGGAAGGACATATAATACAAACCCAGAAAAAAGAAAAATTCCACCATTTCGGTACACGGTGAACAGACTGCACAGGAAGAAAAGAATGCATCGCACCATAAAATTATTTGAAGGGTACCAACAGCAAGGAAATAAGTTAGATGCGCAACGACCCCAGGCACAGTGGGTGACGAAGGTGACACAGAACAGACATAAGGCGTGGCATGACAAACTTAGCAGGTTTCAGCCGGGGCAGTTGGTACTCAAGTACGATGATCGGAATGAAAGCAAACAGGAAAGGTTTAAGGCAAGATGGGTTGGGCCATATCAGATCCAAGAGGTCGGCGACAATCGAGTGATAAATTTGGGGACATTGGACGGGCAAGAGGTACCTCACGCAGTCAACGGATCATACCATGGCAGGAAGATGCCGTCGCCGTCATTGTCGCAGAATGATCAAATGATTCCCTTATCGTCGTCGTTGCAGAATGACGATGCTTGGAGGCAAAATTGAGGTGTTGTTCATTTTTTTGAAAAAAAAGAAAAAAAAAGAAAAAACTGAGTGCTCCGCGGGTGTCTGTTTGCGAAAGGTTGCTCCGTGGACACTTGTCTGCGGAAGATGCCCTGCGGGCACCTGTTCGCGGAAGCTGCCCTGCGGACCCTTGTCCGCGAGAGTTGCTTCGCGGGCACCTGTCCGCGGGAGTTGCTCTGCGGGCAACTGTCCGTGGGCACTTGCTTCGTCCGCGGGAGTTGCTCCGTGGGCAATTGTCAGCGGGCGGCGGGCGGACATGCTTGCTGCGGCGACGCGGGCTAAGAATTTGTTTTTTCATTTCATGTTCTTTTGATCCCACGGACATTGTTCTATTGCTGCGTGCATTCGTGATGGTTCCGTGGAGTTTGTTTGCATCCCCCGTGGACGAGATGCCTGTTGTCTACCTTAGTGATGGCTTCACTTCTTCAACCTCGGCATAGTATTATCCATCCGTGGGTTGTTTTTCTGCAGGGTTACACTATGCTTCGAGGTGTGTTGAGTTCGGCAGAGGGAAAGTGCCAGGAAGTTTTATTTAAACAAAAAAAAAAAAAACCGACAAATTCAAGCAGTGTGGAATGATTATCGGATATTGCCATAGGGAAGGGGAAGTATCAGTGATTGCCAGAAAGAGTGGAATCGGCAAAAAATGACAGAAATGGTGTGTTTCATGCAATTTTGTGTGGGTTTCAGAGTGTTAATTTGGTCTTGGCAGCGAGGGGCGCTGCCCCTCAACCCCGTCGAGGGCGTTGCCCCCTAGAGTCCTAGTCGTTGCGGATATCATTCATGGGACGTATGACCAGTTGATGAAGACTTGGAGTTGCTGCAGGCATGAAGTGTCTGTGTACCAGAGGCACTGGGTGTAGGTGTTGGCCGAGAGATTGTCTTGGTGGATGCATAGAGAGCTCGGGAGGAGTGGGTCATCCAAAAGGCAGTACAACGACACTTAGCTCAGTGGACCCAGTGTTGGAAGCAGAGAAAGCAGCACGGGTGGTTATCAAGGTTAGCTTGAGGAGACAGTATTGTGTTAGCAAAGGCTACAGATATAATTGGATGAATGTGGAAGTGATGTGACAGAAGCAGATTTTTTGTTGTAGTCACTCTGTTAATGTATTTTGGTTGTTAATTTATCTCAGATATTTTGTAATTATCGTTTGGAGACGACTTTTTCTTTTGGAGGGGATGATGGTGTCGGCAAAAACTATGTCAGCTGACGGAGTGATTGTCGTCGGTGTTTCTATAGCCGATGGGGTGATTGTCGTCGATGTTTCTGTATTTTGTAGCCGACGGGTAAATAGTTTGTAACAGACATAATGTTTGTGGCCGACGGACTCCTTCGGGAAGGTTCGGCGGATAGTATTTATATCCCATCTGGGATCATTGTAAATCATCTATCATTCATCATTCATCTTATCAAGCATAATGTAATGTGCTGGCATATGCGAATAATCTAAGGAGTTTTGTTGTTCGTGTTCATTATCTGTGTGCATTTCTTAATTAACCTATGCGGTAAAGAATGCTCATATGAATGACATGTATATTTGCAAATTTCAATATATATTTTAAAATTTCCCTATATATATATAGCCGTCCCTGTTTGCTGTCCCCCCCGCATCCCCAAAATCGCCAAAAATATTTGTCGTCCCGGAAACCCGTCCTGCTGTCCCCCACCATCCTTGTACCGGAAACTCGGGGGAACATAGCATATTATCAAAGGATTCTCAGCCATTCGAATCTGAACTATAAGTCTGATTCAAGAACAAAAGAATTTGCAGAACTTTACAACCTACAAGTAGCTGGAGCCATTAACGTATCATACAGCACTAAAGAGTATTACAACAGATGGTAGGGATTTTGCCCTACCTCTGTCAATGTGTTTGAGGCGAGGTTGCTTATTCCACAATGCCTTGGCGTTGGCCAAAACAGCTTGGCCCAATAAGAATAAAAGGGAACCCTCTAAAGTATGTCAGCCTTGAGGATAAAACAAAATATTTAAGAATGTTTCCTTTTAAAACACAGATCGGCTTAAGACAGAAACCACCACTAGCTGGGAGAGTCATCCTAAGGCTGTTATTATTATTAATTTTTTAAGTAATTCCATTTATCAATAGTTTTACTCATTGATTATTTAATAACTTATTTATTTATTTTAAGTATTAAGCTGGCCAAAACAGCCATAAATTGAGGATATTTGCAGGCAAATTGAAAAAACTGTGGAACATAGATATTTTTAAGGATTTAAAACTCATTTCATGCACACTTCAATAAATAATCTCTAAAGGATAATAAACTAATCAAATAGAAGCTACTTCAATCATATAAACAAAAGTATACATTGATCAAATGTGTAAAAAAATGAATTTTAGTGAAGGCAACAGCATTTTAGAAATAAAATTTAAATATTGTCAAATGTTTACAAAAGTAAAACGCATGGTATCAAAACAAATACAAAACTATAAGTTCATGGCTCTGAGGGCCCTGCATCACTTGTCCCAACCTCCATAGCTATATGACTAGTCTTACATGGGTGTTTGATATCTGCCCAACTTTTGCCGTACTCCAACATCCATTAATGAAGATGCAACTATGATATCTGTCATATACACTATACACCAGCATCCAAGGGTTTTGCCTGTACTTTCTCCTCCTATGCCATGGTTACTACCCTTGACCCAAGGTCCACGTGATCAGCCTTTGCAAGGGGTTTGCTTGTACTTTCTTCTCCTAGGCCATGGCTACTGCCTTTGACCCAAGGTCCACCTGATTAACCTGTGCAGGGACTTCTTTAGTGAAGACAATATCTTTGAGCATGGTGATCCAATCCAACAGTGGACATTCTCTAAAGTGATGGGAGATAGGTCTGTGCTCAAAATTTGTCTACGACGGAGGCAGGTGGTAATGAACATAAATAAGGCCATTTAACTTTTTGCATCAACAAATTATTGTGCTTCTTGGAGTGGATATGGTCAAACATACTTCGATTGTGGTCACATTTTGAAGCACTGCATGGCTGACAAGTCTTGAATTGCATCTCTCAATATTTCACACTTTAGCACCCCAATCTTTTCCCAACATGCATCTGAAATGAATAGATAAGCTCAATCTTGTTGTCCATCTTTTGAGATTCAAGATAAATGTAAAAAGGGGGAAATTTTAGTTTTCCATGGCCATGGGAATGTTCAGAAAAGATTTGGAAAGCTGACTCTTTTCTTTGTGAATCAATGTGGGAACTTTTAGTTTCTCATGCTTAATTTTTTTATGTCCATGGCTTTTTTTGCAGGGAAGTGCCAAAAGACTTCTTAAAGCTGCTTTGCAAGAGGTGGCAAAGAAGCATGAAATGAGGTATTCAGATCTTAAAAAGATTGAGCAAGGCATTAGGCGGCATTTACATGATGACATAACTGTCATTGTTGTGTTCTTAGATTATGATTTAATCAGCAGAGGCTCCAGTCATGGATCCACAGTATCTGTGAAAGGTGGGGGTGTAAGTTGATTTTATGTGGTCAGTTTGTTTGGTTTTGATTTGGTTAACACAAATCTCCTCCAGACCATCCGCATCACATGATCTTCAACTGATCTATTCACCTAAATCTAAGGTTAAGGTGCAATGACAGATTTTGGCCTGAGTGCAGGATTTAAAATTGCCTGAGTTTTTTGAAAAGATCAAAAGTCTTCCTGTGTACTGTAACATGGCATTCTAAAACAGTTCAGCAAGCTATTTGGGTAACATGATTTGTAATTCTTGTAGCAGTCAATTCACCCCTTGGTTGCAGATTGAAATGGCAGCAATCAGTGTCAATCATTAGAGCATTTCAATGGTAGTTGTCTGTCTGGAACTGAATAGTGTTGTCAATATGAGAAGAATTTGCTACTATGTGAATTATTATTGGGCAAGAGTTGGCCAGGGTAAATTTTATTCTTTGGGAAATATTGTTCTATGAGTTCTATGTAAAAGGAATAAGAGACTACAGGCACAGGTTTACAGTTTCACTTTGTTACATCTAACTTTGTTCCTATCTTTGGATGCCTATTAATTGGTAATTGTCAACCTGGTTTCAAGTATGGTGATTTGGTTTATGTTTACGAGGAAGTGGTTCTGATTTGAGGAGTTAGTACTTCTGGATCAAGGAGCTGGAAGTTATCAGCGGAATATTTGTTCAGTACCCTCGAGGCATTATAGCGTGTTTATTCCAGCACATTAATAAAATGACATCATCTGATCACTGCACGTCACCAGCTTAACAATTATTATTCTAATAAAATGTAAATGAGTAGGCACATGGTCGCTGCAAGAACAGCATTATTGCATTTAATTAGCTTGTGTTTTCTTTTAAAAGTTCTTTCTGTTCATTGGGGTTTTATTTCCTTGGGATATTTGATAAATAGATCATACTATAGACAGTGGCAGCAATCTTTTTGCATTTTTTATGAAATAAAACACGTACAATGCATCTTTCAGTGCTTGGGACTTAATTCTGAATTTTCTTTGGGTGTCGGATGAAATAGGATGTGTTCAATGTTGGCGTTTTATTTATGCAAGAGATATATATCCAATTGCACAAATAATGTATTTCCTATTCCTAGACATCGCGAGGGGATGGAAACTTCCCAGAGTTAAATGTGGATGTTGGCACTTCTGTCTGGAAAATGGACACAGATCTTGACAGAATGCACGCTCTATGTTATAGGACCCTTATGCTTATTGGAGTAATTCTTAGGGAGGAAAGAAGTTATGGCCTCGTATGTCTTACTGTAATGTTGAGTGCTCTCTTTGCTGCCTCCTGTCAGCATAAATGATCTGTTGGATCAGTTCTCTTGGCACTGGTTCCTTCAAGGATCGAAAATTTGACAATATGTCGTTTATGGTGGAAGGCTAACACGAGTCACTATGCTCATATTATTTACTATTGCTGCATATTTCAAATTTAGTGTGCATGTATAAGAACGTGTAGCCGCAAACAATGAAAACAACAGCTAGTCAAACACGAAGCATCTGGCAGCATTCAAAAGTATATCGGTGCCTTCTTAAGCAAATTGCGAGCTGAAATTACGTCAAAGCAATTAAAGACACGGGTTTCTTTGTCAATATAAAAGTTGAAAGCTATTTTTAGTTGCATAATTACAGGAACAAAAAAATCATTTTTTTTTGGTTTCATCTAATCAATACTAAGAAATGACATATTGAGTCCAATTCAATTTTACGAGTAGCCCATTTTGATGTTTATCATAATTCAGAAGAATTCTTATGGCCACTACAATTATCCCCATTACAAATGGAAGGTGAGGTGGATGAATGCATAGTACCAATTAGGTCCCATTATAAAGTGAACTCACCATTAGCCTCTTTGAACCATACCATTCGAGTGAAGGGGTCTTAATTGAAGGTGAGGTGAATGAATGCATATAGTACCAATTAGGTCTGATATTACAATTAAACTCGCCATTAGCCTCCACTTGAGTGAAGGGGCTCCAAAAAAGGAACATTGATTTTCTAGAGAAAGGCCACCCCCTTCATTGGTATCCTCATATCGACGAGGCAATGAAATACACACACGCTATTTTTGTCGTGTTTTAGACACATAATTGTGGAATCTCCATAAGTGATTTTGTGGGCCACACTTGCCAAATTTAGAGGATGGTGTTATGGAAGAAAGGAGCGCCTTCTCCACCTTAATAGTTAACACCAAATTTGGTAAATAAGAGGTTTCTTAAATTTCATCTCCACATCAAATAGTTATTAGTTGGTATAAGAGCTAGCAATACTCTTCAAAACTTGTTTTTGCTAGTATTCTAGTGCAAACCTAATAATTTGACCTAGTTGGAGGTCTCCTCATTCCATTCCTCATTTAATCAAAACCTAGCTAGAGATTTCCTTGTTCCATTTGTTTTTTAAATCAAAACTTAGATGGAGATCTCCTTCCATTCCTTTTTAAAATTAAACTCTTGATGGAGATTTCCTTGTTACATTCCTTTCAAAAATCTAGATGGCTCGAAGGAGGTAAGGAAGAGGAAAGAATCCTTTGAACCTTCTATGCACAATGGGAATGTAGTGCTTCCAAAACTTCATCACCATCGACTCCTTAATTCTAAATCAGTTGAACATCATTCAATGTAACCCCCCTTCTAGTTCAAGACAAATACCTACATCTCCATCTAGTTCAAATGACTCGAGCTTCCAAACTAGCCATTTGCCTCGTGTTTTGCTAGAAGGGGGGACCTTCTTTGAAGTATCTTAATCTTGAATTGCAAAATTATTTCTTGGAACATTTAGAGGGATGTCCCTCCCTCAATGTAAGTATGGAGTGAAATATGTAATTACAAAATGGAAACCTAATGTAATTTTTCCTCAAGAATTTAAACTCCGTAGCTTACGCCTAACCACTTCTCTACACAACTTATGGATCTTCACCACTTTGTTTCATACACTTATAGGGAAGGTAGGGGGGAGTTCTATTGGGTTTTTCTTCTTGAATGAACAAGTTTGTGATTTCTAGAGTTGAAGATCTCTCACATAACTACATGTGGGCCTTTACCTTCATCAGTGGTCAACCTTTTGGTTTTTGCTCAATTTATGCTTCTAATAATGCAAGAGAAAGATGGGAACAATGGATTCGGATGGCAAAGAATTGTCTATTGATTATGTTTTAGATGGGGATTTCAATATGGTGGATTACTATAATGATCACAATTAGGTATGCAATGTTAAAAGAGTAATGAGGAGTTTGATAATCGGTTCTATTTTTATAATTCTAGAGGTTGGTGATCTTATCCATACTAAATTTTGTTGGTGTTTTGTAGCTTTAGTCACATAAACATGTAAGTCCATAATAACATCTGTGTATATTCATTATATTAATGAATATACATGTCCCTTGAAGGGACATGTCTCTTCTTTGATTATTTTCCATAAATATAAATATACAGGGTTGCTGCCTTTGGAAAATATATACCAAACAAAGAATGCTAATACACTTGAAACAATCATGTTACTCCAACATGGTATCATAGCCGATCTGCAAGCTTGTTTTTTTGTTGATGAAAAATACAATCTCATAGAACTTGTTTGGTGTGTACGGTTTATTTGAAAGCACAATCTTTGCTTTAGCGAAAATGAAAATTTTCAAGTCCAGCCCTTCATCAATTAAAGCATAGCGCAACCATGGTAGTTACTGTATCTGCTTGTTGTCTATTAAACAAAAAGGGAAAATGTTTTTCTATTACATCCATTCCAACACCAAGGCGGAAAATGGACCATATCATAGAGGATTTATGTTCTTGGCTGGTCCATAGATGTTGAAGGAATTGGTTTTTGATTTAGTATAAAATCTACAATTATATTAATTTGGAAGAGCTCAAAATGCAGGATGACATTCAAGCAGTCATTAGTGATTCACAACAAAACTACACCCTACAAGAGTCCTTTGAAATTGGTGGTTTTGTAAATGAACACAACAAATAGAAGATATGATATGATATGATAGATTTTAATGACGTCCACGAGACTAAAGTAGTCTATGGGACCCATGCAATCGCCCTCCCGAGTCAGGAGCCAAACTAGTCAATTGCAAAGTTTTGGTTAACTTGTCTCTTCTTCTCTGAATTTTGATAATCAACTCCGCTGTTCTCTTCACTTGATCTTCCTCAAATAAATAGTTGAAGTCTTTGTTCTGCAGAATTTTTGTATAATCAGATCTGATGTCGTTGTAAGCCAAGCATTCCATGACAAAGTGTTGCTCTGTCTCCACTGTTCCCATATTGCAAAATAAACATGTTCTGTCTGCCCACTCTTCCTTTGGAACTTGCCATCTACCAGTTTCACATCGCAGCTGATGTGAACTAGTTCTAATTTGTGCCATCAACATTTTTGCTTTCCAGTTAATAGGTGCCCTTATATAGGCCTTTTCATCATGACTAGAAGTGGGATTAAATTCTTTAATGTAATAAGATTTTTTCCTCCCTATGTGTCTTGTCCACAGAATATTGCGAAATTTTTCATTGACAAACTTTTTTATTTCTTTAATGTTATCCGGGCAAGCTTGGATGTTGATATCCCATTTTTGCATCCATTTGTCATTTTGTTTCATCCATGTGCTTTTCCGCCTCACAAGTTTTTCCTCTATTACCAACTTGGGCCAACGATGTGTTTCTAGACCTTGGGTTTTCTTTAAATAGCTTAGCATTCGGGTCAATGCGACGGCTTCTAATGGAAAAGAACCCACCTCCGCCAAAAGGATTTCATACGGAACTGTGGTCTTGACTTTAAGATTGCATGTGATAAAGTGTTTTTGAATTCTTTCTACTTGCCGCCATTTCTGTTTGGACATACTACCGCCCCACACTTCACATCCGTATAGAATAACCGGAGCGACCAGCAAACCAAACAGAGTTTTCATGGTCGTCCAATCCCATAATTCTGCGTTCCTGCACTTGTTTTGTAAAGAGTATAACGCCCCTTGGGACTGCTAATCATCGATTTTGTAGATATGACTAGTGCCTCTGAATTATCACATCAACATTCATGTGAATCATGCCTAGCTGCATGCAAGGAATGAAATTGTATTTAGTAAAGTGTCTTAGTTCTATGGAAGAGAGGATCAACGATTATTAATGGGTATGCATTCCTTGAACGTTGCGAGATGCCCGTGAAATTGTTCTGCTCGATAAAAGATGAGCGCAACACTCCTGGTCATTTGACATTCTTTGATTTTTCATTGGCTCAGAGGACTCCACCAAGATGGTTGAATTAAGGGGGACAAAGAGACGTTAGCAAAGGCCAACTGGATATAAGTCACATCAACACAAAATTATATGTGAAAAATAAATTAAGCTAGCCCACGAGAGAAGGCACGATAGAAAAAGAAGTCAAAGTACTACACGATAGAGAAGAGGAAAGTCACGGACAAAAAAGGAAACACGATAGGGATTAGGTGGACAATCACATATCCACGTTGACATCAAATAGAAGAGAGGCTGAATCATAAGTAACATAGATGCTAATAATAAAGAGATCGGAACATTAAATACCACCAATCTTTGGATACGTGTAGAGTCAACACCCCATTTGATTATTAATGTAAGTATAATGTATGCTTATGCTAACAATTATTCCCTTCAATGTTTAATATAATATTATGAGAAATATAAAATATTAATATGGGTGGTAATATGTGTGTGTATATATATATATATACACATATACATAGACACACATATTTACACATACATACATACATAAGTTTGAAATATTACCAATATAAAGGAATAATATTTTGTAAATACTCAAATTTGACAAAATAATTAAATAAATTAGGTATTTATTGTTGATTCTATAGATATGACTGATGCCTCTAAATTACCAAATCAACATTCATGTGAATCATGCTTAGCTGCAAGAAAGGAATGAAATTGTATTTAGTAGAGTGTCTCAGTTCCTATGGAAGAGAGGATTAACGATCATTAATGGGTATGTGTTGCGTGAACACTATGAGATGGTTGTGAAATTATTTTGCTCAATGAAAGATGAGGGCACCAATCTTGATCAGTTCACATTCTCTGGTTTTTCATTTTCTCACATGACTCCAACAAGGCGGTCAAATTACAGAGGACAAAGAGACGCCAACAAAGGCCAACGAGATATAAGTCACATCAACACAAAATTAGATGTGAAAATCAAATTAAGGTAGCCCATAAGAGAAGACATGATAGAAAAGAAGTCAAAGAACTACACGATAGAGAAGAGGAAGATCATAGACAAAAAGGGCAACACGATAAGATAAGATAAGATAGATAAGATAAAATTATTAATGTCCACGAAAAACCAAAATGGTTTATGGGACTGAGCATACAAACAGAAGAGCTAGCCAAGCAAAGGCACCAAAAGGTGACTAAAAAGGAAACAAAGCAACAAGAAGAAAGAAAGACAAGATAAGGACTAAGGGTCTTTCATTGTCACAAAGAAATATGTAATAGAGAGGTACATTTGTGGACAATCCATAGTCTTTGGATGTCGTGAAGAACCCCTATAAGATTGATGCTACTTGTAGAGGCTGGTACAATGTTTGACAGATATAGAATGTGAAGTAGTGGAAGGCCTTTTCAAACCCCGCAGAGGAGACAAGGGAGAGAAAAAGGTGGTAATGAGTTGATCAGAAGTCCGTCTCTGATGAAAGGACTACAGGGTATTCTCTCGAAGATGGGTGACCTCCTTAAGATAAAGTGCTAAACACCGTTGATCAATATAACTAAAGAACATGGAGAGAGAAGAAAAGTCTCTGAAAAGGCAATAGAATCTCCCTCTGATCTCATAGTAATGAGGACAACGAAATATGAAGTGAGTCTCAATCTCAACCTCCATCAGAGTGCATAACTGGCATAATTGATTAGCCTGATCCATATGGTGATCAGTCCGAGCCTTGAGATGATGAGAACCAACCCTAAAAGAGCCCAAAGAGAACCATAATGCATGATTCCAATGCCGGTAAAGATAGACACGGCGAACAACAATACCATCCTGAATAACAAGAAAATGCTTAGCATAGAAGGCCATCTTAGGTCGCAAACCACCTTGGGGATGACACCAAGTACTGGTAATATATTGCCTATAGATATCCTATCTGACATGCTCATTCAACTCTTGACGAGAGGGAAGAAGATGAGCTGGGGCATCCAACGAAAACTGATAGGGAGGAAGACGATCAATCTCAATCCTGGTCGAACCCAACAAATAGGTGGCTTGAGCATACCAACATCTTGATCTAGCAGAAGTGTCAGATCTCATAATCTCCACCGAAGAACAATATGCCAAAAAAGAGTATCTATGTCGGTCAGCACCTGTCTCCATAAAACCATGAAGCCAATGAAGAAACCAAATCAAGTAAAAAATAACGACAAGTTTGAGAGGATGAGCACCAAACTCTGCTAAAACAATGCTATGAGGGGTGAATTTGTGACACCTAATGATACGATGCAACAACAGTGTCTGAACCCACTCAATAGAAGCCCAATAATAAGCAATAAGAGAAGGTCCCCAAGCCACAGAACCATAGAGGACTGTCGGACGAACCAAGGAGTCAAAAAGGGACAACTTGGACGAAATATCCTGAAAATGATGCTTGAAGCATTGTCTCTCCAGCAAAGCCAGGGAGTCCATACCCTTACTGACTCTGGACTAAATAGCAAGTCTCAAACTGAAACGTGGTCTAGAGAACTTCACACCAAGATACATGTAAGAGGGAGTAATCTCAACCTCCTTCCCCTGGAAGAAGAAATGAAGATGAGAGGTCTTTAAATAGTTAAAGACCATAACCCGTGTCTTAGATAAATTGACCACAAGCTGTCGTGAGTACAGAAAGAAGCAAGACTATCAAGGAGACTTTGTAAGCTATCGGGAGAAGAGGCCAAGAGAACGACATCATCATCAAAGAGGAGAATAGAGATCAAGACCTGATGTAAATAACATCCATCACCTAGTTGAGAGGATTTCATAAGGAAATCCTCTAACTCATCAATATACAAGCCAAATAGTGTAGGGGAAAGAGGACAACCCTGCTTCACGCCAGTGGTGCTCTAAATCGGATCAGAAAAGCCCTCCGGAGTTCGGAGACTACCAATAACCTTCTCATAAAGTCTCAAAATCGCAGTCTGTAACATATCTGAAATCCCAATCTCCTGAAGCCGTTGAAATAAAGCCAAACTAGGAACATAATCAAAAGCCTTACGGAAGTCCACAAAACAACAATAGACCTTCTGAGAGCGGTGTCTAGCCTCCTCAATGATAGGCCGCAGTGTAAAAATATGATCCATAGTCTGGTAGTTTGCCCGAGAGCCAGCTTGACCTCTCGCCCTATATCCTCGTCTATCAAGCTCACTGGCTAACATGGTGTTCGGAGCAGTGGCATAAAGTTTGGCAAAAGTATGACCAATCATAATAGTTCGGTAATTTCCTAGATCAGAAACATGCCTAGACTTGTGAATAGGGTAAACATGTCTAGACTAGGAATTAGGAAACCCAGTGCCAACCACTCTATTAAAGAGTGTAGGATGGTAAGATCCAAGAACTGAAGCACCAAGTTTGAAAAGTTCTGCCTGAAAAACCTCTTCATCAACTGCTCTGCTACATCTCAAAGATCTGATGGCCTCCATAATGCTAGAATAGGTGAAAAAATGGCAGTGGGGAGGTGGAGTGGAGTAGAGAGGAGGCTACCCAGGAATGTCATAAAGTGTCGTGATATGGGAAGTCAGAGAACGATAGTCGGGAGTGGAGGATGGGGGGAGCAACGAGGGAAAAGGGTACACTAGAAGATCTGGGGATTCTGGATAAGCGTGGAGCAAAGGGTTTTGCATTGAAAAGAGGCAAAGGAACATTTCTTATGACGAAGAAAACACAGATAAGAAACCTGCAGATGGGTAAAGGCATGAGACTGAGCCTCAAAGGTGACATGAACAGAGCGATGGAAAGCTTTGTAGTCAACATCAAACCATTTATTCATAGGACATGTATTTCGACAGTTAGCTGTGAGAGAGAGGGGAATGATGGGGAATAAAAAGGAGAGCAGAATCCCATATGGAAGAGGCAAGCGAATCAAACATGTCTGAGGCAGCCAGTGAGTCATCAAAACTAGCAGGTGAAAAAAGATGCTTAACGTGATAAGTAAAGAGCTCACCATCACTCTCAGGGTAATGGAAGCGAGTAGGAAGGGAGACAGTACTAGTCAAGTAGAGCAAGGGCAGGGAAGGCTGGGGTGAAATGCAAATAGAAATGCTAAGAAGAGCATGATCGGCTAGCGGAAGATGCGAAATGGTGAAACTGCGAATGGAAGAAATGAAAGGAGAGGAAATGACATAGTCAACAACACTCGCACCACCACAGTGTGGCCAACAAGTAAAGAGGTCCGATCCAGGAAGGAAGGATAAACCATTCAGGATCAACAACCGAGAAGACTCACAAAGCTGGAGGAGGTGGTGACCATAAACAGAGAACGGCCCAAGAACATCCTCCAAAGTGTGCTGCAGACCCATAGTAGTCGAATCTAACTCAGAAATACAGTTCGAATCAGAGCCATGATCATGTAAAGGGATCTGACGATCCTTGGTACGAGCATTGAAATCACCAAGAATAACAATATCTCCTAAAGCCTCAAACTGCGAAATACTCTCCTGAAGGTCAAAATAGGGATCACCATCCTCCGGGTCATGACTAACATAGGTAGAAGAGGTCGGAGGAAAATAACAAACATCAATAAAAATATCTCTGTCTATATTTCCACCGACCAATCTGAACCCACATAAATCTGGCAAAGGCATCAGAGTGAACAACTGACGTAACCCTGAAAATATCATCTCGAACCAAACAAGCAACACCCCCAGACCCATGGACCCCACCAAACGTCCGAACCTCATCCCTACACACTGACAACCACTAATAACCATGATAACCTGGAAGAGGACGCATAGGGCTCTCGTGAGTCTCAGTAACGGCCAAAATATCTGAAGACCCCACCACATCCTGAAAAAGACCAGGTAATGACCATAAAGAGCCATTACTATTCCAGCAGTTGACAAGAAGAGAAGAAAATCTCTTCTTGTCAGACTGCAGTCAGAACCATCACGCCGATTTGGAGGTTGTCCTCTCTACCCAACTAGCAGGAGGAGAATCATGGACCACTGCCTTAAGATTTTGAATAACACCCCATTTTTCAGCACATCTAGCCTCTGCCACAATACCCCAAGCCTATTTAAGTTCTGTAACTTGTGCTTTAGTAAGATCTTCATCCAGATAAATTTTAGAGGGGAGAGAGAACAACTTTCTCTTTGCTCTAAGGGCATGAAGCCTATCCGGAAAAGAGAATAATCTGATAAAAAGGATGTCCCCCGTACCAAACCAGCATCTATCCAAGGTGATGTTTGAGATGCCAAGTTGCTCAGAGAGAAAGGCATGCCCAGTAGTAGCAGGTTCAGAAGTGGGTGAAAGATCCCGAACGCGCAAGTTGAGCTCACGTGCCTGCCACACTCTCTCGTCATCAATCTTACCTTGAACAATCTTGTCTATGCTCAGTCTCGGAGAAGTAGTATCAATATTGGTGCAAAGTGAAGCCCATGATTTCACCCTTTGTTCCGTTTCTGCAACCATTTTGATATGTTGATCCTTGATTTTATCCAGTCCAACAAGTTGTTCTATAATTGCCTCAATATTGGATTTCAGCATTGTTGTTTCGGAGATGAAGGTATGTGCGAAATGTTTGATATTCGATTCAGTTGACTGTTTCAGATTTGTGAGTTCTGCTGTCCGGTTCCCAATTTGATCTCTCAATATGATGTTGTCGGCTTCTAACTTGACCACTCTGTCACAAAGCTTAAGAGAGAGCGAAGATGCGACAACAACAATGTCCTTTAGAGCTGCATTATCACTCTCTATTTTCTTCATGCGGTCAAGTAGCTGTTGGACTGTGATTGGGCCTGGTTGGGAGTTCAAAGTGGACAAACCAAGGTCTGCCATTCTGTGTTTAAAACTACCCAAAATCAATACAGATAAAGGTTGGACATTCTGTCAAACACTTCCTGTTCA
This sequence comes from Cupressus sempervirens, assembly GCA_028749045.1. Lineage (NCBI taxonomy): Eukaryota > Viridiplantae > Streptophyta > Pinopsida > Cupressales > Cupressaceae > Cupressus > Cupressus sempervirens. The sequence continues at coordinate 508,866,576 of CM053788.1, read as the reverse complement.
ATCACGATAAGATCCAGTAGTAGAGCAAATTTCCTCACGGGTTGCAAATCGATCTATTGTCCATAGTAGATTGCACCACATTCACGTCTAGAACTTCCTCTCAAAATATAGGTGGCCAAGCTAAATTGTAGTCAGGATGAGGTGGAACCAAAGTTGCCAATAAAGCATGGTTAACCTCCAATACGCTCTGTTCAAACCCTAGCGAAGGGAATGGTGTTTGAATGCTGGTGGTCGAACAACCTCCCGAAAAGTATAGAGCAGATACACTGGTGTTTGAATGCAGTTGTTGTGAATAGCCTCTCACAAGCAGAGCCTCCTATAAAATGAGAGACACAATCCATACAGAACACAATCCTGTAAAATATCAAAATCTGTTGTACTACGAACACCAGATGAATGTTAGGGCACAGGCCTAAACACACACTAGGGCATGGGCCTGAACACCAGACTTAGCCTGAGTGTAGAGCGGAAACATCAACACCGAGCGGGAGGGGAATTATCAGCACCGAGAAAGGGGTTAGATTAGGTGGACAATCACATATCCACGTTGGCAACAAATAGAAAAGAGGTTAAATCATAAGTAACACAAATGCTAATAATAAAGAGATCGAAATGTTAAATATTGCCAATCTTTGGATACTTCTAGAGTTAACGCCCCATTTGACTATTAATGTAAGTATAAGGTATGATTATGCCAACGATTATTTCCTTAAATGTTTAATAGAATACTATGAGAAATATAAAAGATTAATATGGGTATATGTGTGTGTATGTATATATGTCTATGTATGTATGTATATGTATACATATACATAAGTATGTATATGTATACATATACATAAGTATGTATATGTATACATACATACATACATATACATATATATGTACATATACATACACATACAAATACACATACACACACATACACATATGTATGCACATATATACATACATATACACACATATATGTGTATGTCAATGTATACATACATACATAATTACATATACATATACATATACATATGCATATACATATACACACACACACACATATATACATACATATACATATAAACATATACATATATACATACATATACATATACATATACATATACATATACATATACACATACATATACATACACATATACATATACATATATACATACATATATACATATATGTATTTATATATACATACATACATACATATATATACATATCCACATACACATGTATATATACATATCATACACACACAATTTTGAAATATTGTCAATATAAAGGGATAATATTTAGTAAATACTCATATTTGACAAAATAATTAAATAAAATAGATATTAATTTTATCTATATTGAAGTGATCTTATTATGTAGAATTATTTTTTATCCTTGAGTATTATGCTAGTCTCCCTCTTATCTTATTATTTTCAATGCATACTATAAGAGCTATTTGCTTTGGTTTTTTCCTTTGAGAATGTTCATACAGGAAATAGGAGATTGATATCAAATTTAGAGGTAGTCTGATACTTCTTCAAAGACAACTTTGGATGAGGAGCCCAGATGATTGATATTAAGAGGGAATATGAAAATCCATGTAAGTGACTGCATTTTGATGGGCCTACCCCTGCTTACATCTTGAGGAAGTGATGACTTCCAAATGATTATCACTTGTATATGTATAAGTGATTGGAACATGACGATCTTTCAATAACTTAACTTTGTATTGTGATAGACATTTTATGATGTATGAAACAGATCATAATATATTGTAACTTGCATGGTGGATTATGTTCCTTATATAGACCATAGCCTTCTATTGCGATGGACAACTTATGGTGTTTAAGAAGATCATGATAGATGACAACTTGCATGGTGGATTAAGTTCCTTAAACATGCCATGGTTGTTCATATGGTAAGCATTATGAGATTGTGTGTGTGCATACCTCATGAACATTTTGAGTACATGATGAATGTTATGCAAATTGATGTTCAACAGGCCATTGCATAGAGTACTTGGCGAATATTAGGCAACATGATGTTCCAGATGCCATTACTCACAATACTTGGTGGATATCTTGCAACTCAACATTTAGGACGTCATTACTCAAAGAATACTTGGTGAATGTCATGTGACCTAACATTCGAGAGGCCATTAGTCTTGATAGAATGAGATGTTATCTAAATGATGGATACCTTCTGATTAAAGATATCTAAAATTTTGCTAACTTGATATTACATTGAGGTAATACATGTGTTTATCCTCCCTAGCTAAGAGGGAGTGTTGATGTTTTGTAGCTTCAGTTAGATATACTAATGTAGACAACTCTCTCTCTCTCTCTCTCTCTCTCTCTCTCTCTCTCTCTCTCTCTCTCACACACACACACACACACACACACACACACACACAATCATTATATTAATGAATATACATGTCCTATGAAGGGACATGTCTCTTCTCAGATAATTTTCCATATATATAAATTTATTGGGTTGCTACCAATGTTAATACACTTGCAATAATCTTGTTACTCCAACAAATTCTCTAGTCAGATGCAAATTTCTTATACATGGTCTAATTGCAGATTTGGCTTTGAGAGAAGTAAACAATTAGATAGATCATTTTCATAGAATATGCTCTATCATGGGGGTGGATTTAAGGAATGTAGACTCCCAACTTCCTTAAAAACATAATGTTTCCCATCTTAAAAATCCCTCTTGTTTTATTGTTCTTGTAGGCATATAGAATTCATTTTCTAACCTAAAAGATGGTTATTCTTTAGAGATTGGTAGCACCATATTCTTTAACAATATGCGCATTGGGTAAAAGAATGACTGGTAATGAAGATGAATATAAAGGGAAATTGGAACATAACAAAAAATTGTTGAATTTCAATCCAAGTAATATAAATAACCAATCTTCTATTTTCCATGACTGAGACACAACTTTACAATCTTGATACTTAAAAAGGTCGAGAGCCAAAATTTGGTAGGGGTTGTAATTGTTTAAAAAAACATATATAAATATAAAAAGAAGCCATTTAAGATGAATTTGAGCATCTACATAGGAATCTGAAAGTAATATAGCATGTTTTTCAAAAGATTTATGAAAAATGATTTAGAGAAGAATCTAATTTGCATGAGATGATCAAGCCTGATTAAATCACAAACCCATTAGAATGTGGACTTGTATAGTGGCCTCTTGGATTGGGATCTTTCCATTGAAGAGTTTGAAAATGCTATGTTCTAAATGGCTCCTGAGATTAGTCCTAGAATAGATGGACTCTTAGTTGAGTTTTATCAAGCCATGTGGTAAAATATCAAAGATCATTTTTATTTGCTATATTTAGAGGCTTCTCAACAAATCATTAGAGCCTAATAGTAATAAATGCCTCAGAAAGCTTCATCCAAAGGGTAAAAATGAAGGCACTGTTGTAGGTTGGTATCCTATTACCTTGCTTAATACTTCCTTTAAAATAATAGATAAAGCTTTATCAACTAGGATAAAACCAAATATTGAAGGAGATAGACTTGAGTAAACAAATTTCCTTGTCAAAAGACTATTTCTTGATAATCTTATATTGTCTTGGGAAACGTTTGAGAGGCCCAACAATTTGTTCGAAATGCTTTGGTTGTCAAGCTTTATTTTGAAAAAGCTTATGGTAGAATGCAATGAAGTTATATTCTTAAAATGATACTATGGTTGGGATTTGGTCCCAAGTTGTATAAGCATGTGTAAACATTGTTTTTAATCGGTAATAGAATATTTCATTAATAAAAAATAAAGAGTTACATACATATGGGGGAGTCATATAGCGACCAAAAATGGACTCTCAAGCCACAACTTGCCCAATACAAACACTGACGATATCAAAATGATCAACAAAAAAAAAGTCACCTAGAGGTATGTCTAGACCATTTGCAAAACCAACCCACAACCTATTCCTTGGTAAATTTGGGGATTCCAATGTACAATTGGTCATTAGTAACTCACTTTTTAATTCCTTTCTTTTGCAATGGTCAATTGGAAAGGGTTGTCCTTTAGCACCATTTCTCTATGTTATGGCTACAATTTTCTTGATTATTTGTTACAATCTTATAGAGAAATAAAATTGATAAAAATAACATCCATTCTCACCAATATGGTTATTCTTAGTTCTCATATTGTTGATGATACTATGCTCTTCCTTCAAAATCTTGGTTAGGACATTGACAATGTCCTTGAGGTTTTAAACCTATACTACGTAGTTTCAAGGTCTAAGATTGCACATCATAAGATTGGTGTCTCTTTTATAAAGTCTAATCCTATATGGACTTAGATTCTTAAAGACTGGAATCATATTGAAACAATGAGATCACCTGATATTGGGTATCCCCTTTGGCCTAGAAGTCCCCCTTTCAAATATGCAGGATTGGTTTATCACTAAGCTAAAAAAATTAATGAGCCATCAATTTTTTTTCTCTTTATACATATAGGCTTTCAATAAATATATAATTAATTCTTTATTTAATTTATAATATAATAAATTATTATATATTAATGAATATCTTAATAAATATTAATCTTAGACATAAAATGTTACCCATGAATTAATACTATGATAAGGCACTTTTCAACACCATAATTAATAAAATTCATTTGTAATATCGTATATTCATATTAACATCACAAAAGAATGAAAAAAATGGTTAATTCATATGTTTAGGGTTAGCTGGTTAAGCCAACATAAGTATTGTATAAAATATCATAGGTTTGGGGATTTATATAATGTACGAGGATTTAGTAGTTTCTTATTGTGGTATTGAGTTGCAAGGGATTGCAGATCGTAATTAGGTTGAAATCACCAGATAATTATATCGAACTTGCTGTTTGGTGGGCATAGCCCAGGGATTAGGTGAAGCATATTAAATCTTTGTGAAGCATATTAATAAATTTATCTTATCTTATCTTATGATTTATTCCTTTGTGATATTAGTTATATTTGTGTGTAACTATTTTTTTTGTCTTTCTGATCCTAAAAATTGGTATCAAAGCTTAGTTGTTTCAGTTATCCTCTTCAGGAAGGTCTCACAGTTGAGTGGGAACAATGTTAGACAAGCGTAAGATGAAGGTTGAGAAGTTCAATAGGTAGAAATTTTAGTTATGGAAAATACAAATGGAGGACTATCTTTATCAGAAGAATTTATGATAGAAATTGGGAGGAAAATCGAAGAAAGACCCAATATGACAAATGAGGACTAGGATATTTTGGATGGATAGGCACTTGGAAGTATTCATTTATCCCTAGTACAATAGGTGACATTTAATATTACAAAAGTGAAGATGAGTGAAGAGTTGATGGAAACCCTAGCAAAGTTGTATGAAAAGCCTTCTGCTTCAAACAAGGTATTTCTTATGAAGCATTTTTTTAATATGAAGATGGTAGGTGGTTTTGTTGTCGATCATTTGAATGAGTTTAATATGGTTAATAGTTAATTATCTTCTATAAATCTCAATTTTGATGAAGAAATTAGGGCTCCCTTTATTTTGTGTTCTTTGCCTGAAAGTTGGAATAACTTGGTAATGGCGATGAGTAACTATGTTTCTGATTTTAATACCCTAAAATTTGATGATGTTGTTGGTGTTTTTTCTGAGTGAGGAAACACATAGGAAAAACTCAGGTAGATCTACATCACAGATTGTCTTGAACACACAATGCATAGACATAATGGATGAGAGAGGAAACAATGCTGACAATTGTGGGACATCTAGAGAAAAATCAAAGGGAAAGAGGTCTCAATCCAGAGGACTAAGAGATTGTTAGTAGTGTGGGAAAATAGGGCATAAGAAGAAAGATTGTCGGTCTCTGAAGAACAATGAAAGAGAGAAACAATAGGGAATCAACGAGGAAAATGTGGTAAGTAATAAATCTAAAGATGATGCCTTGCTTCTTTCCTTAGAAAATGTTGATGATTCATATCCAAGAGGGTTTCAGGCTAGTTTATTTGAGAGATAGACCCTGTCAGATTGTTGGAAATAGAAGAATTTAGCTTAAGTCACAAAATGGGAATCATTGGCTACTACAGGAGGTAGGACATTTTTTCAAGGCTGAGAAGAAATTTTATTTCAATGGGGCAACGGTGATGAGGAATGTGCGATCACTTTAATGATAAATATTGGAAGGTTTCAAGAGGTTCCTTAGTAGTAGAAAAATGTGTGAAAGTAGATACCTTATATATTTGTACATGTCATATTGTTCCTTCTACTTTAATGGTCTTAGAGAAAAATCAGTGTTCAAGAACACTCGTTGCAATTGAGTAGAAAGAACATCAAACAATTGTTGTAGATTTGAAAATAACACTATGACACAACAGACTTGCACACATGAATGGAAAATGTATGAAATTACTTAATTTAAAGGAAGTTTGACCAGGTTTACAATGTATCAATATGAATTTATTTTAAATTTGTGCATATGGAAAGCAAAAGAGAGTTAGTTTAATGAAGAGTGGGAAGAAAAAGAAAAATGAGAAAACTAGACCTTGTGTATACAGATGTATGGGGATCATCTCAAATATCTTCTCTTGGTGGTTCTCTATATTATTTTACATTCATTGATGATGCAACTAGAGAAATATGGATTTATTTCCTTAGATAGAAATTTGATGTATTTAAAACTTAAAAAATTGAAAAGCTTGGTTGAGAATGAGACTAGTAAAATACTAAAATATCTCAGATATGATGATGGAGGTGAATATTGCAAAAAAGAGAGCTTTAAGATTATTTTTCCTCTAATGGTATTCGCAGTCAAAAGACTGTTCCAAGGAGTCTACAAAAAAATGGACTGGTCGAACACATGAATAGGATAATAATGGAGCATGCGAGAAGTATGAGGTATGTTGAGCTACCCTTAAACATGTGGATAGAGGTTGTTAATACTACTATATATTTGATCAATCGAGGCCCCTCTACTCCTTTTGGTTATGGTATTCCAGAGGAAAGCATGGATAGATAAGAATGTGAAGTATTCTTTTCTTAGAACCTTCAATTGTGAAGCATTTGTTCATATAGGACCAAGTTGGAAGTTAAATCTAAGAAATATATTTGTTGGATATGATATTGATGAATTTGATTATAGGCTTTGGGATTTTGAAAATAATAAAATTATATGAAGTAGGGATGCCATATTCAATGAGAAAGTGTTGTACAAAGATCTTTTGCAACACCACGAGGAGAAAGAAAATAATTATGTAGTATTGGATGATACTCCAAAAAATGGTGTTCCAGTGGTCCCTCATGCTCCACAACAACAACAAAAAATACCACAAACCCCAATAAAGGTTGGAAGGTTTACAAGGATAAGTACACCTTTAAAAAGACTTTCTCCCTTTTTGTATTATATTTTATTAGCAGCTGAACTAGAATGTTATGATGAAGTTGTGCAGGTGAATACAAAGATTCAGTGGGAGTCTACAATGGTAGAAGAATGAACTCCTTGCTGAAAAATAAAACTTGGGATTTATGTAAGTTGAGTGCATGTAAAAGGGTTATACAAAATAAATGGTTTTATAGGCTGAAAGAAGAGGACGGGGGTAAGAAAATATTTAAAATCAAGTTATTTGTAAAAGAATTTGCATACAAAAAGGGCATTGATTTTGATGAGATATTTTCTCTAGTTGTTAGAATAAATTCTATTCACATTGTTCTAAGCATTGTGGCTACTAAATATTTGCATTTGGAACAACTTGATGTTAAAACTGTTGATCCCTAAGTCATGTTGTCTATTAGTGGAAAACACTTAGTCATTCACAAGGCAGGGTTGTTCAATCATCACTGTGACTGATTCATCCTATATAGGCTGAGCTTAGTATTGAATACTTGTATATATTTCAAGTTATGTTTTGAGCAATAGTTACCACCGAGCAAGATGAGGTTGTTGAGTACTCCAATGATTTCTGAGTTTATCAGGGACAGTAGTTGACATTGAGCGATACAGAGGTCAAGTAATTTAGCTCATGCGAAGCACAATTAAGGCCGAGGGACAACAAGTTTATGCCGAGCATTAGTATAATGTAAGTGTTGAGTAACACAACTTTATATATGTGTTTAGAATGATACCAAATCTTATGTAAACCATTTTTTATCAAGATGGCAGCATGTCTTGAAGATGAAGGAGGTAATCAAGGAGGTGATTATACATTAGAATGAAGATCATTAATCCCTATGTGAGGTAATCCATCAATTAGAAAATTACAGGGACTGAGAGGCAAAAAATATGAATCTAGATTGTTGATTTTGATCTAAAAGGTTCACCTAAACAACTATTTAAGGAGCGTCTATGACCTAGTTGTTGTGTGTGAGTGTATGAGTGTTGAGTTTGGTTTCATGCAAAGAATTGGAGGTGAATCAGAGTGTTATGGACAAAAGAGACCAAGAAATGTAGTGAATAGATTTAAGTAGAGATAGAGAAGATCAATCACAATGAGGTGATTTTATATTGCATAGAGGATATATGATAAAGGGTGCTCTCCTTAATACCATAAACCATAACAGAAACAAAGAAACAACAAAAAATGTGAGAACAAAATATGGACTTCTTATTTGCGCCGTAAATATGGAATTATAGGGTTCACAAGTACAATATACTAACGCACATGCATGCCTTCATTACAATAATCTGCAAGACAAGCTGCAAACTATCACCTAGAGCTATTCTAGACAATGCTTGAGCCTTTTTTAAATAAGCAATTTTATGCTTCCTGGGAAGGTTCTAGACATTGAAACTTAATATCTAGGGCCGATAGACCCTAACAATACATATAGAGTTAGTTAAATACATTTTTGATAAATTATTTTAGAAATTTCGGTAGCCCAACTTTCGAAGGCCATAACTCTCGAACTGTTGCTCTGATTGGCTACTATAACCACTTTTTAGAAATGCTAGCTCCTGATCTAAATGTTGAAAATGGCACAAGCATCCTTCCATTAAGTTTTGAGACCTCATCCGGGCACTCTAATGCCTCCAACGGTGAGCCTGAAGATTTTTCTACAATTTTTTTTAATCAAAAATTTGCAATAATTTCTTTGATACTTAAGCTAGAGTAATTAGATTTTTATGGTAGGCTTATAACTCTAAAATGAACCTTCATGTAAAAAATGAGAACATTATGAGCTTGTATGACAAAATTACTAAAAATAGCAAGTTTCCATAAATAGTAACCACCCTGTCTACTAGTCCTTATTAAAATAGATAAGACTGAAGAAAAAATTTTTTTTTGGGTAATGCAAGATTGTTCTTACACCTAGGATGCTCCTGCATTAGACACTTGGGGTAATTTGAGAAGTGACCCCATCATGTCTTAGGTGTTTAGAGGAAAATCTAGACAGTTAACCTCCTCCTTTTCTAGCCATGATGAATCCTGTATTGGCCTCCCTTTCCACTTGACCAGGTATTCATCATAAGTTTTGTTCCTTGTGCTTTTGCCAACATGATTGTTTGGTATCTCCTCAATCTTTGATGCAGGAGCATCTTGCATGGGAAAATTATTGGGAAAAAAAAAAAAAATTGAAAAAAAAAAAAAAATTGGAAAAAAAAAAGAAAAAAAAGAAAAAAAATTTGTGGAGGAGAGAGAAAGTGACGAAAATTAGAGGAGAAATAATAAAAAATAAAAAAGGAGAAAAGAAAAGAAAAGGGGATTTCTATTTTCGAGGTGCATAGGTGGCATAATAGAAAAAATAAAATAAATGGTTGTCATTCCATTTATCGAGGTGTGTGGGTAGAATTCTAGAAAGTTATGAATATTGTAGAAAGTTTTGGAGGAATTCTAGAAGGTTGTGGATAAGTCATGCATGGGGTGGTAAGTGCCTATTTAAGCAAGGCATATGAGCATTTCTAATCAAGCTCGAGAAGAAGGTGAAAGCTCAAGGAGAAGCTTGAGAAGTGGAAGCTCAAGGAGTAGCTTGGAAAGGTGAAAGTTGGGAAGGTGAAGCTTGGGAAGCTTGGAAGGCTTCAAGGTGTGAAAGAGAAGAAGAAAGTGAAGAGTGAGTTTTCCTGAGTCTGTGGACAGAGCGTCGAATGTGAGGCAGTTTACAGCAGGATTATTGTGGACTTGTGAGTGTGTAGACAGAGCGCCGAATGTGAGGCAGTTTACACTTGGATCTTGGATTAGGTTTGTGAGAAGAGCTAGTGGCTGCGGTTTAGAAACAAGGAGGTTGCTTGGTGGCTTGCGAGCACAAGTTGAGATCTCAGAGGTTTCTACCAGAGTGTGGATCTGGACTAGCTTGGGTTTGGATTGGATCTTGAGAGATCTTGGAAAAATGTTATTGTAATTGCTATTGAATTTTCAGGTATAATAAAATTGTCTTCATATTGTTGCATTATTGGTTGTGAGTTGGTAAGGGTAGTGCGGTCCTTCATCAGTGGTATCAGAGTAGGCCCTTCATCAATCTCCTTTGTAGCCGAACTAGCTACTGGAATACTCCACTGCAGTTTTGCAACTTCATCTCCATCACCTCCTTCATAATACTCTGTCAAACATGAAATGTTAAATATTGGTGAAATATTCAATTCAATAGGCAACTCCACTTCATAAGAATTTTCAGAATCATGCCTTTTCACTATCTTGCACGATCCAAACTTCTTTATCTTTAGCTTATTATATGTACCCACTGGAAAGATGCTACTTTCTCAAATGAACCATGACTTTATCTCCAATATAAAATTCTTTATACCTCCTTTCCACATCTATCTTAGCTTTATATTTTGTATTCATCTTTATGATGTGCTTCCTCACCTCCTCATGGATGTTCTTGAAATGTTCAAAAAATTCTTCTACTTTAACACTACTTATCTCTCCTTTATCCAACTGCCTCAATTCAGAAGCATTTCTGGGACTACTCCCATACCAATACTCTTGTTGACAAATTATTAAATACAAATTCCACCTATGGTAAAATCATATCCCATCCTTTTGTTTTATCTCCAACCAAGCATCTCAGCAAGTTTTTGAAACTACGATTCACAACTTCTGTCTATCCATCAGTCTATGGATGATGTGATGAACTGAACTTCAAATCTTTCTTCAATTTCTTCCACAATGTATGCCAAAAATACCCAAAAAATTTGGTATCTTGATCTGAAACTATACTCTTTGGTAGACCATGTAGTCTCACCACTTCTCTAAAAAAAAACTCTACCACATGAACAACATCACTAGTCTTCTTGCAAGGAATAAACTGTGCCATCTTTGAAAACCTGTCAACCCCCACAAAAATACAATCATGCCTACACTGAGTCCTTGCTAATCCAAGAACAAAATCCATGCTGACATCCTCCCATGACTTCTTTGGTATAGGTAATGGCTGATACAACCTTGTATTCTGCTTTACTCCTTTCGTCGTCTGACGTACTCTGCAACTTTGTACAAACTTCTTCACATCTTGCTGCAACTGTGGCTAGTAATAATTTTCAACAACCAAAGCTATGGTTTTATCTCTGCCAACATGTCTAGCCAACCCTCCACTATACTTCTCCTTGATGAGATTCTCTCTCATTGAACTTCTGGGAATGTACAATTAATTCCTTTAAACAACATACTCTCCTAGATCATAAAATCCAACCACTTTGTCCTGTCAAGTGTAACAGGTTCTGTAGAAGCCTTCCATGCTTCACCAAAATCAGAATCATCTGGATACAAAGTATCGAGTTCCTTAAACCCAACCACCTCTATCTATATTTCTTTTAGCAAAAGTTGTCTTCTACTAAAAGCATCTGCAACTCTATTAGACTTCCCACTCCCATGTTTCAAAAAAAATGTATAACTCTGCAAAAACTCAACCCACTTCAAATACCTTTGGTTCAATTTTCCTTGACTATTCAAATATTGCAAAACTTGATGACCGGTATGTTGGAAATATAGATGGAATAACTGAGGGGGGTTGGGGTGAATCAGTTACCACAAAACAAATCCATAGATCCCTTAGATGTCTTAAATAACTAGTTACTGTTGTCACTCAGTAGCCACACAGAAAAATGTTGTAACTCGGTATATGAACTATGTATTAACTTATTATTGATCTTTAAGCATTCACAATTATTAACATGCATGCTAAAATAAATAACATGAACACAAGAGACACCAGATTTAACGTGGAAACCCAATATGAGAAAAATCACCAAGTAACTAGCTACTAATTTTCACTCTTTTGAAGTGAGCCCTGTTAGGAGCCAACCTTGTTAAAGGTTACAAAACAAACTATTAGGTGTGACCTTGTTAGAGGATTTAATCACCTTACTAGGAGTGGCCTTACTAGAGGACTTTAGAACAATTCAGTAGAACTGTCCACCTTGTTAGAGGATTTACAAAAATGGTTGCTAAACCAACTCTGTTAAGAGATTTAAAATTCACTGCTACAATTATGAGAAAGTAACAATGAGTGACTTGAATGATATGCAACTGATCTTTACTGATACAGATATCTGTTCTGCTTCACTAGACCCTTACTGATTGAATATACCTTTCCTGCTCCTCAAGGATATCTAATCCTTCTTCAAAATTTGCTCACACCTCCTCTTCACACAATCAACTCACTTGCATACTTGCTCATTCATACATCCATTCATTCATATTTTAGAATTCACAACTTAACCTTTTATTTATACATTACAAATTGTCAAATCGACTCATTTACAAGTTAGATTTACTAATAATCATTACATCAGTTAGCTACAAACATTATATGAAACAATTAAACTTTATTTCCCAAAACAATGAAATCCTTCATTGGCCGATCCTGCTCGATAAACACTACTCCAGAATTGATTTCTAGTGTTAACCAAGTGAAGCTCGGTACACACTATGAACTCTGCAAAATCTTTTGGAGACCAAGTTAACTCAGTAAGAAATGATTTTCCTTCGTTGACCTTCTGATCTCGGTAGAAACTGACTTCTTCCATATAATCCTTTAGCACCCAAATGAGCTCAGTAGAAACTGTCTTCATAGTGTAACTTCTAGAAACGCTTGGTAGACTCTGTAATTCACTTTGCTGACCTTCTGAACTCAGTAGACTCTATCTTTTTCTTTGCTGACCAACATAGCTCGGTAGACTCTTTTTGATAACTGATATGACATTTGTGTAACATCAAAGACAACACACAATTGATCAATTGTATCCAACAATCTCCCTCTTTGGCATTGATGGCAACACAACATGTCATAGCAGAATGAAATTTGAGAACAAGTCTTTTTCTAACAGAATGTTTCTCTCTCTTAGATTTCATTTCACAAACTTCTCAAATACAGTAATCTCCCTCTGTGAAGGAATTACATAGCTTCTTTTCAAACATCAAACTCTTCAAAAACAAATTCAAATTTTAGAAAGATATGACAGTATACTCTCCCTCTTTGACAACACATGCCAAAGACAACACAAACCAAATGAAGAACAATGTACCTTATGTATTGATTCATATGCAATGTTCTCATGATTATTCTACATCAATTGAAAGATCTTCAACTTGATACCTATTGATGCATCACTAAAACTTTATTTTAGTGAGCTTTAGATAGGGGAATGACCCCTAACTTACCTCTTAGATACAAGAATGCATCCTTAGGTAAAGACTTAGTGAATATGTGACTCGATTTCTTTCAACTCGGTTTGAACTTCCTGCAACTCGATTACTGAAGACTCAGGAGTAGAAGATTCTTGATTGATAGGTGTATCTGGAATTGTATCAGGTTCAATGAAAACAAATCTGTTGTAGTCTTCTGGTTCCTTTTTGCTTTCTTCTTCAATCATTTCTATAAACTCATCAACTTTCACATGGGCACTTTCTATGACTTTGTGAGTAGACAAATTCAAACATCTATATGCTTTGCTTTTGCAAGAATATCTTAAAAATATTCCTTCATCACCCTTCACATCGAATTTACCTTTTCTAGATTCTTTCAAAATGAAATATTTACTTCCAAATACTTTTAGGTAACTTACATTGGGTTTATAGCCATACCATAACTCATAAGGGGTTTTGAATGTGTCCTTCTTCAGCTATACTCGGTTCAAGGTATGAACTGCAGTGCTGATAGCTTCCTTCCAGTATTTAATAGCAATATTCTTTTCAATCATTAAAGTTCTTGCACAATCCATGATATATTTGTTCCTCCTTTTAGCTATTCCATTTTTCTCAGGAGTGCCAGGGGCTGATACCTAACTTTTGATTCCCCTTTCAATGCAAAAGTTATTGAACACATGGGAGATGAATTCACCACCTCTGTTTGACCTCAAGCATTTCAATCTTTTGCCTGTTTCTTTTTCTACTATGGCTAAATACCACTTGAACTTCTCAAAAGCTTCTGATTTCTCTCTCAGGTACATGACAGTCACATTCTAGAGTAATCATCAACAAAAAGAATGAAGAAATTTTCTCTCGTATAGCTTTCAATTCCAATAGGTCCACACAAATCGGTATGCACAATTTCTAAAACTTCTTTAGACTGATAGTTCTTACTTTTAAAGCTAGTTTTTCCCATCTTACTAATCTGACAATTCTTGCATAGACCAACATCAGGTTTCTTTATATTAGGAATGCCTCTAACTTTTTTGATATTGCTTATCTTCACCAGTTTATCAAAGTTCACATGACACAACTTTCTATGCCATAACCAACTTTCAACTTGAGCAATAAAACATGAACATTCACCAAGTTCAAGATAAAACAAGTTACCTTTTGTTTGTATGCCTGATCGAATCAGCTTTCCTTTGTCATCCAGAGGTCTTGCTTTCCCATGCATGAATTCCACTTTGAATCCATTATTGAGTAGCTGTGCCACACTCAACAGATTGTGTTTTAGACCTTCAACCCAATAGGAATTATCGCATACAAGCTCTTTGGTTAGTGAGATTCTTCCTCTTCTTTTTATGCAACAAGGTTCATTATTACCAAATCTCACACTACCACCATCATAGTCTTCAAATTGTTCAAACTTAATTTTATCACCAGTCATATGATGAGAGCAACCACTATCTATAATCCATGTATCATTTTTTCTCACATGAGAGATAAGTGCCATTTTATCTTCTTCATCATTATCAAATTCATCTTTCACAGCAATGTAAATAATTTCATCTTCTTCTTCATCAGAATCATTAGAATCCTTAGCCATGAAACATGTTTTCTTACCTTTATCCTTGAGTGATTTGAAATCTTTCTTGCCATTACATTTGTGACCTTTCTTCTCATCCTTGTTTTTCTTGTTTGGGCACCTAGCAGCAATATGACCAATTTCCTCATATGAAAAACATATTAGAGGAACCTTACCTTTGTATTTTCCTCTGCCTCTAGAGTATTTCTTTGCTAGTAGAGCTTCAACCACCTCAAGATCACTGTCTGAACTCTATTTTGATTCTTCACTTTTTGACTGAGAATCCTTGATCTTCTTTCCTTTCTCTTTGAGTGAAATCTTGGCTTGAAATGCTGATTCAATGTTCTTGGGAGCTAGAACATAATTATCATAGTTATCTAGCTCAAATGCAGTCAATCTTCCTACTATGGCCTCTAAATTTATCTTATGATTTGCTTCACATCTTCTTTCTTGAATTGCAAAAACTCTAATTGCATAAATGGGAAGTAATGTTCTAAGAACTTTACTTACAACTGTTTCCTTCTCAATATCTCCTCCAGAAGCCTTGATAGAACTGACAACTACTTTGACTCTTTTAACATATTTGGCAATATTTTCATCATCTCTCATCCTCAGCTAATCAAATTGTCCTCTTGGACTTTCTGCTTTGGCTCTTCACATATTATCATCACCTCCATAGATATCTTTTAGCTTGTTCCACATTTCAAAAGCAGTTTTGCAATCTTTGACATCATCAAATTCTTTATAGCTTAGGGCAGATGCAATATCTATTATCATGGTGTTATGAGTCTTTTTCTCAGCAATGTTATTAGTAGATAATGTACCAAAAGGAGTTACATACGCTTCATCTAGATATTTCAATCCTGTATCTCCAATGGAAGCCAGATGGAGTCTCATGAGACCTTGCCATGCTGAAAAGTTATCCCTATTAAGCCTTGAAATTTCCCTCTTGTAAGACATCCTGATCTTTAGCTTAAATCCTTGAAATCCTTCCTGCAAGCACCAAAAGCTGTGATACCAATTATTGGAAATATAGATGGAGTAACTGAGAGGGGGGTTGAATCAGTTACCACAAAACAAATTCACAGATCCCTTAGATTTCTTAAATAACTAGTTATTGCTATTACTCGGTAGCCACACAGAAAAATGCTATAACTCGGTAGATGAACTATGTATTAACTTATTACTGATCTTTAAGCATTCACAGTTATTAACATGCATGCAAAAATAAATAACATGAACATGAGAGACACTAGATTTAATGTGGAAACTCAATATTATAAAAACCATCAACTAACTAGCTACCAATTTTCACTCTTCTGAAGTGAGCCTTGTTAGGAGCCAACCTTGTTAAAGGTTACAAAACATACTATTAGGTGTGATCTTATTAGAGGATTTAATCACCCTGCGAGGAGTGGCCTTGCTAGAGGACTTTAGAAAAATTCAGTAGAACTGTCCATGTTGTTAGAGGATTTACAAAAATGGCTGCTAAACCAACTCTGTTAAGAGATTTAAAATTCACTGCTACAATTGTGAGAAAGTAACAATGAGTGACCTGAATGAGATGTAACTGATCTTTGCTGATACAGATATTTGTTTTGCTTCACTAGATTCTTACTGATTGAATACACCTTTGCTGCTCCTCAAGGATATTTGATCCTTCTTCAAAATTCACTCACACTTCCTCTTCACACAATCAACTCACTTGCATACTTGCTCATTCATACATTCATTCATTCATACTTTAAAATTCACAACTTGATCTTTTATTTATACATTACAAATTTTCAAGTTGGCTCATTTACAAGTTACATTTACCAATAATCATTACATCAGTTGGCTACAAACATTACATGAAATGATTAAGCTTTATTTCTCAAAACAATGAAATCCTTCATTGGCCGATCCTGCTCAGTAAGCACTGCTCCAAAAATGATTTCCAATGTTAACCAAGTGAAGCTTGGTAAACACTGCAAACTCTACAAAATCTTTTGGAGACCAAGTTAACTCAATAAGAATCGATTTTCCTTCACTGACCTTGTGAGCTCGGTAGAAACTGACTTCTGCCATAGAATCCTTCAGCGCTCGAGTGAGCTTGGTAAAAACTATCTTCACAGTGTAACTTTCAGAAACGCTCAATAGACTCTATAATTCACTTTGCTGACCTTCTCAACTCGGTAGACGCTGTCTTTTGCTTTGCTAACCAACTGAGCTCAGTAGATTCTGTCTAATAACTGATATGACATTTGTGTAACATCAAAAACAACACACAATTGATCAATTGTATCGAACAATCTCCCTCTTTGGCATTGATGGCAACACAACATGTCATAGTAGAATGAAATTTGAGAACAAGTCTTTTTCTGACAGAATGTTTCTCCCTCTTAGATTTCATTCCACAAACTTCTCAAATACAATAAACTCTCTTTGTGAAGGAATTACATAGCTTCTTTTCAAACATCAAACTCTTCACAAACAAATTCAAATTTTAGAAAGATATGATAGTATACTCTCCCTCTTTGACAACACATGCCAAAGACAACACAAACCAAATGAAGAACAATGTACCTTATGTACTGATTCATATGCAATGTTCTCATAATTATTTTGTATCAACTGAAAGATCTTCAACTTGATACCTGCTGATGCATCACTAAAACTTTATTTTAGTGAGCTTCAGATAGGGGAATGACCCCTAACTTACCTCTTAGATACAAGAATGCATCCTTAGGTAAAGGCTTGGTGAATATGTCAGTAATTTGTTCTTTTGTATGGACATATTCCAATTTGATCTCTTTATCCTGCACCAATTCTCTAACAAAGTGATATTTTATTGCAATGTGCTTGGTTTTTGAGTGTATCATTGGATTTTTAGATATGTTGATTGCACTTGTATTGTCACAAAACATCACAATAGGTTCTTTGATTTCCTCCTTCATGCCTTCCAATAATTGTTTGAACTAAACAATATTAGAACAGTTTACTGTTGCTGCAACATACTTTTCTTCTGTTGTGGATTGGGATGTACAATTTTGCTTTTTACTTGTCCAAGAAACCAATCTCTTTCCAAGAAAGAATGTGCCTCCACTTGTACTTTTTCTGTCATCAATTTTTCCTACCCAATCTGCATCAATAAACACTTTCAAATCTAGACTACCTCCAAATTTGTAGCATAATCCATAATCAAGGGTCCATAAATACTATTAAAACCTCTTATGAACTTTCTATAAAAACTAGCCAGTCCATGAAAAGATCTTACCTCTGTTGTACTCCTTGGAGTAGGCCATTCAAGGATAGCCTTCACTTTCTCTAGGTCCATTTTCAGACCTTCTGCTGAGGCTACAAATCCTAGCTACACCAACTCCTTTACAAAACTACACTTTTTTCAGGTTTATCAACAACTTTTCTTCCCTCTACTTATCAAAAACTTTGCAAAAATGAATCAAATTCTCCTCCAATGTCTTACTAAAGATTAATATATTATCTAGGCAAATAATGACAAACTTAAACATAAACTCCTTCAGTACCTCATTCATGAGCCTCATGAAAGTGCTCAGTGCATTGGTTATCCCAAAAGGCATGACCAACCACTCGTACAATCCTTGTTTGGTCTTGAAAGAAGTCTTCCCTTCATCATCTTCTCTGATATGAATCTGATAGTATCCACTCTTTAGATCTATCTTTGTGAAATACTTAGCTCCACTCAAACAGTCCATTATGTCATCCATTCTTGGTAATGGAAATCTGTACTTGATTGTGATCTTATTGATAGTGCAAGAATCTGTGCACATCCTCTATTCTTCATTTTTCTTTGGTGCTAATATGGTTGGTACAACACATGGACTCAAACTCTCTTGAATCAACCCCTTCTGCAACAAATCATGAACTTGTCTATTCAACTCTTCACTTTCTACTGGTGTCATTTTGTGTGCTGCCTTGTTTGGCAAACTGGCTCTTGGAACCAAATCCATTTGGTGACTAATCTTCCTCATTGGGGCAATCCATTAGGTATATTATCTGATACAATGTTAGAGAACTCTCCCAACATGTCTACAACTTCTGCAAGTACCTTCTCTACTACTTCTTTAGTATCTTTTGAAATTATAGAAAAACACATATGCTCATGCTTCATAACTTTGAGAAACTCTTTTCCATCAACAAAACATATTGTGACAACACTACATACCTTTTCTTATTTCTCCTTCAATGGCTTCAACTTATGTTTCACTCCATCCTTGGTCAAAGTGTAGGTATTTGCTCACCCATCGTGTACAACATTCTTGTCAAACTGCCATGACCTACCCAACAACATATGACATATGTCCATAGGTATGATATCACATAGTACTTCATCCTGGTAGCTTCCAATCTTGAACTTCATTGAGCACTGGTCATCGACCATGACCTTGTGGTCATCTTGCACCCAAGAAATACAATATGGACATGGGTGTTTTTGTCTCTTCAGCTTCAACTTTGAGACCATCATTTCTGACACCAGATTGTCAGTACTTCCACCATCAATAATCACATCACAACACTTATCTTCATATTTGCACCTCGTGCAAAACGAACTCCTTCTTTGATTAGGTTCATTCTCACCACTTAGCAAGATTCTTCTATTAACTAGGATTTCTCCTCTTTCAGCATCTTCAGAATGTG
Organism: Cupressus sempervirens; assembly: GCA_028749045.1. NCBI lineage: Eukaryota > Viridiplantae > Streptophyta > Pinopsida > Cupressales > Cupressaceae > Cupressus > Cupressus sempervirens. The sequence continues at coordinate 508,846,790 of CM053788.1, read as the reverse complement.
AGGATTTTCTCTTTGATCTGTCCTTCCTTGGCACTGGGTACATTCAAATGCTCTATGCCCTTCTTCTCCACAGTGGAAACATTTCTTGTAATGAAATAACTTGCACAATAGAAGAAGTAATATGAAATATTATATAAATACTTGATAATATATGAGAGTAATAGGTGACTTCAAGGGGGCAACCTCCAAATATCTCCAATGAGAACACACTTCACAATATGATGATGAAATAAGACTCACAATCTCGTATATATACCTAATTACGCTTAGGTTGAATAGACACAACCCTTCATAACACCTAGGCCGACCTACCTACCTAAATTATAATATAATAATGATAACATGACTTAATTAAGGATTAAGATAGCCACAAGTTGACTATTCATAACCCTATATACAATAATATTAAGGGTGTAGCATGCCCCCTCTCTTGAAAGAAGCATTGTCCTCAATGCTAACCAAGTGTGGATTCTTTTGAATGAACTCCTCATCCTCCCATGTGGCCTCTTCAACTAGTAAATTCTTCCATTGGATGAGATACTGAGTTAGGGTTTTGTTCCTCAGCTTCTTCGTGCATGTTTGAAGAATGCACTTTGGTTCCAAAATTATTCTTTGTTCTTCATTAAGTTCTAGTAGTACTATTTGAGTAGGAATATTCTGCTCAATTACTTTCTTCAAACAAGAAACATGAAAAACTAGATGTATCTTTGTTGTTGGTGGCAACTCAAGCTTGTAGGCAACACTACCAATCTTTTGCATGATTTGGTATGGTCCATAATATCTTGGAGACAACTTATTATTATTATTTTGTTGCTTCATTGAGATTTGTTTATAAGGTTGCAATCTCAAGAAGACCCAGTCCCCAACTTCAAAATTTTATTCACTATGATGTTGGTCCGCTTGTTGTTTTATTCGATTTTGTGCCATAGCTAAATTCTCCTTGAGTCCTGAAAGTACCTATCATTGATGAAGCAAGTGATCCTCTACTACTTGAACTCTTGGTGACATCTTTAATGATGATGTGATGGAAGGAGGATGATATCCATAAAGTGCCAAAAATGGAGACATTTTTGATGAGCTATGAAAAGAAGTATTGTACCACCATTCTACAAGAGGTAGCCAATCTACCCATTGAGATTGTTTTTTTGAAGTGAAACAATGTAGATATCCTTCCAAACATTTATTAGCCACCTCAGTTTCCTCGTCTGATTGTAGATGGTATGAAGAACTATGAGCCAATTGAGTACCCAAACATGAGAATAAATCTTTGCAAAAGTGACTAGTAAAGATAGGATCATGATCACTAACAATAACCTTAGATGTACCATGTAGCTTTTGGATATTCTCCAAGAAAACTTTTGCCACTATACTTGCTGTAAAAGGATGTGATAATGCAATAAAATGTGCATATTTAGTGAGGCGATCAACTACTGCCATGATGACATTATGACCTTTAGATTTGGGGAGCCCTGTTATTAAGTCCATGGATACCTCTTCCCAACGTTGGCTAGGAATAGAGAAAGGCTGCAAGAGACCCATTGTCTTAATTGTTTCTCACTTATTTCTTTGACAAACCAAACATTCAGCCACAAACTTTTGAACATCACCTTTTAGCCCTTCCGAAAAAAAATCTTGCTTGACCCTATGATATATCTTCAAAATTTCGAAATGACCACCAATTGGGGACTCATGTAGTTCTTTGAGAATCTTGTGTTTAAGAGTGGAATTCTTGTAGAGATACAAGCGCTCTTTATACCAAAGAATATCCCCCTTTAAACAAAACTTATCTGAACTACTAGGGTCGCTTTTTATTTGCTGGATGAGATTACTTGTTGCAACATCATTTTTCCACTCTTCTTTGGCTTCTATCACTCAATTTTCTTGTAATATTGAAAGGGTACACAATAAGGCTTCATCTTTTTCATCCTTCCTAGAAGGTGCATCGGCCACAATATTTGCCTTCCCTTTCTTGTATACAATTTCAAAGTCATATTCCAACATCTTAGTGACCCATTTTTGTTTCTCTTTTGGTGATAGTCTCTGTTCCAAAAAATATTTTAGGCTATCATGATCTATCTTAACTTTGAAGTGTTAACCCATTAAATAAGGCCTCCATTTTTTAACTGCATGAAGGATTGCTAACATTTCCTTCTCGTAAATAGGTTTGAGTTGATTTTTACCTTTTAATTGACGACTCTCAAAAGAAATTGGTTGACCTTATTGCATGAGAACTACTCCTATCCCATTTCAAGAAGCATCACATTCCACAATGAATTCCTTGGTGAAGTTTGGAGTGGCAAGCATTGGTGTTGTACACATAGCCTTCTTCAATTGATGAAATGATACATTAGCAAATTCAATCCAATGAAAATAATCCTTTTTCAATAGAGTTGTAAAGGTTGCTGCTATGCTACCATAATTCTTCACAAATCTTCTATAGTATCCTGTCAATCCCAAGAAACCCCTCAACTTCTTAATAGTTTTTGGAATAGGCCATTCCATGATAGCCTTAATTTGTTAAGGTCCACCTTTACTCCTTTATGTGAAACTATGTGTCCCAAATACTCCACCTCCTTAAGACCAAAAGCACACTTGGATGGCTTAGCATATAGTTGATGATCTTTGAGTAATTGTAATGCTTGATCTACATGCTACAAATGTTCTTCCCAAGTCTTGCTATAAATTAATATATCATCAAAAAACACTAACACAATCTTTCTGAAGAACTTCTTAAAAATGGAATTCATCAAGCTTTGGAATGTAGGTAGTGCATTGGTAAGACCGAATGGCATCACCAAAAATTGATGATGACCTTAATGAGTTCAAAATGTTGTCTTACAAATATCTTCCTCCTTAATCTGAATTTGATGATAACCCAATCTAAGATCTAACTTGGTAAAATATATAGCTCCATTTAATTCATCTAGAAGATCATCAATGACTGGAATAGGAAACTTATTTTTAATAGTGTATTTGTTGAGCACTCTATAATCTAGACACATGCACCAAGTTTCATCCTTCTTATGCACCAGCACAACAGGTGAGGAGTAAGCACTTTGGCTATGCCTGATAATTCATGTTTCTAGCATTTCCTCAAATTCTTTTCTATCTCACTTTTTTGTATGTATGGGTACCTATAAGGCCTAATGTTTGGTGGCTGACTCCCTGGAACTAGTTGTATGGCATGGCCATGATCCCTCTTAGGAGGAAGTCCTTTAGGCATATCTCCAAGAATCACTGACTGACGATCAATTATTGCTTGTAAATCTAGATGAGTAAGAGCATTAGATTGAGAGACTTCTAATGAACATAGCTAGGCCACAAATCCATCTACACCTTTCTTAAGAGCTTTTTGCATTTGATGAGAGCTTACCATCTATGGGGATTTTTCCTTCAATAACCTTAGCTCCACTACCTTTCCTTGTGATTGAAATTGCATGAATAGTTGTTGGAAGTTCATCTCAATTGTTCCCAATGTAGTAAGCCATTGTACTCCCAAAAAAAAATCTGTTGCACCCATGGATATCACATACATTGGGGTATCAAGTTGATAATCTCCCATGGATAATTTGATGTTATGACACTCCTTGAACAACTAACCGTACCACCATCTGCAATCAAAACCTAAAACTCTGGGGCTAGATATATAAAACAATTTAGAAGAGTTGCCATTTTTTTGTTGATGAAATTATGAGTACTACTTGAGTCGATCAATACTGTTAATTTCTGCTTCTTTAAGAAACCCACTACCTTGAGAGTTTGTGGTGCACTGAAACCTGAAAGTGCATGACAAGAAATGATTGGTTGAGAATCATGTGATTCCTCACCTAACTACTTATCCTCCTTTGATATGGGCTCATCCTCTTCTTCCTCACTTGGACCTTCAATATAGAAAAATTTCTTTTCACTACATTTATGTCCTCGACTATATTTGCTATCACAATTGAAACACAACCCTTTTGCTCTTTTCTCCTCAATTTGTTGTGGAGTCAACTTAGTTGGCTGAGGAAGATAAGGTGTTGAATATCCTTTGTCTCTTGTCACATTAGCCCCCTTGCTTTCTAGGAATCAAGAACTTCTCCTCTACCCTACGTGCCAATATAAAATACTCATTTACTGAACTGGGACAAAAAATATGCACCTCATGTTGAATGTGATCCTTGAGACCACCCAAGAATAAATCATTCAAGTTCTCCTCTATAATTGTATCCACTCTTAAGGATAGATTTTGGAATTGTTGAATATAATCCTCAACTGATCTTGTTTGTTGAAGCTTAGCAAGTTTTCTAAAGAAGTTTTCTATCACATTATTGGTATATTGTGCTTGGAGTTCTTCTATAAAAATTGACCATGATATAGTGAGACCCTTTTTCCTCCTATGAGTACAAAGCCAACGATACCAAATGAATTGATCTGGTTCTAGATATAAGGAAGCCATCGTAACCTTTTGTCCATATGGGATTTGATGTATTTCAAAAAAAAATCTCCATTTGATTTATCCATGTTAGAGGATCCTTTCCATCAAATTTGTGCATATTCACCTTTGGAAAAAAATGCCTAGATCCCGTAGGATTAATAAAATTTGTGTCATTATTAGTCAACTTGAAGGTTTCACCTTGATTTCTTGAGAGCTCCTTCCTTGTTTCATTCATATAGGTGCTTAACATGCTTTGTATATCTGATATATCTCCTTATAGGTCACACATGTCCTTCTTAACCTTTTCCTTGAACTTACTAATCTCCTCATTGGGCCAACCATCCTCTATTACTTCCCAATCTTGATCAGAGGATTTCCTCGGTGTGGTAGAATTCTTTTTGCCTCTTGTTGGAGGTCCCAGATGATGGAAACCAATGTTTTTGAAATAAATCACACAAATGAAATGTAAATTCTTTGATTTATTTATTTTTTACTGTAACTTACTTGGGCCAAGAAATCCTAACTTGGAAAAAAATCCCTTAATTTTTTATAGCAAATCTGCTACCTTGAGAGAGAATTTTCCTTATTTTACACTATCTTGCTTATTTTTATTTTTCAATTTCTCAAAGCTTTGAATTTAGGCTCCTCTATTATGTATTGAAAAACCCAATACAAGTTATACTCCAATTCGAGAGGATGTGAGAGATGTGAAGATCTCAAAAAAATTGTGTAGAAATAGAAATTTTGCAATAATTTCCTCATTTTTTCTCCAATTCCTCTAAATATTGGACTATATATTCTTTAATATGTTCTTCAAAAACCTTTTAAAAATCTTTGAAAAATTTACTAAAATTTGAAAGTTATGATCTTCCCAAGATTGCCCCAATGTTGAGAAAAAATCTTGCCTCTATGGTGCCAAGATCATGCTTTGATACCACTTGTAATGAAATAACTTGCACAATAGAAGAAATAATATGAAATATTATATAAATAATTGATAATAGCCGAGAGTAATAGTCCACTTCAAGGGGGAAACCTCCAAATATCTCCAATGAGAACACACTTCACAATATGACGTTGAAATAAGACTCACAACCTCCTATATATACCTAGTTATGCTTAGGTTGAATAGACACAACCATACATAACACCTAGGCTGACCTACCTACCAAAATAATAATATAATAATGATAACATGACTTAATAACTCTAGCTCTGATACCACAATCGGTGATTTTTCCACACACTCAAGAACTCTAGCTCTGATACCACTTGATGAAGGGTGCTCTCTTTAATACCATAAACCATAACATAAATAAAGAAACAACAACAAATGAAAGATCAAAATATGGACTTCTTATTTGTGCTGAAAATGTAGAATTACAAAATTCACAAGTACAATATGCTAACCCACATGCATGCCTTCATTATAGTAATCTGTAAGACAAGCTACAAACTGTCACCTAGAGCTATTCAAGACAATGATCGGGCCTTTCTTAAATAGGCAATTTTATGCCACCTAGGAATGTTCTAGACATTGAAACTTAATACCTAGGGCAGACAGGCCTTGACAATACATAGTCAGCTAAATACATTTTTGACAAATTATTTTAGAAATTTTGGTAGCCCAACTTCGAAAAGCCATAACTCTCAAACTGTTACTCTAGTTGGCTATTATAACCACTTTTCAGAAATACTATTTCCTGATTTATAGACTCAAAGCAACACAAACACCTCTTTATAAAGTTTTCAAATCTCATCTAGGCACTCTAAGGCCTCCAACTATGAGCTTGAAGATTTTTCTGCAATTTTTTTCACCAAAAATTTGCAATAACTTCTTTGATACTTAAATTCGAGAAATGATATTTTTATGGTAGGCTTATAACTCTAAAATGAACCTTCATGTAAAAAATGAGAACATTTTGAGCTCGTATGACAAACTTACTAAAAATAGCAAGTTCCCATAAATAATAACCACCCAGTCTACTAATCCTTATTAAAGTAGAAAAGATTGAAAATAAAATATTTGTGGGTGTTTCAAGATTTCTCTTACAGCCAAGATGCTCCTACATCAAGATACGATATTAGCATTATAAGTGCATATCAAAGGATCAAGTACTGAACATTCTAACATATGTTTTAGAGTTTAAATCTCTTAATATAGTAGTTTAACAAGCGTTTGTAAATCTCCTAATATAGTACTCACTTAATTGTGATGTAAAAATTATTTAATCAAGGTAGAACCTAGTAGTTCTTTTAGCCTTTAATAAGGCAGATCCCTCACAGGGTAGATCATCAGAAGTGATCAAAACATTGTAGCCTTAACAGAAAACTTTATTGTCGCAATAGTACAGATTTTGTGGGTGTCATCCCCACTGCAGTTTTATCTTCACCTTGGAGGGTTTTTGCATTACCAAATTAGTGTGTTCATGTGTTATGTATTTATGAGTTTACATTCATGTAGTTAGAAGCTATATCTGATATTATGTTGATGTGAATGGCTACATTGATATAAGGCTAATGTACAAATGAGAGTTTATGTGAATTTATCGAATATGTTTCATGTTTGAAGTACAAGAAGTTTTATAGATCCTAATTCACCCCCCTCTCAGTATCTCACTTTCCCTATTAGATTTACAAAAATTGGCGTCAGAGCAGTGTACTCTTGGCAGAAGTCTAACCACTTGGGATTAAAATCTTGAAGATGGAAGGCTACAAACTGGGATAGATCACTAAGAATAAGAAGATTTATGTTCAACTTTCTTATGAACAAGTCAAGGCTGCAAAGGTGACATTAAGGCAATCCTTGAAGAGAAGGAAGAAGATGACAATTTAACAAAATGATACCCAATATGAAGAAGAGACTATTAAAGAACTATTTGATGAAGGAAATTCTAGTGAATTTGATGCAACAATAGCAAATATGTTGGAGAGGAACAACATTTCAAATGAAGAAGTTAGAGCATTGAAAATAGAACATGAGATACAAGCAGTATGGCTATGTAAAGTGACTGAAGAAAAGAAAAAGGTTGAGGAAGACAAATAAAAGATTGAAGACGACAAGGTAATGGTTTATGAAGACAATAGAAAAATGGCTACAATACTTGATGAAAGGATCAGTGAAGTACATAAGCTGACCCACAATCAGTTTGACGTGATCAATCAACTATTAAGTGCAAATTATGAGATGGTAAGAAAACAGATAAAGATTGCAAATCTAAAATCTAAAAATGATAGAGTGGTGAATGAGTTGAAAGATGAAAAGAAATTTTTTAAGAGGTTGAGCAAACCTAAAGAGGGTATGAGATTTATTAATGAACAAATGAATGCACCAAGGAGACTTCATGACACCTATGGACTAGGCTATGTCGAGTTCCTATCAGGTGCCAAGCAAGGGGAATCGTCAAAACAAGGGGAATAAAGGAATGTGAATGGAAAACCAAAGAAAAAAAATCCCACATGCTACCATTGTGGAAAAGTAGGCCATATAAAAAATTTGTAGGAGCAATTTTGGAAAGTCAAACTCTAAACCCAAATTCAATGGTTATTGTTTCACTTGAAACAAACAAGGTCATCAAGAACATGAGTGTAGATCAAAGGTCAATAAGATACCAACTACTTTTAGATTTGAAGATTACTGTTATACATGTCAGAAGTATGGTCATAAGGCACAATATTACAGATCTAAAGAAAAGAACAATTGGACACCTAAAGGTCAAGGGTAAGAACCTAAGCAAGGTAATACCATGAATTAGGATTACAATAGTTGGGTGAATTGTTAGTATTGTGGAAATTATGGACATATTGTAGAAAACTATGCTAGGATACATCTCAAAGGAAGATTTGGAAACTGGAGAAATTATGGACCAGTATGCTTCAATTGTCAGAAGGTCAATCACCTAAGAAAGGATTGTATGAACTGAGCACCAACACCCAATGTAGAGGAAAACAATGGAAAGGAAAAGGTCAATGCTTAAAAAGTAAAGAATGATATGAATCAACCTAGAAGAGGAAGTCAAATGGAAGCAACAGTCCCAATGGTGAAGTTGTGATCACTGAATCCAATGAATTAGGTGATTCCCCCACCTCAAACTAAAACAAAGAGGTATGTATGGAACTATATTTTAAATTGATAGATCATACATTAGTTCCTAATACTCTATGCATGTAAGTCCAAATTTGCATGATAAAAAATGCACAAAGACAAATCTAAAGTTTGAAAAAGAAAATGACTTTCGGTGCCAATTTGAAAATTTTGTAGAGACCAAGTATCAATGTTGAGTGTAAGGATGAATCAAGTCATGATACTAAGTGAGAGAAGTTGAGTGAAGAGTGTTTGTGCTAAGTTTCATTGAGTAAGATAAGACAATTGTTATGCACCTAATTAATGTATAGAACATTTATGGAGACCCAATTTGACTGTTTGAACCTATATAGTAGATTTTGCAACTCATTTCAACTCACAAGGTTTTCAAGAATTTATAGAGTGAAGTATTCAGGTGATTACAGAGTGAATTTGTGTGAAGTTACTGAAGATTCAAGTATGTGTCATCTACTTGACAAGTAAGTTGCAAACAATTATATTTGGACTGATTTGTGAAGTTGTTTGTTTTTAAACCTTGATTATGAAGATTACATCTACCACATATGATAGTGAGAAGAAGGAGACATTGAAGGATAGCTATGCACATATTGTTCACAACAAGACATGTCCTCTACCAAAGTTTAAGACATACCTAGTAATCACATTGTCTGAAGATTCTTCAGGGGCATTGTCAGCAATTCCACCAAGGGTAATCATGGTTCATGATGTTTGGTCATGTTATATGTGCAAGATTAGAGAGATTGATGATTTGGATTTGAGGAGTGTGAATGACAAACTTTGTGACAATGATAGGTTAAAAAAAGAGCACAAATTTATGGCCAAGAAAGGGTTCACTCTTGCTCTAGAGTTTCCAAAGGTTTTTAAGGTAGAGCGGATAAAGATTATGTTGAGCCACATACATGACATGAAATTGTTGCTGGAGAACAGACCAATAAGAATTAAAAATTCAATCATTCATCATGTGAGTAGATACCCTGTTTTGGATAGGGTAAAGACTATCTAATGCCAAGGAAGGGATGTAATTGAGAACAACATGAAGGTAAAATAAAATGGCATAGGCATGTCAATCAACACCATTGAAGACCCAGAGATCGAGTTATTATTTGAGTTATTGCAAAAAAAAATTATTAGTTGAGCTAACTAAACAACATACCGTGTGTAGTTGTTGATATAGGCTACAAACTTGTTAAGAAAGACCATAGTTATGATCTGGCCAAGCTACATCTTACTCAATTGGCAGAGAACCAAAGAGAAATAAGGAAGGTGAATAATGTCTCATGTAAGTTTGGTTCTCTCATTGTGTGCATATTCATTTATGTACAAAATTTGTTCCCCACTATAGGAGATGTAGTATGGGATAAGAAGAGGCCAATTAAAGAGAAAATAAATGGGTTTATTGGTAAGTTAGGTGATAATTTATAAATAGTTATGGATGAATATTTTGAGAAATTTAAGTAGAAGATGAACAGGTTCAGGATCCCTAAGTCGTTAGTTGATTAGTACTACGATGATAAATGCTTCTTAGTGGATACTGATTACATGTATGCTCAAGCTGCAATTCCTTAATTTGCATTGCTAGTATTTGTTCACTATGATGTAAATATTGATGAAGATCAGCTACCATCACAACATTATTGGTCAAGTAGATAGACAAGAATGCAGAACCTTTTGGCATATATGAAACATCAAATATTAAAATGATGATGCAAACAAAAATTCCTAAAATGGACAGGCAAAGAAAGAAGATGATAGAAACCTAAGAGGGCACATTTGGTGAAACACCACTATAGATAATAGAGGGAAAAGGTGAAGACCTTAGTAGTGAGGAAGAAGATGAAGGTGATGATGAAGAAGCACATGAAGGTAAAGATAAGGGGATAGTTGTTTCCAACCTCAAGGCAACCAAAAGAAAATAGATTGTTGTGGTTGAACTAAAGTTGAAGAAAAGTTTGAAGAAGGTGGCAACCAAGCCCACAACCACACCATAAAGGATCAATAGACAAAGATCCAAGGCAACTATTCCTATAGTTGCCAAGCCACCCAAGAAAGGAGTTGTGAAAATAACAAGGCCAATTCAAGGAAAAAGTCCTAGGAAGATAACATTTGATATAATAGGGTCCAAGCATATCCAACAGAAGAAGAAACCAAAAATAAAATTGATAGTAAAGCTTGATGATGATGAGGATGAGGCAAAACATACCGAGTCTGATGACATGAGTAAATTCCAAATTACCCCATGAAAAGAGCCTCAAGATATCAATAAGATATGTGAAAATTTGAGATGTTACATAGGTTTGTTAGGATTTAGTTATTTAAAATATAATACATTGAGCATGCTTGATAAGGAGAAGATTGAGCGAGAAATTATAGATATAATGGTGAATTTAAAATATACACCAATTGAATTAGGTTAGAAATTACTAGATGAATTTTATAAGAAGATTGATGGTAAGTGGAAATGGGCACTAACCATAGAGAGACATATGAGAGAGGATACATTAGCCCAAGTTATGCCTGATTTAGGTAAACAATATATGTCTATAACAATGAAGGAATACAATAATAATTTTTTGCCAAAAAGGAGGGAATATATGATTTTGAAGAATAAAATTGAAGTTGTATAGGAGAGCAAGACAATATGAAAGAAGTTTTTTGGTCTTATGCCTATTGATGAGGAGAAGAAAGATAAGGATGTAGGAGAAATAGAGTTGGACAAGAAAGAAAGATGATGATGTCAAGCAGTTAGTAGAGACAATATATAAAATGACACAAGAAAGTGAGAAGAAAATAGATGTAGTCACTATAGAGGATGAAACTCCAAAAAATTCAATACCAGATGTGACTACTACTAAACAAGAGGCAAATACAATTGGGTTAACCGAGAAAGAAAAGGAGCAAGCTCCTAAATCAATAAAAGAAGCATTGATGGACACCAATCTAGTAATTGTGTAGATCAAAGAATATCCTAAGATTGGTGAGTAGAAACAATCTCAGTAGGTAAAAGTTAGTATAATTGATGCATCCATAGTTATTGTTGATTCTAATGTATGAATTCCAGGAGGGGCAAAAGGTGATCTTACTATTGCTAAGCAATAGAGTGTGCTAGAAAATGAAGGGACAGATGCATAAGAATTTGATTAAACAAATGATTCCAGCAAGGGAAACCAAGTTGGGAACAAGAAGGAAGAGAGCCATAATGTACAAGTAGAGAAATCTACTACTAGAAATGATAGGTCTAATGTCTTAGGACCTCAAATTTGTTAAATTTGAAGCCCATAAATCAAAGAAGACAAAAAAAAAAAAAAAGGAAAGAGCCAAAATTGAAACCATAAACACTAGAAATATCTTGGGAAAACCCTTCTAGAATGAAGGAAAAACCTAGACACAAAAAGTGACATTTTATTAATTATAAAAGTTCAAGTGTACAATGTCTAACACTTGATGTGATATATCTAACTCATAGAGAGATTATTCATATTACAATAGAAGGTTTCTCCAATTTCCCATAATGTAACTTTTTGTTACAATTACAACTCTTCCTATTTGCATGCCTTAATGCATGTTGTATGACACATGTCATTATACTAAATATTACAATTTAATCATAAGTGCCATTTTTAGTTGAAGGTGATAATAACGCTAATAATGTCTATATTTTCAGAGATAAAGATCTCTATCACAACTACAATCTTTAACACTCCCTCTTAGCCAGAGAGAGATCTTTAGCTGATCAATCATACAAGGATGCAACCAAATTGCTAATGATAAAATCTAAACAAAAATAGTTTTCATGGAATCTTTCAACACAAAAACCCTGCCAAAAGCACAAAAAAAATTCATGGAATCTATGAACATGACACTAGAGAATAATTTGGTCATTGTTAATAATCATGGAATCAATAAACATGACAGATTTTTAAAACTCACAACTAAGCCTTAATCACAAAATCTCTCAACGTGAACTATAATGGAATCTCTCAACATGACATCCAACTCTCATCACATAATCTCTCAATGTGATGGCATCATGGACTCTCTCAACATGATGTTCACTATCACATAGTGAAAGGGTTATCATAGCTGATCTTACAATCTTATTAACACAAGAACAAAAAATAAGACTTAGTTCCATTTAAGTCCCAAATTTAACCATATCTAGCTTGTTTCCAAAATAAGAGAATTTCACGTGTATAAAATCACAGTTTAAACTCTTTTCCAAAACGATTCTCAAAATAACAAGCATTAGTAGCATGCATAATAAAGGGAGGGATTCCATAAATACTCCCTCTTAATCAAGAATTATTTTGATCACAACAATAAGCAAGAGGATGTGGTGCAAGGCACCCATGCAAAGACAAGGAGCAAGGTTCTACATCAACCAACCAAGATGATAAGAACAATGATTTGATCATGTTTAGATATGTTAGGTATTGGTCTTGGTCACTTGTAAAGGGCATTGCTTCAAGATATTTTATAAATCTTGATTGCATTAGTCATGTATGACCTTAGTTAGGAGTCTTTGTTAGTATTGGATTAAATAAGGCCACCATGGTCTAAAAACTAAGTTTTAATTATGTTTTCTTCTTATATTAAGCTTATAGGAAATGTAGGAGTCAGGTTTTGCTATTTTTAAAGCAAAATAACACTTTTTGCAAAAGTTGTTAATTAACAACTCTTTGCTAAGAAGTTGCAAAAACTTGAGAACTATCCCAACAACCCAAAATATGGTTATATCCATCAAAAGAAGGATATTTAAGATTGCATCATCTCTCTCTAGAGAGGAGCACCATTGTACATAAGGATTTACTGATATCAATAAAATAACTCTATTTTGTGCAAAAAGCCATTGTATTTGTTGTTGGTATGGTTTTGTATGAAGTTTGAAAATGATATAGTTGGATAGGGGAAGGAGTAAACATGATGTAGAAGTTGATTTGAAGTCATTCCACCAAGTAGGGTAGAAGCTACATTCATCCTTACAGAATTGGTTTGTTAAATCCTTAAATCTAGGGTATCCATCAAAGATAGAGCCCTAACTTGACTTCCCATTAGTGGATTTGTATGGCCACTTGTGGGAATCAAGTTAGGATGATGTCCAAATAGGTTTCAAAAGCACAGACTAGGCAAGGATGGTTTGCTACTTTTCCTTCATTGCCCTAGGCTAAATATCCTTATGTATTTAGCAACTAGGAATTAAATTTGAAGGATTAGATGAATAAGAAATATTGATTTGGAAAAGAAGTGACGAAACCAATGCAATTTGGGGTCATAGGATCCATTCATGTCAGTGATCCAATCTCATGTACCCATTCTAGAGTAGTACCTTAAGAAACCGCGTCCAATTAGGCCAATTGGGTTTGTGAGTCTTGAGACAATTTTGGAATGTTGGAGTAGGGTTGGAGTATGTAACTTTGTAGTCTCTAAGAACTCCCAAAAGGGTATTAGAATCTCTAGTTTGTTTTCCAATTCTTTTGGAGGAATATCAAGTTATTTGTGAAACATCGAGTTGGGAGGGCTAATTGGGCTTTAGGCCTAAAAATGTAGTTTTTTGAATTTCACAATCTAGAGATTGGTGAAGGAAAGTTATTACAAGATCTTGTCAAGGGTGATCCATTATAATTATAGACAAGGAGTTAGACCTTATAAAAAATTTCATTTACACCTTTTGAATATCAAGCAATTTCTTCAAACATTTGTGCAACATCCCAATTTTGGGTAAAACCATCTTTTGCTGCTAACACTTTGCATCAGGATGCAACCTCCCTCTAAGGTTGAGCATCTCCCTCTTAATTATAAAAACATGCCTGCAACAAGGAGAGTTTAGTAAACCATTCTATCATATATAGAAATGAATATTGGAAGAAAACACTATTGCTAGCTATAAAAATAATGACAAAATACTTATCTTTATGTAGTCTTAGTCTCTCTTGATGTGTATTTATAACATGCATGTCAATACTCATCCCCACAAGAAGATAAATAATGCATGCATGTATAAGGCATGCACGTTTGAAGAATCCTAAACTGGTGTAAGGTCAATGGGATGCCTTATGTAAATAATTGCACACGTCCACTTTGCCTGTAGATATAGAGCTTCTAGATCTAAAGAGTCCCAATGAACTTGAGAATTTTTTTACTTGTAATAATCGTCAATAGAAATCTTTTCTTGTCAAAATATGGAAGAACTACTCTGTCATCATTATTGATCTCCCTCTCAAGAGCACACAACTTCAAGCTATCTTTTGTTCTGGAAACTTTAGATAAATCAATTATCCTGGAGGAATATGAATGGACAAGCACAAATGATTAATTCATGGCTTGTGCTTCCTTGTCAGAAAATTTGCAAAAATGGAATACAACATAGAAAAGCAAGAGGCAGATGCGCAAGGAGGGGAAAGCTATCGATCATCATGAATTAATGTGAAATGCCTATTTTGAACCATTATGTATATGACCATAATCTTTATAAATCATTGATAATGTAACGTTTTAAGCCCCAAGAGAGTTAAAAATGCAGTGACTCTTTACCCTCAATTGAATCACACTCTGACTATCAAAGTGATTGTGAAGCTACCAGTACATATAGAAATCTAACAAAAGACTCGATGATACTCAGAAAGATAGGAAGAGAGAATAAAGATGAAACAAAAAATGACAATGTAAATGAAATTGAGAAACATCGTTGGAGCTAGTGGTCTTCTGACTCAGCCTCGACTTTTGAAAAGATACAATTTTTTTTTTTTTTGGTGTAAACTCATTCTATAATAATAAAAACTTACTATGAAGATGTTACTGACATACTCTTCAATTAATTACCAAAAAATAAAAAATATGATACTAATCTTTAGTATCAACTTTCACTTTGATAGCTCACACACCTGTACATTCTCTCTGATTAAACCTATTTAGTGCAACTACAAGGTCTCCAATACTATAGAGGATTTTAGCACATTTTGCACATGATGAAAATTTAGAATGAAATGCACAAAAAAACTCATATTTGCACAACCCGACAATAATGAAAGAAATGTTCCTTTGGATGCAATGCCTTCTCAATACCCAAAACTTATGCAAAATGCATGGAGCATCACCGAAGTGGTGCATAACCTAAACTAATGTATGACCATAACTATCATCTAGCAAGAGAATAGTAGAAGACAAAAAGAAACAATAGGCGACGTAGCCTCTAAACACACGAGCACAATTCTTCACCATGCAAGTTAGAAACATGTAGAACTTTACAACCTCGGCCTTGATACAAATGGCATTAGCGAGAGAGCCACTATGGTTGCACGCAAGTGGTAATTCTCATTCTAGAGACTACTCCTTGTCTAATATTTCGTTCTCATGAACATGATCAAACATGTCTGCAATTCTCCCTTCATTATTGTCTAGGAGAATTTCAGATGCATTGATCCCCTCACAGACATGCTCAACATTGCCACTTAGGCCAAGCACAAGATCATCTTCATATTCTCCCCACTTCGCTTGGTGTAGAAGCCAAATAAATAGGGTTTACTATATTTATATTGCCACTTCATTATACATACTAGCCTTGCTAAAATTACATCACTCTAAATTATGGGCCACCTGAGGCTGTCTTATGCATGCTCACTAAAAACTATGATTCATATCCAACATTTCATTATTGTATTCAACATATTTCTTAAAGGATGCTATCTAATTAGGCTTTGATACCATGTTAAATCTAAAGCCCATAAATCAAAATAGATAAACAACAATAAGAAATAGCCAAAACTAAAACCATAAGCACCATAAATATCCCAGGAAAACCCTTCTAGAATGAAGGGAAAAACCCAACCACACAACCAAAAATGTCATTTTATTAATTATAAAATTTCAAGTGTACAATTCCTATCGCTTGATGCGATATATATAACTCATAGAGAGACTCTTCATATTACAACCAAGGGTCTCTCAAATTTCCCATAGTATAACTCTTCATTACAATTATAACACTTCCTATTTGTGTGTCTTAATGCATGTTGTATGACACATGTCATTATACTAAATATTACAATTTAATCATAAGTGTCCTTTTTAGTTGAAGGTGTAAATTATGCTAATAGAATCTAGATTTTTAGAGATACAGATCTCTATCAAATCTACAATCCTCAACAAGATTGAGGGGACAAAGAAGAAGTTCAACTGAGTTCCACTATTGAACTCAAACTGACGAGGAGCAACAATCAATAGAAGAGCCAAAGGGTACCAAGGTCACAGAAGTAATAATTCAAAGACTGAGTCTAGAGCTCCAAACTCATAGTTTATAATTACCATTATCTAGCTCTAGTACCCCTGATTCTAAAAGGAAGAGGATTCAAAAAAGGAAGTTTAAGTCACCTGGGAAGCCAATTATATTAGATGAGGTTATTGTGATTCCTAATTGGGATAAAAATAACTTAACATATGAAAAAATAAATTTGTAAGATTTATTGGCAAGGAAGACAAGGCAAAAAGAGTTGAAAAGAGAACAACAAAAATAGGTATTAATAAGATTAAGGATATTTTTCTTAAAAAAATTGGTGTAGAAAAAAATAATGAGAAAGGACCTATAATAGCTCAATTAGGTTGGATTGTAGAGAAGATAAATGGCCTAGATATTGATGCAAATGAAAAATTGAAGAGTCATGGAAAAGATAGCAACATAAATTGTTGTAAGACAGGTTGATTTGTCAAAACTAGTGACTAATTTGGAACAAGTTTCAAATAATGTTTAGAAATTTATATGATAGCTCAACATACACTAAGGCTATAAGAGAGAGAATGGATAATTTAGAAGATGATTTGCAACATAGTGTCAATGCACTAACCACATATACCAATTCCAGTGTTTTGCACTTATCCAAGGTTAATTTTCAACGGGAAATTCTTATAGAGTTGATAGTTGAGTATAGTAGAATAAGAGAATATTTGATCTCAATACAAGCCATGATGAAATCTCATCTCAAGGTTATACAGATGCATTTGAAGAATGTAAAAGAGTTAGTCCAAGTAGATCTAAATTTGTCATTTATTGATACTATGGTGGATCTTGCAGAAAAATTGGAAATAGAAATTCATGTCATTGAATCCATCACGACTAACTTGGATAGTACATTAAGTAACATCTTGCAAATTCACAAAATATTTTTGGATAAGTTTGGTTTGCTTCTCTAGCCCAACAACCATGAGTGAAAAAAGGGGAATAGATAATGATCATGATTTAGGATGATGCTGATAATGCATAAGGATGATCAAGGGGAGTTTTGCAAATTTTGATATTTTGAAATTTTAAAGTTTTGAACATGTATATATTGAGTGCAAAGAGAGAGATCATGTACAGTGTATATTGAGTTAAGGTATGGTTTATATTCCTGGGGGGGTACTTGTGTTTTAGTTTTGTAATGTACAATTTTTTGTATCATGACGAAGTATTTTCTGTTAATTTAGGGGGAGATTGTTGATCCCTAAGTCATGTTGTGTATTAGTGTCAAACATTTAGTCATTCACAAGGTAGGTTTGTTCAGTCATCACCGTGACCGATTCATCCTATATATGTCAAGCTTAGTATTGAATACTTGTACATATTTTAAGTTATATGCCAAGCAGTAGTTGTTGCTGAGCAAGATAAAGGTCGCCGAGTACTCCAATGATTACCAACTTTATCAATGATAGTAGTTGACATTGAGTGATACAAAAAATGAGTAATTCAGCTCATCTTGAGCATAGTTAAGCCCGACGAACAATACAATGGAATAGCTTATACTAAGCATTAGTATGATGTAAGTGCCAAGTAACACAATTTCATATGTATGTTTGGAATGGCACTAAATCTTGTGTAAAGAATTTTTTATCGAGTTGGAAGCATATTTTGAAGATCAAGGAGGTATTTACGCATCAAAAGGAAGTTCATTATTCCCTATGTGAGGAAATCAAGCAATCAAAAAATTGTAAGGAATAAGTGGCAAAAGAAATGAATCTAGATCATTGATTTGGACCTAGAAGGTTCACCCAAACACCTATTTAAGGAGGGTCTTTGACCTAGTTCATGTGTGTGAGTGTATGAATGAAGAGTTTGGTTGCATGTGAAGTTTTGGAGTTGAATTAGAGGGTTAAGGATAGAAGAGACCAAGTAGTACAATGAATAGTCTTAAGTAGAGATAGAGAAGATCAATCACAATAAGGTGATTTTATATTACATAGAGGAGATATGATATCAGAAATATAAGTGCATAATAAAGGATCAGCTAATGAACATTCTAATAGGTGTTTCATGGTTTAAATCTCTTAATGGAGCATCTTTAATAGGCTTTTGTAAATATCTTAATAGATTACTCACTTAATTATGATGTAAAATCCTTTAATCAAGGTAGAACCTAGCATTTCTTTTAGCCTTTAACAGGGAAGACCTCTCTCAGGGTATATCATCAAAATTTATCAAGCTATTGTAGCTTGAACATGCACAAATTTACTACTGCAATAGTGAAGATTTTGTGGGTGTTATCCCCACTATAGTTTTACCTTCACCTTGGAAGGTTTCTGCATTACCAAATCCCTATTTTCACATGTTATGTGTTTATGAGTTTACATTCATGTAGTTAGAAGGTAGATATGATATTATGTTGATGTAAATGGTTACATTAAGATAAGATTAATGTGCAAATGAGGGTTTATGTGAACTTTTGAAATATGTTTCATTTTTGAAGTACAAGAAGTTTTATAGATCCTGATTCAGTTGAACCCTCTTAGTATCTCACTTTCCCTATTATATTTCCAACGAAAATAGCTTTTCTTCATGGTGATTTGGATGAAGAAATATATATGGAACAACCATAGACATTTGGGGTCAAAGGTAAAGCAAGTTTACTATGCACATTAAAGAAAAGTTTATATGGATTGAAGTAACCTCCTTGACAATGGTACATTAAATTTGGTAGTTTTATGAATGAGTATGGATACACTCGATGTCATTCTAACCATTGTGTTTATTTTAAGAGGTTGGATGATGAAAAATACATTATTTTACATTTATATGTTGATGATATGGTTGTATTTGGGTCTAACATAGATCACATCAAGGGATTAAAATAATAGTTAACACATTCATTTGCTATGAAGAATTTGGGGGCAGTAAAAAATACTTGGTATGAAGATTTGCAGAGATAAGAAAAATAAAAAAATGACATTATCTCAGGATGATTATATTGAGAAGGTGTTTCAATGTTTCTATATGGAGAATGTTAAAGACATCAACACACCTTAGCCTATTCATTTGAAATTAACCAAGGAGATGTGTCCAAAGAAAAAGGAAGAGGAGGATAAAATTTCCCAAGTACCTTATGTTTCAAATGTAGGAAATTTAATATATGGCATGGTATGTACTGAGTAATATACTACACATGTTATGGGAGTCATTAGTAGGTATATGAGTCATCCTGTAATTCAAGATTGGAGTGCAATCAAATAGATTCTCAAATACTTGAGAGGTACATCCAATAAATGTTTATATTTTGGGGGCTCTACTATTAATTTACAAGGCTATGTTGACTAAAATTTACTTGGGGGTCTAAATACCATAAGTACTACACGATCTTTATTTATTATTTGCAAGACAATAGTGAGTTGGATTTCTCAATTATATAAGGTGAGTGCTTTATCCACTATAAAAGCAGAGTATCTTGTTGCTATAGAGACAATCGAGGAGATAATATGGCTTCAAGTTTCATGGAAGAGTTGGGACACTCATAGAATAGAAATTATCTATTTATAGATATTCAAAGTGTCATTAAACACTTCAAGAATTTTTCTTTACATTTACAGACAAAACACATATAGTTGCATACTATTTCATTTATTCAGTCTTCAACATTGATTGGTCTTCTAGACTAAACATAATAAAAAATAATGGAGTGCAAGTTGCATCAATCCAGTGGGAGCTTCAAGGGTAGCAACATAGCCATAGGGCTAGTTTCCAAGTGGGAGGTAGTTTAGTGTGGAGTGTGATTAGTCCTCGAGTGGGAGATTGTTGATTTGTTAACCATTTTCCAAGGTTGTCTCATCAAGTACATTTAGGGTTAACTAGTTGAGATGACATAAGTCTTGTATAAAATGGATTAGGGTTAGCGATTCATGTGATGCATGATGATTTAGTAGCTTCTTGCAAGGGTATTGAGTTGCAATGAACTGCAAATTGTAATCAGGTTGGAATTATTGGATAGTAATATTGGAATTGTTGTTTGGTTGATGTAGTCTAAAGATTGGGTGAACGACTTAAATCTTTGTGTCTAATATTCATGTGTGCTTTATTCCTTTGTGATATTAGCTAGGAGAGAATAAAATTGGGGGAGAAAAGAAGAAGAGGGAGAGTAAAAATTGGTATTAGAGCATCAAGTCGTCTTTGATAAGGAAGCTTAGTAACTTGAGGAGGCATTTTGAAAGGAAAGTCCAAAATTTGATGGAGACACCTATGACAAGTCAAAATTTGGGCTTTATTCCTTTATTCCTTTGAAAGACAATATGAACTCATTTAATTTTCATGGGAATTAACTATTGGCTAATTAAAAAGACGAAATAAATTGTAAAGGAGAAAAAGGATCTACCTACATGTACTAATGAAGAAAATAAGCTCTTTATGTGCAACATGTATGCAAGAAAAGCATTAATCTATGCACTTCCAGAAATAGAATTTTTTGAGGTAAAGAGTCTACAAATTTCTTATGAAAATTGGGATGGATTAGAAAGGCTTTATGAAGGTGATACATAAACAAAGAAGGCTAGATTACAAAATTCAAAATCAACGCTTAAAGCGCCAAAATGCAAGAAGATGAATCAATAAGATCATATGATCAAAGGGTCATGGAGATTGTAACAGGAATAAAAGTATTTGGAGGAGCAATATTAAAAGATGAGGTATGCTAAAAAATTATGAGATCACTGACTCCTACTTATGATACTAAGGTGATTGCAATAGAAGCAGTTATTCCACTTATGTATGACATTAATAAGGAGACTTTGATTGGAAAGTTACAAGAATTCAAATCCATTATACTAAAAGATAAATTGCCTAGAGTTGAATATCCTTTTAAGGTTAGTGTGCATAATGATAAAAGGGTATTGAATAAAAGTGCAAGTACTAGTGGTGATTATGCTACATATTGGATAGAAATATAGGAAGAAGAAAGGAAAATTGATGAGATTGTTTCACTGATCATAAAGGGAGAACTTAAGAAAGATTTTTCTTTTTGGCATTGTTAGATAACTAAGGGGGGTGGGGAGAAGGGGTTGAATAATTTATCACTATTTATCAATACATGCCTAAAAGAACTTTAGTACCAACTTAAACTTCATAAATTATCAAATCAATAACTCGCAAACCACATCAAATATCATTTTTCAAACTAATTTTATCTTTGCATCAAACCTTCTAACTTATTATTCCTTAATATATTGAGTATCAGAGTAATCATCTATCTTATACTACGTTGTAGCATTGAATTTTTATCATGAGATAAACTTGCAACATAATAACAATTCACACATTTGACACAAGTATTTAATGTAGAAACCTTGTAAAGAGAAAAACCACCTAGGAACCAACAACCCAAATATTTTCACTCTTCTAAAGTGAGCTTTGTTAGGATCCAAACTTGTTAAAGGTTACATAGACATTTTTAATGTGACCTTATTAGAGGGGTTTCACAAAAGGTTATGTAGACTTTATCAGTTGACATTTCTAAAGAGTGAACTTCTCTAAATAACTTACAAAACATTCAAAAGAATGCTATCATATAGAATTTCAAAGAATCGTTAGGTCCATTTGGTTAAGAGATTTTTTTTTACAATAGTAAGAAAGTAACAGTGAAATGATCTATTAGGTTTTAACACTACCTTTCTTGTTCAGATCTCTTATTTTCTCTATCTCTTTCTTTTGATCCCTTTTTGGCCAATTCACACACTTCACACCTCAACTTAGCTCTTCCTCTACTTGATCTTCACAAAACTTTTATGCTTGGTTCACCTTCTATTTTCTTCTTCAAAAACTTGATCATCACCTTCAACATCATCAACAATAAATATCTTGTCCATCTCTTTAAATATATAACTCTTGTCATTCTAGAATCTTCCACATTTTTTTGATTAATCATGATCATAGATTTCCATCATATTTTAATTCTCTAGATGCTTGGGTAATAGAATTCCTCCTTGAACTTTGTACCCCAATTCAAATGGACAAATCCTTTTCAATAGATTTTTGAATTTCTCTAGCCATTGATCTCACAACTAACTTCATCCTTATCCTTAAAACTTGTTGAACATTCTTAATTTTTAGAAAATATCAATCTCAAATTAATCTTTATAAACTTGTTCTTTGTAAACTATGGATTGTCCATGGATGTACCTCTCTATTACAGATTTCTTTGTGACATTGAAGGACCCTTAGTCCTTACCTTGTCTTTCTTTCTTCTTGTTGTTTTGTTTCATTTTCAATCACCGTTTGGTGCCTTTGCTTGGCTGGCTCTTTTGTTTGTATGCTCAGTCCCATGAACTATTTTGGTTTTTCGTGGACATTAATAATTTTATCTTATCTTATCTATCTTATCTTCATGTTCATGCTCAATGATCATTACAACTCACTTGGTCAATACTTGACTCAATTAACATTGAAATCACTTGGTTAACATTATGTTCCTTTACTTCTTTCTCAGATTCTTGTTGAAAATTGTAGTAGCTTGGTTAATACTACATTCCTTCATTCATCAATTATTTTTCTTGCTTGTACATCTTTCTTAAAATAATGTAAAGCAATAAAATCAATATTATACTATCAGAGTCTAACTCATTCAAGTGTCTATTGAATACCATACACTTATCAACACTTACATCATCACAATTTATTCAAATCCTCTTCATCAATCAAATCCTCTTTATAAATAAAATGATAGGTTACTCTAGTGAATTTTCATAATGTATAACCAAGTAAGGCTTGGCATCATTGAAAACATAACAACTAGTATGACTCTTCCACATACATTAAGAATATTATTAGTTGGGGCTAAAAATCTCCGTCTTTTCACTAATGGCAACACATAAACATAAGATTTTATATTACGTAAGATGGTAATCAAATATATGTATTGACAACAACACATCTCTTTAGTTCTATGACTTGATTTAGGTTCTTTGCAATAGGTTCAACATTAGGTTCCTCAACTCATCTCCACTTTGAAAAATTCTCTCCCTCTGGGTGTACTTGAATTTCTTGTTTAATAACATCTTCACATATTGTAGAACTCCTTGTTTAGATATTTATGACTTGCTCAAATCCCCCTTTGTATTCATTCTTATTCTTATTGCTTCTCTCCTTCTTTGTAAAAACTGTAAAAGGTAACTATAAGTTCCAATGTGAAACTTATAAAAAATTGTAGTTATACCTTGTACCTTTCACACATACTTATTACAATATTTTCATTATAATCTTTTTAACAACTTTAAGAAACAATCCCTAAAGAGTGAACTCTTGCATCAAATCTAGAAAGATATATTATATCATCCATGAATTATGCAACATGCATGCTTTCTTGGTGAATCTTGAATAGAGGAAGGACCCCTAACTTATCTCTTAGATATTCAAAATCATCCTTAGGCAATGGATTTGTGAATATATCTTCAATTCGCTCCTTAGACTTCACATACTCCAACCTCTCTTGCTTATCTTGTACTTTCTCCCTCAAATAATGATAGATATGTGCTTCGTTTTGGTATTCATCACATGATTCATAAATATGTTTATTGCACTCATTTTATCACAATAGATAGTGGCATACACAATAACTTTCTCTTACAATCCTTCTAATAGTTTCTTGATCCAAAAAAAATTGAACAATCAATTGTAGCAGCAACATACTTAGCTTCAACTGTAGATCATGATATGCAACTTTGTGTCTTGCTCAATGATGACGGGCCACACCACCCATACCAACTCACAACCAAAAATGCAATAATATGGAGACAAGAGAGATGACAAAATGCTTCATAAAGCATCCATTAATACTTGAAATTCATTAGAATATTCTCCAAATGGAAAAACTCCAAATTCTTACAATATAAGAGAGATTGCTCGCTAAGAGCTTCTACAAGAAATTACATCCGAAGAGCTTCTATTTGAAGAGCTTCTATTTCTCTTGATGGGGACACAACCCAAGAACAGAATGGAAACAACAGAAAAGGGAAATTATATAAACTGAGAAAATAAGCTAGTACAACTAGTACAGGAAAATAAACTTCAAAACATGCCCTAAGGGCTTACAATAGCATAAATCTGGAGATAATTTCTCCTTATGGTACCTCCTCTCAAACTCCACTCCGAACTGCCTTTTACAATGCCATAAATCTCCTTAAATAGACCCCGGAGGGTTAAGGACTAGGAGTACATTCTAGAAAGTGCTAGTAGGCATCCACCGATGAAATAGAAGGTTCCGAAAGCTGCGTTAGAAGTCGGTGCAAATCTAGAAGAATCCAGAAATGGTAACCGAACTTTCGGGAGGCATAACTTTTGAACTGTAGCTCCGATTGACGAACCGTTTACATTTTTGGAAAGCTCTCGAAGCGCTCTATAGCCCTATGGACAAGCGTCACTCATCCCCCATTTTTCGACCATTTTCAAGGTCATTTAATGCCCCAAACCTGACTTTGAAGCATTCTTAGGAGGTCTCCAAAACCCAAAAAACTGCAATAACTTTCAAATCGTGGGGCCTATTGACCTGATTCTTTTTTTGGAATGCTCTAAATCATGATTACATTCATCTAACCAATTCACACCTTCTAGTTTACCGAAATGATGGCCCAAATACATGCTCCTATTTTTTTGGGATTTTCAAACGCACTGATAGTTGAACTATGAGAGTTGGAACCTTTATTTGAGCCAAATGGGTATCCAAAAATGTAAAGACATGAAACAGAAACTAAGTCTAAGTACATTTTTTTTTGGGTGACACAGGATTGCCCTTATACCTCTGGATGCTCCTGCATCACTCAACCATGTAATTATTCTTTCTCCTAAAAATAAATCTCCACGACTTGTACTTTTCTTGTCATCAACATTTCCAGTCCAATCAGCATTAGTGTAAACTCTAAGTTCAAAATTTCCTTTCTATTTGTACCATAAACCATATTCTTATGTTCCTTTTAGGTATTTGAATATTCTTTTAACAATAGGCATGTGTGTTTCCTTAGGATTAGAGGAAAACCTTGCAACAATACCAACTACATGTGCAATATCGTGTCTACTATGCACAACATATTGTAACTTCCCAATAATTGATTTGTATTGTGTCTCATTCACTTCAATGGTAGTATCCTCCTTAGATAATTTGCATCTAGTCATCATAGGTGTATCGACTGGCCTTGAATCCTCCATACCAAATGTCTTTAAGTTCTCGTTAATGTACTTAGGCTGAGTGGCATAAATGCCTCCTTTTGTTTGATTAACTTTGAAACCAATGAAAAACTTGATCTCACCAAACATAGACATATCAAACTCCTTTCTCATCTGATCAACAAATGATTTGCACAAGAAATAATTACCATCAAATATTATATCATCTACAAATATTTTGGCTATCAATACCTTGTTTTTAGTGTCACTCTTCAAGTACAAGTTATTATTATCACTTTTTCTAGAAAGTCCAATCTTAATCAAATATGAATTTATCCTTTCATAACATGCTCTTGGTGCTTTCTTCAGTCCATATAGTGCTTTGTTCAACTTGCATACCAAATGCTTCTAATTTGGCTCTACAAACCCTTCTGGTTGTTCAGTGTATACCTCTTCCTCTAGTATTCCATTCAAGAATGTATACTTAATATCTATTTGATTTACCTTGAATTTCTTGTAATTTGCATATGCTAACAGAGTTTTGACTCCTTCCAAGTTGGCTACAGGTGCAAATGTCTCACCATTATCAATACCTTCTTCTTGAGCATAACCTTAACAAACTAATTTGGTCTTGTTTATGTTTATCCCCTATGTATGTTGTCTATTAGAATCAAACACTTAGTCATTCATTAGGTAGAGCTAGTCAGTCATCATTGTGACCAAGCCATCCTACTAAGGTCAAGCTATGTATAAAATAATTGTATGAAATTTAGTTAAAGATGAGCAATTACTATTGTTGAGAAAGTTTGTGGTCTCCAAGTATTCTAACACATATCAAGTGAGATAGAAGATAATGTATTCCAATCATATAAAAGTTGAGTCACATAGTATGAGATGAGAAGACTGAGGCTGAGTGACAACATGAACATTGGACACAATCGAGCATCAAATATTCATATGTTGAGTAAACTAGTTTTAACATATTTGTTTGGAATGACACAAATATTGAGGTAAACCATTCTTATCCAACTTAAATGCATGTTTTAATGATTAAGGAATCAATCATGGAGATGATTAGACATTTTGTTATGGATCATTAATCCATATGCAAGGCGAGTATCCAATCAAAAAAATGGAAGGATTAAGCAAAAAAAGTGAATGATCTAGATCATTGATTTGGATTTGGAAACTTCTATAGATGGTTATAAAAGGAGGATCTAAACCCCATTTTCATGAGTGTGAAAAGAGAAGTTGCAAGAGTGAAGTGTGAAGGAAAACCAAATAGAGTGACTAAGTAGTTCAGAGACAATGAAGTGTAGAAAAAATTTAGATCAGATCAGTCAAAGGATCAGTGATTGGAAAGAGGAGATATGGAATATGCATTTGAAGTTAAAACCAAATAATCGAGTATTGATGTATTCTAGCAAGTATTTTAGGGTAAATCTCTTAACAAAGTGGTCCTAGCAGACCTTTGTAAATCTCCTAATAGAGTTCTTACTTAGTTGTAAGTTTAAATCCTTTAATCAAGGTAAACTAAATAAGTCTTGTAAGCTCTTAAATAGGGTAGGCCCCTCACATGGTAGATCATAAAAAATGATCAAAATTATATACCTAATAAGAAAACTTTATTGTTGTAGTAGTGAAGATTTGTGGGTATCATTTCCACCCTAGTTTTACCTTCATGTTGGAGGGTTTTTGGGTAACCAAAATATTTGTGTTATGTGTTGATCATTTGTTTACATATTTCATGGATGTGATTAGTTGTTAGATTTAATACATCATTGCAGTAAATGTTTATGTGATTTATGATATTGTTGTTAGAAGGATCAAAGGTGAAGCTTTCAGATTTGATATTTATTTCAAAGGGTAAATTTTTTTATAGATCCTGATTCATTCCCCCCTGAGTATCTAAATTTCTCAATAGACTTCCAACAATTGGTATCAGAGCTTTGATCTCTTAGCTAAATTCTAACCACTTGAGAGTCAATCATAGAGATGGAGGCATATAAGTTGGTAAAGATCATTGAAAATCAAAAGCTTGATATACAACTTGCACTACAACAAATTGAAGAAGCAAGAGAAGAAATAAAGAAATCCTTAAAGAGAAGGAAGGAGATGTCAATCTAAAAAAATGATAGACAATATCAAGAGGAAGACACTAGAGGTCTTCTTGATGATTGAAATTCTAGTGAAAGTAATGCAACAATAGAAAATCTATTGGAGAGGAACAACACATTGAATGAAGAGATAAGAGGAAAAGAAAGAACATGAAATACAATCAGTAAGACTGTGTGAAGTGACTGAACAAAAAAATAAATTTGAAGAAGACAAGATAATGGCTAATAAAGAGAAGAGACAAATGACTACAAGACTTGATGAAAGGACATTTGATGTGCAAAAACTCACACACACAAAATTTGATATGCTCACTCAACTGCTAAGTGTAAACTAGAAGCTTAATAAGAAAGATGTGGAGATTGAAAATATGAGATCATAGAATGATCATCTAAGGAATGAGATGAGAGATGAAAAGGAGTTCTTTGAAAGGATGAATAAGCACAAAGAAGCTGTGAGATACTATGGATAAATGATGAGATCACAAAGAAGACCCTATGATACATCTAGACTAGGCTAAACCAAGAACCTATCATCTACTGACGAAGGAGAATCATCAAAGAGTGGAGAAAAAAGGAATGCAACGCCAAAGAAAAACAAATCTACATGTTATCACTATGGAAAGCCAGGCCATACATCAAATGTTTGCAAAAGCAAGATTGGTAAGAAGAAGCCCAAATTCAATGGATATAGTTATAATTGTAAGAAGAAAGGACATCAAGAATATGAGTGTAGATCAAAAGATAACAATACACAAGTTGCCTCTAGATATGAAGGATACTACTATGATTATGAGAAGTATGCACATAGAGCTCAAGAATGCAAATCAAAGGGAAAACCTAACTATACGCCTAAGAAGAAAGAGAATGCACCTAATAAAGGTACCTAATACAATTTGGATTACAATAAATGGTACAATAGTAATTTATGTGGTGAATATGGTCATATTGTAGAAAATTGTATTATGACACATTTCAGAGGAAAATCCAAGAGTCAGATGAATGGCATTATAGTTTATTATAGATATCATAAGATTGGTCATCTGAGTAGAAACTACAGGACCTAAGAACCATCACCTAACAATGAAGAAGATTGAGGCAAATAAGTTTTGAATATTAAAAAAGTGAAATAATAGATGAATCTAACATGGAGAAAGAAGGAGGAAGGTAGCAGTAGTGGAGGTACTAATGCCAAGATCATCCAATCCAATGGATCAGGTGATCACACTACCTCAAACTAAGTAAAGAAGTTATGTGCAGAATTGTATCTCAAATGATATATCATACATCATTTCCTAATATGTGATGTAGTGAAATCCATATTTTCATGAGATGAGATGTATTAGGACATATGTAGAATGTGAACTAAGCAAAGAACACATATACCAAGTTGGCAAATAGTTGGTGTCGAGCATCAATATCAATTTCAATTGTTACCAAATTATAGTGTGGACTAAGCTCCTATATTGATTGAGCTAATGCATTGACCAAGCTAGTGAATGGAAGTATAGAGTTGAGTTGTCTTATGCAAGTTGAGAGTTGTCACACATCTTGTGTTTACCTACTAAAAGTATATATCATTAAATGAAAGCACATTTTGATTGTTGAAAGGTATTTAGTTAATTTTTGAGTTTATTTTAACTCGCTAGGCCATCAAATTTTGAGAGAGAAGACCAAGATGATTTTATGGAGAGATTTGTGTGAATTGCAAAAAGATTATAGTGCATGTCAAAAAAAACTTGGAGCTACAGAAACCTTTTCTATCCCATGTCTATTTAATTAATTTAATTAATTAAAACCCTCCACCCACAAACTAACCCTTCAACCCAACAATTACTCAAAATCAACTCATGCACCAAATATTCATCTTTTAATTAAATAATTCATTTATTTAATTAAATCCCCTGCACCAAATATTCCTCTTTTAATTAGATAATTTATTTAATTAATTAAATCTCATGCACCAATAATTCCTCTTTTAATTAAATAATTCATTTATTTAATTAAACTCACCCACCAACATTTTCTCTAACAAACCCATCCACCTACCACATCATCTAGTCAACTAATCCATGTCACCCATCTTAATTGAAACACATCACCTCCTCTTCCATGTCCAAAATATCTCTCCAGATCACTTGCATAAATTAAGGCATAATTTATTTCCTCTAACTCAAGCCCAAGCCCACTCTCATGCCACATCTCCCTCATCCATCTCTAAACATAGAAGTCCATGTCCTCCACCTATCTCAATCAATTGAAGCCTATCTCACAACCCACTCAGTTAACTATCCATCAAGAATTCTTATATCCTTCTCACCCACCTACCTATAATTGAACCCCTCTCTTGTCACAAATCATCCACCTTCATATGCAAACTTATAATACTATTTTGAGAGCTCGAGAACTATTAGAATACCATTATAATGGAAAAACCCGCTCATTCCTCCACTTTTGAATCCTTCATCCATCTCTTATCCATTGAAGCTTGAGGTCACACTTGAGCATACATCTCTATCCTTTGGACACATCTACTCATTGTTGTAGGCTTGGAGTGCTCTCCTTTGGTTTGCATCCCTCTTATTTTCTTTTATTGTCTAATCTATATGTTAGTATGTGATTAGTTTATGAATTTTTTTTCAATTTCTTAATTTTCTTTGCACACTAGTTTTCATAGCACACAGTTTAGCATGCCTGATGGGAGCCCACAAATGGGTCATTCATTCGTCCATTTTAATCTATTTTGCTTACATGCTAACAATCTAATGTTTGTTGTTGTTTGAGTGTGTCACAAGGTGGTTTTGTTGATTGTGTAGGTTAGTAAACACATTTGGAGGGAAAAAAACATGCTTGGAATACCTAAAGATGCGCTCAAAAATCTCTTAACAGCCCAAGCAAACTTTTTTTGGGCCATTTTAGTGCATATGCCACTTACTATAATGCATCTATTAACTCTTTCAGCTCATTTAATCATGTTTTAATGCATATAAACATTGTTGTAACACATTTACTAGGTTCTATAACACATTTGTCAGGTTCTGAAGTGCATTTGCCTATTCCTATAGCACATATGCATATTTTTGTAGCTCATTTACCTATTCCTATAACACATATGCATATTTTTGTAGTGCATTTTCCTAAACTTGTAGCACATATGCATATTACTATAGCACATTTGCCTATTATTTTAGTGCATATGCAACTTTCTATAGTGCATTTGCTTAATTCTATAACACGTTTGTTGAAACTTCAACTTTCCATTTTCTATTTGTAATAGAGGACCTAAGCATCATTTTAGTGCATTTACAAGTTGTTTTAGCACATTCATATAGACTTTCAACAGTTTTACATTGTCTTTTAATGCATTTGCATCATGATATAGCACATTTAAGAAATAAATTCTTTTAGTGCCTAGTGAAGTATTCTATAATGCTTTTGCAGATTATTTTAGCACTTTAGCATGATTTTGTAGCGCATCTAATGTATTCTATAACACATTTACACAACTACCAAATCTTAAGCATCTAACTGTGGATTTCATCTTTGTGTAGGTGAAGGAGCCTAGGAAGTTGTTATTTTGTTAACTATTGCTTACAGGTTGTCATTGAAAGTTATTTTCTTTAGAATTAACTTGCTTTCTTAATCATGTCTTGATATAATGACACTTGCAATTTGGGCTTAATAATCCAACAAACAAAATCTTGAATGCAAAAGGGATAAAAATGAACATGCTTATCACATTTTGATTTGTGAACAAATGCAAACTCTATCTTGAATGCTTAAGGGATTTACAATCTTTTTGTTGGAATAAATGCATAGAAATAAAACACACTCTCAAATACAATAAGGAGCAAAGAACAATACTATGGAATCACACTTTAATTTGGGTTTTAAAAGATCTCATCAAATCTCGAATGCTTAAGAATCAAAGAATAGTGCAAATCCACACATTTCTATTTGGGACTTAACAAGAAATTACAAAATATTAAATGCTTTAAAGAAAATTATTCTTATTCCCATCCTTTTCAAAGATTTCACGCACAATTAATTATGTTGACTTTATTTCTTATGTTGATGACACACTGTCAAGTTGGAAAGAGCAATTCATGCTAATCACATGTGTCTTCAATCATAGATAGAAAATAAAAAGGCTTCAAGGTTGGAATGAACAAAGTGTCTTGTGTGTCTTAAGATATGTTTTTCAACACATCTTTGAGCTATCTTTCATTTTTTACAAAGCAAAACCATTAAATTATGTGATGCATGTAACAAATGTTATTAGCAAGATCATTCATAACAACCTAAGTGCTTCTAAAAAGTTCATCATCCTTTGGGAAGTGTCTCCCTTTTGGATAAAAGCTCAATCTAGTAAACCCCTTTGGCCAATATATAAATGAGAAGAAAGGTAAAATAAATTCTCCATCTAGAGAAGTTTAGGTGATGCATTTTTTATGGTAGTTTGAGGTGGAAAACTTTCCCATAATTTTGGCATCGTCAGAATAGACTCTTAAGTGAGTCACATGCATAACAACAATTTGAACTAACTCCATGGATCTTACTATGAACCAATTGGTAGCTAACCTTTTATCCTTGGTGTTTTACTCATGGTACAAGAGAATATAAGGTTTCTTTGAAGTTACTTGACATTTGTGTTTTCCTTGGTAGAGGCATAAGGCTACTTGCACTTCATCCCCAAGAGTCATTGTCCCAGGGGGACTTCTATTTGTCATACCTTGAAGGATCATTGATGTGTAAGTTTGTCGACCAACTCTTGTATTGACTCCCCTCTTAGATTGAGAGGGAAATATCGTACTAGATCTAGAAAACATCAAGATGGGCTTCCCTCAATAGGCCTAATGAGTAACACATTGAAACCAAATTGACCATAGTGATGTGCTTGAATTGTTTGCATTGTGAAATGACCTCGTGAAAAACATTTGTAAAATTATACACATTGGTTACTATAAAATCATTTTCCTAAAGAGATCACTTGTTTATTTCTCTCAAAATTTGCTTTGTCCTTTTGAGATATTATTTTCTCACAACACATCATATCTACTATAAAAAAGTCTTATCCTTGTATTTTTTTCAAAAATGGTTGTTAGCAAGTCCATTTGTAACAACCTTAAGTCTAGTTTTCTCCATTTTACCTCTTACTTCTAGCCTAAGCTATTATATCATCCATTGATAAAATTATTTTTTTCTCACTTAGACTCATTTTCTATCCCAAGATTCATGTTTTCCAACCTAAGTAAAAGGCATACTTAGCACAGTCACTACCTCGAACCAAAGTTGAGATAAACCTAAGGTTAATTAGTGGAAACCTCATGTCAAACTATTCAAAAACCAAGACAAAAAGTTTCAAAATAAGCAACCAACAATATATAGAGAGATAGAAGTTGAATGCAAGAAACACACACTCAATCCAAGACTTGCTACACTAGATAGAATTGTGAAATAAGGTATTGAGGTTGCCCTAAAATCCAAGTGGGATCAAAAAAGTCAAAACATGACCTTAAGACATGGAGTCAACCAAAGCCTCATCAACTACACTAGCTACACCCACTTTGATTAGGTTCCTCTTCTTCCACACACACTTTGCACTTATTACATCATAGATTTGTCCCTTAGGGTTATCATATAGGTTATTTCCCCCCTTAGGAATTCTTAGATCTATCATCCTTAGATCATGTTGTAGAAACCCATTCCCATCCAAATCCTATCATAGCTAAAAATTCCCCATCATACTCATCATCCTTAAGTATTTGGGTCACTTTGTTAGAGTTGTCTATCCTACATCCTACAACCATACTATCATGATTATCCCTTTGACTAAGCATTGTCTAGGGTATCCTATCTTTGACACTTGTGTCTGTTAGGAATAAGGTGTCTCAACCTTGTATAATTCCTATTCTTATTATTTGTTTTGTAAAATTGTATTTCTTCCAAATAATGTTGATGTGTCGACATCTTGAATTGTGTGTAAGGAGATCATGACTAAAACAGTTATGACGGATTCCTATGACATGTAAGAGCTATGTTAGGAAGATTCAATGACAGGTGAAGACATGTGGCAACTAAGATATTTGAGTACTGTACACTCTACCACAATAGTGGGGTTCCTATTTTCTCAAAGAATGGTAAAACCCTAATACGGTTTACCTTTGGGAGTAGCCCTAAAGTGAAGCGCATGTTATAAGCATTTTTAGGGTTGCGAAGAGATGTGATGCGAATAGGGTGTCTTTTTGGTACTGCGAGTAGCTATTGGAGTCTTCTGTTGTTAATGTTGAACTTGCATTGCAAGTGTATTGTAACCTTGTGTTGAAGATAATACATTGTGCAGGTTCTGAAGGGGTGGGGTTGTTTTACCGAAAGGTTTTTCCCCATCGACAAATCATTGTGTTATGTGTTTCTTTCTCTGTCTATTTTCTTTATGCTTGCTTGGTTGAAATATTGTTGTTTACATGATATTGAATATGTAAGTGCAAAAGATTTCAATAGGATTTGCACCATACTTCTCTTAAGAGATTAGTGTAGGAAGCTGTTTCCGCACTTGAGTTTCCTTACAAGTGGTATTAGAGCTTGATCAACTTTTGATCCTAGTTGTTGGGTAGGGTTTTTTGAGCTAATCTCAAGTTGAGTGGGAGTCTTGTGCAGAGCATCCTGAATCTTATTTGCAGATTGAGATGGCGAGTTCATCATATGGAAGAATGGAGGTGGAGAAATTTAATGGCACTAATTTCAAGTTGTGGAAACTCAAGATGGAAGACATGTTGGAAGATCGTGAACTATGGGAAGCGACTACAAGTGCTACAAGACCAGCAACTATAACTCAAGCAGGTTGGGATATCAAAGACCGTAAAGCTAAGGGTCTCATAAGACTCTATTTAACCGATGTAGTCCTTCTGAATGTTCTAGATGAAAAAACTACATATAGTTTGTGGGAGAGACTTGGGGCCATGTATCAGGCCAAATCTTTGGTGAACAAGTTGTTCCTGAGGAAGGAGTTGTATTCTCTGCGAATGGAGGAAGGTGGATCCTTAACGGATCATTTAAATGCATTTAATCTACTGGCTGCACAGTTGACATCAGTTGGTGTCAAGTTAGAGGAGGAGGATCGTTGCTACACACTTTTGTGTTCTTTGTCGGATTCATGGGACCATCTTGTGATGGCTCTCGGAAGCACATTAGTCACCTTCAAAATGGATGATGTGGTCTCTTCGCTGCTATCATAGGAGATGCGGAGGAAGGTTTCCGTTTCAAAAAAAGAAGCCCTTGCTGTTCGTGGGAGATCCACGAAAAGAGGAAAGAAAAATGACAATAAGTCTGACAATAAGGGTAGATGCAACTCCCATGGGAAGTCAAAGACTTCCAATAAGTCCAAGGAAAAATGTTGGAACTGTGATAAGACTGAGCACTTTCGTAAAGACTGTAAAGAGCCTAAGAAGAAGAAGAAAGCCTCAGATTCTGGTTCTGAAAAATCTCAAGAAGATGGCGATGCATTCATCATAGCTTTGGCAACCCATGCATTTGATGATGTGTGGTTGGTTGACTCGGGTGCATCTTTTCACATGACCTCTCATCGAAACTGGTTCTCAAGATATGAAGAGTTCGATGGTGGAAAGGTGTACTTGGGTGATGATTCTCACCTAAAGATAGTTGGACGCGGAAGGGTGACTATCAAATTTTATGATGGACGAGTAAAGGGAATCAATGGAGTTATGCACATTCCAGGTTTGGCACGAAACCTATTATATGTAAGTATGCTGAATGATGTAGGTGTGCAAGTTGTTTTTTCTAAAGATGGATGTAAGATGATGAGAGGAGCTATGGTGCTTGCTAAGGGTACTAGGAGAGGTACTTTGTTTCAGCTTGATGCACACATTTCTCAGTGTAATAGCTCTTCTGTTTCAAAGAAGAGAGCAGTTATCACTTCATCCCCACCATCTGAACGAGTAGTAAAGAAGACTATGGTTAGTGGTTCTGATGGTAGTGCAACAAGTGTACCTAAGGGTGCAAACACTTTGGAAGGAAAGCTTCCTGCAGAAAAGACAATGTTGTGGCATTTGAGATTTGGTCACATTGGTGAGAAGGGTCTCAGAACCCTGAAAAATAAAAATCTCGTTGAGGGGTTAAATGATTGCAATCTCGAGTTTGACTTCTGTGAACACTGTGTTTATGGTAAACAAAATCGTGTTCAGTTTTACTCTAGTTCTCACGAATCTTTTGATGTTTTGGATCTTATTCATTCTGATGTATTTGGTCCTATAAAAGTTCCTTCAATCTCCAACTCTGTATTTTTTGTATCTTTCATAGATGATCACAGTAGGACATGGATTTATTTCCTTAAAAGTAAGACACAAGTCTTTAGTCGATTCAAGGAATTTAAAGCCCTTGTAGAGAATCAAACTAGTAAGAAGATTAAGTGTGTGAGAACTGACAATGGTTTTCGGAGTCTATGGGCCTTTTGGCCTGTAGCGGTTAGTTCTTGTTATGTTCATGTTGCTCTTACAAGGTGTTCAACAAGTGGGAGAATGTTAGGAATAAGGTGTCTCAACCTTGTATAATTCCTATTCTTATTATTTGTTTTGTAAAATTGTATTTCTTGCAAATAATGTTGATGTGTCGACATCTTGAATTGTGTGTAAGGGGATCATG
This sequence comes from Cupressus sempervirens, assembly GCA_028749045.1. Taxonomy (NCBI): domain Eukaryota; kingdom Viridiplantae; phylum Streptophyta; class Pinopsida; order Cupressales; family Cupressaceae; genus Cupressus; species Cupressus sempervirens. The sequence goes on along the minus strand of CM053788.1, from coordinate 508,810,119 downwards.
ACTAAAACGGTTATGACGGATTCCTATGACACGTAAGAGCTATGTTAGGAAGATTCAATGATAGGTGAAGACATGTGGCAACTAAGATATTTGAGTACTGTACACTCTACCCCAATAGTGGGGTTCCTATTTTCTCGGAGAATGGTAAAACCCTAATATGGTTTAACTTTGGGAGTAGCCCTAAAGTGAAGCGCATGTTATAAGCATTTTTAGGGTTGCGAAGAGATGTGATGCGAAAAGGGTGTATTGTTGGTACTGCGAGTAGCTACTAGAGTCTTTTTTTGTTGATGTTGAACTTGCATTGCAAGTGTATTGTAACCTTGTGTTGAAGATAATACATTATGCAGGTTCTGAAGGGGTGGGATTGTTTTACCAAAAGGTTTTTCCCCACTAGCAAATCATTGTGTTATGTGTTTCTTTCTCTGTCTATTTTCTTTATGCTTGCTTGGCTGAAATATTGTTGTTTACATGATATTGAATCTGTAAGTGCAAAAGATTTCAATAGGATTTGCACCATACTTCTCTTAAGAGATTAGTGTAGGAAGTTGTTTCCGCACCTAAGTTTCCTTACAGTGTCCCTCATCACCTTGAGCTCCCCATTTGTTCATCACTTGTCTTTTGAAGGTCATAAGTGCATCCTAGAGTTGACATTATCATCATATCTTGAGCTTAAACATATGGTGACATTTATTTTACTTTGACATCACATCAGTAATCCTTTAGGTCCCCTAGATATCATATCATTAGAAGTAAGATTATCCATCATCCTCCTTTGCATCTATCATACATCTCTATATCCTATAAAATCCTTGCACCATAGTTGTCACATCTTTAAGAAGCTTAGAAAACATGCCTTGCATATTTTCACCTAGTGTCATAAGATCTTGCATCTCACCCATACAAGAATTATCATTTCATGCCACGTACCACACATTTAGGAAACAAAAAAGGAAGAAGAGGGACATGGACCCAAATCTTAGTGGTGACTGAGCTGGCATACACTTAGACCCGATGGTATTTGTGATCACACATAACCCACCACCACAAAATCCAAAATATTTGGGTCCCTCACCATTAGACATAAATGCTTTTATGAATCAACCTGGGCATACAACCCTTGTTAATGGTATCATAGATAAAAATAGAGAAAACATCATTACAAATTTTTAGAGAGATAATGTTGGTGCCTTTGGCTTTAGGAGGCCACCACCTTTGGACATATCAAATCCTGCACATCCATTGTTTGGAAAGCTCCCACCTCCCATTGGTCCCTATGATCCCAATTACCCCTTTTTCATACCTAGAAGAGGACATCAAATAGTGATAGCATAAATCATGGACCCAAATATACCCTCCACCCAACTCAATGCTCCCACAAAGTGAGCAACCCACCATTGCATAGTCATTGGTCCATGCAAGACCTCAGCAACCTACCATCATACAACCCACATGTGCAATCACTTCCATCACTACTACTGATACCACTTCACACCTTGCATCAATTCCATTCAACATTATAGGAACTTCCACCTTCCAAACTGCCACTTCTACCTCATACATACCCATTAGTAGTGCACACAACACATTCTAGAAGAACACCCAATCAATATTAGAATTCACTATAGGGATACTGCTAAAATGGCCTCATAATCAACCTCTCATCACCCCTAGTCTATTTTCATCTATGCCAAACACCACCACTTTATTTCCACTTGGTCCTTGGAGTTTTGGACAATCACAAGGGCAGACCAAAAGCCTTCCAACTAGTAATTTGTTCATCCCAACATTCCAAGCACATCAACCACCACCACCACCAATCAATCTATTACCACCAATCACTAATTACTTTTCTATGCCACCCTTAGGGAGTAGCCAAGTGATATCACAACAACAAAAAATAGACATTTCCCTACATTAACTATTTGGCACCCCTCAACACCCAATTTCCCTCTCAAGCAGTAACACAACTGACATACATTAGGTAGAATGTACAATCTCAAAGCATAACACCATCATATCCACCACAACAACAATATGTGCAAACACCCATGTAGAATCATCCATCTAGAAAACAATCCCACACCTATCCATCCCAACAACTCTAATATCAACAATTCACCTAGCAAGTACAACAATATATTCAACCACCACCCCAACAACAAATAAATCCCATCCAAGTAGTAGTTCAATCCACATTTCACCTGCAACAGTACACCCATCAAGACCATCCATACTCACCCACTCCGTCTAATACATATCTTGCACCAGGGGCACCAAGAATGGGGGAACCAATAATAACACCTATCAACCCTGAGTGAGAAGAAATGAAGAATGCTCTTAAGGAACTCAAAGATAGAACTAAATCTGAGACCTTCAAATTTGAAAATGTTTGTCCATATCCATTTGACAGAGCTATCAAAATGACACCTTTCCCCAAGCACTTTAAGATCCCCAAATTTGATAAATTCAGGGTAAAGGGGATCCAATCATACGTCAAATAATTTTACATGCATTGCTAAGAAGTGTCCTACAATGACATACTCCTCATGCGCCTCTTTCCTAAAAGTATGGGAGTCCCACTCTCAAATGGTTTTGTCGAATACCCCAAGGCATAATAAACACATTCGCTGATCTTTTAGAAGCCTTTGTGGCACAATATGCCCATCTTGTTGAAACTGAGTCATCTATGGTTGATTTAGTCCACATGAAAAAAGAGAGGGTGAAAGCCTTGTTGATTATTTGCAAAGGTGGAAAAATCTCACAACACGAATCTCTTGCAAAATACCAGAGTTCCACCTTGTCAAAACATTCATTGATAATGCACATCCTAGACTCTCTCACCACATGGTCATGAACTGCCTACAAACATACAAAGAGATCAAAGAGAAAGGCATGGGCCTCGAGCAAGGGATTATTAACGATGGAATCATAAAGCTCCATAAATAAAATAACCAAGAGCTAGGACACTATAATGATAAACCATGGGGGAACCACTTGATGTCATTTTTGACAAGCTGGCCCATGACAATCTCATCCACTACCCACAAACACAACTGCTAGACCCAAGCCACCTTAAAGCACTATGGTACAAAGAGAATAAATTCTGCAAATTTCATTGTGTGAAATGGTATCTCACCCTTAGATACATGCAACTCAAAGAATATGTGCAAGATATAATCGATCATAAGGAAATCATGGTGGGAGCACAAGCCTCTCCAAATATATCGAAATGCATTCCCACCACACAACAATAAAAATATGAGCAAGGGACCTATACAAAACAATAATGCAAGCAACAACAATAGAGAAAACTATACCCAAGCAAGGTGACAATCATGATAGATCACAAGACTACACTTCAACATACCTTGACTATGGTAATTTGACCATATGTATATCCCAAGATGAACCTTATGTTAATGTGCTAAATATCAAGGGCTTGGAAAATCAATGTGCAGTCACAACATGATAGACCCAACTCAATATTGTAGGGTGACCTGTGCATACAGTTTCTTCTTCAACAAAACAATACAATATTTTGGAACATCTTGGAAACATGCCAGCCCAAATCTCCATCCTGGATTTGCTTTACACCAGCCCACTTTATAGATAAATCCTTAACAATTCCCTCTACGAATCCTGTGTCCCCATTGATATCAATGCCAAAGAGTTTAGAAACCTAGTGGGAGACTTCTCTACCTCATGTGCACTATCCTTCACACCCTCTAATATCCTAGAAATTAAGCTAGATCACATCCTTTCACTCTGCATTACCATCATGGTCTCTAAATTTTCTATGAAAAGGGTCATGATAGTTAATGGCCTACCCTAAACCTATGTACTTCAAAGTTCATTAAAAAATTAGGATACACTAAGGCAAACATTATCAATGAGGTCATCACTATTAAGGCCTATGACAACTTGGAAAGAACTACAAAGGGAACTATCTTGTTTCTCATTAGATTTGGGCCTGCTACTCAAGAAAAAATGTACCACTTAATTGATCTTAACCTAACTTTTAACATCTTCCTCAACCGACCATGAATTCATGCCATGAAATCTGTTCCATTCATTTATCATCAGTGCATCAAATTTGTGCATCATGGCACTGAGATAACCATCTGTACTGATCGAGAACCCTTTGCATATTGTAACATGGTAGAAGCATCTTACGATAATCATTTCCCAAGAATAAAGATCTACAACACCATCGCTAGCTCTTATGGTACCTACAATGACCCTGACACCATCTTAGCCTCCACACTTTCCACTGTTAAGATCAACTACCAATGTTGTGGTTAATATAGTCTCTCAGATGCATTTTTGTTGGTGTCTTGCCTCTTGATCCACACACTCAAGGGTACCCAACCTATAAAGGACCAAAGAAAGACACAAATCCTTAGCTCAAAGGACTTGGGCTCACCACATTTTTTGTAAACAAGATCCTCAATAAGGAAGAAACGACCCCTGATATCAACACATGGCTATACAAGGATCCACCTACAAAAGAAAAAAATCTACTCAACTACTTCAAACAGAAATATCCTCTCTCACATCGACTTGCTATTGAACAATGAAATTATCAAGGAGGTGGCCTAAGAAAAGAGAAGTCAAATACTAGGCAACCCATAGAGGCATAAAAGATAGAGAAGAATAAAGGCCTAGGATTTGGATGCCCAACAAGTATGGGCACTAGTAAAGACAATCATGCCTTCTGAAACATCAAAGGTGAACTCATAGAAGTCGAAGACATCCTTGAGGAAGTTGAAAAGAGAGCCTATGATGATATCCATGATACTAACATCTCCCTAGGAGACTTTTTTCTCCATGAACTATCCATCAACCTCATAGGCCTCCCCTTCACCCATCTCAAACTAATTGATTTGAACCAACCAAGTGTACTCCATGTTGATGAGCTCCTTACCAAGGAAGCACTCCTAATATTCATGGGGGTCTAGACACCACACAAGAAACCAAAGTCACCATCACCTTATGTCTACAAATTGGACCCAAATGGTTACTATGGGGAGTAACAAATCTCCAGTCACAAAAATGATGAGAAAAAAGAAAAAGAAAAAAAGAAACAACAAAGGTATCCCCTAGTAAAAAATCCTTTGAAGTGCCATCAGATCAATCAAAAAATAAAAGAGAAATAAAGGATGCGTCTGTAATGAACCCTTTTTGGTGGTCCTGTTTATTTAAGACTTTTTCTTTTATCTGTATCCTTCCTGCCATATTTTCTTGATGAATTTCATAATCTTCCTATCTGATCATTCTTCTCCATAGTTGATTCAATATCTATATATATATATATATAATTTTATTATAAGAGTCACGTCCTTTCATTATATCAATAATAATAATAAGTTATATTATATTAATTATATATTTATATTAATAAGTTTTTGATTAATTAATATAACTATATTAATAAGTATATCATATATATTATTTTAATAACTATATATATTATATTATATTAGAATACTTTAGCTATATTAAACATATCTTTATCATTATTTATTATTTCATTCGTATTACTATTATAATACGACATACATAATATAATTATTATAATATTACTTATAGCATAATATTATAAATAATAATATTATGCTATAAGTAATATTATAATAATTATATTATGTATGTCGTATTATAATAGTAATACGAATGAAATAATAAATAATGATAAAGATATGTTTAATATAGCAATACTATATTAGTAAAGTATTATAATATAATATAATATATATAGTTATTAAAATAATATATATGATATACTTATTAATATAGTTATATTAATTAATCAAAAACTTATTAATATAAATATACAATTAATATAATATAACTTATTATTATTATTGATATAACGAAAGGACGTGACTCTTATAATAAAATTATATATAAATATATATATATATATATGTGTGTATACAATTAATATAATATAACTTATTATTATTATTGATATAATGAAAGGACGTGACTCTTATAATAAAATTATATATATATATATGGAGAAGAATGATCAGATAGGAAGATTATGAAATTCATCAAGAAAATATGGCAGAAAGGATACAGATAAAAGAAAAAAGTCTTAAATAAATAGGACCCCCAAAAAGGGTTCATTACAGCATCTTACGGTGAAAACCTCTCTGAGGCACCTAAAGATGGAGATTTCTTCCTTCCCCCACAAGATCACCTATTAGAAGTATCATATATCCTAATTAAAGAGACAAGACTAGTCAACATCAGTCTAACAGAGACACCCAAGATCATGTACATCATGACATCTTTTCCACCAAACCAAGTAGAACTTCTAATTGATGTACTCTAAGAAATTATTGGTCAATTTGGATGGTCATACCAAGACATACTAGGACTAGATCCTAATTTGGTTGCACATCATTTGGTAGTAGATTTGAAATTCAAGCCATTCAAACCAAAATTTTGAAAAATGCATCCCAAGGTGTCCTTGTTGGTAAAAGAAGAATTGGAAAAGATCCTGGAAGAAAAGGTCGTTCATCCAATCAACCATTCAAAGTTGATTTCCAACATGGTACTAGTCAAAAATCCCTCTAGTGACATTAGGATTTGTACAAATTTTAAGGACTTCGATAAAGCTTGTCCCAAAGATGGTTTCCCTTTGCCAAATATTAATATGATTGTGGGCCTTGCAACTGGCCATAACTATTATCCCTCATGGAAGGATTCTCTAAGTATAATCAAATACAAATAGAAGAAGGGGATCAACATAAGACAACATTCACCACCCCTTGGGGAACCTTTTTCTACAACATGATGCCTTTTGGGTTAAAGAATGCCAAGGAAACCTATCAATGAGCTATGATGGTCATATTTCATGACCTCATCCATAAAACCCTTGAAGATTATGTAAGTGACATCTTGGTCAAATATGTTGATGCCATGGATCACCTATCTCACCTCAAAGAAGTGTTTGATCGATGAGCATTGGAATTTACAAGTAGGAAGATTTACTTCTAAGAGGAGGGGGGGGGGGTGTGGTGAATAAGAAGTAACACTATTTAACCTCTAAATTTTTTTAACTAAGATTAACCACATACACCTACCATTAACATAAAAGTAAAGACATGCATGAAAATAGATAACACAAGATTTGGTCACCCAGAAACCCTCCAAAATGAGAAGGTAAAACTAGGGTGGGGATGACACCCACAAATTATCACTGTAGCAATATGTAAGTGATTAAGGTTACAAAGTTTGACCACTTCCAATGGTCTGCCCTATTAAAGGCTTTACACCCTATTAAAAGTGAGCTGGTTAAAGGATTTACAAACACTCACTTGGAATATTACCCCGTTAAAGAATTTATCACCTTGTTAAAGGTTTACAACATGGCTGTTAAACCAACCTATCATCATAGGATTTTCATTCCTTATACAATGACTAGAAGGTATTAGAATGAGTTGACTTGATGGCTTACAATCTTTAATTGCTGATTCTAGATCCTTATTTTGGTCAATTTGATCTGATTCTTCCTAATTTGATAACTCTCTAATTGTATTGCTGATACTCTATTATGAACAACTTGATTCTACAATGCTGCTCTTCCTCTAAGTCTTTACACCCCTCTGAACTTCGTTATCATTCTCCCATATATCTCTCTTACACACATGAATTATGGGGTATCAACCTCCTTATAAAGACTTTAAAGACTTAGGGTTAGGTATGACTCTACAATCAATATTCATCCTTCTTTTCCCGCTCAAATCTTTACACTTTTCCTATTGGTTGCATGCTTTCTCCATTTTTTTGATTGGTTGCATGCTGATTACATAGAGAATGTAAAAGATTTGATCTTATCTTTTAGATCCTTCGAGATTCATCTTAAGTTAGCTAAAAAGAAAAATGGTTTACATCTGAGTTTGTGAAGGCATAAATTCATATGTTGATTCTGTGTTACTCAGCACTTATTGATTGCTAATGCTTGACACATATAGGATTTTTGTCTTGCTCGGCTCCTATATTAACTCTGTCTCACTCAACATCTATACTTTGCTTGGCACCTATAGTAACTTGACACCTATAGTGACTCAGCACTTTAAACTTGCTTGGCACCTAAAGTTTACTTGACACCTATTGAATCTTTGGCTTAGCACATACTGTAGCTCAACATCTATATCATACTCGACATCAACTTAGAAATTGATTAAGTGTGTTGACACTCAATTGTCAAAACTAATCTGAGACCAACAATCTCCCCCTTTGATATGAGTGTCAAAAACACTTAACTAAACATTATGAATATGATCTCTATGAGTATAATACACATCTTGTTTGACATATGTACAAAACTTCAAAAACTTGTTCAAAATTTTGTAGAAGACTATATACCTCAAAAAATTGTAACTCCCCCTGAGCTAATGTGCCATTTTTGTGTCCAAAATCTCTTATGCTAGATTTGTCTCATGCTAATGTTTCTGATACTCTTTATCTCTACCTTGTCATGTCTGCTCATTTTTTGTTCTATTTGTACTTCCCCTTTCACACATCTTCCTTGCAGTTGTTGTATCCTTTTGGATTTATTTCCTTATCACTCCTCAAAATTCAAAATTTAATTATCTCTCCCTCTTTGGGTATTATCTCCCCAATTTATTATATCTCCCCCATATCTTATTATCTCTAGCTCAAAAATGTATTTCTCCCCCTTTTTGAAACTTATGTCAAAGGGTCCTATTAATGAATTGAATATTTAGCCAAAAAGGTTTTGTTTACCTCCATAATAATTTTTAGAGAAGCATCCCAATTGTCTGGAAAAATTTCCAGTGCTTTGAGCTAGATGGTTATCTCTGCTGGAAGGTGTACCAAGCCTTCTAATGTAGAAAGACTAGGATCTTTCTTCAAAACATTTTCTGCATAGGCCATTTCTTTATGCAAAACTTCCATGTGTGGGGTGATGGCAGACTGTATCTATATCAACTTGGCCTTGATGTTCACCTCTTCTACTATGAGTACAACTAATTCCTTTTGGGTGTGAAGCATTGTGGCAAAATGCTTCTCATTTTGAGTTGGATCCTCAAAATCCTCTAGCTTGTTTCTTGTGTGAAATATGAGGAATCACACAATTTGGAGTACAATGAGAATATATTCTCAAGTGCTACTTTCACTTTCTCTACCTTCTTAGCTAGTTCCACCTGTGATAGTGCTATCTCACTAGATATTTTCTCATTTACCTTCATTTGAAATTTCTTCTCAGACCATTCTAGTAATTTGACATTGGTATCAAGGTCTTCATTTTGTACCTCGTCCACTATGTTGGGTAGTTGCTCCATGATGGGCTTTGTCTCATCAGGTACTAGGTACTATTAATGCTTGCCTTTGTCTATACTCTGAGTATCTCCTACTTCTTCTTCTTCTCTAGTGCCTCTTGCACTTCATTAATCTATGCTATGTTCATTGTTTTGTAGTCATAACTTGGTATGACTATTTCCTCATCAAGTGCAGGGTCTCCATAATGAAGTACTCTTGCTAACTTGGTAGAGCTCGAGCCTGGTGCTGATGTTTGTAGTGGTACTGCATCAATGCTCAGCTACTTAGTAGGAGTCCCTATAGTAGGAAAATTTACTAACGTTTGTATTGCCTCTTGTTCTTCCTCCTTAGGGGTATTCTCCTCTTCCTTGTCTTCTTTAGTTTTGCCTTGATCAATTATAGCGATCAGAGGAGGTGCTCCTTGACTCTGTGTTGTAGGAGTAGAGGTATCCTTCTATCCTATTTTCTCCTCTCTTTTTTCTCCTCGATAGTTACTGTGACTATAGTGTCAACCTTAACAAATGTGTCTTGTGTTGCTTGCTCTTGTGGTTGACCGTTTGTAGATGTTGGAGTTTGTGAAGGTGGTTCTTGTGTATTCACCTTCTCCTTGGTAATCTCAACTACTACCTTTTGTAGTCCTCTACACTTACCAGAATTGGATTAGTGCACAATTTTGCTTGCATAGTAGTCTAGTCAAGGATCTTTTTGAGATCCTCTATAGTTAATGGATTAATGTTCTGACCTGAGGTGTCAGGAACATCCTACACAATAATTTTTTATGCAGATGTAGGTATAGTACATGGAGGATTAGGTGGTGGAAATTGTATGTCTTGGATGCTCTATTCCTTTTGTTGCTCCTCAGCTATTGTCATGTCACTTTTATGTGTCTCCTCCTCCATTGTAACCTCTTCCTTCTCTTTTTCTCCTTCATCCTCCTTTTCATTTTCTTCTTCTTCCTCATCATTATTTCTTCCCTCAAAGGGATCTTCTTGTCCTTGACTATAGTCAGCCCATAAATCAATTTCCACATTTGTGTGGACTTCTTTACAACATCCTCAATCTTATTTTGCAAAATGTTGAAGGTTCTATATTTGGGTACAAATTTTCTTCCATGTTTCTTGCTAGCCTTTCTTATTTGACCTTTAGTGAGGTCAGGCATTACACGAGCCAATGTTGACTCTATTATTTCTTTCTCTATGTTTAGGCAATAGTGCCATTTATTTTCTACAATGGAGTATAGCTCCTTAGGCATAGTTTTGTCTAGTTCAAGTGGAGTAGTCGTGAACTTGGCCATAATAGCATAGAATGATTCTTCCACTATGTTGTGCTCTTCTCTTGTCAGCTTATTAAAATCAATGCCTTTTAGCCCTATCAAATCAGCATTATCCCTAACATTATCACAAACATTTTCTAGGTTAGATTTAGTGGTGTGACTTACCACTCTGAATTGCTCATTATCAAATTATGTCCTCTCCTCATTTGATCCTGGGGGTGCCACATATTTTCTTCTCTTTTTCTTTGTTGGCCCTCTTTGTTCTATTCCTTTCTTCTTCTCTTGTTCTTTTTCCACCTTTGTTGTTTCCCTTGTATCTATCTTGGTGGTAGGTTTGGTTGGACTTGGCTTAGACATTTTCTTCTTGCCTTTAGGCTATGTAACATGTTATCTTTGTGCCTTCCTCTTCTTGGGTTCTGCTTTAGGTGCTTCCTGCTTGACACTTTCTTCTTCTTCAGCATCCTCACCCATGCCTTGGGTTAATGCTAGTGGCCCTTGCCCCTGTTCATCTTCATCATCATTTGCCTCTTCATCTTCTTCTACCTCTTCTGCCTCTGCTATGCCTTCTCCAAATTTGGCCTTGAGCTTTTTCACCAATTTATCATTTTCCTTTAATGTGGAAGTAGTTTTCAATTCTATATCTACCTTTGATCTTACCACATCATATGTGCCAAAATATGGTACATGCTTATCCACTTCCTCTGCTGGCAATGATATTATGGTTGTAGATGCCTCATCAATGTTTATTTCATATCCAAGAGGTCTAAGCCATCTTACTCTTGGTATGACTGCTTGAATGTAAGTATAATCAATATCTACAAGAAAACAAACATCATTTTCATGCTGCTCAACTAATGAAATAGGTATTCTTAATCTCTGTTTCATAGATTTCTTGAAATCTTCAAAATAACTTGTCATAAGTGTCCAAATTTTCCCCCATTTGTTCAATATATTCATTCACCTGGGCTACAATGGACCTATTGGTTTTCTAGCTAGCTTTACCAAAAGATGGAAATTCATTCTGTACATAGAAAAATATACAATTAAAAATTACACCAAATTTACATTGGGCTTCCTTAGTTCTCCTTATAGCTCCTAAGTTCTCATTGATTTGTTGGAGTTGCAATTCTGCTAGGTCATAAGTATGATCCATTTTGACTAATTTGTAGCCAACATCTACTTCAATGCATGGAACACTGTTGAGTCTATTGGATTGATCAAACTTGTGGGAAATGACTCTAACAACAAAGTCAACAAGAGGATCTTGAATGGTATCTATGGGCATTCCTCTCTTGTTCCATTTGGGTCCTATATTCTTTTCAATAGCTTCCTTAGAGTCACTCCTTGGGGTTTTGGGCTGATCTAGGGTTGGATACCCTATTACCCTATGAAAAATCCTCTTTGATATCTTAATTGGGCCATCTTCTAATGAAAAACTTCCACCATGAATCCTACTCAACACAATTCTGATCCGTTCAATTTTGAAAATAATAGGGAATTCTAGGGGACGAGTTAAACCCTTCCTCTCAATGATTTGGAACTCTTCCTTCAAGACTCCATTTTTACACAACCTATCATAAGCTTCTCTGATCTCCATATCTCCTATAGCACCTATCTTGCAATTATAACATCTCCTAACATCTTGCACCATTACTACCTTAGGAGGAATTATAGATAGGGCTCTGACTAGATCATTTTTATAGGCAACTTCAGGGATAGGCCAAAAATTAAGTTGCTTGACTTCATTTGACACTAATTGGACTTCAAACAACTCTTTCTCTTGAGATTTCCTAGAACTAGAGGCCATTTCTTCTATCTAGGGTTTAAACATGAAGAAATTTGAAACTGCATAACTTGGCACTAGTGTAAATACCTTGAATTTGATGAAACTATGCTAAATCTACGTAGAATTTTGCTCAAATGCTCAAAATTCTTCTTGGAAATCGTTCTACTCTCTTCTTCTTCTTTACTTATTTGTTCATGATGAAGGAAAATGATTCAAAATGCAAACATATACCCTAATTTCATAGCATTTAATGCTTAGTGCATTTACAACTATCCAGTTGGCTTCTTAAGCTTTTCTGCATTACTCGGCTTCTATTGTCTTTCCAACACTCAACATACATTGGAGTCTCACTTACTCAGCTTCAATTGAAATTCTCTTTTTCTAAGCTTCCATTACCAACCTGGCTATAACTAATCACTTGGATTCTATTGACTTTGGCAAACAACTTGGCAACACTTTTTAAAACTTGAAAATTTTAACTTTGCATCTCTACTCATGTTGATCTCTTCATTACAGTACTTACTTGTCTTGGAACTGATATATGATAAAGCTTTGTATATCAGTCCCACATACCATCTTTTTCTTAGTTGGATGAAGTGTGAACAATTGACCTTTTAGGTGAAGTGATCCCTTCATTGGATGTGTTGCTTCCATCTTTCTTCTTCCATGTCTTATTCATTTCTTCTCTAATGTGGTCAACATCTACCTTTCCTTTTCCTTTGTTGAACTCTAAGTTGGATGCCTTTGACCTTGTTGGGAAATTTATGCTGATATGACTAGTCTTCAAACAATTGAAGCATGTAGTTTGGCTCAACCATCTGCTGTAGTTTCCACTAAAAATGTGTTGTTATGCAATTTTTAGGAATGTGTCCATATGCTTGACAGTAGTGATAGTTATACCTGGTGTTGTAGTTCCAATTGTAGTGATGTCCATGATTATTTCCCCTTGCTAGTTGATTAGGTGTCCACATAGGTTTTGATTTGCACTCAAAAGCTCTATGTCCATACTTTTTACAATTGTAGCAGTGACCTTCAAATCTTGGTGTTTTGATTATTCTAGTCTTGCAGTCATGTGCTTGATGTCCTTTCTTGTTGTACTTATGACAGTGACCCATGTTCTTAGGTTTGTCATGTTGATGGGCATTCTTGCTCCTGCACACATTAGAGGTATGTCCTTTTTTACCGCAAAAATGACAAGTAGGTTTAGTGTTCTTACCTTTGTTACTTCTTTCTTATGCAGTCTTGGATGACTCTCCTTTTTCAGTGTTGGTGTATCCTAGTCCTGAAGTATTATTGCTAGCTCTTGGTGATTTTCGTAGATGTTCAAAGTACTTGATAGCCTCATTTTTTTTGTTGAAGCTCTCTACAATCTCATTCTCTCTCTTCAAGTCATTTTGCATTTTCAGTGTGGAGATCTCAATATCCTTGGCATTCAGTTCATGGTGTGCATTCATCATTTGACTTAGGATGTCTAGCTGCATATTGGAAATTCTTGCAAGCTCAATTGACTTTTCTTCCAACCTGTTAGCAAGGCTTCTCTTGTCCTCTTCTAGAATAGCCTTATCTTCAATAGCTCTTTTCTTCTGTTCAGTCACTTCACAAAGCATCATGGCTTGTAATTCTTGTTCAAACTTGAGAGTTCTAATCTCTTCGTCTTGTGTTCTATTCTTCTCCATTAGGTCTACTATTGCTGCATCAAACTCTTTGGAATCTCCATTTGCAAACACTTTTGAGGTGTCAATTTTCTTGTACTGTTTATCATTCTCAGCTATGAAAATCTCTCTTCTTCTCTTTAAGGATTTTCTCAGTTCTTCCCTAGATTTTTTTTAATTGTGTAGAATGAGTTGTATATCAATCACCTGATTTTCTATGATCTTCCCAAGTTTGTAGACTTCCATGTCTAGATCTTTTCTCCAAGCTGTAAAGCTTCTCCTTGTGAGAACTTAGCTTTGATACCAATTGTTGGTATTTACAAGTAGGAAGATTTACTTCTGGGGGGGGGTGGTGAATCAAAAGCAACAATATTTAACCTCTAAAAAATTTTAACTGAGATTAACCACATACATCTACCATTAACATAAAACTAAATATGTGCATGAAAATAGATAACACAAGATTTGGTCACCTAGAAACCCTCCAAAATGAGAAAGTAAAACTGGGGTGGGGATGATACTCACAAATTATCACTATAGCAATATGTAACTGATTAAGGTTACAAAGTTTCACCACTTTGAATGGTCTACCTTGTTAAAGGCTTTACACCCTATTAAAAGTGACCTAGTTAAAGGATTTACAAACATTCACTTGGAATGTTACCCTATTAAAGGATTTATCACCTTGTTAAAGGTTTACAACATGGCTGTTAAACCAACCTATCATGATAGGATTTTCATTCCTAATACAATAGCTAGAAGGTATTAGAATGAGTTGAAAGGATGACTTACAATCTTTAATTGCTAATTCTAGATCCTTGTTCTACTCAATTTGATCTAATCCTTCCTGATCTGATAACTCTCTGCTCATATTGTTGATACTCTATTATGAACAACTTGATTCTATAGTGTTTCTCTTCCTCTAAGTCTTTGCACCCCTCTGAACTTCCTTATCATTCTCCCATATATCTCTCTTATACACACAAGTTATGGGGTATCGACCTCCATATAAAGGCTTCGAAGACTTAGGGTTAGGTGAATCTATTATTAATATTCATCCTTCTTTTCCCACTCAAATCTTTACACTTTTCCTATTGGTTGCATGCTTTCCCCATTTTTTTGATTGGTTACATGTTAATTACATAGGAAATGTAAAAGATTCGATCTTATCTTTTAGATCCTTTGAGATTCATCTTAAGTTGGCTAAAAAAAAAATAGTTTACATTTGAGTTTCTGAAGGCACAAACTCATATGTTGATTCTATGTTACTCGACACTTATTGATTGCCGATGCTTGACACATATAGGATTTGTATCTTGCTTGGCTCCTATAGTAACTCTATCTCATTCGGTATCTATACTTTGCTTAGCACCTATAGTGACTCGGCACTTGAAACTTGATTGGCACCTAAATTTTACTCAGCACCTGTTAAATATTTGGCTTGGCACATACTATAGCTTGGAATCTATAACATACTCAACATCAACTTAGAAATTGGTTAAGTGTGTTGACACACAATTGTTAAAACCAATCTGAGACCAACACAAAGTACTACCTCATGCTTAACCCCAAGAAATGCAATTTGGAATTACATTTGGGAAGCTCCTAAGATTTATTGTATCATAGTGTGGCATTGAGATCGACCCCCAAAAGGTCAAAGCCATCATGGACATGCCTCTTCCCAAGACATTGCAATAACTTCATCCACTCTAGGTAAATTGTAATTAGTAAGATGGTTCATCTCATAACTAGCAGATAAATGTTAATCATTCACACATCTACTCAAGAAAGACCATAAGTTCAAATGGGACACTATATGTCAACACAACTTTGAAAAGATAAAGCAATACCTGGCCAATCCATCGATCTTAGTTCCAGCAGTTGTCGGGTGACCATTGATACTATACATAACAACTACTCCAATAGTGTTTGGTGACCTTCTTGTACAACTTAATGACAAAGGAAAAGAAAGAGAAATCTACTACATCAGTCACACTCTAGTTGGCTATGACCTTAATTACACTCCTATGGAAAAATCTTGTTTGGCTATGGTTTTCACCACTCAGAAGTTCCACCATTACATGTTGAGTCATACTGTACAACTCATCTCCAAGATTGACATTTTAAAATACATGTTATCATGTTCAACACTCACATGCCACCTAGAAAAATGGGTAATTCTCCTTAGTGAATTCAACATCCAATATATTGATAGAAAGACAATTAAGGGATAGGCTATAGAAAATCACTTGGTTGATGCACCATTAATTGATTCTTATCCTCTAGTTATAGAGTTTCTAGATGAACATCTCTACATGATAGAAGAACAACCATCATGGAATCTATACTTTGATGGATCCTATACCTTGCATGGGTTAGGAGAAAAATCATTAGTGGTTACTCCTCAAGATGATTACATTCCCAAAGCATTCAAGATACAATTCCAATGCACCAATAAAATTCAAAGTATGAAGCTCTAATTGCAAGGCTCAAGACAACAATTGAATGAAACATAATAGAGCTATAGGTCTTTGGAAACTCATAATTAATTATCAAGAAAGTTCTTGATGAATACCAAAAAAAAGGATGACAAGTTACCACCCTTCAAAGAATTAGTCGATCAATTAATTTTTTTTTTCACAAAGATCCAATTCACATGGTATGAAGGTTACAAAACAAGGCTACACATGCAATGGCCACCATCAGATCACTCTTGGAAATTCCTCAAGAAACTACACAATATGAGTTCTTAGTTATAGTTGTAGAGGCTGAAACATCTCAAACCTTATCATGTTTCATGGATCAAAGATTAGCATAAGATATTGGTAAGTGAACAATGCCTTGTGAAGTTCAAAGTTGGACATTACTTTGATGACGTTTTGTGTGATATTATGCCCATGGATTGTTGTCATATTTTATTGGGTAGACCTTGGAAATATGATAGATATGTTGTACATGATGGAAGATTGAATCAATATATTCTTTGGGTAAATGGGAAGAAACAAAAATTGCTGCCTTTGATTGAAAGTCCAAATGAAGTTAGTTGTATTGTAATAAAAGTTTGCATGGTTAATGGAAAGCAATTTGAAAAAGAAGTAAAGAAGAACCAAGTTTTTTTTGCTATAGTTCCTAAAGGACCGAGTGTTGGTAGTAATGACCAAGCATTAGAGGTTGATAATGACAAAGTGACAGTAGAAATTGCAAAATTGCTTAATGAGTATAAAGATATTATTGTCAATGATATTCTTGATGTTTTACCTCTAGTAAGAAGTATAAGTCATTGTATGGATCTGATTCCTAGAGCTAGTTTTCCAAACAAATCACCATATAGATTGACACCTACAGAGAATGAAGAACTTAATAGAAAAGTACATGAGTTGTTGCAGAAAGGTATGATCGGGAAAGCTTGAGTCCATGTGCTATACCTATTGTATTAGCACCTAAAAAGAATGAAGAATGGAGAATGTGTACTAATTCTAGTGCTATTAACAAAATCACAGTGAAATATAAGTTTCCTATGCCAAGGATGGATGACATAATTAATTGTTTGAGTAAAGCAAAGTATTTTACCAAGATTGATTTGAAGAGTGGCTATCATCAGATTAGAATTAAAGAAGGTGATGAATAGAAGACTGCTTTCAAGACAAAAGATAGTTTGTATGAATGGTTGGTTATGCCTTTTGGTTTGACTAATGCACCTAGTTGTAAGTAAAGTATCTTGTAAAAATTAAAAAAATCTTCACTCGAATTAGTTAAGTTTTACTTGCAAATTTACAAATGCAAAGTGCAACATTAAGATAAAAAGGACCTCAAATCAGTGCAATTGCAAATGTAGAGCAATGAGTAAAAGAAAATTGTTAACTTGGCCAGTTTACTTGGAATTGTATGTTGATGCCTAAAAAATCTAATAGATTATTTGGAACAATGAACCAAGTCTGAATATGAAACCCTCTAGAAAAAATATTTTCATTTCTAGTAGACTAAAGTACACACCTGAACTTGAATGGGTTTGCTTTGTAAATGTAGAAAGCTTGAGAAATAAAATCATTCAAACTTCACAACTAGTAGGCTTGGTCACTTTAATTACACTTCTCATTACAAATTGATTTACACCATTACAATAGAGAAATATACATGACACGAAAGTAAAACCAGTAGTTGTGCTATATAAGATCTATAATGGATGACCACAAAACTAATGACAATTGTAATGGTGAAGATATAAGGGATATAACCATTGCATATGCAACCATTAAACTAATGGTAATCATAACATAAAATTCACAAGACATGATCCCATAACTATTGCTAATATTAACAACAAAGAACCACAAGACATGCCATATAAGATACTTCATGTTTAGGTTTATAATGTAGACCAAGACTGCAGTAATACAATTCACCATTGTTATACTTTTTATGAAATGATCGTAGATTCATAGGATATTGTTAATGATGAATTTTGGTCTTGATTAAAGCGATAGTGATTCTTGTGCTTTTCATCAATTTTTTCCATTTCCATTTAAATGCAATTTTTTGAAAAGTTTTTATTCCTTTAAAAGTGCCAAAAAATGAATGAGACTCATAATATAGACCAAGACTATAGTAATACTCACTGATAATCTTTTTTGTAGGGAGAATGCAAAGCAAGGGCACGAAGATCACAAGGACACAACACAAAAATGAAATCGTAGAGCAAGGGCATGGTATGACAACAAAATGTAGAGCAAGGGCATGGCTAGGCAATGATATTGTAGATCTCCACATTGATCTCCCCACTCTTTTGCAACTGATCTCCACCCTCATTCAGAGCTCTCCACACTCTTTCGCACATAGCTCTCCACAGTCGATCGAATGGAGAATGATTAATGTCATGTTTCATTTTTCTTATTTATAATCATGCAGACATTGTAATTACAATGCCAATGTTGGTATAATGACAACATCAGGGACACTTGCAAAAAAAATATAAAAATCACAAACAAATCACACTACCGTTGCAATTTGATCCCAAATGTTGTAATGACACTTAGAACAAATTTTGGATTTTTGAACCCTATCACCAAGGTGCACATGTGACTTTTTTTAGAGGTGTGCCAACAATTTTAAAGAAGCAGTGCACCAATAGTTAATTGCTAGTTTCCCTTTTAGAGCATTCCATGCACCAAAAACACATTTTGATAGTAGTTCAACTCCCAGAAACACCTAGAGAAGGTCGAGCTTTAGTTTTAGAGCTCCTAGAGACTCCCAGATCATTTCATAGGTTCCATCTTCTTATCTTCTCATTATTTTATTCTTTTATGTCATGTAAAGGCTCATGCACCCATTAATTGATATATATAAAGGTGGAGAATTAATTAGCACTATTTAGAGAGTTAGTTTGTATATAATTAGCTTTGTTTTATTAGTTTTTAGCACTCACCCTTTCCTTCTTTTAAAAGTATAGCTGTTAAGAAGTGAACTTTGTCTACATTTTTTCCCACATGTATTTTTGGTCATTGAATTTATTTAATAATAACATATATTTAAAACAAGAGTGATGATGGTAATTATATTTAAATTAATGGTATAACAACTTCATAAACTATTTTTTTGTTGAATAACTATAACTATTTTAAAGAAAAATATAAAAAACATAAGACCAACATCATATGAGCATTTTAACAAGGAATTAGCTTCTTGAAAAGGGGAAAAGATATTTTTATCATTATTTAGTAAATAATAAATTTAGTTGTATCAAAATTTGTTTGTGTTTGATTTACAATAGTTGATTAGTACTATTTAACAATATTTTTAGGGGACTTTTTAATAGTTAATTTAATTTTCCTTTCCCACATTCTTAAATAGATTAATTTAACGACTTAAAAAATAGATTGAAGATGACATACAATTTGTGTTATGTCTTAGAGATGATATAATGTTGATATAATGTTCTTATGATGGTTTTATGAATTAAAAAACTTTTATAATATTTTTAAGATTATATTTATAGATAATCATGGATAATCATTATAAATTAATAATAATAAATAGGATGATTCAATGTTTATATAATATTCTTATGATGATTTTATAAATAAAAAAGATTTTATAAAAAAAATTAGTTTATGTTTATAGATAATCATGGTTAATCATTATAAATTAATTAAAATTTGAGGGAAAAATGGGACATATACAATTTATGTCATTACAATTAGTAAGTCAATTAACCAAAACAATCATTAACAATATGGAGGATGCTCTGAGAAAAGCGTCCCTATAACAAAAATTTGTGTGAACCAATAAATAAGTAATATTTTTAGTGAACAAAATTGTAAAATATAAATTACAACTTTAGAAAAAATTGATCGTTTTTAAAATGAAAAAATATAGCATTTTGATTGGTTCATATTAATTCATGTACATACATACATACATACATATATATATATGTATATATATGTATATATATATATATATATATGTATATATATGTATATATGTATATATATACATATATATACATATATATACATATATACACATATATACATATACATATATATACATATATATACATATGTATATATGTATATGTATATACATATGTATATATGTATATATATGTATATATATATGTATATATGTATATATATATGTATATACATATACATAAATATATGTATATGTATATATATAGATATGCATACATATATATGTATGTATGTATATGTATGTATATATACAGACATATATATACATATGTATACATATCTATGTATATACATATATACACATATATATGTATATACATAGATATGTATACATATGTATATACATACATACATACATACATATATATATATATATATAGCTTCGTTCATAGACAAGGATATCTAATCACATTAATGTGCATGCATGTATGTATGTCAGTTCACATTGTGAACTGACATACATGCATACACAAAAACTTGTACACAACTCTTGTGCTAAATCAGAATTATTATTCATATACCTTAGAGATAGAAATTATCCTTGCATATAATTGAAACTATATATATATATATATATATATATATATATATATATATATATATATATATATATATATATATATATATATATATATATATATATAATGTATGTATGTATGCATATGTATAAGTTAAGCATACTTAAATTTGTACTAACAAATCAAATTATCTTGCATCTCTTGGTGACCAGGTAATGATCTCTTGCATAATTATGATCAAGAAATGATCAGATATATTATCTCTATATTATAATTGAATTCAACAAATGATTCATTAAAAGTTATGCAGATCGATGAACCTTATTTAAAACATTTAGGGCTCGTTTGGTGAGCGTAATAGGAATACGTATTCTGGAATAGAACGTATTCCTGTTCTCTGTTTGGTTCAGCCAATATTTGATGGGAATTCATGGACCCGAAAATTTATGTTTTCTAAAATTAAAAAAAATGGAATAGGAATACGTATTCCAATAACACCTATTTTGGTGGCATTGCAAAACCCCATTTTTGGGCCAAAAATGGAATACGTATTCCATTTTTACTTCGTATTCCACTCCCGTTTTGGTGCATCCAAACAAGGAATTCAAAATTTTTGGAATACGTACTCCAGAATATGTATTCCTGTTCCACTCACCAAACGGGCCCTTAGTTATTAATTAAATATACCTAATTAGCATCAGGTCTATTAGATAACCTTGTGTCTTTTCATGAGTGGACATGTACACTCAAGAAATCTATATTGAAACATCTATTAATACAAAGTAAATCCCAAGAGAGATACACCAAAATCAAAAATAGTATTCTCTCTGTCAAATCGACAATCTCTGATTAAGAAAGAAAATAAATATTCAGATCCAACTATAGTTTACATTATCATTGCTATTCAGATTCATTCTAGAATAATTTGATTACCTTTTGCGAGCAAATTAAAGATTTAGTATTCCTCAAATCTAAAAATTTCCATTTCAATACATATCTAAATGGAAGTTTGATTTACTTTCACATGGTATCAAAGTCTTGTTAAGGAAGATCCAAATTAAACTTAAGATATCAGATTACTCATTGTAATAGTGCAGTCACGTTTTATTCTTCAAAAAAAAAAAAACATGATCAGATTTGAGGATTGCCTAGGAGGTGCAAAAAAATTCACAACATGGAAGTTGAGAATCATGATGCTACCTAAAGAAAACAAGTTAGATTGATTTGTTAAAGACAAAATGACAGAATTTGAGCATGAAACAAAAAACTCTGAATGGATTGAAGACAACAACAAAAAGCTATGAAATTAATAGTAGACTTAGTTAGGGAGCATATAGTTCTTATATTGGCAAGATAAGAGATTGCATGGCTCATGCTCAAATCCCTTGAGAACACATTTGAAATAAATAACACATGCAAAACCCTTGCACTAAAAAGGAAAATGAATCACATAAGCATGAACAAAGGAGAATATGTCAATGCATCCTTCATTACAATAATTTAACTAAAGGATCAATTATCATTTGTTGGATAAAAAATTGATAGAAAATATTTATCCCTAATAGATTTAGGTTGTCTAGAAAATTCATGGGAATCATTTGTAAAAGGTATAAGTGCAAGATACAAAAATTGCAAAATTGGATCTATTGATATTTGCCTACCTTCAAGAAGAAGCTAGACAGATGGAAAAAGGAGATAAGCAAAAACCTATAGATGATGGTTTTCATGTCCTAAACATAAATTCACATAAGAAAGGAAAGAAGAAGAACTTAAAAAGGAAAATCAATTTTCATGGAAAAGGCTCATCCAGGTTGAGAAGATATGACTCTCAAGTTCAATGCCTTAGATGTGATCAATATGGACATTATTTTATCAAATGCCTTGACAGGACAAAGAAACAAGCATCCTATGCTAAAGTTGGTAAAAAAAATTACAAAAGATGATTTTGAAAAATTCTTAGTTTACTTAGTGTTATTAAATCATGTATCAAATAAATTCAACACTTGGGTGATTGATTGTGGGTCATCAAGCCACATCACTAGATCCCAAGAACATCTAAATACTATGGTGGAAGCAACTATCAAATAAGTAACCATTGGGGATGATTATGCACATCTTGTAAAAGGGGTGTTAACTCATACCCTCAAATTAGAATCAAGTATCACTATCACACTAAAATATGTATTATTTGTATCTAAAATTAAAAGAAACCTAGTATCAATATCTACCCTAGAAGATAATGGATATAGGGTCACGTTCATGGATGGGAAAGTTCTGACATGGCCAAAGAACTCAACATATAAGAAAGCTAAAACTATAGGTATAAGACAAGGATACCTATACAAACTTTGCATTGAATCTAAGAAATCACTCACTCATGAAAATTTTGACTCTAATGAGATATGGCATCTAAGATTGGGGCATATACACTTTTGTTCCCTAACCTCCTTGGAAATATTGGTAAGAGGACTATCCAAACTAAATCCAGCTCATAGTGGGACATGTAAAGGGTGTGCCTTATGAAAAAATGCTTAGGGATATTTTTTAATTAGTCCACTCTAACCAATGTGGACCCATGTCTACCCCTTCCATAGGAGGTGCCCAATATAATGTAATTTTTGTATATGATTTCTCTTGAAGGACCTGGATCTACTTCCTTAAGAATAAAGAGTTAGAAGAGATCCTTAAAAGGTTCAAAGAGTTCAAAACCCTAACAAAAACTCCTCTAGAGCAAAAACTAAAACACAAAGAACTGACAATGGGAAAGAGTACACTTTAGAAAACTTCAAAGAATTTTATGTTACTGTCTGGATTAAGGAGTTTACTATACCCTATAATCTTGAACAAAATGGGGTAGTTGAGAGGAAAAATAGAACTATTGTTGAGTCTAAAAATTTATTGATGTATGACCAAAACTTAGGTACCTCATTTTGGGAAGAAGCATCAAGAACTACCATTTAAAACCAAGATAGATTTCCCCATTCACTTCTTGATAACAAAACCCTTGAAGAGGATTTTACTAGCCTAAAACCTGATATAAGTCATCTAAGGATATTTGGTTCTCTTATGTATATTCATGTACTCATAGAGAAGAGGTCAAAACTAAAACATTTTACAAAGAAAGGAATTTTAGTAGGCTATACGGAAACCTCAAAAGCCTACATAATCTACATACCTAGACAAAGAAAAATAAAGTTCAACCAAGATATCATACTTGAGGAAGGGAAAAGGGAAAAGAACTCAAATGAGTTACAAATTCAAAATTTTACCACAAACATGGTGGAAGACCCTACCCCTAAGTTTCAGAGGGAGTATCCAGAAGAAACCTCAAATGAAAACCCAAATGACCTTGAGAATTAGAGGGAGCATCAAGAAAAAAATCAAAATAATAACAACAAGAAAAGACCACATTGGGCTAGAAAAATGATTGAGGAAGTTAAAAACATCACAACACCCAAAGGATCTTTTAGAGAAAGTACGAGGCCTAAAATATTTTCAATCTATGTGGCCGTAATGAGAAAATTCATAAAATCATAACCTACTAGAGTGACATAAGCTCTTAAACATCAATTATGGAAAGATGCCATAATAGAAGAGTTCTGATTCATCCTAAAAAATGATGTAAATGATGTATGGGATATGGTACCTATACCTAAAGAGAAATATATTGTTTCCTCTATATGGCTCTTCAAAATCAAACATGTTGATGATGACAGTATAGAGAAACACAAAGCATATTTTGTTGTTAGAGGGTTCTCTCAAAAGGAAGGTATTAATTACAAGGATATATTTGCACCTATTTCTAGATGCACTTTAGTTAGAGAAATCATAGCCATTACAATAGCCAAAGGCTGGAAGATACACTAGATGGATGTGAAAATGACATTCTTGAATGTGACTATTGAAGAAGAAGTCTATTTAGAACAACCTAAAGGTTTTGTGATTTATAATGCAGCCTCACATGTATTCAAATTAAAGGAAGCCCTATACAGACTTAAACAGTCTCTCTGAGGTTGGTATGAAAGAATTAACAACCATCTTATGGTGATAGGTTTTTCAAAGAATGATGTTGACCCAAACCTCTACTTTAAAATTGTTAAAGATGATATGTTAATACTAATCCTATATGTTGATGACGTACTAATTACAAGATAAGATCACCTTATTGTTCAATGTAAGAAGGAATTGGCCTCGTAATTTGATATGAAGGACTTGGGTATATTACACTACTTCCTAGGTTTGGAATTATGGCACAAACTGAATGGTAATCTTTTGAATCAAGGAAAATACACCATTGATATTCTAAAAAGATTTGGGATGTTAAATTATAGACTAATGTCCATGCTTATGGAAATAAACTTACATAAGTTAAATGATGCAACTTTAGAATATAGATTTACAGATCCTACTCTTTATAGATAGATTACTAGAGCACGAATGTACTTGATTAACACTTGAGTAGATATTTGATATGAAATAAATACTTTGAGTTAGTTTATGTGTGAATCATGGGAAATACACCTTGTTTTTGCAAAACATATTTTGAGGTACCTTCAAGGTACTATTGGATATGGTCTCAAATAGGAAAATATTGGTTTAGATCTATATGGTTACTCAGATTCAGACTAGGTTGGAATTGTGACTAGTCGAAAAAGTACCTCAGGATATTCTTTTAGTTTGGGATCAGCCACGATTTTTGTATAAGTAAGAAATAATCTATAGTAGCACAAAGTTATACAGAAGCATAATACATTACACCATCTATGGGAGCTAGAAGATTAGTTTGGGTAATACAGTTGATTATGGGATTATATGATGAGCCCCTAAAACCTACTACTAACTACTATGACAACCAAATTTGTATCAAGCTCTTAGTAGATCCAATATTTCATAATCAATCTAAGCATATAGATAATCCTTACCACTATGTGAGAGATGTGGTAGAAAGTAATGTGATCCATTTGGAGTATATTAGTAAAAGTGACCAAACAACATACATTCTCAACAAGCCTCTCTCTAGAGCTAAAGTTGTACACTTCAGAGAAAAAACTTGGATATGGTCGAAATGTAAATTATTGAGAGTAAGTCTCAAAATTTATTTTTGTACTAATATATATATAATTAAAATATGTTTAATTTGTAAACTTTTTTTTCATATGTGTGACTCTGACATTATGGCCCCCCTATGTACATTATTGAAAGGTGACGACCTTCTTGATAATATATGCTTGCATCTAACATTGTAAGGTGATGACTTTATAATTTTCACTATCATGATAAGTATCATGTGACTTGATATTTGATGATATGTCATGAAAGTTAGTATATCTTGAACATTTTGATGGATATCATGAGATGTGATTTCAATTGTATATCATTATGTTCTTTATGAGATAATCATGGTGGATATTATGTAATGTAATATCTATGAAAATGCCATGATATGTTATGGTAGACATCATGAGATTTGATGTCAGAACATATACCATAATGAGGATATAAGAAGAATGTCATGAGACTTGATTTTCTCTATATTATTTAGTGTCACAAGTTAGGTGGTATCTAAATTGATGTATACTTAACTATCTTCCCTAGATAAGAGGGATTGTTGATATATATAACAGCATATATATGTATATGTGTATATATATACATATATATGTGTGTACATATATACACATATACATATAGATCAATATACATAGACATATACATATACATAGACATATACATACATATACATATATATATATATATATATATATATATATATATATATATATATATATATATATATATATATATATATATATATATATATATATATATATACATACATACATACATACATACATATAGATATATATATACATACATACATACATACATACATACATACATACATATAGCTTTGGTCATATACAAGGATATCTAACCACATTAATGTGCATATATGTATATTTGTCAAAATTATCCTTGCGTATAATCAAAACCATATATATAAGTTAAGCATACTAAAATTTGTACTGGTAGATCAAATTATCTTCCACCTCTTAGTGATTGAGTAATGAACTCTTGCATAATTATGATCACGAAATGATCAGATATATTATCTCTATATCACAATTGAATCTAGTAAATGATTCATTAAAGTTTATGCAGATCGATGAACCTTATTTAAAGCATTTGGTTATTAATTAAACATACCCGATTAGAATCAAGTCTATTTGGAAAACTTTATGTCTTTTCATGAGACAACATGTCATGAGTGTACATGTCCACTCATGACATGTCTATTTAAATATCTATTAATACCAAGTAAATCCTAGGAGATATACATCAAAATCAATATATGTATTCTCTCCTTTGGATTTGTGATCTCTGATTAAGAAAGCAAATGAATTATTAAGATCTAATTTACATTTTACATTATCATTTCTATTTAGATTCATTCTAGAATTATTTGATTATCATTTGCAAGAAAATTAAAGAATTAGTATTCCTCAAATCTAAAAATTGTCATTACTATACCAATTTGATCATAAGTTTGATTTACATTCACAAATGTATTAATCTAAACAAATAAAATAGTACTTATCATCCCAACATATAATAGAATATATTAATATAAAAACTGTATATATATACTATATAGTAATTATTAATATAATTAATAAAATTAATTACTACAATACTTTAAATAGTTTTAAATATGGCTCATTCATGGGCCTTCGAGAGTTGATTCTTTGCCTAAATAATATTGTGTGAAGTGGACCTAGCCAAATCTAGGTTGGACAAAAATTAATTTTGAAGGGGTTCCCAAAGGAAACTTGGCCCCTTCAGGTGTGGGTATTTTTTCTAGATCTAAGGATGAAAGCATTTTGGCATTTAGTACAAAAAAGGTGATAGATGGCATGAATAATCAAGTTGAGTGCTTTGCTACAACTGAAGTAGTAATGTTGAGAATAAAGCCTAACATTCATAAACTAAGCCTTGAGGGAGACTCTCTAATTGTAGTAAATGGCATAGAAAAAATAATTTTGGAGACATGGTACCTAGACAAGTACATCAAACAAATTAGAACCTTGCAAAATGAAGTTGACAAATCCAGAATCTCTCATGTACCAAGAGAGGCTAATACTTTAGAAGATAAAATTTCTAATGTCATAGTGAAAAATCTTTAAAAGAGAATTTTGAAATCACAGAGGTCTTCAATAATATCCCACTACATTAATTTGACATGTGATTGATTTATGAATAATAGGGAGTAATAAGAGATCATGGAATTCAACAATAATGACATGTGTATGTTGGATACAACTAATTAATCATGTATTTTCATTGATGTTACACAAATTTCATATCATTATCAGTCAATATATGTCAAGCTCACTTAGGCAATGAAGACAGTTTTCTGTGTTTATCAAGCGTTCCTATGATTACCTAGTCCAAAAGGAAGTGTCTACCGAGTTCACTGAGGTGTCAAAGGAAAGTATGTAGAAGATGAGTGTTAACCAAGCTCACTTGGTTAATGAAGGAAAGTTGGATTGAACCAGTGCTAACTAAGCTCACTCAGTTACCAAAAGATTTTCACAAGTTTGTAGTGCTAACTGAGCTTCTATTGGTTAATAGAGGAAATCATTTATGAGTTAGTTTCCACTGAACTAGGTCGACTAACTAAGAATTTTCTTATTTTGGCATATTAAGCTTAATTGATATATCTATTGATTCCAATTGACTAAAGTGATGAATATTAATTATTCTATGTTGTATTTGAGCTGACTTGACAATGTGAAAGATATAAGTATAAGGTCAAGTTGTGATTTCAAAGTGTGGATATGAAAGCATGAAGATGTTATTGAAGATTTAATGATGAGAAGAGGAAGCAAATTTGAAGGATAATTAGAATATCCTTATGGAGCAAAAAATCTATATTCAATCAGGAAGAATCAAGTACAAGCCAGAATATAGATCTATAATTAGCAATTTAGTTGCATTCAAATTGGCTCATCTCATTGTTACTCTCTAAACATTGTAGCATTGATCTAAATCTCCTAATAGAGTTTTCTTAACAACTATTTTCAAATCCTCTAACAAGGTGGCAATTCTATTGAATTGTCTCAAGACCTCTAACAAGGCCACTCCTTATAGGGTGATTAAATCCTCTAACAGGATCACACCTAACAATGTGTTTTGTAACCTTTAACAGGGTTCGCTCCTAACAGGGCTCACTTTAGAAGATTAAAAATAGTAACTAGTTGCAATTGGTGGCTTTTCCCAAATTGGGTTTTCACATTAAATCCCAGTGTCAAATGTGTTCATGCTATTTTCTTTTATGTTTTTGCAACTAAGTTAAAGTATTGATAATCACAAATAACATCTAAAGTTTATATGTTAAGCATTTATGAAGCTCATTCAATTATTACCGAGTTACAATATTTTATGTGTGCTTATCGAGCTTCAGCAGTATTCAATTTTTAGTTTGCATTTTTGTACTGACATCTAAGGGATTTGGGATTTATTTTAGCAGTAACTGATTCACCCCTCCCCTCTCAGTTACTCCTCTTATATTTCCAAAAATTGGTATCAAATATTTTTGGTGCTTGTAGAGAAGGTTTCAAGGACCTAAGCTAAAGATCAGGATGTCTTACAGAAGAGAAATCCCCAAGCTGAACAAAGACAATTTTATAGCATGGCAAGGAGTTATGAGGTTACGCTTGGCTACTATTAGTGACTTAGGGTGCAAGTATCTTGATACTGAATACAAGACTCCCACTGGAACATTATCAGTTGAAGATATTGTTAAAAAGAAGAATCATAACATCATGATGATTGATATTGCATCTACTCTTAGTTATGTTGAATTTGATGAAGTCAAAGACTGCAAGATAGCTTATGAGATGTGGATGAAACTGAAAGATATATATGGAGGAGATGAAAATTTAAGAAGGGCTAAGGCTAAAAGTCTTAGAGGTCATTTTGATCAGATGAAAATGAGAGAAGATGAGAACATTGCAAAATGTGTGGAAAGGATCAAAACAAGTGTAAGTGCAATCAAAGCATCTGGAGGAGACATTGAAGAGAAAACAGTTGTAAGCAAGGTACTTGGAACTCTTCTTCCTATTTATGCAATTAGAGTATCTACTATTCAAGAAATGAGATGTGATCGAAATAATAAAATATCTTTGGATGCTCTAGTTGGAAGATTGACAGCTTTTGAGTTAGATAACTTTGATAACTATGTCCCTAGTTCAAAGGTTATTGAATATTCTTTTAAAGCTAAACTCTCACTCAAAGAAAAGGGTAAGAAATCAAAATCTAGTCAATTAGGAAGTGAAGGAGAAGGAACATCAAAAGAAAGTTTAGACAATGATCTTGAAGTTGTTGAAGCCCTACTTGCAAGGAAATATTCCAAAGGAAGAGGAAAGTACAAAGGTAAAGTTCCTCTGATTTTCTTTTTTTGTGAAGAAGTTGGTCACATTGCAACTAGGTGTCCAAATAAGGAAATCAAAGATGAAAAGAAAAGCAATAAGCATAAAAGCAAAAAGGATTCCAAGAACTACAAGAACTACAAGGACAAAGGTAAGAAATCTTGTTTATAGCTAAAGATTCTAATAACAGTGAAGATGAAATGTATATATTGTTGTGAAAGATGAATCTAATGATGAAGGAGATAAGATGGCACTGATCTCTCATGCTAGAAAAAATTATATATGAATTATTGATAGTGGTTGTTCACATCATATGAATGGAGACAAAATAAAATTTGAGCATATAGAATATTATGACAGAGGTAGTACGAGATTTGGAAATAAGGAACCTTGTAACATAAAAGGAAAAGGATGTATTTCATTGACTAAAGAACTTGTATGTGACAATGCTTATTGGGTTGAAAGACTAAAGCATAATCTACTGAGTGTGGTACAGTTGAATAACATTGGATTCAAGGTAGAATTCATCAATGGACAAGCCAAACTACTGGATGGAAAGAGAAATCTGGTTGGATCTGACAATTTATTTTATCTTGATCTTAGTGATTGTTCATGTTTTATTGATCAAGTAGAAGAAAGTTGTTTATGGCACAAAAGACTGTTATGTAAACTTTGATAATCTAGTCAAGATAAGAAAACATAGAAGAGTAAGAGGTATTCCTAGTTTGAAGAAGCCTGACATGGGTCTTTGCAAGAATTGCCAAACTGGATAAATGGGAAAGACTAGTTTCAAAAGAAAAAACTATCAGTCAGAAGAAGTCTTGGAAATTGTTCATACAACATTATGTGGACCTACTAGAATAGAGAGTTATAGTGGAGAAATTTTTTTCATTCTTTTTGTTGATGACTATTCTAGAATGATGATTGTAATGTATTTAAAAGAAAAATCAAAAGCCTTTCAAAAATTCAAGTGGTATCTGGCAAGAGTAGAAAAGGAAATTGGAAAGAGGTTGAAATGCTTAAGATTAGACAAAGGTGGTGAATTCATCTCCAATGAATTCAATAATTTTTTCATTGAAAGAGGAATCAAAAGAGAAGTATCAGCTCGTGGTCCACCACAATAGAATGGTATAGCAAAAAGAAGAAACAAATCTATCATGCATTGTGCAAGAACCTTATGATTGAAAAGAATGTTGCTCTTAAATACTGGAAAGAAGCTATCAGCACTATAGTTCATACCTTGAACAGAGTTCAATTGAAGAAAGACTCAAACAAAACTTCTTATCAGCTATGGTATGGCTACAAACTTAATGTAAGTTACTTGAAAGTATTTGGTAGCAAATGTTATATCTTGAAAGAATCTAGAAAAGGCAAATTTGATGTAAAAGTTGATGAAGGCATATTTCTAGGATACTCCTGCAAAAGTAAAGCATAGAAATGTTTGAATTTGTCTACTCATAAAATTATAGAAAGTGCACATGTTAGAATTGATGAATTTGTAGAAAAGAGTGAAGAATAAAGAAATAAGGAGCTAGAAGATTACATAAGATTTGTTTACTATGAACCTGATACCCTACCAAATCTATCTAAAAGAAAGGAAGCTTCATCTCCTGAGTCCCCAAAATCTCCAACAGTTACCGAGTTGTAGATAGTACAACTCAAGTTATAGTATGAAGGACCCAAGTCATAATCAGAGGCTACCAAGCTAGTTCAAACTGAGTTTGATGGACCCAAGTCATAGACAAAAGGACCTGAGCTTGAAACTAAAATTCAAGATGAAGATGGTGGAACTCATTCAAAGCCCAAAGAGCTTGTGTTAGAAAGATATGTCAGAAGACATCATGTACCTGATCAGATCATTGGAGACAAATATAATGGAACAATGAAAAGAAGCAAATTAAAAGGTACATGTTTACTTGCTAAATTTGAACCTAGACATGTTAAAGATGCTCTGGAAAATGAAAGTTAGATTGAAGCAATAAATGAAGAGATAGAAAATACAGAAAAGAACAAAACTTGGACTCTTGTTCCTAGACCCAAGGATAAAAATGTAATTGGTACAAAATGGGTGTTCAAAAATAAGATGAATGAAGATGGGAAAGTTTCAAGAAATAAAGCAAGATTGGTGTGCAAAGGATATTCTCAAGAAGAAGGTATTGATTATGGTGAGACTTTTGCTCCTATGGCAAGACTAGAAGGTGTTAGAACTTTACTAACATATGCAACACATAAAGGATTTAAAGTGTATCAAATGGATGTCAAATCTGCATTCTTGAATGGAATTCTTGATGAGGAAGTCTACATTGAACAACCAGAAGGTTTTGTAGATCCTAGCAAAAGAGACATGATTTGCAAGTTACACAAAGCATTATATGGTCTCAAACAAGCTCCTAGAGCTTGGTATGCAAGACTTCATAATTACTTGGTACAGATTGGCTTTCAAAGGATAAATGATAATAGTAGTTTTTATATCAAGGAAGGACTAGACAAGAAGATTGTGCTGGTAAAAATATTTGTTGATGATACTCTATTTAGAAGAAATGATGACTTATGCAAGGCATTTTCAAAAGAAATGAGTAAAGAATTTGAGATGTCCATGTTTGGTGAGATAAAATTCT
The DNA here is from genome assembly GCA_028749045.1 of Cupressus sempervirens. NCBI lineage: Eukaryota > Viridiplantae > Streptophyta > Pinopsida > Cupressales > Cupressaceae > Cupressus > Cupressus sempervirens. Next base: position 508,777,074 of record CM053788.1, on the reverse strand, counting down.
TTGTTGGATTACAGATACAATAGAACAAAAATGGTATCTACATCACTCAATCTAAGTGTATCAAGGAGATACTAAATAAATTTGTAATGGAAGATTCAAGAGTAGTTGTAACCCCTACATCTACTGGACATAAGCTCTCCAAAAATGATGATTCCAAAGAAGTAGATTAGACCACATATAGATGAATGATTGAAAAATTGTAGTATGTAGTACACACAAGACCTGATATTTCTCTAGCAATTGGAATAGTGGAAAGATTCTTAGCAAATCCTAAGAAAAATCACATGATGGCAATCAAGAGAATCATGAGATATCTAAAAGGTACTAAAGACTATGGCTTATGGTATAAACTTGGAGGCAATTTGGACTTGACAATATTTACTGATGTTGATTGGGCAGGAAGTATTGCTGACAGAAAAAGCACTAGTGGTGGAGCATTCTTTCTTAGTAAAAGACTAGTGTCTTGGACAAGCAAGAAGAAAAATTGTACATCTCAATCCACAATAGAGGTAGAATATGTGGCAATAGTAGTTAATTGTTCTAACATTGTTTGGTTCAAACAATTGTTGGAAGGAATGAAGATAGAGATCAAGGATCCTATAGTCATATATTGTCATAACACTAGTGCAATCAACATATCAAATAATTAGTGATGCATATTAAAACAAAGCACATTGCTATAAAATATCACTTCTTAAGAGAGTTGGTACAAGAGAAAGAAGTCATATTAGAATATATTAGTACGAAGTAATAGATTGCAGACATATTCACCAAGCCATTACCTAAGGATGCATTTATGTTTCTAAGAGGTAAGTTAGGGGTCATTCCCCTATCTAAAGTTCACTAAATAAAGTTTAGTGATGCATCAACAAGAGCCAAGTTGAAGATCAACTAGTTGGTGGAAAATTGGCAAGGGTATATTGCAAATGAATCAATACTTAAGGTATATTAGTATTTACAGAATTATTGTCTTTGGCATGTGTTGTCAAAGAGGGAGAAGTTTACTATAATATCTTTGAAGGGAGAATTTTTTCGAAGAAGGAGAAGTTTGTTGTAAGAAGAAAAAGTTTTGAATGAACTTGGTAGCAGTTGTTGCACATAGAGAAAGAATTTACTAAAAGGAAGAGCTCATACTAACAGAGGGAGTTCTCAAAGAACCAATCCAAAATTTCAGTGTGCTATGACATGTTGTGTTGCCATCAATGCCAAAGAGGGATATTGTTGGATATAATTGATTAATTGTGTATTATCTTTGATGTTACACAAATGTCATATCATTAACAGTCAGTATATGTCAAGCTTACTCGGGCAGTGAAGACAATTTTTTGTGTCTACCAAGCATTCTTGTGATTGCCTAGTCTAGAAGGCAGTGTCTACCAAGTTCACTAAGGTGTCAAAGGAAAGTATGTAGAAGATGAGTGTTAACCGAGCTCACTTGGTTAATGAAGGAAAGTTGGATTGAACCAATGCTAACCGAGCTCACTCAGTTACCAAAGGATTTTCACGAGTTTGTAGTGTTAACCGAGCTTCTGTGGGTTAACAAAGGAAATTATTTCTAATTTAGTTTCCATCGAGCTGGGTTAGGTAACAAAGGATTTTCTTATTTTGGCATATTAAGCTTAATTGATTTATCTATTGATTATGGACGACTAAGGTGATGAATATTAATTATTCTTAGTTGTATTTGAGCCAACTTGACAAAGTGGAAGATATAAGTATAAGGTCAAGTTGTGATTTCAAAGTGTGGATATGAAAGCATGAAGATGTTATTGAAGATTTAACGATGAGAAGAGGAAGAAAATTTGAAGGATAAGCAGAATATCCTTGTGGAGCAAAAAAGCTATATTTGATTAGGAAGGATCAAGTACAAGCCAAAATAGAGATCTATAATCAACAATTCAATTGCATTCGAATCAAGTCATCTCATTGTTACTCTCTAAACATTGTAGCAATGATCTAAATCTCCTAACAGAGTTGGCTTAACCACTATTTGCAAATCCTCTAACAAAGTGGCAGTTCTATTGAATTGTCTCAAGACCTCTAACAAGGCCACTCCTAATAGGGTGATTAAATCCTCTAATAGGATCACACCTAATAGTGTGTTTTGTAACCTTTAAGTTGGCTCCTAATAGGGCTCACTTCAAAAGAGTGAAAATAGTAACTAGTTGTAATTGGTGGTTTTTCCCAAATTGGATTTCCACATTAAATCTTGGTGTCAAATGTGTTCATTCTATTATCTTTTATGTTTTTCCAACTAAGTTAAAAGTATTGATAATCACAGATAACATCTAAAGTTTATATGTTAAGCATTTACCAAGCTCATTCAGTTATACCAAGTTACAACATTTTATGTGTGTTTATCGAGCTTCAATAGTATTCAATTTTCAATTTGCATTTTTGTACTAACATCTAAGGGATCTGGGATTTTTTTTAGTAGTAAATGATTCACCCCTCCCCTCTTAGTTACCCCTCTTATATTTCCACCAGTGTGTCAAGGCTCAATACACAAGGTAATCATGATCAAGTGAGGGCATTCAAGCCTTTCTTGCCATCCTTGATCCTTGTTTATGATTTTTGGATTCCCCCTTAATGAAATGGAGATAGAATGCTAGGTTGTCATAGCTTCAATGGAAAAGAGCATGTATAAGGAGCAATGTGTGAAGTTAAGTCATGATGATTTGAGCTTTGGAGCTTAGTCCTTCTAGAGGCTTCCATGTCTTTCTAAAAACTCTTTGGCCTATTGTATCTGTTTAGTGATCTTTATTTTTGAGTCAATTTGTGAGCAAATTTGTTGATGGAATTAATGGAGGCAAATTTCTCTTTGAAACCATAAGACAAATCTTGACCTTTGAAGGAGTCATCATAGTAAAGAGAGTGTAATATGTTCAAGATCAATGAGCATCTATTCTGAGAAGTGATTACATTCATTTTCATGGAGAAGTATTTTAACCATAAATGGAGGCCTTTCTCAAATTTGGATATCTTTTTCCTATTTGTGGCATTGGCTCTGATGGTGGAAGAGTCCAAAATGGAGGTTTTTCTGGTGGTAAGAGATTGTTTGGAACCTAAATGAGGGGTGGGTATTGTTAGTGAACAATTTTTCCCTTTCAGTTATGCAAATTAATTAACCAAAAAAACTCTTGTAACAATTGAGTTTCTTTAATTGAACTCTCTTTGTTTTGAGGCACAACTCCCCCCTTAAATGATAAACATTATTTTCTTTTATTTCAAAATAATTTATCAAAAGAGATCTTTTAATCAGAAAGAACTAAGGCTTTTAGAAATAATTTTCCATCTCTTATGCCAAAAGCATTGCGAAGATAATATTGATTTAAATACAAGCCAAAAGACTTATTTAAAATATACCGAAGAAAAATTGAATTAAAGATGATTGACTTCTAAACAATAAAATCAATACCATTCACAAAATAGAAAATATCATCATTGACCATAACCACGAAAACACTCCATATGAAATGAATCCCAATGATTAATACGTATAACCACAAATGACCAATATCATATAACTAGTACCGATAGATTCCTCTATATATTTTGTGTTCATGTAAAAATCATAACAAAATTGGTTCAATCTAAATGTGCTTTAATAAATTAAGTTACTATAGCAAAAAGTGTCAAATTATCAATACTAAAAACATTAAAAGTTTCACAATATATAGCCACACAGGGCCCATAAAGCAATTATGAAACTGACTTTCGAATAGAGTTATATATAATAAACTTTAAAACTATAAGAAAACTATCTTAAGAACTAAGAAACTAAAAAGCAAAAGCCTTGGTTTTTAATCTAAGTAACTAAAATATTGGTTGCATTTCCTGGTTGTCCTTGCTCCACGTTCGCATTGCCACCTACAGTTTTCCAGTCCTTGTAAGCAACTTCAAAATCCACAGTCTCCTTTTATTGCAGGACTCCTAGTTGTTTTGTTCTCAGCTACCAGATGGTGATGATGTAGTGGATATGCTTCATCTTCTTGATCTACATCATCAAATGGTCATCACTAATGATAATCATGGAATCTGTATGAGCAACAACTACTAGACTAGAAGTTGATGCCTCTTTAGATCCTTTGAGAGCTAGTAGCTTATCATGGCATTCAACTTCTACTTTCTTTAGGTCCTTGTTAGACTGATCTTTTTTGCCTAGGATTTCAAAATTCATACATTTAACATCACTCTGCAGGATTTCCTTCAAGCAATTAAGCTCTTTGACCAGTTTTGAATATTCATTTAGGAACTAGTCGATGACCATATTTTTCCACTCTAGGTTAGTCTAGGAAATGTACAAGAAATCTGTATCCGCTCCAGAGTTCTATTTCTTAGCTAAGAATTTCTTCGCTCCATATTTTTGAACTTTTGTGATGTGGGACACAACTTCCTCCCATATTTCTTTCTCCTCAACCCATGCATTTAAATTTCCTTCCAGGTCATCCATCATTTGTTTGGCTTTCACTTTTGTCTCCACTAGGCAAGCAATGTAGTTAAATTCACAGGAAACCACTAATTCAAGTCACTCATCAAAAGCTTTAGAAATTTACCTATCTCTTTTTACTTGGTCTATGAACTGTTGGTTTTTCAGGGAACTCACATCAATCATAGAAATTGCTTGGGGATGTTCAGGTTCTGCATTTTGTAGATTACAAATGTATTCTACCAGCATGTGAATGGATTGTTTTAGTTTCTTCTTCTCTTTCCAGTCCTTCCATATGTGGCTTGTGACTCTGACATGTCGTACATTAAGGATTTTCATGTATGTTGCTCTGGAGGCTGGCCTAAGGACTCTTTTCTCTATCGTATAATCCTGGGGAGTGATGTCTTCAAGAGTTTTTCCCTTGAATGGCTTGAATACATTGGCTACCCAATCCCATTATTATTCATCAACTCCAAGCATGGTCTCTATCTTTAGCTTTTTTATTTTTGATGATTTCCCAAGACATTTCCCAACCATATCTTCAATAAGACACTTATCGACACCAAACTCCTTTTCTTGCTTATAGACATATCAAACCAATTTGGTGCTGAAGAAGTACCTTTGAACGGGGGTGTTTGTAAAGTAGGGGGAACATAATTGGCCATTGTTGACCTAGAAGCATTGGCATCTCCTTCTATTGCTTGGAAACTCTGATCCATGCCTTCTTGTGCTCTTTCCTTAGGAGGTTCAAACTCAACTTCCATTTTGATCAAGTCTATGTCAGCATTATTTTTAATAGATTTTAGAATCCTCTCTTTCTTAGTATGAGAATGGGTCCATCTTGTTGGCTTGGCCTATTGAACTGAACTCTAAACTTCAACTTTAGGGTTCAAGATACTTGTAGAGGAAAAGGTGACATCTTTGTCAGTATCAATATCATGGATTGCTTTCTCTATAATTTTTACTTTTGATTTTGTTTTCTCCTTCAACTAGCTTTTGGTCCTCACTATGATTGGCTTGATCTGGGATTGTAAATTATCTCCTTCAGGTGAATCCCAATCTATCTTAGGGAGGGAAATGCTTCAACTTGTGTTATATAAAAGGGATCAACAACCTCTTCACCTTTGTCTTCCTGAACACCTTTCACATTTATTTGTAATTTGAATTCCTTTATTTGTTTTAGGGTCAACCTAGACCACCACCTCTTCCTAAATTCATAGTCATCATTACAATCAGCCCAGAATTCTTCTAGATGAGGAACATGCAAGATTTATTCTTGCAGTTCAAACAACGAGTGTGCAAAGTCTTTATCATCAAAATCCAGGAAAAAAGTATAAGCCTCCAAGTTCATTGAACTTATTTCATGCTTATGGGCCAAGGCATCTTGAATAGTTTTGCATCTATACTGACCAAGTTCTATAGGAAAAGTAGAATTGAAACCTTTCCTAGCCTTGCAATTCTCATCCACTTCAACTACCTCTCTATAGACCTCCATCAAAACATACCCTTCTAGGCAATGCCTTAGTAGTTTTAGTGGTCTTCCTTCATATTTGCCAACTCAGATATAGGTAAACTTTGTGAATTGTGTGAAGAAATTACCGTAGATTGATACAAATTGTGCGACCTCCTTTGTCAACCTCCTCTTCTCTTTCCCTTGTAATTCAAAAACCAACTTAGTGAGAAATGTATCTTGCACTCTTTGGAACTCCTCTATATTCTTCTTCTTCTTTTTCAAATAGGGGAAATATTCATAAATAGGCATGCTATTTACCCAATTAGTGTGTGGCAACCCGACCCATTCTTTACAGCACACCAAGACATAAAAAAATATGAACTCGTATAAAAACCAGACACTCTAGATGACTGGGAAAGTTCTTCATGTATCCTATCAGCTATGATTTCTGCCCAATTAATGTGTTTATTTTTATCACTCGGAATGCTTTGAATGAAGAAATACATCCAGTTCTCCCAGTGGAAGACATGTTGATTTCCTTTAACCTTTTTGAGGAGGGTGATCACATATTTGATCTTAGGGATCATATGAGCTCTTTTCAACGGGTGAGGAAGGTGAGAACCCCTTTATTTGGCTTAAGCAACCAGTTCTTGGTGATAGCTTTTTTTAATGTTTTTGGGTCGATTGAAAACTTAGTATCTGAGAGGGAAATCATCCAGGATTGATATACTTCATGTGGTAGAATCATCAAAGCACCCATGATTGTAACCCCATTTATATAAACCAAAACTTCTCCTAGATATGTTCTTATGCATCTCTAGGTGACATCGTATCTATTCTTGCATTCCAAGACTAGTTCTAGGAAAAGAACTAACTCTAGCAAACCAATAGATTGTAGCAATTCACTATTGACAACCTTTTTAGTAATAGAACCAGGGTTGGGTTTGGAAAACTTAGCCAACAACTTATTCATATCTTCATTGGTGAGGAAGGTATCCTTCAGTGTAAGCAAGAAACATGCAAGAGAAGAAGTGAGATTTTCTTTAGGTAACTTTGGGTGGGAGCTAGTCATGAGAATCAAACTCAACATTCTCTTTTCAAAAATAATTAAGAACAACTGGAAATAGAGTCACCTACCTTTAAGTTAAAGAAGGAACAAAAACATTAAGAGAAGGTAAAAGAAACTCACCATGTAGGATAAAAAACAATGTACTTCCATGATTAATCCAGTTGCAGACCACCTATGACTCCATACAAGGGTGAGTTTTTACCTTTTTGCTAATATCATAATAAAAAGGAAAATAGCTTGGAAAGGCCTTTTACTAGATACCAGCACCATGATTTTATGTGGAAAGTACCGATTTGACAGGGACACTAACTTCATTGATGAGAGTATTTTCCCTCTGCATGTAACAAATCCTTCTACCACACTTAGTACTAATCATTTAGTGCAAGGTGTCACTTCAGCTTTTAAATGGATTATCTTGGTGCATCTCTATACTATCACATGTCGATCTTCTTGAAAGTTATGAACTCCTGAACTAAACTCTAAACTATTTAGAAGTCCAGGTTCAAGTTCAAAGCCATGAATATATGAAAATTAGGTGCATGAAACCATCATAAACTTCATCAAAGGGGAAAGAATGACAAAAAATGAAGTTTCAAAAGAAAAATTATTCGAAGTTAAGTTCCAAAACATGCCTGAAGTTCAAAAGGCTTAATGTTAACATTGAACCCAATTACTGCTTAGACAAGTTGGTTGAATGGTGGACTTTGAACTTAATTAATTCAGAGTTTAAGTTCAAGGTTTTGCATGGTAGGCCTGACGAAACAATAAGAAGTGAACTTAAACTTTGAACTATTTATAAGTTCAAGGTTCAAGGTTCAATAACCTAGATTGAGGTATGGAGCTATTGAAAATGAATGAGGCAAACAAAATGTGGGGCTTTTATATGGGAAAAAATTGGCTCTAAATAGTGATTCAGACTGTAAGGGACTAGAAATGACTTCAACATTTTTGGTTTCACACTAATACAACTAATAAATGAGAAACAGAAAGAAAAGACAAGCAGAAAACAAAAAGAAACATATGTACAAGAAAGGAAAAGAGCAACAAGCCTCAAAATTGGTAAAGTTTAAGATCTCACCTATTATAAGATAGGAGAAGTTCTGTTACATCCAAATACCAGAGCATGAAGGAATTGGGACCGAGAGCTTTGTTGATTTCAAAGGGTTCCTTCCACAACGATTCAAACTTTCCATGAGCCCCTTTTGGCTCTCTTCGCTTGTCCCATAGAAAAAAATTGATCACCCTTCATAAATTTCCTTGGCCTGGCTTTGTGATCAAAGATTTTCTTAACTCAAAATTGATGCTATAATGTGATCCACTACCTTCTCTCTTTCTTCCTCTGCCTTCATCAAATAAAAGATTCTTTTCTCTAGGGCATCCTTAAAAGTAGCATCTTCAATAGTCTTCTAGAGATTCATTGTAGCTAATTCCAATGGAAGAGATAGCTGAGATTCTACACCATATACCAATTCAAAAGGGGTTAGACCTATAGATATTTTAGGTGTTGTATGATCTACCCATAAGGCTTCATATAACCTTTTATGTCAGTCTTTTGCATTCTCACTAACTAGTTTTCTCATGATGGTGATAAGATTCTTGTTAGTTGACTTAGCTTGACCATTCCCTTGTGGGAAATAGTTTGTAGCGTGTGAAAATCTTATACCATTATTATAGAAAAACAACTACAACTCCTACAAGGAAAAGTTTTGGGCATTATTTGTCACTACCTTCTCAGGTACACCAAACCTCCTTCAAGAATTGGCACACTACTTTGGATGTTGTGTTCTTCACAAGCATCACCTCTACCCACTTCATGAAATAATCTATGGCAGTGAGGATATCAGTATGTCATGCACTAGAGGTAGGGTTAAGTGGTCCAATAAAACATAACTCCCATTTCCTAAAAGGTTCTTCTATTATTACTAGTCTCAAAGGGAGGGCCACCAACTCAGGTTTACCCAAAAATAGTTTTCATTTTTCACATTGCCCTACCCACTTATATACATCACCAAATATACTTGGCCAGTAGTACCCACTATGAAGAATTTTGAATGCCATGACCATTGACAAGTAATGTCCCCCGCATGCTTCATTGTGAAAACCCTGGAGAAGTTTCCCTTGCTGATCTTTGTCAACGCAACACAAGAACATGTTGTCTAATCCTTTTTTGTAGAGCACATCATCCACTATCACAAATTTGGCTACCTTTAATTTTAAAGCCCTCCTAGCCTTTCCTATTAAATATTCAGGACATTCATTGTAGGTCAAATAAAAGGTGATATCTGAGAACCACTCATCCTTCAAACCAACTAAGAGTACATAATTTTCTTCATAAGGAGGTTGATGTTGTTGATCTTCAGCAATGAGCTTACAGAGGCCTTGACCCCTTACCAACTTAATGGGTTTTATTTCTAGATCAAATTCTTAGAATTTAGAAACCTAGGTTGCCCAGTTATTGATTACTCCTTCCTGCTATGTTAGAGTACTTTTGACTGCAACATTTGGTACTAGAACTATGGTGTAGGAGTGTAGGATGTAGTAGTAGAATTGCTTAACTACCTTGACTACTGAAAATGCCTATTTTTCAACAAGTGAGTACCTCAATTCATGATTCTTAAGAGAAGTACTCATATAAGAAATGGGAATTTCATCTCTTTCTTCATTTTTTTGTAACAGGATAACAAACATAGTGTGTTCACTTACATAGCAATGCATTACAAAATCTTTCTTATAATTAGGGTGAGCCAGAACCAGTGCTTGAGTAATAGTTGTTTTCACTTTATCAAATGCTTTCATGGATTCTTCACTCCATTTTAAGGTTACCTTCTCACTAAGGAGATTGGCTATTGACCTGGTAGTTTCAGAGAATCCTGGCACAAATTTCCTTAGGAAGTCAATCTGTCTAAAGAAAGGTCTAACTCCATTTCAATTGGAAGGAAGACATAGCTGTTGGATTTCCTTAACTCTTTCAGGATCAATCCTTATCCCATCTTTGGAAACTAGGTGACCAAGGAGTTTCCCTTCAATAACACAGAAAATGCACTTCTTTGGGTTTAGTGAGATGCCATGTTCTCTACATCACTGGAGGACAAGCTTCAAATCTCTCAAGTACTTCTTCCTCATTATAGAAAAGATGGTCATACCATCCAGGTAGATGACAATGATTTTATTCAGTAGGTGGTTAAAGGAAGAGTTCATGGCTCTTTGAAAGGTTGCACCAACATTTATTAGTTCGAAAGGCATTCAGCTATAGGCAAAGGTACCCCATGGAGTTGTAGAGGTAGTTTTATGTTGATCTTCGATTGTGACACTGATCTAGTTGTACCTTGAAAATTAATACAACATGGACATCATCTCAAAGCCCACAACCATATGAATAATGTGATCCATGTTTGGCAAGGTGAAATTGTCCTTCAATCTTGCTTGAATAAGGTTTTTGAAATTGACACAAATCCTTATTTCATCATTCTTCACTTAGACAAGGACTATGTTAACCACCAAAGTGGAGTGATGGATACGATAAATTATGTGAGCCTTCAACATTTTGTCCCCTTGCATGAAAATTGCATCAACAACTCTAGGATTGTAGTTCCTCAACTTTTTCCTGAAAGGAGCTGCTCCAGGTTTGAGTGGAATTTGGTGTTTAAACTTTCCCTATTTGAAATCCTTCAAATCCTCATAAGACCATGCAAAGACATCATTAAACTCTTTCAATAGTTTGGCAAAAAAAAATCTTGCACTCAGTGCACCATTTACCCAAATTAACCATCCTTGGTTTCTCTTTCATGCCAATGTTGACTTTGTTGCAATCCCCAGACTTTTCTATCCTTTTCGTCTCATTGAAAACATTGTAGGGACCATTTCTCCTATCAAAAAAAGTTTCTAAAGCAATTAATCCTTTAGGAATCCTATTGCCTTTTAATTGAAGCACTTCAAAATCTCCATTTGGGTCCTACTTCTAGTAGAATTCATGGCATTCTAATGAGGAGCGTTCAAAGAACACATTCCCAAAAATTTCTTTTCCACCCAAGAAAGCATTGATGTGAGCATTGTTATTGAAAATTTTCCATGAGCCTACATTATCAGGTATATTGGGATGATGTATGAGTTCTCTAGTATAGAGATCATCTTTGAAATCTGAGTGGCAAATTAACAAAGATGTTGATCCAGCTAGTGCATCAGCTCTAGTGTTCAATTCTTGTGGCATAGGCTTCATAGAGAAGGCTTCAAACCCTTCTAGCTCATCCCATACTTTATTTGTATAGTGCTTTAGTCTAGGACTTTTAATAGCAAAAATGTTTTGAACCTATTTAACCACGAGCTCCACATCTCCCTTCGCCTTCAATGCCTTAATGCCCTTCTTCTTCACTTCTTCTATTCCAAGCAGCAAGGCCTCATATTCTACGGTGTTGTTTGTATTATTTAACTCAAGTTTGAAAGCACAAGGAATGATCTCACCAGTAGGGGAAATGAGAACTATTCCCACTCCTGAGCCAGTTGAAGCACAAGTACCATCAAATTATAGAGTCCACACACCTTGATCAATTAATGAATCTTAGGGTTGAGTTACCTGTTCTTCAAATAGGATGACATAATTGGAAAATTTAGTTTCTTGATACAGGATGTGGGACCTGGGGTCTTCAAAAGGAAAAACTATGTATTTGGCCTTGGGCTCAGGTTTAAGACTACCTTTTTGCTACCAATTGGTATAGTTGCTTGCGACCAATCTAACTTCACTTCTCCCCTTAGGTTTTTGCAAAAGGCTCAGCTAAGGAGTGTTCCATAACTGGTAGGAATGTCCATGACTAAGATGGTTAACATGATTGTTTTCTCAGGAGCATCTTTGATCTGGCCTATCAAGGGAACTTGCTTGGAATCCATGGCATAACATTTTCCTAAGATTTGTGTGATTGGAAGATCTAAGGCTCTTGCTACTGAGGATGGCATGATATTATATAAAGCTCTAGAATCTATAATATAATTATTTAGTTTGTGACCATGGATAAACAATGACACATAAAATGGGGTGGGCTTAAGGATGATGGGGCTATCCTCAACTAGCATTTTATCTTTGCTCTCCATAGGTGGTTTAGTATTAGACACCGCATTGTTCAATGGAAGTGTTTGTGGTAATCAACTTATCCAATTCACTAGGATTTGAATGTAGATAATCAGCTAGTGAAATTTGAATTCTACAAGACTTACAAAATTCAACTATATCAAAGGTAGTTTCAAAATCATTTATTTTTAAAAGCATTACCTCTAGAACTAGATCCTTTGGAGCATCAAGGACCTTCTTTGATTGGTTAGTTAGAGTCTTTCACTTTCTGGTTGAGTTTGAGGTGGAGGGATCTTCAAGAACTTTTCTTCCTCATTGACCTCTTGTGAATATTGTACATGCAAGTTCTTCAATGGTGACATAGACATCACCCCCTCTCTCAAAATTTGACTCATATTCGAGGAAAAAATTTACAGAGTCACCAGGACCTCTTGAGTCTTCTTCAACAAGAATCTCTTCTATTGTCTCCTTATTTTCATTTAACTGATTTGAATGGATCATCTTAGGACATGCAACACCATCATTATCATCAATAGAGTGGAAGATACAATGATTTTTTTTATTGGTTGAACCGTCTTCAATTAAAAATTTTTGATTCTTTGGTAGCATGTTAGGTTGTCTTCCTCTCACCCCTGCATTAGGTAATTTCCTCCAGATGTCTTGATATGTAGTATTGATTTTTGACATTTGCCTCCTTATTGACATTACATCATTCAATAATCTTTGAACCAGGGGGTGAGTTTGACCTGAGGTGGATGGTTGTGAACTTGAAGTTTCTATTTCCCTTATCCATTTACTAGCAGCTAGAAGATCATCTTCCAACTCAATTGTTAATATTTTTGTAGCAATAATATCAACCACCCTATCTCTCCTTAGATGAAAGCTAATGTCTAGGGGCATTGCATTCATGAACAAGCCTTTGTGGTTTTGGGCATTGGGTCATTTAGCAATAGGGATTTTATGAAGTATTTTGTTGAACTTAGCTACAAAATCATGCATAGGCTCTTGTACCTCTTTCTTGAGTTGTGTCAATTGTAGCAAAAGGGTATGTTCATCATCTTCCAATTTGAACCTAGCTTCAAAAGAATTTTGCATTGAAGCCCAATATGTGATCGACCCAATCGGGAGATGGTGGAACCAATCTACAGCAGCATCAGTTAAGGTTTGAACAAACAACCTAACGACCATATTTTCTATAGGAACAACAAGAACTATGGAAGCATTGTTAAAGGAATTCAAGTGTTCATCAATGGACTTCTTCCTATCCCCACTAAATTTAGGCAAGATATCCCTGGCTCCCTTTGGGAGAGGATTTGGATTTGGACCTAAAGCCAAGGGACCAACCTGGGTGCCCCAAGGATTAGCAGCCCTTTAAAGTAAAATAAGGTTCAGAGGTTGGGCATTGAAACAAGTGGGTATTAATGTCCCAGGTAAAATCAAAGCTTGCAAACTTCCAGCAACTGGGGGTGATTTTTTAGGGGGAAGCAGGTCTACATTTACTTTTCATAGTCTTCTTTCACCTTTGGGTAAGGTCAAGAGAAAAATTTTGAATTCTTACAAATTTGTATGATTGATCCAAAAATCCTTTTCTCTCTTCACTCTGGGCATATTTATCACCAGCCAGTTTGTTAGAATGAAGAATTTCAATCACTTATATTCAAAGAGGTTGTTGGGCTAATCTATCAACCATGACTTCTTCTTGAGCAATAGGTATTCCTCTAATGAATTCTGCTTGTTCTTCTTCTCTCTCAAGAACTTGACTGACTTTCAAATTGCTCGACACTGGTTTTGAGTTTCCAAGCTTGGGCATTCAAATTTGAAATGATATCTTCCTGGGTATTGTCAAAACCTAATCTTGATTGAAGAACCGGGAAAATCTCTATGTGAGGCAAGACCATTCCTTATGAAAATGTTGAACCCTAATGGATTCCCCATTAGAGTCACCAAAAATTGTTAGTGAATAGTTTTTCCCTTTCAGTTATGAAAATTAATTAACCATAAAAACTTTCATAAAAATTGAGTTCCTTTAATCGAACTCTCTCTTTTTTGAGGCACAACTCCCTCCTTAAATGATAAATATGATTTTCCTTTATTTCAAAAGAATTTATCAAAATAGATCTTTTAACCAAAAAGAACTAAGGCTTTTGGAAATACTTTTACATCTCTTATGCCAAATGTATCGTGAAGATAATATTGATTTAAAGACAAGCCAAAAGACTTATTTAAAATGTATCGAAGAATAATTGAATTAAAGATGATTGACTGCTAAACAATAAAATCAATACCATTCATAGAACAAAAAATATCACCATTGACGATAACCACAAAAACACTCCATATGAAATGAATCACAATGAATAATACGTATAACCGTAAATCACCAATAACATATAACTAGTACCAATAGATTCCTATATATATATTTCTTTGCCATGTAAAAAGCATAACAAAATTGGTTTGGTCTGAACCTACTTCAATAACTTAAGTTACTATAGCAAAAAGTACCAAAGTATCAATACTGAAAACATTAAAAGTTTCACAATATATAGTCCCACAAGGTACATAAAACAGTTATAAAACTAACTTCCCAGTAGAGTTGGATATACTAGATTTAAAAACTATAAGATAACTATCTTAAGAACTAAGAAACTAAAAGGCTAAAGCTTGGTTTTTAAGCTAAGTAATTAAAATATTGGCTACATTTCCCAGCTATGCTTGCTCCACATTCGCATTGCCACCTATAGTTTTCTAGTCCCTATAATCAACTTCAAAATCCACAATCTCCTTTTGTTGTGGGAGTCCTAGTTGTTATGTTCTCAGCTGCCAGATGGTGATGACTTGGTGAGCATGCTCCATCTTCTTGATCTGCATCATCAAATGGTCATCACTGATGATAAAAATGGAATCTATACAAGTGACGACTGCTAAACTGGAAGTCGATACCTCTTTAGCTCCTTTGAGAGCTATCAACTTATCGTAGGATTCAACTTTTACTTTCTTCAAGTCCTTGTTAGACTTATATTTGTTACCTAGGATTTTGACATTGGTGCATTTAACATCACTTGGTGGGATTACCTTCAAGTAATTAAGATGTTTGACAAGTTTTGAACATTCATCCAAGCACTACTCAATGACCATGTTCCTCCACTCTAGGTTAGTCTAACAAATGTACAAGAAATCTATATCCACTCTAGAGTTCTACTTCTCAACTAAGAATTCCTTTATTCTATATTCTTAAATTTCTATGATGTAGGACACAACTTCCTCCCATCTTTCTTTCTCTTCAACCCATGCATTTAACTTCGCCTCTAGGTCATCCATCATTTGTTTGGCTTTCACTTTTAATCGACACTAGGTGAACAATGTAGTTGACTTCATAGGAAACCATTGATTTAAGCGACTCATCAAAAACTTTAGAAATTGACATTTCTCTTTTTACTTGGTCTATGAACTATTGGTTTGTCAAGGAAGTCACATCAATCATAGAAATCGTCTGGGACTGTTCAGGTTCTACATTTTGTAGATTATGAATGTATTCTACTAGCATGTGAATGGATTGTTTTAGTTCCTTCTTCTCTTTCTAGTCCTTCCATATTCGGCTAGTGACTCTTGCATATCCTACATCAAGGATTTCCATGTCTATTGCTCTAGAGACTAGCCCAAGGACTCTTTTCTCTATCATATAATCCTAGGGAGTGATGTCTTCAAGAGTTTTACCCTTGGATGGCTTGAATACATCAGCTACCCAATCCCCTATTTGTTCATCAACTCCAACCATGGTCTCTATTTTTGGCTTTTTTATTTTTGATGATTTCCCAAGACATTTCCCAACCATATCTTCAACTAAGATTCTTACTAGCACCAAACTCCTTTTCTTTCTTGCAGACATATCAAACCAATTTGGTGCTGAAGAAGTACCTTTAAATGGGGGTATTTGTAAAGTAGGGGGAACATAATTGGCCATTGTTGACCCAGAAGCATTAGTGTTGCCTAATGTTGGTTGGAGACTCTGACGCATGCCTTCTTGTGCTCTTTCCTCAAGAGGTTCAAGCTGGTGGCCTAGTTTTTCACTTTGCATAATTTTGTTACATTCCATAGTGAAAGAGCCAATGGATTTATGTTTTAAAAGTAACATGTGTTAAAAACCCTAGATGAAATTATTGAAATTTCATTAAACCCTTACCATTTTACCCTAGTTTTCAAAGAATTAGGGAAGTATTATTTTAAAATCATGTGGGAAGCTTATCTTTTTTAAGGTTTTGTTTTACATTTTCTCGTATTTATTTTAATTACTTTCCTAAAGAAATATGTATTTTGATCTTTAACCTTTGTTTTAACTATGGTTTTAACCCTTTGTTAATTCCTTAGTGTTCTTCGAAGTTTTTTAACTACTATAGGGCTTACATTTGCTAACCGTTAATCAAGCACTTTCTCGTATTACAAACTTGCTCAACCTTTAACAAATGTAGGAAAGCTCCTGCACAACACTTAGCCTTTGGTAACGACGGTTCCTTAATGAGCCAAAAAAAATTGGGTGTGTTAGAAAATTTTCAAATGGTTGTCAATGCACATTGGAAAATTGGGGCTATTTCATTGTCAAACTGAGGAGTTCGATTACTTTTAAGTGATACAACATCTCACCATTGATCTTGTGAAGATTTATGGTGAGAGCTTCCCTGTAATGTGAAGATGTGTGAAGTTTATGAAATGCGAGAAACCGCCCTGGTGACACATGTATTTGGTGAGGTCATGGGCCCCTAGTTTGAAAAAGTGTTGGACTAGTTGGAAAATGTCAAAACATGCTAGAAAAGGTGACTCATTTCATTGGTTGCTTCTACTGACTAGATTCTCAACAGGGTGAACTTTATGGGATCGTTGATCATTTGAAGATTGACAAAGGGTGCATTACCACTTTATGAAAGTGTTTGATGTTTAACAAAAGCACAGAAGTGCCTAATTTCCATGTGGACAAGTATGGCTAGTCGCTCAAAAGGTTGCTTCATCATGATGAGTTGGAATGCATGTTGAAATGGCTTACACTGATTGGTTGAGTGATCTATGTGGTCATTGAGTTGGAGGGTGATTGTATCAATGGGCCCAAAACATTGAAATTAGGCATATAAAATTCCAAGGTTTTTCATGACTGTTGATCTTATGAAGATCAACAATCGGCACTTTCCCACAGTATGAAAGTGCCTAAACTTTAGCAAATGCAAGGAAGCACCTTATTAATGCATGACTAGTTTCATAAAGGGTTAACACAATCTCTTGAGTTTCAAGCTAAGTCATTTGATTCTTGAAGATTGACAGTGGAATTTCAAATTTCATGGCATGACACAAATTATGACCATTGAAACATTCATTCAGATCAATGTTGTTTCGTGCGAAGTTAATTTGGCAATAAGAAGTCTGATTTTCCATTATTGAACAATAAGCTTGCAGAATTCTCTCAGAGCAAGGATTTTTAGAGCTAAAGGAAAAATTATCCAAGGGTTTTGATATACTACTAAGTAATTTTCAAAGGATAAAAATAAGAAATTGGGTGGGTCTTTTGGGTTTCTGGAGAATTGAGAAGTTATTTTTGTAGTAGAATAATTTTCAAACATGCCTCCATGAAGGGACTTTTCAGGGAAGGTAGATTATTTGAAAAGAGTTGTGCATGATGATTTCTTAGAGAAAATTCCACAATATATGAATGAGCTTGCTAGGGGGAAAGAGTTTATTCTGAAGAACCCTAGGTTAGTGGTCAGGAAGGGTTTTTATGATAAAGAAAACTAGTTGAGGGATGCTAAAGTTTCTGTTGGAGGATTAGGACTTTTCCAAAAATGGTTTGCAAAAAGAAGATTAGATACTCCCTTGAATAATGTATGGTAATTTGACATAGGAAAATTGATTATCTTAGGAGTTTTCTTTGACGATGATTTGCTTGCAATGATGGTGAAGAAATATGATCCAATTACTAGGATTGTGAACAATCATGTTGGTGACAATCTTTTTAGGGTTTTACTAGAATTGATTAGAGAGGTTTTTAAGTTAAACCCTAACCATGTAGTCCATGAAAAGATAGACATGGAAGACCTCTAGGCTAGGTATGATGCAGAAAGAATATATCTAAGGGGACGATTATTGTAGGAGCATTTTGTCAAAATTGGATCATTGCCCCTAGTTACAAAAAACACTCCAAAGCCTTTGTTGAAAAAATATTTCAACCCTAAAGTGCATGCATTGTATTTCCCTCTTTGCAAAATCTTTGGCATAGATGAGCAAGACCACATCCCAGGCTCCATTGTCTTCATCATTGCCAAAACTTTTCAGTATGGTATGAGTTCAATCTTTGAATTTGCTAATTTCTTAGTAGAAGAAATTCATACTAGATTAATAGGAATTTCAAAGGCTAAAGTTGATAATCCCTTCTATTGGTACTCCACGTTGATGTACATATGCTTGTATAAGGGAGTTACCTTTTTCTCTAAGGAAATTGGAATTGGAAAGAGATGGAGAAAAGCTCCCTGTCCAATTATGGAGTGCAGATATGACATGGGAGGTGACTAATGCTAGTTTCATCATATTTGATAGGTATTTTTCTTCTAGGCTTATAATGTTGTTAATAGGGAATAGCCCTAGAATACCACAACCCGTACTAGAGTTGATTAGACCAAAAGATCATGCCAAAGGGTTAATGGTGAGTCATAATTACAGAGACATCATTCCATATGTAGTGTCTACTATTTTCAGAGTTTATGGTTTTCTGGGAAAACCACATGTGCTACCTTATTAAGTGCCCTTAAAAGTAGGGATTGTTGAGTTTTTATGGCAGGTAGGATAAATTGAAGAAAGAGAATTGTTGGGAAAGTCTAAAGGTACTTTTTTTCCCAACTTACTATTATTCATAACTATATTTTTGTCAAGAAGGGATGGAGGAACTTGGAAATTTTTTTAGAAAAATATCAAATGACTCAATCCCATGCCCTTTTTATAGATTCAGAGGGATTTTATGACCTCGTTAGAGAAATAACAAAGGCTAAATCTCATAAGCAAATGGTAAAATTTTTGGAGGACATAGTTAGAAATAAATTCTCATTACAAGAACAAGAGCTTAGGAAGGAAAAATGGAAAGTATATAACAAGGTCCTAGATTTTATAATTGCTTTTGAGCCAGATTATGATCCCGTAGGTGATAGAAAATATTGGTGTATGAAAGTGGATATGTTGATGGATAATTTTGTTGGAGTTATGCAAACTTTGAATGAAAAAAGGAAATTCTAACACAAGCATACCCTGATAAGGCCATTGAGGTGGAGAAGAAATTGGCGAGTAAGATGATTTTGAACCTAGTGTAGTATACATTATAGAAGAGAGTTGGGTACATAGTGGCTAGGAGTGTATAGTATAGTCCTCCATATAAAAGACCAAAATCTGAAAGCTCACCTGCTACACATGCACCTAAGAGACAAAAATTGAAGCAGGGATCATCTTCTGGGGTTGAAGAATATTCACCTACACATACCTCATTCAAGATAGATGATGAAATATCCTTGAAAGAACAATTGAGATAAATAAGAGGGGAAAGGGATATAGTTGTTAAAACTACAAATATAGAAGAAGGAGCACCTGAAGAACCTCCTATGCCAACACTAGCTCTCACTGTGGGAGATTGCAGAGGTAAGGAAATAGATCCTATAATAGCATAGGCTGCTAAAAAATTTATTGATGATGAAGTTTTGTAAAGTCTAGATCATTTTCTCAATTCCTATGGAGGAGAAATATTGATAATTTTGAGGTTAAGTATAAACTAATCAAAGCAGAGAAACCTAACAAAAAGGACTCTAAGATTGAAGAGGAAGTCAAAGCCAATTTCATGGAAGAGTTTGCACAAATAACCCCTGAAGGGGGAAGACAATTATTGAAGGATTCAAGAATTTTGATTTTACCTATATGGGATATGTTGTAAGAAAAGAAAAAGATACTCAGTTTAAAACTGAGGAAGAGGTCTTGCAGGCACATAAAGGATTAAAATATAGTGATGATCACCAGGCATGGGTGATATGATTTATAAAGAAAAGGGATAAGACTAGGATACAAGAAGATTCAGATGTTGAGCGTACAGGCAGCCTCATGGTGTACAAAGCGAAAGAGGTCGATAGCGAAAAGGTATCCAGAATGACCAAAGAAATGGTGGACTTTGGAGTTATTGTTGCCGTGAAAGACAAAAAATAAAGCTTGGAGCTCAATGCTAAATTTTAAGAGATGTTGAAAGCATATGAGGAGAGAGGAAATAGAACACATTAGTTGGATGCTTAGGTGGCCCAAATGGATAAGCAACTTGGAAAGAGAAAGGTGAGAGAGTCCATCCATCCTAGGATTGCTTATTCTCATCCTCTAGTTGAGCCTAGTCCCCTTGTAGAGCTACCAGATACTCCACAAAGACCACAATTTTTTAGAGCTAAGGAGTTTGAAGAAGAGAAGAGTAAACTTTGGGCATTACATGTGGAGTTAAATGACCTATATGAGGAAATCATAAAAACAATCTGATGCCTGGTAGATAAGATTGATTTGTTGGAAATATAGATGGAGTAACTGAGAGGGGGGGTGAATCAGTTACCACAAAAAACAAATCCACATATCCCTTAGATGTCTAATAAAACTATTTACTGCTATCAGTCAGTAAACATACTCAAAATGTTGTAACTCGGTAAATGCAGTGTATGTTATATTTTAATAGATCTTAAACATTCACAATGATTAACATGCAAGCATAAAATAAATAACATGAACACATAAGACACCAGATTTAATGTGGAAACCCAATATGGGAAAAACCACCAAGTAACTAGCTACTGATTTTCACTCTTCTGAAGTGAGCCCTGTTAGGAGCCAACCTAGTTAAAGGTTACAAAACACATTGTTAGGTGTGACCTTGTTAGAGGATTTAATCACCCTATTAGGAGTGGCCTTGCAAAATTTCTTTAGAACAATTCAATGGAACTATCACCTTGTTAAAGGATTTACAACTAGCTATTAAACCAACTCTGCTAAGAGATTTTGGAATCACTGCTACAATGGTAAGAAAGTAACAATGAAATGACCTGAATGAGATGCAACTAAATTTTTGATTACAAATCTATGTTCTATTTCACACTAGATCCTTCCTGATCGAATATAACTTTGCTACTCCTCAAGGATATTTGACCATCCTTCAAATTCACTCACACTTTCTTTCTCCAAATAATAAATACACTTGCATACTCACTCATACATTAGAATCTCAACTTGACCTTTCATATATACCATTCAGATTATCAAGTCGGCTCAATTACAAGTTACAATGACCAATAATCATTACCACAATTAGATGGAATCAATACTGGAAATAATTAAACATCATATCCCAAAATTAAAAAAATCCTTCATTGGCCAACCCTGCTCGGTAGACACTGATCTTGAAATGATTTCTTGTGTTAACCAACAGAAGCTTGGTTAACACTGCAAACTTACAAAATCCTTTGGAGAACAAGTGAACTTGGTGAACACTAACTTTCCTTCATTAACCATGAGAGCTCAATTAACACTACTTTCTACCACATTTTCCTTCGACACCCGAGTAAGCTCGGTAGACACTGTCTACGCAGATTAATTTCTAGGAATGCTCAGTAGACACAGAAAATTGCCTTGTTGACCAAGTGAGCTCGATAAGCATTGCCTGCCAACTAATATAACATTTGTGTAACATCAAAGACAACACACAATTAGACAATTGTATCTAACAATCACCCTCTTTGGCATTGATGGCAACACAACATGTCATAGCACAATGAAATTTGAAAACAAGTCTTTCTCTGACATTTTTTTTCTCCCTCTAAGATTTTATGCCACAAACTTCTCTAATGTAGTAATCTCCCTCTATGAAGGAATTACATAACTTCTTCTCCAAAACAGTAAACTTTCCCTCAAACAAATTTTAGAAAGATATGATAGTAAACTCTCCTTCTTTGACAACACATGCCAAAGACAACACATACCAAATGAGTAATAATGTACCTTGAGCACTAATCCATATGCAATGTTTTCTTGACTATGCTGCATCAACTGATAGATTTTCAACTTGGTTCCTATCAGTGCATCACTAAACTTTATTTTAGTGAGCTTCAGATAGGGGAATGACCCCTAACTTACCTCTTAGATACAAGAATGCATCCTTAGGTAATGACTTCGTAAATATGTTTGCAATCTGTTCTTTTGTATGGATATATTCCAATCTGATTTCTTTGTCTGCACCAATTCTTTGACAAAGTAGTATTTTATAGCAATGTGCTTGGTTTTGGAATGCATCACTGGATTCTTTGATATGTTAATTGCACTTGTGTTATCACAAAACATAACAATTGGTTCTTTGATCTCAACCTTCATGCCTTCCAACAACTATTTAAACCAAACAATATTGGAACAATTCATTGCTGTTGCAACATATTCTACTTTTGTTGTAGATTGGGATGTGCATTTTGCTTTTTGCTTGTCCAAGATACCAACCTTTTGCCAAGAAAGAATGCTCCACCACTTGTACTCTTTCTATCATCAATGTTTCTTGCCCAATCGACATCTGTAAACACTTTTAAGTCCAAATTTCCCCCAAGTTTATACCACAAGCCATAATCTTTAATACCTTTCAAGTATCTCAAGATTCTTTTGATTGCCATCATATGATTTTCTCTGGGTTTTGCCAAGAATCTTGCCAATATACCAGCTGCAAGAGCAATATCAGGCCTTGTATGAACTACATACTGTAGTTTTCCAATCATTGATCTATATAAGGTCTGATCTACCTCTTTTGAGTCATCATCTTTGGTAAGCTTTAGTCCAGTACACATGGGGTTTCCAACTGGTTTTGAATCTTTCATACCAAACTTCTTGAGTATCTCCTTGATATACTTAGACTAAGTGATATAGATACCATTTTTGTTCTACTAAATCTGAAGATCAACAAAGAACTTAATCTCACCAAACATAGACATTTCAAACTCTTTGTTCATTTTCTTTAAAAATTATTTGCATAGATCATCATTCCCTATAAATAAAGTATCATCCACAAATATTTCTACCAAAACAATCTTGTTATCTGGTCCTTCCTTGATGTATAGACTATTGTTATCATTAGTTCTCTGGAAACCAATCTGAATATGCTAGTTGTTTAGCCTCTTATACCATGCTCTAGGAGCTTGTTTCAAACCATACGATGATTTGTGTAATTTGCAAACCATGTTATCAAAATTTACATGACATAACCTTTTGTGCCATAACCAACTTTCTTCAACTTGGGCAATAAAACATGAGCACTCACCAAGATCAAGATAAAACAAGTTACCTTTTGTTTGTTTGATTGATCCAATCAGTTTTCCTTTGTCATTGAATAGTCTTGCCTTGCCATGCATGAATTCTACCTTGAATCCAATGTTGATTAGTTGTGCCACACTCAATAGATTATGTTTTAGTCCTTCAATCCAGTAGGCATTATCACATACAAGTTCTTTGGTAATGAGATTTGTCCTCTTTGTTTTATGCAACAAGGTTCATTGTTTCCAAACCTTACACCACCCCCATCATATTCTTCAAAGTGTTCAAACTTTTTTTTGTCACCAATCATATGATGTGAACATCCACTATCTATGATCAATGTATCATTTTTGCTCGCATGAGAGATAAGTGTCATCTTATCTTCTTCATCATTATCAGATTCATCTTTCACAGCAATGTAAACTATTTCATCTTCACTGTTATCAGAATCTTTACCCATAAAACATGTTTTCTTACCTTTGTCCTTGAATGATTTGAAATCTTTCTTGCCATTGCACTTGTGAAATTTCTTCTCATCCTTGCTTGCTTTTTTTGGGCACCTGGCAACAATATGACCAATTTCTTCACATGAAAAAAAAATTGGGGGAACTTTACCTTTGTATTTTCCTCTACCTCTAGAATATTTCCTTGCAAGTAGAGCTTCAACAACTTCAAGATCACTGTCACAACTTTCCTTTGATTCTTCTTCAGTTTCTAATTGAGTGTCCTTTATTTTCTTACCTTTTTCTTTAAGTGAAAGCTTGGCCTCAAATGTTGATTTAATATTCTTGAAGGCTAGAACATAAATGTCATAGTTATCTAGCTCAAAGGCTGTCAATCTTCCCACTAGGGTATCCAAGGTTATCTTATGATTTGTCTCACATCTTCTTTCTTGAATTGAAGATACTCTAATTGCATAAATGGGAAGCAATGTTCTAAGAACTTTACTTACAACTATTTCTTCCTTGATCTCTCCTCCAGAAGTTTTGATCACACTAACACTTGCTTTGATCCTTTCAACATATTTGGCAATGTTTTCATCCTCTCTCATTCTCATCTGATCAAATTGTTCTCTAAGGCTTTCTGCTTTGGCTCTCCTCACATTGTCATCACCACCATAGATATCCTTTAGCTTGTTCCACATTTCAAAGGTAGTTTTGCAATCCTTGATATCATCAAATTCCTCATAGCTTAGAGCAAATGCAATGTCTATCATCATGGTGTTATGAGTCTTTTTCTCAGCAATATCACCAATAGATAATGTACCAAAAGGAGTTGTGTATTCTTCACCAAGGTATTTCAATCTTGAATCACCAGTGGAAGCCAGATGAAGTCTCATGAGACCTTGCTATGCTAAAAAGTTATCTCTATTAAGCCTTGGAATTTCTCTCTTTTAAGACATCCTAATCTTTAGGTTAGGTCTTTGAAACCTTTCTTGCAAGCACCAAAAACTCTGATACCATTTTTTGGAAATATAGATGGAGTAACTGAAAGAGGGGGTAAATCAGTTACCACAAAAAAAAAAATTCATAGATCCCTTAGATGTCTGATAAAACTATTTACTGATGTTACTCGATAAACATACTCAAAATGTTGTAACTCGGTAAATGCAGTGTATGTTATATTTTAACATATCTTAAACATTCATAATGATTAACATGCAATCATAAAAGAAATAACATGAACACATGAGACACTAGATTTAACGTAGAAATCCAATATGAGAAAAACCACCAAGTAACTAGCTACTGATTTTCACTCTTCGTAAGTGAGCCCTATTAGGAGCCAACCTGGTTAAAAGTTACAAAACACACTGTTAGGTGTGACCTTATTAGAGGATTTAATCACCCTATTAGGAGTGGCCTTGCAAAAGGTCTTTAGAACAATTCAATGGAACTGTCACCTTGTTAGAGGATGTACAACTAGCTGTTAAACCAACTCTGCTAAGAGATTTTGGAATCACCACTACAATGGTAAGAAAGTAACAATGAAATGACCTGAATGAGATGCAACTAAATTGCTAACTACATATCTTTGTTCTGTTTCACACTAGATCCTTCCTGATCAAATATAACTTTGCTACTCCTTAAGGATATCTGACCATCCTTCAAATTTTCTCAAACTTTCTTTCTCCAAACAATCAATACACTTGCATACTTGCTCATACATTAGAATCTCAACTTGGCCTTTCATATATACCATTTAGATTGTCAAGTCAGCTCAATTACAAGTTACAATGACCAATAATAATTACCATAGTCAGTTGGAATCAATACTTGAAACAATTAAACTTCATATCCCAAAATTAACAAAATCCTTCATTGGTAGACCTTGCTCGGTAGACACTGATCCTAAAATGATTTCCTGTGCTAACCAACATAAGCTTGGTTAACACTATGAACTTACAAAATCTTTTGGAGACTAAGTGAACTTGGTGAACATTGACTTTCCTTCGTTAACCATGAGAGCTTGGTTAACACTACTTTCTGCCACATTTTCCTTCGACACCCGAGTGAGCTCGGTAGACACTGTCTACACAGAGTAATTTCTAGGAATGCTCAGTAGACACAAAAAATTGCCATGCTGACCAAGTGAGCTCGGTAAGAACTGTCTGCCAACTGATATGACATTTGTGTAACATCAAAGACAACACACAATTAGACAATTGTATCCAACATGATTGGCCCACATTCTATGAACAATTGGTGAAAATATTTGATATGTGGAATGAGATAAAAGGTGGTGAGGATGCTTTGAAGCCCATTATGAATAAATGGGGTAGCAAGGATAAGGATGTCATCCTTTTTTGTGTTTCATTCATTAGTATGTCTTGTGAGCAGATAGAAAAAACCTTTGACATGACTAATGATCTATCAAATTTTGATGATAAGAGGGTTGCAGTGCAAAAAAGGATTATAATAGGTTTCTCAAAGTATCTTGCTGAAAAGTTTGAACTTTTCCCCATGCACTTATAAAAATAGATAAATTAAAAGATAAGGAGGAATGGGCCAAAGAATTAGGTGATTTATTATGCCTTAGAATTAATAAGGTTCTAAATGAAGAGGGGAATGCATTGTGGGCAAAAATAACTGAGGAAGTTGTCAAAGTTCAAATATTCTATGATTCTATTAGAGAAGAATTTGTTGAAATTAATAAGTTAGGAGATTTTGTTTTGAAGAAGCAAAATGAGGTATTGAGTTTTGATTGGCTAGATGACACAATTTTTAATAAGTGGATGGAAGATTTTTTACATTCAAAATAGTTGGTGCTTGGTGAAATTGATGAAGATGAGGTGGACCAAGATGAGTTGCAAACAATTGATACATTAGTTAAAGTAGAAGAAGACAAAGATCGATAATCAACTGTAGTAACAAGCACAGAGGTCCGAACTGATGACTTGACAGTAGGAGAATCAAGTGTGACTGTTAGTTTCTTAGTACATGATGACTTGGATGGAGAACCTCAAGTTAAGCTCAGTTTTCAAGTATTAGAAATAGATCCATCACAAGCATCATAATTAGTCCCAATCACAAAATTCCTTAGCAACAAAGAAGTTGTAGTAGAAGTGGTCCCACAAAAGAATATTCATGATATAAATCATTTTGTTGCACCAATTTTTGTCTTTTGTGATAGTAACTCTATAAATATTTGTTGTCTTAAGGACAGTTGTCAGTACTCTCTAAGCTTGAAGCTTTTTGCATCTCATTATATATAAATGAGATTTCAAGGCTAGAGAGGGGGTCTGAACCATTGTGAAATTTTTAGTTTTTGCTAGTTTTATTCGGTTCAATTTCCTTGATGCAAATTTTATGATGTATTTTCTCTGCAAGTCTAAAAACACACTAACATTTAAAGATCATATTGTCTTGTCTTGAGTTGTTTTGAGTATTATCCCAATGTTATATAAATTTTCAAAGAGAATTAATGCAAATATTAACTATCACCATATATGTTTTCTCTGAATCTTGTCTACATTGTTATTGACTGATTATTTTCAAGTTGTATGGGCAAAGCTTGTTCAATTTAATGCAACTAGGATAGGTTGTATGTCAATTCACTATTGCTTTTAATTCAATGAGTTAAGTAAATGCTTCAGTAATATGATAGGATTTCCAGGCATTAAGAAGGATATGTATAAGAATCAATTTTAGGGAAAATTGTTGATAATATTGATTGTAATGCAATCAATTAGGTCAAGAGGTTGGGTAGACTCCGAATTCCAATGGATGAGGCACTGATCAATTATTTTTGTTTACATATGAAGAACTTGTGTTTAAGCATCAAGCAAAATCTTGAAATCAAAATCAATTTTACTTTAAATGTATGAAGAGTATCATAGTTGGTCAGTACTTGATTGTATCTTATCTCTGTGTTTTCTCTAGCTGTTGTTACCCAAAATTACATGTAAATCTAAGAAGAATTATGACTAAACATCTACTATAGGAGATGAGTATTGTAATAGAATGTCAATAGATGACTGAAGTTTGAAAATAGTATAAGGTTTTGAATATTTTTATCCCTCAGGTGCACCCGCCTTGGTTTTGCAGAGCCTAAAGGTAGAAAATCCATGTGATTTTGTTGAAGTTGGGTCCAGATTAGAGAATCCCTTAATTGAACATAGGAAGTAGCTAACCCTTAGACTAAATTTTCTTTATTAGCTTCGTATCAATTATTTTGAAGGCTTGATAGTTTAAAATAACCAACATAAGCTCAACTTTTATTTTGATTGGGTCTGTGTTGACACTCTTTTCAATAACTTTTTGAATCCTCTCTTTCTTAGTATGAGAATGGGTCTATCTTGTTAGCTTGGCCTGTTGAACTGAACTCTAAACTTGAAACTGAACTTCAACTTCAGGGTTTGAGATACCTACAGAGGAAAAGGTGACATCTTTGTTAGTATCATTATCATGGACTGCTTGCTCTATATTTTTTTACTTTTAATTACATTTTCTCCTTCAACCAACTTTTGGTCCTCACTGTGACTGGCTTGGTATGGGATTGTAAATCATCTCATTCAAGTGAATCCCAATCTATCTTAGGGAAGGGAAATGTTTCAAACTATGTTATATAAAAGGAATCAATAATATCTTCACCTTTGTCTTCCCGAATGCCTTTCATGTTCATTTGTAATTTGAATTCCTTTATTTGTTTTATGGTCAACCTGGACCACCACCTCTTCCTAACTTCATAGTCATCATTACAGTCAGCCCATAAATCATCTAGCTAAGGAACATGCAATAATTTTGGTTGCAGTTCAAATAGTGGGTGTACAAAATCTTTATCATCAAAATCTAGGTGGAAAGTATAAGCCTCTAAGTTCATTGAACTTAGTTCATGCTTAAGGGCCAAGGCATCTTGAATAGTTTTACATCTATAGTGACCAAGTTTTATGGGAAAAGTATAACTAGAACCTTTCCTAGCCTTGCAATTCTCATCCACTTCAGCTACTTGTCTACAAACCTCCATCAAAACATTCCTATCTAGGTAATGCCTCAAATAGTTTTAGTGGTCTTCCTTCATATTCACCGAGTTAGATATAGGTGAACTTTGCAAACTGTGTGAAGAAAATGTCATAGATTAATACAAATTGTGCGACCTCCTCTGTTAACCTCCTCTTCTCTTTCCCTTGTAATTCAAAAACTAACTTAATGAGAAATGTATCTTGCTCTCTTTTGAACTCCTCTCTATTCTTTTCCTTTTGTAAATAGGGGAAATATTCATAAATAGGCATGTTATTTACCCAATTAGTGTGTAGCAACCAGAACCTTTCTTTACAGAATGCTAGGACATATAATAAATATGAACTCATATAAAAACCAGACACTCCAGATGACTAAGAAATTTCTTCATGTAGCCTGTCAGCTATAATTTCTGCCCAATCAATGTGTTTGTTTTTATCACTCAGAATGGTTTGAACAAAGAAATGCATCTAGTTCTCCCTATGGAAGGCATAGTGATTTCCTTTAACCCTGTTGAGGAGGGTGATCACATCTTTGGTCTTAGGGATCATATGATCTCTTGTTAACTGGTGGGGAAGGTGGGAACCCCCTTCATTTGGCTTAAGTAACCAGTTCTTAGTGATAGCATTATTGAATGTGTTTGGGTCGATTGAAAATTTAGTATCTGAGAGGGCAATCATCCAAGCTTGATATACTTCATGTAGTGGAATCCTCAAGGCACCAATGATTGTAACCCTATTTATATAAACCAAAACTTCTCCTAGATACATTCTTATGCATCTTTGGGTGACATCATATCTATTCATGCATTCCAAAACTAGTTATGGGAAAAGAACTAACTCTAGGAAACCAACAACTTGTAGCAATATGCTATTGACAACCTTTTCAGCAATACAACCAAGGTTGGTTTTGGAAAACCTAGTCAACAACTTATTCATATCTTCATCTGTGAGGAAGGTATCCTTTAATGTAGGCAAGAAATAGGCAAGAGAAGAAGCAAGCTTTTCTTTAGGTAACTTTGGGTGGGAACTAGCCATGAGAATCAAACTCAACAATTTCTTTTCAAAAATAGTTAAGAACAACTAGAAACAAAGTCACCCACCTTTAAGTGAAAGAAGGAACAACAACCATTAAGATAAGGTGAAAGAAACTGACCATGTAGGAGAAACAACAATGCACTTCCACGATCAATCCAATTGCAGACCACCTATAATTCCATACAAGGGTGAGTTTTAATATTTTTGTTGATATCATAAGAAAAGGAAAATAGCCTAGAGAAGCCTTTAAATGGATACTTGCATCATGATTTTGCGTGGAAAGTACCAATTTGACAGGGACACTAACTTTATTGATGAGAGTATTTTCCCTCTACACACAACAAATACTTTCACCACACTTAGTACCAATCATTTAGTGCAAGGTGTCACTTCAACTTTCAAAGGGAGGATCTTAGCACATCTTCGTACTGTCACATGTCGATCTTCTTGAAAGTTTTATGCTTGTGAACTGAACTTTGAACTATTTGGAATTTCAGGTTCAATTTCAAAGCCATGAATATATGAAAATCAAGCTCATGAAACTATCATAAACTTCATCAAAGGGTAAAGAATGATGAAAATTGAAGTTTGAAAAGAAAAGTGATTTGAAGTTAAGTTCCAAAACGCACATGAAGTTCAAAAGACTTAATGTTAACACCGAACCCGATTACTACTTGGACAAGTTGGTTGAACATTGAACTTTGAACAATATTAATTCGGAGTTCAAGTTCAAGGTTACGAAAAAGGTTTTACATGGTAGGCTAGACAAAACAAGAACAAGTCAACTTGAACTTTGAACTATTTATAAGTTCAAGGTTCAAGGTTCAATAACATGGACTGAGGTATGGAGCTATTGAAAAAGAATGAGGCCCAAAAAATATGGGGCTTTTACATGGGTAGCATGTATTAAGGACATCGTGTAGGGGGTTTTCCTTGGGGTGGGTTTTCATATAGGCCCCACCCTTGGCATTTGATTAGTAGTGGTTTGAGTGAGCTCAAACCACTCTTGGTATGGTCATAAACTACTCCTCTAAAAGTGTACATGCTAGTGGCACGCATAGGTTAGTGACAACTCACCCTTTTCCTTTGGTCATGCACATAGGCTCTTGCCCTTGGAAATAAATCAAGACCTAGGAAGATGAAGGTGACAACATATAAATTGAATGTCCCTATTGATGATTCTAGTCGCTCACTAGTGCATTATCAGATCCTAGTCAAGTAGGGTCATGGGTTGGGCAATGCCCAAAATGTTTATGCTTTGGATGTGATTGTGGCCATGACAGGGGCTAATTTTTTGTTGTTGGATGATCGTATTGCGATATTGAGTAGTTCAACTATGTGCAACAGTATGCTTGAATACTCTCTGGGTGGAGCAATCCCCAATTTCTGTTGTGTTGAAATAACAAAGTGGTTCCAATGATCTACATTTTGGGTGGTTTTGTTTATGATAGCTTATGGTTTTTTTGGGATGTTGTTATTTTGATCACTTTTTGGCTTATTTAGGTAGTGATCTTGTTGTAATATTGTGTCTTAGTCATAGTGTCTAGGTGGTTCAGGGGTTTAGTCCCATATTTGGGTTGGCCTCAATGGCAATCACTTAATGTAATCTTTTTTTGATATCAATATAATATCTATCATTGTCAATAAAAAATAATAGTTTTAAGTATAGAAAAAAACTAAGAAATCAAACTAAAATTAAAATTGTAACAAAAGAATGCAAATTTATTTTTGATAAGTGATAATTTTATTAATATACATTGAAAATGTTTACATGTTTCAAAAAATGCCTTAAAGCCTGAATTTTTCTTTACATTTCAAAAATCATTGCAGCCCCCTATACTCCTACTCATCAACATTACACCACACTCAACACTACACATTAGACAAGACCAAACACAATAGCCCTACTATAGAAAAAGGACCTGTAAACTAGGAAAACATTTTAGACAGAGGCATTACACATTAAGCCCCCATTTATCTAGCATCTCCTCTCTCATTTCATTCACCATTACCCTGCTAACTATCTCTACCGCGTTCTTCTTTCTCCCCAACACTAGTCATGACACCTCTTGAGGTAGCTCCCTTGCTTCCCACTCCCAAGTCCTACTTGGTGCATTCTTCTTTTTTCACCTCCTTTCCTTAACTAGTTGATGTTGATACACCTCCCACTTGTCCATAAAATCCACCATTTCCTTCCATGTCATTCTAACTTCACCAACCCTCTACATAATGGGTCTTAAGGAACCAAAAACCAGAAAAGGCTATGAACTATTCAACCCTCCCTTATAATGTTGCCAATGCTCTTCTGTCATATGGAAGCCCACACCTATCTCTACCATATCCAATCATCATATTACCCCTAGTCACCATTCAGGTTCAACATACAATTCTACCATTCGCAACACCTCCTCTTATAATGAATCAACAAGAATTCCCAAGTACAAAATACAAAAGAAATATCCACACTTGTATGAGGCCAAAAATATCCATTGATAAATTCCTTGTTATATAATTTACACAAAATGTGACCAAACTCCTCCTCCTCAGTATTAAACACCCCAGCCACCCTATGCGATGTAATTTTGCCTCTAAAACGAAGTTTCTATTTCTTCATAGGGGTTGACAGATAGAAATTTTCCTCCTTAGATAAATTGTACAACTATAGAATCAATAACAGATTACGCCATGTATTGTGTTGTGTGAGGAAAATTTAAAGTAGCCTATATCTGGAAAGTCTCGTAGGTACAACATCCTATTATGTGATTTTCACACCATCACCCCATTGCAAATGGGGACCCTCTCTTTTCATTTTAGCAAGTAGGAGTCTTTATCTTAGGTGTTAGGATTAACCACTAACGAAAATAATAATTACATGCAAATATAACAATATTAGAAAAAAAAAAAATCACAAATAAGAGAACACAGGACACCAAGATTTAACATGGTCCACCTAATTCCTGGGCTATGTCCACCAAATAATGAGTCCAATATTATTATGGTCCAATGATTACAAGCTGATTACAATATGTAATCCCTTACATCTCAATACCACTGCAAGAAGTAATTATCACATCACACCTTATAGAAAATCCCTAACCCTAAGCCCTTTTTATACCATTTTTTTTACCACTTTAGGGTTAAAATTAGTTACAGGGTGTCTTTCCTGATTAGTCACCACAAAATAGAAATCTCACACTTGGGGACTGATCAGGCTACATAATAAATTTGTTTAAATTAGTTGTTCTCTTTTCCATCAAGGAATTATGGAGTATGTACAGTACTTCCTTGATCAATCACCACAAACTAACAATCTCCCACTTGGGGACTTGTCAAGCTCCACATTAAACAACAATCTCCTACTTGGAGACTAATCCTATAGTAATGTCACTATACATGAGGCTCCCACTGGATCAAACCGTTTAGACTCTGTTGTTCTTTTATTCTATTCAATTTAGAAGACCAACCGAAGCTAAAGAAGAGTTCAGCTTCTCCCTTGTCACTACCTTTGTAAACATATCTATTGGATTGTCATTTATATGTATCTTGTCCAACTTTAACTATCCATCATCCAAAACTAAACGAATGAAATGATACCACACAACTATATGCGTTTTGTCTTTGAATGTAGAGCAAAATGCTTTGCAGGATGAATGACACTCTAGTTATCTATAAACAAATAATCATCCCTCAATGGGTGTCCCAATTCTTCCAGTAAGAACTAAAGCCATATCATCTCCTTGGTTGTCTCTGTAGTGTTTAAAGCATTAACCTTCTACAATCAAGAAACCCAGCTCACCATTGCCCAACCAACAGTAAATACATAACCTATAGTACTATGCCTGCTATCAATATCCCCTACCAAATCTAAGTCAACATAGCACTATAAATATGTAGTAGAGGCCCAAAAATGTAAAAAATTATTAGATGTTCCTCTCAAATATCTGAGAATCCATTTAATTACATTCCAATGCTCAAGCCCTAGATTTCTCATATACCTACTAACGACTCCCACTACATGTGCAATATCTAGCCTCATGCGTACCATAGCATACATCAATCTTCCTATAGTTGAAGCATAAGATACCTTGGATATCTTATCCTCCTCTTCTTGTGTCTTTGGACACATCTCCTTAGTCAACTTCAAATGACCAGGTAAAGGTGTGCAAACAAATTTAACATTCTCCAGAGAGAAACGTTGCAACACCTTCGCAATATAATCATCATGACATAAATTCAATTTTATATTCTTCCTATCTCTATAAATTTTCATACCAAGGATTTGTTTTGTTGCCCCCAAATCCTTCATATAAAATGAATGCACTAACTAGTGTTTTAGCCCCTTAAAGTGATCCATGTTAGACCCAACTACAAGCATATCATAAACATATACACATAAAATAATATAGCTATCATCATCCAACCTCTTAAAATAAACTCAATGATCTGAATGGTTCCTACTATATCCATGCTCATTCATAAAACTGTCAAATTTCAAATACCATTGCCGAGGTGCTTGCTTCAAGCCATATAGATTTTTCTTCAATTTGCTCACTGATTTCTCCTTACCTTTGACCTCAAATCCCTGTGATTGTGCCATATATATCTCTTCATTGAAATCACCACAAATAAAGGTTTTTTTAACATCAAGGTACTCCAAATGCAAATCATCAGTAGCCACAATACTTAAAACAGTGCAAATAGAAATCATTTTAACAACATGAGAGAACATCTCATCAAAATCAATGCCCTTTTTCTATCCAAATCCTTTTACAACTAACCTGGCTTTAAATATTTTCTTAACTCCATCCTCTTCTTTCAACCTATAAACCCATTTATTCTATAAAGCCCTTTTATTTGCAGGCAACTTACATTAATCCCAAGTCTTATTTTCCAGCAAGGAGTTCATTTCTTCTTTCATTGCAGAATCCTATTGAATCTTTGTATCTACCCGCACAACTTCATCATAGCATTCAGGTTCACCAGCATCTATTAGTAAAATAGAGTACAAAGAGGGAGAAAATCTTTTTGCATGTCTACTTAGCCTTGTTTATCATCTAACATTCACTGGGGTGTATGGTATTTATTGTTGTGATTGTTGCAGATCATGAGAAATTTCTAGAACATCATCTTTTGGAGTATCATCTAGCACTACATAACCATCTTCTTTCTTCTCATGTTGCTGCAACAGATCTTTGTACAACACTTTCTCACTAAATATGACATCCTTGCTTCTTACAATTTTATGATTTTCAAAATCCCAAAGCCTATAACCAAATTCATCAATGCAATATCCAACAAATATACTTTATTTGGCTTAGCTTCTATTAGAAATGTTTAGAATTACTAATGGGGGGACGGGGGGTGGCAGGGGTGAA
The DNA here is from genome assembly GCA_028749045.1 of Cupressus sempervirens. Classification (NCBI taxonomy): domain Eukaryota; kingdom Viridiplantae; phylum Streptophyta; class Pinopsida; order Cupressales; family Cupressaceae; genus Cupressus; species Cupressus sempervirens. The sequence goes on along the minus strand of CM053788.1, from coordinate 508,741,865 downwards.
CCAGTTACTCAAGGTCCTTAAGTACCATTTGAAAAATTAAACAATTAAACTCTTATTGTTATACTTATCCTAATGTTTCTCGGTCTCTATTATTACTCGGTCTTTACTGTAAACAAAATTTACTATTCCAAATATAAAATGCTTTGCTGAATATAAAATGTAAAAATATAAAGTATTCAACACAGTTTTGACACTAAGATTTTTACGTGGAAACTCAATTTGGAAAAAACCACCAACAACATGTCACCAATTTTTTACTATTTCAGAGTGAGCTCTATTAGGAGCCAACCCTATTAAAGGTTACAATACACACTATTAAATGTGACTTGGTTAAAGGATTTAATCACCCTATTAGGAGTGGCCTTATCAGAGGACTTTGAACATTCCATTTAGAATGTCATCTTGTGAAAGGATTTACATAGACTATTAAGTCTTTCAAAGTTACTATTAGGTCAACCTCTATTAAAAGGATTTCAATAAAAAATATTTACAATGATTAGAAAGAAAATAATAGGGTTTCTGCAAGGTCATATCTCAGTTCAATTCTGGTGTTAATTCACTAGTAATCTCTTCAAGTTGTCATCTCTATTGTTGATTCACTTGGTAACCCTTCAAGCAATTAGTCTTTCCTCTTCAACAACACTTAAGCCTTCTTGCTCGGATTTCACTTATCACTATCAACAACATCTTTGTAAGCTTTCTCCTTTAGCTTTACATTCACTCACACACTTGTGCATTTCTGATCCACTACTATCTGTATGTGCCTCTTGCATATACTTGTACTCCTCAATTATTTTTTTAGCTATGTACCTCTTTAAATAGTAAATTCTTTCTTTACCATTTTCCATGATCATCGTAGATCTTAGGGTTTACGATCAGGTTCAACACAATTCACTGTATTTGTCCATCTTCTTCTAGAAACTTCTCTAAATTCTGTCTGTTAGGTTTTTACCAAATCCTCACCTTGAATTTAATGATCCAACTCATTAATATTATCTTCAACATGGTTTACATCTCCCAAGAAATCAACTAAGTTGGCTGGGGATCATGATTTCTTGAAATTCATCTTCAACAACTTATTACTTGAAAATGACTAAGTTCTGACATTCGATCATCACTTAATACTTGGGTGTTATAAAACTTCTTGGCTTGGTATCGAGTAAATTTCTTGGTTGATATTGATGCTCGATCAACACTAGATTTGCTTGACACTAACTGTGGCTCAGTTGACAGTAACATCACTCAATATTCCTTTGCCTTTATCTGTATTGCTCGGCTTGGTGTAACTTCCTTGACATAAATAATGAATTTGCTTTATCAAAGTCTATCTAATCAAATGTCCATTGTATCTTCCTTTTCATAACTAAACCTTTCCTCTAGGTGCTATTGTTATGAACAATTTCTCAAATCCTCTTCATCAATCAAATAGATATGACATTTAGATTAGGTAGCAATATGTCTCATTAATAGATTTGACATCAATGACAAAAAAATAAATTGTTACAATTATAATTTTTCAACAATCTCCCTCTTTGGCATTGATGGCAACATCTCTATATTCCAACAATCTCTACATCTCAATAGTAGCAGTAGCTAACTTGGTTACCATACAATCCAAAAAGATTTTCTCCCTCTGAGATAATAGTTTCTTTTATGTATTCATATTCTCCCTCTATGATATGACTTGCTTCTTTGTCTATATCTCTCTCTTGTACTTATGTCTCCCTCTTTGATTTTACTATTTATCTCTCTCATTTCATCTCTCCCACTCTTATCTCTCATTGTTATCTCTCTCTTTGACAACAATGCCAAAGACATGAAGCTTGTTTTAGCTTTAATCTCTTCATACATCTAAGTTATGTAGATTTTTCATGTCTAGTTGATTTCTGTCATCTATCTATGACTAATATATTATGTTGTACTGATCTTTCTACCTTAGGCATGTCCCTAAGTAAAATTGTATTGCATCAATGTGTAAGATATTCTGAATAGCACATTTGATGCAACACACCTTGCCACCTTAAGTAGCTTTGATTAGGGGAATCACCCCTAATTTACCTCTAAGATATTCATGAGCATCTTTAGGTAATGGTTTTGTGAATATGTCATCAATCTTCTCTTTCGTGTTCACATATTCTAGCTTAACTTCTTTATCTTGTACTAGTACCCTCAAGAAATGATACTTGATAGCAATGTGCTTTGTCTTAGTGTGCATCATTGGATTCTTTGAAATGTTAATAGCGCTTGTGTTATTACAATAGATAACCACTGGATCTATAATCTCTTTTTTCACATCTTTCAGTAATTGCTTGATCCATGAACACTTCACTGCAGCTGCCACATACTCGACTTTAGTTGTTGATTGGGAAATATAATTTTATTTCTTGCTTTTCCATTACACTAATCTCTTTCCTAGAAACAATGCACCGCCACTAGTATTTTTTCTATCATCAATATTTCCTGCCCAATCTAAGTTAGTGAATACCTTCAATTCAAATTTATCACTTCTCTTGTAATACATTCCATAGTCTTCAGTACCTTTAAGATATCTCAATATCCTTTTTACAACCATCATGTGATTCTCTTTAGGATTTGCTGAAAATCTAGCATTTATCACAACTACTAAAGCAATATCTGGTCTTCTATGAACAACGTATTGCAATTTTCCAATCATGGATTTGTATAAGGTTTGGTTCACATCAAGAGATTCATCATTCTTAGATAGCTTGTGTCTTGTTGACATAGGTGTTCTCACTAGCCTTGAATCTTCCATTCCAAAAGTCTTTAGTATCTCCTTAATGTATTTGGATTGTGTAATGAAAATACCAAACTTCATTTGACATACTTTCAATCCAACAAACAATTTGATCTTACCAAACATAGATATCTTAAATTCCTTCTTCATTTCATCAAAAAATGATTTGCATAATGTTGCTCTTCCTCTAAATATAATTTCATCAACAAATATTTCAGACAATAGTACTTCATTCTTCTTACCATTCTTCAAATATATATTATTGTTATCATTTTTCCTTTCAAAACAATTCTTCACCAAATAATTATGCAATATTTCATACCATACTCTTGAAGCTTGTTTCAATCCATAAAGGTATTTTTCTAGTTTACATACCATGTTATTCTTGTGTGGACCCACAAATCCTCCAGGTTGATCAATGTATACTTTTTCCTCTAGTATACTATTAAAAAATATAGATTTGACATCCATCTGATATATCTTGAAATTCTTGTAGGCTAAATATGCAAGTAGAGTTTTGACTCCTTAAGTCTTGCCATAGGAGCAAAAGTTTCTCCATAATCAACTCATTCTTCTTGAGCATAACCCTTGCATAGCAATCTTGCCTTGTTTCTTGTTACTTCACCATTCTCATTGAGTTTGTTTTTGAAAACCCACTTTGTTCCAATGACATTTTTGTCTTTAGGTCTTGGCACCAAAGTCCAATTATTTTTCTTCTCAATCTATTCAATTACCTTGTTCATTGCCTAAATCCAATCTTTCTTCTCCAAAGCATCTTTCACTAATTTGGCTTGAAATACACAGAGTAAGCATGTGCCATTTTTTAGTTTGTTTCTTGTCATTAAACTTGATTCAACATCACCAATAATTCAATCCAGTTTGTGATGTCTTCTTACATATTTTACTAACATAGGCAGTTTCCTTCTTTGTTCTTCTATAGGCTCATCTTGAAAATAAATCTCAAGCACATTTGTTATTCCTTGTTTAGGTTTTGGTCTGAATTTTGTATGCTCGACATTTTCTACCTAATGGTCATCATTTCCTATCTGTGACTTGACATCTTTAGTCTATTGCTCGACACCCACTATCTATTGCTCAATAATTTGTTGCTCTGCAACATTTTTTGTTTGCTAAGAGACTACAACTTGGTTTGCTTGTTCATTAGGAGTACTAAGAGCATCATCATCCACATAGATTAATGTACTATAGTCTTCAGGTTCTTCTTTGCTTGCAGTGTCACTTCTTTATGCAAACTCAATTTTCACATTTGCACTTTCCACAACATTGTTAGCATTAGAGTTCAAACACTTATAAGCTTTCTTTTAGTGGAATATCCTAAGAGTATGCCTTCCTCACTCTTTGCATCAAGTTTTCTGTTCTTACTATCTTTAAGTATATAACATCTACTTCCAAAGATTTTGAAATATTTCACATTAGAAGCATATCCATACCATAGTTCAAAAAGTGTAGCATTTGTACCTTTCTTGACTTGTACTCTATTCATGGTATAGACAACAGTATTAAAATATTCTCTCCAATATTTCTTTTATACACTTTTCTCCATCATTAATGTCCTTGCACAGTCTATTATTGATTTGATCCTTCTTTCAACTATTCCATTATGAGGAGGGGTCCCTACTGCTGACATCTATCTTTTAATTCCCCTGTCATTGCAAAATGTATTGAACTCATTGGAAATGAACTCACCACCTCTGTTAGATCTCAAGCACTTCAAAATCTTCCATATTTCCTTTTCAACTCTAGCTAAATACCACTTGAATAACTGAAAAGCATCAGATTTAGCTTTAAGAAACATCATAGTCATCATCCTAGAGTAATCATCAAAAAATAAAATTAAATACTTATCTCCACACTAACTTTGAACATCAATGGGTCCACATAGATCAGTATGAACCAATTCCAAAATATCATTAGAAGTATATATTTTTCTTTTAAAACTTGACTTGGTCATTTTACCTAGTTCACATTGTTTACACCTTTCATTGTTAGGCTTCTTTAGTTTAGGCAACCCTCTTACTTTCTTCATTTTACTTATATCCACCAAATTGTCAAAATTTACATGGCATAATCTATTATGCCATAACCAAACATCTTCTTGTTGTGCAAACAAACATGTCTCATCTAATAAATCTAGATAGAACAAACTACCTCTTGTCTATTGACCACTTCCAACTAGCTTACCATCAACATCATGTATCTTGGCCTTACTATTGTGAAATTTAACTCTCTAACCTGATTTTTTTAGCTATGAAATGCTTAACAAATTATAGTTAAGTCCTTCAACCCAGTAAACATTTTCACATTTTATCTTGTCAGTTATTTGAATAGTCCCTTTACCTTTTACAACACATAGAATATCATTACCAAACTTTACACATCCACCTTTATATGGATCAATATCCTCAAATTTTTCTTTATCACCAGTCATATGATTTGAACATCCACTATCACTTTTGTTTACATATGAAATCAATGAAGTTTTCTAATCTTCATCAGAGTCTTCTTTCATAGCAACATAAACTACTTCATCACCATTACTTTCAGATTCATTACTAATTTCTTTAACAATATAACAAGATTTCTTATATTTGTCATCCTTGCTTCTCTTGCAGTCTTGATCATCTCTTCTTCCTTTGTACTTGCTTTCCTTCCTTTCATCCTTATCTTCTCTGTCAAGACACCTAGTAGTAATATGGCCTACTTTGTTGCATGAAAAACATATAATAGGTAGTTTACCTTTGTATTTACCTTTTCCTATTCCAAATCATTTTGCAATAAGGGCTTCAAGTTCATCAATCTCATCATCAGGACTATCATTGTCAATCTTCACATGTTTTCCTTTCTTTTTACTAAGGACTAATTGTGACTTAAATATAGACTCAATAGTATTAGGTGTGTAGTTATCAAAGTTAGACATTTCAAAAGTAATAAGTCTACCAATTACACCTTCCAAGGTCAAAGTGTTACCTAGTGTGCATCTTAATTCTTGAATTGCAGAGACTCTAATGGCATAAATAGGGAGTACAGTCCTCAATACCTCACTTATCATAGTTTCATTTTTTATTTCTCCATTTGCACCATGAATAGCATCGACAACTTCTTTAACTCTTATGCAGTATTGAACTATATTCTCACCTTCCATTGTTCTCATGTCATTAAAATTTCCTCTTAGGCTTTTTGATTTAGCTTTGAGGACATTGTCATCACCTCCATATATGGTCTTCAGTTTGTCTGGTCATCAAACTCAACATAGCTTAGAGTTGAGACGATCTCCAACATTGCTTCGTTGTGTTCTAGCTTTTGTTTTCGTTGTTTAGTAATCAGAGGAGTAATTGTTATCTTTACATATTCATTGTCCAAAAAATTGACAGCAACGTCACTGACATTGGATACGTGCAACCTCATCAAGGTTTTCCATGTAGGAAAGTTCTCCTTATTCAACTTGGGTACATCTCTCTTATGAGTCATGATCTTTAGCTTTAAGTACCTTCAAACTTCTCTCTGTAAGAACTGAGATCTAATACCATTTGTTAGAAATTTTTAAAATAACTAAGAGAGTGGGGTGGATAAGTTACTCAAGGTCCTTAAGTACCATTTGAACAATTAAATAATAAAACTCTTATTGTTTTTCTTATCTTTTTTTTGCTCGGTCTCTACTGTTACTCAATCTTTACTGTAAACAAAATTTACTATTCCAGATATAACATGCTTTGCTGAATATAAAGTGTAAAACATATAGATCATTCAACACAATTTTAACACTAGGATTTTTACATGTAAACCCAATTTGGGAAAAACCACCAGCAACATGTTACCAATTTTTACTCTTTTGAAGTGAGCTCTATTAGGAGACAACCCTATTAAAGGTTACAATACACATTGTTAAATGTGACCTGGTTAGAATATTTAATCACCCTATTAGGAGTGGCCTTGTCAGAGGACTTTGATCTTTCCATTTAGAATGTCACCTTGTGAAAGGATTTACACAAACTATCAAGTCTTCCAAAAATAATTGTTAGGTCAACCTATGTTAAAAGGATTTCAATACAAACTATTTATGATGATTAGAAAGAAAACAATAGGATTTTGATATGTGTGGTTACAACTCACTTTGCAAGTTCATATCTCTGTTTGATTCAAGTGTTGAATCACTGATAAGCTTTTCACTATCATCTCTATTCTTGATTCACTTAGCAACACTTCAAGCAATTAGTCTTCCCCCTTTAACAACACTTAAGCCTTCATGCTTAGATTTTTCTATCACTAGCAACAACATCTCTACAAGCTTTCTCCTTTAGCTTCACATTCACTCACACACTTGTGTGTTTGTGATCCACCTCTATCTATATGTTTTGTTGATCTCAGATTGATTTTGACTAGTGAGTGTCTATACACTTAAGTCATTTACTTAGTTCATGTTGAACGAGTAGTATATACCAAGCATGACATGTATAAGATAGAGCATGTCAAGTCCACAGTGAGTTCCGAGTCACTCAAGTGTCGAGAAGACAGTGTATGCCAAGTGATTTAGGAGCTAAATAAGTAGTGCATGATGAGTCATTTAGATGTCAAATAACAATATAGAAATTAGTATATGTCGAGCATCAGAGACTTCAGAGGTCGAGTAACACAGTTTTGTCATAGTTGTTTGTATTGGCACAAACTACTATTAAACCAATTTTAAGCCAACTTAAAGATTGAATTATGATATTTTGGTGATAAGGATGAATCTTAAGTTGGAATCCCTATGAAGTAAATGCATCCAATTAGGTAAAGGGAAGGTTTAAGTAGAAAAATGGATGAATCATAATCGTTGATTCATACCTAACCCTAAGTCACTTAGGTCTTCTTAAGGAGGAAAAACCCTAAACTTCTTATGTGTGTGGAAGGAGTGAAGAGAGAAGTTTTCCATGTGCAAACAAGACATTCATGGTGGCTAAGGAATTGTGAATTGAAATTGCATTACAAAATTAGTCAAAGGAGAACATAGGAAAGAAATAATAAACAACAAAGAGACATTTGATCAAGAAGGTTCAAGAATACATCAGTTTAGAGGTGATCTATTATCAAGCAACAAAGTGCTAACCGTAGGATCAATACTGAGACATTTTAATAGGTGAATTAGTTAAATCTCTTAACAAAGTAGTCCTAACAAGCTATATTGAAATCCTCTAACAAGGTGCTTACTTTATTGTGAGTCAAAGTCTTTTGACAAGGCACACTTTTAACAGGGTGTTGAAATCCTTTAACAGGGTAAGACCTAACAATATTTGTAAGCCTTTAACAGGGGAAACCTTTCACAGGGTAGATCATGTCTCATGATCAAACATTGTAACCTTAATTGGATACACTTTATTATTGTAGTAGTGAAGATTTGTGGGTGTCATCCCCACCCTAGTTTTACCTTCTCATTGGAGGGTTTCTAGGTAATCATATCTGGTGTCATATATGTGTGAATGTTTACTTGTTTACATGATTTAGATGTACATGCTTTACATGGTATTTTAGTTTACTTATTAAATGTATGAGATGGATAAGTGGTGAATGTTTTATGGGTCAAATTTTAAATCACTGATTCACCCCCCATAAGTTTACCTTTCCTATTGTAATTCCAACAATTGGTATTAGATCCTTATTCTTTGGAAGAGAAGCTTTGCATATTTGAGGAAAGATCTTGAAAATGGAAGTCTACAAGTTGGGAAAGATCATTGAGAATCAAGGAATTGAAATACAACTCATTCTACATCAATTGAATGAAGCAAGAGAAGACTTAAAGAAATCTTTAAAGAGAAGGAAGGAAATTGCTATTGAGGAGAATGACACACAATACAGAGAGATGGATACTACCAAGCTATTTGCTAATGAAGACTCCAATGAATTTGATGTTGTAGTTGCAGATCTAATTGCAGAGAATAGAGCCCAAACTAAAAAAATAAAAAATCTCAAGTTAGAGCAAGAATCATGAGCCATAATACTATGTGAGGTGACTGAATAGAAAAAGAAAGCTATGGAATACAAAGCTATGATTGAAGATGACAAAAGAGTTTTGACTAGTAGACTAGAAGAGAAATCATCAAAGCTAACTAGGATTGCTAACATACAATTGGATACTCTAAGTTAAATGATGAATGTAAATTATGAATTGAATGTCAAGGACATTGAGATAACAACATTGAAGTTATAGAATGAGCAATTAAATAATGACCTAAAAAGGGAAAAGGAATTTACTAAAAGTTTTAATAAAACTAATGAAGCCATAAAATACTTTGAGCAATTACTAAGATCCCCTAGATCCAACAATGATACATCTGGATTGGGATACACAAGTACCGAAGAAGGAGAGTCATCCAAAAGTGTTGAAGAAAGGAGTAAGAAAGGTAAGAATTCTAAACCTACCTATCATAATTGTGGTAAGAAAGGAGATACTGCTAATATGTGTAGGAGCAAGACTATAAATCAGAATGTCAAGAATAAGAGCATGGTTCATTTTCATAAGTGCAAAAAACAAGGTCATCAAGCACATGAATGCAGAACTAAGACCATACACACTCAAAGATTTGAAGGATATTGTTATAACTGTCAGAAGAATGGACATAGAGCTTTTGAGTGCAAAACCAAACCCATGTGGTCATCAAACTAGCAAACAAAGGTAAAGAACAATGACAACTCTTATAACGGGGATTATAATACAAGGTATAGTTGTCATTATTGTCAAGAGTACAAACATGTTCCTAAGAATTGTATTAGAACACACTTCAGAAGTGACTACAAAAGGTGGTTGAGTCAAACCACATGTTTTAGTTGTTTGAAGGTTGGTCACATCAGTTGATATTGTCCAACAAGGTCAAAGGCACCAAGTTGTGAGTTCAATAAAGGAAAAGGTAAGGCATATATTGAAAATGTCAAAAATGAAATGAATAAGACATGGAAGAAAAAAGAGGATTGCAACACATCAAGTGGAGAAGGGATCACTTCACCCAATGGGTAAGGTGATCACACCTCATCAAACTAAGAAATCAAGAGGTTTGCGGAACTAATATTCAAAGGTTATATCATACATTAGTTCCAAAGAATTTAGTTATGAAAAGTTTACATAAACATGAATAAAGATGCAAAGTGTTATTAGGAATCAAAGGAAAAATCTTTAAGTTTTTCATGTTACCGTCGAACATGAAGAGTTTCCTATGATTGCCGAGTGAAGTGCTAGAGGATGCCGAGCTAACAAACTGGCTAGTTAATGTCAAGCTCATAATGGTTGTCAAATGAATATAAAAACTAGTGCATGTCGAGTGAGCCAAAAAATAGTTGATGCCAAGCATACATTTGTGCAAGCACTCAACATTTATTGTAGTATTTCAAAGGGGTATTTAATTGATTTATGCTCATTTAACATCATTTGAAATCGAGAGAGAGCAAGAAGAGCTAGAGGCGATTTATAAATTCATTTGAAGCAATTGCAGGAGATTTGAACAACTATTCGACATCATTTCACCAGATTTTGCAAGGTATTTATCATGTGTCAAGCTACATTGTTTCTAATTTTGTAAACCCTAGTTCTGTAAAATGACGTCTAGTTCTTCAAAGGCAAAAGGAGTAGAGGGAAAAGAGGTTTTGAAGTTTATTTGGTTAGCAATAAAGTAAAATAACCTATTTTCAAAGCCATACCAGACATAACATACGAACAAGATCCCTCTGGTGCGTTATCTATGATACCACTGCAAGTTTTAATGATTTAGGATGTTAGAAAATGTTATAATTGTAAAATTGGGAGTATTGGTGACATGGAAATCAGAGAAGCATATGATAAATTATGTGAAAATGATGTGTCAAGGGAAGAATTTAAGATTGTAGAAAAGAAAGGGTTAACTTGTGCCTTAGATTTCCCTAATGTTTTAAAAACTGAATGGATTAGGATTATTTTGAGTAAGATTCATGATAGTTCACTAAGGTTAGATAATGGGCCAATCAAAATATCAAAGAGAATAATCCATAGGGTAATAGGGTATCTAACCCTAGAACGACCAAAGACTATAAGAAGTGAGTCCAAAGAAGTTTTTGAGAAGAACACATGGGCTATGTGGAATAAGAGGGGAATGACCATGACACCATCATAGATCCTCTAATTGACTTTGTAGTAAAGGTAATTGCACATAAGTTTTACCAATCAAGTAGATTGAATAGTGTACCTTGTATTGCAGTGGATATGGGTTACAAGATTGTGAAGAAGGATCATACATATGATCTCATCAAGATGCAACTACAACAATTGATTGAAAACCTAGGAGTAATAAGGTAAACAAAGAGTGCTTAGTGTAAATTTGGATCTATTTTGATATGTATCTTCTTTTATGTTCATAACACATTTCCTACATTTGGCATTGTGGCATGGAAGACAAATAGGTATGTTGCAGTTCAAATAAGAGAGTTCATTGAATAGTTAGGTTAACATTTTGAGTCAGTAACATGAGCAGTTACTTTGAAGACTTCAAGCAATCCATAAAGAAGAGATCGAGGATTCCAATATCATTAGTGGAAAAACATTATGATGGTGTTTGTTTCCTAGTTAATGCTTATTATACATTTGTTTAAGTAGCAACTCCAAGAGTAAGATGGTTGAGGCCATTAGGCTATGAAATTAATATAGATGAGGCCTCTGTAGCAATAGCAACATTACTTGTAGAAGAAATAGACAAAGATAGCAAAGCATTTGGTAATTATGAGATGGCCAAGTCTAAGATTACTATGGAATTAAAGATAGCCTCTATCATCAAAAGGAAGGAGAAATTAGTAAAGAAATTGAAAGCAAAATTCAAAGAAGGTGCTAAGAAAGAAGAGGATGAAGAGGAAGAAGACGCTTAGATTCAAGCACCACTTGCATTGACACGAGGAAAGGGTGAAGATCAGCAAGAGGAAGAAACATAAACTATAGGTGTCGAGGAAGAAGAAGTCAGGGAAGCACCTACTCCTACTGATCAGAAGAAGAGAAAGGCTAAGGCAAAATTATGACAAGACCCAAGAAGGTTGCTAAGCCTAGCCATCCCAAACCTACAACACCTATCACAAGAGCTAGTGCATGTGTCACTACACAAAAGGCTAAAGAGAAAACCAAACCTACAGAGTAGGAAGGAGGAGCACAAAAAAGACCAAGGAGAAAATACATTGCTTAGGCTGACTATGATGAGGAAAGAATGGAATCTGATGACAACAACCAATTCCAAGTGATGAGTCATAATCCATCTTCAGATCTAGACAACCTATGTGAGAATGTTAGAAATAATGCAGATTTACCAAGATTTTCTCATATTGATTTTGAAAATCTTGGAAAAGTTGAAAAGAATCAAGTAGATAAGCAAATATATGCCATGATGACATATTTTAAGAAAGCCCCTCTAGAGATTGCCAACTCTATGCCTTAAAGTTTATATGAAAGAATTGAGCAAAAATGACATTATTGTTTGAACTTAGAAAGGCAAATTAGGGAGGCCTCCCTTGCTCAATTTATGCCTAAACTCGGTAAGGCATAGATAACTAAAGCCATAAAGAAAGATGTTGTTAGATTTGTTCCTAAATATGGAGTCGTCAACATATTAAAGAATAACATAGAAGATGTTGTAAAGGAAACTACATAGATGTGGAAAGTTACATATGGGTTAGCTACAATCAAAGCAAGAGAACAAGAGCCCATTGAGGTTAAAGATGATGGAGATGATGAAAATGAACAAGATACAGTTGAGGGAGACACTGCTATGCACATAGATGATCAGGCAACAATTGGGGTAGAGCAACAACAAGAACATAGTGTACAAGATACACAAATGCCAAATGTCAACCCTCAAATAACAAGTGTGAGTAATGAAATTGTCACAATAAAGGATGTTTTTGATCTCACTGCTCTATACATCAACCCCCTAATAGAGGAAGACTTGAAAAAGATACTTGATCAATCTACACTACATGCTAGATTGTGTGACAACCCTGTATTGGTGAGTGTTTGAGCAGATAAGCATGGGAACCTACATGATTCATGACAAGGACCTAATCCCAAAAAACACAATAAAAATCTATTGAAAAGGTGTAACAAATAAAAAAAATTAAAAAGTTAGCTAAGTATATTATAATGTAAGCATAATCTCCTTACAATTTTTCTACACCATTTACCAATTAAATTTAAAAAAAAAAACTAATTTTGATCAATTGAAATGAATTGTTAAAAACTCTACAATTCCAAAAATGAGAACAAGAACTAAACAAGTGACACAAAACATCAAAGTTCCTGCCAATAGTGAAATGCATTTAGATATTGAAAAATGTATAGGGCTTTGTGATGGGAGCATGGAAATTGTGAGCGCTTAAACTACAACTTTACAAAGGGGTCTTCTTAGAAAAAAATTATTTAAATAAGTCATACATGCACTATTATTGAAATTATTCTGTCGCCTTCATTTTTTGTTGAGTTTATGTCTTGAATAATGTGTGAGTTAGATTGTGATAATTTTGCATGACAAATGTGTAAATTAGTTAAACTTTTTTTGAGCAAGTGTTTAAAGAACCATCTTATTGTTGCAATAAGTAACATGTCGATAGTAACATTAGTAATTTAAAAAAATCTAAAAATTAATTAAACTTGAAAATTATGTAAGACCATTTAGTGTAATTGACAATAGCTATATTTAAAACTAATCTATTGATAATTTATTAATATAATTAATTTTGTATTAGTTTAACAAATTGTGAAGTTAAATAATAAGTCAATAAATGATAGTTATTAACTTAATTTTTCTTTGATAGGTAAAAGGCCATGGCCCAAATTGTGTTTAGATTAAGAAAACCATCTCAATTAGGCACAAAATTTTAGAGATGGAATATTTATTAACTTAATTATATTTAATTATAATATGGTAAAGATGCACAAGTCAAAATAATATTAAAAAATTAATTAATTGAAACATAAAAGATGTTGTGGAAAAATCTAATTAACATTTGGTAATTGTAAAAAGATAAAGTTGTTATTAATGCATACATAAAGTGTCATTAATGACATATATTTTGTATTTTTGATGGGGGAAATTTTTTATCACTATCAAAATTAGCACATGCCAATAAAATTAGTGAAAAATGCTGGTTATCAATTTTATATTTTTAATTTACAAATAATTAAATGAAATCAAAATATTTATTAATAAATTAATAAATATTAAAAAAATTAAACTACTATAAATTTAAAATAATAGTTTTTTTTTAAATATTTGTAAAAAAATCAATTGAGAATAAATTTCTAAATCATATATATATTTTTGATCGATAAGAGGCTGAAGCCAAGATTAATTATTATTATTTATTAAATACAAATAGATTCGAACCCAAGACCTCTTCAATAAGAGGCTCACAGTTTACCGTTGTGTCTCTTGTATCTAAATCATATGTTTTATTATATAAATATCAAATTAATTAAACACATTTCTAAGTTTATAACTTCATATGCTTTATTCTATCTTAAAAATATTTTAAATTGTTGTTTAAATGATATTAAAATTAAAAAAAAAAAAAATACATATATCTTATACATATTTAAATTATTAAATAATATATTATAATATTTATGATAAATTTTGATGGTTTATTAGCATATTTCAGTGTCATATTTGCCGCTTTAAAAATAATTTGTCTAACAATTAGTATGACCCATCCAATTTTCAGCTTGTCATATACAGTTGAAAAGTGCAAAAATGACCAATATGATGTTATAGTTTAGAAATTAATTATAATATAATTTTAGTTAAATAATTATTAAAATGTTATATATTATATTTTATTATTTAGCATATTAAAATAGTAAAATATGTCAAATAGAATATGTTATTTTAGAAATAATTAAAATATAGATTATTAAATATTAAGAACATGTTATGTTTTGATTATGTAAAAACAGGTTTTAAAGGACCCGAAACCTTACATCAGCAAAGTATTAAGAAAGTATCATGAAAAGAGAACAAACAAACAACATGAAACAGACCTCATAAAACAAAAAGAGGTCACAAACAACATTGCTGGAAAAGACAGCAAAAAACCAGCAAAGGAACAACAACCGACCAGCTAAGGAGTATTAATCAGCTGCATAGCCTGGTCCGCCAGAGAATGCATAGTCTCAGTAGCAGCATTCACCTTGTCCTTCTTAGTGGTTTCCTCCATCTTCTTTGAATTGGCCCGAGTACGCTTGCTAGGACCTTGAGAGTTTGCTCCCGGGGGAGAAACCTGACTTTTATTTGCCTCATTCTTTTTTAGGAGGTTGGTCATGTTATCCCCCAATTGTCTGAGTTGTTTCTCCATGTTACCCAACCTGGTTTCAAATTTAGACACCTTCCCCTGGATACTGCTAATGTCCTTGTCCATCTCCTTCTGCTTGGCTTCCAATATAGGGATCTTATGCATTAGATTTTTTACTTCTTTCGCATTACCTATGACCTCTTCCAGCTTGTCAATATGCTGACCTAATGTTCTTTCCCCTCTAGCCGTCTTGCTAAGATGCTCCATTTCTTTGTTCAATAGAACCATTTTATGTTTAAGAATGTCGATGTCCTTAATTATAGAACTAGGGTTACCAAATAAGCCTTTAGAGGGCTCGGTTCCACCACCAACACAATCACCTCCGTCAAATTTGGACCCCTGTTCACCATCATCAGAAGAGTTAGAAGCCTCAATCCTTGTTTTCACCTCTTTGTTTTCCTGTCGCCGTAAAGACTTTCTTTTTCTTTCCAAACGATTAGCAAGGGGCTCATCATCTGATAGAGGAGAAACCCTCTCATCAATACGACCTTTGCCCTTCCCTTTTCTACATCCCCTATTTTTTGCATGTTCTCTAACAATTTTGTCAGCAAAATCCCTTTCCCTTTCTCGATCAGAATCATCCTTCTCAACACTTTGTTTTTTCTTTTTAGTGCTACCACCCGAACCTCTTTTAGGACTAACCAGACCCCCTTCCGCCTCATCCTATGTCTTAGAGTCATAGCCCTTTTCTGGAATACTTCCTTCGATATCTTGATCTTCCCCTTTAAAATTTCTAGGTTTCAAGATTTTTTTAGATTTCAGCACATTCATAATCAAAACCATTAATCCTTCATGAAAAACATGTTCACCAGTTGGGTCATGCTGAATAGCTAGGGTAGAATTGGAGAGAGATTGCAATAGGTATGAAGGAAAATTAACCTTAATGTCATGACGAAAATGATTTGCCAACACAAAATGGTAACCATACAGTTTTGTATATCTTCTGTCCAAAGTCAGATATTCCATAATAATATAGAACACAAATCTCCACGAACGAGACATAGAAGCTGGGTTAAAATAAGAAGTACCTATTTTAACCAGTCGATTTTGTTCCTGTTCGATCTTGGCAAAGTCATCAATCGCCTTATCCAAGATCTTCCTTTCCCTGTAGAAATTCATCCCATCCAACTCCAAACTCATTGCCTCTGCTATGATTTCTTCCGTAACCTCCAGCCTCTGGTTCTCAACCATGACATAACTGTCCTTCCAAGATTTCACAAATTGGTGCATAATAGTTGGGTTGTTACCTTTGAGTCTCTCCATGTAACCAGTAAAATTACCTCGCCTAAGGATATCCCACACCTCAGTTTTCTTCTTCCAATCCACACAGCTAGGCGATTTGACCTGTTTCCTCTTACCTCCCATGATCTCTGCAACAAAAGCATTGGTTTGCACGCACTGAAATCCCCAACAACTCTATGAAAACCACTACCTGAGCACAGATAGAAAGAGGCAACCCAAAAATTGTGTGTTATGCTCGCATTGCTAAACATAATTGCCCACGTCACTCCAAAGGAGTTAAGATCATAATTCTTTGACAACATCATAATTAAAGGATTGTTGTTGGGATTTCCATTTGTCCTGCTTAACATGCTCGTGACCATCAATAGGTAAAGTGTCATATGAATCCCATATGATTTTTTGATGATTACAACATGCCACATTTGAAGCCCAATCAGCTAAACCATTAGCTTCCCTATAATTATGGGATATAATGCAATTTTGAAAGGAATTAATAATTTGACCAGCCTTAGACATAATATTACTAATGGTCCATGAAGGTGGATACGTTTTTTTTAAGCAGTTTATAATATTGAGGGAGTCACCTTCAATCCAAATGTTCTTCAAGTTCAGATCTTTAGCATAAATAAGACCATAAAGTGCAACAGAGGCTTCAGCAACATGATTGGTTTGACGACCCAAAGGTATTGCCATACCACCAACAAAGTCCCTGTTAGAGTTTCTCATCATCACTCCACAACCAGCAATGCCCGGGTTCTCTTTTGAGGCCCCATCAAAGTTAATTTTGAACTAATTAGTCAGAGGGAAATCCCATCTAGCACTTTCCCTAGGGTTGGGATCTCTAGTATTCAAAATCATATTCTTGATATTCTAGTTATTCATCACCCCAACATCCCATTCATTCAAAGGTTGTTGTCCCTTACCACAAATTTTGATATTTTCATGCAAAAGGACCTTGATTTTATGGAAAACCTGAGTAGGATTGGATTCCACCCCTCTAAAGATTCTGTCATTACATTCCTTCCATATACCCCAACAAAGATAAGGAAGAATAAGTTCCCACAATTTGATAATTAAAGTATTCTTGGAAAGAGCTCTCGAAGAAGAAAATAACAATTGGATGGTAGCATGGGATACCCAGTCCATGTTCATCAAACTCTAAATAAAATACCACACCTACTTAGTAAAGGAGCAATGGAGCATAATATGGTCCACCGAATCCCCATCATTTTTGTAGAGGACACATTGATTGACTATGTAAAACCCCCTCTTCTTAAGAATGTCAAGAGTTAAACTTTTATTTTACAAAAGAATCCAAAAAAAATTTTAACTCTAGGAGTCATACCTTTCACCCAAGCCATAGCCCAATAAGGTACATCATGATCCTCAACAGAATTTGTGTAGGCAGACGAAATAGAGTATTCTCCACTAGGATCGTCTTTCCAAATCAAAACATCCTCTTCATGATTCAAACAACGATCCACCTGATTTAGGTCCACCCTAAGAAGATTGACCCACATATCAGTATTCCAATAATCACTAACCAAAGTACCAAACTGATTCTTACACTGCACCATAAACCCATTCCATCTAGGGTTGTCACCAAGGGGGTGATCCAAAATCCAAATGTCTTCCCAAAAAAGGACTTTCAATTTGTTACCAACCTTCCATTTAACTCCTTTCCTTAAAATATGTTTAAATTTTTTAGCATTCTTCCAAATCTGAGATCCCCCTTGATCAGCATCAGAGAAAAGGAAATGTTGAAAATCAAAGTTATTCGAATTGTATTTATCCACTCAAATGTTTCTCCATTCCCCCTCTTCCTTATTCCATCTCCAAAGAAGTTTAGCCAGTAAAAGTTCGTTCGTAGTAGAAATCCTTCGTAGCCCAAGCCCACCTTTCCCCTTAGGAATACAAACACTCTCCCAAGCAATAAGAGGGAGTCTCTTTTTAGACTCCATACCAGTCCACAAAAAGGTCTTCTGAATTTTCTCAATAGCAAGAGCAAACTTTCTTGGAATCTTAAAGACACTCAAGGCATAAAGTGGAGCACTTTGAAGAATAGATTTCAAAACAATCACCTTCCAGGCCTGACTGAGGAGAGAACCCTTCTAGCCAGTAAGTTTGACATGAATCATATCAATCAAAGGATTCCAAAAACTGTCAGGAGGGGATAAACCCATAGGTAACCCCAAATAAGTGCCTGGCAAAGAACCACTCTCACACCCAATAATCCTTTTAATCTTTAATTGTCTTGCTTTACTAACATTGATAAAGTAAATCACAGTTTTGTTCCAATTAATAATTTGGCTAGTGGCATCTCCATAGTCAGTCAAAGCCCTCTTAATATTCCTTGCATTACGCACTGAGGCCTGCCCCATGACAATAGAATCATCCACAAATTGCTGATGCAAGCACACTAGAGGAGAGGAAGATGGACTGAGACCCACAAAGTCTCCTTTGACAACCATTTTATTAACAAATCTTCCCAAGCTCTCAGCCAAGATAATAAAAAGAATAGGAGAAATAGGGTCTCCCTGTCTAAGGCCCTTAGAAGCCTTAAAAAAGGGGGAAGGGGAGCCATTAGCAACCACAGAGAAGGAAGCCGAAGAAATTAACATAAAAATTAGATCCCTGAATCTCTTATTAAAGCCAAAAGCTTCCAACCCCCTAAGAAGGAAGTTCTAGTCAACTCTATCATACGATTTAGAAAGGTTAAGCTTAAGAAGAAACCCTTCCTTCTTAGTAACCACAAGAGAATGAATGTTAATGACTTAATTGTTAATGACTTAGCAAAATTTAATAAATGACATAATGACCTTGGTTCTTACTAACATTTTTTTTTATGGGTAAGAGGCCGAAGCCAAGATTATGTGCTGTGATTAATTATTGTTATTATTTATTTTTAGTACAAGTAGATTTGAACCCAAGCCTCTTCGATAAGAGATTCACAATTTACAGTTGCGTTGTTGGTTCTTAGCAATATTAGTTATAGGTTGAAATCTAATGAAATATTATTAATCATACGAATCATATAACTTTATTTTACAATCTAAAATTTTAAAATTTTAAATACCTTGTAATCATTTTTAACATATTTGATTTAATGTGTAAAAATAATTCTAATAATTTTAAGTATTCAAATTATATTTCTAAATATGTAATGATTATAATTCTAGAAATAAAATATTCAAATCATTGTGTAATAATAAAACAAAAATTTCTATGATATAAATTCTATTATAATTATCAAACATTATTTAATATTTTTATAGTACATATATAATATATTTTTATAATATTGTTGATACATTTCCGAAAATCTTGCAAAAAAATAGATTATGGAGTGATCATCCAAGAAAAGGGGCTTGTAACACCAAATCAAACACCAATCATAGTTGAGAAAAAATATTTCTAAAATATATTAAACAACAAAACTTTATAAATATTTTAAGTTGTAAAAAAAATTAATAATTGATTGGTACAAGTGTCATATAATTTTTAGTTTGATTAATTAGAATAATAAAGATAAAAATTTAATAGTAATGAGGAAATTTAATATAATTTGATTTATATACCAAAATAGATCTCATAGAGAAGAGTTATCTAGAAAATGTTGCCATGTCTCTTTAGCTCTAATATTCTTCCTCAATCATAGTTTCTATTAATTAAAAAATTTACCAACACTATATCTTTTTTTTTTGAAAAAAGAGGGGTAAAAACTTTATTGAACTTCAGAACAACAAATTACAAAATAGCAAAGGGCCAAAGCCCCAGTAACCATCAGAGATCACATAAGAGCAAGAGCAAGATCATCCCTCCCTAATTCCACTAACATCCTCAGCAAGAGTCCTCTCCAAGTCCTGACATAATTCACCGGACATCTGCTCTCACTCATCAATCCTCCCGCCATCTATATTCTCAGACGCCCATTTTGCCAGACTATCAGCCGCCCTATTCCATTCCCTTGGAATATGGGCATAAGACACTGAATCCATCAAAGTACCAACATTATATCTTTAACATTAACATGTAACTTAATATAGTGACACATTTAAGTTATAAGTAAAATTATATGATGTATATGTTGATAATTAAGAGATCACAACAAGTAGTAAGAAAATTCCTTTACCTTTTGTATATCAATGAGAGAAAACTAACATAAAGGATAATCTAAATTCATATAAAGTTAATTTTTTTAATATGATACTATTTTTTTTAAAACTTCGTGATATTAATCATCCTTTTCACATCAATTACAATATATATAATAAATTCCACACCAAACATTTATTATTTAAGAAAAAAAAGTTTAAGATGATTTTTAGTATACATTGACTAAAGAAGACTACTAGAATGTGTTGAGAATCCATTTAATTATTGTCTAATTACACCTAAGATGATGTAACTTAAATTATATAATATTCATTTTGGCTTTACTTATAAGGAAAACTTCTAGAAATTTTAGTATTGTTTGTGTAAGGAAATGTGAGGATAGTTGTAGACTTGTATTTTCTCATAGTTTTAAGTTCAATTAAGTAGAATAAAAAAAGTAAAAATTTAATAGTAATAATAATATTTAATATCATTTGATTAATATTTTACTTTTTAATAAAAAAATGATTAATATTTTATTAATATTTAATATTTAATTAATATTTTTTAGATGATTTTTTTTTATATAATTCTTTTTTTGATAGGTAACAAGTTTTTTGTATTGATTTAAATAAAGATAGTGCTTACATAGGTATGCATAGTATAAAGTGGCCAATGTCTCAAAAGTCCTCGTACATACACTCCCCCATTGACATTTAAAGTCAATATATACAAAGGGCATTAACACCCTTTTTTATAATTCTTTTTAAAAGAATTAAAAATTATCACTTTTTCAAAAATTTATATATATGAAAAATAATATTTGTTAATATGAAAATATTTATAATTCATAATTAGTCGATAGGCTTTCCCTTTGGAGTTCACTCCAACCGGAATTTGTCTCACGCAGTAAAGTTTTAGCAATTTGTCTCCTGCTGTAAAGTTTTAGGGGATAAATGGTTTCAGATCGCCATACAATAGTTTCTCTCACATGGTAATTGGTCCTCAGAATCATTTGACAAGAGGTGTGGACAAGGATCCCGATCTTGTCGATATTCTCTTTTCCACGTATGAAAGGCGTGTGTACTTTGTCAAACACGTAATGACGCATTTAACACAAGCTGAATGACTTTAAAGCTGCACCTTCAATGGACGAGAGGCAACGAATTAATTTGCATTTTAATTTTTCAAAATATTTGTGAAAGTTAATACAAGATCCAAGAAAGGCATCACTCTCAGACCTTATCATAGTTGTCACCAACTGAAAAAAATGTCAGATATTTTACATTAATATATGATTTCAACTACACGTCCACATAAATTATTTAATAAATAATAAAGTTCATTGTGTGACAACTCACTGAAGTAAGCAAATAGAAAATGTATAACCAAATTTGATTTTATATGGTCTTGCTGATGTATTTAAATTTTTATTTTAATATTAATGATGTACCTAAATTTTTTGAGGACAGTATAGTTGTTTTTATTATTATAAGAAAATCTGAGTGGTCTTAGATGCTTGCAACTTAAAGAATCTATTATAAGACTCTAAAATTGTTTTTAGAACAAATGTATATTATAAAATTTATATCATGAAAAGTTACAAACAAGATCAAAATAATTTTTCTTTAAAAAATTTAATCAATTCTGTATCTATTTACATGTCTTTTTAATAATGCAATTCTATATATATTTTGACTATTTTCATTTTGATTAAAAATAATCAACATAATAATAAATTTTTTTTTTGTTAAAGTATTGTAAAAAAATAAGTATTGAAACAAATATTTATAAGAGGAATTTACAAGAATTGTGTATTTTAAAAAATATTTTCAACGGGTATTGTTGTGTCACTAGGAACACATTATCTTTTTTAATTTCAAAAAATGTAAATATTACAAAAGAATAATACAACAAGGGCAATGCTTACTACCATGAAAATATTTACATAACAAAAAAAACACATCAATCTCCGAACACGTATCAATATATAAGCCATTGTTGTACAGTTTCATGAACTAATAAGTTATAATTAATAGACCGATATAACTAATAAACAACAAAAAATTTCATAAATTGAAGAAAGGGGATAATCATATCTCTTGATAGTAACTTAAGTTCAAAAGTTCTTAATTTAGTGGAGATAGATAGTGTTAGATAGTCATCACTATGGTTTGTTTAAAAAGTTTAATATTTTTGACAATAAATTTTCATATATTAAGATATTGAAAAATCACATTGACATCCATAAATATCCTTGCAATATTTGTTTGTGTTTATGGGAGGATGGAAGAGTTAACAAAATTATTCAATGATCCTACATGTAAAATAAACCTTACATGTAAAACAAACATTAAAAATTAAGTTAGGGCGATAAATCTTCACTTGTCAACTATATTTTTTTATATACTATTGTCTAAAATGGAAAAAAAAAGAACCAAATACATAATATATATGAAATTTATAGACATTAAAAATGAAAACTATTGAAAGATATTTTATCCCTTTCATAAACAAAAGTGCGTGAGCTCTAATTCATAAACAAACTAACTTCAAAATTAAAAAATGATCATCTCATCTTACAGGTATATTTTCTAAATATTTACATTAGACTGAAATTTACATGATTGTCAAAATTATTAAAATTAAAGTATTATGTTTGAGTGAAAAATATGAAAAGAATGGAAGATATTAATGCATAAGACCTTTAATTGTAAAACAGATTCTCATGGTCTTGATTAAGTGTACAAAGAATAATAATGGTTCTAGTGGAAGACCCTTTAGTAATCATTATATGATTTGAAGACTAAATGTTTTGCATATAATAAATCTTTTACTTTAATTATTAAATGATTAATTAGTCATTATTTCTTATGTATTATTATAAAGAATGTATATTATGCATTCTATTCACATAATGTATATGTGCTTTGTATAAAATATTTAATATATTTGAAAATAAAATTTCATTTTATTAAGCTGTTGAGAAGTCATGTCCACATCTACACATATATCCTTGCTATATTTGTTAGTGTTTGTAGGAGGAAGAGTTAACAAAATTATTCAATGACCCTACATGTAAAATAGACATCAAAAATAAAGTTAAGGACAATAAATCATCACTTTTCACCTATTTTTTTTATATACTGTTATCTAAATTAGAGATTTTTTTTTAATGAATCAAAGACATAAAATATGCATAATCCGCAGAGATTGATGGTATCCATTCTCTCATTAGTATTATCAATGGTTGGATTAAAAAATAGCTCCTCACTTTGATATAAGGAAACCCGTCACTTTAATAAGCTCCTAGTTACAAGTCTCGAAGTCTAGCAACCACAATAAATAAGAAATGTGAACAATTAGTATGTGTCAAACCATTCTTTGTTGAACTGATCTGTTCCTGCCACGTCTTAATGCAATTTCCCCTATGTGTCTCATTGAACTTCTCTATTTGTGTTCCATATCTACCTTTCCTATATCACCATTTTTGTGTGAAAGAGGAATTAAAGGAAAAACAAAGTTGCAAAGCTTGCAGAGGGCAATAACGGGGACTGTATCATTAAGGTGCCTTAATATTGCTACCTTTGCTTGAATTTTTTCTCAAATGTGGTTGTGTAGTGGAGGTGGAGGATGGTTCATCTAGCATAGGGACAATTGGAAGAGATGTGGAGTGGGGGGGAAAGTCATTCCTTTGCCCCACATGAAAATTTCTCATCTTCTAAATAGGCTCAGGTTCCAATTTCACAAGCAAAGCTCGCACAAGTTGAGGCAAAAACACCTCTGAATGTAGCTGCAAACTCCTTGCTTTTGATTCACTACTCTATTTTTACTGAAGTTGTTAAGAGAAAGCTATTGACCCTCATTAATGACTACATTCTTGTTCATAAATAGTACATAAGGAATTAGGGGCTACCATATGCATATATACTATAAAAGTTTGTGTGCGTGGCTCATTTTCAATAGAGCTCTCTGTTAATCGTCAACATTTAATGGCTTTCTATTTGTAAAACATTAGCTTCTAGTTTCATATCTACTAAACAAAATGATGTCGACTGTCCTCAGATTTATAAACCTTTTTATGCCAATATATAATTATACATCTCATAAATCTAACCCTGAAGCAATTATGTACATGTTTCATCTTTTAACTTGACATTTTAGGTTTCTAGAATATCTACATTCATGTATATTCATTAGAGTGAATTGGGACCTTGATGATTTTTCTTTTGCAATTGTATTTCTTCATTTATTTCTCTCTTACAGGACACATGCCTTATTTAAAGCTTAGTCTTAGACATTATTTGCAAAAACAAATAACCCTCTTTCAACCAATGTCCTCAATTTTTCTTTAATATTTGGAAGCCTTCAGTAGATGCCATATTATGCAAATAATGCAAGCCTTAGGTGCTAGCAATCAAACTATAGAATGGACTTTGTAGTTTGTTCCTGATTGAAATTATTTGCCTCATTGCTTGTAAAACTGCATCACACTTCCTCCACTTCCACTTCCACAATGTCCAATAAAATCTTGAAAAATATAAAGCCAATCCTACAGATTCTAAGGAAAGTGTGAGGTCAACAATTGCTTCCAGCAGGTTGATGCACTCTAAGACATTAGATGTGACAGTCACACATCTCTCCAGTAGAGATGCAGCTATACCAAGTGGGCTTCTCCCACCTTGTTCAACGCACTCAAAGCTAAGCTTCCCATTTCCTTAGCCACAATATCCTGCATTAAATTACACAATATTGCTGTCAATCGATTACAAATTCTTAATTCCTACAGTTCAAGCAAACAACAAGCAGTACCATGCTCTTTAGCTTCTCAACTTCTGTTGAAATGATGTCAACAAATTGAGTAGCCAAACGTGTGTTGGAAGCTACAAAATTCAGCAGATTAGAGGATGCTTATTATGAATAGCCCTGCAAAAGCCAACATAACACCTTTTCAGTTTGATTAACATTCTTCTTTCAACAAAAGGCATGCAGACACAGGGGTTGAAGTTGTTTACCTTGAGCCTCTGAAGCTTTCTTTGTTCAAGATTCAGATTAATTTTTATCCATTGTTGTTCAAAAAGTAATATCAGTTTTGTACGAGCACTTAGTTTTATGCCCATTTCATTTGTGTTTACATATACAACATTTTCTAATGTTGGTAAAATTGACATTTACACAATATTATATTTGCCCATTTCATTTATGTTTACATATACAACATTTTCTAATATTGGTACAATTGACATTTACACAATATTATATTTCAAAAATCATTGAAATAGTACAGGTGACATTTACACACCATTATATTTTGGTGAATATTGCTTTCACCTGTGTGACCTATCCAGGTTAATTCCATTTAGTACAGTACATGTTATTGCTTTTTTTTTCAAATTTAACATTTATTTTGGTTTTCTAGGTCATGGCTAATTTTGCCCAACCTTTCCTCCAGTAATACATCAGAGCTGAATACTCTACAACCAGGGTTTAATGTGTCTATCAATTGGAATGTGCATCCTCAAACTAAAATCCAAAATCAAGTATGCCAAGTTACCTTTTGAATGCTTTAAAAAAATTTCTAATTCTAAATTTAATAAAAATGACTCATATCTACTTCCTCTTATAAATTAATCTCATTTTCTTTTTATTTTCTACCTAGTAGACTCCAATTATTTTTTGTATTTATAGTTAAGCAAATATTTCAAAAAAATGTATTCAAATCAACTCTTGAATTGGAATGTTCTACAACGTTTAAACCTCTAAAGAGATTAGTCATGTGTATATGCCTCTATTTTATATAAAAATTTGATTATATGCTATTGCACCTCTTTCTCGTGCAAGTGCTAGTATTTAATTTATCATATTACTATTATAGTTGTATTTAGTGTATTAATCGAATATATTTTATAACTTTATATCTTAAATATGTTTTAAAAGCTTCATGTGCAGTATTAAATTAAAAGTAAAAATATAAATTTTGAAATGGATAATAGTAATCACGAGTTACTCCTTTCGGCAAATACAATAACAGTTTGTGAGGGGAATGTTCAAAATTAAATTGTATGAAAGTTTTGAGAACCCTATAAGGTCGAGCAGATTTTCCCTAAAGTTCACCAATTAATATCTTAAATCTTTACTAAGGGTTTTTTAATAGCTTCATTGTTTGTAGATTGATTTTTGTGCAGTCCCGACATGCTCATTGTCGAGCAGTCGTTACACTTATACAAATTACAATGGTGGCAGCCTCACAATGTCAGCCGGTGAACATAGTCACTCCAGGTCAGACATAAATTGGACGAAAGCTGAGGACTCTTAAACCTAGCAATGTCACATGTTCCTACTGTAAAGCCAAATTAGTAAGCTGCATCTCCCGCTAATTATTCTCTTTGAGTTTTCGAAGGCAGTTAAAAATGGAAACAGTGAATGCAAGTACGGTTCTCTGTTTTGGTTTTCTTTGCCTCGCAACAAAAATCGGAGAGCCGCATTTTAAAACGACATGAAATTGATTAGCAGTTATCTGAAACGAAGCGACAGTTATGATGATGGACAGTTATTTCTGAGGTAAGTCGATCGGGAATAGTCAACTTCAGTTATGGTCTAGGGTTTGATCTCCGTAGGAGCAAACAATGGGGCTCACAGGTTGTTTGCGAGAAGAGTACAGTGCAGAAGACAAAGCGGCTTGCAATGCACTATCAAAGGAATTAGAATGCTTACAAATATGGCTGGAGGCCGCCAAGATGCCAGCGGCTTTGTCCCATGTCAAACCCTGGGAAGTTTGCCATCAATCGGAGTATCGAATTTCGCGAAATCTTTCAGATGTAGTAAAAACTGCTGCTTCTGAAAATGATCGTATGTCGTCGGATGAAATGCTGGACTTTTCAGAGCTGCGGGAGCCTGGCAGCACTGCAGAGCGGCAACATGACAACGATGTGAGCGAAATTCCGGTAAGAATTATTAGTACAAGGCAATTATTTTGGCGTGAAAGGAAATCTCAAGAAAATAAAATATTGAAATTTACATGCATATCATGATGTCTACGACTTTAAAAGATCGTGTAAAGTAAAAGATATTGAAGTTTGTGAACAAAGAAATTTGATTTATCGGAAGTCTATAAACAATGAAATCTCGAATTTATCACCGAAATCAGTTTCGTTGATGATGAGCAATTAGCTCTCTGGAAATAAAACATAAAAAATAATAATAAGAACATGAAATCAATTTCCCTGATGATGGGCGAGGTATAGCTACATCGATTCAGTTATAGCTACAATTAAAAGAGAAATTTCTGAAATTATTGTTTAGTGTTTTCATTATGACAAAAGGCCTGAAGGCTACAAAATCTCAAATGAAAGTGTAATGGCAATGCACGTTTCTTACAGCTATATGGTCCCATTTGATATATGCATGATTTCACTTCGCTATTGTATGCAATCAGGTTCTCCTTATTCTACATCTGTATGCCCTTGTTTATTAATAGGATTCTGTTTTCATTCCATAATTGTATGCAATCATTTAACTACTGCAAACTTTCCTTACATTTTTCTGCGTGTTCACAATTTTATTACACTCTAATTTTACTGTTTTACGCAGTCATTCAACTGTTGTACATTTCAATCCTACGGCGGTAGGAATTTATTCAAAAGTTCTACACCTTCTTCCTATTGTTGTATTCAAATTTCAACCATAGACTTGTTTTTTGTACAGTACTTATTTTATCTTCATCTAAAAAAAAGAGACATTGCAGTATATGACTCGGGACAATAGGCCCCTATGGATGCCGTCACAGGCTAGTTATGGAAAGATATATAAGACATAAAGATGCAAAACAATCAAAATTGAAATAGTAAATTAGAATTATTAAATATTGAACATTGAACATTAAAATATTAAATAGTCAAATCAACAAATGAAATAGTTCTATTATATGAATATCATATGATAATAGATATCAAAAGTATATCTGATCATAAAGATGATTACATACCATAATATTAAAATAAGTAATGTGGTGAAGGAGGCCTCTAAACATTCCTTGAAAGGTCGACAAACTTGTCATCACTGGAACTACTAGACTCTCTAAGGTTAAGAGCCACAAGGGAACACCAACAAGCCCTGTATCTTAAGCATCCTCATCCTCCTCAATTTGTGATGGCTCCTCTGGCTCTACATCCATTATGTTCTTGGACTCTCCTTGAACACAGTTGTCTTGCGGTCAATGATACACAAGACACTATGTACAACAACTAGCTTCTCTTCCCTTTGAGAGGTAAGTTTGTTTCTCTTAAGAGAATGGATGAATCTATAAGTCGACCAATTCTGCTCAGAAGTTGAACAATTGGAAACTTGAGGCGACAAACAAATGACTAGTGTGGTAGTCATTGATTTCGGTCCATAACATAGTTCCAAGAATCACGGCGATTCATGCGATTCACGCGATTCGGCGATTCGATTCAAGCCAAACGATTTTTTGTGAATCGGTGAATCGAATCAGCGATAAAGGGTTTATGAAATAAGTTACTCACTAAATTTCAAGGGTTTTTTAAATTTTCCGATTCATGGCCGATTCACGATTTGATTCGGCCTTGCCGATTCCGATCCAATTCCGATTCTTGTTACTTTGGTCCATAATAAGTCCACCACAAAATAGGATCCTCTTGTGAAAACAAAATAGGACCCTCTTGTGACATATTTTATTTCCACCTTTGCCGCAACCCTATGAGTAGCAAATTTGATCCACTCAATGTGAACCATCCTAAAAGTCTCGGTCACTCATCCTATCAATGCACCTGAAGAACCCTTCCTTCACCTCGTAATCTTGATTTGATGTAACTCTACTAGGCCTAGGCATAGGCATGTACCACTTGGGATTCATTGTATAAGTAACCATGTGTAAGGGAGTGTTTAGGCTGTCCGATCTGCACTGAATAATAGGCTGAAAATACTTACTGTAGAATGCTAAAGTGGCATCTCTCTCTTGTACAACTGCCTTCATCTAGTCAAGCATAGAATTAATGCACTAACTCACCTCTCCAAGATTAGGTGAGTCCCCATCCCCATATCTGATGACCTATAAAATTATTGATGATAGAGATTATGTATTTTGCATGACTCCAAACTACTTCACTCTTCACTATCTCCTTCACCCTCTTCCCTTGCTTTGTAGTGGACCCATCCCACCGATTCCACTCATTTTTCATAACCATGAGCTCTAGTGGCTCTTGCAACTCAAGCATTCTCTTCCTAAGAATGAAATAGGATGGATATTTGGTCTCAACTAGTTTCAAGAACTCTTTCTTTGCAAAGCTCTTGAAGAAAGCATGTGAACTGTGGTGGTTGTAGATATACAACAACATATCTTCAGCATTGCTGACCACTCCCTTAATTTAGTCAATCTTCCCCATGTCCTTAAGTGCATTGTTCATGATATACACACAACATGAAGTCAAATAAATATGTCTATATGCTGCCTCAATACACCTCCTTGCAGCTTTGCACACGTGTTGCATTTAACGCTACTTGGACCACATTTTGTGGCCCAATCTTCTCAATAACTGTTCGAAAGATGTCAAATCAAATTGAAACCAACATCTTTTCGACGCCTTGAACATTCAAGCACCCCGAGAAAGAATGTCCCCTTTGAGCATGTTACTATGATATTGACGAGTGGACGGTGCCTAATGTCCATTCACCCATCCATAATAATGCTGCATCTAGACTCCTCCCAAATTGCCCTCATGGTCTCCATCGTTGAATTGGTTGTGGCATACTCTTTATCGAAGATTGTGGTCCACAGTTTGTGCTCACTTGGTGGCACAAATGACAGTCCTCCCCCTTTGCCTCCATTTACATCACCTCCTTAGGAGATTGAGCTACATGAAATGGAATGCTATCGGGGAAAAGGAATCTGCCAATGGAATACTCTATCTGCTCTTTCAGGCGAGCATTAAACAAATCAGCTATGGGGTTACTTTCAGTTTGCATCTTGTGTTTCCCCTTGCCTTTTTGTGCTCCAGCCATAGCACTATAAGTGGATGAAGGTCTTGATGTTGCCCTTGGCAATGTTATTGTTTCCTGCTGTAATCTGGGAGTAGAAATAAGTGGCTGCCCTTGTATTTTCTGCTCATGCAATGGTTGAATACTTTGAATTTATTGCCTACCAGACGATCTAGTAGGCATTGTGATTCCCAAGTCATTTGGAACACCTCAAAGCTTGTTGAACTCAATTCTATAATGTATAGATTTTTAGCCAACTATAAAATTCACATGCTACCAAACCATCCTATACCACAAATTTTATATTGTTGAGCGTAATAAAACAATAATGTAATTAAAGATAGTGATAGGCTTGAGTAGTTAGGTAGCAAGGGATCGTGTTGGTGTAATGTCCCCATTTCCAAGATCAATTTTATTAATAGAGTTAATATAAGGAATAAATAAATATAATATAATATAATATAATTTAATTCTAATTGCATTCAATAAAGTTAAAATAAATAATAATATCTATTTCTAAGATTAGATTTAATAAATAACAATAATGATAAATAAGTATTATAACATAATCTATCATTTTTATCAAATTAATATAATATAATGTTATATCCATTGAATACAATATAGATGAATCCTTGAATAAATATATAATTAATAATAAACCTATTATTATTATTACAAATATTTTTTTATTGTAAAGATATATAATTAATATGATTCATATAATTCATGATTATGTGCAGTTAGTAACTATCTTAATTACATATTTTCACTAAAATTATATTAATCAAATATTGTAATATAAACCAAATCAATATATGAATGGTCACAACCTTAACAACCAATTTTCCCAAGTCTTAATTAACAACTAACATACTCAAAGAAATACAGAGATTACTTCATTTTCATAAGAAAACAGTTTAAATCAGTTTCGTTCATATGAAAGAGATTGACGGTTAAAATCAGTTAAACAAAATTTCTTAACTAAGAACTTAAAACACCATCGATGAATTACTATAGAAATTAAAATCCACATACCATGGAATTCGAAATCAGAAATCATTGTAGGGATGCTTTTGCAACCACCTAGATTAGTCCACAAATACCACTATAACAATATCAAATAACAACTACCATCCAATACAGCCATATTAAAATCAAATGACTATTATCCTTAAATACCACTAAATAAAATTAGGGCATCACTTACTACTGTATCAGTTAGGGCTTCAGATACTACTGAATCAATTAGGGCTTTCAATAACATTGTATCATTTAGGGCTCCAGATACCACTGAATCAATTAGGATTTAAGATACCATTGTATCGTTTAGGCTCCAAATACCACCGAATCATTTCTTTCCTTTCGATTGCTTAACTGTGACAATATCATAAGATAGAAGATATGCTCATATTTATTATTCATATAAATGAAAGGTTGATATAACAATTCATCAGATAAATCTCTCTCTCGCAGCTAACGATGACATAACTCAATTAATCTTACCTTTGTCTTGCATATACATCATAAAAATAAAAATACTTGTTTTCGACAAACAATTGAATATATAGCTTATCTTTGTCTGTTGTACATTTGACAACTTGGAAAGAGGTGAAACATTGTTAGGGGCTTAACCACCCAACCTCGGACTATAACTTATCCCCATACAATCTCTAACGAGAGAAGTCCTCCCTACCTGTAATAGACAGGGATCATCTTGTCATCTATTGAGCATTTTGGTATCTAACCACACCACTTGACTTGACAACAGAAGTTACAATAACAGGATCATGCATGAGCTATTAAATGTTTCCTTTTAAAAATGATAAACATTGTTATGTAATAACTGATACTATTTCATGTTATTGCAGATTCCTTTCTCTCACCTCTTCACCCTTCTCTTTGGCTATACAGCCGGGTGAGTCCCAGGTGTTCGGAATCTCAGAGCAAACGACTCTGTCAATTATTCAAGAAGATTACCTACATCCAGCATTTTCACAATCTATGATTACATGATTATGTTCTTAAAAGTTTTCAGAATTGATTGTCTAATTCTAATATCCAGTGACATAATGATTTATGGAGCCATACTATGGTTACTTGATTATCACTTGCCATGATCTAATCTATTTTAAAAAGAATTAATTCTGTAATATCAACCAGATATCAAACAAGATATTAACTTGATAAGTATTGTAGCATATTGCTATATAAATCGGAAATGCTGTAGCAAATTGGTAGAAGTTACATTTCAATGTATGGTTTTGGGTTAATCAAATAACCTAATATATTCTGTAAGATGAATGGTGTTTGCTGAAAGTTCAACAACCTGTCTTAATGCTCGTTCCGAGTATAAATGTTGCTCTCGATTTGTGGTTGGTATCATGGAAAAGACGAGTGCTTGAAACATATAAAAGTCGGGTGTCTGGATCTTGCTAAATGATTTTGTATCTGCACTTCTTTTAAAGAAAGAGACTTGCATAAATATTTATCAGCTGACTTTTGAAATTTATTGACAAATGGTTATGAATCCATGCTATAACACATCAATATGCTTATTGCTAAGCAACTCTTCTAGAGTGTAAGTGATGGTAAATCACAGCTACAGCTATGGAAATCGCTTGTAAAAACAAATGTCATGGAAATAATATGAATTGGAATGGTTTTACACATGACCTGCTATAAGTTTGGGTCTGTCCTGAAGTAATTGCAATTCTATTTGGTAACCAGTTCTCCTTCCATTGCTGTGGACGTATCCAAAATGCAGAGATACCTAATCTTCAATGATGATCGAATCACATATGGCAGAATTCTAAGGCGCTGCTAGTGAATGGAAAGTGCAGAAATAACAGTGAATTTCAACACATGAGATATCTGGAATTCGGGTGTTATGGAGACCGGAGAGAACACTGGAAACGTAGCAGAAGATAGTTGGGTGTCATGGATTATATGTCCGTCTCTTCTTACGGCTTCCATATAATAATGAGAGAGCGATCAAAACTTCTTGGCTTCCGCTGGTTAAAAGATTATTGCCGTGACTAATAAAGGAAGTTGGGTATGCTTGAAGATATAACTCGGGTGAACAAAAGAAGTTGGATATTAGGAAAATAATATATCCCTGCCTCCCTCTCAACTCATGTTATAAAAAGGTTTAAAGAAGACTCTCTGGCTTCCGCAACATAAGAATTATCTTGGCAAATAAGAATGCCAAGTGTTAAATCGGTTTTCAAACAAGAAAACAAATAAAAGATGGAAAAAGAGTTGGAAGGTTATAATTCAAATATTATTATAATCTCATATTTATATTTGTACATGTAAATATATTAATGGGGTGACATCACTTTATTATAAATTATTATAATATAATGGTGCCATTTCATTTCTATATCTATACGTACGTATATAGATATATCTATTGTAATAGTAAGGTGAGAGGTCATATTAAATCCTTTGAGGTACGTTTTATATTTTAACTCAATTATTTATGTTTCTTAAATTAAATCTCTTGCTCGTCATCCTGATGATGGATCACTGTGTGTGATCCGAAACGTTGATGCAAAAAACTTAAAACACAATCAAATTCTAGAAGTACTAACCAGTTTTTACTAATGGATTGTGGAAATCAAATGACACTCGTTTCTTAAATTATTAATTTAAATAGCTTATGCGGGTCCCACAGATGTATCCCGTTTTCAAGTCGCTAGGGTCCTCAACCCATTTGCCCAGTGATGGTGATGCTTCTATGCCTAATTCTTTTTTGACAATGCTTCCACCCTTTCGACGTGTTTCTTGCAAGGAAATTCTCCCTAATTAAATCATATTATCATAACAAGTTATAAATAATTATAACGGCTGCCTTTTTAATTCTATGAATTAGTGATAAATAATCAATTAGCATGTTATCTTCACATGGAATTATAACGACTAACCATCGTATCATTTCACAGGATTATAACCAATTTAACCGTTAGTGAAACAATAATGACATACCCATATAATTCACTGTATGTAACTCATGTACTATCAATATTAAATAAAAGACACATTCAATTCCAACTCACCGCACACAAAGTCTCCAGTGAAAGAGTTTGTAAGAATCAACAAGTGAAGGTTAAATCTCAACTCAAACAAGAGATCTGTAGGGAAGATATTAGGAGAGTTGGAAACAATAAAAAGAAGAGCATAGAGTATTGAAGACATATCAGAATTTATTCCTAAGAGAAATAAGGGAAAAGACTCTTGGGGATTGCGAGGCACAACTATTTGAGTTTTATATATAGTGAGCATGGTTTTTAAAGCCAATTTGATACAATGAGAATGCAGTCACCAAATACTAAATTCCTTTCAGTAAAACTATATCTACTCAACCAATGGATGAGGATATACAAACATCAGTGAACAAAATGAATGAAAATAGTATTGAATAAAAACATATTTTATTAATTACAACAAATTATAATCAAAACCACACATGATTCATGACTAATCATATATGCATAATAATGAAATCAGAATAATATAAGTGCCAGAAAAAATCCCCTCAAACATTGAAGAATATCCTATTAATCTCTTTCATATATATCTTGTTCAAAGCGGTCAATCTAAGCATTTGGTCTATTATCAAGATTAGTTATATGTCGAATGAATTCAAAATCAGAGAGCTTGTCAAACCAAACTGAATGGAAAAATCATCAAACTCGAAGATCGTATAAGGAAAAATCATCAAGCTCAATATTATAGAATTAGCAGGTCTAGGAGAATACAAAGGAAATAAGAAGCTAATGTAATAAGAAGAATCAACACAACAAAAATAATGCTTAGTAATAAGAAGCTGATGTTAGGAGTCTTTAAGGATGGAGAATTAAACGAATGATCCCCAAGGAGGGACATTACAGTTAGTTGGTCTACCTAACCAACCAAGCACTATTTAAGAACATTGGAACATGAATGATGTACTTGTTTTGGTAATCAATAAAGAATATTGTTTTCCCACGCAAATATTTGGTATGCTTATCATTGGTAATAGTTTCTTATGTTGATAATGGTAACATTGAATTCATGCTTTAGAATACTGTACTATAACCATTCTACATTTTGGTGCCGTTGCGTAATTTCTAGACTAGAGGTCATATGATAAAAGGGATGGAGTAATGGACAAACCATTATTACCACAAGTAGTAGTCACAAACAATGACAAGGAAGATGAAGAAATAACAAGGGAAGATCAAGTGACATGAGACCTGGTGGTAGCTTGGGAAGTTTTTGTTGACCAATACGTGCAAAGGGAAGCCAAAGAGAGTAGTTCCAGAGAGAGCAGTACGAGAAGAACTTTCAGTTCCACCAACAGTGTACGAACTCCTTGGACAAATAACTCAGTTACTAGCAATAAATAACTCCAACAATTAAGGGAAAGAAACACACTTGAATTGTAGGAGCAAGAAAATCCAAGAAGGACAGTGAGACAATAAAACAATTCATCCCCTTGATTCCAAATAAGGACTCGAGGCGAGTACCTAAAAAAGAAACCGAAGGAGAAACTGCCCTATGACAAATCCTACGTACTAGCAAGCAGGAAGAAAGGCGTTACCGTCTAAGAGGGGCTATTAATCAAACTCAAGTGCCAAACCAAACAAAAGAAAATTTGATTGAAAACACTATAAGGGGAATAGCCAATTTGGCAATCTCAGAAGTACTAGGAGGGAAGGAGGGGTGGACAGACCTGGAAACCCTAGCACGAACAAAGCATTGTCCTACTTAAGAACAAAGCTCTAGTTAAGCAGAGGGAGAATTACATGGAGAAGGAGAAGTAACTGGGCCAAGTACGAAAGGAGTACTCCTGTCAGGGGGGGATATATCCTGATAGGACCTAGTATTGAAGGAGTAATCTCGTCATGAGGGAACACTATCCCATCAGGAGGGAATACCCAAGGGAAGAGTGGGATAACCAAGATGGCGACAGACAAGCAAAAACTTCCTAGATTCATAGGAGAAGCATCAGAGGATCCAACATGACTTTGTAAAACTCGCATAACCATAAAGAGTGGTTAAAGGCATTTTTGACCACCTTAAGGGGCATTACCATTGACTAGTACACATATTTGAAGGCCGGGAAAAAGGCTACATGGAAGGATCTTTGCACAACCTTTGAGGAAGAATATAAACTCTTATGGGATGGTGATGAGATAGTAACAAAAATATACAATATAGGACAAGGGAAGAATAAATCCGCAAGAGCCTATAGGAGGATGAAAGAATTGATTGGGAAATTGGAAAACAAACCAAGAGATGGGTTAAAGAAAAGATGGTTTATTGAGGGGCTAACTCGACCCTACATGGAAAAATGAAAGTAGTACCACCATCATCTTTTGTAGATGCTTGAACTCATGCAATGGATTAGAAAGCGAAAGCAAAACGTCAAAAGGGAGGAGGCATGGAAGCGAAAGCAAGAGTTTCGAAGAGAGTGGGGACGAGTCTAAAACAATCCAAGCATTGAGAAAAGATATGATGAGGATGATGAAGGAAGTGACAACAAGCAAGGAGGAGAAAAAAGAAGGAAAATAATTATGGTGTACTGACTGTGAAAATGACGGACACAAAAAGAGGTTGCCTTAGGAAGGCCTTCTGTGACATTTGATTAAGGATTGTCCTTTTAATTTGGAGGCACAAAATGCTCAAGTATTCTTTACATTAGGGAAGACAATCCACACCACCTTCCACTCCCTCGTGGAACACAAACATGTACTCATCACTTGGAGGGTACCGAAATAACAAGAGGGGAAGTAATAGCAATAGTAATAAGAATACAACTAGGAGCTGAATCCAATTGATTCGAGGGGATGCACCATGATACAATGCACGAGGTGCAATGAATAGGTACATTTTTCTTGGGCTTGTCAGAGTGGAGGACAAAATAGAGGAATGCTCTACAAGTGGTGTGGACTTGGTAACCATGAGGATGCCAACTACCCTAAACAAAAAGGTGTGAACATGCTAGAAATTGTAGACCTTGGGAGGGAAGTGTTGGAGTTAATGTTCCAACGGTAGTCAATAATAATTGTTGCACATGTGGCAAGCCTTGTTGAGTTGCTGGCAACACAAGTTTAGTTTAGGATTGAGTCAAAGAGTTTTAGTTTGAATCAAGTTCTTATTGTAGTTGTTTTATGTTAGGTGTCCATAAATTTTAGTTAGCTGTTGAGTTTGTGTGTG
The DNA here is from genome assembly GCA_028749045.1 of Cupressus sempervirens. Lineage (NCBI taxonomy): Eukaryota > Viridiplantae > Streptophyta > Pinopsida > Cupressales > Cupressaceae > Cupressus > Cupressus sempervirens. The sequence continues at coordinate 508,704,229 of CM053788.1, read as the reverse complement.
TTGTCAGTCATGAAGTAGTTTTTTGTCAATCTAATTAGCAGCCATTTAGGAATGTTGTTGAGTCAAGCTGTTGTACAAATTGGCATCTATTATTCAATAAAAACAAGCTGAAAGTTCTTTCTTCTTGCTGTTCTATTTTTCCAATATGGTATTAGAGCTATCTTCCTGTTAAGTTCTGTCTGTTAGAGAAGAAGTTGTTAAGAAGATGAGGTCAGGAGAAGAACCACCGGATGATTATGATTTCATTGAAGAATTTGTTTGATTTTGAAGAGATCAATGCTTTGAAAAATAGGAAAAGATGTGGTAGAGTCTAGATGGATGCTTGAATAGTTTGAGGTGCTATAGGATTGGAGAAGCTATACCTTTACGAGGGTTATGAGGCATTCCATGTGGAGATGGTGTGTCCAATAGTTCGGGGAGATCTGAAAGTCTAGAAGCTTGGCATCGTTTATGAGACATTTCATGTGGAGATGGTATGTCCAATGGTGTTTCGAAGTTGGATGATAGTTGCATAACTATGAGAAAGTCTTACTCCTCTATGACATATTTTCAAAGTATAATTTCTACATAATGTTTCCTTTAGTTGTCACATTAAGTGGGGGTGTTGGAGCTAATGTTCCAACAGTAGTGAATAATAATTGTTGCACATGTGGCAAGACTTGTTGAGTTGCTGGCAACACAAGTTTAGTTTAGGATTGAGTCAAAGAGTTTTAGTTTGAATCAAGTTCTTATTGTAGATGTGTTACGTTAGGTGTCCATAAATTTTAGTTAGCGGTCGAGTTTGTGTCTTGTCAGTCATGAAGTAGTTTGTTGTCAATCTAATTAGCAGTCATTTAGGAATGTTGTTGAGTCAAACTATTGTATAAATTGGCATCTATTATTCAGTAAAAACAAGCTGAAAGTTCTTTCTTATCTTCTTTTTTACTGCTGTTCTATTTTTCCAATAGGAAGTACTAGCCATCAAAAGAATGCATGCTAGGAAACTCACATATCTTGATGTAGGCACGAAGAAATAGAGATTTGAAGAAGCTAGAAGGATATCCATGATACCATGTCAAAGGAAGCAAAAACAAGTACCTCTAAACTCCCCTCCACTAGATCTGTATCAAAAACTAACATCAGGCAGCAAGTACTAGAGGCCACTTAGGCGAAAGCCAAACCTCAAAAGGGAGGAGGCATGGAAGCGAAAGCAAGAGTTTCAAAGAGGGTGGGGATGAGTCTAAAAGAATTCAAGCATTGAGAAAAGATATGATGAGGATGATGAAGGAAGTGACAACAAGTAAAGAGGAGAAAAAAGAAGGCAAATAATTATGGTGTACTGACTGTGAAAATGAAGGACACAAAAAGAGGTTGCCTTAGGAAGGCCTTCTGTGACATATATTAGGTATTACGACATTTAATTAAGGATTTTCCTTTTAATTTGAAGGCACAAAATGCTCAAGTATTCTTTACACCTTTACACTAGGGGAGACAATCCACACCACCTTCCACTCCCTCGCGGAACACAAACATGGATGCATCACTTGGAGGGTACCAGAATAACAAGAGGGGAAGTAATAACAATAGCAATAACAATACAACTAGGAGCCGAATCCAGTTGATTTGAGGGGATGCCCCATGATATAATGCAAGAGGTGCAATGAATAGGGACATTTTGCTTGGGATTGTCAGAGTGGAGGACAAAATGGAGGAATGCTCTATAAGTGGTGTGGTCCTAGTAATCGTGAGGATGCCAACTACCCCAAACAAAAAGGTGTGAACATGCTGGAAATTGTAGACCCTGAGAGGGAAGTACTAGCCATCATAAGAATGCATGCCAGGAAACTTACATATCTTGATGCAGGCACGAAGAAAGAGAGATTTGAAGAAGCTAGGAGGCATATCCATGATACCATGTCAAAGGAAAGAAAAACAAGTACCTCTAAACTCCCCTTCACTAGGTTTTTACCAGAAACTAACATCATGCAACAAGTACTAGAGGTCACTTAGGCGAAAGCAAAACCTCAAAAGGGAGGAGGCATGGAAGCGAAAGCAAGAGTTCCAAAGAGAGTGGGGATGAGTCTAAAACAATCCAAGTAGTGAGAAAAGATATGACGAGGATGATGAAGGAAGTGACAACAAGCAAGGAGGAGAAAAAAGAAGGAAAATAACTATGGTGTACTGACTGTGAAAATGAAGGACAAAAAAAGAGGTTGCCTTAGGAAGGCCTTCTGTGACATATGTCAGGTATTACAACATTTGATTAAGGATTGTCCTTTTAATTTGAAGGCACAAAATGCGCAAGTATTCTTTACACTATGGGAGACAATTCACACCACCTTCCACTCCCTCACGAAACACAAACATGGACACATCACTTAGAGGGTACCGAAATAACAAGAGGAGAAGTAATAACAATAGCAATAACAATACAACTAGGAGCCGAATCTAGTTGATTTGAGGGGATGCCCCCTGATACAATTCAGGAGGTGCAATGAATAGGGATATTTTGCTTGGGGTTGTCAGATTGGAGGACAAAATGGAGGAATGCTCCTCTACAAGTGGTGTGAACCTCGTAACCATGAGGATGCCAACTACCCTAAACAAAAAGGTGTGAACATGCTAGAAATTGTAGACCCCGGGAGGGTAGTACTAGCCATCAGAAGAATGCATTTCAGGAAACTCACATATCTTGATGCAGGTACGAAGATAGAGAAATTTAAAGAATCCAAGAGGGATATTCATGATACCATGTTAAAGTAAGGAAAAACAAGTACCTCTAAACTCCCCTCCACTAGTTCTGTACCATAAACTAACATCACGCAATAAGTACTAGAGGCCACCGTACCAGTAAAGTTTGCTGATCTATTAGAAACATTACCTTAGCTAAGGGTGGCAATAACACAAGGAGGAAGCACTAAGGAAGAACATTCCAAGGAGGATGGGAACGTGGAAGCAAAAGTAGGGAAGGACACCAACACTTTATTTACCATAGGGATGGGGAGGACACCTGGTGTGGTAGAAATGGAGATAATGCGATGCAAGCTGACAAATACTATTGTGGATGGAGGGTCGGGTGTTAATGTCCTCCCTGAGGAAACTTGGAAGGCCCTGGGAAAACGAACTCTTTGGCCAACCTCATTTCAGTTGGTAGGAGCAGATCAACAAAGAAACAAGCCTATAGGGACTCTGACGGGACATAAAGTAGTGATTGCTACACAACAGTTCTTCCTAGATTTCATGGTGATTACTCTCTAAAAGAAGGGATATGATGCATTATTAGGGAGAGGATGACTAGTCATAGCGAGGACAAATCACAATTGGAAAAAAAACCCCTTTCCATCGAAGTGGATGGACGAAAGTATGCAATTGACTTGAGGAACCAAACTGTAAGTTAGAAACTTGCATTTGATTTAGAGGTAATGGGAGAAGATGGTGAAGGAGTCGGTCCAGATGAAGAAGGCATATTACGGATGGTAGAATGCTCTAAAGATGAAACAAGTTCTCTCAACGGTCTATTCCATTGGCAAATGGGGGACTATGAAGTATTTTAACTAGAATGTCATATGTTGTAGATTCAGGTAATGAAATTTTAGGAATAATTGCCAAGGTGCTATAAGGAGTACAAGGAGGTTACAACGCACAAATTCGAAAAGGACAGAGAAATAGAATGTGAAGAAGCTAAACTGGAAAAGATGAATCTAGAGGAAGAAGACCATCCTAATGATATTCTCATAGGAGATGATTGGGACATGCTATTGAAAGGAGTGACCTTTAGAATCTTCCTTGAATACAAGGATGCATTGAAATGGACATAAAAGGACTTAAAGGGGGTGCCACCAGAATTGTGCATCTAGCAAATAGCTCTCGTACCTGGAGCAAGACCTGTACACAAAAGCCCCTATCCAATGAAAAGGAACTATGCGGCCAATGTGCAAGAGGAGATCACTAAGATGCTTGATGCAGGCATAATATTCAAAGTGCAAACCAGTGAGTGGGTTTCGCCCATAGTTATATCTTTGACAAAGGATGAAAACCAAATCCGGATATGCTGTAACAATAAAAGATCCCTTTCCAATTCCATTTGCTGACATCATTTTAGAAGTGGCCCTTCATGAGATGTACTCCTTCGTGGACAGGTTTTTAGGGTATTAAAAAATCAGCATTTTTGAAGAGGACAAACTGAAAACCACATTCATAGTGAAAGATGAGGTGTATGCATAACATGATGACATTTGGGCTATGCATCGCACTTGCCACATTCTAGAGAATCATACTCCACATCTTTGATGAAATGTCAGTAGGGAATTTCAAAGCTTTCTTGGATGACTGGTCAATCTATAGTGGGAAGGAGCACCACTTGAAAGCCATCAAAAAGTGCATGGAATGATGTCACAGGGAAGGGTTGGTGTTGAATCCCAAAGAAATGCAGATTTATGGTCCCTCAAGGCAGACTTCTGGGTCACATAGTATGCAAAGAAGGATTGAAAACAAATACCGACAAGATCAAAGTCATTCTTAACATGGAGGCTTCCTTAGATGTGATTGGCATCAAATCATTCTTAGGGCATGTGGGGTACTATAGGAGATTCATAATAGGATTTGCAAAAGTATCCCCACCTTTGGAAAATTTAACTAGGTAAGGAGAATAATTCATTTGAAGAAAGGAGCAGGAAGAGGCTTTCCAAAAATTAAAGAGGAGGTAGGTGGGAGCACCAATTCCCATATACCCAGACTAAAACAAGGATCTCCATGCCCATGTGGATGCTTCCAACTATGCAATAGGTGTCACACTGGCACAAACTAGACAGGAGGTATTGGACCATCCGGTGTACTTCACAAGTTGACTACTTTCAAAAGCTGAAGGGAACTACAATACATTCAAAAGAGAAGCAAGAGGTATGGTTTATGCTGTTCAAAAGTTCACACACTACTTGTTGGCCACCCCATTCACATTCTTTGTTGATCATCAAGCTCTCATGTATTTGGTGAATAAGCTCATCATACAGGGGAGGGTAAGCTGATGGCTAATACTCCTCCAGGAGTTCACCTTTAAAATCATAGCACGTCTAGGAAGGAGCCATGTGATTGTAGACTAGTTGTCCAAGGTAAGATTAGGCGAACCAATCAGGAAGGGAGTGAACAAGGATTTTCTAGATGCACATCTTTTCCAAATCACTATAATGCTGTACTGGTATGAAGGCATTGGCTAGTAGCTATCAATTTCTTCTTTCCCTAGAGAGATGCCAATTGCAGAAAGGATAAATATTGCATTGAAAAGTAAGTCATTCTAGCTTGTCAATGGACTATTGTACAAACTAGGGCCGAATGAGGGACTAAGGAAATGTGTGATGGAGGAGGAGATTTTGAGAGTACTGAGGGAGTCTCATGAAGGACTGGCATAAGGCCATATGAGACTAGATGCAGTAGCCTGCAAGATATTACTAGCTGGACTCTTGTGGCCTATGCTTTACGCAGATGCTCGGGAATGGGTTCTAAGCTGTGATACATGTCAAAGGGAAGGTAAACCCCTTAAGAGATTTCATGCCACTTTTTTGATCATAGCCACAAGAGCTAATTGAATGTTGGGGATTGGATTTCGTGGGGCCTCTGGCTACTAGTAACACTCACATATGTGGTGGCAACGAAGTACCTCAAAAAATGGGTGGAAGCAAAGGCACTTCCTGACAACATGACGCTAAGTACTATTAAAATTCTCTATGAACAAATAGTGATTCAGTTTGGCATACCCCTAAAGATAACAAGTGACAGAGGGGTACATTTCATGAATCATGTAATCAACACTATGACAAGTAAGTTTAAGATCTTTCATACTTTTTCTGGTCCATGCTACCCCAAGGCAAAGAGACAAGCCGAAGCCACAAACAAAAATTAGTGTCCATCCTATACAAAACATGCAAAGTAGAAAAAGAAAGCTAGGAAGAACGGCTTGCAATAGTCTTGCGGGCGTATTGAACCACTTATAAGGCTACTACTGGGAAAACCCCTTTTCACTTGATGTATGGGCAAGTGGCTATAATGCCTATGGAATATACAATACCAAGTTGGAGAGTGGCAGTTGAACATATATTGGGGGATATACAAAGCCTACTAGAGAGGCTTAATGACTTAATGAAACTAGATGAAAGAAGGATGATGGCGCAATGGGCTACAAAGATAGCACAAAACATAAGGAAATTCTGGCATGACAAACATTTAAAAAGAATGAATTTTCAAAAGGGACAATTAGTACTTAATACATGTTAAGAATGAATTAAAGCTAGGAAAGTTCAAGGTACACTGGTTGGGACCATACAAAATAATAGAAGTAGGGACAAATGGAGCAATAAAGTTATCAATTCTAGACAATAACCCCTTAAAAGACTCTGCTAATGGGTCCAAATTGAAACATTATAAGGAGAGGAAAGAGATTTTTCATATTTGTTCCATAGAAATAAAAGAAGAGGGGAATAATTGAGTCATTGAAAATAATTTATCTTGTTTAATATAATAAAATAAAATAAACATATACAAGGGGGACATAAACATAAAATGTCACATAGCTAACAATGGGGTCTTTGTCACATTTGACCAATACTGTTTGGCATGGCTTAAGGAACACGATTAAGGTCTCATCACATTATGTTGTGGAGCTAGGTATGGGGAGTCTTTGATAATCCTTCAATGCCTACCTTTTTCCAATCCTATAATGTCTTGCATGCTACTTGTGCATGTTAAATCTTATCATCAATTTCATAGCCTAAGTGCAATAATACTAGGCCACAATATTCACACACATACATCCATAAGCTAATTTGCATATATCGATATCTCAAATACCAGTGCATTTGGATACACCATACTACTACTCACATATCAAAAGTATAATCATAAATTAACGTTAAATCTTGTATAAGTCTACTTTTTATATTTGACCCAAATTAGCTTTTTGAATATCCCAATTCAAATTTATATTCTAGGCATCATCAAAAATTTTCATTTTAATGGTCAGCATATAAGTTGGGGCTAGAACCAATTAAAAAACAATTAAACTAAATGTATAAAAAGATATAATGACTATTTAGGGCAAGCATGAAACCATACTATAATTAATTATCCCTACCACATCTTATACCTGAAATCAATGATTATTAGTTAACTAAAATAGTCATGGGTGAATCATGTAATCAAAAGAATATCAAAGCCCATAAAAGGTGGCAATAAGTGTGACAAGGGTTGCAGAAATAAGTGGGCCTTACAGTGTTGGCTGTTAAAGTTGTAGCTTTAGTCAGATTGATTCGATCTAATATACATTATTAATGGTAAATCATCATTTCCTATATATACTTATCCATGTCAAATAATATATATTATATACTATAATATATATATATATATATATATATATATATATATATATATATATATATATATATATATTGTTATACATATTATTAGTTATGTTAATATAATATTATTAAGTGATGATTATGGACACCATAGAGACATGTCTCCTCTCATATTTATATGAGATCCAAATCTGCATTTGGAATATATCAATCACAATGGTCATGTTAGTACATTTGCAAAAAAGATCCATGTTACTCAGAGCCTAGTTGCAAATGTACAAATGAAGACCACTAAAAATTTGTGATTACATACTTACATGTTGAAGAAAGGTCAAAGAGTTTGGAACAACGATCATGTTTGAGTCCATGTGCAAGTTGGACAATTTATATATGCATCACTGTTTATACAGTCTGCAAATGAAGAGATATTACAACAGCGATAGAAAGCTAAGTCGGTGAAGACAACAACATACAGAGCAACGACATGTACTAATATTCACGTGTCTGCTCAAAGGCAGTGATGGGTTGATTCATTGAAGTATGCAACGTCGATAACTTATATATGCATCACTGTTTATACAGTCTGCAAATGAAGAGATAATACAACAGCGATAGAAACCTAAGTCAGTGAAGACAACAGCATACAGAGCAGCGGCATGCACTAATATTCATGTGTCTGCTCAAAGGCAGTGATGGGTTGATTCATTGAAGTATGCAACGTCGATAAGTATAACATAGTCATAAGATGGCGAATTCAGTAATGCAAAACTTTACATACTTCATCGCATAAGAAGTGAAGGAATAAACATCAAGTATATGGAGCGAATTTTGTATACAGTTGCAAACCAGTTATAAAGGGGTTTGATGTGTAAGGGGATTTCTTGTGTAGATTCCACCATGTCAACTGTGCAATAGTTCGAGACCTTTACAACCCCTAATGGACCCCCAAACTTATAAGGTAAAGGAGTACATATTCATTGACATCATCGACTGCAGATTACGTGGAGCTCATATTTCAGATTCCACCAACCGTATTAGCATAGGCTTGAAAGTGTAAATCTACAAGGGGAAAGATATAAATGAGGGCATCGACCATACAAATAGTATAATACAAGAAGAACATGAGACAAGAGAATAAATGATTAATGACACTCAAATAAACTGTACCAGCTTTACACCTACAGGAGAAATTGCAGAAACATTTGACACAATACCATAAGGAGTAGCAGACGAAGGAATTGAGAGGACAAGAAAACTTTAGCGAAGTATATAATGAAGATCGACCACAGACAACTATTTTTACGAGAATGTTAATATGACTCTTCCATTGAGTGCACATTTTTGAGAACACATCTAAGATTGTAAGGGGAGAGTTTTAACCACGAAGGAAAAGGAACCAAATCTGATATAAGTACGACCTGCGAAATGAAAATACAATGATCACAATATATCGAAGGTGGCCCCTTTGGTTATTCTGAATATAGATGAGCAACTCCCATTTAAGGGCAATATTCATATATTGTCCACACAAACTTGTCACAAGAATATAGTGTTACAAATCATATGGTGGTACTCATATCCATCCCTCCATAGTCTTCACCGCCATTCATTATTTATTCAATCAAATTTAGCATGGAGCACAAGCAAATTATGTAGAAAGAGATATCGACATTCATAGTGGAGGCCTCTATTGTTAGAGAATAGATTTACAAGACCTCTGCATACCAAAAGAATAAAATTGCGTACATATAGTAATAGTCGGGTATTTGCACATATATCCTCCATAGAATTCAGATGGGAAAATACCGACAATAAAGACCCTTTCACTTAGGTGCATAGAGAGGAAACAGTTAGATCTGATCAACATCAACATGGACTATGATGTATAGTGACATTGAAAAGGAATGTCTATGTCAAGAAGAAAAGGTTGATAAGAATTATCTTTCCTGGTGCGAGGGAATGATTGGATGAGCTGCCACGTAGATTGGACGTTGGTTATTACCAAGAGGGAATGTGACCAATACCAAATAGAGTTATCTTATACCTTTGAAGACTTATTGGGGATTGCTAAGAAATTAAAGCACTAATAGAGTTTGCGATTTAGGACAATAATCTTCAATAATGATATTTGATAATCTATAATTATTAATCATAAAGGATTTAGTGGGTACATATCAAGATGGTAATATAACTTATTCGTATTGTTGTGAAATGCCAATATTGTTAGTGAATAGAATAAGATATGAAATTTATTTATAAACATGAGATAAATATTCTTTTTTGAGTATAATTTCCAAGTATTGCATTCTTAATATAATAAATTGTTATTTTTACATTTGCATAAAAGTTGTTCCTTGATCCTTTCCTTTGAGAATGTTATTGTAGGAAGAGAAAGATTGAAATTCAGAGGGAGGCTAACATTTGAGGCAACCTTAAAAGGGAGGGAGCATATAGAGGATATGATTTAGTCAACCTTTGGTGATCTTGATCATATTAATTCAGATGGAGTAAACCATGTTGTGATGGATTCACTAATGATATAAATTTGGAATACACATATTGCAAGATGTGCGTAATATAGGTTTAATCAAAAGATCAAACAAATACCTTTGCATGAACAAAGAAAATTTGAGTTGTTGTGAGGTGTTAATGAAGCTTTTAAGAATTCATTTGAACCATCTAACGAGTCTCTCTTTGATGATTAAAACTTGATGTATGAGTTGTAGATTCATATATGTGGCACAATCATACTCAATCAAGATATTGGCGTATTGTGGACGAGTTTGAGAAAATGGAAGGACATGTTTGTTTCTACTGTTAAGCTAAATGAATGTTTGGACCTTCAATGGATGAAAAGGGCAAGTTGGAACTTAGAAAGGAGTTGTCATATTTGATACAAAATTGTTTAACAATGTGGGGGGAATAATAGTCAATGTTCCATTCCCACTCGAACCTTATTTAGAGGGGAGATGTTCCATTCTCAAATAATCTATAAAGACAATTTCTGAATCTTCATGTTCAGATAAGTATTCTTTATCTTTTGCATTTATCTACTCTTTGTAGTCTCTCTTTTATTTGTAATTTTATACATACTATAAGGGTTATTTGCCTTGATCATTTCCTTATGCTTGAGGATATTCTTACAGGAAAAGAAGGTTGGTACTTTACATATGCTACCAAATATTGTGCAGACTCAATCTAATGATAGTAGCTCCAAAGACCCTAATGATCAAGATGGACAAAGTGAGGCTCTTGAAGCAAATATCTTTGATGATTGAGATTACGAGATTCTTCCACATTAAGAGGGAGTATGACACCACTTCTAAGGTAGCGTAGGAGCTTAGAAGATTGATACTCAGAGGGAGTCTAGAAATACATGTGTGTGGCTGCATGATTTTGATGGGCCTACTCCTATGTATATGATGAGGAAGTGATGACTTATCACCAGAAAATTAGATATCAAATTCATAGTGAGTTTGACAAGAATCCTTGGGGAGGAGACTCTCTAAGGGAGTAACTATTGGACTTGACTTCCTAGGATCATTGTTCAGAGGGAAATTTTTTGAGGTGCAATTCTTTGTGAATGATATCTTCTCTATGAGGAGAAGTTCTAAGTGAAACTCCTTGTAATGCATTCTTCTCCATGAGATAAAATTAAGGTGAAAGCCTTTGTACCACCCTTTGACTAGGTTCATGGTGGTTACTATTTCACGTATGATATGTAATGAAACGTGACGATCTTTCATTGACATATATAAACGAAAGGTAACCATTGTAAGGTGACAATCTTATAATTGGTAGACTTGTTATCATGACAGACTTCATTAAGTTGTTGTCCTAGAGTGCTGGAAGTCATGATAACGAACGTATCGACTAGAAGATAACCATTGTAAGGTGACGACCTTATTAATAGTTTGACCTATCTCCTAGATACGCCACATTAACTTGTAGCACCTAAATGTGTTGGATGTCGAGGAACAAGTGTTATCATGGTTTCTTTGGGCCGGATTTTGCTAGACACCATGATAACCAACTCATCATGGTTCTTTGGGCTGGATTTTGCCGGACACTACGATAACCAACTTGTTATGGTTCTTTGGGCTGGATCTTGCTGGACAATATAACATAGTTAATATTATAGACCATACTTAAGGTGGTGTTTAAGTTTATATTAAAGTTATGGAAATTGTTTCAATTGTGTGTTATGAAAGGGGAGAAATTTAACCTCGTAGTAAATTGAATATCATACTAAAATGATCTCGTCATATACTTGAGAGCATAATGTGCTCTACAAATCCTCCTTGGCTAAGAGGGAGTGTTAATGTTGTAGCTTCAGTCACATTGATTTGATCTAACATACATTATTATTGGTAAATCATCATTTCCTATATATACTTATCCATGTCAAATAATATATATTGTTGTATATATATATATATATATATATATATAAAATTGTATATATATAATATATATTGTTATACATATTATTAGTTATGTTAATATAATATTATTAAGTGATAATTACACCTTAGATCTTTTCATGAGACATGTCTCCTCTCATATTTATATGAGATCCAAATCTGCATTTGGAACATATCAATCACAATGGCCATGTTAGTACATTTGCAGAAAAGATCCATGTTACTCAAAATTGGTGAGTACACACATTTAGCTCATGTCTAAGTCTGTTGGTTGCACTATATTGTGTTGTATTTTGAATTAATTTTTTTTGCTTTCTTGCATTACTACTGAAGTTAGAATCTAGTTAGAAAACTTAAAATGACATTGAGGAAAGCTTTAAGTCCTATAAATGATGACTTCCTACAGTTTCTGTGGCCTATTATTTATATTATTTGAGACGTGGTTCTGCTTGTGCTTTAGGGAGATTGTGGTAATGTTCTGGAGCATTACTGATATTGTACACAGTTAATGACGTGTGTCTTAATTCTGTAAGAATTGGTCCTTTTGTTTTCTGCAATTGATGTTAACATCTGTTACATGGTCATCGATGTTGAATACACAACATTTTTTCTCATATTCTCTGCCAGTTGTTAGCAATATTTTAGGAACTATTGAAGGTCCTTTGGCTCATGTTTTTTCCATCGCATAATAAGTAATTCTTTTGTGGCATTGTTACAGTCATAGTGTCCTCAGTGAATGATGCCAAGGAAAGTACCTACCACTGCGAATTCTGAATTAATAATTTCAAGCTGTGTTTCTCAGGGAAGTGTTCCCATCTCTCAGTCCCCTTTGCCATGCCATTCGTTGCATTTCTGTCTCTGTGCTATATTCATATTCAAATATGAAAAGAAGACTTCTAGGTGTCACCTATTTGTAATATGCATTTTTCATACTTTTTATATTATTTGATTTGTGTTTTTGCTTGTAGAAAAGGCAACTTACTACAATATATTGTGAGATGACTCAGTATGGAGCTACACAATTTCCTAATTGGCCTTATTCTTTTTCTCAACTTTCTGCTTGCGAGGGGCCAAATGAGTACAAGTACCTCTCCAGTAAAATGAGACTCACAGTTTCTTGAAATTTAAGCACCATTTGAAAGTTGGCCTTTGCTTTGTTCAAAAATTTCTGCTTGAGAGGGGCTGCAAAGTCAAATGAATATAAGTGCCTCTAAAGTAAAATGAGGTACTTTTGTTTCCATTCACAAAAATATTGGCTAATCCTTTATAGTTGTGCATTGTATGACAATTCATGTCAAACCTCTGGATGAGAGAGGCTATGGTAACATGATTGCAAGTGCCTTACTGGAGAGAATTTGATTTATTGATTGGGGCTGGATTTATATTTATTAGTGATAAATGACACAAGTATTTGTATATTACTATGTGTAGGTCATGGGTTCATTATATGGGATGTTTAAAATTTTCGATTATCCTTCTTACGTGTTGCTGCTACATTGTTGATTGTTTGTCTTTGCTGCTTGAGAACTGTGAAATGGTTGTTCAGTGATATATCTTTTCTCTGCAGGAGTTTTTATTAGTTAGAAATGCTCTCTATGCATTACAAGGTGTTGAGTCAGCTGTTAAAAATTTGGAGATCATTTCAAAGACATTTTGTTCTCAGCCTGCTGACAGGAATTCCCATAGCATTTCAAGTTTTTGGTGCAGAACATCTAGTACAAATGCGTTGGGAAAATTGCTTAATACTATAGCTCGTGCTGGTCAGATCTATTGCCAACTTGGGAAATTTGTGGCATATTTTTCTGAAAAAAGGTCAAATATTGATGAGACAGTTGAAAGTCTTACAATTAATAAAGCAGGTGAAGTCAAAGGCAAGAGGAACAGAAAACATCTAAAGTCTAAAGGTAATAAAAGCAAGTGCTATATGCCGGAGGAGATTATCCCTGAGGGATCTTTGGCGTCATCTCCTCCCTTTAGCCTTGTTAATCAAGCCTTTTCAATTGCTCTCAGATGCGTTCTGCAAGGGTATCTTGCTGCATTAGACACATTGCCTGCATCTGTTGCTCTTCGACGTTCAAAGAAACATGACGAAAAACATCAACTTACATCTGTCTCTTCATTGGAAGCAGGCTGTCTTACAAGTGTTATTTCACAGGAAATCACTCTGCTGGAGTTGTATTTGCATACTGGAGAATTACAAACTCACATTCAAGCACTTGGAGCTATTTGTATGTTGCCAGAGTGTAAAAGTGTTTCAGAAGGAGTACCAGTTCATAATGTTCTGGTTAACAAGGCATTTCAGGAGTTTCCTAGAGGAGCAGATTTGCTCACTTATCTTTACACTCAACTTAAGGTAAGTTATATGGCTGTTTTGTGCATATGGATGATCTAGATTATAAATCCAAGATTCAAATTTTTTAAGAGTTAGAATTTCAGTATCATTTGAAATAGCTGATAGCATTTGATTGTTTTGTGGAATATATTTCATTGATGTCATTGCAATATAGAGAAAAGATGCTCAAAATTTTACTCCTACATAATTAATTGTTTCTGTTGTGTGGATTTGAAATAAATTCCAATATTTGGAAATTGTGACTGTGATAAAACCTGTCAAAAATACATTTGAATTGAGTTAGTGTAGGCAATATAGTGATGAATATATGTTTGATAGAGAAGCTCTGTATAGGAAATAGAGGGAAAGTTATATGCTAAGACGGTCTATAAATGTTAATTTTGGGAAGCCACCTTTACTTTATTTACCACCGTAGTTATTTTTGTTGAATATAAGATTGCTAAATATACACGATGATAAAATATAGAAATAGCATATTGCCATTTGAATTATTACAAAATTCTTCCATATCAAATGTATATACTGGATTCTAAAAATGGTAAATTTTTGTATATTACATGTAGTAGATATTTTACGAGTTGTGTGGAGGTAATCGATGTACAGATAACCACCTTTTTCCTATTAGAAAATTTTCTGTATAGAAGTTCTTTGACATTGGTAGAACAGGTCTGTTCCTTTTTGCAGTGCTTCCCCCCAAAGTTGCCAGTTCTGGTACAGAACTAGGTATGGGTATCGTGTTCAGGTATGCCTGTATGACAATTTTTTGGGTAAGATGTGGCTGGACTTGCCTCAGATTTGGGAAGCTTGATTAATGACCCAGACTTGGAATCAGTGCTTAGACTCAACTAATAGGAAAATCTGAAAAACCATGAAATATAGAGTTTTTTAAGGATTTAAAACTCGTTTCATGCACTCTTTAAGAAATAAACTATAAAGCTACAATATACGCTTCAAATAGAAGCTTGTAAGTAGGGGATATTTTCCAGAACAAGTCGAATTGCGGAATTGCTATAAGGATTCAACCATGTAGTATTTTGAGTCAAACTAATTGACCCATGTTTCATTAGCAGTGGTTTACAAGAACCCATATCTCAAGAATAAATGGAACACTTAGCAGTCCTAAGTAGCTGAATTGGTACCCTGATGCCATTGACTCTAGGTACAAATCGATTCGGAAACCAAAATGGGTATGCACAGGGCAACAATTTTTTTCTTGACACAATTCAGAAAATTTGGAGTCACTTCTGTCCGATTCCCCTGCTGATGTGGTGATTCACTTCAACTCTCTTAAGGAATGCAGATCTGACATAGAGAAAAATAATAAACTTAATGCATCAGTTCAATCTGTACAGATGATATTCCTAGAGTTCTGAACTTTGTAACTGCAGACTTATGTTCTTTGTATTGCTCACTATTTCTAATAATATTAATAACAATGTGATAATATACAGAGAGACGATTATATACTGCCAGAACTGTAATATAGTTTATACAGTGGCAAGTATGATTGAGGGTTCATGCTCTTATTCTTATTACTGATCTGCACAGAAAGGAACCATCAAACGTGAGTTGGGAGAAGGATGCCTGTTTGAATTTGATGTAGAGTGGCAGTTTACTGGGGAAGTAATTTGCTGAGGTAGTCCTATTGCCAATTTGATTGATGCTTTCCCTCAGCGAATGCTGGTCGGTATTTATGATGATAGGAAAAGATTCCCACATAGGGGCATGATCCTACATGGCTTATGCCACGTAGGTGTTGGGCGGTTGTTTTACACGAGGTCAACGGCAGGAATCCATTGCGCAATTCCTCTCTTGAAGAGCTAATCTTTTGAGGATCAACTCCAAGGTTCAGTATTTGTCTTGTGACGTACCAAAATCCGCTCAATTGAAGATAAATGTGATTGTTCACGAGGAGGCCTTTGCTGGTTCTATTATGATCTCGGAATGAAGTAAATCTGTTTGCTATCTCAAAAAAATACACAAAAGAACATTGCTTTTGTATTTTTTGGTTTTTCAATGAATGCAATTCTAACAGTGCAACTAAAATGAGTTCCTATTCTAACAAAGGGGTTAGCAAAGCAAATAACAAAACTGAAAGCAAATAACATGAAATTGAAATAACTCGAAATTGAAATCCTAAATGGACATAAGCTACAAAAAACAACACACTGTGAGCTAAACTTTTGAAGAAATTGGTAGGAAACCAATGAAAAACAAGAGCAGTGCTTGCTAGAATCCACTGATGCAATCATCAGTGAGAAACTTTAACAATCGTATGATATTTCACCTTTCATCAAATCGCAAGGCCATGGAAAGTGCGCACATGCGAGACAAAAGGCTATGCAGACACAATTTGATCATCTCTTCTCAAGCTCGTTACATTAGCGGAATTCGTAAATCTATAGCAAACACTAGAACTAAAAGATCGCACAACCAGAAACAATGCAATAAACTTTTGGCTCAATCACAATTCCATGAACAAAATTCACAAAAATATGAGACATTCAGCCAAAGAATCACTACACTCCAAATGCGAGCACTAAAAGCATAATTTTATTGCATAATAATGGTGGCCCTTGTTACATTTTACAATGGGGTATTTATAAGAAATCGTCTCCTCAATTTGTGTTGAGAGTGATAGATATCTTCATGCAATAAAGTGCTTTTAAAACATTAAACAAACTAAATATATACAGACTAACAATTAATCTGGTGCTTAGAGGGACTCCATCGATTTTTTATTCATTAATTGGATGCATGAGCCCTTTACATGTCAAAAACAGAGAAAGCATGAGAGAGTAAGTAGGAGGAAGTCTTTTGTTGAAGTAGGAGTGTCTGGAGGTGCCAAAATTAGAAGCTGGTCCTTCACTAGGCGTGTGTTGAAGTTAAACTGTCGTTAGAATGCATTCCCGATGCATGGAAAGCGCTATTTTTGGAACAAGCAGTTAATTGTTGGCACACCTTTGAATTGCGGAGCTGCAGACCTGCGTACCTGTGCACCTATGGAGCTGCGGGCCTCGACAGGGTCAAAATCTCAAAATTTTACTAAGTTTCAAAATTGAAATTCTGGCATCTGGATTTTGTTCTTCTTCATCCCAAAGCTATGTTTGGATGTTTGCCCTTGAATTTCTCTATCATCTCAGTAATCTTAGCCGCATTCGGAAGATCTAAAGCCTTGTATTTATCCTTGACCTTCTATCTGTAGTTATCCACCTCAATTCGAGTCTCTGCAAAATCTTCGAGTTTGGTGTCCAACTCTAACATGGCTTCTTTTGTCCTAAAGGCTTGTCGGATGTCCTCATCATTTGCAACTTCCACAAAAATCCTCCTGAAATTCTTCACTACTACCTCTACAGGTAACAACATCTCTTGTTCCTCATCTTCAAAAATATCCAAGCATGCATCACTGTAGTGTCTCTCTGCTTCCAAAATCCGCTCTTGGGCTTGGTCCTTGAGCCTATGGATTTCCTCATGTAATGTTTCCATTACTTTATTGCTATCCGCTATTTTCTCTATCTAATCATCAATCATGTCTAATTCTTCCCCGATATATACATCGATGAAAACCCGATATCTTTGGCCCTTTATGGCTTGTAGAGTCTACAAATCCTTACTCCAGGCACATACCTCATCCATGATATTGAAGTCCTGCTTCAAAATTGCTATGATCTTATTCACGTTCTCCTGCGTAGCATGCAATAACTTCAAATTCCCCGTGATGATGGTGACACCTTTCTCCTCAAAACTTTCTCGCCATTCTTGACAAGCTTTCAAAAATGGGTGTAGTTGCACACCTCCCCCTTCTCTAAGTACAATGTTCAAAGTATGCTTCGAGTGTTCAGGATCAAGAGGACCAACAACTTTGGAGGAATCTCCTTTAAGTCTGTTAAGGTCTAGAAAATTGTCTCTAGCACTTACTCCTTGTGAGAATGTTTCCCATGAATCAGGTAACCCATCTATAGCCATAAATGTTAGTTCCCAATCTTCAATTATGGTTCCTATACTTGCAAGTTCATCTCTTAGACTAGCCACCCATAGGAAGTAAGAGTTCATATATTCTCCATTCTTTATTTGTATATGATCTAGTTGCTTTTTTAGTGCAAGGGTTCTAGTCGCATTGTTAACCTCATGCATTTAATAATTTGTCCATCATATGAAATTCTGTTTGATGTTTCATTAGCATAGGCACTATTTCATTTTTTACTCCATCTAATATAATCTGCATGTCTTTCCTGTTTCCTTTACTCCAGATAGTTTTATTAGGTTCAACAACAGGTCGCTTGGATGTTGAATCAACAAACTGTTTCACATCATTGTGTTCAAGAATCATCGTAATTCTGAATTCCCAAGCCACAAAGTGTTCTTTCCCATCAAACCTGTCCTCGGGTCTGATTGTGCTTGCCATTGAAGATAGAGGGATGTTGCTAGATATGAAAGTTTGGTTGTCAATTTGCAAAGCCTAGGTTCAACTACCAGGGCTCTGATACCATGTAAAGTTTCTGCGGATTTTGTATGATCAGACTAAGATAATACCTTCTTTGATGCTTGCTGAAGATGATATTTTATGATTCAGACTTGTATGAAGTGACGTCAATAATATAAATATTATTCTGAAATGTTTTATTTCTACAAGTATTCGTATAGGGCAGAATTGCTTAAAGGAGTAGACCGTATGCTATTTGTGTGTCCTTTAACTACAACCATACCCCATATAAAAAAGGTAACCAAAGGGCATGTCCCTTGAAGGGACATGACCCTATCTAGATCGACCCTATAATGTTTTCTCATAATCGGCGTCAAGGAGTAATAGCTTTTGTTTAATCAAACTAACAAATGTTAGTTAAGTTCAAAACTCAAATGCCATAATCCAAGGGAGACACCGATCATGCCTAAACAAGGAACAAATATATATAGGCTTTCCATGCAAGAATAGATTTGTAAGATCTTGTGCAATCAGATCAGTATTATATCGAAGTTACAGATTTAACTGCTAATTAATCAAATAATTAGATAATTTAATTAAATAGTGGAAACGTATGTAGAATTTCAGTGTGATTAAACAAATATGAAATCTTTAATTAATTAGATGATGGTGTAAATGTCAGAGGACAAGACATAGTTAATTAAGTTAATATAATTTAACTAATTAATACAAGTTGATTTGATGGGAATGTGGTTACAATTGGGCTAGTATCGTCAAGAAAGTCACGATGTTTGGCTTGTCATGGGATGTGGTTAATTTTAGGTGACTACACTGACCCCTTTGGATCTTTCAATTTAAATGTTGAACTTTTCATATGATGCATTTGTTTTTGATGGGATTAAACATGATATGTCTAAAAGGTTGGTGCTTGACGTGCAGTTCTATTTAATGGGTTTTAATGGTTGGATCAAAACTTTCTATGTTTGAATGAGACAGGGCTTTGATGTTGTCTTCCTGCTACACTGACTGTTATCAATAGTCTTGGTTGAGCTGTTACTTTATTCATAATGTTATTCTTTCTTGTCTATCATCTGCAGGAGGCTGATCCAATTCACCGTCCACTTCTGAAGTTTCTCTTTGCTCGTGCTTGCAGACCATACTTCGATTTCATAAAGTCATGGCTTTATCGAGCGGCTGTCAAGGATCCTTATAAGGAGTTCATTGTTGAGGCATCAGAAAACATGGAGTCTAATTCATGTATTGGAAAAGGATATGCAAATCATTTTCCTGTCTCAAGTATAAGGGTGACATTGAAGGTCACATTCGAGACTTTTTTTTCCATTTAAGATATTTTTGTCAGATGAAGTACTATCTATTGAGTCAACCAAGTGTTAACATATAAAATAATAAAGGATGTAACTTTGTGTAATAAGGATTATTGCCATCTGTTAAATATCATACTTCTAAGTTTATATATCTTCTCTCAGGTTGCTAGTTGTATAGTTTTGTTACCGTCTTAAGTATACATAGCATCAATTTCTCTGTACAGGTGCGTGATGGAGTTTCCGTACCTTGTTTTTTGAAACATGTTTCTACTCCTCTCCTTCGGGCTGGACAGCAGCTTCAAGTTCTTACAAGGATGTTTCAAACTGCTATGTTTGGAAACAAAATATCACAATTTCTGAGCACCTGCATGCCTTCTGCTGCTTTGACTCAGTTATCAAGTTTGGAAGCTATTTTAGGCTCTTGGGCGTATTTCTCAAATGAGAGTGCATTGCATGAGCCTGTTTTAGTTTATAGCAAAAGTAAGTTAGAGGAGTTGATTCAAAAGCGGGAAAAGGAAAATCTACAGATGTTGGAAAGACTGGACAAGATTTTTGTAGGCCTGAGCAATATTTGTAGACAGAGGGGATTCATGGTGGGTCCTTCGATTATTTGTTCAAGTTGTTTTTGCTGGAAATAATAGTTTCAAATACATTTTTGGTTAAATACAAGAAGAGATGTCTCAATGCACTGCTGATTAGCAGCCTTTGTATAAAACATATGATTTTCTTTTTTTCTCAAAATGACAAGTTAGTTGTTACACTTAATGTGAACATTCAAGAAAGTGTTGGATAATTATAAATACGTTAATTGTAGTCAGATTTTGGTTAGCACAAGTAATAATATGATCTGTTATACATTCTGCAAACATTTTTTAAAGAGTGTGTTTGACTTCATTATATTAGATGCCAAGCTCGCTTGCTTAAATACCACTTTGGTTCCAGGTAGCACCTGTAAGTGATGGCTCACAATATTTTCATGGTCCAGAAGGCTACCAAGGAGACTCACAGAAGGGTAATGACCAGACAGAGCAAGGAGATGCCATGTCTGCAACTAGAACGTTGTGAGTCTCATTTTTTATGTAAGAGATTAGATGGTTTCAATTATAAATGTCAAATAGGGTACTGTAATGGTATTTCTCACCTTTTTACTTTCCCCATAAGTCTGAAAAACCAACTATATATTAGTTTAAGAGTTTGTGGTTATGCAATGCTACTTTTGTTTGGCATTTTCAAAAGAATCACATTATAAGATTATGAAAGATGGAAGTAAATTTTATTCTATTTATGAAGACTTTTGGGTACAAGGTTGAGGCAATCAGTGATCAGTTAAATTTTAATGTGGATTTGTATGATTCTTTCGACTTTCTGCTAACATTAGCATTCATACGTGGCAACTGTGTTTACAGAGATTCTTTGTTCAAAGAAGCACCTCAGGAAAACTCTTCCAAGTTCTCAGAGGATGATTTTCAAAGTGAACTTGAAACATTGTCTGAAGTTGTAGATACAGATTCCTCTGAATTATCAAGTGACGAGGATAGCTGGAGTGATAATGTCCTTACAGACTGCACTGCAGTATCGGGACACAAGTTAAAGGAAACAATATTTGGGGATCGATTGCTGGAAAACCATAAAGAAAGACCGGATATTAAAAAACTGGGCAGGTCAGGTGATGGGAATTCACAATCTTCTTTGATCAGGAAGTCCAAAGAAGATAAAGTTGTAATAAAGGATTATAATTATAATGATAAAGTAGGATCTGAAATGTTTCTTTATGGTCCAACAGAGAGCAGAAAGCTTGATTCACTGATTTCGGACTATCAAAGAGGAACATACTGGACACAGAGTGGTCTCCCCAGAAATCCATTTCTTGATGCACTAGCATGCGAAAAAAATTCAAATGATTATCTTTTGCCAGATTTTTCTGACAGTGATAGTGCATGGGATGTTGCATTTGGTAGTGCCTTGGGTTCTGTGCAGAGTTACACACCAGGTTTGAAAAAAACATCTCTTCAGAATTCTAAAATGGAATCCAAACCATTTACGACAAAAAGTTACATGAATCATGAATTTTCAATTTTTCCCATTGTAGATGGTCACCATTCTTTGGATCATCAAATTAGTTGCAGTTATATGGCTTTTCATCCACTTCTGACAAGAAATGCTTGGGGCCATCTGCAGTACCTTATTCCTGAAAGGAGTCTTAGTGAGCGGCAGGCAAACAGTCTCCCTTACTATGATTTTTCTTCTGTAACAGAAAACCCTGAAACTTTTGGAAAGAACATGGCTTTAATGGATGTTGGAGTTGACCACTTCTTGGCTGAGCACCACGAGTGCATGGAAAACAGACATTCCAATACCCGTAGGATGGTCAATCATGAGAATGATAGGACAACCCTGACAGACGATTGCAAACAGAGTTCTGAAAGTGTTATTGTAAAAGAAACACAGCCATCTGGAGATATCTTTTCTGAACTTGGCCATAATGACATGATTCACAGAAGAAAATTTGCAGATCCCAACATTAATTATTTAATGTCAGATTGTTACAATGAGGACAGCTGTTCAAAAGTGTTTGGAGGTGCCAAGTGGGAGACATCTTTAGGGTATTCTGAGAATGAAGAAAGATTGGAAACAGGGGAATTTGAGGAAGACTCAGAAACTGCATCAGAGATTCCATTGGATGTTGTTATTGACAAGTGTATTGTGCAGGAGATTATGCTTCAGTATCCTTCCAATTGTGTTGTTCTTTGTTCTTCTCAAGCCATTTTAAAGACAATATTTAGTTAATGATTTGCTTCCATTTTCTCAAGACATCTTAAAAACCACATTGAGCCAATGATTTGCTTCCATTTGCTCAATTTTATTAGATATCTTAAAAGATACATCATTGCTATGGCTTCAATGGGAACTGCCTGCATTTTAGCTAGAAGAATCTCATAAACAACTGATGCCTTCAAGTTGAATTTGCTTGTGGTCATGCTTATTGAATTCTTTCTATTTACATCCATTTGGTGTCAGAAATACTGCTAGCCTAAACTTCATATCCATAAATGATTGAATAGTTTCCCAATCCCATAACTTTGCCTCTCTGCATTTAATTTAAAGAGTAGAATGCACTTTAAACTCTCCCAATTTTTGTTATTGTTTTGCATTCAAACTAAGCTTATTGTTGAAGTCAATCCGAGGTATCCATAGTCCATTACTTCCACTAGAATACTTCTATATAAGTGATACTCATTAAAAGAGAACTATTTTGCTTCTATAGATTATCTTTCTTTTGACACCTCTATTTTTCTTGAGCATACATTTGCTGTTTTTTCTGATAGGATATGACTGAGATTATGTCCCACTTCTCCATGATAATCTCCCAAGCTCAGCAGGGAAGTATCCTAGCATGGATTTATGCTGATTGCATATCTGGGAGATATTCATGTTGTATTCAATTTAAATAAATATAAGATACACGATAACAGATTTGGGAGGGATCAGTAAACACATTACCTAGCTTAGGACAAATGGTTGTAGAGTCGACCTAGAGAATATTATATAACATTTGAGATTTGAATGCAATTATTTTATGTATTATATATTTAAAACATTAAAACAATCTAAATCCTGTAGAATCTTCTAATATTGTGTTGAGGAGTTTATTGAAGTTGTAAATTTAGATCTTGGAATTCTTTGAGGATCTTGGAATTATCCTGCTTTATACTAGGATAACAATCAATCTGGGTCATTCTTGAGATCATAATGTAGTTATAGAAGGTTGTCGAGAAGCATACCTATATTCATAAATTTTGGTGGCATGACTGTTCTTGGACTACTTTAATCAGTTGTCCAAATTGTTTAGTTCAGTTATTAATTGTTCATTAATTTGTCGATTTGGCTTTGTTACACACATATAGACACTCATAGACACAGATGGACACATGCATGTACATGCTTACACAGACACACAAGTGCATAGGTGTGCACACACACTCACACACCGACACACCCATACACAATCAATTTAGAACTCAAAAGATAGTTATAAAACCAATATTAAATTTTTAAAAATGCAACTGCACATGAATGATCAAGACATATCATGATAGTGATATTTTTCAATAGCATTGATGTCATCAGTTGGTTAATTGGAATCACATTAGCACCAAACCTTTCCCACTAGCTGCACTATGCTTTTCGTTCTTGATGTTATCTCTCATAGATCCTCTAGGTATGCATAACTGAACTCCTTTAAACAACTTATCTATCACCATTTGATCTTTACAAGCTGTCCAACGTTCTACAAAATCAGGATCAGTTTCATACAAGTATTTCAGCTCATCAAAACCAAGTACCTCAACTCTCATCTCTGTTAGTAAATTTCTTCAACTCAAATCATCAACAACTTTATTTGACTGTCCACTCTTGTGCTTCAATGAAAAAGTAAAGTTATGCAAATACTCAACCCACTTCATATGTATCTGAGTCAACTTATTCTGATTTCCCAAATACTGCAAAGCTTTATGGTTAGTATACAACACAAAATCTTTTGGCATCAAATAATGCCACCATTTCTTCAAAGCTTGAACAATAGCATAGAATTCTTGATCTTAAACTAAATATTTCCTCTTAGCATGATTTAACTTTACACTAAAGAAAGCTATAGGTCTTCCTTCTTGACTCAAAACAACTCCTATAACACTTCCACTAGCATCACATTCAATTTGAAAACTTTACTGAAATCAGGCAAAGCAAGTATAGGTATTTTTGCAATCTTTTGCTTCAATGTTTCAAAACTCTTTTGTGCTCCATGTGTCCATTTGAAATCCTTTTTATCCCCTGTCATAGTCTCAGTCGTAGCATTACAAATAGAAATGAAACTTCTGACAAACTTTCTATAAAACTTGCCAATCCATAAAATGATCTAATTTCTCCAACACTCTTGGGTGCAGGACAATCAAGAATAGCTTTTACATTGTTAGGATCCATCTTTAAACCATCAACTAAAATAACGAAACCAAGGTACACTATCTCTTCCTTCATGAATGAACATTTCTTCAAGTCAATCAACAATTTCTCCTCTTTCAATCTTTGCAATACTTGTCTGATATGCTCAAGGTGTTCCTCTTTAGTTTTATTGAATATCAAAATGTCATCAAGATATACAATCACAAACTTACCCAAGAATTTCTTCAAAATTGCATTCATCAACCTCATAAAAGTACTAGGTGCATTAGATAAACCAAAAGGAATAACTAACCACTCATACAAACCCTCATTAGTCTTAAAAGCAATTTTCCATTGATCACTTTCTCTAATTTTGATATGATGATAGCCACTTTTCAAATCAATCTTGGTAAATTACTTCGCTCCACTCAAATAGTCCATTATATCATCCATCCTAGGAAAAGGAAATCGATACTTTAGTGATATCTTGTTTATAGCTCTAGAATCAATGCACATTCTCCATTCTTTTTAGGTGCTAATACAATAGGTACTGCACAAGGACTCAAACTTACTCGAATAGACCTTTCTCAAGTAGTTCTTGCACTTGTCTATTCAATTCAACATTTTTAGCAGGTGTAAGCCTATGTGGTGCTTTTTTAGGCAAACTAGCTCCATTTATCAAATCCATAAGTTGACTAATACTTTTGGCAAGAGGTAAACCATCAGGAACATTATCAGTAATGATGTCTGAAAACTTCGCCAACAAAGATTCAATCTCAAGTGCATGTTCTAATTCATCTTGTTCTAATCTATACTTCACTGTTATCTTGTTTATAGCTCTAGAATCAATGCACATTCTCCATTCTTTTTAGGTGCTAATATAGTAGGTATTGCACAAGGACTCTGTTTACCGTACTGGGTAAAGAAATCAACACACAGACAATAGATATGAATAGCAGGACTTCTTATTATTATTCGCATATGCCAAAACATTACATTATGCTTCATAAGATGATTTACAATAATCCCGAAGGGTGTATAAATACTTTCCAAAAAACCTTCCCGAAGGAGTCCGTCGGCCACATACAACATGTCGCTACATAACAAGAACCTTCCCGAAGGGACCTGTCGGCTGTATAACAATAACCTTTCCGAAGGGACCTGTCGGCTGATACACAATTTCTACTGACATCATCCCCCCCAAAAGAAAAAGTAGTCTCCGGATGACAATTACAAACAAAATACATTAACAGAGTGACTACAACAAAAAATCTACTTCTGTCACATCACTTCCACATTCATCCCGTTACATCTGTAGCCTCTGCTAACACAATACTGTCTCCTCAAGCTGAACTTGATAGCCACGCGTGTTGCTTTCTCTGCTTCCAACACCGGGTCCACTGAGCTAAGTGTCACTGTACTGCCTTCTGGATGACCCACTCCTCTCGAGCTCTCTGTACATCCACCAAGACAGCCTCTCGGCCAACACCTACTCCCAGTGCCTCTGGTACACAGACACTCCATGCCTGCAACAACTTCAAGTCTTCTCAACTGGTCACATTTCACGACTGATATCCGCAACGACTGGGGGTCCAAGGGGCAACACCCCCGGCGGGGTCAAGGGGCAGTGTCCCCGTGAAGACCAAATTAGCACTTCGAAACCCATACAAAACTGCATGGAACACACTATTTCTGTCATTTTTTGCAGATTCTACACTCTTTTTGGCAATCGTTGATGCTTCCCCTTCCCTTTGGTATCCTCCGTTACTCATTCTAAGCATGCTTGATTTGTGGACATTTTTTTTTTTTTAAGAAAACCCCCTGCCACCCTCTGCCATGTTACGCCAATTTCTTATGCAATAACCTGGAATGCCATTCAAAATGCAATAACACGCAGAAGGCGTATGCCCAAACTTGTAGAATCCATATGCCACATTATGCAAAAACCCTGCACCACAATATGCAAAATCCGTACGACAGATCCCTTCAAAAAACTTTACACCAAAATATGCTAATGCTACACTAAAAAATCCGTACACCAAGCCGTGTGTTGAGTGTTGAGAATGGAAGCCGTACGCCAAACTGGGATTCAATATCTTCTTCAAAATCCATATGACCAACTATATGAATTTCTCCTTCATCTCCGTATGCTGAAGGGAACTCACCAAAATCTGTATGTTGAAGAGAACTCTCAAAATCCGTACGCCGTACTTAGACTTGTTTCATGTGTTACAATCTTGAAATCTGTACTGTGACTTTACCATAGAAATCCGTACATTGGCTGCTTAGAAAATCCGTACGGTGACCATGTTGGAAAATTCGTACGATGGCTGTTTAAAAAAAAAATCCGCACTGAGACTCCCAAATTCTATACAACAAATAACATATACATGAGGAAATTCGTACGGCAAGCTTTTTAACAAAGCCATACGGTAACTTAACCTCCAAAATCCGTACGGTGACTGGCTCCCAGAATCCGTATGATGGTGGTCATTTAAGAAGCCGTACATTAGCTGGCTTTAGAACCCTTATGGTGGCTTGGGCTGGAAAAGCCGTATGGTGACCTTGACTCAAACAGCTTACTTGGAAATCCGTACGGTTCTTGGTTTCCAAAATCCATACGGTAGCTTTTTTTTTTTCTAAATTTAAAATTTAAAATCTCACTTTTGGAACAATTATGTACAATATTTACGTATATACAGTACTTACAATCTTTTCTCAGTTGTTCGTCCACGGGGGTGCATTACTTCTTCCATGGTAGACATTCAACTTCGACCGATTCATTGCATCGGCCACTTCCTTTTCGTCTAGTGTCGATAACTTCATCGCTCCATTATCACCAACTTCCCGTATCTTGTATAGTTCTACCCATTTGACGCTAAACTTCCCGAGTTTGATCTCATTCTGACCGTCGTACTTCAATCTCAGGTGCATGTTCTAATTCATCTTGTTTCTCAGTTTTTCTAGAAATCAAATCAAAGCAAAACAAACATTCTATTTCTTCATAGGTTCAATAAATTGATTTCCATCAACCAAGTATACTTTGACTATGGTACAATGATTCTCCTCAAGCTTTTCAACCAAAGCCAATAATACTTGTTTCTTTCCATCAACCCAAACAATATATTGATTTAATCAACCATCATGCAAAGCTTGTCTATCATACTACCAACATCTACTCAAAAGAATATGACAACAATCCATAGGCATAATATCACACAAGACTTCATCATGATAATTCTCAATTTTGAATTTAACAAAGCATTGTTCACTTACAAGTAGATTACTTCTGGAGCCAGGCAACACGGTAGGGTTTAGGATGTCTCAATCTCTGCAACAACAACTTATTAATCAACTCCTCAGATGCCAAATTATTAGAACTTCCACTATCAATGATTACAACATTTTCCAATGATCTTACATCTAGTCTTGAACAAGCTTCTTCTTAGAACAGGTTCTTCACTGATTTATTCATTCCACAAGATCCTTTGCAACATCAGGTTCTCACGATTTTTAGGTTCATTAGGTGTTTCAACAACTTCTTCACAAGCCAAAGTGTTTCTGCTACTGCCTCCAATCTTCTTCCTAGAGTTAGTACACTCAAAAACCCTATGTCTTTCTCCACATTTGAAACAAGTGCCCTTAAACGAAGTTCTTTCCTTTCTTTTTCTACTATTACCATTCATAGAGTAACTGTTATAGCTACCTCTAGTGTAGTCACCTCTTTGTTCAGCAAGTCCTTTTCATTCCATCTTTCTCTTATCTTGCATCACATTGTCATATCTGCTATTTTCTCCATAATTTCTGCCTCTGCTTCTTTGAACTCTGCCACTTCTACCTCGTTGTCTTTGATCATGTTTCTTTGCCAATCTTTCTTCAGCTTTCATGGCATATTGATATGATTCTAACACACTATCCGTCTTAACATAGTTGATCTCATCTTGAATCGATGTCCTCAAACCATTAAGGTATCTAGCCACATTCTCAACTTCATCATCTACATGTCTAGATCTGATATCCAACTTGTAGAATTCCTCGGTATATTTCTTCAGACTCGTGCCCTTTTGCCTCAAATTTTGCATTTTCCTCAACAAATTGACTTGGTAATTTGTAGGGAGAAACTTTTCCTTCATCTTCGCAATCATTTTCGCCCATATCTTGATATTTTTTTTTTTCCCTCTCTTCTGTCTCTCAGTTTGCAAATGATCCCACCAAAGTGAAACATGTCCCTTCAATTTTGTGATTGCTATCTTCACCTTCTTGTTATCAGGAATACCTTCATACTTAGTATTTATCCATCTCATAGATCCAATCCAATACTGCATTAGTCTCAAGTCTTCCATCATAGCAAGTAACTTTAATAGAAGGTCTAGTATTCGCCCTAGACAAAACTCTCGAAAGCTTTTTCTTCATCTTGTTCAACTTTAGGTTCAGGATTTGGATTAGGTGCTGCCTCTTCATCACTAACATCGTCAAGATATACGCCTCTCTTCAGGGCTGTTTCAACACCTTCAGGTCTTGCTGCAATATGCCTCAACATGTCCATAATAACATTATCAACATTTTCTCTACCACAAACCATCTTGACAATAGTTGTTGCAAGTTCATAACCTTTCGTAAGTTATAGGTCAGATTTCAGATCTGCCACTATACAACCAATCCACTAAGGTTTTCCATGATCCAATCCACAAGAAAGAACTCAGCTTTGATACCACTTGATGCAAGGAGGATTGAGTAGCAGGAGCCATGGTGGAATAAACTTAACTTAAACCTACAAACAATCTCCTTTCTCAGAGTTACACTTGAAAGCTTAATCAAATACATAACACGGAACAAGAGGCCATATGCAACATTCAATAGGTGTAATTATTTCACTTCACATATAAAGAAAGCGACATGCCTGGTTGTAAGACCTTCCAGGTTGTGGCCTTATACAATTTTTTCAATTAAACTAGAGTCCTAGTTTGCATCTTCTATCTTGTACTCTCTAAGATATGCCTTTTCTACATCTACCTAGACGTCTTATATAGCTAGCTAAGCCACAAGTCAGCTAGTCAAGCATTTAATTACATTATAGGTCCAGTCTTGGAAGAGTAAACCAAAAGCGAAGCAAAGGACAACATAAGGTCACACACACTTAAGCATAGGTCCACACGGGAGTTAGGAGTCATCTCCCAATTGCGCAAGACGCCATGTCATCATAGGAAACTGCACCAACAGAATCAACATGCCTCGCTGGATGAAAACTGCAGGAAATAGAGACCGCGAAGAATGACACAAAACTCAAGGAATATGAAACATCAGAATGCACACACTTAGGACAAGGATCAAGGATAGGTCCTCAACAGGATATCAGCTATGTACAACCTGAAACCAAAAGAAGCAATGACTACTTCACAATCAACAGTTTGGTATAGAAAACAAGAAGTATTTTTGGTTGATGCAAAATTGCTCAAAGGCCCAAGATGCTCCTGCATCAAAGACCTATGTAGCAGCTTTGTGCTCCTCATTTTTAATCGAGAAAGAATATTGTTAGCTAGTGATTACAATTGTTTTTTACTAATTTTCACTAAGAACTCAACTTTTTTTGGGGTCTAAAGTGAGTTTTTCTTTGGTTCACTTAGGTTCCTGCATTGAGCCTATGGATTTATCCTGAGCATATTTAGACAAACTTGGGCCAAATCCACAAGACCAGGGAAGGACCTTGGCAGAACTTAGGTTGAACTTGGAGGATCAATACCTTGTTTGGACTGGTTTGGGTTCATTCAAGGTTCTCTCTCTCAATGCTATGTTTGGACTGGAGCGCTACACATGCTCTATATCTGAATACAATGATTTATGTAATATTATAATTAGAAGGAATGACAATAGTTTCTTCTTAATCCAATATCAAGAGCATAAGAAAGATAAGCCATCTTAAACCTACAAACTGATATTAGTATCCAATCTTTATATCCCACATTCTATTATGAAAGGACAACCATTTGTGTCCTCATCTCTCTATATTCTTTTATGTATTTATAAACTTTGAGATAGACGTTGTAAGAAATTTGTTATAAACTATATCTTCTTCTAAAATCCAGATTTTTTTCTGATTTGTTCATATAATGTGGTAAGATATTTCTTAATAAAGTCAGGTATCGATGCATCAGTGATTTTACTGTGAAGCTTCTTGAGGAAGGATTTGGTTTCCAAAAACATTTGTTGGCTTTGCGGCGGTATTTCTTCATGGAAGTGGCAGATTGGGCTGATGGATTTGTCACATCTCTGTGCCAACATGTGTGTAGCTATTAAACAATCAAAGTTCTCATTTCTTTGTTAAGAATTCCAGCATTATGAGATAATTTTTATCTGCCTTCTGTTTTGGAATCATGGAGATACATTTTCAGTTTTTATGTTCATTAATCTGCATGACAACTGTCTTCTCTCTGAATTAGAAATGGTCACCAGCGGGCAGTCATCAGAGGTTGTTGGAGGTTCAAGCAATGTTAGAATCAGCCTTACAAAGGTCTTCATGTGAAGGAGATGAATATGATGATCGGCTATATATTTACATCAAGGATGCTGGTGGAATGCCACATACCGAAAGCAGTCTGCGCGTATCGCTTAATTCTACTGATGCCTCGTATTTTATTAACACTAATTGTGAGTAGTAATTTTTCCTTATATCTTAAAAAGATATACATACTAAAGTATCATCTGGGATACTGCTATTACTTTAGTTACACTTGTCATTTTGACATTTTGAGCTGATTTGTAAATTTGATTTATGTTATCATTTTCCACATCAAGATTAATTCATTACCATTCAAAACATGACAATCTTGACGGTTGCAGGTATAAATGCATTCGATTTCATAGGCTTGGGTTTCAAAGTGGATTGGCCATTAAACATTATTCTTAAACCAGATGCTTTAGATATGTATAGTTCTATCTTCAGCTTCCTGATCCAGATCAAGCTGACCATGTTTTCACTATCTGATATCTGGAATTGCTTAAGGGTATGACCTTTCATTCATTTTTCTTAATGCGAGTTTCATGGATCATGAAGGGAAGTTGTGCTTTTAGAGTAATACATTTCTGATACTATTTTATTCTAAGAAGTCCTAGAGATCAGTTAATAATGTTTCCAAGCACAAGATCATGGGATTAATCTTTGATCCAACAGCAATTTGGAATGCCTGTGTTGTTCCTCAACACCTTGATTAGATATCTGTGCCTATTTTGCAACAGTTTGTCTGTCATCTTGTTGCAGTATGTCTTTTTAATGGTGATTTTTTCTTTTATTTTCTTAAGTGTATATTGGTAGTTCCCTCTTAATATCACCCAGGGCTGTAGTCTGTGGTGTTAAATGTCTTACTGGTGACATTATAAATTTAACAATTTCTTTTGGTTTTAATTGTTGTTTTAGATTAACAAATTTTAATCAGTTTTACTGCTGTTCACATGATTTGTATCAGTAGCTATGGTAGTTTCTGGTATGTGTTTTTGATTTTTTTGTGGGAGTGTACTCTTTGCTGGTTTAGGATGTTTTGGCAAGCTGCTCAGCTGTAATGGCCCTGGACTTTGGCTTTTTGTATTTGTAACTATGGGTTCAGGGCCCTCTCCCTGCCTCCTTTATCAAAAACAATTTTTGCTTAAGTTCCCTTTATATGATTTTTTGGATGATGTGATTCTGTCCACTAAGCAGTGGTGATATCAGTTTTTGGGGAATTTTACTATTTTGACCATTCTATAGGCTTCAAGACACTATTGTTTTGCACAAATTCCAATGAGACATAACTTTCACCCTGATTATCAAGATACATTTTTTGAGATTTGTGAGAATTGCACAAAGATTTTAAATTTAAAATCAAATTAAAAATTTTCATAGCCACTTTTTTCTCAAAAATTGTAACAATCTTTATGAATTACAAATGAATAGTTCTTTTAGAGGCTGGCTTACAAAAAGGCTTGTTCGTTCCACTATCTATATAGTTAGTATATCACTTTTTTTAGGTCAGCAACATTCACACTTAGTTTAAGTTTATTTGGAGGTTGTTCTCCCATTTGTCTAACCTCATGTGAATTTTGTACATGTCCTCATGCCAGACTTATGTAACATGGTTTAAACATTTGGAGAGGTGGTTAGACATTTGTTCCTACTGATGTACCTCCTCTTTCTTGCCTTTATATGCAAGAATTTCATTTTACATTTTACACACACTTATTTTGTTTGATGGATATGCTTGTGTGCTTATTATTCACTTGTGGAGTTTATGTTAAATTTGCAGTAAGATCTTGGCTGCTCTAGCATGGTCGTTTGCCAACAATAAATATGTGGTTAGTAGGGTCTCTCCTTTTTGGTGTTCTCAGTTGGTCGTTCCCAGTCCTTGGTTGTTTATTTATTTATGTAGTGTATTAGCGACTAGTTTCTGGGCCATTTTTCCCAAATCCAAGGTGGCTCACATCCTTGCCACTTTTGTAGTGGCCTCTACTTTCCCCCATGTTTTCCATGCTACCTTACAAGGCCACCTCCTTGAAGCAATGCTCATATTTCCTCTGTTCCAAGAGAACTTGCACCATGCATCTATAATTCTATTTGAGGTTTAGTGGGTTTTTTTAACAGTGGTGTCCAGAACTCTTTCATAATCTTTCCAGCAACTACACCACTTTCCTAAAGATTTTTAGTACATAAAAATCCATGGCCATCAGATTAGATAGCAATTGGTCATGTGACCCTCCAATGACTGTCCTACCACTTGCTCGCACCCACACACTATATGGCCTCTAGAGTTTTATTGGAGGCCCTGTAGTTTGACCTTAACATGCAGTTGCTCTTACACATTTTGCTTCCATTGCCTTCTATTAGCTTTATCTGATCCTCTTCAAGGCCTGCACATAGTTTTCAACAACTTGTTGGCCGTTGACTTCAGCTTACCCAACCACTAGCAATGTTGTGATCTTCAAATGGATGAATGCACCCAACATTTGTCATAAATACTAAATAATAGTTAGCATTAGCCTTTTTTTGTACCATACCATTTTATATTAAACAAAATGTCATAGTTTTTTTCTATTAGAGATAGTTTATAAAATACATCAAGTAATCCAACTGTTTATCGGCTCAAAATACTAATCCAAAAAAACTAATCTACGAGCGGTATCTTCAGAGTTCCAAAGGTTATCCTATCATAGGCATATTGCATTACTTCAAAAACTAAATGACAATCAAGTACTAAGCATACTACAAGACAAGAGAGCTCTGGTCATCATCAGTCCCATTACCCTACAATGTTATTGCTTCCTTCAGCCTGATCAGTATCAAATGTACCCAAATGGGGAACAATATCTGGTCCAGCTGCTTTTTCCCAATTTGGAGCATTCTTCTGTTTCAGTTCTCTGTTTTTGGCATCTATATCAGCTTCAGTGATGTTTCCATCCTTTACTACCTCTTCCAAAGCTTTAAGTCCATCTTAGTGTATCATATCCTTTAATGCATTAAAGAAATGTGCAGATCCGACATTGGACTTGTATATTGGCATATCAACCTGTTGTGCCAGATTCATAAATCTGTCCTTGGGTATTTCAATGGCAGCAGATACCTGTAGTATAATGGAAAGCAAAGTGAGTGTATTGTTAAACTCACCAAGCCTTCATCTTTTGTTTTGAAAAATATCCTCATTTTGCTTGGACCATAAAAATCACAGAATTTCAGGGCGGGGGCCCTAGCTCGGTTGGCTAAATCTTCCCTGTTGCAGGGGGTTGGTCACGGGTTCTAGTCTCCCCCGTCCTCGTGGTACCGGTGGGCGTGTCGCGCCAGCGCTACCGGTCACGTTAAAAAGTTTATCAGGCGCACTGCAGTTTATAGGGGGGCCGTGTTGCACCGATTCCTGCATTCTAGAAAAAAAAAAAAAGATCGCAGAATTTCACAAAATAAACTGACCACAAAGCATTGAGATAATCATCAAAGCAGTCCACAATTAACCCGGCCAAGACTTCAATTCAAGACAACCTAGGAGAAGAGTTCCACACAACTGGCTGACCAAGGAATATGGACCAGACTCTAGCAGCAAAAGAGCATTAAAAAAAGAGGTTTGTAACAGATTCAGGTAGATCACAGGGTGAGCAAGTGATAGGATCATGACCTAGAGGGGACAAAGCATCGTGAGCAATAATTTTCTTGAGGAGGATCTGCCACCCAAGATAGGTTTTTTTGGGCATACACACATTTCTCCACATCCTAAACAAGACAAAATGCCACTTAGACTTGTACCATTGACAACCCCAGGACACATTAATCCATGCAAGAATATGCGACTCATCTCTCAACATTTAATAAATCTGCTTCACCTTGACCTCCTGAAAATGCCCCATCTTTCCATTTCAACTTCTCAAAAAACTAATTAGTATTAAGAGTTTTGCCTGGGAAAAAAGATCCAGTAGCCTTACTATTCAGGCAACAAATTTTCTTGTGAGAACGAGGGATTTCAAAAATAAGGCACAAGTCATCCCAAGAGCAGATCTGGTTATTCATCATGACATACCCAGTAGATACAACACCCAAAAAATACTATGCTTTAGCAGAATAACATTGAGTAGGTGCAAGTGGCTTCTCATTGAGCACCACCCCCATTGTAGTGATATGTCCAAACTGACTAAGTAGGAGAGTCACCAATGGCCTCCTTGTGAACCAGAATATGTCTAACCTTTGTCCAAGTTTTCCAAAGGGAGGAAAAGATTGGAGAGCCAAAAAATTCAATTAAAGTTGCCCATCAACATGTCACATATTCCAATGACCTTCCAAAATTTACCTTTCTTAGGTCTTGACAACCAAATATTATTCCTAATTAAGATTTTCCATGGTTCATCACCTGATAGGGCCTTATAGGCCTTGACAACAAATATGATTCAAAATTTACCTTTCTTAGGTCTTGACAATGAAATATCATAGTTAACAATTGAGTTAGTAGTCTATACTAATTGCTAGCATTTGATGTTGACTGTCAGATTGATCACCAAGTTCCTAAAACGAGGGGTATCCTTTTGTTTTTCTATAACTTGCAAACCAAGATTTTTTTTAACACAAATAGTCCATGGAAAGCTAGTCTTATCAACTATGCAACAATCTATAGCTTGCAAACCAAGCTGTTTTCTGAATACAAGTCTATCCAGTATGAAATGATGATGTCAGTTTTGGAAGATTTAACTATTTTGATTGTTTTTTAGGTCTCAAATTCTATTGTTTTGCACAATTTTAGATGAGACATAACTTTCTTCATTATTATAAAAAAATTCTGACCTATTTTAAAATTTATTAGAATTTCAAATTTATAATTAAATTTAATATTTGGATAGATAATTTATCTCAACGATTATAAAAATTTCTATTAGGTTTAAATGGATGATTTTTTCATCCAATCTCAAAATAGCTTGCAATCTCTCCTTGCTTTTTTGAGGTGGCCTAATTTTAATTCTGAATACATTAGGTGGGTTGTCTCGTGTATATTTTAATTCTACAACCAAGGAACTAATCCAAAGTGAATTTAGTTTCTATGAGTGTAATCGAAATGGATTTGGAATGCAAGCATATATTAGTTATTCAAAAGCGCAAATGTTATAATCAAAGAAACAAACCCTCAGGCACATTGCGTATGTCCATTTCTTTTGACCTATTCTACCGCATAATCTCTCCATGCCTGAAGCACATTGATCCTGAATATTGCCATCAACAATGCTTGATGTAGGCTGTTGGAAATGTAAGAGGAGTAACTGAGAGGGGAGGGGTGAATCAGTTACCACAAAAACAAATCCAAGTCCCTTAGATGTCAACACAATCTTTTACTTAACAAACCAAATTCTTGCTCTGCACGGTTAGAACTAGATATATATTGTAACTCGGTTAACAAAGTAGTTCTGATATATTAATGTGTATTAACCTTTAGTAACTTAGTTGCATAAACATAAACCATAAAGCAAATAACATGAACAGATGAGACACCAAGATTTAACATGGAAACCCAATTTCGAAAAACCACCAATGCAACTAGTTACAATTTTTCACTCTTCTGAAGTGAGCCCTGTTAAGAGCCAACCTTGTTAAAGGTTACAAAACACACAGTTAAGTGTGACCTTGTTACATGATTTGAATCACACTGTTAGGAGTGGCCTTGTTAGAGGTCTTTGAACACTTCAATCTAGAAATGCTACCTTGCTAGAGGATTTAGAAGATGATTGTTAAGCCAACTCTGTTAAGAGATTTGTTCATTGCTACAATTGTTAGAGAGTAACAATGATTGACTTGATTGTTGAGGCAACTGACTTTTGCAGATTCAGATCACTGTT
Source organism: Cupressus sempervirens (assembly GCA_028749045.1). NCBI lineage: Eukaryota > Viridiplantae > Streptophyta > Pinopsida > Cupressales > Cupressaceae > Cupressus > Cupressus sempervirens. Next base: position 508,667,117 of record CM053788.1, on the reverse strand, counting down.
TTGGTTTGACCTCTGGATCCTTCCTGATCAGAATATTCTTTGCAGCTCAATCTTCAAACTTGGATACTTTGTCCTTAATCAGATATCCTTCTCATTTCGCTTCCCTCATCTTTTTCCAATTGCGTTATTCAATCCACACCTTGACCTTGCATATATATGATACTCAATGTCAAGTTGGCTTGAATACCCTTCCATAAAAATAGTTAACATCAATTTAGTCGGCTTGTATTAACCAAATAATTAACAAAAGTAATCTGTCGTTAGTTGGTAACACTGGACTGAACACTCAGTTAATACAAAACTTCCTTTGGTGACCGACCAATCTCGATTTACACTATTTGCCTCATTGACCGACCAAACTCGGTTAATACTAATTTCTGTTCGGCTGATATTGGAATCTTGTTTGGTGCTCGATTGAGCTCGGCTTACACTGTGCTTGGTTAAAGCTTGACATTTGTGTAGCATCAATGACAATATACAATTGAATAATTGTTTTCAACATAAGGCACTCCAAAATAGTACGGATCTTATCAGGATCCATGCGAACACCCTTAGCACTAATGATATGTCGCAAGTAAAATAACTTTGTCATGTGAAGAGCACACTTGGACTCCTTGGCATACAAGGAAGCCCAATCCAATATATCCAAAACTGTGGTCAAATGAAGAATGTGGTCATCCCAAGTCTTTCTATAAACATGATGTCGTTAAAGAATACCAACGCAAATCTCTGGAGCTGACTGTGAAACACCCGGTTCATATTAGAGTAGAAAGTAGTAGGAGCGTTCGTCAAGCCAAAAGGCATGACCAAGAATTCAAAATGTCCATAATGGCACCTGAATGCAGTCTTCTCTATGTCTTGCTCTCTAACTCAGATCTAGTGATATCCCGATCTCAGATTAATCTCAGAGAAGTACTCCGCTCCATGCAACTCATCAATGAGCTTGTCAGTATGGGGGATCAGATAACGGTTCTTAATAGTCTTCTTACTAAGCACCTAGTAGTCTATACACATCCACAGGGTCCCATCCTTCTTCACCAATACAATTGAAGAAACAAATGGGGACTTGCTAGGCCTAATGTGCCCATGTCAAGCAGCTCTTATATGGTCTTCTTGATCTCATCCTTAAGTCACTTTGGGTGCCAATAGGGTGTGATCACGATGGGCTTAATACCCTCCTCCAACTCAATGATATGCTCGATCCCTCTGTCCGTTGGTCTACTCGGAGATAAATCACTAAACATTTTAGAGTGTTTAGTTCTTAATTGCTGAACAACATCCTTATGGTGTACTAAGTCCTGCATATGTCTGAGAGAAATCTTCTTAAACTCTTCATTCCTGATAGCCTTAAGGACTTGTGGCTGTCCATCTTTGATGAACCTCATCTCCATCTTTTCCATGGTCAGGTTGATATCCTTAAGAGTATGCCATGCCAAGGACTATATCAATACCACCCATGTCAACCACATAAAAACCTGCCTTAAAGGCATATGTATTCATCTTCACTAGAAGATCTGAAATCATCTTGTTACACCTCAAGGCGTAACCATCAGCCACTTGTACCCGTAAACCTCAAAATTCCTTTCCTGCATTCCCCTCCTAGTAACCAAACGCACATCAATGAAGTTTTGAGTGGCTCCTATGTCAAACAAAGCAATTCCGTGTTGTCCTACTATAAGCCCATGCATCCTGAAAGCTCCTTCCTTTCTCATACTAGAAAGGTAGGCAACGTTGAGGTTAGAATCATCCACCTTATCCTCATCATGAGCAGCCCTATGTACATCCTGCTCATAATCAGCTAGCTGCCTTGTAGGATCAAAACTGTCCTCATCATCGTAGAATCATTTCATCCTCTTTTCCACCTAAGGATTCATAGGACAATCACGATTAACATCATAAGGACCCCTGCAATAGAAACATAGCTTCTTTCTCCTCAAATCTTTAAGGGTATCTTGATCCTAAGTTGCTGCCATAGGACTCTTAGACTCTGATTTTTCCTCTCTCCTAGGAGCTGTCCTATCAAAAGCTGAACTAGAAGGCTTCAAGGCAAACTTGCCTCTAGGTGTAGATGACTCTAAATTCCAAGTCTTCTTCATAGCTTCTTGTAATGAAGGCGGGTCCAATGACTTAACCCAACCTTTGAGTGGCTCAGCTAGGCCCTCGATTAACAACTTGACTCTTCTCTGTGATATGTCATAGACCATGATAGAAAGTCTTTGAAACTCACTGATAGATGCCTCCAAGCTAGTTGTTTGGTGTAATTGAGCCGACTTTTTGAAGTAAATCTCAGGATCCTTCCTATCAAAGTGCTCTATCAACCTGTCAGCGAACTCCTGATATGATGTGATCTGATCATGATGGAGAGATACCAAACCGTGATATCACCAATCATATGCAACTCCATCAAGGTGTAGAATTGCGAATCTAATGGCATCCTCTTTAGTCATATGATGCAAGGCAAGGTAGGTGTCGAGCTTGTGAACCCAAGCTTTTGCAATAACTCTACCATCACCATCAAAATTAGCCAATGTCATCTTACTAGCCACTTGCTGTAACTCTATTTACCTAGGCCTTTGTCTATCAAGAGTAGGCCTACCTATGGAATGCTTGCACTTTTGAGTCAAGTACTTATCAAAATTCAAATTCTCCTTCAGGGCCTGTGGTAGAGCATCCCACTTACCAAAATGAGCAATTACATCATCAACAAAGGGTCAAACCTCAGTCACAAATACTGACTGCATTCAACTTCAGTCTTAGAAAGACGGGTCTTTGTGGCCTATCATAGGCTCCAGTATAACTTGTCATGTCTGCCCTATCATCAATCCCGACTCAGTATTGGACCCTGTATTTATCACCATCCCTGGACCTATCCTCAACTCATGATCTAGGGGAACCAACAGAATCATAATGTGCTCTCTCTCTACTCCATCCTCGTGGGAGTGCTATTTGCTTCAGAGTCTGAGAAAGCTACTGCAGTACACCTATCATTTGTTGCTGTCTGACTGCCAAATTCTTGAATGTTTGTATAGTCTCTTTGTCAATCTCTGCATCAACATCTCTAAATCCTGTACCGGCTAAACCACCCAGACTACCAATAAAACCAAACTATATCTTAGGTTCATGTTCCCTAGGTGGAGTGGTATGAACTCTACGGGTGTAATGCATACTCGACACAAATGTCCTATCATCACCTATGATATTGTGGTACAAAACTCTGAATCAAATGCTAAATGCAAACTTTGACAAATGCACCGAACTACTGATAATTGAGCCCAATTCTCATAGGTTGGCAGGAAATTGTTCTAATACCACTGTAAAGACCATCTCTTACCTTTGAATGAAAAATGCTGATAACAAAGGATTTTTGTTGCTTTATCTATTTTTTCTGGTTTTTTTGTATTTTTGGGAATATATGTTTTTTTTTGAATTTTTGGATTGATGGAAATAAAATTGCAATACAAAGACTTAAAACAACTTAGCTATTTTAAATTTCAATTGGATTGATATGATAACAATAGCTATTATAAGATTGGCTCCAATTACAAATTTAGAGATGAGGAACTTGCTATTGGCTCTTGTTGTTTTAGAGTAAATTACGAGGTCTAGATTTGATGCTTGGTTTGCCAAAATTGAGCCCAATTTGTAAAGTTTCTGCTAAATCCTTATCTCTTAATCAGACTTTTAATCCATTCTTATATGCTGAGAATGATCTTTTAAATAGTATGAATATTGATGAAATTAGTGCTTATTATAATGCAGATACAATACTGAATATTTAACCTTTTATTGTGATAGAGAATCTCAGATATAAATTGCAGGATATAAAATGCTTATAGGAGCAGACTGCTGTAACTGTGTGTCCTATAATCTGCATTTACAACCTACTTATATATCCTTTCTAAAGGGTATGACCCTCAAGGGACATAACCCTTCCTAACTTGGCATCTATAGGAGATATATATATATATATATATATATATATATATATATATATATCATTAAATGCCAACATTAGAGATTTATTACTATTAAGAGGAAGTACGGTCTATACTGTCAGACCTGTAGGTTTATCTTGGTTAATATTCTTAACACTCCCTCTTAACTTGATAATCCTATAGAGAGATATTATATCTAGCAACACCAATAGAGATGAATAAGCAAGAATTAGTACTCTATATCTGTTTGTCTCTTTTTAGTATGTGGTATCATAGAACACATGATACAAAGTCATATTACTAAACCTGTGATATGACAAATCACTGCCACTAGTGATATTATACAGGATAAATCTGAAGAGTAATCTCTTCATTTATCCAAGTTATGATTTCATAGAAACCGGTATTTCCATATTACAACATGATCCTGAGTTTTAAGATCTCTACTAGAATACAGGATAAACCTGAACAATACTAAGATTCTTCCTTTATCCAATTTGTGACCCATGAACATAGCAATGTCAACATCACAATATGATCTTGAACTCATCTAGATCTTACAGTAGAACTCTATTGTTTAGCACATTATCCAAGAGATCATCACCTCTCATAATGTTTTATACAAGTGTTCATTATTTTCAGAGATCGTCACCTCTTAAAATAATAAATGAATATAAATGGTGGAGCCCATAACAGTCAATAGCCTGACAAAATAAAATTATTTTATTAATAATCAAGAGAGTACAAATGGATTACAACTCAACCATACGAAGTCTCCTGCTGAAGTGTTCTATCTTCACTCTAGATAGAGGTTTGGTGAGTATGTTTGTTGTCTGATCTGCAGTGCAAATGTATTCCAATTTTACATAATTCCTATCTACCATATCTCTTACATAATGGTAAGGAATTTCAATATGCTTGGACCTGTCATGGAAAACTGGATTCACTGAGAGCTTGATTGAACTCTAATTATCACGATGAATAATTGTGGGATTCATAGCTTGTCCAAATAATCCCACAAGTAACTTCCTCAACCATACTGCTTCTCGAGAGGCCATCGTTGCTGCAATGTATTCGCCTTCTGTGGAACTCTGTGCTACTAAAGACTGCTTTCTACATATCCAAGATATCATTGCTGATCCCAAACTAAAACAACATCCTGAAGTACTTTTCCTGTCTTTAACACTTCCACCCCAATCTGAATCAGTGAATCCATGCAAATCTAAAGCAACTTTCTCATATTTGAGTTCGAGATTAAGAGTGCTTTGTATCTCATAATGCGTTTAACTGTGACTAGGTGAATCTCCTTCGGTTCACACATAAACTGACTTACGACATTAATTGCATAACAAATATCTGGTCTTGTGTTTACTAAGTGCATAAGAGACCCAATCATCTGTTTGTCGAGAGTAGAATCTATGGATGGTGATTTTGCAGCTGCTTCCTCAAGTTTATGTAGATTAGTCTCCATTGGAGAAGACATAGTTTTGCAATTCCACATTCCCTTGATTTAGTATAATACTATCAGAATTCTGCCATACTTCCAGTCCTAGAAAGTAATGAAGGAGTCCCAAATCTTTCATCTCAAATTCTCTAGTTAGATCTTTCTTGCACTGATGAGATGATCTTCACTTGTTATTAGTAGATCATCAACATATAACATCAGAATTACCAAATCATCTTTATTTCTTTTATAATATAAATTTGGATCAGCTTCATTCTTGGAGAATCCTAAGCGGTTGAGATACTTATCAACTCTTTCGTACCAGGCCCTGGGAGCCTGTTTAAGCCCATAGAGAGCTTTCTTGAGCCTGCAAACAAAAGCGTTGGGATCATGATTTTCAAATCCTTCAGGTTGCTTCAGATATACTTCTTCTGAAATCTTTCCATTTAGGAATGCTGCTTTCACATCCATCTGATGTACTTTTCATCCCTTTGATGCAACAATTGCTAAGACTGCTCTTATGGAGGTATATCTGGCAACAGGAGCAAAGGTTTCTTCATAATCAATCCCTTCTTTTTGAGAAAATCCTCCGGCTACAAATCTGGCTTTATACTTCTCAATACTATCGTTAGCAGCATGCTTTATTTTAAATATCCACTTGGAAGAAACAACAGATTTTCCTTTAGGTTTTGAAACAATTTCCCAAACATCATTTTTCATGATGGATTGGTATTCTTTTGTCATAGCTTCTTTCCAAGTTGTATGTTTAATAGCATCAGAGAGATTGGTTGGCTCTATTTTGGATAAATCACTTATGTTAGTTGTATAACCAGAGAATCTTTTAAGTCTTTTGCTTTCTCTAACTATTCCGGAAGGTGCAGCAAAGTCTTGAGCTGCCATAACTGTTTTAATAGCTCAAGGTGGTCTTTTCTTTGAATTTTCTTCAAGGTTCATATTTTGAATTTCATCTTTGATCTTTTCTAACTTCTCCCTCTGGGACCCAGATTCACTATTTCTTTTAGAACTAGATAAAGGAGAAGGTTCATCAGAACTTATGGCTCTTTTGAATGCATGATCTTCTTCAAAGATTACATCTCTGCTAAGTTCAATAGTTTTCTGTCTAGGTATGAAAATCCTATATGCTTTAGAAGTTTCACTATACCCTACAAAAATACCTTTCCTCCTAGAGGGTTCTAACTTGGTTCTCTTTTCTTTTGGAACATGGATATATACAGGACGTCCAAAAATTCTAAGATGACTTATATTGGGTTTTACTTTAGTAAATACTTCTTTAGGTGTTTTATCTTTAAGATAAGAGTAAGGACTTCTGTTTTGAATATATATAGTAGTACAAGAGGCTTCTACCCAAAGATAATATTTTAGGTTTTGGTAAAAAATCATAGCCCTAGCAGCTTCTATAATTGCCCTATTCTTTCTTTCTGCTACCCTGTTTTGCTCTGAGTTATAAGGAACAGTGTACTCCCTCTTAATCCTTGATTCTTTACAAAACCTTTTAAACAAGTCTGAGGTATATTCTCCTCCGTTATTAGTTCTAAGGGCTTTAATTTTATGTCCTGAAAAATTTTCAATTAATGCTTTGAATTTTTTAAATCTTTGTAGGATTTCTTTTGATTCCTTGCATTTTAAAAAGTAAATCCATGTTTTCCTAGAGAAGTCATCTGTGAACAAGATATAATACCAGAATCCTCCAAGAGAAGAAACAGACAGGTCCACATAAATTTGAATGAATTAATTCTAGTACATTATTTGTTTTCTTAGTGCTATCATGAAAGGGACTTCTGGTACTTTTACCCAGAGCACACCCTTTGCAAATACTAAGGTGGTCTTTATTTAATTTGGGTAATCCAGTAACTATCTTTTCCATAGTTGATAAAGTTTTTAAATTTAGATGCCTTAATCTTCTGTGCCATATTTCATTTGAATCTTCAGCTTTGTAGACTAGGGCTTGAATGGATCGACTAAATTCTGTATTCAATTCATACAAATATCCCTTTCTTTGACCAATTAACTTAGCTTTCTTGATGGAAGAGTTCTTAGCCCAAGTTAATACTTTGCCATCCACGAATGCAACATTGTGTCCATCATCTTCAAGTGTTGTAATTGAGATTAGGTTTCTTTTAATCCCTGTACATAGAGTACACCTTTAAGAAGAAGAGTATTTCCAAATTTTAGTTTCAAAGTACAATTTTCAATTCTTTCAACGAAGTGTGCTGAGTTATCACCAATGGTAATTTCACCGTTAACCTTCTCTGATAAAGAATCTAGAGTTCCTTTGTATCCCGTTATATGTTTAGAAGATCCACTATCAATTACCCATGCTTTATTTGAAATTTCATTTGATAGAGAGGAATACAAAACACGGTTCTCAGGATCATAAGTATCTTCTTCTCTAATGACATTTGTACAATTTGCCTGTTGTTTGGAATTTTCAGGACAATTAGATCTATAGTGTCCAAATTTTTCACATTTGAAACACTTTATTTTAGATAGATCTTTCTTGGGCTTTCCATTCTTTTGATTTCCCTTTTTCTTCTTGAAATGCTTCTTCTTGCCTTTATAGGAGTTTGTATTAAGAACGTGAAGTTCTTCATCTTCTACTTTTGGTTTCCCTCCTTTCTTTAGTTTTCTGGATTCCTCTTGAGGACAATCATTCTTGAGTCTGTTAAAGTCCGGGAGCTGATCTCTTGCACTTATTCCTTGTGTGAATGTCTCCCATGAATCTAGCAATCCATCTATAGCCATAAGTGTTAATTCTGTGTCACTAATGATGGTTCCTATGCTTGATAGTTCATCTCTAATGCCGGCAACTCTTAAGAAGTAAGAACTTATTGATTCTCCTTTCTTTATCTGAATGTGATTCAATTGCCTTTTTAGTGCAAGAACGCTGGTTGCATTGTTTACTTAATAGGCATTTCGTAACGCATTCATCATATCAAAGGCAGTTTGATGTTTTGTAAGCATAGGTACAATATCATTTTTAACTCCATCCAAGATGATTTGAATAGCTTTTCTATTTCCTTTGCTTCGAATAGATTTGTGAGGTTCAATTGGGGGTTGTTTGGATGCTCCATCAACGAATTGTTTTACATTATTCTCTTCAAGAATCATCATGATTCTGAACTTCCAATCTTCAAAGTGCTCTTTCCCATCAATCCTGTCCTCGGGTCTGATTATGTAAGCCATGGAAAATAGAAGATTGTTGCTTGATGTGTACAAAGTCTGATTACTGATATTTAGCAGAGCCTAGGTTCGATTGCCAGAGCTTTGATACCATGTAAAGTTTCTACTAAATCCTTATCTCTTAATCAAACTTTTAATCCATTTTTATATGTTGAGAATGATCTTTTAAATAGTATGAATATTGATTAAATTAGTGCTTATTATAATGTAGATACAATACTGAATATTTAACCTTTTATTGTGATAGAGAATCTCAAATATAAATTGCAGGATATAAAATGCTTATAGGAGCAGATTGCTGTAATTGTGTGTCCTATAATCTGCATTTACAACCTACTTATGTATCCTTTCTAAAGGGTATGTCCCTCAAGGGACATAACCCTTCCTAACTTGGCACCTGTAGGAGAGATATATATATCATTAAATGCCAACATTAGAGACTTATTACTATTAAGAGGAAGTACGGTCTGTACTGTCAGACCTGTAGGTTTATCTTGGTTAATATTCTTAACACAATTCTTGCAGGTTGGCAGGAAATCGTTTTGATACCATTGTAAAGACCCTATCTTACGTCTGAATGAAAAATGCTGATAAAAAAGGATTTTTGCTGCGTTATCTATTTTTTCTGATTTTTTTTGTATTTAGAGATGAGGAACTTGCTATTGGCTGTTGTTGTTTTAGAGTAAATTACGAGGTCTAGATTTGATGCTTGATTTGCCAAAATTTTTAGTGTTGACTGTAAAAATGCTTCTCGACTCTAAATTGCCAAAATCCAAGCTCTGATGTGCAAGGCTGAACCCCAATTGCAGGCTCTGTAGGGTAAGCCGCTGCCCAAATTTCAAATCACAAGCCCTGCTCATATTTATTGCAGGCCACAACCAATAATTTCTGGCCCCCGACCTGATTATGGCGCCCAAATTAATAACGCCAGCCCCTGAAATCTAATAGCATACTTCCTATAGGTGATGCAGGTCCATGTGATTATTTTGTAGGTCCTGTTGTGTAAAAGATGCAACCTTAAATATCTTCAGGGCTTCGACAAAAAAGAATGGAAATCCTCAATGTATTCACCAGTTTTCTCATCAAGCAATAAATCACAGGTACTCAATAACTCCACAATGCCAAACGTTTTCTCTAGTGTGATACTTCTGCTTAGATACAATATGGACAGTAGGAGGAATTTCAAATTGTATACTTCAGTACAATTTTGCAAAGAATGCAATTCTTAGAAAAACTCATAAACTCCAAACCCTTAGCCAGGTAACAAAAGCAAATAAAATATTCAATTGGATAGATTTTTTGTCATAATGAGAGCCATATACATAATTCCCTTGTGCAATGTAACTTCTTCATTGCACCTTTCGCTTAAAACATTACTTTATAATAAAAGTGCATTTACTTTATAAAATGAAGTACATTAATAATTATAAGTGCATTTAACAATTATAAAGCCTCATCATGAGCAATAAATACAGCTCCCAATAGAAAATCACTTTTTGAGCCCAAAATTGCATGAACGACAATCATCACTGCCAACACTGCCCTGCCAAAAATAGAAATTGGACGAGAAAAAGCTTACTAAAAATAGTAAGTCTAGACTTACTAAAAATTGTGAATTTGCAATAGAGACCCCCAAATCCAATCGTCAGCTCACGAGGGTCCCAAGGATGAGTTGATAGACCTCGACTCCAGGAACTTGCTAAATTGGGGGCAGCACATCAATGTAATAGTCTTTTGGATAGTCGTTGAAAAGAACAGACGAAAATTCACAACTAGGCATCATACACAGACATCGGTTACATGTTGATGCATGCCACGTGATATATTTCATTGTAATGGATGTTGGTTAAATTTCCTAAGGGGAACCACATCAATTACTTTGTGAGGGGAAATTAGATCCTTGTGAGTGGGAAATAGAAATCGATTATTCCAGATGAGTCGAATGTATTTCTACCATGTATGCCATCATCCTTCAATGGATTGAAAATCACAGGAGTTTGAGTAAATGATTGGGAGCAGCTGCCGTTGAACTGTTGATGGGAGAGTTTGAATGGGTGCTGATGGAAACTCTTGATATAGGTGCTAGTGGGCTGTGGATCAAATTGTGGGATCGCAAGGGACCCAAATTCAATTCTATTGATGATTCATTCCTCCAAAAAGGTTGCAACTTTCCAGAATTGGGAATGTGTTGGGAATAGGCCTTATTGAACCACACAAATTTTTAGAAGACAAAATTTGAATATTCATCAGGGATTTGATTGGCATCTACATCCCAAAGTTGTTGTCGCATATGGAGAAGGAAGTAACGGTGTCCTCAAGTGCACGAGATGAAAACATTGAAGTTGCAACTTCCTCAACAATGAAGTGTTTGGTTCACCACTTGCAGTGAAATGAGAGATAGTTCTACAATTGAGACATACGCCAATCTCTTATTGGGCTTAGATCATAGCTTGAGATAAGTATTACTTTGCTATCTTCTATTTTCTATCTATGTGGTATTAGTATCAGAATAGTAAAATTTATATTGATGCCATGAGCATTAGATTGGCTGTAGTGGCATAAGTCAGAATCTCTTATTATATCTGCGTGCATGTAGAGATATGTAATTTGTTTTGATCTCTTTGATAGGATGACCTTATGAGTTTTTTTTGGTTTCAGAGGATGCAACAAGAAGAGATGAGGATATTGCAATGATGATTTATATTTGCGTTCAGAGGGAGCTTGTGATTCAAAGGGAGATGTTTAGCCACAAAGGGAGGTTACGTCATCTATCTTAATGTGGTGATAAGATCTATTTTTGTTAAGAGGGAGTGTTTATGGAAACTCCATCATTTTTATACATATTGTTAATATTTTGATGTTATAGATTTTGATAGTCTTGTTGGAAAAAGAGTTTTAGTTATGGTTTTATGAGTTATTATTCATGTAAAATTAATAATAAGTTGTAAGGACAATGTGATAACTCTTTCACTCATGAGAGACTCAGTGAACATCACGTAGAGATAGTCCATGATGTCATCATGTTGAGAGATTTTGTGATGGGAGTTTGAAGTCGTGTAGGAGAGTCCGTGATAACATCCTAGTTGTAAACCTTACTGATTTGTCATGTTGAGAGATTCCATGACAACATCACGTTGAGTGAGTCCGTGATGAAAGGTGATTTTGTTGTTTGTAGGTTTGTCATGTTGAGAGATTCCATTGCAACGTCACGTTGAGTGAGTCCATGATGAAAGTTGAATGTGATGTTTGTAGGTTTTTCATGTTCCATGATTATAAGTAATTGTTATAGGTCTATCATGTTGAGTGATTCCACAATTTTTAATAATGTTAAATTGTTCTCTTAGTGTCATGTTGAGAGATTCCATGAGATCATGATGAAAGTTGGTTGTGCTTCTTTTAGGGTTTTCATGTTGAATGATTCCATGAATTTTATAGGATTTATGTGATTAGACTTTATCATTGACATTTTGGTTGTAGCCTTGTGTGACTGTTCAGCTAAAGATTTCTCTCTCATGAAGAGGGAGTGTTGGAGATTGTAGCTGCGATATAGATCTTTATCTCTAAGTGTTAATATGATTATGGTCACCTTCAGCTGAATATAAAAACATGTGTCATGTGACATGCATTGAGGCATAGAAATACGAAGAGTTGTACTTGTTAAATGAAGCGTCATATTTTTGGAAAATTTAAGAGACCTTCAGTTATAATGTGAAGAGTCCCTCGTGTTATTTATATTGCGTCAAGCAAAAGACATTGTATACTTGAAATTTATTATCAATAAAAAGTGATCTTTTTGTTGTGTGGTTGGGTTTTTCCCTTCATTTTGGAAGGGTTTTCCCAATGTAATCTCTGGTGTTTATTGTATTTGTTTTGTTATTTCTTATTATTGTTTATCTTTATTTCTGGGAAAATATTCAATAGGTCCCACCATTGAGCATTTGTTTATACTTTTAGTCTAATTGGTAATTTGGGCTTGGGTTCAAGTTCGGGTTCAAAGAATTTGTTCAATGGTATGACAAAAAATGAAATGGGGTTTGGGTTTGTTTGGGTTCATTGGTGCAAAAACATGTAAAAATTATACATATACCCTCCACACACACAGACACACATACACATGTATGCAGCCTAGAAGCATGAATTAAGATTAGAATGTCATGTAGTATCATAAAAACAACAAAAGTACCATAAACTTAAAATCATATTATCATATCAACATTAACATATTAAAATAATAATAGAGTTTAAGCATCATTGTTTTGACTTTCAACAATTGGAACTTCATACTAAATATCAATCATCTAATTGATAAATCATCATCTTCTTCTTCATCATCATCATCAAAGGCACTAGTTGATACAAAAAAAGTGCCAACACCAATAGGATGAGCTGCACCACTATCATTCTTGCTTTCCAAGTCTTCAAATGCTTATTACTTTTTCATTGTACAAAGAGCTTGTTTGTTTGTAATTAACATCCTACTTGAAAATTGCTAAAAACATAGGTTGCAATTCCCTTCACCTACTGAAGATTTTGTTTAAAACTTTAATGTTCAAAATATAATTTATTATTATCAGCAATTGGTTATAAAAATCTCTTTGGAATAAATCTTTAGAGCTAGTTTAATTTGCTGTAATATTTATCTGAAGTAAAGCTAATTTTGGTTTGTCATGTTAAAGATCTTATTTAGATTCTTCCAAATTCATTGTGGAATATCTCAAATGCATCCAAAACTACCATGGTTATCCGAGTAGTTTCAAATTCTCTTCTCTTCGCTCAAGGTTCAAGCATTCAAAAAAGCTGATAGGTTTAGCATTATAAAAGATGAAGCAACGATCAAAATCAGTTTATATTACATCACAGTTAAATTAACTCTTCAGATTTTGACAAAAAGATCTTAAAACATAAAATTCCAAGTTTAACTCAATACATCCACATCATGGTTACATACACATAGGAAACAAATGTGGTCAAGGGGTAGCTTATTAATGCTATTTAGGGCCCTAATGCAGGTGAAAATCTAGAAAAAGCATCCTCTTGAGGTAAACCTTTCTCCCCATATTCGTGCATTCCTAAGAACATACCCTGCTAATTTAGCCAACAACCACTTAGGATCAGTGTTATGAGACTCAGACTCGCCTCTGACTCGGAAAGTCAAAATTGGGCTCGGATTCGGACTCGACGACTGGATTCGGTCAAGACTTGGCCAGGACTCAACAAGGACTTGTAAAATTAAAAAACCCATCAAATTCAAAGATTTTTTCGGATTGAAAGATTTTTTCATCCATCTTTTAATCAATTAACATCAATTACACAATAAATGAAATAAATAGAAGCTACTTAACACACATACACAATTTTGCATAGATGACACAAGTATAAAAGCGAATTTTTGAAGGAAAAAACCTGAATAACATAATATAAAGTTATACATAGTGTCATTGTTAATGTATATAATATTCATAGATTATGAAATCCATGGAATCAAAAGTTCAAAACATATATCAAAATAACAGCTAGAGTGTAGAAGACTTAGGCCCATAGTAGCCTATGTCCTGCGAATACGCTTAAGATAAGTCATGGAATACTCTAGAGCTATCCTCTCTCCCTGTGTTTGAGGGTGAACCTCATCCTCGTCCTCATTGCCACGGACATAATCTTCATCATCAGACTCAGATCCATCACTCCTAGCCTCGGGGTCCTACAATCGGTCTCCTCGCGCTATAGCCTCCTCAGCTGCCATCACTACTGCCTCTGCCTCCCAATCCACCTGATCAACCCACTCCACGTCTTCATCACTGAAGACAGGATCAGCAATCGATGCATTTCCCTCTGCATGTGGATCAACAGTTTCTAATACAATCAGAGATATATCGGTGTTCTAGATTTGTCTATGGTGAAGGTTGTAGTGAACAAAAACAAGATCATTCAATTTTTGCACAAACAATGGAAATACAAGTAAGTTTGTAGAAGCCTCCTCCAAATGCTTCCTTTAGCTCCTCTCAATGCTTAAGTGCAACCTACAAAGTTGCACAAACAATCAAAAATCGATATTGGAGAGCCAACTGGTTCGCTAATTTCTCTCTCAAAACCCCAATACTCTTTTCTAACTCTTTTCTCTGTATCACAAGCATTAACAAAGGATGGAATGACCTTTTTAGGTCAAATAGATGTTATACAAAGCACAAACAATTTACTTAACCCTTTTATTTTATTATTTTTTGCACTTCATGAGTCTTGCTGCCAGAGAGAGTCCATAGCTCAAAACCCTGTGTGTCAAGAGAGTCCTTGGACTCGGCGAGTCCATGCTGACTCTGCCAAGACTTTGCCGAGTTCGAGGCCAGAGGCAATCTACCTTGTTTTGATGGACTTTGGCTCAGACTTGGTTAGTCGTGCTCTGACTCGTAGAGTCCCATAACTATTTAGGATACCAAAAGCATAGTTCCCAAACTCAGACTCGGCAATGCCGACTTGACTCATGACTCACCTATCACTCAGCTAGGGGAGAGGACCCAGTAGTGGTGAGGGCTAACTTTGTCAACATGTAGCCGCTACATGGGATGTCGTAAGACTTTCGTTTTTTTTTTGAAATGTAAAATGGACATTGAACTACCTACAACTAAGGTTTGAAAGTATGACTCATCACGCAACTCGTTAAAATAGTGCACCTAGTGAAATGTGTCTAAAAAATGACTTTTTGAACATTCGACCAAAGGTTAATCAAAAAATCTCTACTAATTGAATTTAAAATTATCATTTGTTGTTAATAAAGTATTGTATAACTATATGAAATGTAATATATATGCAACTTAAATGGACCAAATAAATATTATTAATCATAAATATTTGTTATATATAACTTTTATATATAACACAAAAGGACAACTACTTCAACATAAAAAGATTATTTGTTGTTATAAAAATAACACATTATCATATAAAATACAACCTATATCCAACACATAGGGACCATTAGTTGGACACTAATTTTTTTTTACAATCTCACACATTTCATGAGAAAATACAAGGCATTTATTGGTATTCACCTTTTATATTTGTGATGATACATATTATTGATATGGTTTATGCATATACATTGCTACCCCAATAGTGGTACACACAAGAATAGTATGTGTACACTAAGATATCAATGCTTATTTAAGTGAGCATATTATGTTTTGGCTGACATACATATATTAGATAGCTATGATATTTTGTTTAAGACAAAAAGTTATTTATTTCACTCATTAATGAATTCATTTATTTATTTTTTCTATAACACTTATAAGTCTTCATGTGTTCAACAATTGGTGTATTTTTTACCAACATTTAGATTTTTTTATATTTACAAATAGATCAATTAATTGCAATATATAGTAAAAATGTGTTGGAAGATTGGAATCTATGTTCACCATAGGGTGATCCATTATTGGAGCCCGCTCCACTATTGGGTCCTCTCCCCTACAGCTTGACAGAAGGAAAAAACCCTTGAAATTTAGAGATTTTAACAATTGAAAGCTAATCTCATGCACCCTTTATTGAATATAACTTAAACACACTATAACATCATCAAATAGAAGCTAACACACATAAACAAGGATAAAGATACTTGCCTATTTTGGTTTGATTTTGCTGGTTATAAAAGGACAAAGATACAGTGCTATTATAAAAGTTTTTCCCATTTTGATAGGAAAGTTGAATTTTGTTCATTTTGTATTTCTGGGTAACAGTAACATGGATATTTACTTTGAGATAACTTTTTAGTTTAGTTTGTTTGAACCTCAGTTGTAAGGAAGCAGGCTAATTACTGAGTTATATTCTGCAAAACAAAATTGATGGTAAAGATGACTTTAGCTACTTTCAGTCAAATAGTCCATTGAATGATAGGTATACAATAAACATAATTACTTTTAATTCAGATTAGCATATTTAAACATGGGCAATTTTGATATACATGCCCATTTGGTTTTTCTTTGAATGCTTTCTAACAGGGTATGCTCTCGGGCAATTTTTCCCTCCCATTATGACAAAATATTAGGAGATTCTTGCATTTTGATATTCAGAGTGCTTATACCTAGCATCTGGATATCTACTTATATGCTATTTGGATTGTAGACCAGAAAAGTTGAAAACAGATCAAATAATAGATTCTTTTGGGGAGAGTCTTTTCAGTAAAGCCTGAGTGATAAGAAGGCAGTAATATGAAAGATGGAATACAATTCAGAAGCATGAAGTTAAATTGATTCTTTAGACTATATAGATGGTAATTACTCTTAAGAATCCATAAGGAATAAATTTGATACAAATAAAAACACAATAAAAACCTCTCAGTCTTGGTCCTTTATCAAGCTAAAAATCAACTGTTTTAAACTTTCCAACTTTCTCAGTTTTGCAACTGAGTCAGGCAAGTTTTGCAACTGAGTCAACCGATTTTTGGCAACTTTTGTTTACTCGCTGAGTTAGGCAATTTTTGCCACAGTGAGTTGCCAATCCGAGTCAGAAAAATTTGCCACCTTCAGTTCAGCTTACCAAATCACCTGAATCGCAGCGATTCTAGGAGCTACGATCAAAAGTACTGTTTGCACCTAGTCATTTTTTGTATTATTTGCAATTTTATAGTTTCTTCTATCAACTTGCACTCTTGGAATGCTCATGATTTGAAGTCTTCCTTGGATCCAAACTTTTTCATCATTGATAGTGAGGATAGAGTTTGAGGATCTCCTTGGAATCCCAATTTCAACTACCATTTTAAAATCTGTTTAGTCTTGCTTCTCTTATTGTCAATGCTACTGCCTTCATGTAATTTGCCAAAGTTTTCTTTCTGACATGGCTACCTTTTGCCTTAACTATCTATCACATCTTTACATTGTTTGTAATATCTCGTCATATCAGAACGTGGTATTTCGAAATTGGGGTCACAATAGTCAATCAAAGAAACAGGCGAGGAGTTATGGTCTTTGAAAGTCGCGCCACTTGAAATTGCCAAAAATGAAATTTTATCAAAAAATATTTTATGTTCCGAAAGTTGTTAAGGCCTACTCTAATGTAATAAAATATGAAAAATAATAATAATTTAGGATTGGTGAGCCTCAAGATCTAGGTTTGAATTTCTAGAACCTTCTTGGGCGAGGAAAATTGGCTATATAAGGAAGGCGCATAGGGTTGTTTGGGACAATTCTGGGATGTTGGTGATGGTTTTGGCTTACAAAACATTGTAAGGATAATGTCCATGTGACTTTGCATGTTTTATTTCTGAAATTTGTAATTTCATACTTTTGGAGATAATAAGAAGACAACTTTTTGTTCTTGTAACTATATGTTATTTCTCTATTTCTGTTATGTGTTTGTGTTATTAAGGGGATTACCCTTCATCAAGTGGTAGGTATGAAAATAGGAGTTCCTGAGTGTGTAGATAGATTGCTGACTATGAGACGGTTTGCACCACGACCGTGGAGGTTTTAAGTGCCCTTCAGAGACAAGTGCAAGCATTGCAAGAGGAGATTCATAGAGGAATGAATATTGCAGTGAGTGATGAAAGTGAGGATGAATTTGAAGAAGGGAGTGTTGAACAAGGAGTAGAATCAGCCAGGGATCCTAAGAAGGACAGGTTTTTAGATCCATTTCTAGGATTGGAAAAAGACCCAAGATTGAAGTCCCCACATTTTTTAGGAAATTTTAAACTGGAGGAGCTGATTGACTGGATCAATGATCTAGAAGAATATTTTGAGGATGAAGAAATCAAAGATACTGAGAGGGTCAAGTTTGCGAAGGCCAAATTGAAAGAGCATGCAAAGATTTGGTGGCAAGAGATTCAGTTAGAGCGAAATAGAAGAGGAAAAGATTAAATCTCAGATGGTGGAGAAATAAAAGCGATAATTTATTCCTTTTGATTATAAGGTCGGTCTGTTGAAGAAAATGCAAGGGTTGAAACAAGTAGTAAGTTTGTTTAGGAGTACATAGAAGAGTTCTATCGAGTCCTCATCAACACAGGTCGTGTGGAATTTGACAAGGAGAAAGTTGCCCGTTATCTTAAGGGGTTGAGGCCAAGTATTCAAGAGGAGTTGAGTCTAGGTAGAATGACTAGTATTAAAGAGGCATACCAATTTTCCTTAAGGGTGGAAGAAAAATTGAACAAGAATTTCGAAAGCAAGCAAGGTGGAAGATGTTGTGGTAGAAGATTAAACAGACGGTCCTATGGAGGACAAAATCAAGATCAAAAAAAGAATGATGAGGCAAGCAATAGTTAGAATCAGAGGGGAAATAATTGTAACTGTGTTCATGATCAAAATATTAGGGATCAAAGAGGAAGAGGAAGGGGGCAAGGGCCAGTAAGAGGAGGTTTTCATGGAACTTGTTTCCATTGTAGTAAAGAAGGGCATCAAGCCTATGAATATCACCAATGCAAAGTAAGGATAGGTAGGAGAGTTGAAGGTCAAAAAAGAGTTGGACATGTAGCGAAGATGTCAAGTGATCATTTTTTGAAGATGTTGAAAGAAGAGAAGTCCTAGTTGCTAGAAGAGTCTTGCTAAATGATGAGAATGAACTTGTATAAAGAAGTTTGTTTCGCACTAGGTGCAAGTGTGAGGATAAGTGTTGTGATGTGATTATCGATAACGGGGGTACTGATAATTTGGTGTCAGAGGAGATGGTCACAAAATTGAAGCTAAAAAGAGAGAGACACTCACACCCATGTCGAATTTCTTGGGTGCAGGATGACCACAAGGTTATGGTCAATGAATAGTGCTCAGTAAAGTCCAAGATTGGAAGCTACGATAATGAGGTACTTTGTGACATCATAACAATGGATGCATGTCATATGTTGTTGGGGAGGTTGTGGTAGTTTGACAAGCGTACTATATATGATGGTCGTGCAAATACCTATTCCCTCACAAAGGATGGAGTTCAACAAGTTGAAGCCATTGAAGGAAATAGAAGAAAATGTATGTAGTAGTGTCAGAATTTGTTTAGTTGATGAAAGAAATTTTCTAGAAGGTATGAGGGATGAGCGTATGTGTTTTCCTTTAATTCAAAAGTCTAGTAAAGAGGAAGTAGAAGATGTAATTGTAGATGTAAATTTTTTGGATCAGTTTAATGATATTGTATCTGATAATGTACTTGATGGGTTGTCACTTGTCAGAAATATTAATCATCAAATGGATTTGATTATTGGAGCCAGTTTGGTGAATAAGGGAGTTCACAGAATGATTCCAGTAGAAAGCGAAGAATTAAACAAATAAGTATAGGAATTGTTATAGAAGGGGTTGATTTAAGAGAGTTTGAGTCCATGTGCTGTACCAACAATATTACCACCAAACAAAAATGGAGAATGGAGGATGTGTACAAATTCTTGAGCCATCAACAAGATCACTATCAAGTACAAATTTCCCTTGCCAAGGATGGATGATATTATGGACAGTTTGAGTGGATCTATGTATTTCACAAACATAGATCTGAAGAGTGGATATCACCAAATCTGGATCAGAGAAGGAGATGAATGAAAGACAATCTCCAAGTCAAAGGAGGGCTTGTATGAATGGTTAGTCATGCCTTTTGGGCTAACCAATGCACCGAGGACATTCATGTAGCTCTTGACTGACATACTGAAATAATTTTTGGGTAAGTTTGTCATTGCTTACCTAGATGATATTTTGATCTTCAATAAAACTGTAAGAATTTGCCTAAGGGCAAAATTCACCCAGGAACTAAGAACTCAAACACAAGCACACAGTAGACCAAAGAGAAAGAGAGTATGATTAGAATGACAATGTATTCAATATGTCATGCAATGTAAAAGTACACTAGGAGTGCCTGAATATAAAGGCCTCTGAGATACATCTAGAATACCTCGTAATCAGCGCCATGATGTGTCATACAACCAAGCACATGTCCACCAGATATGGGTTATCCTCCATTAAGCACCGAAGTAAGTGCAGTGATGAGAGGATAAGCCTACAAGGGTGTGACATGCAAAATAGTGTTGTAGACACCATGTGCTAAAATAGAGTTGCGTACTCCTGTGTTGTCTACATGACAACTCAAAAAGGTGCGCAAACTCCTAAGTGTCTCGCAAATAAAAATAATAAAATAATGCAAACTAATAAACTAATGCATTAACCTAAGTAAACTTAAGTAAGTGTAATAAGTAAATACTTATTTACACCAACAAAAACATTCAAAGGGCACATAGTGCATAGTCGTAGGGTCTTTGAGAGGCAAAGGAAAGAGAAATTGTTGATTAATCTGAAGAAGTACAATTTTGTGAAGGTTTTAGTATATAGGATTTGTAGTTTCAGTAGAAGGTCTAAAAATGGACCTAAAGAAGGTGAAGGATATCCTCGAATGGCCTACCTTAAGTAGTGTGTGTGAGGTAAGATCTTTTTATGTTTTGGCTAGCTTTTATAGAAAGTTTATTAGGAGTTTTCACAGTGTTTGTGGATCCTTGACTGAAATAATGACAAAGGATAGAAAGGAGTTAAAGTGGACTATGCTAGCAAACAAGAGTTTTGAATTGTTGAAATAAAAAGTTACTTAACAACTTGTTTGAGCACTTTCGAATTTTAATAAGGTATTTCAAACTTTCAAGTAGATTGTGATGTTAGTGGTAGTGCCATTGGAACTGTTTTGAGCCAATGAGATAGGCCTACTGCTTACTTCAGTGAGAAGTTAAATGATGCCAAAAGAAAATATTTTGTTAATGATCAAGAGTTTTATGCTATAGTTCAAATATTTAAGAAGTGGAGATATTATGTTTCGCCTAAGGAGTTTTTAATTATACACTGAGCATCAAGCTTTGCAATAGTTGAATAGTCGAAGAAAGTTGAACCAATGACATTTAAAAAGGGTTGATTTTATGTAGAGTTACACATTTGTTTTGAAACATAAGAGTGAGAAGTCTAATAGGGTTGCAGATGCTCCTAATAGGAGATAGGTTTTATTGACAAAGATACAAATTGAGGTTGTTGAGTTCAAGGAGCTCAAGAGCTTGTATCCAGAGGATCCTGATTTTAGTGAAGCTTGGAAAGCTTCTACATAATTTGTTACTCTAGATAGAACAAAGTGATTGGATTTCATCATCCAAAATGGTATGCGATTCAAAGGAAGTTAATTGTGCATTTCGAGTTCTATAAGGGAGAATCTCATCAAAGAGAAGCATATAGGAGGGCTGGCTAGATGTTTTGGTCATGATAACACCATTGCTTTGGTTAGTGAGAATTATTACTGGCCATAGTTGTAACAAGATGTCAAGAACTTTGTACAGCGTTGTAGAGTTTGGTAGATGGCAAAGGAGCAAAGATGAATATAGGGTTATATCAGCCACTACCCATACCAGAGAAGCCATGGGAGGATATCAATATTGAATTCAATCTTGGTTTACCAAGGACTAAAAAGGGGCATGATTCTTTTGTGGTGGTTGACAGGTTTTAAAGACGACACATTTCATTCCTTACACGAATACTAATGATGTTTATGTGGCATAATTGTTTTACATAGAAGTGGTGAGACTACATGGTCTATCGAAGAGCATAGGAAATTGAGACACTGAGTTTGTTGGGTACTTTTGGTGCACATTATTGAAGAAGTTAAAGACAACTTTAAGGTTAAGCTCATCACATCATTCACAAACTGATGGATGGATCGAACTGGTGAATAGGAGTTCGTAAAATTTGTTGCGATGCTTGATTGGAGATAAACTAAAGGGATGGGATTTGATTTTACCACTTGCGGAATTTGCTTATAATTATTTTGTCAATAGGAGCACTGGTAAACCACCATTCCATATAGTGCATGGAAGTAGTCCCAGAAATGCTTTTGAAATAAGGAAGTTCGACAAAGAGGAGACACGTAGTGCTAAAGCCGAAGATTTTGCAGATCACTTGAAGAACATTCACAAAGAAGTGAGGAAACACATTACCAAAAGGAATACAAGATACAAGACTAAGGCAAATGAGAAAAGGAGATATTAGGAATTTTATATTGGAGATGAAGCCATGGTTCATTTGAGAAATGCAAGATTTCCAATGGGAACATGTAATAAGTTGAGGATGAAGAAGTTTGGACCATGCAAGATATTGAAGAACACGATTTAGGAAATGCCTATGAAATAGAGTTGCTTAGTGAATTGAATATTTCACCAGTGTTTAACATCTCAGATTTGATAGAGTATTATGGAGGTGTTGAAGATGAGGTCACAAAAGCACATTGGAGTATTCCAACAACTACTTCAGCTAGTGAGGAGTTTAAAGGGATCTTAGACAGTCATGTTGGCAGAAGTATAAGAAACAAGACACATGAAGAATATCTGTTCAAATGGAAATCACAACCTATTGAACATTCATCATGGATGACAAGGGAGGAGGTTAACTATTTTGGTTTTGCTCTGACACTTGAGATGTGGTAGGGTCACTTCTCAAATTACCTAGGTGTTTGTTGTAGGAGCATCCTGGGTGTAAGGACAATCTTGCATCACCCAAAAATATTTCTGATTTGTCTTTCACTAAGGGCTATCTCTGTGTAGAGTTACTATTTGTGGAGGCTTATGATTTTTAGTAAGTTGGTCGTGTGAGCTCAGAATGTCCTGATTTCATACTTGGAGGTTCATTCTAGATATATAAGCCTACTAGTAAAGTCTCATTACAATTTCAACTCTATTTGTGAAGTCATTGGAATTTTTTGGTTTTGGCAGCAGGCTATAAAAAACTTTGAACTCAGTTTTGAAGCCTTCAGAGGCTTCAAAAAAGGGGTCAAACCTCGACTAACTGGAGCTTGTACGATTCAGGCTCTATAGATCAGGTTGTGGCATTTCTTAAATGGGGTCATAATAGTCAATTAGAGCAACTGGTGATGAGCGATGGTCTTTAGAAGTCCCACACCTGAAATGGGCAAAAATGAAATTTCATCAAATTTTTTTTCTTTTGAAAATTGTTGGTGCCTACTATAATGTAATAAAATATGAAAAATAATAATAATTTAGAGTTGATCGACCTCAAGGTCCAGGGTTAAATTTCTAGAACCTTCTTGGGCGGTGGAGAATTGCCTATATTGGTAGTGGCTGTCTAGGACAATTTTAGGATATTGGTAGTGGTTCTAGCTTATTGAACATTGTACGGTAAGTGCGCATGTGGCTTTGCATGTTTTTTTTCTGAAATTTGTAAATCTATACTTTTGGAGATAATAAGAAGGCAACTTTTTGTTCTTGCAACTTGCTACTATTTCTCTATTTTTGTTATGTGCTTGTGTTATTAATGGGATTACCCTTTATCAATAATGTTGGGTCAAATCCATCTTGTAGTCCGCTTTAAATTGTGTATTTCCATAATTGCAATGAGCATGCATGTGCTTCAAACCTGCAACCAATAGGCATTGCACAAAACTTAACAAAGCTAGAATATATATGTATTTCACTCCTTATTGCTTAATCTTGTATCTTTCAGTACAATCCTTTATCCTGGATAAGTCACACCATTGAAGACAAGGGGTTTACACAAGGTCACCAAGAGCGGGGAGACTTTGAGGTCTCCGGTACTGGTATTGGTACTGCTACGGCAATTTTTCAAATAGGAGACGGGGGGTACTTGGAGACGGCAAATTTTTTAAAATATTTTTTTAATAGTTTAAAGAGTCTAATACTAAAAGTAAATACAAAATTTGAAAATAGTAATATTGTAAGACTAAAGTAAATAATAATAGTAATGTCACATTAAAAATTAAAATAGACTCATAGAGTCAAAGATTTCAAAACTCACATGATCACAATATTGTATCTCATAGACATATTTGTTTTTCGAATATTACATATGATCATCATATCAGATTGATAATTGCTGAGATTATCATTACATATTCAAATTTTAAATTCAAAAAAGTATAGTTTGATGCTGAATTGCCGATATGCAAACAAAAATGAACACTTTGTACAAAAAACAAAAAACAGCAATATATCTAGTATTAGTATGTCGATGGTACTATCATCTACTCCACAAGGTTGTGATCATCCATCTCAAGGTCTTCAGCTATCATGCTCTCCAAAAAATCATCTCTCCAAAAATATTTTAAATGATTTAATCATTTAAATTGTCGAATAAAAATAATTTTTTAAAAGTGTTTCTAATGTTTTTAAAGTTATTAATTTATTAAATAAAATATTTTAAATGGTTTAATTATTTAAATTGTCAGTGGTCTTAATTTTTGTATTAAAAACATTAAAATGAGGGCTAAAATATATAAAATTATTTAATATTATATTTTACATTTATATTTTATTAGGAGACTTCGGGGAGACTTCACTTTTTGGTTTAGGAGACGGGGAGACTTTAGGAGACTTCGTCATGAAGTCTCCAACCTTTTTTGAGGTCTCCGGAGACGCGAAAAGTCTCCGAGACCGAGACACGACTTTTAGGGGGAAGACGGGTCTCCCGGTAACCATGGGTTTACATGCTCAACTTCAACTCTTCAACTTGCCATTCATTCTTGGTTAGTATGACATTGCCTTTTGGGTGTCCGCACCAAGAAACCATTGGAGTTTTCATCCCTTTGATAAGAAATTAGGCAACAAGGACAAATCCCCTTATCTTCAACCTCTTTTTCTAAACCCCATGGAACTTTCTGAAATTTTATTAAAATATCATTTTCGAAAACTTCTTTTTCCTCTTTAGAGTGACTTTATAATATTTGTTTTATTTTATTTTAATTCCCTGATAAATGACTTTATTAAAACAAGATATTCAACTTATAAATATTAAAATAATTTGTTCAAAAACATCAATTTAGACAACTTAAGACAACTAATTAAATTTCTTCAAATTTTGGACCGAACATGGGGATATCACACTATCTTTGCATTAAACAAGTTTGATCACCTTGCACCTTCCCTCAAGAGTTGAGGTCACATGCCTTTGGCTATACTTGTGCTCATTTATAAATAATAGAGAAAAAGTCAAGTTGCATTTTCGAGTTCATAAGATCTTGTGAAGTTATGATGAATTATGAAGACCTTAGTGCTTATGTTACTTGGAGACATGGACCTTCAGCATCTTATTACTATATATATTTTATTTCCCACATGGAAACCTTTTGGTTTTAATTAAGTTTAATGTATCTCTTTATAGTTTATGCATCCTTTTGACTTGCTGAGAATCAAATTCATGTTCTGAGGTGCAGGAATTCGCACACTGTGTAAATAGGAGCTGCAAGTTACCCCAAGACAAAGAAGAGATGGACCGTTTCCGACTATTGATGCAGCTTAGGTAAGGTTATGAATATAATTGTACATATTATTTTCTCTTTTGCTTTCCAAAATTGCAACTGTTAATGTTGTATGATATCTGCCCATAATTTTAATTGTTTTAAACATATGGGGCAATAATGCTTGTATTATTAATTGTAACCCTGCAATATTGTTGCCATATTATTTGTAATGTATATGTACAAATCATTTTCATGTATGGTAATATGCATATATTGTTTCAATTTAGAAGGAAAATGGATGTTGCTGGATGATTAAGTTGTAAGCACACCAAATTACGCAGGTTTATGAGATGAGGAATATCATTTCTCTCCCACTTGAAAATGTGTTGGAAAATGACTACATGAATATTGGCAGCAAAAATGTCTACTTAAGTAATTGAAAATATCTGTTGGATAATCAATTCATATAAGCTCGATCTCAATTCCACAATCACAATTGTGGTACGTGTAGAAAGCATTGAATGGGTTCATTTGTAGTTTTGAAAAGAAGACTAAGAGAGTTTCCTCAAACGTGTCTCAAGATGGATGAGAACTCTTTAAAAAATCTCTTTTTGAATAAAGTTGATTTTATATCAAATTTCTATGAGTTTTTGATGGATTTTGATAAAAATGAGTTCTTTTTGCTATATTTTCATGAAACATTGGCACTCTTTGTAAGTTCTCATACATTTTTTCCTATGAAGCCAAGTTTGCACCTGGCAACCCAGATTCTTGTCCGGACTTGTGCAGGTCCGTATTCATGTCCGGGTTCGCTGCAGGTCCGGGCAAGGTCTGGATTTCGGACCGTGGATTCGTCCAGGTCCTTGCTGGCATGAATCCAAGTGAACCTAGGAGGACCCGCATTAGTAGGGTCCAAAAAATAAAATAAAACAACACAAAATAATGTTTTTTTAAAATATATTTTCTTATGTAACCTTAAAAGGAGCCTTATAAAAAACATTGCACTCATTTGATATCTCATTTGCTCTCTCATTTTGGTGTGCCCATTTTCCAATGATGAGGATCTAGATATAGTCGCAGCCGGAGATGAAGCCATTGATCCCTCATTGTTTGGTGACCCATTTGACCCTTGAAGGGCATTCGATATTGTGATCACTGATAAACTATTAAACACTTTCCATTTATCATTAAGTTTCAAACTTTTTTATTTGATGAAGTACTCTATGTTTTCAAATTTCATTTTGCAATTTGGTAATTCACTGTATGATTTTTTATATAATCATGAACATAGATTAATGAGCAGGTATTTAATATATATCTTTGACATTTGGCATTGTTCAATGATGAAACAACATATATTCATAGTATGAAATGACTAAGTTTTGCAATTATGCACATTTCTCTTTTTTTTTTTGTATATATAATGCATACACACACACACACACACTCATGAACCCACCTAGGAACCCAAATGGGATTTTTGTTTTGCCTAAACCCATGAACACAAATCCGTCCCCGAGCCCAAATCGGTACCTTCAGATATCATTTTGATATTACAACTTATTAATACTCAATGCATATTCATCAAATAGTTTATTCAAAAAATCTATTTTAATTGTGCAATACATGAGTATAATCCTATCAATCATGTTACAGTGACATATCCAGTTGGTCATAACTAAATGGAAATAGGCTAAGTGAATATGAGAACCTAATACGTCGATACACAATTTTTTTTGGGAGTTTGGATTTGTTTGGTTACGTGCGTGTTTGTATATTGATCGGTGAAGTAGTGTTTTTCGAAATGGCAAAAGTTATTACATAATATTCAAATTATAATTCCTCCCCTTGTCATTTTCATCCCTTACTAAACACATCATATTACGATTCACCCAAAAGAAGACAATATGGCAAAAGTCTTTTCGTACATATTATTTCAAGAGCTTTTATACTTCTATAATTTCTCGATGATTACTATCACAAAGCCAAAAAGAGCTCCAAAATAGACATAACATCACCTTTACTTGCTACACTCGATAGTTAGAAGGCCCAAGGTCCTTGACACACTTTCTTGCATCCAATTGCCCATGCATCGAGTGTACCTGTAACATCCACATTTCCTGAGTCTTAATTAACAACTATCATATCCAAGAATTACAAATATTACTTCATTTTCATAGGAAGGCACTTATGTCAGTCTTGTTCATGTGAATGAGATTTACGGTTAAAATCAATTAAACAAAATTTCTTAACTAAGAATTGAAACATCATCAATGAATCTACTATGGAAATTAAAATCTGCATACCATGGAATTCGACACCGAAATCAATCTTGGGATGCTTTTGCAACCACCTAGGTTAGTCCACAAATACCACTATAACAATATCAAATGACGACTACCATCCAGTACCGCTATATCAAAATCAAATAACGATTTTCACTAAATACCGCTATATCAATTAGGGCATCACATACCACAATATCAATTAGGACATTGATTACCATTGGATCATTTAGGGCATCCGATACCATTGTATCATTTAGTGCTTCAGATACCACTGTATCATTTAGGGCTTCAGATATCACTGTATCATTTAGGGCTTCAAATACCATTGTATCATTCCTTTCTTTTCGATTGCTACACTGTGGCATTAACTTAGGATCAAAAAAATATGCTAATAATCATTATTCTTATATATGAAAAATTGAAATAACAATCCTATAGATATATTCCATATTTAGTTAGAAGATCAACCGATCTTATTGGTTACCAATTATATTGACGATAAGAATTGCTTTCATTTTAAGAAATATCTATAACGATGATACAACTCAATTTATCTTACCTTCTACTTGTATATACATCATAAAGTAAAAGTATTTGTCTTTGACAAGTGTTCTAATGCATAGCTTATCTTTGTCTGTTGGACGTCCGACAACTTGTGGAGAGGGGAAACATTGTCAGGGGCTTAACCACCCAACCTCAGACTATAACTTATCCTCACACAATCTCTATTGTGAAAGACCCTTCCTATCTGGAATAGACAGGAAACATCTTGTCATCCACTGAGCATCCTAGTATCTAATCACACCACTCGACTCGACAACGGAGAATACAATAAACATGATCATGCATGAGCTATTAAATGATTCCTTTTTAAAATGATAAACATTGTTATATCATAACTGATTCTGTTTCATGTTATCACAGATTCCTTTCTCTCACCTCTTCACCCTTTCCTTGGCTGTACAACTAGGTGAGTCCCAGTTGTTTGAATCTCAGAGCAACCCGCTCTTTCAATTAATCCTTAATTGGTAAAAGAATATTATATGTTTTCATCTTATCACAAACTGTGACTTGAAAGAATATGTTCTTTAAAACTAGTAGAAATATTATTGACTCGTATTTCCAATTTGTATATTTAAATCATGATTTTATTGCATCTTCAATAACTCTTTCTCAAGAGTTTCTATCCGATGATTATAACTACAGTTTAGCTGTTATGGAAATCGGAAACCAATAGGAGATGATAAGAAGTATACAACTAAGCATGGAACATAATTGATTTTGTACTTTCAGCTTATCACAATCTGTGATTTAGAAGAGCATGTTCTTTAAATCTTGCAGCAAATAACATTTGGTTCTGATTATCAATGGCATAAATAAAATATGATTCTATGTCATCGATTCTTTACTATATTTTGATAGTAACTCCTCGTTAAGAGAGAGTCAATTGATGGTACCTAAGCATGATGATTACACAATAGTTGCCTGCTGCTAAGGAGTTCGGTATACAGCAGTAGTTGTTAATAAGATTCAAAGCATTATGTGAGGTTGATGGACCACATAACTTGATATAATTCTGGAAATGTTTAGAGCCCTGCCAAACGCTATTGATTTAGTTCTTCCTCTGAATAATCTCCAGGCGCATTCACAAGGTGACTTACAGTCACGTCTTCAGCAAGAAGAATAATAACCCAAATAGAGAAAAGATTGGCAATGCTAAAAAGCTAGAGATATGGTATTGCAGAGATTTCGTAGATGGAAGACAGATGCTTGGAAAGATAGAAGTCGGGTGCCAGGAAAAATATATAAGTCGGAAGCTTGGAGAAATAGAAGTCGGGTGCTTGAATAGATATAATATGTCTCCCCACCTCTCTCTCGATTTCTTAAAAACAAAAGGTAATCTCTCCTTGGCTTCCAAGAAGCCAGAAAGGAAAAAAAGGGAATTAATGGAGAAGTCGGAATTAATAAAGGAAGCCAATCTTTGAGAAAAGTAATTGGCTGTCTTTAAAAATATATCTACCTCTATACATGACTTCAATTTAAAAGGAATAGTCGTGACTTCTTGGCTTTCGTAACTTAAAAGATTATCTTGCCAATCCAAATTGCCAAGTGTTAAATCAGTTAAAAGCAAGCAGGAATAAAATTGGAATTAGAGTTGGAAGATTATAATTCAAATATTATTATAATTCGAATGTTATTATATATTTTGAATATTATTTTAATTTTATATTTATATATGTACATGTAAATATATTAATGGGGTGACATCACTTTATTAAATTATTATAATATAATGGTGCTATTTCATTTGTATATTTATATGTATATATATACATATATATTATAATAATATAGTGAAAGATCATTTAAAATCCTTTGAGGTACGTTTTATATTTTAACTCAATTATTTTATGTTTCTCAATTTATTTATTTAAATAGTTCATGTGGTTCCATCCATTGTATCCTGATGTTCAAGTCGCTAGGTCTTTAACCCATTTGCCCAATGATGGTGATGCTCCCGTGCCTAATTCTTTTCTGACAATGCTTCCACCCCTTCGACGTGCTTCCTACAAGGAAATTCTCCGCAGTTAAATCATATTACCATAACAAGTTATTTAATCATATTTAATCAGAACAACTAAACACCTATTCAATTCCATGAATTCGTGATAAATAATTATAATGACTATCTTACCTTTTCGTAGGATTATAACAAATTTATCTGTCAATTGACTTCATGTGAACCACAACGGCTATATTTTAAATTGGGTCAAAAATTGGGATGTAACAGTACCTCCCTTTGTAGCCACTTAATGGGTTGGCAAGTATGGTCTCCAGCTTCATCATCACTCTGGCTCGATTTTGGGCTTCACTTCGACAACTCTTCACACTCTTGACTCTCCCATACCTGCAATGAGCATAATGTTTCTGGTCCCCCACACTATTGTATAGTAGTCTCTAGTAGCCTGCCAACTTGAACTTAATTTTGATGATGTCGAATTTCCTCTCGCCTTTGCCCAAAATTTATCACTTTCTCCCAATCTTCTGTGTAATCACACAAAATTGTCAAGAATTTTTGGGCATCTTCCCTTTGACCTTGGCAGTTGGTGCCTTTAATGTAGAGAATGAAAGGATGCATCATGCATGTATAAACAATACCCAAAACTCATCACCAATCCCCTATTGTTGTATAAAAACCACTTCCTCGTTCTGCAATGAGCCAGAATGTCTCGAGCCTCTCCCTCCACTTGAATGTTACACATTTGGTAACCACTCATTGCACCATCGCCTTTGAGCTGAATTGTAGCCCCTATGTACAAAACACTAATGAGATATCTATGTTGGCTCTAGGTTTCTAGTATACCATCAAAAAATCATTGCTCAGGAGCCCACACACCATCAATAGGATCCGTGGGTCATCATGGTGAGGGCACTTTTGAGCCTCTCCACTGATACTTCCCCTCAAAAGAGTATTTGCTATTTTTGAGATCTCAAACTAAAATATGCTTGCATGGTCACTTGTTACCACTTTCCTTCTCTCTTCTTTGATAATCAACAATAAAAGTGCAAATTTAAGTTGATATTGATCCTACTTATGATATTTGTACACGAGCGTTTCCTTTGTTATCCAAGCAATTTACTTCGCATGTGTATTGAGTTGGATTGACGTCCTTCCTCATTTACAACTGTATTTGATACTCATTCTTTCGTGCACTCCATCAGCTATATCTTTTGTCACAAAATATCTCAACTCGCCTCGTCGTTGGGTCACCAACAATCTCTACTTGGGTATCTTCCTCCAAAGATTTATCTTCCCTTTTCACACTTCCTTTAGTACCCCACCTCCATGACACTTCTCATAGTTTTCGTTCTTCTATAGAGAAACCTTTGCTCCTTTCCATTTTTGCTAGGTGGTAGAGGGGAGAGTGATCATCCTTTTGCCATGTTTATTTCACCTTGCCTCAAGCCCCTCTTTACCTTGTTTATGCCCTTTGCCATTGTGTTGAGTTGTTTCATCGTCATTTCGAGATTTGTGCCTGTCACCTCATGTGCTTGGATTTTAATTTCATTTGCCATCTGGGTCGCATGCCTTACTAACAATATAGACCTTAGTTTCCTTGTTTTGGTTTTTGATTTATGCTATCTTTCTAACCTTGTGTTTTCTACCACCGCTTAATCATTCGTACCTGGATAACTCACCTCAATTTTGGGTTGCCAACAATCCCCCATTGGGTGTCCTCTAGAAATTAATCCACCTTGTTCCCCTACTTTTGGTACCACACCTCCGTGTCTCTTCCCCCATTTAGCATTCATCTTCAAAGAAAAACATTGGGAGGGTGGCCATTCCTTGCCGCTTTCGCTACACCTTTCTTTGGGTATCGTATCACCATGTTACTGTCCTTCACTTTTTTTATTGAGATGTTCCATAGTCACTTCATAATTTGTGCTTGTCTTACCATATGGTTTGAACTTACTTTCATTTCCTTCATTTGTTGTTTGGGCCACATCACCATTTAATATTTGGTAATTTAAACTTTGTGCCTCCGAGTTTTTTCATCTAACTTATCCTTTTTGCCTTGGGTGCCTCCTTGGCCACTGCGGCAGGTGATTTTATCCATCTCATTCTTTAGTTAGTGACACTACCCACCTTGGTGTCCACCCTTGAGGATTTGTCCTTTGTGTCCTTTACCATTTCTTTGGGCATCTTAGCACTTAGGTAATCACCTTTAGGGAATCAATCATTGTGAGTCCCATCCTAATTTTCTCTCCCCTTCTTGACCTATATTGGTTTGTTGACTTCTTGTTTGGACAGAGAATAGAGCAGAGAATTTGCCACTGCATTATCGTCCTTGTAAACATGATATACTTTGAAGTTGCAAAAGACCTCCAATTTTTTCTAGTTAATAGGTCTTTATCAAAACTTCACACATGCGACTACCCATCCCCAATTGCCATATATAATTTGTGAATCTTCCTCTAAATGTAACTTTTCCACCTGCAAATTTCTGGCCATCTCCACTGCTATCAACGCTGCCTTGACTTTTGCCTCAATATTTAATATTGCCATCTCCACTGATTTAATACTGTTGTAAGTAGACAATCTGAAGGAAGGGAATATAATTATAGTGTATATTGGGAATTGATCACATTGGACAAGGAAGAACAATAGTAGAAAAAGATCAGGCATTCACAAAAGGAAATTCAACTAAGAGTATGCATATTTGTTATTCAAACGGAGGAATAAATATATAGACTATATCTGGTATTATAAGGAAAATGACGGAGAGGAGGTCATACAAATGGAATAGGGAATTATATTTAGTGGTGACTATTGTCCTGCATTTTGTCACTACAAAATGTAGGTAACAATACAAAACTTTTTCAAATTAGTGTCGCATTTCTCTGAGTTTAGTTCATTATTTAATTGGTTAGTATTGATCAACCAATTGGTACCAATTGATATAATGAATCTTTTTATTGAAGGCCTTCGTCAAGTCTTCTTTGGTTTTCTTTTTGTCGAGCCTTTGCTTGATTTTTGAAGTTTTCATCGTCATTTTCTTTGCTTTTGAGTTTGCGTTTGTTGGTTTTTAGTCCTTTGGTTTTGCTCATGTCATGCCTTTCGCTTTTCCCTTCGATTCGGTCTAACGTAGAGGTCAATTGGAGTTGTTAGTCAAGAGTTATGTCCATTTTAGTGCTTCAAAAGTGGACCTTTTGGGTGCAACAACACGAATTAAAAATATGATATAGTTTCAATTTGACTTTCACTTTTTGAAAAATATAACTTATATTCACTTTTTGTTATTTAAGTTACTTTAAATTTTTAACTTAAAGTGACTATAGTGCGCTTTATGTTATAATTTTAAGTTGAGTTACTTTTTAATTTTTCACTTAAAGTAACTATATAACTATATAGTTTCACTTTATTTTTGGTTTTAAAAATCAATTTTTTTTTAAAACCTACTTTAAAATGATGTTTATATGTTAATATTTTAAAATATGATAAATAAATATTGTTTATGACTCATTTTCTAACATTTTTATAATTTTAAGTGAATTAAATGACTTAAAGTCTTCATAAGTGGACATTTTATATGCAATAGCATGTAAAATCCATCAAAAGTGGACATTTTACATGTCACTGCATATAAAGTTTACTTTAGTGAACCTTTTAGATGTTATTACATCAAAAGTCCATCATAAGTGGACCTTTTTGATGCTATTACATCAAAAGTGAAGTTTTCATGCTTATACATCTAATAGGTGAGTTGCATTTTAAAATATGCTTTTTCTCCCAAAAGGTTTGTTTTTGTCTATGAGCACATTTTAAAACATGTAATGGCACCCAAAAAGTGCAATTTTGGAGAGATGCATGTTTTAAAATGTGTGACTCCAAAAGGTCCGATTTGATCGAAACACATGTTTTAATATATGCATTGACCTTTCAAAAGTCTATTTTTGAAGAACATGCTCTTGCCCTCCATAAACCCGATTTTGATCATAACTTGAGATTTTCTCAATGGATTTGCATGAGATTTTCTCCAATAGGGTCGTTTTTTCTTAGCCATGGATTTTTTAACATCAAAAATGAATTTATCTTGCTAAAAAACAATTTTTCAAACTCCCTCCAAGGGCATGTTTTTGAAAATATCTTCAAAAAACACCATTTTTGGCTCATGTTTTTGCCCAAAGAGGAATCGATTTGGCTTTTCAAGTGTTTTACATTACATTGTGACTCATGTTTTGGTGTTTTAAAGCCAAAATGTTTTCATTTCATGCCTTTTATGAATGACGTTTTTGCTAAAAATGCCTAAAAAATTGGGGTTTTTATCCGCTTTTTTTAAATTTTGGGGAAGTTGTTTTTGCATTCACAAATAAAAAATGACTCAAAAACATGCATTTTTTTGGCCACATTTTTGCAAAACGGCCCAGATTTTTGCATAAAAAAGTCATGTTTTTGTTCAAAAAACTCAAAAAATGCATTTCTAGCCCAAACCTTTGATCAAGAGGGATTTTTTTTGAGTTTTAAATGCATGATATTGTCTTTGGAGACTATATATTTGGCACTTTCATGTCAAATTCGACCCTTCATTGCTCATTTATTTTTGTTGAATGCAAGTACGGAAAAAGTCAAAAAGTTGTTTGACAATCCGAATTTGAGGAAGAATTGGTCTTCAAATTCTATGACTCTTGCTATTTTGGCTCTTTAACCT
Source organism: Cupressus sempervirens (assembly GCA_028749045.1). Classification (NCBI taxonomy): domain Eukaryota; kingdom Viridiplantae; phylum Streptophyta; class Pinopsida; order Cupressales; family Cupressaceae; genus Cupressus; species Cupressus sempervirens. The sequence continues at coordinate 508,631,857 of CM053788.1, read as the reverse complement.
CCAAGTAAGTGGACATTTTCAAACTTGCTCAACAATTCATGCTTATCTTGCTATTTCCATGCATATTTTAACTTGAAATTGCACATTTGTCCATGTATATGCCTTGAAAAGTGCATTTTTCTTTTAAAAATGATGAAAACTCTCATTTTCACACTTTTGGAATTTCCCCAAACTCCAAATTCGAATTTAAGTGTTGAAGTACATTGCATCTTGACATGTTTGAGTCTTTTGCCAAAGGCATGTGTTTGTTTTTATGCTTTGTGCTTGCTTGTCGGTTTTCTCCACTTTGGAGAAGTTACAAGTTCTTCCCCAAGAACTTGTTTTTCCTTCACTTCATGCAAAAGCATCATCACATTTCACTTCCATTTTCCATGCCACAACACATCGCATCTCCTTTGACAAATGCGATTACATGTTTTCCATCTCATTCACCATTCGCACATGCATGTAATCCCATATTTTCTGCTTCCATTTTCACTCATCTAACTTTACACATCCATTCGCACGACACGACTACACGAAATGTCTTACGTGTAATTGCATCTCAAAGGTCCGATTTTGATTAAAAGTCACTTTTTGAAAAATCAAAAAGATGTCATCTGCATGTTTTTCCATGTACTTTGACCTTACTTTTCCTCAAAGGCGTCTGTAAAGTTCATTTTCCCTCAAACTTCATTCCATTTTTGCCTCTCCATATGCATTCACGCCTCCATGAGCAAATACATGTTTTTGCACTTCCCATGTCATTGCATGCTTTGCATCTCTTCCATTTGCACTTACATGTAAAAGCTCGTCCACCATCCACATTCGCATGTCATCTCACTTTTCATTCCTTATTACATGTTGCATTTACATGTAATCCATTTTCTGTGCAATGACATATTGAAAGCCTAAGTCACATTTTGGAAATCAGCAATCTCCATTTGCACGCATTCCTATGCACCAAGCACTTTATGTCAAAAAAAGGTAAAGGTGCTGATGGAAAGTTGTTTCGAGTTTACATCCGGACATTAGCAAGAAGGTTCTCAAAGTGTCCGAGAATCCAAAATGTGCCAATCTACGAAGGAGAATTCACAACAACTTGAGCGAGAAATGCTAGATCACATCAAGTTTCCACATGACAATGGACAATTCATCGAAGTTAGAGGTTATCAAAAGATGCAAGACCATGGTTATCAAGGTGAATGTAGTGGTACAAAGTACAGGAACACCCAATCTTGTTATCATTTGGGATAACATCGCCAAGTACAAGGCCTTTTAGGACAATACCTAGGATTTTTTCAATTCTCTTCCGTCTTCTTTCTTCTTCTTCTTTCATGGTTGTAATTGAAGAGGATGTATTACATGAAGATTGGTAATTACATGTAATGCGAGTTACATGTGTATGTAAAACATGTAATGTGAGTTGCATGTGCAGTTGTATGTAACCCTATTTTTTTAATTTTTAGTTGGATTAGGTCAAAGTTGGTTGAGTTGCTCTCACTTTTTCCTCCACCTTTTTCTCAACTCCTGTGCCTATATAAAGGAGTGCTCTCTCATTGTAAAATCATCATTATTTTTATGCAAGAGAGCTCTGGAGAAATTGTGCTAGCAGGACTTTGTTTGTGTAAGCACTATTTTGAGAGAAAGTGAATACAAAGGAGCATTTGAGACTTAACTTTGATTAAGTGAGATTGTTATTTGTGTGAATTGTAAGCTTTGTCTATAATTCATCCAAGTTGTCTTTGATTCATGTTATCTTGTGTTATCAGTAATTGTATCTTGTGAATTGAATAGAAAAGAGTAAAGAAGCAACTGAAGCTAGAGCTTTGACCAGGACCAATTGTGAAAGTGTATAGCTAGAAGCTTTGTTTGCAGCTTATATTTTCTTCTTAATTCGCAAAATAGTTAAGTATTCTTACTTTTAGGAGTCTTTGTGTCCTAATTGTAAAGTTTTGTCATATAGAAGTAAGACCGGACTTAGAGCCAAACCGGTATATTTTTAACTAGCCTTTGAGTTAGTAACGGTTTATTGGTATCACTATTTCCAGCTCTTGATAGAAGTGTAGTTAGAGATTCATCTTGCCCATTATTCACTCCACGAGTAAGTGGATTCTTTCTTGAAAGATAAGAAGAAAGGATAGTGGTAACACCCATTTTATAAAATCTCTCGACTTCTTGTTTACCTTGAGTTGATCCAAGGAACGGTGAGAAGGGGGAGCCTTCCCTATAAGGTAGGAGAGACTCTGTCTCACACGCTATGGCTAGTCATCCTATTTTGCGACTTGATTTTTACCCAAAACTGTTAGTTGCAAAATATCCACTCAACAGTGACAATAACCATTATAGAGGAAACTAAGACTATATATATATAATAGTAATCATAATTATTTATATTAAATATTGTCGATATACATATAATAGTAATTAGAATTATTTATACATATGTTTTATATTCATAAATGTCTATTTACATTAATGTAAGAAAATCAATGGATACTCTAAGTATGCTGGTAGCATAGTGTGATAGCAAACAAGGCTGTGACGTAGCAATATCGTATCTGAATTCTATATAGTCTATGTATGCATTATATATATCGTATCTGAATTCTATATAGTCTATGTATACATTATATATAAAGATGACATCATAATTAATTATACCGTTATGTTATATATATATATATATATATATATATATATATATATATATATATTGGTACAAAGGATATATTTAGTAAGATCATAAATGTATTATGCTATATTATATATTTGGCAAGGAAGATATCAGAGAGGAAATGAAGATTATATAAAAATATGTTGGAGACTCTTTGTAAGGAAGAGATGAATAAGGAATATAAATGAGTACTCAAAGATATGTATACAACCATGTTTAGTCTTATTACTATTTTTGCCTAAGAAGAAAGGGGCTATAATGTTTCCAAGGAGGGGCTTGCCTAAATCCAGTCAATAGTATTATCTCCAAAATTAGGTAGACGTTAGCGTCCAAAAATCCTTGAGGACTAGTCTCAAGATGGGATATGGGCTTGGACCTGTAAACTTTGAGTGATCCTATTATAATTGGTCTTTGGGCACCTTGGTTACATGTCTAATCCTTCTTTCATTGAGTTGAAGTAGTAGCAAGTGTGGTATGGATGTTAATAATATATACAAATCACTAAATTTAATAAGATGAATGAATAGTTCTCTTACATTGAATTTTTTTGACTGAATCATTATATCTCAATCCAATTAGCTTAGGACATAAAATATCAAATTTGGGTTAAAATAGGTCCAATCCTAGCAAAGAACATTACACAGCTGACCTCTCTTAGTGTAGCTTCCCCCATCGATAGATTATCATCCGCAAATTGCTGATGTGTGGATGCCTCCATTCCTCGTGTTATACTGATTCCTTCCACTATCCATGCAATCTTCTCTTCGAGATTAACCTGCTCAGAAACTCAGCCATTAAGATGAATAAGAAAGAGGAAAGTGGGGTACCTCATCTTAGATCACGTGTATTGAAAGAAGCCTTGGGGACTCCTGTTGATGATTACTAAGAAGCATGGAGTTTTAGTACAACTTCTGATCCATACCAACTAGTGTTCATCAAAACTAAAACATTTCAACATAGGGAATGGTTTGGTTGACATGGTCATATGCCTTCGTGATGTTCAGTTTTACTAGCATCTTGTTTTCTCTTACTTGTGTAATAACCTTCAACAATAGATATCCCTAGGACAAAACGACTTTGTTTGTTTGGTACAAGAGAGGGTCACAATGCCTTGACCCGGTTGACCACTACCTTTGAAATGATTTGTTATGTAACATTGCCCAAAGAGATGGGTTTGAAATCCTCAAAAGATGAGACCGCCTCTTTTTTTGACACTAACATGATAGAAGTGTTGTTAATATATTTACCCATTGGCATGCCCTAAATTTAATAAGGCAAAAACACGACCAATTTTTTTTTTTTTTTTTTTTGAAAGATGAACTAAAGATAATGTGTATGGAACTATACTTGTTATGAATGTTTTGTCGAACTATGGAGTGTTTGGACAATAATTCATGTTTCCTCGAGGGTGTTAGAAGATACTAATTCGATCCTCGAGTTTGATAAAGTTAATTTGGTGGAAAGGAATTTGTTTTCATTTGATATCATGCACTTCAAGTTTTCCATAGGGTGCCAATTTATTTCCTAACATTAATTGACCATAATAGCTAGGTGAGGTTATCATATCAAATTCGCATCTTATCCTCGAGGGGAGACATTATGTATGTAATTATGAAACATAGTTTCTACATCGATGTGTTATAATGGTTCCATAGTTGCTTTTGCTAAGTATGTCTATGATTGCCTTAGGTAAAAAAAACTTTATCTCGTTACATCCCATGTCCCAGTTTGCCCCTAACTTATCATAGTAGGACTATTTTGATGAAAATATTGTGCTATATCCTTTCACAACCTCAGCCAACTAGATGATTTCAACTAGGTATTTTAAGTCGTTTATCATTGAATTCATTATCCAAATTCTATAATGAATTGCAATTTATCAATCCTTTATTATTTATCCTCCACATTTCTATCCTTCTAACAACTTGTTTGTCCATAATTAACATTTGTATCTCCTAGGCAACTATGCCAAGACCCAAGCACTTTGTCCAAGGATAGGCAACTTTGTTTCAATGGAGAAAGACGCCTGAGGGTAGGCCTGGCATGTGTTAGGGGCAGGATACCTCCCATATGCGCTTTAAGTCCCTTCCAAGGTGTAAAGTGCTTATCATGTCTTGCTTAAAGCATTTGACCTTTATCCATTCCTAAAACCTAGCGCCTAGGCCCCACCACAATACGTTAGTGTTTAAGCTTTATTATTTTTTTTGAATTTTGTCTCTTTCCCACTTTAAAACATGATGCCTAGGCTTGCTTATTTGTTTTCTTTTTTTTTGTTTAATTTTTTTATTGTTTAAATTTTATTGTTTCTTGATGTTGATGTTTTTGAGTAACACCTAGTGTTAAGGGATAGGTGCTTAGGTACTAATGTAGTCCTGACAATGTTTTAAGCATATATATATTTTATTTGAGGAAGATGTGACAAAGGTCACGTGACTCATATGAGTCTTTGATTTTCAATTGTTGATAAGCTAAAAGTTTATTATTTGTGTCACTTTATTCTAATGTCCTAGTTCTTATTATTTTATGTATGGGATCTCCGAGGGTATATTCCCTTTGAATATTTTATTGCTTTGTATTCTAGGGGAGGAATTATTTTTCTTCCCCTATACATTTTCCAGAGAGCATAATATGCTCCTACAACAAGTTTCCTCTTAGTTTTAAGATTATGTATATTCCTCAAGCTAAATTTCTTTTAATCCTTCCATGGTATTTTAGTGAACATGTTTAATGAGGTGATGGTGTTATCTGACCTAGGAAATTATTAGGACTTGAAAACCCAAAGAACTTAATATACATGCATGAACAATGAACTATCAAAATGATAACTTCCTTTCATTATATTTCGTAACACATAAACTTACAATGCAATCATCTATGTTTTGATTTAAATCAACTATATCAAGAAACATAACCATTATGAAGTATTTCACCAATTGATTTATAAGAAGAAGTGTCTCATTTACATGATTCTCCATATTATGTCAAATAACGAAATATGAAAACTTACAATGCATATATCCTTACAAGTAACTATATCTAATTTCTCAATCTTTCTTTACACAATTTCAACAATATACAAGGATAAACAAATTTATTTTACATCACAATGAAGGAACAATAGAGACTTGATATCACAACACATTTGAGATGACATGGAACATTGGTCTCTCTTCACAGTTGGTTTTTTTCAACATTGTCAAAGGTGAAACCATATCTCCAAGGAATCCATCTTCACAAAACCTGCAACACAACACAAAACTTGCAACCATGGAGGCTCACCTCCCATCCTAGGCTTCTATGAAGCCACCCTTCGAGCCGGAAACAAGTCCAAACGGGATACACATACAACACTTGCCAATGCATAAAACATATCACATAACACAAAACAATCCCTCCCATGGCTTACACATTGATTCACCATTGGAACCATTGAACATAGGGTGAAGGTGTGCTTTCAAAAAGGAGACTTGCCATATCATCAAATATTTGCAATAAAAAATTTTCATGCCCGTTCAAGGCTTTCACAAATCAACAATTTTATGCCCTTTCAGGGCTTCCACAAATATCCTCCAACATACTACCATTAACTATAGCATCCTTGAATACCCATACTCTATAATCTTCCTTTCTACACCATCATTTCCCTTATCACGCCCAAAGCAAGATATGAATGAATATGGCATACAATGGAGCCTATACTCCAAGGTTCTCAACTATATTTCAAGCCCAACTAAGCGCTTCACCTTGGACTTCTCTTCCCTTCCCAAAGGGTGAGTGAAGCCCTCACACCCATAACAACACTTGACATTCAAATCAAAACCAAAAGGATCAAGAAAGAAAACCAAGAAAATTACATGAACACAATACACATTCTCGCCATCAGAACACAATATCAAAATCTACAATACCAAGATTCACTATACAATGCATGATCCCCAAAACAATAACCCCATACTTGCAGATTTATTATGCTATGCTAAAAGAAAGAACATGGTTTTGCAACACCAACCTTGATCCAAGCTAAAGGCAATGATAGTTGTTGTAGAGCTCCCTTAATCTCCCTCCAAACCCTAACCGTCTCTAAACTTAGAGAGTGGGTGAACACCCCACTAGTTTGTCCAAGACTCTCAAATAGGGCCTTCCCATTATCTATTTTAGCAAAGACACTAAGCCACCCCCTCTTACAAATTTTTCTCCCTCTAAATTTGCTATATTCGACTTAGTAGGGACATGGAAGGGAACACATGTGACAACTCAAATTTCCAATTGGTGGAAGAATGCATGGGTAAAGGGTTCCCCAAGGCTGTCTAGTCACTATCATGGTCAAAATTTGGTCCCTAACATGTTATACCATCACACGGGTAGCTCATTTTCACATAAAAGTCACTCTGGGACCACCTAATGACCCCTCAAAACCTTAGCCAAGTCTAAATTCGAATTTCCTTTGATTGTGACCCATCTTACCCCTTGTCAAGTGGGTTTACTTACTCATTAACAAGGTAATTAGGTTTAGGGTAAAATGCCTCCATGACCAAAACCCTAGATGACACGTCATTGTACACAAAATTCACAAGTGTCAAGTGACACATAAAAGCACATTCCACATCACCATGACATGTCCTTAATGCATCCTTATGATTAAACATTTCCACATACAAGCAAACTTACATTTATGAAGCAAAATGCTTTCACAATGAGGCGTTTGAATCTTCCAAAGATTCACCTTGGTTAAATTGTATTCACATAGGTTTGGATCTTGTTTCCCCCCACAATTTCCATGGTTCCACTTCCTGCACATTAAACTCGAGCATCAGTAGTCCAAGAGGGTCATATAAATATATATCATAAATGCATAAAATTTCAAATGTTACTTAATCTTATTAACATAATTCAATTAAATTTCCTTTCATAAACATTTCAAATAAATCATTCAAAATGTTAAAATATCAAGATCTGCATATCATAAACCAGCATAGTCAATCAACATTTATCTGTATATTACATTAACTCATAATATAATTCTATCCTGTCATAAAGTTGCATCCATAAGTGTTCGATCATTCAATTTCACAATATCAGGCTCATAATACATATCATAAGTGCAGAATACTACTGTAAATGTCAAAATCAATGGATAAAATAAACCATTGTCCTTCTAAGTCTCCAATAATGTCAAAATATCCAATCCCGAATATTGAAATGCAAGTAACATACCCTCACTTAAATATTACAATTTCACATTACGAGCATTTTTGAAATTCAGTTTCTATCAAGAAATTTAGAAAGGTTAGAACATGAACAAAATCATTAATTATATCCAAAGTAACGAGACTCGGACTTGGCTCTTACAAATTTTGAGATTTTTTAGGATTTAAAGAACATTCCATGCACCCATTATTGAATAAAGCGTAAAGACACAATAACGTCATTAAATAGAAGATAATTTGATAATAATGCACATACTTAAAGTTAAAACTTAAAAGTCAAACATCGATTACATAAGTATAATACTACAAAGGTAAATTGCTAAATACTATATTTCTAATAATTAAAGTTTAAAGTTTAACTTAAAAGTTTAAACAGTAGCGGAAGCCTAAAGGAAATATTATAAAAGTAAGAGTGTAAAACATAGAATCATATATAAAATGATAAATCCATGCAAACCATCAAAATGTATATGTATTATGTATTATGAAATCCAACACACCAAGATTCAATAGTCATCATCAAATTCAAATGTTCCAAATTCTGATCATATATTAAGTTAAACAAAAAGTTAAAACAAGACTATAAGTCTATAGCTATGGCTCCTAGTCGAAGTCATCATCATCCTCATCCTCATCCTCATCCTCAACCTCAGGCTCAGTATAATCTATAAAATGCCTCTTAGTAAGGCGTCTAAGGTAGGTCCTAGATGTCTTAGTAGCCATAGCATCAGCCTGTGAGGTGCCTCTAGGATCAATTGTAGTCTCTGTGTCTGGCTCTGCCAATGTTTGGGAGGTGCCACTAGGAACCATTGGAGCTCTCTGGTCCTTCGCTGCCATAGCCACAGCCTTAGCCTGGCCCTCTCTATCTGCCTGGTCAAGCCACTATAGGTCCTCATTATCAAAGACAGGATCAAAAGCCTCAGTGATCCACTCAGACTTTGGATCAACCTCCTCTAGAGCAATCGGAGAGGTGTCACTATTCAAAATCTCCCTGATCCTAATGCGCAGGTTGTAGTGCACAAAGACTAGTCTATTCATTTTCTCCACAGACAACCTATTACGCCTCTTCGAGTGGATGTGTTCGAACATGCTCTAGTTGTGCTCACATCCAGAAGCGCTACTTGGCCGGCTCAGAATGCGGATGGCAATTTGCTGAAGGTTTTTGGTTGAAGGCCCAAACATTTGCCACCATCTATCTGAATTTTGATATAAAGAAAACAAAAAAATATTAGTCTCATTTCAAAATTTGAACTTTAAGTTTAACGCTAGAAATTTAGAAACTAGATTGTATAAGGTTTAAGCTGCAATTTTTACCTGGCTGCAATTTTATACAACCTTCTTTGCAAATTTGACTTGAAAAAATGGCCCCTGATGCATTATTATAGGCATCCATCGCAAGCAATATATTTGTGAGATTAGGGGACATCTTCGATATCACTGTGTATAGGCCACTAAGAACCTCCTCATTCGCCTTGAAATCATCACGGAAGCGGTATGCCGGATCGAGGTAATAGGCTGCTGCATGGATGGGCTTATGAAGTTGATTTTGCCATCTCCTATCAATTATCTCCCAAATAGGGCCATAGTTTTCCTCAACTCCTACATATTTGGCCTTAATAGCCTCCTTGGCCCTATCCATGCCCTCATAAATGTAGCCCATAGAGGGCTTCTCGCCATCAACAACTCGTAAGAGGGATACAAAGGGCTCAGTGATCTACAAAACAATTAAACAAAAAAACAATTTAGTGAATGATGAAACTTTGTAAAGTTGCACAATGAAAATAAAACAAAAATATGTATGAGATAAATTAATTTAGAAAATTTTAAGACTTAAGCTTTTAAAATTTAAAATTTAAATTACCTCCACAATCTTCGAACACAGCTCTCAAAAACCTTCATCATCATAAATGCATTTTGTTGCATCTGTCCCTACAAGGTTGGTGGCAAAGGAGGAGGAACTCCATTCTGGACCAACAAACATTCACCTCAAATCTAACCTTGAAGTCAGCAAGGATTTTAGTGTGATAAAGTTAGAGGCAATTCTTGTGATACCAGGACGAGCCAACTCCTTTCCTTTCGTGTATTGCCTCATAGTGCTGAGGACCAAGGCATGATTGTAGATGAACTTGCAAAGATTTTTAGCCTTGGTAACACATGATTTCACCCATACAAGCTTGCCAATATCTTCTAACACGAGGTCGATGCAATGGGCCGCACATGGAGTCTAAAAGATTTTTGGGTGTCTCTCCATCAAAAGTTTTCCTGCAGCAATTTTAAATTAGTTAGTAAACAATGAAAATTTTTGATGTATTAAAAGACTTTTAATTTCCAAAATTTAATGAAAAACTAAAACAAAATTTTTAGAAGTAGAACTTAGAAAGTTAGAAGTTAAAATTTTACCTGCAGCAACATAATTAGCTACATTATTAGTCACCACTTGGACAACATTCTCTTCCCCCACCTCCCTTATGACCTCCTCAATAGTCTAACATAAGAATGTTGCATTTTTCACATGTGAGGAAGCATCTATGGACCTCAAAAACATGGTGGATCCTGAAAGTGAAATTTAAACAAACTAATTATCATTCAAGAATCAATAGTCAATAAAACAAAATTTTCGTTATTCAATAATAGTATACATTAAATTTTAGGCTTCAAGAATTAGAGCATGATGAATTACCTCCGCTAGAAACAAGAAAATTTAGGAGGGTTCTATTCCTCCTATTTGTCCATCCATCCGTCATAATGGTACACCCCTTTTGGCTCCAAATCTTTTTATGGTCTTCCAACTCAAGTTTCATCTCCTCAACCATATCTAGTAAGAGGGGGCCACTCAACTCATCTTCAGTGGGGGTTCTAAACCACACACCACAGATGGAAACTGCATCAATCATCCCCTGCCAATAAGGAGTCCTGTTACATTTATAAAAACATTTTAATTAGCATATTTCAAATTTTCAGCATCAAGTTAAAAGTATAAAATTGAATATAAATTTTAAAACTTAAAACGTAAAACAATCAAATATCAATGAAGTTGAAGTACTTGGCTGCTATAAATGTAATGTTGCAAACCAAAACTTGCAAATTGCTCTTACTCCAGCTTCATGTATCTCCCTATTGCAGCCCATGCTCTCAAGTGAGGTTTGTGCACCAGGAGTGGTACGCGGTACAAATCTTTTTTCCAACCTATTAGATTTTCTGACTCTAGGACGAAGGCAAAGCTAGTACTACTAGAAGGGGCAGCAACCGTAGCACCATTAGAAGTGCAAGGAATAGATGAAGAAGAAGAATGAGCAACAAAAGCACTAGGACGATAGGGGGGATGGGAAGAACCTTCTCCAACATAGCCTACTGATTCAGAAACATTTGCAGATGAGTGTGGAAGGGAACTAGAACCAATCTGTGCTAACTCTTCTAATTGTTTTCTTTTTAATTCTTTTTCTTGTTCACATTTTTCCAAGGCTACATAACAAAAACGTTTAGCCTCAACAGTTGCAGCTCCACAAGGCTCAGTATCATGACCACGTATGCCAGCAATATGGTATTTTAATCTATTTATCCCCCCACTATTAATGAGTTTGCAAAATAGGCATTTTGTTTGAGTTCTCTTTCTACCCGGAAAGTCTATGGTGAACTTCCAAAACTCATCTTTTTTATTGGCTTTAGAGAGCTTGGGTTTTTTTACCTCCAGAAGCCATTATGAGTAAGGAAAAATGTAAAGGTTGCTGCAATAAGACATTTTAGACCAAATATTACCATTTCAGCATTGTATTTTATGAAGATCTAAAGTGAAAAAAAACTCATAAACAAACAAAAAAAATTCATGCAAAAAACCCATAAGCATAGAGAAAAAAATCATCAAAATCTAAACAATCAACTCTTACCTCTTTCAAATGCTTTGGGAAGTGTTGAGAAGAGCTCCTATAAACTCCTTGATGATCTAAATGCAAGCTCCACTGTCACAAATACAAGCTTTTCTCCTCTTCCTTTCAGCTGGTTGCAAAGTAAGAAAACTCTATTTCTCTTCTACCTCTCTTTCTCTTTCTTCTTTTCACTGTAGAGTGTTATGGGAGCCCTTTTAGGGTTATAAGAGTGAGAAAGATTAAAAAAAAATATTAAAAAAAGTTGCAAAAAAATTATATTTTAATGGTTGAATTTTTGCCTGCCGCGGCCGGGTCAGGCGAGTCACTCTGTGACTCGTGAGTTGCGCGAGTCATGCGAGTCAGGCCACGTGACTCGCTGCTCACGAGTCACGGGTCGTTGTGATTCGGCGGGGTCAACGCAGCTCGCTGACTCGCGTGACTCCCTGCGAGTCACGTTACCATGATTATATCATTTAGGTCTTAATGTGCAGACATACGTGTGGATCATCGAAATGAAAATATTAAAATAACATAACCCTATAGTCTCGAAAGTATATCAAAACATCAAATTAGAAATATCATAATGCAAATATGCCATCTATATTATGACGGGTCAGGTGAGGCCTCACACCCATTTATGCTTATGTTTTGGATTCCTCCACCATTTCCATTTAATCATGTTTCATTGGTTCTTATGCTCTTTGGAAAAGAAAAATTGGAGAAGAGTGCCTCTCGAACCTCCTTAGTAGAAATCTATTGGTTCAATTTGCAGCTTTGTTCCTGTGTAATAATCTAGGGTATAAGCTTTGCAATCTCTTCATTGTTAGCTATTTTGGTTTGAACAAGCCCCAACAATTCTGAGAAATATCTCACAACCTCTTTAATAATGTCTTCCCCCTATGTCAAAACATTACTTACACCATCTTTGGCATTGTTGATTCTATTTTGCGACCTCCTTGTATTGACTGAGGAGTGGAAAAATTTATTATTTTGATCACCACCCTTTAAACAACTTTCTCTAGACTTTTGCCTCCAATAGGTCTCTTACCTTGTTAACACCTTTATTTTTTGCATCAATTTCTTCTATCCAGCTCCACCTTTGCCATCGCTTGTCTGATGACGATGGTATTTAGGTCTTCTAACTCTTTTTAATCATTTCTTTTTGAACAAAACTGTTCTTAAAGGACTTCCTATTCCTTTGTTTGAGTTTCTCTTTAATATATTGTAGTTTTCTGAAAAACCTAGAAGGCCTTGGTTCCAGATCAAATTGGGGCATCCTTCCACCATTCATCACTCAATTGGAGCAAATGTGGATCTCTGCCACATAGCCTCAAACTAAAAGCTGATTGAAACATGGTGCCATTTTGGAAATTTAGCACCACTGGAAGTGATAAAAATCTAAGATCAGTAGTATCATTGACTCAAAAATGTAGTGGCAATCATCCCACTTGCTTGCGACTAAGGATCTATCTAACCATTCTGCAATGATAGTGAAACTTTTTTGATGGTTTGTCCATGTAAAGTTTCCTTCCTTTAGAACAATTTCCTCCATTTGTTTATTAAAGATAATATATTGGAATTTTGTTTGTATTGTTCCTTGTGCCTCTTGGCACCATTTTTGTCGTCCATGCATCTCGTTGCATTAAAGTTGCCCCCTAATTATGATTTTCTCCTCCCCATTGATGTATCCTTGTGTTGATTTGGTTCCATATTTCCCCCTTTTGGGCTATAACAGTGGGTCTCTACACATTTATTAGAAACAAACTTTCATTCCTCTCACACATCACCACTTCCACTAGTTGCCAACTATTTTCCTTGTCAACTTTTGTTACTAACACCCTTTTGGGGTTCCAAAGAATTGCTTGTCCTTTTGACAATCAATTGCTTCCGCACATAGACCATCCTACCTACACCATTTCCTCAAGAAATTCACAAAGTCTTGTTTTGTTGGCTTAGTCTCCTTCAATAAAATAAGACCTGGTCTCTCTTGATTAAATTTTTTTTAAACAGGCATCTTTAGGGGCATTGAGACCCCTGACATTCCACGAAATGGATTTCATGGCTCCTCGAGAAGGGTAATGCCCTTCCCGAAACATAGTTTTCTTTCCACTGGTGCTACCTTCCCGTTCTAGCTTGGAAGTGATAGGTCTAGCCCCTCTTCTCTTTCTTCCCACGTTAGCCCCTTTTACCATAGTTTGTGATTGGCTAACTGTCCTTTTCTCCAAGATATCTTCTTCATTTGAGCTTAAATTGTTTCAACCATGAGAGACCAATATCTTCCTTATTCAGGGGCACGAATGATTGTTTAGTCCTCTTTTTAGGGTTTTTTTTTCGTAGGTACCTATTTTTTCACATATAAGCCTCCACCCTTATGCTCTAGGTTGCATTAGCCTTGTTTCTAAGAGGACTATACAATAGGACTTGCTCCACCATCAGAAGTTGTAGTTGAGCTAGGTCATTCACCCCACAAACTGGTGACATTAGCTTACTATTTTTCTCCCCTTTCCCTTCCTCTTCCTAAAAGATCTTTGTTGGTGAGTGTAGCACATCCATCTCAATCGTATGGATGTTCTCTTCTTCTTGGTCAGGCTCAATGTTTTCCTCTTTCGTTCTTCTTTCCTTTGCCTCCTTTTCTTTATCATACTCCACATTACCATATTGATGCTCTCCATGTTCACCCTTTCTCTATGTTGATTCACTATATAGATCCATGCGCATGCTTTCCATTTTCGCCAACTCCCCCTCTTCCTCCTAGAGCTCCTTGTCTTTTGTAGTTGCGCGCTTTACCACTTGGTTCCAGTTGAAGGTCTACAACTGAATTTGCACTATCTCACTCAAGGTCTTTCCTCTCTAGTCCTATTCCTCATACTTGGCTCTGCTCCCATCATGGTTGATCACCCCTTGTTCCTTTGTCCTTGAGTTTCTTGTTGGGTCTTCCCTCAACTTCCAAGTAGTGTTATCCCCTCCATATATACTTGTTCATTCATGTCGTTGTCACCTTCATTCCGAACTTCCTCTTCCTTTCTACTTCCCTCACCGGTACATATTTTTGTAGGACCATATCTTGTGCTTTCTTTTTACCTTTCTTTGAAACAACATTCCCATTTCGAATGTCCAAAATATTTGTAGCTTTTGCATTTCTCCACTTGTTTTCCCACCTCAATGTTCTAGCTCCACACTCCAGAGTTCCATCTTATGCATATCCTTGCATGCATGTTGTATATCTTAGTTTGAATAACTTTCCCAACAATGATGAACCTACCTAGTTTGTTCGCTATCAGTTTGAGTGTAATTACATCCCAATACTCGAAAGGTAGGTTGTACAATCTTACCCAAACTTGGTCATATTCAATGACCACCTTTAGAGGATTTAAATTTGGTTCCCATTCTTTCAGATAGATCCCCATACCTCCCATCATGTATGGCTCATTCTGGAGGATCCATTGCTTTGTTTCTCTTGTCTTATAAACCAGTAGGAAGAAAGCATTTGGAACAGTTTTTAATTCCCCTTCTACCAATCAGTTTTGGCCACACCTTTGTCTAATCTTTGTTATGGATGACCGTTCCCCCATCCTTTCATGAACATCCCTCTCTCCTTGAGCAAAGATATTGCATCACTCCAACAAACATTATCAATATTGTTAATAGCACTTTCGTCTGGGTCAGAGGGATAACATACCTAAGGGTATCCATGTTTCTACCTTCTATGCTCTTATTGCTTCTCGTTCTTTGGTATTCATAGTTTCCTTTCCACTTTCCTCCATTCCACTTCAGCTCTATCCAACAAGCATTCTTTACTTGGACTATTTTTTGGTAGAAAACCATTCCAAACCCTTCTAGTCCCCTCATTCTAGGTGTGTACCTACCTCTTATTTTCCTAAGCTTCATCTTGTTCTGCCAACTCCCATCTTCTAGTCCATCTCGGTGGTGTCCAATGTGATACAAACAAGTTTGTTCCTGTGGAGGTCGAGCAACAAACCCTTACCAACAACTAGTTTCTCTTGCTCGACCCAACTTATGTTAAGAATGTTATCTATATATTCATTTAAATATATATATATTATAAATTTATATAAATACAAAAAAGTTAAAGAAATATACACAATTAAATCTTTTTATAGTATGATACTTTATCATTGATCAATGCTAAATGGCAATTGATAGTTAACACAAATTTAAATAAGCTATATCATATATTTCTATGTTTACAATTCCAATTAAAATTCATGATTCATCAATCATCAAAAGGATTATCAAAAAAATCACCATCTATTGGATTTTCATGTCGAGTCGCTACAAGTTTAGCATCATTCAAACCTAAAGCGGTTCCACTCACACTAGATTTATCATGTGCAGGGTTATCATTATCATCATCATAATATGTATTGAGTCTAGTAAGACCCTCAATGGTTGCATCCATGTTGGCATATTCAGGGGCTACATCCCAAATCTTTGCTGCCTCATCCTTGTAATGTTCCTCCTTACTTGATAGAAGATGCAAGTTAGAATGAATATAAAGCAAGTCTTCAGTTTTTTACACCTAACCAGTTATGCTTCATTAAGTGGATAAAGGAGTATCTACTCCAATTTCATTCAGTGGCAAAGGAACTTGTAACTTAGATATTTTTCATATAAATAAAATAAAATGTGAAGTAAATTAAATAATGTTAAGTATTGAATTAGAGAATACAAGTGCTAAAAAAACAAAAAAACATGTGAGATTATCTTGATTGCCAGAGGTTGGAGGTACCTGAATTTATGACCATGGATGTACCATCGTGTGACTACTTCCATGGGGTATTGATCATTAATAGCTGTTGGAGTATGACTTCTTGAGGCAAGCATGCGATTTTTTACCTAAATTATTTCTCCTCGTCATCTTGGAAGAGTCTAGTTTATGCCAGCTTCTACCCTTTAGTAACTTCATCTCTATATTGTGCTAATCTTCTTGGCATAGAAAGTACGTTTCGTGCTATAGTGCCTTAGAGATAGGCATATGCAAGGAGGTGTAATGGGGTGGTTATCTTTTCCCAATGATGATGAATGATTGATAACACCTTATTGCATAAGGTTTCACATTCTACGATGCCATTATCATGTTTTTGGATATCTAATAATACTTTATCTGCCATGGTCTCCATGCCATTATATAGCCATCCCTTAGATAAGGTGCATCTATATAATAAATAGGAGCATAGTCATGATAGGCTCGTTGAATTCTGATACATATTTTGCATAAGCCTCTCTAATTGTGAAGCCTTCCATACCCCATTGGTTGCAAATAAACATTTGACATAATGCCTTATAACGTTTAAAAATCGTCTTATAACTATAGTATGAAATGCAAAACAAGTCTCAACAACTTAATTTAATAATAATACATGTAAATAACACATTAAGAAATAATAAATATTAAACAAACTTATATACAAACTAATAATGAACATGCCTTAAATAAAATTAAATAAATAAATTAAATTTTGTATTTACGTTCAACAACTCCAATCTCCAGAAAGATCTGAATATTGATTGTGGGATTTGGTGGTTTGCCACAAACAACTAGATCTCCTCACCCTCTCTATTTGAGTGCCAATTTGTTGCATCACAAAGTTGAGGAAAGGTATGATGCACAATGTCCAAAAAATGTGCTCATATCTTGCTCATACAACTTTTTTCATTATTCGTGATTACTTTAAAAAACCCAAGCTAGCACAACCGTCTATGCTAATGGGATGCAAGAATGTTTCTTTGGAACTTTATGTTTTTGAGCTTTTTTGAATTAAATGGCAATTAACCATAATAATGTAATACAAAAAAGGAATGCAACCCCAATTGCACTATGGAGATGATAAGGACCATAAGTACTTGAATCACTATCACCAATTCCAACCTTTGATAAACTGTTCCTGGTGTGTAGATATTGCAAGTGGTTTAACTTGCAACTGTCGATCCCATCTGCAAAAGATGGTGCTAACCCATCCCATAATGGTTGGTATGAATCTAGAGCCAACCCACACCAACGTGAAACCAAGTCCTCTACCTGTGGGTCAAAAGAAAAATTATGAGCACACACCATTGAATAATGCTAGTAGAAAGCCCTAATCTCTGTTAATGGCTCACTAGTATCAAACCGCGAATCATTAGATGGCTCCAATCTCTGACTTCGCACAACTACTGGCTGGGCAGGATCCTGGGAAACCCTCTCAGTAAACCCAACCACAAAATCCCTGTTGGGAAGCATTGTAGCCAAGGTCTCTACAATCTTCCCCACCAATGGTCGTATAGACCGAGAACCCTGAATGAGAGTACCCTTAGATACTTTGTAAGAACCCTCCTGCAATTCTGAACTCTCAAGTAAATACTCCATGAAATACTCAGTGTAGTAGAAATTATTTGTGGAAGCATCAACTTGCTACCTTGCAACCCACAATTGATCCCTCTGAAAACTTGGCACTGCTAAATGTCCAATGCTACCAGCTGTATGAAATGAATAAATAGATTCGCTTTTGGCACAAGGAAGAAAATTACCACGAGAGCTCGTCTCCACTGATAATCCCACCTCCTCTGAATGTACTGCACACAAATCTTGGATGGATGCGACTGCCACATTATCACATCCCTCATCCCCAACCGTGGAAGCAAACTCACCACCAACCACAATATATAATTGAACAGCGTCTAGGGTTGTTGTTGACTGTACCCACTCCAAGTCCAGGATAACCTTATCCAACTATGATTGTTACTCCTGAAGAGCCAACTGAGTATGTCGAAGAGAGTTCACAATCACCTCAAGCGGCCGAGTGAGCTCAGCTGCCTCCTCCTTCCCTAACGCCTCACAACAAGTGCTACCTCACTCTAGAAGGTAATCGTTGTCAACAACCAAGAGTCACTGTGCTTCAAGATCTTAACAACCTCTCAAAGTGCATGAACCTCTGCTAGGGAAACGCTACTATCACCGTGCTCATCTAACATAGGAGAACCCCAACTAGATGTAGCTAACATCTGATGGATATCACATAGTGCTCAAGAGATGAAGAAATGTCACTCACTTACCTTAAGCTGACTGGTAACTCGATGCCTCTGTAACCCCTGTCTCCTATCCGAGCTCCCTGTCTCACTAAGTGCATTGTGATAGGAAACTGAATTAGAATTGCTTACCACAAGATCGCTTATTGGATGTGTACTACCGTCCTCGCACACATCTGTAGTCGAGGTACAACTATTCGGTACCTCAAACGACATCTTCTTTGAAGAAGCGAAAGCCCACACAGTATCACACTCCTTGTGTGACTTTACTTCCCCCTCAACAGAAAGTCACTGTAAATCTTGATCCTGGGACCCATCCAAAAGCTCCTCAGAGTCATCACCCAATAAATGGCAAGGGGTATCATACCCAATGTAGCTCATAGCATCATCAGATGTGTCCATACTCTCTGTATCCGCATCTCCTAATAGATGCTCAATTGCCATCAGCTGACTCTGTACAAGTGACTTAATGTCAGGCTGTGAATCAATAATGCTAGAGCATGATCCAACACTTGCCGACTCTACTGTAACACATAGATCACCAACATCATGACTAGGTGATGCCCTACATACATCGGTCCCTCTTGAGGAGGCAGATGCCTCTTGCACTAGAGCGACACTACAACAGCTGAGATATAAGTCTCCAATAACAATCTCCTCCTCGAGAGTCTCTGAACAATCAGCTGTAACAACTGCCCCAATAGTCCTTACACTATCTGTAGTGACAACTCTGAAATCCTAAACCCGTTGAAGCTCAGTGCTATTGTCTACCAAGGCCCCTTATACATCCAGATGTCTCTGCGTGGAATGTTCATCATCAAAACTAAGGTTAGGACTAGTAGGTGCCATACTGAAAATAGGTACATCTGCATCATGGTCATTTGTCATGGTTAGCCAAGGGAGCATTTGTGAAGATTGGAAGCATGGCATGAGATGTGTGGATTCATGCTTGTTCACATAGATTGCTTGGTTGTGGCTATGACTTTGAAGGCTTCCATGGTTGTATTGCAATGGTGTCTTTGCTGAATAATACATGGTGATAATTGCTTTTTGAGGCTGGGTGTTTTCCCTCAATGAGGGTTTCGCAGAGTATATCTCATGTCACATTTTTATGGGTATGTTGTCTATTATCTTGCATGTGGATTTCAATTACATGTTTATTTCAGATCTATTATGGGTTATGTGGAAACGGTTATATTATTTGGTTTTCCTTACACCATACTTGGCAGGACATGTATTGTGCGGTTTCCTTATTATTTTTATTCTACGCTTTCCTCCTAAATGATGGCGCCTTCCATTGACGTTATATGTGTTCGTGGTTCTCTCTTGCATATATTTTACTCAATATGAGTAACACATCCTTTGTCTTATGTGTCTCAAATGCTGACTGGGATAGCAACTTGTATCATGGATATGTGACAATAAATGGTCTTATTCCATTTTATGGAATACTTGTTTGATGCTGCTTCTATATGGTTGCCACGGAATCACCATGTGAAGTTAACTGTCGTTCTTTGATAGGGAGTGGACAATTAGGTTTCCTTAATCGAATATACATGAATATATATTGATTACTTAAGATTAGCTGCACACAATCCTCTTTGCTGCTACAATTGTATATTGTTGAATATCTCATGTCTTGGGTTCACTGTCTTAGCCATAATAAACTATACATGAACTCGATGCCTTCGGAGTTATGTCTTCATAGTTTAATGACCTGTATACCTACAGGATCTCCTTTAACAAGTTATTGCTATCAGTTATAATTTCACTACTGCACATCTCTATCTTTTATGTGAATAATTAAGGAGTTTTCTTTACAGTTGCTGCATGGTACGATATATATCAAAACAGTCACTGAATCTAATCTCCATATTATATGATAGCTGTCGATATTGGAACTTAAGAGGATGTTTAAATATCATTAGCTTGTTTATTATGTACATGTAACTTGGCTTCATTTTGAATAATTGTTTATATCCATGCTTCAACCCTTTGTACCTTCAGTGCTGGTAATCTCTGTCACTAATTTATATGTCTGCTCGTTTATCCTTTGTGAATCTTTATAGGTAATCTTCTTGAAACACAATCTTCTTCATTTGTAGCTTACTTCTTCTATTCAACTGTGAGACATATACAGGCCTTCAACTTTGGTATATATATTCTCTGTTTCTATGCAGCACAATGCTTTTTCATATCTTCTTAACTCCTAAGAAACATTTGCAAAATCTTCTTAATCATGGTTTTCCTTTTTACCTATCATTAGCAAGATGATCATGTATACAAGTGTTTTGATCCTTTGACATTGATGATGTTTATATGTTTGTTCTATCTTATGAAACCATTTGACATCATTGACAATTATTCCATCATCATATACATCATCAGGCACAAAAATCTGTTAATCAATAGGAGGCGACCACTAAAGATGCATGTAGAGTGATATCATAGTAGGTTCTTCCTCTATTCTCAGCTCTATGGTTCAATGCTCGCAAAAATGGCCAAAATGATCCGAATAATCATAGAAGGGAAAAGAAGGTTGGAAAACATGTCACTCATCCAAAAGGTGCCAAATAAAAAGTACATACATGCCCTACAATCAAAATTTTGATTTTTTACAATTACAAGCAACATTTAAAAAGCCCAATTGATATTAATGGAATCTTCAAGCTTTTTACAATTCACTAGCTTTTTACCGTAAATAAAAAGAACTCAAATGAAATCAAATTATGTCCTCTTGGTCTAATGGGCTACAAAGCACACATTTTTAAAACACACTATTATTCTAAGGATTTATTAAATTTCTTTGGGGCCATTTCATGTTTATCGAGAAAGCTAGAGAAAACAACTAATCAATTTTAAAATACCCTTTTGTTCTTAATCCATCGAACACTGTAAATATGCAATCTCATAAGTTTTTGGAAGGATTTCACGAGCTTCATGATGTCATCTTGAAACTCTGTAATGTTCTCCTTCAGGGATTGCCATAAATCTCGCCTTTCAGTTTGCTACTGCAATATAGATAGATCTGATGTAATATTGTTTCCTTCTTTGAGACACCTTAGTCCCAACATAAACATACACAAATCAAAAGCTTGCCAATTTGACCACAAGGACAAGGTATGGTGATAAGGTCACGTGAATGTATATTGTTCTCATCCGCAACCATTCATTGGTCAAACATCTATACAAAGTTCTACATCGACAAAGTGAAACAAAATTTAACAACATAAATCATAGTGGCAATAGCATATAATGACTAGTGAAGATGTATAATCTAGAAAAGCACGTATCCATCCTACAATTACATCATATCATAATCAACTCAAAATAACTTGTAATTCGATGACAAAAACATTAGGAAAAGGCAAGAGCTAACACGCAAGTGTTATATGTCATCTTTGAAGGAGCTTGGTTTTATGGAATAAAATCTGGAATATACTTAGAATATTTGTGCCATTGAGATTTGAAATATTCTTTTCTCAATCAAATGACCTGCAGGAACATGGGTGCCATAGTTTTGTTCCATAGTTCCCATAGTAAAATGGGGACATGTCCTCGCAAAAAACCCAAACGTCTCTGAGATGGGGACACACTAGGGATGGGAGAATGTTGTTCCGACGTCTCCAACGACACCACCAACCTGCCAACGTTCTAGTGGAGACGGGAGACAAGGGGACAATAATGGGTCCCTCAACCCCTCTAGGAGATGACCGAGCATCCCTTATGTTGGTCCACATATAGGTGAATATACTTGGGGGGGGGGCGGGTGGGGGTGATTAGTATATACTATATTGTCAATAACTTCAAATTCTATTGCCTAACTTTTCTTTCACACAGTCTGTTGTTAATGATGACTATAACTTAACTAGTTACAATTAAGAAAGAATAATTAAGACAAAGATAGCATCACATAACATATAGATTTATCTCATGGAAAGATGACTAAAGTGACAATCGTGGTGTCTGAGATGATCCTTACAAAGTTTGCACTATCTTAAAGTGCGCTAGGTCAAGAGCTCATCTTTTTTAAAAGATTACAAAGACACCAATTTGTGCCACCCGATCAGGGGATTTAGTAGAGACTTGTGAGAGTCTTGCCTGATTAAGAGCATCCTAGTTAAAGGACTTTAGAACACAAAGTAATGTATCACCCTATTAGGGAATTTAATACCAAGGAATTGTTAGAGTCCACCCTTCATGGGTTTATTGTTGTAGTGATTAGAGATCAACAAAAAGATTGATCTAAATAGAATAGCTACTTTAATTAGCTTGATATAGATCACTTTGATGCTCCTTAGACTTGTCTGCAACTTGCTCTGCTTTCTCTTCGCTCTACAACTTAGACATGATCGCTAATGTGCTCAGCTCTGCTAGTTACACCACACTTCGTCACTATGTTGTTTGGCACACTAGCTCTCATCAGCACACTTCACTTTAACACCTTGCTCTTATCTCTTCCTCTTCTTCTTCTCATCTAGATTACACTGAGCTCAACTCTCTAGCGTTTTCCTTATTAATCTGCAATCTAACCTCCTTTTTGGAAACGACATGCTTCGTATATGATCCTTGATCACTCAACTATTATTCATGCTATGAGAATTCAAACTTTGAATTCACTGGCCTATGTCTAGACTGACCTCTTGTCACTATCTTGCACCGTTCTTGTCAGATGTACCTTGCACGAACATAAGTCACAAATGTTCTATGATTTCGATAGCATGTTCCTTTGGAAAGAATTCAAAATTTGAATTCTATCATTTGACCTTGATATGACAGTACCAACTCTGTTACTTGGGATGTCAGGTGCGATCCACTTGTTTCATGACGTGTTAGTCATGAGTATCTTTCCCTATACTTCACCCTATTGATGCTGCTCAAACCTTTCTCTGTGACAACTAGTCACACCACCTTGTTTGCTTGCTAGACATCTTTCTTTGTGCCCATACTTAGCATGATTTTGTGTAAGTATGGATTGCTCTCTTAATTGCCCAAGCTTGACTTGTCCTTGTTTCTCCGCTCACACCAATGGACTGGAATTACACTCATGTGCCCAACATGCTGCACTAGTCTTGGCATTATACTAGTCGGTTTTATCTCTTCAACATGATGCCAATGACAACAATAACATAACTAGTTACATTGTTACCTTCATCGGTCTAGTTCCTTAGACTTTAGACAATTATGCCAACAATCTTCCCTTTGACATTGATGTCAAAACGACTATATTGCATGGTTATTCCAACATTTTTGATAACTTTGATGGGCTACCTCATACTTAGCAAATAACATCGTGACTATACCTTGTTTTGTTTTTGTTCAACATGTCCCCCTAAGATGATGCTTTAAGCTGCAAGTTTGCTGCTTGCTTTTTTTTGTTCATGCAATTCTTCACTGTTGCTTTTTGACTTCATTGCCTTGTTCTTTTTCCTCCTCACTCCTTGCTCACTCTCCCTACTTTTGTGCTCACTTCTTTGCCTTTGACTGCTCCCCCTTTAACTGATCTTGCTTCTACTCGCCTTTCCTGCATGCTAATTCTTTTTCTCGACTACTTGCCTCATGCTTCTTCTCTCCCTTTGACATTGTCTAGATTGACCTCTTGTCACTATCTTGTGCCGTTCTTGTCAGATGTACCTTGCACAAACAAAAGTCATAGATGTTCTATGACCTCGATAGCATGTTCCTTTGGAAAGAATTCAAAATTTGAATTCTATTGTTTGATCTTGATGTGATAGTACCAACTCTATTAATTGGGATGTCAAGTGTGATCCACTTGTTTCATGACGTGTTAGTCACAAGTATCTTGACCCTATACTTCACCCTATTGATGCGGCTCAAACTTTTCTTCGTGACAACTAGTCACACCACCTTGTCTGCTTGCTAGACATCTTTCTTCATGCCCATACTTAGCATGATTTTGTCTTAGTATGGATTGCTCTCTTAATTGCCCAAGCTTGACTTGTCCTTGTTTCTCCGCACACACCTATGGACTAGAATTACACTCGTGTGCCCAATATGCTTCACTAGTCTTGGCATTATACTAGTTGGTTTTATTGCTTTAACATGATGCCAATGACAACAACATAATTGGTTACGTTGTTACCTTTACCGGTCTAGTTCCTTAGACTTTAGACAGTTATGCCAACAATCTCCCCGTTGCAATTGATGGCAAAATGACTATATCACATGGTTATTCCAACATTTTTGATAACTTTTACGGGCTACCTCATGCTTAGCAAATAACATCACAACTTTACCTTGTTTTGTTTTTGTTCAACATGTCCCCCGAAGATGATGTATTAAGCTGCAAGTTCGCTGCTTGCTTGTTTTTTTTGTTCATGAAGTTCTTCACTGTTGCTTTTTGACTTCATTGCCTTGTTCTTTTTCTTCCTTGCTCCTTGCTTACTTTCCCTACTTCTGTGCTTGCTTCTTTGCCTTTGACTACTCCCCCTTTAACCGATCTTCTTGCTTCTACTTGCCTTTCTTGCTTGTTGATTCTTCTTCTCGACTACTTGCCTCATGCTTCTTCTCTTCTGCTTTCTTCTTCTTGCTTTCTTCTCCCCCTTTGACAACAATGCCAAAGGTGCACATCATGTCTCTTTGATGCTCCCCTTGTGCAGTAGTCCCGCCCATTCTTCAACCCAATGTATGATTAATCGTTTACAGATCATGGGTTGATGCCTGACCCTTTGCTCTATTTCAAGCTTGATAGGGGTAATACCTCTAACCTCTAAGATACTCAAAGGTATCCCGCTGAAGAGGTTTTGTGAATATTTTAGCTAGTTGTTCTTTGGTTGGCACATATTCCGACATTAACTCTTTTTCTTGCACTAGCTCTTTGAGGAAATGACACTTGGTTAATATGTGCTTGGTCTTTCATTACATAACTGGGTTCTTTGCTATGTTAATTGCACTTGTGTCATCATAGTTGATAACCACTGATTCCTCTATCTTCGCTTGAATTCCTGAAAGCAATTGTTTAATTCAAACAACTTGAGTGCAGTTCACTACCGCTGCTACATATTCTGCTTCTGCTGCTGATTGAGATATACAGTTATGCTTCTCCCATCTTCCTCCAAGAAAGAATGCACCTCCAGTCATTCTCTTTCAATCATCTATGTTCCCCACCCAGTAAACATCAGTAAAGAGTCTAAAGACACTGAACTCAAAGTTTCCTTTGTAAGTATATCATAGACCATATTCTTTTGTACTCTTAAGGTATCTGAAGATCCTTTTCACAATAGCTAAGTGTGATTCCTTTGGATTGGCTGAAAATCTAGCCATTGTCCCAACAACTGGTACAGTGTACAGTCTACTTTACAATGTTCGGTCTACTATGTACTACATACTGAAGTTTACCAATCATAGCTCAATAAAGATTTTCATTCACTTACAAGCTTTCGTCCTCCTTTGATAATTTGCAACCAGTCACGATTGGGGTGCCCACTGGTTTGACATCCTCCAGACCGAATGCCTTTAGAATCTCCCTTACATACTTTGTATGTCCTATAAAGATTCCTCCCTATAGTTGGGAAACTTGTAACCTAATGAAGAACTTGATTTCTCCGATCATGGACATCTCAAACACCTTCATTGCTTCTACGATGCTCATCTTATCATCTCCTCCATAGATGATGTCGTCCACTAATATCTCTACAATCAACAAACCAACTCTTGTTTCCTTCTTTAGGTATATGTCCGTGTTGTCACTCGTTCTTACAAAACCAATTTTTGAGGTATATGTCCGTGTTGTCACTCGTTCTTACAAAACCAATTTTGATTAAGTATGAGTGTAGTCTCTCATACCATGCACTCGGTACCTATTTTAGTCCATACAAGGCTTTCTTCATCTTGCATACCTGGTTCTTGCCTTCATCAGTTTCAAATTGTTCTGGTTGTTCTATATACATTTCTTTCTCCTGGACTCCATTCAGAAATGTTGATTTCGCATCCATCCGGTATACCTTAAAGTTCTTGTATGCCGCGAAGTCTAGAATTATCCTTACTCCTAGTCTTGCGACCAGTGGAAAGGTTTCTCCATAGTCTATGCCTTTTTCCTCTGCATATTCTTTGCAGACAAGCCTGGCCTTATTCCTAATTACCTTTCCATATTCATTCATTTTATTTCTAAGTACCCATTTTGTGCCAATGACATTTCTGTCCTTTGGCCATGCCATCAGGGTCCATGTATAATTTTTTTTCAATCTATTCAACCTTTTCTTCCATGGCCTTTCTCCAGTCTTCATCTTTTAAGGCTTCTCTTGTAGCGTCAGGCTCAATATGTGAGATCAGACAAACTATCTCTCTCAACTTCCTTCTTGTCGTCATTCTAACATCCTTGTCTCCAATGATTTGGCCCGTTGAGTGGTTTCTCTTGACATACATAGCTATCACTAATTCCCCTTCAAGTGCCTTTGCTTTTTGTTCTTCAGGTTGAACTACTTCTTGTGTAGGTACTTGCTCTTGTGCCGCTTCTACCGGTGCCTTTGTCATTGACTCAGTCAGTGGAGTGTATACAAACTGTTTGTAATCTTCCGATTGTTTCTTTCTTTTTTCTCCCTTCTAAAAGAACTCATCTACCTTTACATTGACATTTTCCACAATCTTATTTGCCTAGGTGTATAAACACCAATATGCCTTGTTCTTTGTAGAGTACGCCAAAAAGATACCTTCATCACTTTCGACTCAAAATTTTCGTTGATATTCATCTCTCTCTATGTAGCATTTGCTTCTAAATACTATAAAGTAACTCACCGATGGTGAATTTTTTTAATCATCAATGTTGTGGTACAATCTATGCTTGTTTGGTTTCTTTCTGCAACATCATTCTGCTGCGGTGTCCTAGGAGCCGACATCTGCCTCTTGATTCCTTGTTCTTCGTAGTAGCTCTCAAAGTCTTGTGAAGTGAATTCACCTCCCCAATCTGATCTCATGCACTTCAATGCCTTATCGGTCTCCCTCTCTACCTTGGCTTTGCAAGCTTTGAACATGTGAAAAGCTTTTGACTTTCCTTTGAATAAACAATCCACTTCATTATAGAAAAATAATCAATGAACGACATAAAATACCTCTCACTAGATAGACTTTTAGTCCTCACAGGACCGCACAAGTCAGAATGTACTAAGTTTAAAATTTGCTCAGAAGTAAATGAGTTACTAGAAAAACTAGAACTAGCAACTTACCTAGTTGGGAGTCTTTACACATGACATTGTTAGGTTTATTGATTGTAGGCAAGCCTCTTACACATTTTTTTCTTTGTACCTTGACAATACTCTCAAATTTTACATGACATAAGCTCTTATGCTACAGCTAACCACTATAATACTTAGCTACAAAACAACTATTTATAGAAGTGTTGAGGTAGAATAGATTACCTCTACTTTATTCACCTGTATGCAGTAATTTACTTGTCTTGTCAATAATTCTGCAAGACCCTTTGTCAAATTCAAACTTATAACCCTTATTGATTAGTTGAGCTACACTGAGAAAGTTATATTTTAGATCTTCCACTATATAAACATCTTCACAAATAGTAGAGTCATTTAGGGGTAGAGTGACCTTACTTATTGCCGTGCATGGACAATTTTTAGTCGAATCTTACCATTCCTTCATCGTACTCTTCCACTTCATGGGATTTCGTCCTGTCACCAGACATGTGATGGGAGCAATGGCTCTCTATGATCTAAATTTTTTGTCGATGGTGCTTGATACTAGGGCTCTCTCTACCCTTTCTTTCATTATAGAAACGAATGCTATTTCATCATCATCGTTGTTTTCTAGGCTGGTGGACTCCTCATCAATTAGACCTTCTTCAACAATGTAATAGTGCTTCTTCTCCTTGCCTTTGAAGGTTGTCCACCTTTTGTTCTTTTCTTTCTTGATAGGATTAGGACATCTAGTAGCTATGTGTACTATCTTTTTGGAGTTGAAACGTTTGAAAGGAAGCTTACCCTTATACTTCCCTTTACCTATTGGTAATCTTTTGGCGAATAGAGCTTCCAGTACTTCTTGTTCAGCTTCTTTAGCATAGAAACTCCCAACGTGTCTTCGATATCTGGAAGTCCTTCCACTTTCTTTCCTCTTTGGGGTGCAATAGCTACAACTGATGTTTTGAATATAGCTTCGTCCTTTGGCTAATTGTTGTCATAGTTGCTTTGCTCAAATGCAATCAATTTTCCTATCAAGGCATCGAGAGATGCTTGAGCTTCTCTATCGATCTTAGGAATGGTTGAGACCTTTATGGCATATTTGGGCAACAAGGTTCTCAGACTCTTGCTCACCACATCATTTTGTAGTAGTATGCCTTCAACAACTCTAATGGCTAGCATCACATCCTTCACCCTTTTTCCATATTGTTCGATGTCTTCTCCTTCTTGCATCCTCATTTTGTCATACTTTTCTCTTAGGCTATTAACTTTAGCCTTTTGAACTTTCTTATCTCTTCCATAAACAATCTTAACCTTTTCCCACATTTGGTGTGAAGTCTCAAGATTTTCTACCTCCGCATATTTAGCATGTAATGGAGTGCCAGCAAGAGTATCCATTGTAGCAAGGTGAATCTCTTCATCCTTTGCCTGTTTTCACTGAGTGGAGCAACGGGTTCAATATATTTGATTTCAATTTGACTCCAGTATGCCTCTCCAAGTGTTTTCAGATGCAACCTCATCTTTCTACACCATAGGCTGTAGTTTTCTTTTGAGAACTTTTGTACTTCTCTTTTCATCATCTTGATCTTTTACCTCAAGTTGTTAGACTCCTTTCTTTGAGGACCTAAGCTCTGATACCAATTGTTGCTCTACACATAGGTGAATATGCTGGCGGGCCGGGGGGGGGGGGGGGGGGGGGGGCGGGGGGGACATGAATTTGTATATTGTCAATAACCTCAAATTCTACCACTTTTCTTTTCTTTCACACGGATCTGCTGTCAAGGGATTTAGTAGAGACTTGTGAGAGTCTTGCCCAGTTATGAGCAACTTGGTTAAAAGACTCTTAGAACACTATATAATGTGTCACCCTATTAGGGGATTTGATATGAAGGACTTGTTAGAGTTCACCCTCTATGGGATTTTCTATTGTAGTGATTAGAGAACAACAAAAAGACTGATCTAAATAGAATAACTACTTTGCTTAGCTTGATATAGATCACTATGATGCTCCTCAGACTTTTAGAATTCTTTCTCTCAGCTGTGCAACTCAGACATGATTGCTAATGTGCTCGGTTCTAC
Organism: Cupressus sempervirens; assembly: GCA_028749045.1. Classification (NCBI taxonomy): domain Eukaryota; kingdom Viridiplantae; phylum Streptophyta; class Pinopsida; order Cupressales; family Cupressaceae; genus Cupressus; species Cupressus sempervirens. The sequence goes on along the minus strand of CM053788.1, from coordinate 508,601,880 downwards.
TAGCTACATCACACTCTATCACTGTGATATTTGGCACACTGGCTCTCATCAACACACATCACCTTCACACCTTGCTGTTATCTCTTCCTTTTCTTCTTCTCTTCGAGATTACACTTAGCTCAACTCTCTAGCATTTTGATTATTAATCTGCAATCTAAGCTTCTTTCTTGAAACAGTGTTCTTCGTATATGATCCTTGATCACATGGCTATTATTCATCTTAGGAGAATTCAAAAATTGAATTCACTAGCCTATGTCTAGATTGACCTCCTGTCATTGTCTTGCATTGTTCTTGTCATATGTACCTTGTACAAAAAGAAGTCACAGGCATTCTATAACTTTGATAGCTTGTTCATTTGGAAATAATTTAAATTTGAATTCTTTCGTATTTCCTTGATGTGACAGTACCAACTCCATTAATTGGGATGTCAGGTGTGATCCACCTTGCTTCGTGGCGTGTCAATCAAAGGTATCATGCGTCTATACTTCATCCTACTGACATGATGTCAGGTGCAATCTGCCTGCTTCGTGACATGTCAATCACAGGTATCATGCATCTATACTTCATCCTACAATCTATACTTCATCCTACTGATGTGATGTCAGGTGCGATCTGCCTGCTTCATGACACGTCAATCACAGGTATCGTGCATCTATACTTCAGCCTACTAACGTGGCTCAAACCTTTCTTTGTGACAACCAATTACACCACTTTGTCTGCTTGCTAGATACTTTTCTTCATGTTCGTACTTAGAATGATTTTGTCCAAGTATGATTACTCTCTTTATTGTCTCTGCTCGACTTGTCCTTGTTTCTTCGCTCGCACCTGTGGATTGGAGTTACACTCATTTGCCCAACATGCGTCACTGGTCCTTGCATTATAGTGATGGGTGTTCTTTCTTCACCATGACATCATGCTTCACTGGTCCTTACATTATACTAATGTGTGTTCTTTCTTCACCATGACATCAATGACAACTAGATTATAACCGGTCACACTGGTACCTTCACTCGTAGAGTTCCTTAGACTTTAAACAGTTATGTGAACAGCCTATCCAACAAAAAAAGTAAAGTTTGTTTGAAAAAACAAAGTATTTTTTAATATTCTATTAGTCGCCTTGAATATCATATCATGCTGCTCAATGTGATCATCTTTATGATGAGACACTCATACTTTTGATATCTGTGACTGTCATTATTTAATATTTATATAATAGAAGCTAGCACTCTTCCATTTGCTGATTTGAGTTTTTATAATTTTACTATTTATTGTTCAATGTTCAATGTTCCACTTTCATGTTCAATTGTCAAGTATTTAAATTTTAGTAAATTAGTATTTAACATCTTTATGTCTTATATTGTTATACATCTCTTTGTAACTACCATTTTAAGTACCACATGTAATAGTATATAGTATATTGCATATGCACCCCTTTTCCTCCTTTCCTGTCCAATGTCGTCATCCCAAATTGAGGCCCCTTTGTCCCCCCGCCCGGAAACCTATCCTCCCGTCCTGACATCTGCCCAATTCCTAGGGCAGTGTAACTATGATATTTCCTTGAGAGTCGTGTTCTTAATGCTAATTTTGTTTTTGTCTTATTCAGGTATTCACAAATAGTTTTTCTTTCACGTGTGATTTTGTTCTTGAGGCTCTGTAGCTGCTTTGTGGCATCTTCACCACATGCTGTACAAAGTACTGAAGATTTTTTAGCATATTTCTTTTACAACATATGGTGTTCTTATTTTATTTAGAAGAAACAAAAAGCATAATAGATGCACATCTACCAATGGATGCTTATAATTTTTGAAGCATATGAAGTGCTTGTATGATTGTTGTTGTTAAGGTTCAGAATCACATTTTGTTTGGTGTTTTCTTGTAGCTTCTGAGAATTATCTTGTAGTACTAATAGCTCCCCAATAATAGTGTCGAAATGCTTTATATTATAATCATTTTTATTTCCTCTGAACATTTTGATTAAATTCTTTTGATGTGCAGGCAACAGGTCAGTCATTTCATTGCGGCCCTACAGCAATATGTCCAGTCTCAACTTTTACATGTTGTATGGGACAAATTCCTTCATATTCTTCATAATCGGGTACAGTATCTCATTCTTTTCCTTGCCATGAATTTTCTTTTCCATAGCAATGTGCAGTTCGTACCTGTTGCGTTTTTACTTCTTCTACACTCAAAATTGTGTGATTAAGAAAAGAATGTTACTAAGAAGCACAGAACAAAGCATGGAACTATCAAAAAGAGTAACAAGGTGCAAACATTAACTGCCCCACACTCCAATATTTAAAAATCATTGCTGGAAACTGCATCAGCTATTGTAATTCTGCTCACACATTTATGTTTCTCATTTTAAATATCTGCATAATGGCAGATTTATGATGCACGTCTGATGCAAAGATTTGCATCTTCTCTATCTTACAGGCTTTGGGTATTCCTTGATTGTTTTTATTGTTGTATAGTATAGTTATCATCCATTAGTAGTTCTTGCTAAAGTTAACATCAAGTACTGTTGAATTCGAGATCTGCTATGCTTTATCTGGGGTAATTCTTAGAGGAATTACAGTAGAGAAACAAATGATTAAGATATTTAGGTATTATACTTCTTGAACATGGTTGTGGAGGATGGAAATCACTCTCTTTTATTAATTGTGTCATTGTGCTATGTAGCTATGAGGTGAATAAGTGACCACTTCTCAATAACATGGTGCTACTTACTAGTTTGAATACTCATGAATTGTTAATAAATAATGTAACGATTTGTTTAGAAAATGTATCCAGATACTATTGTTTTCTTATAAATTATAATAGATGGCCATTTTCGGGTCTGGTACTTTCATATGGTTTGTAACCTTGGTGGAGGCTGATTCTAAGTGCTTGATATAGTCTACAGAGGAAATAAGCATTGATTGTTCACATGTAACTCTTGGTATGCTAGGAATGACCATTTAGTATTGGTGTGAAATTGTGAATGCTTATAGATGCTCACACAAGGAATAAAGAAAGACACATTTGAACACTTGAGGACACGTCTTAATATCCTAATTAGTCAGGTTTAATAATCTTTATTATCATAACCAACATAAGCCTTTAGAAAAACTATGAGATTTATGGTGCAATGTGCATTTAATGTATGAAGTGGATGACCACCCATATAGACAAGAGTTCTATTTATGCCTTGTGATGATTGAACTGTAATGAGTTTTAGCCAATGACTTCTATGCACCCAGGGCAAGAAAGGAAAGTGCATACAAGATCCTATTTTGGCCTTACAAACATGAACGCTTGAAGCAACCTTTAATGCAAGAAAATCACAAAAAAACTAAAAACTAACTGAAACTTGTTCATAATTGTCCAGAACTGATCAGTGTAGCTAACTGGGCGCAAATCTGCAGGAAAACCAGCACAAAGGTGACCATGGAAAATATTCAACTCACCTTTTGTCACCCAATTTTCTAATAATCACGTGCAATTACTTCTACTCACTTTGGTGTCTCAGAAAGTGACTTCAGCACTGGTAGCTTGCTCATAAACACTTTGGCACCAAACCCAATGTAGCCTTACACTAATACCATCTAAAGAGGGGCGATTTTCTCTAGAAATTTCTGGTCAGTGAAAAACCTCCGAGAAAATGCTTCAACAAACTTGATGGCCTAGCCTTTGAAAATTGTTTGGAACACCCATAAAATTTTAGACAAACCCTAATCTTCCATAAGCAAGTTTGAGTGTTTAATCTTTATTATAAAGGGCACAACCAAGCTTGGAAAAAGCTTTGCAAAATACACTGAAAGATGCACGAAAATCCCTCAAAATCCAAAGCCAAAATCAATCAATAAATACTTCAGAATCAGCTCACCTCAGAAAGCCTCATTTTTCTGAAACCTCGAATCAAAACTTTGTTTTAGTCCATTGTGTTCCCTGTGTGGAAACACACCAGCTAGGGTGGGCTTGTCACCACAGCCCAACTAGATGGCAGAGGTTTTCTGTCCTCAATAATACATTGAAGAACTTCAACTGATCATTTCAGCACCATCTCTTTATGTGTGCAAATTTTGTATCAAGAAATGAGAGCCCAAACTCCAATTTATATAGTTTGGAGGAAAATAGGGTCATTTAAATATTATTTTTTTCTTAAAGAATTCCTCATAACACCTACAAAAACAAGTTTGGTCACCTCAAACTAAGTGTCCAATTTGGGGACATTCACTTTGTGAAATATTAACTCTTAATGTTAATATTAAAATGTGACCTTGATACTTAAGTGTAAATATCAAAATAAACCCCATTACTATACTGAAAAAATTGCCTAGGCATCAAAAGTTGGAAGTTGATCATGCCAATTTATAATTCATGCTGAAAAGAGATGTATGGCATTGACACAAGAGCTTACTATAAGTCGCAATGTTGTCCAAGTGATAAAGTTAACAAACCCTAAATAAAACCAATAAATATCAGTGCAAAATGAACAAACCCAAAAAACTCATAAAGATTCAGAAGAACCCAGAACATTGCAAGGGGCGTTGTACACACAATTGTTGAGTGTCAAGAATTTATTACCTAAGTCATCCAAGAACATGGATCACTTTGGCACTCCTTGGAACTTGAGGAGAGCCTTGAAAACTGGCCAACACTTGAAGAACAAGATGGTGTAAAATGGGGACATAACAATTTTGGATGCTTGTCGTTAGACTATAGCCATGTTGGCTAATATTTTGCAAGAGACTTTACGACCGCTAGCAGAACGAGGTATTTAGGGAAGGACCCTTCTTATTATTGTTCTACTCAAAATGTACTTAACTAGAAACTAAAAATGGGTGGGACTAAAGATCACTTCCTCTTTTTTGGGGATTGATACACAAACTTCAATAAATTCTTTACACAAAAAACTTCAACTAAAAAGTATTAGTTGTAGCAATAATACCAATAGATAGACTGCTGATTAAACGTAAGAGGAATCACCGGCATACCAATTATTCTATCTTAAAAGAATACTGCACAAGTCCAAAGTCTTTTGCAACTTACCAAAATAAGTTTATAACAACATCCAACATATAGCAGCTAAAATTCTGAGTATGATGTACTTCTGAGTTCATATAAATAAGAAGGATCATAGTGTAAAGTCTTCCGATTTCTTCTTATTACAAGCACTTAGTGAGTCTAATTTAATCCCCAGGACTGGAGCACAAAGTGTGGATGAAATCATATCAGAGTTTGTTTACAACAATATTACAAAATCTCAAGTAAACTCAGAAAATATATCACTATGATATAAGAACATAATGATAATATGAACAAGGCTTTAACGTAAAGTCTGAAAGCTAAAATATTTCCTTATATTGCTTGAGAGTCAAATTTACAAGTATAAAAACAAAGTCTTTATCACTGTAAATTTCAGTAGAGTTTTCTTGCATACGAAAAGATAATCTAATTACCTTCCTATACACATGTGAGGTGCTGGGAGCAAAAAGTGGGAGGAGTTCAACCAAGACTTGTTTTATAACTATGACATTCAAAATTACAGTCCTAAGTTTTCTTGACTTGTAATATGATCATATGTAATTACAAGTTACAATTACGCATGCAATGTGATCACTTGCAATTTGTCAAAAATAAATTACATTTTACTACTAAAAAACAAGAAAAATGTGTCTATGTTCCCTATGACACTTATTGGTTTTCTTCATCCCTATTCATGAAAACCTGAAATTTGGAAATCGATTCTCGCTCTTGATCTAGATTTGGTCAAGATAATTTCTTTCAATAACAATAGTCTTGGTGATGACATCAAAATAGCCTAATGCTGCTACCCCATGTTCTTCAAGAATAGTGTGTGTATTATCAAAGAATACTTGATAGCTGGTGAAACTATGAATTGAAGGCAATGCTAAATATCTTGGCTTCAAGCCCCTCGTGAGTCATCAACATGAGTTTTTGGAGTATCACAGCCTCAGGAAGCAACTCCTTGTTATCACTTACCATTTTATTAAAAAAATTCTCAAAGTTGGTAAGAATATCTTGCTCTTTTTCGGTACTTGTGTTAAGAGTTTCTCCCACATCTTTTAACAGATCTTTAATAAGTAGAGTCTTGTTGATCATGAGCTCCTCAAACTCAATATACTTCTCTGTAATGTCCCCATTTTTATGCGTCCCTTAGTGTTAGTACCAGCTAGTAGGCTTGGCCTATTAGTGGGATCCTGTAGGCCAATGAGACTGATAGAGAACCTATTCAGGGGGATGTAGTGGCATTTTGGGGCTTTTGGAGCCAGTTTGATCAGTTTTGGATAGTTCATAGATTTTAGGAGTCCCTATTTTCTAGGGGTAGGCAGGGAGTTAGTGGGAATGTACTAATCCTGGATCATCTTGGACATTTCTAGCTCAATTCCCAAATCTAGGAGAGTTCCTAAATTCCAGGGGGAACTGTAAGTCAGTTCGCAACTGCTGGGCAACAACAAATGACCACCAGCTTCTGTCAGAACTCAGATTGGAGACTGGATCAGTGAGATATGACTTATTGAAGAATAATTAAATAGTCCCAGTCGTTTGGGAATTAATTAAATAATAATAAAGTGATTGTTATGATCACTTAGAATAAAATAATTGATAAAGTGATTGTTATGATCACTTGGAATAAAATAATAATAAAGTGATTATTATAATGAGTTAGAATAAAATAATAATAAAGTGTTTATAATGAGCACAAATAAAATAATATGTGCTCCCCTTATGACACTTTTCCCTAAAATTGAATAAAATTAAGTTATACCTTAATATGGCCCCCTCAATGATGAACTAACCCTCCCTCATATGGGTCGACTTCTAGAAGAGAGGATTTTAAAGCAAAATAAGCATATTTCATGTTTTTTAAAATTAAAAGGAAGAAACCCAAAAGCTTTGATTCAAAGAGGGGAGCAGGTCATTTGAATCACCCAAAACATTTATTTGTGTTGGCTTTCAGTAAGCGCTGCAAATGTACTAAGCACTACCATGTATTTGGTATGTGTTTTCCAACTGCAGCCTCCCCTTATATTTATAAGAGAGTGAGAGAATAGACATGTCCCATCATGGGATATGTCTATTCATTATCATAATTAAACTCTTATATATATGTGTTATTCATATCTTGATGTAATTTATCCCAGTAAAGTCACAAAACATCAACACTCCCTCCTAGCTAGGGAGGATAAACACATGACCATATTTTATCTCAATGTAATATAAAAATATCTTTGATCAGAAGATATTTAACATATTGATATCACATTTGATATCACGAGTATTGGTCTTCCAGAATATCGACATTTGGTGTTCACTAATCACTCAATAAGGTTTGATATCACATTTGATTCATGAGTATTGGTCTCCTAGAATATTGAAATTCAATATTCACCAAGTACTCAAAAAGTTTTAATATCACATCTGATATCACGAGTATTGGTCTACCGAAAATACATGATATTCATGAATTACTCAAAAATGTTTGATATCACATATGATATCACGAGTATTGGTCTCCCAAAATATTTAGGATATTCACCAAATACTCTTTGAGTAATGGCCTTCTAGAATATTGAGATGCAAAATGTTCACCAAGCACTGTGAGCTATTTACCCTGGGGACGTGTCCTCGCCCGAAAAGCCAAGGTTTCTGAGATGGGGGGATGGGTATGGGACGCCCCCCTCGCCGTCCCCAATTAGGCACAAAATGCAGGGGACTTGCCCGGTACTTGGGGACTTTTGGAAGAAAAAAAGGGGATGGCTGGACGACCTTGGTATGGAAAGGGGACGTCCAGAAGTGCCTGGTATAGTTGTCCCCAGTATGGAAAGAGGACGTCCAGAAGTCCCCTAACCATACCGGGGATGGCTGGTCGTGCCCTTTTTTTGTAAAGCTTAAATTTTTTTTAAAACAAAAAGCTTTATTTTGTTTGTTGCTACTTGGTCATCTAGTGGGCTCTGCCCCTCCAAATGCTCTGAAAGGTCAAAAAAGACCACATTATGGTTATTTGTCATTTGTTTGGTTTTTCCTGTGAAGTTGGAGTGTGTTGCAGCTGATTGGGGTTTTCATTTTGCAAGAAGAGGAGATGATGTTTTTGCTTCCAAGAGCTTGAGCAGCAGTTTGCTTCATTTTTCTATATAATTTTTTTCTATGTTGAACTTGAACATGATGATGAAACTTTATGGCAGCCCTCTAGCCTTTGGGCATATTTAGATTTCCAGAGTTTTATGATGCTGTTCACTGCTAAACTTATATTTAAATATTTTTGTTCACATATTGATATACATATTGACAATTAAGTATTGAAATCGGTTATTATTTCCTAGATGACATTCAAATGGTGTATGTTAAGGTTCTATTGTGTTTAAGGTTGTACAAATTTTGTGCTTAGTTTCATATAAATGACATGTATATTTGCAAATCTCAGGGTATATTTTAAAATTTTCCTATATATATGGCCATCCCCCCTTGTCCCCAAAATTGCCAAAAACATTTTCCATCCTGGAAACCTGTCTCGCCATCCCCCGCCGTAAACTCGAGGAAACATAGATTGTAAGTAATGGCCTTCCAGAACATCAAGTTGCATGATGTTCACCAAGTGCTCTATGTAATGGCCCTCCAAAACATCAATTTGCATAATATTCACCATGTCATCAAAAAAATGTTTATAAGGTATGTGCACATTCTCATAATGCTTAACATATAACTATCCACCATGCAAAGTACAATCTATCATGAACTACATAGACATTGTAAGATATCCATTATAATAGAAAATCAATTTGTTGTAAGATCGTCACCTATCAATAACTTCTGCAAATGCAAGTGACATCATTTGGGAGTCGTCACTTCATCATGATGTACACAGGGGGTAGGCCCATTAAAATAACATAGTCACGAGGTATATTCATGAATCGCAATCCTCTTGACTACTACAATTTATTGATTGCTGGAGAATCCATCTCAACATGGTTTACTCCCTTTGAATCAATATGATCGAGATCACTGAAGGTTGGCTGAAACATATCCTCTATCTACTCCCTCTCTTTCAAGGGTGCCTCTAATGAAATGTCCGTCTCCCTCTGAATTTCAATCTCCCCTTTTTTTTTGCAAGAACATCCTTGTAGAAAAAGATCAAGGCAAATAGCTCTTGTAGTAAAAATCACCTTTAATAATTATGTATGAATATTTATATCTCTTTATATAAATGAACACAAATTCATACAAACGTTGAAATAAATTCATAAACTTACCTCTTATATCCTTGCATTTGAACTTTACCTCTCTTTCTGAAATGTAAATTGCATATATTTTCTTCTTTTAATGTAAGGGATCTTCTTACTATTGTTTTAACCCTTTCACCAAAGGACTAGTCTTGCATTCAAATAATCTTTTTGCTTCTATATATATTTCCCGGTCACGTGTACATATATTTACTTATGACTTTATGGAAGGAGAATGTTAAGAACAACTGACAGCCTTCAAACCCATCAATTTTCTTTTATTTTGTAGCAAATGAGTCATCGATTTGATTGGAATCATTCTCGATGTTTGTTGAAATTCAACTATCCTCATTTTCTGATAGTGATTAAATCATGATATGTATTGTTGAAGGCCATTTTATGTGTTGGATGGATCGATCCAAACGATTTCATTTTTCTCTATATTGAAAATGAGTCATCTTTCTTGTCATTTTTCTGATATATTCCTTGCATTTAAAGGATGTATTCAACTCCTTTTAATGCCAATATTAAACACAGTATTATTTCTGATATAAACTTGTTTGATTACCACCATCTGATACCTATAAAGGCAATTATTCGCTATGAGTAAGTACCAAAAGATTATGTATAATGACTATCTACTAGAACATCAACTTGGTTCACTATAGCCACACTTTTATTTGTCAATTGGCATTTTAAATGGCATGACGATGATTATTAGTAATTGTATTCCTTTGGCTGGTTGAGTTTCCAACTGTAGTTCAGTCTGAAAATAATTGGTTCAATTCTATTTTCTGTAACATCCCTCTATTGGTTCGAGGATATTCCTATCACTCTCATTAATTAGTCTTCAACCTCATAGTATTAACTCGTTTTTTTCTTTATTGTGCCTCCATATATTGTTTGTGACAACTATATGCTGATTGTGTATTCAAAGTGCTAATTTGAATGAGTCAGTGCTGCTGTAATGTTTCTTTTCATTCCAGATACTTCTTAGCATGTATATTAATCACCATGTTCTTGTTGACTGTGATTTGGTGAGTAATCTGGGCGACACCATATATGCTCCAATCTTATTGGTTATTCATAGCCTTTTTACTTCTCTTAATTTTGGCTGACGTGGGAGGTCCGATTACGGGTTCTGTATTTGTAACAACCCCTTTTCCCGGGCCTTAGCACAACTAGCATATTATCGAAATATAGTTACAACTTCATATTCATGAGAAAACAGTTATAACAGTTAGGTTCATGCAAAAGAGATTAATGGTCACAATCAGTTTAACTGAAATATCATAACTAACAATTGAAGGCATAATTAATAAATCTAAATTAGAGGATTTAAGTTTTCCATACCCTAAAGTTTGAAAATGGAATCCACCTAGGGCAGCATCTGTGAAACCCTGATTAGTCCACATATACCACTTAGGGCACAAATAGTTATACCATTGTATCATCCCTTTCCTTTCCTATTGCTAACTATGGCAATAACATATAGTTAAAAGATACATTCATATTCATTATTCACATAAATGAAGGATAGTTATAAAAACCATCAAGTAAGCCTATCTCATGCATGCAGATATATTTCATGTTCAATTGGAAAATCAATTGATTTAACTATTTTCCGAATACATTTAAAAGGAAACTTATTTCTAAGCATTTGAAGGGAATAACTGATTAAACGATAATAACCATCTAACATTTCTTCAGCTTGAGATTGCAAATATCATAAAAGTAAAATACCCATTACTAGAAGGTGTTGAATGCAGATCTTATCTTTGTCTTGTGTAAGCCTTGGCATCTGGTGGAGAAGAGAAGAACTGTCAGGGGCTTAACCTCCCAGCCACGGACCCTTAAATATCCTCACACAATCTCAACTGAGAAAGACCTTCTCTACCCGGAATAGACATGGGATACCCTATCCAGCCACTGAGTATCTTGGTATTTAGAGTATCTGTTCGACTAGACAACAAGATCTAAAGCATTGGATTATCATGAGCTGACTCAGTTATTTAGATGTGATAATTTGTTACTGAGTTATGTTTACTTTATCGTGCAGGAGTATTTTCATTCTCACCCTTCATCTCGACCGTGCTGGTCCTCATGGATGAATTCCTAGGTGGTTCCATAAATGGAATCTGATTATTGTTTATAAAGTACTGATATCTAAATTAAGCTCAAAACTGCTCTATGGCATTATAGATGAAAATTGTAATTCTTTCCAGATTGTTTTCAATATTAAACATGTGTTGCACTCATCTCAGAGATATATTGGCCATACCTCTGTGCAGGCGGGGACTCCTTGGTAGAGATTAGTTGATTCAACACCATACCCTTTCATTCTTGAAATTGCCATAATGGGATAAGCCCTATGATCGGCACGATGGTACTATCTTATATAGACACGGAGAAAAGGTAAAAGAAGATATATATATATACACAGAGCTGTGATCCATTTCAATTTCTGAATTCATAATGATAATGATGCCTTCCTTTGAATCTGGAAACTTATTATCAGAATTTTGAATAAACACAAAGAAATCAAAGTATAATTCATGACCTGTAGATCGTGAGGTTAAACCTGATTTGGGAAACATGATGGATATATATATATACAAAAATATTCAGTGATCACTATAATGTTGTTAATGATGTCAAGTTCTTGCCTTGATAAATATACTCAAACAACATGCATGACTTAGACATAATGGTTATTAATACAAATGTATGATGGCCTAAGGATGCAAGTAATGAAGAACATCAGACGTGCAGAGCAGTTGTAATAGTTCAGAAAGAATTAAAGAAGGAATGCGTACACAACAGTAGCAGTCCATTAATGACAAAGGTTTGAAAAAATAGTGAAGAGGGATCATGAAAATCATGCACAGCAAACAGATTATATAGAATGTAGAAATTAAATGCTACTGTTTTGGAGATGAAATCCACATTATATGCATCAGTGACAAAATAGTAAGCAGCTATTGGCTACATATCTCTCTTTATAACAAAGATGTTATCCTAATAACATAGTGTCTCTTAATTGCTCTTCCCTCCATAGTGAGAGCTATGTGGAAAGAAGACAAGCAAGGTTACCAGCATGACATGGGATGGAAGGAACCAAGATAAGGAAGAATGACTAAGTGAATCACATTAACTGATAAATATATGTATGTAGAGCCAGCATGGAAAGCATCTGCATAGGAATACAACTGATCCAGACCACAAGGATACGTAACTCAACGTATCAATACCAATCTAAACGCATATGAATGCTGTATGTAAAATAACCACAAACAGAAACGAAAAGCATCCAAGTCAGCCATACAAGTCCACAAATGGTAGTATAGACAACAAATCTAAGCACATGATCGATGAAAATATATGGAGAAGTGGCAAGGATTGAGGCCTGATAAATTCATGAACAAACAAATAAATTATTATACCATGGAAGCCATAAAAGATGTTGTTAGGAGTTGAGCCAGTATCATGGTTCAAGCTTGGCTTTGAGATAGGTGTGCTTGGGCAGCGGTCCAAACATGATATGAGACAAAGATGCCTCTCTACTCTACAACATGAGAGAAGAATACGACTCCATTCAAAGAGGAATACATAACGCTACCACAGGATTGCGATTGGGTTTCACACATAATGAAAGACAGGATTAATCTGATTGATTCACGATAGGGAGCAGGTTGAGGTATTCCCCGACGACAGAAGTCTCATCGCATATATAAGCAGTTCCATGCTTGGTTAAAAAAGAACAAGAAGGTGGCGGTGGAGGAGTTACAATACAAACAAGAAGTCATCAGCACAAATATTTAAAATGGTCATCTCAAAATATAAGGTCCAATGGAAAATAATATAGAAATATGAAAGGTTGCCACCCATGAAATAATATTAAACCATCGCCAAGATGAGAGAAATAATGATATCTTACCATACAACATCATGATATCTATGAATACCTATGTATGTTTGTATAAATGTGTGTGTGTGTGTGTGTGTGTGTGTGTGTGTGTGTGTGTGTGTGTGTGCGCACATGCGTGTGTGCGTAAGCCCTAACCATATATTTCTGAAGTATACGTCAAATATCAAATATATGTATACATTCTTATATAAATATAATTGGTTTACGTATATACACATATACATGTATAGATATTTAGGTATCATGGTGTCGATATGTTAGGACATGCTTAACACCAGGAGGCTCCAACCAAATAACACAATAATAAAGGTACCAACTTGATCATTGCTCAATTCAAGCTTTAGCAATTTCCTTAATTATTAAGTGATATATAATTTAGCTGGTTAGCTCATGGTCGTCCAATGTACACTCTTTCTTGCCTAGTCATTTACCCTTAGCCAAGGTGGTTTAGGACTCGCACCTGTTTGCCTAGTGATAGGTGGTGCCTCCGTGCCCAATTTCCTTTTGGCAATGCTTTCCCCCCTTCAATGAGCTCGTGCAGAAAAGATTCCCATGGGAATATCATTTTCTCAACATAATCACAATTATTATAACAACTTATTGTTCATAAACCATCAGAACGACTAACCACCATATCACTTCCCATGAATTTATAATGAATAACCATTTTCCCAGTTTTCAGGATAATGATATAATAACATCATAACAGTTAACTAACCTGTCATCTTCACATGAATCATAACTACTTTTACCTGTCAACTGATTTCACATGAAACCTCAATGGCTATATTAACAATTTTAGATGGATCCAAAAATTGGCATGTAACATACTTTCCCCCTTGTGTTTCATCGTCCTTGATGAACTTTGAAATTTTAACAAACACTATAAAGGAGCATTTAAAATTGGGCCAAATATTGGGATGTAACAGTGAGGAGAACCTTGTTGCAGGGGTTGTTACGTCAGATTTGTCTATTTGGGAATTAAAACTTTCAATCAGAAGGTTGCCTGCAGTTGTGGAAGATCATCTCAGGGTAAGGAGAATAATTATGAGCTTCAAGGAGATTATTTTTGATGGAAATTGGTCTATTTGCAGCCATACCAGACTGATAATTACCAGATGCAGGCGTAAGCAGATCAACTTCCAGGTGAATGTGGAGTGCCTTGGCCAGCTGTCTGATATTGGCAATCTAATGTGAAGATGTCAGAAAAATAGATGGAGGAATCTGTACGTTCTAATGCCAAGCTCTAAAAGAAACTGATTAACTAGCCTGGTACGATCTGTATGAATTGTCATTTCCAGTGTTTCAGAAGTGATTGCCATTTCAGGAATGTATAAAGTAAAACTGTCTACTGGGAGTTAAATTTGTTTTGAATTAGTTTGGTATTATAGTTACATTTCTTTTCAATTACTATCCCAAGAAACCCCAAAAGATTGGAAAAAAAACTACCAAAACTCCAAGAAAGGCAAAACCCTACAAAAAACAAATTGCCTGTTGAAGACCAAGTCAGTGCAAACCATCAGACCAGGGTGGTATATTACATTCTTCCTAGTTGGTACTATGCCATGTTTGTATAAGACCTCCAACTCCAAATGATCAAACCTTTGCTAAATTTATAGATCTTCCTCCATAGATCCCAAACTTTGAGTTGAATCGTCTAAATTCTGATTTAACTTCATTTTGACCATTCTCACATTGGTCAAAACCTGAATGACTTTCTTCACCGAGTATAGTGTTCCACCAATGGGTCTACCCAAGAATTGATTGCTTTAGCCTTTTCCAAGCACTCAGCCTATTTTATGGACTCTTTAGAATTGGGAGAGGTCAAGGGATCAACCTTTTCAAAAGATTTAGTGAGATTTTGAATTATAGAAATTAGCTGTGCTTTCTCCTGTTTGACTTATTCTTTCTTTGGCAAGAGCTCATCATAACTTTTGGCCAATAAGGCTACAGAGTCTTATTTATTGTGCTTAACTGCACTATGTGCATTGTGTATGCTTTTCCCAGTTCCACTCTTGTGATCATGTAATCAGACAACTCCATTTCTCCTTCTGGCTTAATCAGTGTGTGGTTCTGGTACTTCAGTGTATTTCATCTTGTTCTTCTACAACCACCCTTGAAATCATCTTGGCTTACTTAGTAGCCTTTGGTTTAGCCTCAGCAAGTTGCTGAAAATCAAACCCATTAGGAGAAATTTATGTTTCCTTCCTCTTCGGAGTAACTGAACTTAACCATGGGGACAGACCAGAAAAAAAACACTTGAGTGGCATCAACTGTACTTTGTGTAGGAATAGCCCGAGTCTGTGCTGGAGTTGCTACTATTGGTGTAGTTTCCGTTTGGAGAACAACAAGGGTTTGCATGGACGACAAATCATGAGAGGCCTTAGAGGTATCAAGCACAAAAACCTGACCCATCTGACAAACTTAGATATGAAGAATATGATTGAAAGACATTCTCTAGGTTGTCATGAGGATTGTCAAGAGCAGACATAGTTGTCGATGAAGAAACAATGGTTTGTATGGATGCACTGGGAGCTATAGAAGGAAGATGAACTATAGAAAAATAATTGACATCAGTGTCTAAAGGAGACATGGGAACAACTATATGAATAGGTACTCAAGGGAGAACCGCAGGAATAAATACTGCATCCAATGCAGTAGACGTTTCTGGAAGGTTCTCCTCTTGGGTTTCATCCTTGGGATCAACATCTTGTATTTGCTCTTGTTATTTTTCTTTTCCCTTCACTGATATCTCCTCTAGAGGCTTATTCATAGCTCTACTAACCATGGGTTTAATCCTAGTTCCAAAAGAAGAGGCACCTTCTTTGGTTCTCACCCTCAAACTTATGCACAACCAGCCTTGCTGTATCATTTTTTGATCAAATTTTGATCTTTGTCATTTTTGTACCTTTTCTTTTTAACCAAGCATTGATGTTGGCCAAAATGGTTGAAATCTATCTGAGATTGAAGTGCATTCCTCATGTGTCCATTGTATTGGTGGGAAAGAAGCCTTTCAAGTCTCTTCTCTACATACCCTTGATCAAGTATCTGTTTGCCATTCACCATACCTTCTGGGATTTTGGTTAGGCTTAGATCAATGATCTGCTCCAATGATTTGATCATTATTCCGTCCTAGAAAATTTCATCAATATTTCTGTGTTTTTGCATGCTTATAAAATCTCATTACGCGGTTACTAACTTACTGGGTCTGTGATATAACTATTGTGGAGCATAGACAAGAGATGATAATAATACTATATTTTTTATTATGTTTTACATTATATTATACATGAAGTTTATCCTTCTGCTTAATCCATGGATCTTGTTCACTGTGACAGATAATTTACTATGCACAGAATGCAGTTTTGTTTTGGCACTGCAATTCAATAGGTTACTTTTTTTGTTGATATTATGATATCAGGCATTGATAGGCTTCTATGTATGCTTCAGGTGGGTGACATGCTGGACTTGGAATCTGTACATAAAGCCTATCTTTTAGATTCTTTGCACACGTAAGTGTAAGCCAAAGTGAATGATGTTGGTAGATTTATAAAAAAATTAGTTATTTTTGTGAGTGATAATCATGTTCCTGAAATTTAATTGTAAGGACAATATGTGTAAACTACTAAGTATACTGGTTTTCTTTGCAGATGCTTTCTCGATTCAGACATGAGTCCTGTTAGGGAAATCATTTGCAACATCATGCAATGTGTTTTGGACTTCAGGTCCTGCTTTGGTTGCAGAGCTCAATATTATGAGGAAGGTGAATCATTTGAGCTGATCAATAGGATCAATTATTCTCAGGTGAACACTTTACCTCCCAAATTTACATGCTTAATCCATCTAGATGATCTTAATTTTGTCTACATCTTCTCCTAAAAGTTAAAATCCATCACATTTTCTTTCACCATTCACCTTGTGGTTTACCTTTTCAAAGTGTCTTCAGTTTCACAATGCATATGTGAACAGGGAACCTACTCCAGTCTATAAATGAAGAATTTGAATGTTAATTTTCAACTTTGACAGTTATTACATCCTATATTTTGATAACAACTTTGTATTTGTAAAGTGCTCATAATTGCTATATATTGATTATGAAGTGAAATCGGATCTTTCTAGAGATCAACGTATGTCCACAATTTATGAAATAGTGAAAATCTAAGTGATCTAAGAGAAAAATAAGAATAGTGATTGAAAATCACGCCCACATGCATGTACAGCAATGAAGACAAGCAGGGTCATTCCGACCAGCCACTCTCCTAACATCCACTGCTAAGAAAAAACAAAAATTGAAAAATGAGATTGGCAATGGTGTCTGCCTCAGGTCTCTGTCACTCACATTGTCTGATTGATCTCCTAAATGTGGTCTGGGCTGAAAGACTTGCATTATGGACCATTCAAAAACTGAAAGATGTTATCTGTTCCCCAGTCTCTTGATATTGGAGAAACTACTGTTAAGGACTTCCCTGTCTGAATGGGGATCAGAGCAGGAGCTTTGTACATGCAAACACCAAGGAGTCTTGTGTTCACTGTACTCTGTGTGTGTGGATTGGACTGTGTTGGAAATATAGATAACATTGGTAATAATCTAAGAGTGCAGGAACTAAAGGCGTCTTTAGCTTGGTCCATGCCATCTTCAAATTTCAAACAAGCTTTTTAGGTCATCTAATGGATACAATGATGAATTTGTTGTTTATGTTTACAAACTTGAGGCATTGGGGGAATAGTCTCGCGGAGATAAATTGAGATGTAACCTTTCACATGAACACGTGACTGCTTTTTCAACAAAGGTGATTTGAAAAATAGTGAATATGGAGGTTGGAATGTATCTGAATTTTGATTAGAAATCAGAAACAGAGAATGTTCAACAATTTTTATGCAACTTTAGGTAATTGTAAGGATTGAAAAGTGCGTTTCTATGTATTTGGAAAACAAATGTGTACATCAAACATGCTACAAAATCTTATTAAAATATTAAACTATTTCACTAGTCCAAGATACTAAATAAGGTGACATAGTAGTACGGAATTGCAAAATTTCAAATCAAAACATAGCTGAGGTGTCTTTTTGCATGATTTCATTATCACTAGAAGCTGATTTATTCTGGAATTGTTGCTTAGACCTAGGGTAGAAAATATCCTATTGCTCTGCAAAATCTCCTTGCTAGTTTAGGAATCTTTGACCTTGATAAAAGCTATCGACTCGACTAGCACTTTTATTTTATAGAACGGCAATTTCCTAATTATCTTCACCTCTTCCTTCCTACAATGACCTCTCCCTTCTCCCGTGCGCATGACTTGTTCCACCACTACTTGCATGCTCCTTGCGCAAGCAAGTTGACTAGTTTTCCTCTGTTTTCTCTTGTGTTGGTTGGGTGGGTTTTGTTCGTTCGCATTTGTTCCTTGCTTCCCTCGTGCATTTTGTCCATTTGTTCTTTCACGACTTCTTGTGGCTTTGTGGTGGTGCTTTTCTTGTGGTTCTCTGTCGTTTTTGCTCGTGGTTTGGTTTTGTTTGCTGCCGTCTGTGGGAGCTGACCTCTCTCCTCTTTGCCATGAGTTTGTCTGGTCGTGTTTTCCTGTGATTTTGAGATCTCTGGCTGCTATTGTTGTCAATGATGGCTAACTTTGTTTGCGTGATTTCATTATCAATAGAAGCTCATTTATTGTGGAACTGTTGTTTGGACCTTGAGTAGAAAATATCCTATTGCTATGCAAAATATCCTGGCTAATTTAGGAATTTATGACCTTGATAAAAGCTATCGACTTGACTGACACTTCTATTTTGCAGAATGATGATTTTCTAATTATTTTTGCCTCTCCTTTCTTGCAATTACCTCTCTTGTGTGCATGACTTGTTCCACTACTTGCTCATGTGCTCTTTGTGCGAGCAAGTTGACTAGTTCTCGTCTGTTTGCTCCTGTGTTGTTGGGTTGGGTTTTGTTCGTTCGCATTTGTTCATTGCTGCCCTTGCTTTCCTTACATGTTTTATTCGTTGTTCTTTCACAACTTCTCGTGCCTTTTTGGTTTTGTGGTGGTGTTTTTCCTACGGGTTTCTGCTCTTTTTTTTTCTCAGAGTTCTTTGTCATCTTTTCTCGTGGTTTGGTTTTCTTTGCCGTTGTCTGCGGGAGTTGACCTCTCTCCTCTTTGCCATGAGTTTGTCTTGTTGTGTTGCCTTGTGATTTTGAACTGTTTGGCTGCTATTGTTGTCAACGATGGCTAACTTTGGTTGTCCGTTGTTTCTACCCTGGTCTCTTGGTTTTGTTTTTCTTCTATCATTGCTTTGGGTTCCTATTGACTGTGGGAGGGGCTCTACTACTTTCTTGGGGTTGTCATTGCCTGCTCTTCTGACATCTGCATGGGCCTTTGTTGCTTTCGCGTGACTATTAGGTGTGGTTGGTCTTGTGTTGTTTGTTGGTGCTCCTCGACCCTCTGTTGCCTTTAGGCTATTTACATTGGCGCTTTTGTGTGTTGCTTGGTGGCACTTGGATTTCTTGTTGTTGGTGAACATCTATTGCTCTTCTGTACTCATTCTCGTTTCCTATATAGTCTTGGTTTTCTGTGGCAAGGGGTTTGCAACCTTGTTCTTGCTTGATGGAAACTCCTTCCACATCTATAACTTATTAGAGAGACATTGATCACATTGCCAAGCTTGAGGCTGAGAACCTAAGCCTACACGATTTTGTGCACTTGCTGTCTACGACATTGATGGAGATGAAATTACATGTTGCCACTGTTAATGTTATAATTCTGTCAGATAAATTATATTATATATATGAGATATATAATATATGATATATGGAATAATTAACTTATATTCAGAGTGATATATATATATATATATATATATAATCATAATAATATATTGAGGGTATATTACTTAACTATATAATAATGTAAGTTAATATGTTAAAGAGACATGTCTCTTCAAGAGACATGCCTCTTTATTTCACATATATATTCATTCATATAGTAACTTGAAAAACACATAAAATATTCAGAAGTGCTATTACAAGTTACACAATAAATTAATCAATCTTAATTCACTAACATGGTATCAGAGCAGTATACGTTACCAGGGACTTGTGAGATTTTGTGAGATTTTCACAACAATCGAGTTTGCACAGTATTTAAGAGAAGGTTATTATTTGGATAGACCAGTGTTAATAACGCTACGCACAATGAAGAGGAGGTACTATAGAGGAAGAAGGAAAGACCATAAGAGATATACATCAACTGCCACTTGATCAAGCGTAAGAAGTTTGGAAAGTAGACAGATTGCCAAGTATGCAAGTCGGGCTCCTTGCAACATGATGATTCGTCATTGGGGAAGCAATCAGTTATATGCACGGCCATCTCCATATACTCAAATATATTCCACATCATTGCTCAGGGACCAGCCACGAGAGGGAAGGAAGCGGCCGGATAGTACAAGATCGTCAAGTCATCTTTCATACCCATCGAGAAGGGTTCACCTTGTCACGTCGGGATTGAACATTGGGAAGAAGAGTAACTGCCATACGGAGTCTTCTATTTGATATACTGAAGCAAAAGTAATATTTCTGATGCCATATATTCCCATATGGTAATAGATACGTATTTGAGATACTGAGCATCATTACAAAAGCAGAAGTAATATTTGTGACACCATATATTCCCAATATTATCATCTAAGAATATACAGAGATTGCGATACATCTTCAAAAATGGTATAGGCAGAAATGAATATAGTCAAACATATTGACGAATGACTGGAAGGAGTCGATAGTAGAGTGATAAAGGAGATGGTGAAATCAATAGGGATATGATGGAGATATCAGTAGACTTAGTTTAAACTCTTCATTGGTAAAGAACTATATAATCATCAACATAGAGATGGCAACCTTGGTTATCGAGATAATTTTTTCAATAAAATTAAATATCATGGATTAGTTCTATCGTCAAAAAGAGCATATATGGGGATGTTCATTATAGAAGATTACATTGGACTCTCGTACTCGGAACTAATGGAATGGTCGAATGAGAGTTGTGTGCTGCCGTTGAGGTTCTATGGTTTTCTTGTCACACGTAGCCTCCTTTCATCGATAAGCACAAAACACATTATCAAAGCCTTAAATCATTTTTGGAGAATTTGCATATACACTGGATTGAAGGATATACACGTTAGACTCATCACAACAAAGATGACAGAGTATCATATTTATAGAGAGAGCATATTGTGTTTGAAATGGTCAAGATTGAAACTTGCATAGACCTGTAAGGGATATGAAGAAATGGATATTTCAATTCATGACTTTTAGTTTCCTTAACAGAAAGTATGATGGAAAAGGTTCAGTCAAAGATGTGCTATTGGGCATGATTAAAATTCTAACAGAAGTGAAGGACATCGTGGAATTTATTGGTAATGGTATTTGGTATTTTAGATCGTGTGAAGGTGAC
Organism: Cupressus sempervirens; assembly: GCA_028749045.1. Taxonomy (NCBI): domain Eukaryota; kingdom Viridiplantae; phylum Streptophyta; class Pinopsida; order Cupressales; family Cupressaceae; genus Cupressus; species Cupressus sempervirens. The sequence goes on along the minus strand of CM053788.1, from coordinate 508,580,293 downwards.
AAGTATTTTCTTCCAACATCTGCAGAGACGGGACATGTTGCAGATGCATACTGGAGCTTTGTGTGCAGCACCTTTGCAGGCTATGTTGTGGAAGTTTGTGCACTTGAAAGCCTTCTAGAGATACGCTAGATGAACACAAATTATAGCACGAGTGAGAAGAATTTCATGATTGCTACAGATATTCTCTTATATCTCTTGAATTATCAATCCGACATCATACACGAACCACTCGCACATGAGTACTTAGGGAGTTGCACTGGAAAGGTTATGTCTTATGTTGCGGAGAAGGCGGCCGGTAACCCGCACTGCTTTAGTGAGATCCTAAAAGGTAACGCAATGTGGATGTGCTACGATGAAATGGGTCATTACGGTATCCTAGACAAGTTTCTATTCATTGCGGAACTTAAGTGGGCAAATGCTAATGAGGAAATGCTAAGTGAAATTCAGGCCCGCTATTTGATTGCTCCATTTGTTGTTGAAAAGAACTCATTGATAACACGCTTTTTGCCCAAGGATGGAATTGCCTTGTAGACTGACACAGATCTGCCTTTACTGAGCAATAGTTGGCAACTTGCCTGAATAATAATGAAAATGTATAGATATTCTTGAATAGACCAAAGAACTTGATGAACAGATGACAGGCATATTCATCTACAAATTCTCCGTTCTAACAAGAAATCAAGATCAGGTTGTGCATTTATGAATTGAGGTTGGACTCATGCTTGATATGATTTGGAACTTGCATCCGGTCGGTGCACAAAGAAGGGAATGCAATCAGATTAAAGGAAGAACAGAAAGAAGATTGTCCTATTTAATGTGAAGAAAAATTGTTCGACATATAAGTGGGAATATTACATTGTGTGGGGGAATTTGAATCAATGTACCATTCCCATTTCTAATTGAAGAAATTTGTATAAAGGAAGTTGGCAAGAAGATTGGAACATTAGGCATGCTACCAAATATTGTTTAGACTCAATCTTATTATAGTAGCTTCAAAGAAGCTGTGATTTAGGATTCATTAATCATCTGACAATTAGGTTGGATAATTTGAGTCTCTTGAAGTGAATATCCTTGATGATTGACATTATGAGAGGGAGTCTGATAGTTCATTAGAGGCAACCTTGGAGAAAGAGAGGGAGCAGAAAATAAAAATGCTTAAATCAAACTTTTGATGATCTTGGTTTAGAAAGAATAGACCTTGTTGATGGATTCAACACTAGTCTGAAACTATAACAGCTAAAGGACTATGATTCATGGGATAAAGTCTCATGTATGAGGCTGGAAGACCTTATGCTATCAGGATAACCATTGAACTAAGGAAGCATGACATGACTTGCTACCAAGAGGTTAGAAGGATGATAACATATTCAGAGGAAGTCTGATACTTCATCGGAGAGAACCTTGTGCTAAGAGGTCAGAAAATTTGATATCAAACTAAGAGGGAGAAACCTTATTCTCTGATATGTTTTATGGTGAATGTTGTGACAACACCACATGACAGTATTTGTGGAGACTTCATGCGAACTTTTGATGTCATACATGTATGAGCCTATCCCCTGTGTACATCATGAAGAAGTGACGACTTCTAAATGATTATCACCTGTATTAGGAGAAGTTGTTGTAAAGTGACGTCCTTACAATAACTTGTAGCATGATTCATTTTTGCGAAATTGTTTCATGTAAAGGCTTTATCTTATAAATCAACAACTAGGCGGTTGATATCATTAATTTGATTATCTACAAGTTGCTTGTATAGATATATTTTCAGTACTTGGTGTATATCTTGCCTTGATATTTTGATAGGCCATTACCACATTGAGTACTTGGTGAATATCATTTAGTTGATGTATTGATAGGCCATTACTCAGAGTATTTGGTGAATATCATTTGATTGATATTCTAATAGGTCAATGCTCATGTTACCAAATATGATATCAAATAGTAATTGGTGAATATCATATGTTGATATTCTGATAGGCCAATACTTACATGATATCATATTCTAGAAATCTTTTGATCAAAGATTTCCTATATGTATTATTCTTGAAATATTACCTATGGTGTAATATCTATGTGTTTTATCCTTTTTTCATTAAGAGGGAGTGTGAATGTTATACTTTTGTCAGATAAATTATATTATATATATGAGATATATAATATATGATATATGGAATAATTAACTTATATTCAGAGTGAGATATATAATATATGATATATGGAATAATTAACTTATATTCAGAGTGATATATATATATATATATATATATATATATATATATATATATATATATATATATATATATATATATATATATATATATATATATATATATATATATATATATATATATATATAACCATAATAATATATTGAGGGTATATTACTTAACTATATAATAATTTAAGTTAATATGTTAAAGAGACATGCCTCTTTATTTCACATATATATTCATTCGTATAGTAACTTGAAAAACACATAAAATATTTAGAAGTGCTATTACAAGTTACACAATAAATCAATCAATCCTAATTCACTAACAACCACTAATACCCAGCAGTTGGCAGAATTTATTGAGACACTTGCTTTCAAAACAACAAATCGTCAATGGCAAGTTAGTTCCAACAATGAGTAGGTCAAACAAATCCATTTTATCATGGAAAATCAAACGAAACTCGACAACAAGAAAATCTCCGTCTTAAGAGAAACTAACCAACATCTCAAGTCCTAGGCCTCCATTAGCAGTACCCCTAGCTCTGTGCCCCTCTTAGGTGTTGAAGAGTTAATCCAGGTCAGATTGGTTGATGAGCGTGTTAGGTGAGCTCACAAGCTCAATCCTAGAGTTCGGGGCCTCCTTCACTTCCCCATTGACCCCATTTCAGTAGTTATGTCCTTCCTCAACGATCAACTAGACATTAAAGATACCACACTTGGTAAGGCATGGGTTGGCCATGATGACACCCTCTTCCTCTGGTTCCTTTCTTTGGCTAGTTGTCTTAGATTCTTAGGGTGAGGAGTTAAATTTTTTCTCTTCTCGCTGAGGTTTATCTTGATGAGGATCTCACCAATTCGCAAGTGGTAGAGTTGAAACATTCCCGAGGACTTGTGGCGTAGGCTAGGTTGAACGGGAAGTGGGTTGTTATTAGGAAACTCAAGGCTATTATTCAAGATTCTCCTCCATCTGATGGGAATTGAGTTTGACCACCAAGGTAGAATGTCGGTCATGACGACCATTGGGCATGACAAAGCCTTATAGCAGTTCTCTACATTTCCACTTCTAGAACAATAATGGTACCGTATGGTCCTTGTCGGGTCATCTTCAGGATCCTTATGGTTCTATAGACATTCTCCTCGTTACAAAGACTCATGAGAACCCCGATTGTTGTATTCCTGACATCTGTGATTATGAGTGGTCTTCTTTTAGGGACTTAGTTAGGTGCTTTGGTGGGGTCAGAGGATCTAGTGGGGTTTCTTGTTTGGTTAGAGATTGTCTCTTTAACATGACTTCTGTGGTTCACTTTGATATTTCAACTCGATTGATGTGGATAAGCATTAGCTGGATGTTGTCACATCACAAAGACATGTTCCTCGTAATGTGTTATTTTTCATCAGCGTCCTTAAACTATGCAATTCACAACATGGAAGGCATCGACCTATGTTGTTGGTCATGGTGACATCATTATTTTAGGAGACTTTAATGTACAAACCAAAGACTTTTAAACCCCCTCCACAATCGTGAGGACGATTTGGTTTGTATGGTTGAATTAGATCTGGGCACCCTAAGGTTGCATCACTTCTCAGAGGATAGTTAGGGGTCCCTCACTAGATATGATCGACAACTATTGCAGTTATGCAAATCCTTGGACTTGGTGATCTTGATTGGGCTTTCACGCTTTCCTTGCTCTAGTCTTTTTACCTGTTGGCCTCACGACGACGGTCCGAGTGTAGTTGACTATGCTATCTCCTTTGCTTCCTTCATTCCCTCGCTCACTTGCATCACCATTTCTCACCTTCTCTTGGGTGATCACGTCATCCTTAGCCTTAATCTCACCCTCAGGATCTCTTCTCCCCCTAACCCTATCACCCCATTAGCCCTTGATGAGGCCCACTTGCACCTCCTTTTGCTTTTGTGAGAGACCAAAGGTGTTTGGACGCACCCTATTCCCTTGCCAACCTCCCCCTCCTTCCATGCTTGATCACAACTCCCTTGTTTCTCACATCTCCACTCCCTATGATATCCCCAACCAACCCCCTCTCTACCTAACCCTCGCCTTGTTGCCACCTCTTCATGTTCTCCAACATTAGTGAGACAACTAGATGCATGAAAAATAACATCGAAGTGGGTGAGGAAGGGTTCTAAACAGATCTCTTCAAGCTTGGTATCTTACAAGCTGATCTCTTCAAGCTGGGTTCCAAGATGAGGAAGGGTTCCAAGACTGTCTAACATTGCTCTTTAACAAAGTGGTTTGCATTGGCTTTCCCGACTCTTGGTCGAGGCATATTGTCTATCTAATCCATAAGACTGGGTTGGTCTCGGAGCCTGACAACTACAAGACCATCATGGTTGGGCATATGTTTGCCAAACAATATGCCACCATATTGAACACTACCTTATCAAGGGAGCTTGATCGATGACATTGTTGGGCTAGGGGATAGATCGATTTTCTTATAGATTTTTTGACCACGGACTACATTCTTGCTCTACAGACTATCATAGAGTAGGCTCGACACTGCTTAACAAAAGCCTACTACTACTTTGTAGACTTTAGAAAATCCTTCAATTTGGTTCCTCAGACAGCTCTCTTCCAGAGACTTAAGGACATTGGGGTTTTAGAGGCCCTCTTGACGGCTATCATGAGGTTATATGTGAGGGTTGTGGGCAAGTTTAGTACTCCACGGGGATTTCCGGATCCTATTAGGAGCTCTATTGAGGTGAAGCAAAGCTGTCCTCTCTCCCCAACTTTTTTCAGTATTTACATTGATGAGCTCGAGGGTCATTGGTGATGGTTGTTACTTACACTAGGTTTTGATCTTTGTTCTACTTTTTATTGACGATGTGGTTCTTTTGGCTTCATCACTAGAGGGGCTCCAATGACTTTTTGATGGGTTGGCCTTCTTTTGTGACTCATGGTAGTTAGTTGTGAACCCAAGAAAGATTTGGGATGGTCTTCAACTACTTGAAGACCTTGCATTGCCACTTCTACTTTTAGAGCATGGAGGTGATCACATCCTCCTATACTTAGCCAAGACTAAGTTTTCCAGACACCATTTCAGTATGAGACCTGCTATGCAGTCTCAGGCTAGTAAGGGGCTCAACTCCTTGATGCTTGAGAGATAGTAGTTCAAACATCACTTTTAGGATACAATGACCAAGATGTCCCTCTTGAACTCCTTGGTTAGGCAACCATCCTCTACAACCCTATTGTGTTGGGGCCCTCTCTCCGAGAATCTAATTGGGCATCAATTGAGAGAGTGCAAACCCTTCTTCTTTGATGCATTATTGGATGTCATTGATCCACTCCCTACAATATCATCTTGGGTGAGTTTGTGGCTCATTCTTTAGGCTTGGGACCATCTTTGATTTGCTTTGGTGTTTCCATTGGTTTTGGAGCTTTGTGCACTCTATTGAGGGTCATTGCAAGTATTCTTACTTGGCCTATTGCTCTTCTGAGGCAGTGGTGGTATTTGATCTTCCTAGCAGGGCTCATTGTTGATTTTCTTAGGCCTCTTCTCTTCTTGGTTCGATTGGGATTGCGACGGCTCACCTTCCCCCCTTTTAGTTCTCTTTGGATGCCCTCGTCTCGCTTCATATGAGCAAGAGCTGAATGAGGACGTTGAGCTCGCCATCGACAAATAGTATATTATCAAGACATGGAGTAACCCTCCAGGGGGCTTCACTTGAGGATGGCCTTTCACGTTGAGCACTACATTGAGATTCACGTTGGGTTTATTGTGTGTCCTTGGTACCTCACTTGTAGCTAGATTTGTGCCCTCTACATCTTCTTGGGATCTTTTAGAGTGGGCTCTCATTAATTACGTATATAGACTAGCCACTGGATTGGCACAAAGGATAGGAGCTGACGCCTCTATCCCATTGGGGAGGCGGAAATTGAGACCTATTTTGTTTTACACCACCCCATCTACTATGAGATCACAACAAGGTTCGATTGCTTGTTCAGAGAGTGCAGGCCCCTTCCTTCATTCTTTAGATACACTGATTATTAGTGTCTTGCACTTGATCTCCAGGAGGCCATGTGGCTTCGTGACCACACCTTGCATCTTTTGTTCGCATCAAGATAGACTTTGGACCAGCTTATCACCTATTTCACTCTTGAGTCGCTTGCCTGGGAGATGAAGTGGTTGCTCGACCCTCCTTTGGGTCATACCAGATTTGTGAGGCCTTGCAGAGGACACACTATACAACACCACCCTACCTCCAACAACTCCCTTAGATGACTCATGACACACCATTGCCTTGAACCGTGTTATGAGCCCAAATTAATGTATAAACATATTTCTTAAATGCATATATAATGTCTTATCCTAAAAAATATTTCAATTATAATGATAAGTAATCTCATTTAAATACTTAAATAAGTATAATGTCACTATGTTATCAAAACTAAATGCTTCAAATAAACAATATTATAATTCTTTCTAATTCATATCTAGCCAAAATAAAACTAATATTCATATTAGTTTTGATCCTGATACTACATTAATATAATAATTTTCACCCCTATATATATTGAGATTACTAATAATAAACTAATAGAGTTATATCAATGAGACCAAGGGTTGTGACCCACGACCTACAGAAATGAATGATATAAATATCGAGATATAAGGGATGATAATGATATAGGATCAAGTGGATTGAAGAGAATAATAAAATAGCCATCATTGCCAAATGTACAACAGTGGTATGTGCGAGACAAGGAAACCAAGCGACGTCTAAGTGTAGATAATCAAAGAGATTGCAAGTTAAGTTGACCACCAATGCAGGATGTGAGCCCAAATTAATGTATAAACATATTTCTTAAATGCATATATAATGTCTTATTCTTAAAAATATCTCAATTATAATGATAAGTAATGTCATTTAAATTTATAAATAAGTATAATGTTACTATGTTATCAAAACTAAATGCATTACTTATATTCAAATAAACAATATTATAATTCTTTTTAATTCATATCTAGCCCAAATAAAACTAATATTCATATTAGTTTTGATCCTAATACTACATTAGTAATATAATAATTTTCACCCTATATATTGCCATTACTAATACTATACTGATAGAGTTATATTAATGAGACCAAGGGTCCTGACCCACGACCTATGGAAATGAATGATATAAATATCGGGATATAAGGGATGATAATGATATAGGATCGGGTGGATTGAAGAGAATAATAAAAAGCCATCATTGCCAAATGTATGACGATGGTAAGTGAGAGAAAAGGAAGTCAAGCGTCGACTAAGTGCAGATATCAAAGAGACTGCAAGTTAAGTTGACTACCAATGTAGGATATAACCACATCTCAAATTAAACAAATACTGTCACATCGTACACACATACACCATCGACTGACAAGACAAGTCATAGGGCATAATCGCCAAGGGAAAACAATTTCAAACCCCAAACATACTTGAATATAAATTATAATAATGGACGTGGCATCCACATATTACATGTAAAGACCTCATGGGTAACAAAGGAAGTACCAAGACATAAGTAACAGCCATAAATAACCTTGCACACTTTTTATTGGAAAATAAGGAGGCGTTGAAGGTATTAGCACTGGGCCCCACTTAGTGGATAAGGATACCTAAGGTAATAACTAATAAGGTAAGGTTCCATTTATATTATTGAGGTTATGGATATAAATAAATAAGGCTATATATATATTGGAATTCATAATTAATGAACAATTATTTCTGATTACCATATAAATGTATAATGGAATAATAAAACAAACAAAAGGATATAATGATCCAGGTACATCTTGGTGGAGGGCATTCTAGACGAATGCCATATTATGATCCATGTGCAATCAGTGGAGAATGATCCAAGTAAAACTTCGTAGAGAGCATTCATAGCGAATGTAATGGAACGAGCCAGGTATAACTTGGTGGAAGGCATTCATTATGAATGTCATAATATGATCCTTAACTTAGTGGAGAATGATTCAGGTCATACCTAGGTGGAGAGTGGTCCAAGTCATCACTTGGTGGAGGAAATTTATTGTGAATGTCATGGATTGATCCAAGAATAACTTGGTGGAGAACATTTAATATGAATGTTAATCTCTGAATATTAGAGAGGGGTTTAATAATTTCTTAAGATTCCTATAATGAATAAATGGCACGTGCAATTAAGGATAGCGTAGTTTTTTTTGTTATAGTTTTACCAATTAGTTTTGTAGTTATTTGTTGTCCTCATCTAACCCTCATACTGGGGGACATTACAAACCTTTTTCTTCGGTTCTAGGATACTTCTTTGGTGTGAGGAGTATTTAGTATTTCCTTGCTCTGTTCTTTTGCTTTCTTGCTTGTTCTTTTTGTGAACACCATTTGATGCTCCTGCTACTGGCTATTGCCTTTTGTACTTTTTCGAGTCCCCTAGACCCTTGTAGTCTCTTGTTGAACATTAATAAATTTATTTTATCTCATCTTATTGTTTTCTTCCTTTGACTGTACATCTTCTCTTGCTATGCATATTGTAGGCTTTGATTCTTTTTTTCTCTTCGAAAAGTTTGCCAAATCTATTCTCCATCAAAATAAAGTTGGATAAAGCATATATACTTACATGATACATCATGGCTTCAAAATTCAATACTTTAAGGGTTCTTTCCTTATTGTCAAGAGCATCACAATTTATCTTTAATGTACAATTCACATTAGCATTCAATTAATAAGTTACAAGAATTTGAAAAGAAAATTATGAATGTATTTGTTGATGTGAGTTTTGCGAGCACCTCAATGTGCACGATGGAACATGTACTATTCCAAGATGAAACATGAAATATTTAATCCTCTCTTGAACAAGGAAATTTTAAATGCTAAATAGTGTAAATGATTGTCTGAGCGAGTAAAGAAATCCCAAGGTTTACACTGCATACTTGCAACTTTCCATTGGACACAACTCAGCTTTTCTGATGTGATTTTATGATACTCACTTTGGGACTTACATTAACCTTTGTTGGAGGTTTTATCAATTTTCAAGTTAAAGTGATATGGCAATTCAAGTGTATCAACTACTTTAGACAACAATTTCAAATAAAGTGCAAATGGATGAAGGCTTATAAATCTAAGCTACTTCTACTTGTAATTCTACAAGACACTATTAAGGTTGTGGTGATACTAAATCAGCCTTTGTTTTGCCAAATCAAATATGCTAACGAGGGTGCTATCTTCTAAGGTTGTGTCCATGATTTTTAAACCACTTATTCTCATGAAAACCTGTAATAACTCCAACCGGTTATAACTTCAACAAACACCAAATTCTTTTATAATTCAGTTGTTTGACATTTCGTCAAATACTTTGGAAGCAAGCTTTGATACCACTGTAATGAGCATTGTTGTCTCTCAAACAATTTGTGATGAAGAATTGATTCATTTTTTTGTTTTTGATGTTTTGCAATTTTTGATACAACAATATAGCAGCAAAATAGAAGATATTGCAATAATAATTTGAACTCAAATATTTGGAAATTACATAGGAAATATATAGCTGAAAATTCCAGATTTTAATACCAATTTAGATATTGGTGCAGTGGCACCCATGAAAGAATTAATTTACCATCATTATGGTTTAATATTATGCACAAATGTAAGCATGAAATGTGACATGGGTGAAGGACCCCGGAAGAATTAATATCTTATCATTATTATCTAAGTTGATGTGCAAGTTTAATAGGTAATGTATCTTATAAAGACTCCTCAAACAAAAGGATTTTACACTATTTTGTAATCGAATGAGAATCGAATGAATGATCTTGGGGTAGTTCTAAAATGGTTTGTAAACCGTTAAGATAGTCTTTAAAAGACATCTCATAATGTAATGGAAGGGCATAGAAGAGGGTTGATAAGAGGGGAAAAGACAATAGGTTTGAAGAAGAGAGTAAATTGAGAAGAAACTCTCATGGCTCTTTGGCGGCAGCCAGAGAGCCATACGTTTGTAATCTGTCATTAGTATATAATGGAAGTGTGTTTTAGTTTTAATAATGTTTCAGTCTTCTCTTTATCGATCTTTGTTATTACTTCCAAGCATTCAGTTACAGTTCATTGGTTCATTGATAGAAAGAATGTTATAGCAGTTTGGTTTGGGTTCCAAATTAAGGATAGTCAATTTCATATTGCCATTATTTTGTTGTTTTTATCGTGATTGCTCCGCATTAGATTGGTATCAGAGCTCAGAAGATTCTGAGTGTGTAGATGGAAGGTGATCTACACTAGGCAGTATTGTGGTTGTTTTGTATTCTTGGTATGAAGTTTGTGGTTGCAGATTGGTGCCAGTTCGCTTAGCTGCAGGGGGTGGACATTAAGGTCTACCAAAGGCCATAGGAGATGGTCTTGTGTGTCGCCAATAGATTGGGAAGAGAGGCATGATGGATAGAGGTTTTGATACCAATCTGATGTGGAGCAATCACAATAAAAACAATAAAATAATGGTAATATGAAACTGACTGTCATTAACTTGGAACCCGAACCAAACTGTTATAACATTCTTTCTATCAATAAACCAATGAATTGTAACTGAATGCTTGGAAGTAATAGCAAAGATCGATAAAGAGAAGACTGAAACATTATTAAAACTAAAACACACTTCCATTATATACTAAAGACAGATTACAAACGTATGGCTCTCTGGTTGCCGCCAAAGAGCCATGAGAGTTTCTTCTCAATTTACTCTCTTCTTCAAACCTATTGTCTTTTCCCCTCTTATCGATCCTCTTCTATGCCCTTTCATTACATTATGAGATGTCTTTTAAAGACTATCTTAACGGTTTACAAACCGTTTTACAACTACCCCAAGATCATTCATTCGATTCTCATTCGGTTACAAAATAGTGTAAAATCCTTTTGTTGAGGATTCTTTATAAGATACATTACCTATTAAACTTGCACATCAACTTAGATGATAATGATAAGATTTTAATTCTTCCGGGGTCCTTCACCCATGTCGCATTTCATGCTTACATTTGTGCATAATATTAAACTATAATGATGGTAAATTAATTCTTTCATGGGTGCCACTACACCAGATACTGAGTATTTTCACAAAATATCAACAACTTAGATGATAAAATATCCCCCATTATCTAAATCAACAATAACCAGAAAAATTAGAAGTTATAATCCGTGAACTTACATGTAGACATGCGTTGAAAACCCTCTGAACTGAAGACTAACAGCAGCAAAAGAATTCTCCAACAAACAAATGCAAGTGTAGATATGTTGCTCCCAAAGTGCAGATAGAAAATAATGCCCGACAACAGATATATATGATGTCCAACCAACTCCAAATTAACTAGCACACAATTTGATATAACAATTCCAGTGAATGCCTTCACAAATTCCATAACAGCCTCCAACAACAAGAAAAATTTAAACTTCTCCTTACCAATAGTTAAGACAGTAGAAAAAAGGCAATTGTATACCTCAGCGCAATTGCAAATGCAATCCTTACAATGCAAACTCAGAATTGAATCTACAATACTTCAGCTGTAGATCCCAAACACTTATACTTTAGCAAGGGCACAAAATTTCAGAACTTCAGAAGTGTCACAAAGACAATAAGAGAAAAATAATATGTAAGGATGCTTTACTCATCAAATGGGCTCATATTTATAATCTCTAAGTGGCACGAAGTTTCCCAAATGAACTTCACTTAAGAAGCTTCCCACACACATTAAAATACAATAAAATGCCATTATAAACTAATCTATTAATTGCTTTTGGCTCCGAAAATGACCTTTTCCACCATAACCTAAAATTTTGACACGTAAGGCCACTGTTTCTTATTCCCATGATTTAAAATTTTTTGTCTTGGTTCCAATGAGCTATGATACTGAGGTGACCAACAAACAACACCAACAAAAATATGAACCTCAACGTATTTAGCTGAATAATAATAATAATTCACCTATCTTTTGGAAACAACTGAAGAAGCATCAAAATCAAAATCTGACAACACCAAAGTGTACCTGATCATGAAAGATGATGAATGAACGTGACGGGGTGACCTACTATAAATAGGTGCTCCCTTCAAATTCTTGGAGCTCAAACTGGAAGCTTGAAATAAAAATTGAGAGCATCACCCAACTCCTTTAACTCAGTTGAGCTCATTGGAACCAAAAGATTGACTTACTATAAATAGTAAGTCCCTCAAACGGAGCCAAAACACACATAGGCTGTTGGAAAGCCTATAATCACACAATTGAGACCCTCAAATCCCACTGTTAGCTCGCGAGGGTCGTGATGGTGAACTAATCTGGACAACTACAGGAACCTGCTAAAAATGGGGACATTATAGTCCTTCCCTAAGACAAGCAATCCCAGAGCAAAATGAAATCACAATCCACTTGGATCCCATAGGTAGAGTTGCGTACTATCCTTGTTGTGTACAAGCAACTCCTATAGCATGAACACCCAAATAATGGACATCAACATCATAATCATCTGAGAAATGACCCTAGGTGTTGATGAAGGCAACAACTCATCGAAACTTAACCCGATTGAAATACCAACTTTCTCCACACCTGAGTCCCCATCAAATTGAAACTAACACCCAACTGCACTGTGGAGATGGTAATAACCATAGGTACTTGAAACATTACCACCAACTCCAACCTCTTCCAAACTGTCCTTGGTGTGTAGATATTGCACGGGGTCAAACTTGCAGATGTCAATCCCATTTGCAAAAGATGGCGCTGATCCATCCCATAGTAGATGGTATGAAACTGGAGCCAACCCACATTGACGTGAAACGAAATCCTCTACCTGTGGGTCTAAAGAAAAGTGATGAGCACTTCTCACAGTGTAATGCTGATATAAACTCCCAATCTCTATCAAGGACTCATTAGTATCAAACTGGGAATCAGGAGATGGCTCCAATCTCTAACTTCGAACTACCAGTCGGGTAGGATCTTGAGCAATCCTCTCAGCAAACCCAACCTCGAAATCCCTGTGGGGAAGCATACTAGATAGAGTCTTTACAATCTTTCCCACCAACCTCTGAACAATACGATAGCCTTGGATGAGAGTACCCTCAGACAATCTGTATGAATTCTTCGTCACATTCGAACTCTCCAATAGATACTCCATGAAGGACTCTGTGCAGTAGAAATTATATGTGGAAGCATCAACCTGCTCCCCTGCGACCTACAACTGATCCCTCTACAAATGTGGCACTGCCAACTGTCCAATGGTACCACCTATATGAAATGAAGAAATAGATTTGCTTCCGGAAGAAGGAAGCAAATCACCATGAGAGCTTGTCTCCACTAATGCTTTCACACTTATATGCTGGACGAATGTGTTAGCCACATTATCACGTCCATCACCCCAATCGTAGAAGAAAACTTTACCGCCAACCGCAATATACAAGTGAATTGGATTTGGGGTTGGTGTGGTTCAAACATGCTCCAACTCCACGATCACCTCATCCAATCGTGACTGTGACTCCTGAAGAGCCAACTGAGTCCACTAAAGAGAGTCCACAGTCACTTCAAGCTCTTGGGTGAGCTCAACCACCTCCTCCTCTTTCTCTAATAATGTCTCATAACAGGTGCTACACCATCTAGAAGGTAATCCCTATTAGCAACTAGCTACGAATAGTTATGCTTCAAGATCCTGACAGCCTCTCGACGAGCATGAACCTCTGCTAGAGAAAGAGTACTATCATCATGCTCATCAGACATAGGAGCACGCCAACTAGATGTAGCCAACATTTGACGGATTGCATCATAATGCTCGAATGTTGAAGAGATGTCACTGTCGCTTACCTTCAACAAACTGGTCACATGATGCCTCTGTAACCCGTGCCTCCTATGCAAGCTCTCGGTTTCACTAACTGCACTGTGATAGGAAATTGAATCAGAACTACCAACCACAAGATCACTCACTACATGTGTGCTATTGACCTCACACAACTCTACATATGAGATATAACTACTATGTACCTCGGTCAACTCCCCATCTGAAGAAATGGAAGCCCTTGCAATATTAATATCCCTGCATGTCTTAGCTTCCACCTATGAATTCTTCTTTGTCCAACTTGGCTACATGGGCAGATCTGCCTTAGCTTTGTTGTCACCTACTCTAACCGTCTTAATGAGCTTTGCCATCCTTGCATTGTCTTGGCTCATTTCGTCCTCTTGAGGAGTTTGCTCTTCCCCTTTGCTTCTTCTTTGTCACTTTCTTCATCAGCAAGTTCCATAGTTACAAGTAAGAGCCTTCTGCTGTTACATGAAGAATGAGGAAAACAAGGGTACTTCGATGACACTTTGCAGACATATAGGATATCTATTCACAACTTGGAAGTTTTATATACACTTTGTTGAAAATATTTGATCATATAGTCTCATATGTACATTTCATAATATTGGCAGTTTTATGTCACACCTAAATGTTAAATGATTATGAGTCTATTTAATCCGAGCATTGTATATGAGAACTCTAATGATTTGGTGCAAGTGTTGTTTAGGGCCCCTGATGCTTGCCTTGATGTCCTACCACTGACAGAGAAGTGGTGGACGTGAGCCAAAGCACATTGATGGGAGACATAAATAGTGCCAAGATGGATATATGGAACGAGATATAGGGGTCAACGAGGGAGATATAAAGGGAGTTGCTTGGAGATATACGATAGGTAGGGGTTGATAATATAAGAAGAGATTGTTGATTTGTGTGATTTGTCAATAAGTAAAATGCTCATCACATGTCTACAACAATATTTAGTACTCAAGGAATTCGTGAAACAACCTTCAAACATAGTTATTACCACTAACAATGGTTAAAGCATGCAATATCTCTAGGTCAAGAGGAGCAACATCTCTATATAAAAGGATAGGTGGAGACACTAAAATCAAGGCTCCATCAGTGACTCTTATTGGAGACATATGCTCCCTATGGGCATAATGAGACTCCAACTATCTTTGAAGAAGTAGACCATATTCATGCTTACCTTGATGCAAAGTGAAATTGGGTGGCCCCTTGCCCCCAAAAAGTGAACCTTGATCCTTATCTCTATTGAACATCCGATTCTGACCATGTAACAAATCCTTCCCTCTAATCATGGCATGCTTTTCTTTCATCACCACAGATTTTTGCCCATATTTAAGACCTGTATTAGGTGGATCACCTTTATAGACAATACTTATTTGTTTTGCTTCGTCAATGTGGTCTTTGCTGAATGGAAGATCTGTTCGAAATAGATAATACTGAGAGGGGGGGTGAATTAGTATTCTACAAACTTTTGCCCACAACTAGATGTTAATTACTTTATAACTTGCATGTGAAAGTGAACCAACAATACTGAACAGTAAATATAACCATACACAGAGAGAACTCATAACACCATTATTTGTTAACTAGGGAAACCCTAGCCAAGAGAAATCTCTGGTGGGGATCATACCCACAAAACGATCCACTAAACAAAAGAATGGTGTTAAGGATATTGACCCTGTTAGGAGTCTATCAAATACATATGGCGTCTCGAGTCCTTGTTAGAGGACTAGGCCCTATTAAAAGCCTCAACCTTGTTAGGAGTTGCTTCAACCCTGTTCAGAGTTGGTAGAGCAATTACAATGAATATAGAAGAGCCCACTGCCCTAATGAAATATGTTGCCATAAATGACAACGCTCATACATCTATCTTGCCATATTGCCAACAAGATCCCTTGAGTCATACTTATGATCATTTATACCAAAGTAACGAGAATCAGAATCGGAAAGGCCGAATCAAATCGCGAATCGACAATGAATTAGAATCGAATCAGCCACATATCGGAATCGAATCGGCCACGAATTGGCAGATTAAAAAAAACCCTTGAAATTTAGAGATTGTAACAATTTAAAACTTATTTAATGCACCCTTTGTTGAATATAACTTAAACACATTATAACATCATCAAATAGAAGCTTACATAAACATGGAATATAAATGATAAATCCATCACATACGTAACTACTTTACACGTAAAATGTAAATTGTAGCTGAAGTAAATAGAAATAATAGGATCATAATGAGTCAAATCATAGATTGTATGCAAGATGGAGATCCATAAGACATCAAATCATAAATGTATGTAAGAAGAAGAACCAAGATCCATGAAATGTATGTCTATCAATATTTGTACATGTATGTCTATGAGTATTTGTAGACGTATTCTTTTTTGGCAGTGTTCCTTCTTGCTGGTTGCAAACCTTTGGTTTATTTTTCTCTTCTCTCTCACTTCTCCTCTCTTTTACTCATGCTAAACAATTAGAAGGCTCTTTAGGGTTAAAACAAAGAGGAAAGGAAAAAAAAAACATTATATGTGTTCACATTAAAATTTGACTTGACTTTTTCCCTACCCGTGCGACTGATTTTTTGCGATTCATAGAAGTGATTCATGCAATTTTTTGCATGAATCACATGAATAAGTGATTCATGCCATGAATTCGCGAACTGATTCACCGGTTCCAAAAAAATTGGGAACCGTGAATCGAATCGTTGAATGATTAGGAATGAGTCTTTTGTATATAAAAGCATAAGTGGAGACACTAAAGTCAAGGCTCCATTAGTGACGCTTATTTGGGACATATGCCCCCTGGGGGCAAAATGAGACTACAACTATCTCTAGAGAAGCAAACCATTATTTGTGAAACAACCTTTAAACATAGGTTTTACCACTAACAATGGTTAAAGCATGCAATATCTCTAGGTCAAGAGGAGCAACATCTATATATAAAAGCATAAGTGGAGACTCTAAAATTAAGGCTCCATCAGTGGCTCTTATTGGCAACATATGCCCCTTGTGGAATTCAACAATATGCAACAATATGTATTACTCAAGAAATTCGTGAAACAACCTTCAATATGCATATGCAACAATATGTATTTCTCGAGGAATTCATGAAACTACCTTCAAACATAGTTTTTACCACTAACAATGTTTAAAGCATGCAACATCTTTAGGTCAAGAGGAGCAACATCTGTATATAGAAGCATAAGTGGAGACAGTAAAATGAAGGCTCCATCACCCGCTGCGTCCCCATCTCCAGGACGTGGGGCAAAAAGGGGGGGACGCGTCTTTGTGTTACTATGTCAGCAACCCTTCATCTCCTTCTATCTCTGGCCTCTAAGACTTCCATCCTCTCTCTTAGGGCTCTCAACTCCCTAGCTACTGCTACGCTAACCCTTGGGAGAATCTTGTCCTCAACTCTTCAACCTTTCAAACTTTCACCTGCAAGGGTCAACTTCGTTGCTCTGATACCATTATGATGCAGAGGGCCAAGGATGAATCAATGACTCTTACAACAATCAGACAAACATCAAGGTCTGATCAGACAGAGAGGGAATGGATGAGGTTACCCAGATCCACCATTGTTCAACTAGAGGAGTACTTCACTTATGACCAGGGAAGGTAACAAGACAGAACCCAACACCAATGTTTGGAAACTTGTTATTTTGGGATGCGCACAACAGCAAAGACTCACCATGACCCAAGTTCACCATCCACAAAGACTCAACACCCCATTCATCACTACTTGCATTGTGTAGACTACAAGCCTAGTAGCCTATTTTTTGGATTCTTGATCAAAACTCCTTATACCTTGACCATGGGAACAATCTAGATGTATTTTCAGGTATCTTTTACAAATACATGAAATATATGTCAATATGGGAGTGAGGTCTTTTGAGACAGTGGCACCAACAGTGGACTGCACACCAATTTACTATTTAGGCCTCCAATTAGACCTATTTTATGAAGGTCCTTGAAATCTTCACCCTTCTGCACGTCCAACACCACCATCAGTTGACATTCTACACCAAACAAGCATTTCTACCATTCTGCCACTTGGTGCTTCGTATGGAAGCTGCCTTATCTTTTCTGATCCCTGCCACTGTTGTCAGACTTGCATTCAAATGTCCTCTTTGAGATTCTCTGATCCACCTCCTTAGACCTATTGATTGTTGGAATTTAGTCACTTTCTTTAACCCATCATAACCCCTGACTGCCACATAATCACTGGCTTCATGTTGGGCTGCCAACATCTCTGATTGTGGTAGTTTTACTGTGCTTATTTGTTGAGGATCTGACTGTCCCTTAGGTCTTCTATCAACTAGGAGACCATGAGGCTTCCAACCACAATACCACCCCTCTTGTCTATCCCACTTGGAGTTGTCATTAAAACCCTCTTCTAGGACTTCTTTAGGACTATTATCTCAGTCTTTACCTCTGTCTTTCCTCCTGTACTGGTGCAGATGTGTTGCTCCTCTGTTTGCTTATGTTTGACATGGTTATCAGACTATTTTTTACTTGGGAGCATCCTTAATCTCACTCTGCCTCTATTTCAAGAGGCCTACAAATTCCTTTTTTCCCATCAAAATAATCTTGGCAGTCTTTTGCTTTGCTTCAACATTCTCCTGCAATGGTGTCAACATTCTTCTTGACAGTTATGTGTCCATCATATAATAATTGCCTATCCAAATTCCTATGGCCTTCCCAGAAGCAAATGGCAACAATCCATTGGCAAGATGTCACATTGAACCTATCCTTATATTCCCCAATTTGAACATCAACATAAGCTTGTTCATTCACCACAAGTTATTGACTCCCACTTACCCAAGAGGCTTTATAGGGGTTTTGATGGGGAACCGTTTCTAGATTCAACTTATCTACCATTTTCCTAGACACCATATTATCTTGTGAACCTGAATCGATAATCAACTTGCACACCTTACCTTTGCGCTTACAATTGGTCCTAAAGAGTGCTCTCCTTTGTGTCATTTCCTTCTCCTTGAGTACCTGCAAGAGTGTTCTCTTGAGTATCAAAGTTTCTCCAATTTTGTAGAACAACTTATACTAGGAGAGTTTACACTTTCCCTTCATCTTCTTGTAGTAGTTGAACTCTTATTTCATCCTTCTCCACCTATGAGTAAAGATTATATTTGATTTGTTCAATGGAATGGGCCTCACTACCAATAATGATGATGCGATCTATACAAATGACAAATGGAATGATCTCATTTCTAATGCTATTGACATACATAGTTGGATCAAAGGACTCCTCTTGAATCCATGGTCAACCAAATACCTGTCAATTTTAATGTACCATGCTCTAGGTGCCTACTTCAAACATATAGAGATTTCTTCAATTTGCATATTTGATGCTCCTTTCCTGCAACTCAAAGACCACGAGGCTGAGACATGTCCACTTCTTCCTCCAAGTCCCTATCGAGGAAGGCATATATGTGCACTTGATGGACTTTCTAGCTAAACTGAGCTGCCATGGCCAAAACTAAAGAAATGTTCATCATCTTTGCTAGAAGAGTAAAGGTCTCCTCATAGTCAATACCTTCTTTTTGTGAGAACCTTTTTGCAACTGGGTGGAAGATTTGAAGTCATATTTTTCATAAGATTCTTATGTTCGGTTTCCATGGCCTTTTTCTATTCAGTTTTTCCTTTTGACTCCACAAATTCTTGGGATTCTTGGGGCTCATAAACTCCTTGAATATTGGCCATACGAGTGAAGCTAATTGTGTTCTTTCTCTTGCCTCTCAATACTTAACACTCGATCATTACAATCCTGAACATCACCAATGATGCTTTCCCACCAGTTTGGTCTCTTTTTAGGAACCTCTTAAGCCAAATCATTGTTGACACCATGGCATGGGCTACCTTCTTTGTCATTGGGATGCTGATCAAAGTTATCATTAATGAGATTCTTCTGGTATTGTTACCTAGGTACCTAGGAGACCTATGCTCAGAATCCTCCCCACCTTCTGGTGAAGCGAATGGAAGTTAAATACCCATATCTTTAGGCTAAATAATCGAGTCTAGTAATCTTGATCTTTGAAGAAAGTTGGAAGGGCCTAGATTCTTAATCAAGTACTATATATATATATATATATATATATATATATATATATATATATTTATTGAAGATCAAGAAGCAATATCATTATCAATTAACCTATAGGCCTTATGATTTTCATTGTACCCTAACTTGTTTCTTTTTGCATGTGGAATCTAGACATATACAATAGAGAAAAAGACCTTAAGGTGACTCACGTTGGGTTTCTTTCCAGAGAACACTTGCTTTGGGTCTTTTCCTTCTCTGGCTGGGTCAGAGAACAATTGAGAACATAAACTGCAGTGTAACCTGCCTTAGCACGAAACTTCTTGGGAACACTCATGTTCTCTAGCATATACTTCTCTCAACTGCTCAATTCTTTGTGGAGTATAGGGTGGTGTCTATGTTGTTTCATACATGTTTAGCACAAAAGTCTTCAAATTTGTGCGGACAAAATTCACCTCTATTACAAGACTCTTTCTCTGCCAATGCTTTGAAAATTTGAAATTCCTTAGAGGGCCTCCGATTTTGTCTTAAAGAAAATACCTACATTTTCTTAGTGAAGTCATCAACAAACAAAAAAAATGCATGGCACCAGGGATTGGTGCCATATTCATTGATCCAAATGTCTATAGGAACCAGGTGTAGCACTGTCAAGACTCTCTTAGCCTTTCTATCTGAATAGAATGTTTGTGCTGCTTCCCTGCTTAGAAAGGCCCACAAGAACCCTGGTCTGTTGTTGGATGTCAGATAATCCCTCAATCAAATTCTCACATGCCAAGTGAGAGAACTAGTTTAAGTTGATGCACCCATACAATTGATGCCATAGTGTACCAATATCAAATGTACTCTTGGGTGCTAAAGCACGCTCCTAAAACTATCCAATATCAAAAGATCAATACAAATCGGGATCTTTGATACCAACAATGATGGTTTTATTTGATTCCTTGCCAATTATATAGCATTTGTTTTTGCTAAATATGAGATACAAATTGAGACAATGATGGATAATCCAACTCACAATTTGGTTTGGAACACCTATGATCTGGTTTAAAACTCACAATTTTTATTAAGAAATTGCCATTGAATCTTCCATCTGCAGCCAAAAAATACATGATTTAAAAAAAATACCCAAATTAAAATCATGTTACAGCCACTATTTTTAATATGAAAAAAATGATGAATATTATTAACAGATTGACACAATTGAGCTGTGCTATTTCATGTCCTAAAAGACACATGATTGTACAGAATTCTCACATTTTTAGCTAAAAAGAGAAGTGATTTTTGACAGAAACACAATTTTTAATTGAAAATTTCTCTATTTCACATATAAACCCTACGATTCCCCTTGTAGAATCCTGACACTATACTCTGCAGAGTCTGCACAATTCCAAATTGTACCATATGATTTCATATGATGCTCCTTTGGCATGTTATGCATCTTAAAGCTTGACTTGGACTATGATATCATATCACAAATAACATAATACGTGATTTTTACCAATTCGATATCAAACAAGGAGTTAAGACTAAAAGTCTCCTTAATTAAGATTACAAAATGCTTTATCCAAATAGGATACGAGTGACAAATAACAAGATAGGACTTGCAACCTATTAATCAAAAGATCAAAGAATATTCCTAAAGTCTATGCTTAAGACTAAATTGACAATTATATACTGAGTATTAAAATAATAGTTTAATACAAGCAACCAGAAGACACTTGTGAGGATATTATTTCAAGATGGATGCAATGTAGAGCATAGAATATGATGTATCAGCTATAGCGTGCACCCAGAGGGTAAGGCTTACCTGCTCTTTCTTCTCTTCTTCCTACCCGCATCCCCCACCCGGCTGCCCCCTTCCCCTTGCTCCCCCCACTTCTCTCTCTCTCTCTCTCTCTCTCTCTCTCTCGCGTCCTCCTTTGCTATCTCATTCAAGCGTTCACTGATAGGTAAAATATTTCTCATCTAGATATTAGGGTGATTTGTTCTTGGTGGTTAATATTGCATCGAATTTATGAGGGTCATGTTATTTTTATTAGAAAAATTATATACAATAACTCATTGATCATGAAATCAATCTCAACTAAAAGTTAATTGCCTCAGGAATGTGGAGTTGCTAGCATATACTGTCTGCAGCTCAATTCCATAGATATGACAAAGCTATCATGTCATATTTTCCTCATTTTATCTAAAAAATGAGCAGGGTGTAGACTATGATAATCCTTGAGGAACTAAGTGAAGGTTTATTCTTTTAGTTTCAATGAAGTATTCATTTGCATGTTTTTGTTGTTGACAACAAGTTCAATTATATTAGATTTTTTTAGAATCCTAGGTTCTTGCTAAATTTAGCTTGTTAATGGTCATTTAGGCTTTACTTTGAGTTTTCTTAGTTCAGTATGTTTCAGACATCTTTATTTAGACAACTTTTCCTTTTGCTTAATACTTTTTATGCTGTCTATAAACTCTATTTAAGAGTGTATTGTTAATAGTAAATACAATCATTTCTTTTTAACAATTACATGGTACCAGAGTGAGATCCAATTTGGGTACGACTCCATTATGGGAGAGTTTTAATAAATTTTAAATTTTTCCTCAATATTATCTGTTGGGTTTCAGGAAATTTTCCTCAAAAAATATTGATTGGGTTTTAATATTTTTTTCATCAAAATTTTTCTATTGGGTTTTATATCTTTTTCCTCATAAATTAGTTGTTTTGTATTCTCTGATCCATGTCTTTCATTGTGTTTTCCTTTGTTTGACTTTTCACCTCCAAAATCTTGTTCGGTTCTAATTGATTTTTCTAACCCAAAAAACATGTTTGGTTTTGGTTGATTTTCCTCTTGAAAAAATCATTTCTGGTTTTTGTAAATTCACAAAGTTTGCATGGTATTTTTTGTTTTAGGTTTTTTCCTATTTTTTCCGAAAAACAATGCTTTGTTATCTTCAAATCATGGTATCTTGTAGTCAATTTTTGGGCATCCAGTTCATCTGCAAAAATTTCAGAGAGTTTGCCAATTTTTCTTCAAACTTGTGACAGTTCTTAGTGTGTATCTTTGTTTCTAGGGAAAGACAATTTAGTTATTCAACATCAGATTAGTCATTTTGCAGATTTTGGGAGGGTTTGCAACAGACTCATCTCAATGGTAGGCTCTTCTCTCTTGTTATAGACCATTCCATAGAAGAGTATAACCTTCACTGTTTTTTTCTAGACTACTCTTTATCATTGACATTCTGCAGATCTAGGGAGGGTCTCAACAACATAGAATATTTTGAAGCATTTAGGACCACAAGACATGCACAATCTTCTGTTGGGTAGTTGATAGAATGACCATGAAGTGAAGGTGTTAGATTATTTGATATTTTTAGTATCCTAGGTTCTTGCTAAGTGTAGCTCATTCTTCTAGAACCTTAGTTAATAGTCATTTAGGCTTTTTTTTGAGTTTCCTTAGTTTAGTCTATTTTTAGAGATGGTCTTTATTTAGACAACTTTGCTTTTTTACTTCTGTAAACTCTATTTAAGAGATTATTGTTAATACAATCATTTTTGTTTTTAGCAACTACAGACTATAGTACTAGACTTTTAGAAGCATAAATCATCTTTCAGGTCTGAGAGCATTGTTATTATTAGAAATTAGAACTACTATTCAGATGTGTCTGATTCATAATCTTTACTTGTACTTCTACAGTATGTCTTCCTTTTAAAATCATTATCTGTAGTAAGATTTACGACTCATGGTAAAATATGGTTTTTTTAAATATCATTTTGGGATGCAAGTTTCCATTTTTCACATATTTATGTAATTGATGCTCTTAAAACATACATGATAGAACTCTTAAATCTTTCAGGTGCTTGAAGTGAAATCCACTTTTGAGCGGAATCTGAAGCAGCTATATGAAAGATACATACACTTCAGTGAACAAAGTGAAATATCACTCAGTTATTTCTGGATGTTCCTAGATTACAATGACTTTATTTCAAGTACGATCTCAAAGAATGTGAGGTTTCAGTGTGAAGATACTGATTTAACAGACCCAACTTTAAGTTGCATGTCCATGTTGAATTGCATTTTCCCAATTTCGCACTCAACATGATCTTTGCACTTGAAGAAACAAGCTCATTTTCAAAATGTTATGTGGCTATAATCAAGCCTTCCATTTCTTAGACAAACTTTGAGGAAAATAATTCCTTTAAAATAGGAAATGGAGGCATTGTTAGAAGGAAAAAATTCTGCAAAAAATTTCAGATGTTTAAAATCTGCGTCCAAAACAGTTCTTAGGGAAGTTCTAGTTGTATTCAAGGTGAGTACAAATAAAAAAGAGATATAGATTGTTGTGCATTCATAATTGTACTGTTAATTCTATGAAGATATTATTGTATAATAACGAGTATAAATTAACGGGAGAGATGTAGAGTTTGTGAACTCATAATTGTACTGTTGGTTCTAGTTTGGTTGGCTTTTCAGTCTCTTAATTCTCAATTAAATTATTCTTGTGCTCTTGTATGCCAAATACCATGAGATGCTTAGGTGAACATAGATCCAGATTCTATTTTCTATCAACATATAGTGTTGATTATAAATTTATGATTTAAATTCAATTTTATTAATTCTCAGAAATAATTAGTCTCGTGCCCTTTTATGCCATATATATGAGATGCTTCGGTCAGTGTACATTCAATTTCTGTTTTAACATAAGGTGATGAGTATAAATTGTTGGACTTATTACATTAATTAGGTTAGTTTTTGTGTTTAGATTAGATAAATAAAATTAGTTCAATATATAGTTGTGGAAGTTATTCCCGTAAGTAATTGCTGTAAGGGAAGTAGTTGCTGTAAAGGAAAATAAAACTAGATAAAGATGCCCAAACATCAATGTAATGATTAAGTGTTATTCATATCATTCCAGTATATTATTCAGTATCATTTCAATGTCATTTTTAAAGTATCAAGTCTGTGTGTATCCGAATGATCTGAGTCAATAATTTCAGCATTTTATATTGTTGCTCTCTCATTTTATATTTTCAGTTTCACATTATTTGGGCTTGTTACAGTGGTATCAGAGCAGGTTTCTCAATGGGGAGAAGAGTTCTTTTAATGGATTTTGGATGACCAAACCTTATTTTATGTGAATAAAATCAGAGGCTGGAGGCAATGGAGGTTGGAGGATTTTTATCATCTCAAGCTAGCTTCTCGCTTAGAGATGATTACTGCATGAGAAGCAATTATTTGTGTCCCTGTAAAGTTGGGGCTTGGCCAATTCCTCCCTAAAGATAAGAGGGGAATTGATAGATTTGTGTGGCTTGGCCAATTCCTCTCTGAAGATAAGAGGGGAATTGATAGATTTGTGTCCCTAAAGAAAAGAGGGGGCTTGGCTATGTGATTGTCCTTCTATTGAGTGAGGGGGGGCAAGATTTCAAGAATGGCATTTGAGACACTTGGAGGAGATGTCAACTTTTGGAGGAAAGATGTCCAAACATATTAGTGGTGATTGTTTCTACGGCACTTGAGGAGGCGTTAGACACACTCGGAGGAGATGTGGACTTTTGGAGGAAAGACGTCTCATGTGCAACACCAAAGGAGGCATCAAGCACACTCCATGGAGATGTGAAAAAGTGGAGGAACTATGTCAACTTTTGGAGGAAAGATGTCCAAACATATTAGTGGTGATTGTTTCTACGGCACTTGAGGAGGCGTTAGACACACTCGGAGGAGATGTGGACTTTTGGAGGAAAGACGTCTCATGTGCAACACCAAAGGAGGCATCAAGCACACTCCATGGAGATGTGAAAAAGTGGAGGAACTATGTCTCGTTGTGTAAAAGAGGTAGAAACAATGTTTTTATGAGGCTAATTTCAGGATTTGCAATTTGAAGTTGGGATATGAGGGCAACTTCAGGATTAGGATTTAAAATTTGAAGTTGCGCATAAAGATTGGTGAAGGAGCTCAACTTTAGGATTAGGCTTTGCAATTTAAAGTTGCAAGACTATTTTCAAAGATTGGTGAAAGAGCTCAACTATTTTCAAAGATTGGTGAAAGAGCTCAACTTCAGGATTAGGATTTGCAATCTGAAGTTGCAGACTACTTTCGAAGATGGAGCTTCATCAAAGTTTGTAATATTGGTGAAGGCTTTTCAATTTTGTTAGATTAATGTAATAAGGGGGGGGATGTTGGACTTATTACATTAATTAGGTTAGCAAAAATGATTGTTGAATTAATGTAATAAGGGGGGAATGTTAGGTTTATTACATTAATTAGGTTAGTTTTTGTGTTTAGATTAGATAAATAAAATTAGTTCAATATATAGTTGTGGAAGTTATTCCCATAAGTAGTTGTTGTAAGGGAAGTAGTTGCTGTAAAGGAAAATAAAACTATATAAAGATGCCCAGACATCAATGTAATGATTAAGTGTTATTCATATCATTCCAGTATATTATTCAGTATCGTTTCAATGTCATTTTTAAAGTATCAAGTTTGTGTGTATCCGAATGATCTGAGTCAATAATTTCAGCATTTTATATTGTTGCTCTCTCATTTTATATTTTCAGTTTCACATTATTTGGGCCTGTTACATAAATCAATTATACCGATCAGGATTGTTAAGCGCTCATAATTGTACTGTTGATTCTATCATACAGTCAGTTGTCTTTAAGATTGGTGGATTTGAATTCAATCTCTTAATTCTCCCAATTAATTTTTTCTTGTGCTTTTGTATGTCAAATACTATGTGATGATTAGGTGAGCACACAGTTCCGTTTTTTATTATGTGAGAACCTCTAACTGGCAAGGATACTCCCAATGCAACTACAGTTGACCATAACTCTCATATGTACTGCACTTCATTGGATTCAACTATAACATCGCATGTGTGATATGCATGTGATGATGGAATTTAGTTTAATCAAGTCTAGTGGGATTTCCTCAATAAGGTTTCAGTTGACAAAGGAAAAGTATGAGTTAAAATTGTCTTTAACATCATTGGATAAATGCATTTATTAAAAAATGATTAAAAAATTGTTTTCTGAGACATTGTTACTTGCTTGGTATTGC
Source organism: Cupressus sempervirens (assembly GCA_028749045.1). NCBI lineage: Eukaryota > Viridiplantae > Streptophyta > Pinopsida > Cupressales > Cupressaceae > Cupressus > Cupressus sempervirens. Next base: position 508,553,169 of record CM053788.1, on the reverse strand, counting down.
CCAAAATGGTACTAATCTTTCCCTTCCATTTTCTTTGGAGACTGCCAAATTACATTTAATTTCGGTTATGCATACTAATCGAGTTCTCTAGATTTGTCATCCCATGTAGATTCTAAGGTCATAAGACTATTTGGGCTTGACAAGATAACAAGTATGGACTTTATGAGTTTCTTTACATAAACAAGAGCTCTAGAAGAGCTTGAGTCCCTGCCTTATGTTATGGTGATACATATTATAGTTTTTAAATATTATAAGATATTAAGTATAAGAATGAGATTTTTTAGATTTTTTAGTAATCTTGAGTTGAAAATAAGATAAAAGAAAAGAAGATAGAGACATATAGATAGATTGAAGAAAAAATATGCTTAATTAGATTAGAAAAAGTGAGACATTGATAGGCATAGAGGAGAGAAGAAAGTGTGGAGAACTAAAAATATTAAATTTGAAATTGTTAGTTTACAATCAATTATAAAATTATTTATCTATATTTTATTATTATTAATTTCTATACTAAAATAATAATAATTGATAAGTAAAAATGACATGTTATGCTTACAAAGATCTTTGTACAATTTTTATATTGTTAATTTATTTAAAAATTATATAATTATAATAATAACATATTATTATTTTTTTAATAATATAGTAAAATTATAATCTTCACTTAAGTTCTAACTTTAAATATATTATTTTAAAAATATTTATATTATATAATAATAACTATTTGTCATCATAAACATAAAAGTTTAATATAATGTAAATTTTAATCTTAAAAATAATATAAGTTTTAAACTTAGTATTTACTATTTTATTTAAAAATAATAATTTTGAAAATAAAAATAGATTTAGCGTACTTGATTTTTAAGCTTTAAAGTTTGGAAGTATAATATATCTCTCACAACTGAAACTATTAGTACAAGGAGGAAATAAGCAACCGTGAATTTGTTGTCAGAACAAGTGCCAAAACGTATTTTATGTTTTGATTTTTTATTTATGAAAATAAGTATAAACCTAGCAAATTGTTTAAGCCCATCAGAAATTTAGAAATAACTCATCAAAATTGATTTATAAAATATTTGTTTTCCAAACCTTAGTCTATTGCACTTGTCTTTAAAAAATATTAAAAATTAATAGCATTTGCTGTCGAATAAATAAAGCAGGGACTAATAATACCAACAGTTCCAAGGTTTCCAATTACAACATATCCAATTATTTCATTCTATGCCTATCCTGTGATCCATAATACTATATATTAGTGTATACTAAAGCACGAGAGCCATATGTTGGTAGTTTAAGCAATGCTAAAGTTCAACCATTTGACTGAGATACATGTCTGATTTTCCTGCCATTATGGATTTCTTTGACAATGGCAAAACAAAGCTATCTACAGAGGAAGTTTGCACTCTTCTTTGTTGCAGCAGTGTACAGTAATTGACAAAGTGTCCACAACAAATGTTCTCTTATAGAATGTAATAATCAAGGGTTATGCAACCAATGGTCCTTTTGATGAGGCAATTGCACTTTTTAAGAAATGAGAGAGCAGGGATTCTGGCCAGACAAATATATGTTTGCTCTGGTATTGAAGGCTTGTGCCAGCTTTCCGGCTCCAAAGGAGAGAAAAGGGATTCATGGTAACATAGTGAAGACTGGTGTCGGAGGCGATGTCTTTTTGGGAGCTGGATTGCTCGATATGTATGCAAAATGTGGTTGCATAGAAAAATGCATTCCAAACCACGTGCGGCACTGGCGATCCCTACTTCTGATCCACCATAAGATGCGACCATTTCGTTCACCCAGACTACGCCTCCCTGTCTTCATCAAATGCCCACGCATCTGACTGCCTAAACATACACTCCCGCGGAATAGAAGCGCATGCCGAACCATCCTACTCCTGGTTCTTTTCCTTAGGTGCTCCACGCACGCATCCTCGAGCCTCTGGCTCTACCCCTGTTCAACCTCAGCGCTGAACCCCTACTTAGCCCTTTGATATCTTCGCCTCGGCGACTCCCATAAGCCCACCTTACTCCGACATCGGCCACATAAGTGATCTCAACTCCCACGAGTCTCTTGACCACATCATGATCCTCTATGATCATCTTGCCACTCTCGGGAATGCACCGAGCTCCCAGAGCTCCTCATGTTCAACTCACTTGACTCCTTGAGCCCAACGCTGCACCACTGCAACCTTGCATCGAGAACCTCCTAGATTCCCTTGCTGAACACTGCATCCACACTGGCTGACTTGGACCCCCAAGAGTTCTCCCTAGCTCATGCATATGCTTCCAAAGCATACTCAACACCATCTTGACATCTCTCTGAACCTTCTAGCTCACTACGCATACACCCAGTGCATACTCGACACCTCCACGGTACCTATCTGAACTTCCTGGTTCATACGCACACCCGCACGGTATACTCGGCATCCTTATGGCACCTCTCTGAACTTCCTAGAGTCCTCCAGTCCAATCCTTAACATGAACATGCCTCCACGGCACTCCATCACTTGTTAGTCTCCCTAGCTCCCCATAGAGCCCACGGAAGCCCAACCCTTGCTCCCCACGGAACAACCGTCAACCTTAGCCAACTCTGGATCCCCACCATGAGCCCCAACTGCTTCGACACCCCAGTCTATGTCTACATGCCCTTGTTGGTGAACATCATGTCCTCGTACACCCGGTGCACTCAAACCAACCTCCTCATGCATCCACGCCGTCTCATGCTCAATCCACGGATCCCTCTGCGTTGCACAACCTACTTGAGTTCCACACCCTAGCTCCATGATCCACCCACCCTGTGGGACGCTGGCCGGTTGAACCAACTCGGTGAACACTCCGTAGCTTCACCTCTGAACCACTTCACTCATCTGCATCACTCGTTTCACTCATGCACCACAAGCCTTTGTTCCTAGCCTTCCCTCATGACTCACCTCCTTGAGTCATGCCCAACGACTACCTCTTCGGATACCTGACATCGATCTGCCCACTTGACTCGGCATCTCCTTGGCCATTCCGAGACACTACGTCCCGCTTGCCATACTTGACCACCACGGTCTCTGAGATCCAACCTCAATGCAAACCCATGCAACCAAGCACCCAGGATGTGCGCCCAAGGCCACACCCAACCGATACCGCACCACTTAGCCATCCAGCGCAACGACACCATTCCCACACAACTAACCTCAAGCCCACAATGCTCCTACTCGGACAAACCATATTGCCTCCTACCGCAGGACTAGGAAAATCGCTTCCCTAGCTTTCAGACACTGGACAACCCCCAGAGCTGTCAACATTGATCCAGCTTCTTTGCTACACTGAGACAAGGACCTTTGTCATAACACCAAACCTCACCACGTTGCGTAACGGCGGAGCAACACTTCATTGCTCCTAAAGACTTCGCGTCACCTCTGTCTCCCAGAGACCAGAGGGAGGGACTACTCTGCTTTGACCCTCTCGAGGGAGATGGACTCTCCAAGCCATCCTTCATGCACACCGGCACTTACCCTCCGCGGATACACCTCAGCTCGGCTCCACGCCTCGCCTACACCACAACTATGCTAGAGGGAACATCTCATAGCACAGTCCCAAGATCACACCTCGGCTCGGATCCAACACCGTGCCTACACCACAACTATGTTGGAGGGGAACCACTCGCAACACAGCCCCAAGGCTACACCTCGGATCATGTCCCGGACAAGATCCTACACCACAACCATGTCTGCCCAGCACACGACATAGTCCCATTTACACCTCGGCTAGACCCACGTCTGCCTACACCACACCTGTGTGCACCCAGCTTTGCAGCACAGGCCCATCCGGCCTCAAGGTCTCATATCGCGAATCACCAGCCCCTTACATCCTCCCCCACTTAAAAACAGGCGACGTCCTCGACGCCAACACCACTGTCACCCTGTCACATTAGATCTACAGATGTCTTGTATCTCATACACTGGCTGTTGTCATCGCCTCATACCTTCGGTGCACACCTTCTGTTTCCACAACATACTTGGTGCTTGTCAGCATCCCTGATACTGAACCCACTTGCATGAAACCATATCCATGTCTAACTCCACTGAGCCGATCATCCCTGATGACACCTCTGAAACTTAGCACTACTGCTTCCTCTCCACTCAGTCCTGTCTTCCACCTTCAACTGTCCAAGACTCCATTCTTGACATCCACTGAAAGACACACTTGCCACCCCTTCGATGCGCAAGTCACCTAGCTTTCCCAAGCTTCACACGGTCAACCTTCGGCCTCTTGACTCCTGCTGTGCCCCTCTGATTGCCTGCTGAAGAACCTTCTGGCGTGCCCTGCACCCAACTCGTCCCCACACACTGCAAATCAACTCGGCCACCAACACTTGCCTACCGATTCACTTCCAAACCCTTTGTGCTATGCCTAGTACTTGCACAACCTTCCTCAGATCATAACCCAAATCTCTTCAAGCCACAATCTTACGCCAAACTGCCCTTGGCAGCTCCCAAATCCACTTTCCCAAGTCATCACCTTCAACCTTGGCTTTGCAACCGGTCTTCAACTGTGCCATTCTGACTGACTGCTGGCCAGCCCTCGGCATGCCCTGCATCCACTCGTCCCCAACACATCAACTCAGAAATCATTCACATCCAACCACCAATACACTCACCAATACACTTCCAGAACTTAGTGACTTCTCAGTACTTGTTTCCTCTCCTCGAACTCACCCTTGGCAAGTTCTACACCGCACTGCTCTCGCAACCCACTCCGTTCTCCTCGGATGATGCCCTGCACATCAACCTACACCTCACGATTCCACATCGCCCAACACCATTGACCCATGACACCGCTGCCTAGACCGCCACCACGACTTCCAAGCCTGCCTGTCACACCGTCAGTATTGCTCCTCGGACCTCACCCGCATGAAATCCTACACCTCACCATCTTAAATGGCCCCAAATGATTAACATCAACGGACTTACCTTGTGCAAGCCCACATTTCACCTCAGATCTGCAATAAAGAGACCCTACACCGCACTGCTTCCTTGCAGCCCACACTGATCTACACCATGTAGCAGCTCGATTTCACCTCGGATAATGTCTGCACACCATCCTACACCGCACTGAGACTGACCAAACAAGCCAACCTACAGCCCAATTTCCATACTCCTCGGAATTGCCTCTCCAACTCCTACACCTCACTGCGCCTTTGCAGCCCAAACTGTAGTTAAGCTGGTCTTAAAATGTCCCTGACACTGCCATCTTCACATAAGTTGCAATCCAATGAACTCACAACACCATTGACAAAATGCATGAACGAGATGCAGTGTCTTGGAGTGCAATGATTAAACACTCACTTCTACTACTCAGTTGTTTTGATTCCCGATTCATCATTCAACTACTCGATCGTTTTGATTCCTGATTCATCATTCAACGCAGGGATTAAGTTGTTTTTGGCAGCGATAAGTTCCTTTCAAGTGTACCTGTGAGGTGTATTTGCATCGTTTCCAGTTATCCACTGACGCCGCCTCTGTCAAAACTTGAAGCAGCCTGGGTTTTCTTTTCCATTCTCCTAACCACGGGCCACAAGGGGAGTAATCCCACCACAACTAATCTGCCTGTAATGGATTCCACCGAGTCGCCTATCTTAACTCCGTGGCCCGATCCGCTGGGTGTTCCCACTGGGGGCAATTTCAGAAAAGGCTAGTAACATCACAGAACTAAAATTCCCATTGAGAATTCTATGTCTCATATGAATTCTTAGTTTCCACTAAAGCTCTCATATGAAGTATTGTTCGCATAGTGCACATAGATTCACAGGGATTACAATGGCAATTTTCTTCGTGCTTAAGGTTTTACACGCTCAGAGGGTAGTGACGGCAATAGAGTATTCTAGAACATTCTACAGATTTATTTTTCTAATTTTTGGAGTGGAAATATTAATATTACCCCTAAGAAAATTGTGGAGCGGACCCAATAGTGGAGCGGGGTCTAATAATGGATCACCTTATGGTGAACATAGATTCTAATCTTCCAACACATTTTTACTATATATTGTAATTAATTGATCTATTTGTAAATATAAAAAAATCTAAATGTTGGTAAAAAATACACCAATTGTTGAACACATGAAGACTTATAAGTGTTATAGAAAAAATAAATAAATGAATTCATTAATGAGTGAAATAAATAACTTTTTGTCTTAAACAAAATATCATAGCTATCTAATATATGTATGTCACCCAAAACATAATATGCTCACTTAAATAAGCATTGATATCTTAGTGTACACATACTATTCTTGTGTGTACCACTATTGGGGCAACAATGTATATGCATAAAGTAAACCATATCAATAATATGTATCATCACAAATATAAAAGGTGAATACCAATAAATGCCTTCTATTTTCTCATGAAATGTGTGAGATTGTTAAAAAAAATTAGTGTCCAACTAATGGTCCCTATGTGTTGGATATAGGTTGTATTTTATATAATAATGTGTTATTTTTATAACAACAAATAATCTTTTTATGTTGAAGTATTTGTTCTTTTGTGTCATATATAAAAGTTATATATAACAAATATTTATGATTAATAATAACTATTTGGTCCATTTAAGTTGCATATATATTACATTTCATATAGTTATACAATACTTTATTAACAACAAATGATAATTTTAAATTCAATTAGTAGAGATTTTTTGATTAACCTTTGGTCGAATGTTCACAAAGTCATTTTTTAGACACATTTCACTAGGTGCACTATTTTAACGAGTTGCATGATGAGTCATACCTTCAAACCTTAGTTGTAGGTAGTTCAATGTCTATTTTACATTTCAAAAAAAAAACGAAGGTCTTATGACATCTCATGCAGCAGCTACATGTTGACAAAGTTAGCCCTCACCACTACTGGGTCCTCTCCCCTCTAGAACATTCTACAGATTTATTTTTCTAATTTTTGGAGTGGAAATATTAATATTACCTCTAAGAAAATTGTTACTGACTAATCAAAAAATAGAAATTGTAGTTTCAAAATTAATTAAAAAATAAATAGATTTTTGAACTTTAAAAACTTAAAAAAAATTGGTTGTAAAGATTAATTGACACCACAACTAAAAACATTAGTTCTTTGCCTATGCATAAATAGAGACTAGTATGCTACCCATGGGGTGTACCATATAACTCAAAATCCAACAAATTATATACGGTCTGCTTTCGTTAAAAATAAATATAATATTGATTTGATAGGTTGTAGATATTATTATTTATTATTATATCTTGATAGTTTACCTTGAAGTTGAAAGGCTACATTTCTAGCTTACTATTTGCATTTAGAATACAGATTTGGTGATGAGTCTAATGAGTTTTTTAAAAAGCTATCCAAAGAGCAATTTCAGTTTCTGAAATCATATCTTGAAAATGATACATTCACGACTACGTTAGCAACAAGGCAGCCACTTGGAGGTTGTAATGTTTCCTATTTGAGGCGACTTAGAATTAAGAGATAATTCTTTGTGATTACTATTCTTCTACCTCAAATGACTCTATCTTCTATTAGATTAGTCTTACCAATTAATTAGTACTTGGTATAATGGCTACTATGATCTTTGTTATGTTTAGTTATGACCTGATGCTATAGGTCGATTTGGTATTCTCCTTACAATTATGACTCCACTCTTGTGATTAGCCACGAAGATTGGAATACTCTTACGATAATATTACTATTGTATATGATGTGTAATGATAGTGTCTTCAAAGGAGGACAACTAACTGGTTGCAGTTTCCTCTAAGGATGAGAAGACCGGTAAATGGGGTAGATAGGAATTGCTAGCTTTGACACAATTATTGCCACCAATATGAGTCCATTAGGCAATGGCTTTATTATGCAAAACTAATATTGAATAGATAGATTCGATGAATTATCTCAGATTGTGATCCAACTGCTGAGTAAAGCTATCTTGACTATGATGTCTTAGGTATGTTATTGATCTCCTCATCTTCTTATCTCAATGTGTTCCTGAGATTTTCAATATATCTCTCCTGGTCGTTCAATTCGCCTCTAGCGTGAGATTTCCTTATGTAAGTCCCGAGTTATGTGAATTTCCAACTTGTCAATGTTTTCCTTTTCCCTGCTCATCTTGTGTACTTATCTATGATTTTTATTCTCAATGATGATTTTTGTCTTATTTCTCCCTTCTCCTGATTCAGATGTGATCGACAACTCTTGTAGCCTTTGATGCGTCACAACTCTTCCCAATGGTCATCTCCATAGTTATTGATATTATTGTGAAAACTTAGGAATCAGGTGTTGGATAATAAGGATTGCTATGTATTATAATATCTACGGTAATGGATTTATAATTTGATTATTATTATTATAATTTAAATATTTAATAATTTCTATTTTTTTATTTCTTTATTTAATATTTTAATGTTTAATCAATTGATATAATATAATCTTATATCAATTTGATAAAGTATAACAATAAATGGTATATTTAATATTTGTTTATTTATTATTAGTTTTATTTTAATAATGTTTATTAAATTCAATCGGGCATTATTTAACTTTATCAAATGCAATCATCATTATATTATATTTATTGATTCATTTATCTCATATTAGCTTATTATTATTATTAAAATTGGTCTTGGAAATGGGGACATTATAGAGGTACACAAGGAATATAAACAATGATGGGTTCATGTAGTGAGATTCCTTGAGGTAGGACTTGAAGGATAATTGATCAAGATAGTGTACAAAACATATTGAAAGATGTAGCACTAGACAAAAAAAATGATGCAACAGTTTTTGTAGTCACAACAATAGTTGATTATAACCATTGGTCAAATGTCACTAATTATGAATTCTCTAAGAGTAGATCAAAATAGTACAGGGGATAACACTAATGCAGAGAATAACTCCTACTTATCAAAGGAATAATCTACAAAGAGAAGTTAGAACAGGTGGTTCAAGTAGGTCTTTATCCCACATTCACAGATAGGGATGAAGAAGAAGTAGTAGAACTTAGGAACAACCATTGTCTTGTAATAGTAGTACATGATGAGTACCATAGCCACACTAACGAAGTTGGATAAGAAATAACATTAAACCAATGCATGAACCAGTGGAAATATAGGAAAGGATACAAAATGAACAAATTAAAGACCTCTAGGCCCACATAAGGAGTATTGGCATGCCTTGAGTAAATTGACTTTTTCTAATTTTGACAATAGTGCAAAATGCACAACTAGTGCCTAGATACCAAATTTGAAACCCCTTTGAATCTTAAACCTATGCTAGAAGAAGAGACAATAAAGTTTGCGACCTTGCATTTGGAAGAACTAATATATGATTGGGGCATCAATGTTTGGTAACACAAAATCATGCATTGATTCAATCCTGTAACAAGTTTACTAACAAATTGATTACTAGATTGTACTAGAAGGTTGTCCATCCAATCAAGTTTACAACCATTTGGAAAGACGCAACGCATGTTTGGTGGCATCATTGTTTGGTAACACAAAACCATGCATTGATTCAATCTTGTGATTTGTTTAGGAACAAATTGATTACTATATTTTACTGGAAGGATGTAGACGTGTATTTTCTTATATTGATTAGATAAAATGGTGATTTTGATAGTTACATCAATGAGTTATAAAAGGGTATTTGTTAGAAAAAGTGTTGTAATGTTGTTCACAAAGGGTTTGAAGGCTAATCTATAAGGTTTGGTGAACACTTTGAAACCTAAGACACTATCAGATGCTGCTTATATTGCACTTGAGCTTGAAACTTCATGTCCTACACATCAACTCCAAAAGAAGAATTTCAAGGGTAACAAACTATTATACAAGAACTTCAATCAACCTAACCACACACCACCTTAGTTAGATGTTGAGATGACAAATAAGTTTTTGCTTCTCTTGCAATAAGCCTTGGGAGGTCACAAATGTTTTGGGAAAGGCAAATAACATTATGTAGAGGTCACTTTCGAAGTTTCAACATTAATGAGAAAATAGTTGACACTAGTTCAAGCAATGAATAGGAGCAACAACTAGAGCATAGTGATACAACCATAGGAGATGTGGCTTGCGGTGTATTGTTGTTGGGTGTTTTATGACTTGCCAAATAGTAGAACAAAATACCAAAAAATCTTATCCTCTCTTGATCAAAATTGTTTGCATGCCAAGACTATGAAAGATAACACATCACAATAGACTCCAAGGTTCCTTTTGTGTTAGGTCTTGATTGTGGATAAGCTCAATGGTTGATGTGATTTGTTGAAAATCACAAGGGGCCTTACATTTACTTCATTCAACTTGATTTCAAATCATACTAGATGGGAGCTATTGAAAGATTTTGCAATTAAGTCATTTAAAAAAAAATTCATGAAAATTTGAGGAAAGAAAATAGAACAAGTTTAGAAATAATACTCTACTCCTAATGGTAATGACAATAAATGATAGTGCTTTCGTGGACATGTACCTTAATAACCAAGCTCCACTTTGCCAAGTTAAATCACAACTACGCATTAACTAGTGCAATCTTTAAGGGTTTGTGCAAATGATCTTCATACCACCATGAACACCATTAAAATAAAGTTTATGTGAATGACAAGAGTTAAGCATACTTATATATGAGGTTCAGGATAACTTCGCACAATGAATTACAATGAAAAAACTATCAAAAGTATGAAGAAAAGTAACTCATCAAAACACCATCATATTTGCCATTGCAATCAAAACACTTATCTAAATAATATAATATAAATAAGGGAATAATGAAACCAAGCAAGCATTGAGGCACTTCAGATTATCACCAAACTTCAATGAAATTATATTATCCCAATAGCTCTTAGCAAAAATCTCAAGTTCCATTGCTTTACAAATGACAAGTGAGGCCTTTATATAAGTCCTCGAATATAATGGGTGGCCCAAATCAAAACAATAACCAATGGCCCAAATTTTGCCAACTCAGACCTAATTAGGCTTATGAAAAGAAATAATCTACATTAATGCAAAGGTTAACTTTGACCAACTAAGAATAATCTACTACCTTAGTGGGTAATAAATGCCCACTAAGCATGCTTGTTGAGGAAGAGGAGGGCGAAATAAATGACCACTATGCATGCTTGCTATGTATTAAATGCATGTGTTACCTATATTTGACCTCGTTGTTTGAACTCATGAAATCTACCCAATATTGGCTCTAACTCATCAACATTGAATATTGTCTCAGAGTCATTTTTAGTGAATAAGTTCAAGTGGAAGACTCCTCCAATTTTCTTTTCAGGTCCCTAACAATTATTTCATCTTCAACCAATCTTTGCGATAGAAATGATGTGACAATGTTGGAGACTTCCTATCTAATATTCTCAGTTATCCCTTTCAATCAAATGAGCTCCCTAATAAAATGCTCAAACATTTCCTTCCTCATTGAGCACTACACCATACCATCAAGTGAAATCATACACTTCTCAAATGACCCCACCTTTGATCAACATTTGGCTAGGTATCTGCATCAAATCTTGCAAGTATGAGATCATCTTGGCCTAACAAATGTGTTCATCCTCATATGATTCCTCCATACAACAAATCTCGGAAAGGATGGCTAGTGTCGCATTAAGAACTTGGATTAAGTCCTCAGCATGTTTGTACGCCTTATTTTGGATGCCCTCAATTGACTATTATATAGATATGAAACTTTAGTATATGCCTCCTCTAAAATTTTTTTTGCATACATACCACATGGAATGGTCAAGTCAATGTTGTTAGGTGTTATGCACATATAGATTATGGGTTATGATGTCACCACTCTTTCAAACTTTGATCATTTTTATGGTTCTCAAGCTTTTCCCTTTGGGCATGAATAGGTAAAATAGCTCCACAATCTCGAATAACAATATTTTTTCCATACTACACCACACTCTAAGCACATATGGACCCATCCACTGGACTCCATTATTTATACACTTTCAAGTTGATCGCTGTTGAGCTTTGGTCCTCTAGACTTAACCAATTCAAGATGTTGCTTAGGTCCTCAATTGTGGGTTTTCAAATTCTCTATCCTATTTTTGAGGCATTCATAGTGCCCTTTGATTTCTCTTCATAATTAAACTGTGTTCAAAATAGAAGCTTGACAAAGGTGTAGGTTTTCTAGCTTACTTTTAAAGGGTCCAAAATCAACATATTACTATATAGTCATGAGTTGGGAGGGAAATCAAAATTGAAAATGTAATGGAATTTTTTAAATATGTGACCCAACCAAAACTTATTATTTCTTATCCAAAACATAAGGAACTTTCGAAGACTAGAGATAGAGCTACCAAGACCAAAAGAGATCCCCCAAAAATGAAAAAATCAGGGTCCCCATCAACAATGGGGGTGATGTGTGAGTTGGTCACAACATCTGGTGACTCTATGGGTGAAATGTTGCAAACATTTCAAGGATAAAAACTTAATTTGAACTAAGAATCTTTGGTTAGTAAGTGACCCAATGTTATCACTGAGAGAGGAACTCACTCAAAAGGGGAGGAGAATCAAATATTGGATCAAGACACTTTCTGTTGATAATTGTTGAAGCGTGTGCAAATGCATATATTTTTTCTCAAAAATGCCACTCAGAATCCCTAAGGTTGGCCATGACATGCTATACATCTCTCTTGACTCCAAAAGCAACATTGCCCCACTACCTTGCCTATTAGGCATCCATACAAAGAGATTTCTCTACTTCGAGTGGATTAATCTTTTGAACACAGAGAGATTTTTGTGTACCCCAAAAGCCAATATTTTGATCCTTCAATTCACTTTTTTTTCTTTGATATTGCATTTATTTCCTTTTGATTGTCATGTAAGTAATGAAGGTCACTATGGGTTAGGGAATTACAATGGTTTTAAAGTAAGATTTTAAAATTTTCACTAGCCATGACCTCACATAAAAAATCTAAAATGGACTCAAAGCAATTGATCAGGTGTGAAAAGGCATAGCAAACTCAGAATTTAAGTGTTGAGTCATATTATATGATTAACCTTTTGAGTCAAGTATGAATTCTAACCTAATGATAAACATAAGAAAGACAAACTTAGTTGATAAGGATATTCATAAATAGTTATCCAAAAAATGAGATAAAAAAGACTTGGCGAAACATCCAAATGAAGTTATCAAAACACGTAATGCCTTCTTGTAGATAAGAATAAACTCAAAACTAAAACCAAAATAAAAAGTGAAAGAAAACTAAAACCACTTAAGAAAACAAACTCAAGGGAAGGAAAACCCCAAACTAATAGGAAAGCCAAAACCCCACAAAGAGAAAAGGAAAGCCAAAAGAAAATGCTAAACAAAAGGGAAACCAAAATGAAGGAACAAAAGGGAAACCTAGGCTGACTATATACATGGTAGGCTCCTAGAAGGAAACTTAAGGGCAAAAATAATGCATGAGGAATTGTCCATTGATGAGCAACACAACTTCCTCTCTTGTCAAATTCTTAAACTTAAATGCATCATATCCTAGTATCTCAAAAATTTGACAAGGATCCATCTTGAAATTGTCAAACTTATCGTTATCACATTTCTTCTCATGGTCCTTATCATAGGAAAGCACCAAATAAAGAATATAATGTTGGAATTTCTTAATTGATTTTACTAAAATATTGGCTTATTTTTAAACATTTGGGTTTCTCAAATTTGCATCCTTTAGTGGTGAACTTATGAACGCAATATGATGCTCATCATTTTCTTTTGATCTTTGAGCGAGGATAGCTACACAAGTATTTTATGGAGAAAATGAATATATGTAAAATGGATTGGAATATTTTTTTCTAACCAAAACGAGAGCATCCACAATATCTTTCTTCATTTATTTTAATTTTCTCTTTACTGTAGGCGTCCAATCTATCTTTGCGCCTTTCTTCAATATCAATTAGTTGCTTGACGATCTAAAAAAATTGAGTTATAAACTTCCTTATGAAGTTGATCTTACCAAAGAATGACCTCAATTCCTTTTGACTAGCTAGTTGTCCTATCTTTGAGATGACCTTAATGCACTCAGGGTCAATCAAGATTTTGAACTCTAAAATTACATGTCTCTATAGTTTTCCCTTTATAATCCAAACATGCATTTCTTAGGGTTTAGAGAAATACCATACCTTATGCATTTTTAATATATTTTCGTCAAATAACTTGTATGATCTCCTTTGCCTTGATAAAAACAGAGTGAGATCATCCATGTGTGTAATAATGAGTTTTCTAGCCTAAGTCTCTGGAATTGTAATCTATGGCCCTTTGAAAAGTAGCTCTAGCGTTGATTAAATGAAAAGGCATTCTCTTATAAGAAAATATGTTTGACTTGGTTGTAAATGAAGTTTTTAGTCTATCTTCTTCTTCTACCATCACTTGATTATACTTGGAACAAAAATTTAAAAGTGACATCATTTGAGAACTGCTCACAACTTGTAGTACTTCATCCAATGATTACACTAGATAATTATCCTTTTTTCAACCTCTATTTAAGTTGTGAAAATGAATTCACAACCTTATTTTTGCATTGTTCTATTTGAATAAGAAATAGGTCAGTAACCCACATTGAGTGTCGAATTGGAAAAATTATTCTTGCATGAATAAATTCCTTTACTTCTTGATGCATATGTGGTTCTAACAAAGGATCTACTTGTGTTTGTCTCTTATTGACATTGTTTACTATCTATTTTTAGTAGAATCTCTCTATTTTGAGAGATGTATCATATGTTTTCAAGGCTTCAAATCTTGAGGAAATTACATTGAGGAATTTCCTAATAAGATTTAGAATGTCCCCTTTCTCCATAAGAGTAAAAACTTTACAAATAAAAATGTTCTTGACATTCTCCTCTATTCCTAAGTTCACTTTTTATCATTCTCCTCCTTCAGTCATTTGATACTTGAGGGCACTTAGTCTATCAAAGTCAAAGATTCTCTCTAACTCAATCATTCCCTTAGGGTTGGTATCCATCCTCAGATTCACAATCTCATCAATTTGAAACCTTGCTTCTTGTTCTCCTTCATCGATAATTTGATCCATATCTAATCACTAATTTGTGCATTGGACAATTTATCTGTCAACTCTTCAATCTCTTTTTTATGTTTTTCTTCAAATTTCTGCTTCTAAACTTGTTTAGTTTCTTTATGTTGTGGATCTAAAATCACCACTTGAGTTGGATTTTAAACATTATGACTTCTTCAATATTCCCTTCTAATGATGCTCATTAGATCATCTTTGATACTTGTGTAAATGAAACTTTGCACATTATGTATCGGATTTTTGAATGGAAAGCATTATGCATTTTGCATTAGTTAGGTAGTAACAAATTCTAAATGCAAGCATCTTTACCCAATTCAACCTCTTTCTTAACACTCTTTAGGACAAAGTGTGGTTCTAAATTATTATAAAAAAGTGTTTGAAAAAATGTAGAAATCACTTGAGGGCATCCTCCTTGATTGTAACCCTATAACATCAAAATTTCTCCAATTTGGAGAACATGTCAATTGAGGCTTGACTCCATGAACAAAATCTCATTGTCTTCTTCATATTCAATTATCAATAATCAAAGCTTTTCTATTCTTATATGATTGTGAATTCCTTTCTATGGTAGCCAAATGTGTGAAAAGTTGGTGGAAATGTATATGCTTAATTTCCTTGCCTAATCTCTACCTAGGAGCATCCCATATCCTTCTAGGAAATCCACAACATATATACCAATGCAACTCTAAACTTTTGGATTTGATACCAATTTCATATAAATTTTATTCAACTCTCCCACAATTGGGACCTCTATCTTATCCAACTGTGTCCCGTTATTATATACCTACAATGAGACTAATCCCTTCTTTTTATATATGTCCAAAGGTGTCACATTAAGAGAAGGGCTAGAATCAATCAAACAATTGTGCATTTTTTCCATTTCGACAGCACAAGGGGATGACTCCCCTTTTCCTTGATAGAAAACTAGGTCTTACGCATTCTCAAATTGAATTATTCATTATTTTGCAAAGTATCACTTCCATTCTACATAGTGATTGTTGCTTGTTCTACAAGATCAACAATATCTCAACTTGTTTATCTAGGTGCATGATCATTTTTATGGATTCCTTTGTTGGTTACAATCCTTTGATCTTTAGAATAATTTTATACCATCACACTAAAACTTGAATTTTTTTGAGAACCTCGGCTTCATTTTGCTTCACATCCTCAACAATATTAGTGTTGTATGCAAAACTAGATTGATGAATGTTGGGAAACTTCTAGATGGATGTGAGGCACCTTGCAAAATGATCTTTAGAGTAACATCATCTAGACCTCCCAACGTTGCATCTCCCAATTCTAGAATTTTCATCAATTTATATATTGATAAACTCACTTTTAATTTTTATGAATTCGTGTAGTATGTAAGAGCTTAACCTATTGAGTTCCTCTTTAGGAGGACTTTATTTCTATTTTTGTTTTGGATTTTCTTTATGTCTTTGTTCTCAAGGTTATATGTTAGGTTTCTCTCATTGATTCTATGAGGCAATTTTAATATAATAGTGTCCTCTTTCTCCTTACAGGTTAGTAGGTTATCAATACTTAAGTGAGTCTCTCAAAGGACCCATAGTCTTCCTCACATTGGGGGTGTGGAAGAGTTGTAAAATTGTTCAAATAATTTGATGTTGTCAATGACTCATGATTACTATAATTCCTTTGATATGTCTTTGTTGGAACATTATTAGATATCTACTAAAAAGATTACACTTCACTTGTTTGTTCCACTAGGGGGCTACTGTAGAGTGGAGGGAAGAAAAATTCATCCCTATACAATGGTTTATTTGGGAAAATAGGTGAAGTTTGATTCTTTGGTGGAACTTCATATCATGTCATCTCCATTGGACCGTTTGTTGATGCTGATGGGATTTTTGATTTTCTTGTACTGGCATACAATTGTGGAGTTCTAGAGGAGGAAAGTTAAAATCATCAAAGACTAGTGTCTAATCATATCTAGGCATAGGTACTATATCATTCCTTTTAGGGGGAGGATTCTTAGCTATAGTAGTGTTTCTCACTTCTCCTTTGAAAATATAAGTAGCTATTTGAAATTCTTGACACTAATTTAGAATGTTGATTTATTTCATGTAATCTAAATTAGTTGGACAATGTTTCTTTTGCTAAGGAAACTTTAATAGCTGGTCTATTTTCAGAAGATGGAGGATCATTCAGTGAAGAGGGTATGCCATCATTGTTCATATATTTGTTACACACTCTTCTTTGATATCCTTGATAATAATTATTGATAGCTAGGATTGTTGTTTTGATTTCCTTGAATATTGGTATTTTGATAATCGAGATTGTTATTATGGCATCCACGATTATGCCTTTGATCATTATCATGATGCATTGGAGGATTTTCTTGATATCCTTGATTTTTCCATGATATGACTGATAATTCCTCTGTAAAGTTTACAACTGATTATTTCAATTCCTAAGGTAAGTAATCTTAGTGGATAAATTATTCACTTGTTCTATCAAATCATTCAATTTATCTCTTTCTTCCAAAGTCCTTATAACAATTATTTTGTTATGAAGACAAACATGATGTGTGAACATCACCTAAGATATAGGATCTCTTGGATGTGACACTAGCTTATTAGGAGAAAGAAAATGATTGAATGTAGGGGCATAGCTCAACATACCTTGACTAGGCATGTTAGCATTACCAAGTAACTAGGTAGCCCATTTGCAATTATTGGTGATTGTAGACTAACCCTTTTTGCTTTTGCAGATGCTTGAATCAAACTAATAGTGGCCATATGAGACTTTGAACAAATATGGAAGTGAAACAATCCAAAATTTCACAGTAAATAGGTCTTGCAACACCATCACCTATGCACAAAGTAGCTTGCAAACCTGAATAAGACATTTGATTTTTTTTGAAAGTGTCAATCAACTCATGCTCTTGTCTACTTATCCTAATGAATTGCCTATACAATCCAATAGGGGTAATAGGAAATCTAAACTTCCCCAAAAATGCATCCTTAAATTATTTTCATGTTTGTATTGAATTCTTGGTAAAATTTATATATCAATAAAATTCCTCCTTGACCAACAAATAGAGGAATAGTTTGCAAGAACATAGTCTTCTTGAACATTTATATTTTGAAATCTTAGTGTCTTCATCTACAATGCAATTGGTATTATTCACAAAGAATTTGGAATAAAAGTATTAAGGATTCTTCGACATATTACAGTGAGAAACTCATGTTGTGAGACAAGACACATTATGTTGACACAATTTTTGGAACTTGTTGTTGAATGGCTATAGGTACAACTTCTTGTATAAGTATTTGAACTATTAGTTGTTGAATTTTCATAGCTCCTTTTTGAACTCCTCCTTGAATTGATCCTTGTGGTGCATGAGTGGTTCCTTGTGCTCAACATAATTTTGGTGGAGTTTGGAACACTCTTGTAATATCAAATACACTTGGAGAATTCTAACTTGTGGATACTTCTTTCTCTCTTTGCCTATACTTCTTTATTTCCTTGCCTAGGGTTTGGATCAAAACTATTTAACTCCTCCTCCTCCTCCTCCTCCAAGAAAGAGAGTTCAATCATGTGCTAATGTCTTTTTTATCATCTCAACATCCAAGATTGGGCTATAGATAATGGTAGCACCATCTTGATTCATAATGTAAAATATTTCTCAAATACTTTTGCTAAGACCCTCGTTCTATGACCAATTTTTATTGATCAGTATTTTATGACTCACCAAATAGTAGAACAAAATATCAAATTATCTTATCCTCTCTTGATCAAAATTTGTTTGTATTCTATGATTGTGAGATATCATACAATAGCCTCAAAATTTCCTCTCATATTAGGTCTTGACTATGGATAGCCTCAATAGTTGATATGATTTTCTAAAATATCAACTCATCAAAATACCATCATATTTTCCATTGCAATAAAAACACTTTATCTAAATAATATAATATAAATGAGGGAATAATGAAACCAAGGAAGCATTAAGACACTTTAGGTATCATCGAGCTTCAATGAAAATTATATTATCTCAGTAGCTCTTAGCAAGAATCTCAAGTTCCACTGCTTAAAAATTTAGAAGTGTGACCTTTATATAGGTCCTTAGATACATTGGTGGCCTAGATTAAAAGACTAACCAATGGACCCATTTTTTCCACCTCATTCCTTATTAGGGTTAAGGAAAGAAAAAAATTACACTAAGGAAAAGATCAACTTTGACCAACTAAGAAGAATCTACTACCATAGTGGGTAATAAATGCCCACTAAAAATTTCCATTCAGGAAGAGAGTGGGGTGAAATAAATAACCACTACGAATTCCCACTATAAGGTGGATTTTACCAATTTTGATTCTATCATTTAAATTATTGGAATCTATCCAAAATTATCTCTAGCTTATTGCCATTGACACTCGATGTTGATTATTTCTTGAGTTTGAAGACGTTCATTTCTCATTCAAATTTCCTCAATCTATCCTTACATTTTGTGAACAAATTTTAAAGCTTTATTCATGTTATTTGAGAAAGTGGAGAAGTCCTCAATGTAATCATTAGAGAATAATCTCAATTAGAAGGACTCCTCCAACTTTTTAAAGGTTTCTCATAGTTATTTAATCTTCAACCAATCTTTTTGATAGCAGTGATATGACAATGTCAAAGACTTTTTATTCAAAATTTTAGTTATCCCTTTCAATATAATGGACTCTCTAGTGAAATATTTAAACATTTCCTTTGGCATGAGCACTAGACCATCCCATTGAGAAATAACATATATGTTTCCTTCTCGAATGATCTCACCCTCAATCGACATATGCCTAGTTGTCTCCATCAAATCTTGCAAATCTCAAATCATCTCATCCCAATAATTGTGTTCATCTTCCCATGATTCCTCCATGAAATGAATATTGGATAGGATGGCTACTACCCTATCCTAAACTTTCACCATGTCCTAGACATTCTTATACACCTCATTCTAGATTCCTTCTCTCCAAACTTTTGCACTTTGAGAGACTCTTCTAATCATGTCCTTTACTAATTTTGTTAGAATAAATGGAAGGGGAACAAAGAATTGTCCTTCTTCTTTCATTGGATGAGTTAGTTTTTTTATGAATTCGTATAAGGATTTTATCTCGTCCTTTGGTTTCTAATACTTTTCTTCCAACTTTCTCATCTTATCCTTCATGATCTGTGTGGAATCATCAAGCTCTGCCATAACTTGTACATGAAAGGCATGACCTAGATCAAATTTGGTAACATGGTATTTATCTAGAGAAATTTCATCATTTATCTTGTTAAGTGTAAGAGTTTCAATTTATAAAATTATAGATCCCACTTCTCCCCTTATGTCCTTGATAAATTTCTTAGTTTTTCCCTTCTCCTTTGATTGGCTGATTCAGTCCAATATTTATTGAAATTTAATTTAGGGTTAATTTTTTTTTACCTTGACTTCTCTATATCATTTTTCTTACTAATTTGAGAAAATCAACACTAGATACTTTTGTATGGTTAACTGCTCTTGTCCGTACATTTCTATTGTGTCAATTTCTTCCTTAACTTCAAGAATTTATTCTATTACCTCAAGAGTTGTTGCCAATTAAGTAGGAATGTTTTCATCTATTGTTTGAATTTGTGTTTTCTCCTCAATATCCTTTTCTTCCATCATCTCTCTTTCTATAAGGGCACCAAGAAATTTTCCCACCATGATATTTTGTTCCCTACTTTGTTAATGTGTAAATCTTTGATAAGCACTGATGCGTATTCTATCTTGCACAAGCCTAGGTTTATTCTGCTTCTGCTTGTTTCTACTAACTACTTTTGGAGCCAAAGTTCCTATTTTTTGCACTTAGAGTCCAACTAGATGAGGATGGAACATTTTTAGACCTCTTCTTCTTCTATTGTGGTACTTCAATATGAAGATTTAGGCGTGTTTCGTAAAGGACGTCTTTCTCTTTTTGACACTCTCCACTTCCTAATGAGATTTAATCTTCATGTTTCCTTCCTTTGGATGATCTATTTGGTATCTCATCCTTCATTGGTTGATGATCCATAAAATATATGTTAAGGCTTCATTTAACATGGTAATCTTTTCCATCAATCATTCAATTCAACACTTTGTGAAATGCAAGCCTAGTTTTGACATTGTATTAAGGTGTAAAATCTTCTTCTTTTTCCACTCAAAAGGATGAATAAACTTCTCCTTTTTTATGATAGAAGACTTGTTTGCATACCTATGTTGGAGAGTGATAAGTGTTTTTGTTATTCTATAAAAAATTTCATTGTATAACGTGTTATATATTTTATTGGTAGTCAACAATATTGAGGAATACATGTTTTGTTTCTCGATTCAATTGTGTATATAATTTTTAGCATCAATGTTTTAGATCATACTCTATGATCCATCATCAAGATGAGAGAATTCAAGAATAGTATGGTAAAATGTGCATACTAAGCCTCACCCATGAGAAATAAAAGAGGGATAAGTTAAGCATATTAGTTGAGGAGGAAGAAGTCATAAAATAGAATAGATACCCCCTCTATTTTATGACTTCTTCTTCCTCTTTGGTTGGTGTGCTTACCTTATCCCCCTTTTATTCCTCATGAATGAGGCTTAGTCTACACATTTTACTATTCTATTCTTGCATTCTCTCATCTAGATGATGGATCACAGAGTGTGATCTAGAATGTTGATTCTAAAAATCAGATACACAATCGAATCTAGAAAAAAATCATGTATTTCAAAATGGATTGTGGAAATTCAATACTGAGGAAGCCTATATTTTATCATTGTAAAATGTAACATCTATTTTTTAGCATATGATAACTTTATTGTAATATTTGTAATGATTCTTATGAAGGCATATATGCCTTAACATGGATCTATGTAATTAAGTGTACATTGGAGAAGGTTTAACAATCCAACCTAATTAATTGCTTCTAAGGATATAAATGAAATATATTTTTATTGGCTTGTATGTTGGATGATTAGATAAGAGAAGTGATGATGTTGGATGGTTGAGGTGAGCTTCAAATGAACTATTTTGGAAATAAATTCTTAGATTAGTCAGTTTATGATTTTGGATATGTTATCCTGAAGCTTTATCTTCCATAATTTATGGAGCATTTAGGTAGTGGATATACTTATTTCCTATTAGCCTACAATGGAGTTAGAACCTTTTAACAAAGGTTCAAGGTCTCCTAACATTGATTTATCCTCTAACATAGATTTTTATATGAAATTCATTTTATTTGATGCCTAATAGGGTCACATCCTTTCACAATGAATTATATAGGGTACCTCTAATAGGGTACCATTCCCACAAGGGTTTTTCCTCTGATGAATGGTTTCTATAGTCAACAAATCATTGTGTTATGGTGTACGATATCTTATTTTTGTGTACCATTGTTTTTAATGTTGGTGATTGGTTTATAGGTTTGGTTTTAATTATATTTGGTTACAATTGATTCACCCTCTCCCCACCCTGCCCCCAAAGTTATGTGTGGACTTTAATTCTTAAAAGCTAGTATTAGGACATCAAGTCCTCTTTGAGAAGGAATCTTAACAGCTTGAGGAGATCTATGGCTTACAAGAAGGAAAGTCTTAAATTTGATGGTGATAACTATGAGAGTTGGAAGAAAAAGATGTGAAAAAAATTTGATTTACACGGGGATTGACTTTTTGTTGGTTACAAAGAGCAAAGTTTTAGAAAACAAAAAGGAATGAGCTATCTTCAAGCTTAAATGAGGAGAAAAATATATTCTATTTAACATGATTGAAAGGGAGACACTAATTAGTATCCTATCTCAATTGAAATTGATTGAGGTAAAGGAACTTGACTTATCATATGATATTTGAATTAAGTAAAATAACTTATATGAAGGAGATGAATACATAAAGAAAGAAAAGTTGACAAATTGGAAAAGTAAGCTAAAAAATGTCAGAATGCAAGAAGATGTGATTATTAGAGCATATGTGCAGAGGATTACTAAAATTATTACAAGAATAAAAAGTTCAAGAAAAGCCCTCTTAGAAGATGAAGTTTTTCAGAATATTATTAGATCCTTAACAACTTATGTGAACAAGGTAAATGAAATCAAAGAAGTTACTCCTTTTATTAAAGGTTTTAACAAGGAAATATTGATTACTAACTTGCAAGCTTTTGATAATGGAAGATTGAAAGATGCTCTTTTTATTATTTAAACTATATTTAGAGATGATACACATAAAGATGAGAGATTACTAATCAAGAGCACATGCACTAGTAGAAACATTCATGGAGATTATGCAAGTGATTGTGTATATGTCCAAGAATAAGAAACAAAGATTGATGAATTTGAAGCATTGGTCAAAATAAGAGAGCCTAAATAAAAAGGTATTTCAAGAACATGTTACCTTTTGTTTGAGGGTACTGTATGAAGATTGGTTAGTTTTCTTCTAGATGTCCTACAAGAGGATTTAAGGAAAAACCCATACCTTACAAATAAAAAATTCCTAAATAATGTTTGTATATTAGTGATGAAGAAATTCAAGTTAGGGATATTGATTACATAGTTAGTGATGATGAAGATGAAATTATATTTGTTTCTATTTAGGAATAAACTCACGTTAAAGAAGAAAATGCACTTATTTCACATGTTGTGAAGAAGAGAGAAACTTGGATTATAGATAGTGGTTGTTTCGCATGACAGGTAACATAGATAAGTTTTTTGAATTTGAGAGCTATGATAGAGGAATTTCTAGATGCACCTTGTCATACAAAGGAAAAGGTTCTATTAGTATTTATGATTAGACTAATACTAAAGATGTATATTTTGATGATAGATTGAAACATAACTTGTTAAGTTTTTGACAACTTCTCGATAAGGGTTATTATTTACACTTCATTGATAAGAAATATGCAATTAAGGAAATGCATGGAAATGAGATTGTCATAGGAATAAGGATCAAACGTATTGTATTTTAATTTAATCCTACTAAGATTAGTTTTCTTGTTCTAAAAGTAAAGGTGATTAATTCTTATCTCATCAGAGATCTACCTGATTGTGAAACCTTCTAACATGATGTGTAAAGAATGGGCAATGGATAAACAAAAAAGGAGAGTTAAAGTCCCTATTGATCCAACTGAGCTCCATGAATTGGACCCCAAAGTGTATGTTGAACAGGGAAGATTCCCCATTTCTCACACTCCCAACTTGAGGCAAGTTTACCCAATAAGACATCATGTTCAATTACAATTTAAGATATTGAACTATAATCTAATGGAAAACAATCTAGTAGGTAGGATTTTTAGATTTGTAGGTTGAAGTCTATATTTATTATTTATTTATTATTATTTGTTCAAATTAATTATTATGTTAAGAACATTTGTATAATGTTTTGGATCCATCCTTATAAGAGAGCTCAAGAAGAAAAGTGACTCAAACTCAAGACCAATAATTATTATGGGTTTAACATCTATTGTTGTATGTGAATTTTATTATCACATTCTCATTACAACTTTTTATGCTGAGACAAATTATTATTCACAAGGATGAATGATTATGGGTATTTATTTTTATGGTTTCAAATGTACAAACCATTTATCCTAAAATCTTGATTTTGCAATCTAACTTCTTCAAATTTGGCTTAATAATTTTAGCTTCTTCCTTAAGAATGACCCAAGTCCCAAAGTATGATCATCATCTTGCCAAACCCATATGATATCTTTGAGATAAGGTTTAAGCTGTTGATTACATAATTTTTCATATTATATTGTATCTAAATTAGCTTTGAAGGCCATGTCAAGACACTTCAGATGTTTAAGAGATGAAATCAATAACCATCTTAGAGGCAAAAAAAGCATTAGGTGAGGACTGCATTGGACTTGGTACAAGTACATGAGAGAATCCAAGATTAAGATTTATTGATCAAATTCCTAAACAACAATGAACAATACAACATTTGGGAATTCTCGAACAATGTGCTTGGCAGCCACAATGAGAACTTCTAGAGAATTCGATGTCTATGCTTTGTGCATGGATATTTGAGCATTTCTTACACTTGTAAGTTTTCAGTCACTCACTTTTGCACATTTTTGGTTTATTGTTCAACACCATAATTGTTGGAATTCTTTAGAATAATTGAGAGGGGGGTGAATCAATTATCCAAGGTCCAAATGTATATATAAAACTTTTTAGTACTTAACAAATACATATGCACACATTGATCATCCAATATCTCAAACCATAATATATTACTATCCTAGGTCAAATTGGAGAAATATAACATGAAATACCACAAAATCATTCACACAATTTGACACAAGGATTTTACATGGAAAACTAATTTGGGAAAAACCAAAAAGAACATGCTAGCAATTTTCACTCTTCTGAAGTGAGCTCTATGAGGAGCCAACCCTATTAAAAGTTATAATGCACACTATTAAATGTGACCTTGATTAAATTATTTTAATCACCCTATTAGGAGTAAGCCTTGTTAGAGGATTTTAGAACATTCCATTAGAATGTTACCCTATTAAAGGATTTACTTGTGACTACTAGGTCAACCTTAATCGAAAGGATTTATCCAAACTAATATAGTTGTTAGAAAGTAATAGTAGGACTTGATCTGATAATAAAACAACTCACTTTTAGATTATAGATCTCTTACTTAGTCCTCCATTCTACTTGGAAATCAATCTCCTTCATCTCTGTTATCTTGTTCACCCTTCAAGCCTTCACCTCCTTAAGCCTTCTTTCTTATAATGACAATTGTAGGTTCATTCCTTTGGCCACCAAATGAAGCAACACCTCAAGACTCCTTGTCTTTCTCTAGTTTGCAATATGGTACTTTTCTTTTGGCCTGTAATCTCCTTAAGGCTTATATAGATAATTTAGATCATTTTTCATTTAACCATAATTTTCCATCTTAGGTTTAGGCTAGATTCATCAAATCTACCCTCTTTTCCATTTTGTTCCCTTTAGAAACTTCTCTTACAATCTTCTTCAAATTATTCTTCAAATGATTTATCTTGAATTATGTGCCTCTAGCTCATCATACTTATCTTCCACATGATTCACACAATTCAATAAATCAACTTTGTTAGCTCAGATTAATCAAATCTTTGATTAAACTCATTTTACTGGCATTTGGAAATAACATGTTGTTTGCTCCACAATAACTATATTCTGATGCTTGATCAACACTAGGTTACTCAACATACACTAAGTCTTACTAGTGCAAAGAACATATTAAAATTTCTTCACTCAATACCTACTAGATTTCTCTTTTCTTAGCGCATACTAAATTTACTTGGTTGCAACTAACTTCCCACTTGACATGCACTGACTTGATCGACTTGCACTATTTTCTTGGTCAAGCTTGGTAGACACATTTCTTTTCTTAGTCTTCTTCTTGTCATATTTCTAGTATCCTTTCATTATAGCCTTAAGTAGATAAATAATACACTATATCATCAAAGTCTTACTTTTCCTTAGTGCTCCTTTTATACACGATATAACTCAACCTTTCTTTAGATACTCTTGTTACCATTTCTTTTCAAATCCTCTTCATCAATCAATCAAATGATAGCATTCAGACCAAATTAGAAATTGTCTCACTACCAAGTAGTGGGTTTGACATCAATGAAAAAATAATGATTGTTCCATGATAGGTTAGATCAATATCCTCATTTCTATACTTCAATAATCTTCTTCAACAATATCCCTTTTTGACATTGATGGCAAACTAATACCAGTTCAACAATACCAAAAAGAAACTTAATACCTTGTATTGAAATCTCTCCCTCATACTTGTAGTAAAATCTCTTGATTTCTCCCTATATATTCTCCCTCTTTGATAATAATTCCAAAGACTTGACATATTTTCATGTAGATGCCAAAAATTTAAGTTCTCCCTTTGTCACCTTGCATGTAACTATAAATATTTTGTTTCAGCTCCTTCCTTACTTCACATAGTTCCTAAAGTAAGATCCACTACATCTAGTTGTAAAGTATGTCATTCATCTTAATTGATGCAGGGAACTACTCTTGCTTCTTAAGTAGATTTGGATAGGGGTATTACCTTGAGTTTACCTCTAAGATATTCATGTGCATCCTCCGATAAAGCCTTTATGAATATATCAACTATGTATTCCTTTGTATTCACATATTCCATTCTCACTTCTTTGTCTTGAACCAAATCTCTCAAGTAATGATACTTGATTACAATGTGCTTTGTCTTTGTATGCATCACAAGCTTTTTAGATATGTTTATAGCACTTGTATTGTCACAGTAAATTACCATAGGTTCAATGATTCCTTCCTTCATTCCTTTGAGGAGCTATTTGATCCACACCACATTTGTACAATTCACAACAACAACCACATATTCAACTTCAGAAATAGATTGCAAAATATAGTTTAGTTTCTTGCTAGTCTAGGTAATCAATCTTTTTCCTAAGAAAAATGCTCCACCACTTGTAATTTTTCTATCATTAATGTTTCTAGCCCAATCAACATCTGTATAGGCTCTTAATTCAAACTTGTCATTTTTCTTGTAGTATAGACCATAGTCTACTATACCTTTTAAGTATCTCATAATCCTTTTAGCAACCATTAAGTGACTCTCCTTAGGATTTGTAGAAAATATTGCATTAATCCCAACAACTAGTGCAATGTTAGGTCTTCTATGAACTACATATTTTAATTTTCCAATCATAGACTTGTACAATATTTGATTTACTTCTTTAGAATCATCAGTTTTGGATAGTTTATGTCCTGCCACCATGGGAATACTAACTGGTCTTCAATCCTCCATACCAGAAGTCTTCAAGATTTTCTTTACATACTTGGACTAAGTAATGAAAATACCATATTTCATCTAATAAACTTGTAATCCAACAAAGAAATTTATTTCTCCAAACATAGACATCTAAAATTCTTCTATCATTTCATTTGCAAATATCTTACATAAAGAATCTTTTTCCAAATATGATATCATCAAAAAATATTTCGTCTAGTAAAATTCCTTTACCTCTTGTCTTCAAGTATAGATTGTTATTGTCATCAATCTTCTCAAAACCAATCTTCACAAGATAGTTATGTAGTCTTTCATACCACGCTCTAGGAGCTTGCTTTAAACCATATAAAGCTTTGTGTAGTCTCCATACCATGTTCTTATTGTTTGGATCAACAAAACCTTCAAGTTGTTCAATGTAAATCTCCTCTTCCAATATACCATTCAAAAATGTTGACTTAACATCCATTTGATAAGATTTGAGTCCTTTATAGGTAGAATAAGCAAGCAGAGTTCTTACTCCTTCCAATCTTGCAACTAGGGAAAATGTCTCTCCATAGTCAATTACCTCTTCGTGTGCATAACCTTTGCAGACTAACCTTGTCTTATTCCTTGTTACTTCACCATTCTCATCCAATTTGTTTCTATACACCCACTTGGTTCTAATAACATTCTTGTCCTCTGGTCTTGGTACTAATGTCATGTTTTGTCTTCTCAATATGATCAATTTCTTATTTCATGGATTGACTCTAGTCTTCATTTTCTAATGCATCCTTCACTAATTTAGGTTCATGTATGCTTAACAAACATGTCTCATTCCTCAATCTATTCTTTGTCATTGGTCCAACCTCTTTTTCTCCAATGATTTTTTTAATAGGATGATGTCTTCTAACATATTTTGATAATCTTGGTTGTGTTCTTCTTTCTTCAACAATAGCTCTTTCATGGAGTTCAGTCTCAAGTTCACTATGTACTTCTCTATTAGGTAACTTGACATTACTTTGTTGTAAACTGATCTCGAAATCAGAATGTACCTCATCTTCTGATTGTAACTTGGTTCCTGAATGTAACTTGACATTCATTATATGTGACTTGACAATCATTGATTCTTGTTGATTAGTAGCTACAGTATCATCAACATTAGTAGACATGCCTTCATATATAGTACTAAATAGAGGTTTTTTTATTCTTAGGTTCCTTCTTTTGTTCATCTTCATGTATTTCTTCATATTCATCAAATTTTACATTGCCAGTTTCCACAAATTTGTTAGTGTTATCATTTAAACACTTATAAGCTTTAGTTATTATGGAATAACCAAGGAATGTACCTTCTTCAATTTTTGCATCAAGTTTACCATTTCTGTTGTCTTTAAGAATGTTGCATTTTCTTCCTAATACTTTAAAATATTTGACATTGGGTATCCATACCATAATTCATAAGATGTTAAATTTGTACCTTTCTTAACTCGTACTCTGTTCAAGGTATAGACAACTATACTAACAACTTCTCACTCTAGTATTATAAAGCAACATTCTTCTCCATCATCAGTATTTTGGCACAATCTATCATAGATCTATTTCTCCTTTCAAATATCCCATTTTGTGGAGGGGTCCTGGGTGCAAAAGTTTGTCTTTTGATTCCTCTATCATTGCAGAATTTATTGAATTCATTCGATGTAAACTCTCTATCTCAGTCTGATTTTAGACATTTCAAGATTTTTCCAATTTCCTCTTCAACTTTAGTCAGATATTTCTTAAATATTTTAAAATCGTCATATTTTTCTGTCAAAAACATAACTGTCATCATTCTTGAGTAATCATCAACAAATAGAATAAAATACTTATCACCTTTGTAGCTTTGTACATAAATTGGTCTACATAGATCCGTATGAACTAATTCCAAAATTTATTTTGATGTATGAGTCTTACTCTTAAAACTAGTCTTTGTCATCTTGCCAACAGACATTGTTTGCAAATTGCATTATTAGGTATCTTCAGCTTTGGAAAACCTCTAACTTTTTTCATCTTATTAATACTAACCAAGTTGTCAAAATTTACATGACATAATATTTTGTGCCATAGACACACATCATCAAATTGTAAAAAAAGATAAGTGGCTTCATTTATGTCAAGATAAAATAGATTACCTCTAGTCTGATCTCCACTTCCAATCAATTCTCTATCAACATCATAGATCTTAGCTTTCTTATGTTCAATTTCAACTTTGTATCCTAAACTATCCAATTGTGACACACTCAATAGATTATAGTTAAGTCCTTCTACATAGTAAGCATTGTCACAAATGATCTTGTTTGTCAATCTTATTGATCCTTTAACTTTCATTGCAGAGGGTGCATCATTACCAAATCTAACACTATTTCCATTGTAATACTCAAGGGTAATGAAATTAATTTTGTCACCAATCATGTGATGATAACATCCACTATCAATTGTCCATCTTTCACCTTTGGTTACACAAATTTGTCACCATGATTATCTAATTCATCATTAGATTCTTCTTAAAAAATGTAACAAGCTTTCTTTCCCTTGTCTTTATAGCCTTTGTTACTCTCATCTTTTCTACCTCTGAATTTGTCTTCATTTCTGTTGTTTTTCTTCTCTGGGCACCTTGCTGCAATATGACCAACTTCATTACAATTAAAACATATGATGGATACCTTACCTTTCTATTTTCCTTTGTGTTTGTGAAAACTCCTAGCTAGTAGTGCTTCCAATTCTTCTAGATCTTCATTATCTATGTCCCTATCACTAGCAACATGCTTGATGTTTTTCTTTCATTTAGGTTCTTTCAATGTTATCTTAGTTTTGAAAGAACTATCAATATTCTTAGATTTGAAATTATCAAAATTTGCAAGTTCAAAAGCAATGAGTCTACCAACCAATCCTTCAAGGGTTAGATCACTACCAGGAGTACACCTTAATTCTTGTATTGCAGATAATATAATAGCATATATAAGCAATAGGGTTCTCAACACGTTGTTGATCACGATCTCATCTTCAATAACTCCATATTCTCCTCTGATTGCATTTACAAAATATTTGATTCTTGCACAATATTGAACTATAGTCTCACCTTCTTGCATTCTCATTTCATCAAATTTTCCTTGTAGACTTTCTGCTTTGGATCTCAACACATTCTTGTGTCCTCCATAGATCTTCTATAGGGTATCCAACATTCCTTTAGAAGTGGTACATGTTAAAATGTCTTCAAACTCTAAATAGATTAGGGCATATGCAATCTCCAACATTGCCTGATTGTGCTCTTTCTTATGTTTGAGTTGTTTAGAAGTTGGGGCTCCAACTACTACAATAAATTTAAGTTTCTTGTGCATAATCTCCAAGTCTTCCTAGATGTAGCTTCATCAAACTTTTCCATGTAGGAAAGTTTTCCTTGTTTAACTTTGGCACCTCCTTTCTATACATCTTGATCTTTAGCTACAAGTACCTTCAAACTATTTCCTTCACAAGCACCAAACACTCTGATACCAATTGTTGGAATGCTTTAGAATAATTGAGAGGGAGGTGAATCAGTTATCCAGGGTTCAAATGTATAGATAAAACTTTTCACTATTTAACAAATACATGTGCATGCATTGATCGTCCAATATCTCAAATGATAATATATTACTACCCTAGGTCAAATGAACTTTGTAGAAATGTAAACATGAAATACCACAAAATCATTCACACAAGGATTTTATGTGGAACCGAATTTGGGAAAAACTACCAATAACATGCTACCAATTTTCACTCTTTTGAAGTGAGCTCTATGAGGAGCCAACCTTGTTAAAGGTTACAATGCACACTAATGTGACCTTGATCAAAGGATTTCAATCACCCTATTATGATTGAGCCTTGTTATAGGACTTTAGAACATTCCATTAGAATGTCAACCTCTTAAAGGATTTACTCATGACCATTTGGTCAACCTTAATCCAAAGGATTTATCTAGGCCGTATAGTTGTTAGTAAGCAACTTTAGGACTTGTTCTAATAACAAAAGAACTTGCAGATTATAGATCTCTTATTCAGTCCTCCATTCTTCTTGGCATTCAATCTCCTTCATCTTTGACATCTTGCTCACCCTCCAAGCCTTCACCTTCTTGTTGTGGTTCCACAACACACCCCCCATTCCCTACTCTAGAATGGGGGACCCCTAATTTTTTTTGGACTCTCGAACCCACATTTTAGGATTTGAGAAAGTTTAAATTTAAATTTAATAATAATAATAATAATAATAATAATAATAATAATCATGCGCGCGTGCATGGGAGGTGCACACTGCGCATGTGCACACTTGTGCAAGATTGCAGGTGGCTAAAGGGCTATAAAACCCCCACTCTACACATTTTTTTCTAACTTCTTTTTCATTTGAGTCTCCATTGGTGGTTTTCCAAGTGCAGATGAGACCCCCGCCTCAATGTCCATGCGCTTGCGCCCATGGCCACACCAGTGCACTCGTTCTTGCAAGAAAAGCCCACTGCCATGGTGCGTGCCCAAAAAAATTCAAACCTTATGCCTAGCGTGACCTATTCATGCCATGCATTTTGCATAAACTTTGGCACCCACACGCTTTGGCACTGTGCACGACCATTAGCGCCGGGCACAACCTCCATGCTTTCGGTGCCTTCCATAAATTTATTATGTTGCTCACACATTGAGCATTGTGTGTGCTTGCACATTGCCTCCACGCCTACAGTGTTATGCACCTATGATGCCTCCATAAACTTTTCCCATAGTGCCAACTTCCACGCTCGTAGTGCTATGCACCCACGACACCTCCATAAACTTCGCCAATGGTGCCAACACTGTGCCTGCAGTGCCAACTCGCATGACTACGGCACTATGCACCCACGGTGCCTCCATGAACCCCATCCACATGCCTCTCACCATGCACTATTCACCACCATGTTTTGCACACCCACCATGCCTAAACCCTAACCGCACCTCCTCCGTGTGCATGTGCACCATGTTCTGCGCCATGTGTTTGGTGCTAATTTTTTAAAATAAAAATAACAATATAATTTTTTTAAAAAAATAAAAGGAAAAAAGAGAAAATAAAAAAAAGGGAGAAAATATATTTTTAAAATAAATAAATAAAAGCACCCAAATTGGGTGTTTCATTTTTTTTAATGCTTATTTTTTTGTTAAATTTAAGGAACTAATAAATGCTTTTTCTCATGATATGTAGTTGATCAAATAGCATTCACATCCAGAGTAGCACCCAAACCCATCGTATTTAGGTTCCAAGGTATACCCTAGAAGTCAAGATTCCATGATGATTACACAAAAATCAGAGATATTGACCTAGGACACACAGATTTGGGAGAATTCTTAAGAATTTGCAACAAGCCCACCGAGAGATCAACTCTAGTCTCCTCATTGATTTGTTTTAGATTGGTAAATGTAGTGTCGCATCG
Organism: Cupressus sempervirens; assembly: GCA_028749045.1. Lineage (NCBI taxonomy): Eukaryota > Viridiplantae > Streptophyta > Pinopsida > Cupressales > Cupressaceae > Cupressus > Cupressus sempervirens. Next base: position 508,519,937 of record CM053788.1, on the reverse strand, counting down.
CATATCAGTGTAGTTAGCAGAACTAATCATGACCTTGGCACTACATTTTTTTCTTGAAGAAAGGGTAGTCAAGATTGTTACTAGAGAGGTTGTGTTGGATCTACAACCCAATAACATTGAGAGGGTCTTCCATATCCTAAGAGAAGATCAATTTATTAGGCTCTCGTATGAATCAACTGAGAGATGGTTCAAGGAGCACCAACATGAGGCAATTGACATCATACAGTCCTCTTACCTCATTGAGAAGCCTCCTCGGGGAAGAATAATAGGCAAAGTAGACATGACTTGGGGGTATATGAAGGAAGACATATGATACTCTATCATTCTCTTAAGTAGAGTCGTGAGCTTACTTGCAATAGGCCACCTCAACACTTTCATGGTCAACTTCATTGAGACCATCAAACAGGAAAAGATACCACTGGACTAGACCACCACACTAAGTGAAAACTTGTGTGAGAAATTGAACATGGTGAAGGACAAGAAGAAGTTTCACATGACTTCTTACATGGTATACCTACTTGCAGCAAGGGTGACAAACTATCCCAGTTTGTATAGGAGAGGTAGTATGCAGGATCCTAATGCCTAGCCATACATAGTCTACTCCTAATTGGTGAAGAAGAAGCTCTCAGCACAGAGAAAAGAATATAGAATCATGAATGATGCATTCATTTTTGTGATCATTTGATTCATTGAAGGAGACTATGGGAAGAGGTTATCCAATGAAGCCAAAGCACATATTATAATTCTCGGAGCCTACTTTATCCAGTTCAAAATTTTCACATATCTTCAAGTAACTGGTACCTCCATCAATCCTAAGAAGCTCCCAAGATATCCAAGAGACAAATTGGTGCTATTGGATATTTCTTGACAAATTGAGTTGGCCTATGAGAAGATAAAGAGACAACGGAGACCTTGCTAGGTATGGCCATTGGTTATTGGACCATATTAGGTGAAGCAAAAACAACACATTCTATCCTTTGAGTGGGAATTGGAGAATTATCCTCTTGAGGAGTACAACTCTCCCTGGCCCTATTTTGACAATGTTGGGAGAGTGGAGAGTCTGGAAGGGAAAGACTTCCATCATGAGGATGCTGTCGAGAATCACTGAATGAATGCCACAAATGACTATGATGTCTACATAAGGGACTATTGTAGGATGACTTTGTATCTAGTAGAGAAGGCTCTTCAGTTGAACATCTCGAAGGAGATAAGGCAACAAGATTTGAAGGAGCTACTGGATCCCCTATTCAACTCAAACAAAATAGGAGAAAGCCCCATTATGAATGTTGAGGTTGATAGGGAGGAGGCCCATGATATTAATCATCGAGTGAGGTATGTCATTAGAATGATGAAGGATTCAATCAAGAAGCCTTTTGCACTTGATCCAATTCCTGATATAGTGATCGTCCATGTGTATGCACACCCAGAAAGAGGTAGAGGGAAGAAAGTAACAATTCCTACCTTTGCAGCCCAATCTCCTATTAGGCTAGAGATAGTGTAGCAACTTGATCACCTGGTTGGATATTATCACCCTCCCAAAAGGAAGGGAAAGAACAAAAGAAAGAGGACCTCCCCTTAGAGGATTCACATAGAACAGGCTGAAGCACATGTGCCTCCCCAGCAGAAAGAAGATAGTGCACAAGGGTCCAAATATACTGGAGCTACTCAAGTCTAGGATGAACCTCAATTGCCTCCTGTTGTGCCCAACCAACCAGAAGAGGGGGAGATTCCATAGGCTTCCATTCCTCATGCGCAGGATGAGCCAATTTCTCCTTCTACCTCCAAGAAACAAAAGAAGAGGATTAAGATTCAGATGAAAAAGAGGCAAAGGATCAATAGAAGATTGGTGCCTTCCCCATCTATTCCTAAAAGTATTTCAGAGGGAGACAAAGAGGAAGAAGAAGAAGAATCAGAAGAGGAAGAGGAACAAGTGCCCCTCTAGGGAAGAACTCGACTGACAAGAGTTGCAAAATTACAACAAAGGAAGAGTGCCATGGGTATCTTTCCATCCAACTAAGTAGAACCCTTAGAACTCTCTTCCTTGAAAGATGAAGTAGAGTAGTGGGTGGATGAGTAGAGTGAAGAGGGCGATGACATTTTTTCAATGTTAGATTTTGATTTTATGCCCATTGGTATAGATCTGATCGGGGATAAGATCAAGGACACTCCTATAGGTGAACCTCAAAATGAAGACTAGATGCAGATGCCGCCAGACACATAGGGTCCTGATTATGGTGGTAGATAAGGGTTTGATTACTCCTCCACCTTTGAGTTTAGAAGAAGAACAAGTTCAGAATGAAACATCACAAGAAGAGGGACCGAAACAAATGGCAACTAGTGAAGTGTCAAAAGAAAAAATGGTGGAATATTCCCAACCACCTTCCCAAGACATCGGGGTTCAAGCTATAGGGTCTACTGAGATTGAGGCTACAAAAGATGAGCCCTCCTAATAGGAGACAACTTCGAGTAGGAGCGACAAAGGGAAGGAAGTAGTAGAACATACCCCTTTGTCATGAAGAGCTAAGTCCTCAGGAGGACACATCCCTAGATGGATCCAAAAGGAAATAATGAGAAATACTAAGCGTCAATTCTATGCTTCAGAAGAAGACATTTGTGACATTGTTGAGATTTTGTATAAACTTGAGTCTCCATCACACGAGGCAATGTCATTGGCATTTATCACTAGTACACATAACCAAGAATTGTTTGTACAAGTTGTTGTCCCTCCTAAAGACAAAGATGCAGAAGGCCTTGGTCTTGAGGATTATGAATTGAAGGATGTTATGTTGGGGAGGCCTACATGGGATTCAACTAATTGATGATGATCCTGGGAGTCAAAGAAGTTCTCAAGCACATGGAACAAGATGAGGCCAAACTCCAAGCACTTGGAAGGCAGGTCGAGATCCTAAAGGGATATCTAGCCAAAGTAGTTGGTCCTCTTGTTCTTGAGCACCCCAAGTAGACTTTGAATATTGTTCTTAAAGAAGGAGGAGTGGTACACATTGATCAATTTTTAAAAGCCTGTCAGTAGTGGTGGGAAATTTTTGAGGAAAAAGGTGTTACAATCATGATAAGGAATTTTAAGTTACTACATGCTACATAGGAGAATGTGAATAAGATCATAGCAATTTTGAAGTAGGACTTCAGTATTATGGATGAAGTATATGCCTAGAGTAAGGATTTGCAAACTCTACAAGCCATAAAGTGGCAAAGGTATCACATTTTGATTAATGAATATAGGGAGAAGAATTAGATATGATTGATGATTGGATAGAAAAGATAGTAGATAGCAATAAGGTAATGGGAACTTTACATGAGGAGATTCATCAGCTCAAGGACCAAGCCTGAGAGAAAATTTTGGAAGCAAAGATACACTACAATGATGCTTGCTTGGATACTTTTAAAGATGAGGAATAAGAAAAGATGTTACCTATAGAGATAGTAATGGAGAATTTTAGGAAGATTTTTGTGGAGTTTGGTGATGATGAGGACATCGGACAAGCCTTTAGGAGTGAAGAAGCATTGTTAGAATTGGATACAAACTTGAGGATTTTGCTGACACCCGAATTGAGGTAGACAATAATAGACAAAAGGTTAAGGATAAATACAAGGCTTTGGATTTACTGGATGTAGCCAAAATTACTGAGATGATAGATAAATTTAAGGGAAAACATCCAAACATAGCTTTGGGATGAAGAAGAACAAAACTTGGATGCAAAAATTTCAATTTTGACACTCCGTAAAATTTTGAGACTTTTGACCTTGTTGAGCTCCGTAGCTTTACAGCTCCATAGGTGCGTAGATCTGTAGGTACGTAGGTCTATAGCTTCATAATTTAGAGGTGCACAGACAGTTAACTACTTGTTCCAAAAATAGCACTTTCCATGCATCAGGAACGCATTCTAATGACAGTTTAACTTTGACACATGCCTAGTGAAGGACCATTTTCTAATTTTGGCACCTCCAGACACTCCTACCTTGACTGAAGGCTTCCTCCTCTTTCTTCTCTCATATTTTCTTTGTTTTTGAATTGTAAAGACTCATGCATCTAATTAATGAATAAAATATAGATGAAGTCCTATTAAGCACCAAATTAATTGTTAGTTTGTATATATTTAGTATTTTTTAATGTTTAAAAAACATTTTATTGCATGAATATAGTTCTTACTCTCAACACAAATTGAGAAGATGATTTCTTATAGATATGCTATTGTAATATGTAACAAGGGCGGTCATTATTATGCAATAAAATTATGCTTTTCGTGCTCACATTTGGAGTGTAGTGATTCTTTCCTAAATGTGTCATTGTTTTGTGAATTTTGTTCATGAGACTGTGTTTGAGCCAAAGGTTTATTGCATTTTTTTTGGTTGTGTGATCTTTTAGTTCTGGTGTTTTCTATAGATTCATGAATTTTACTAACGTAATGAGCTTGAGAAGAAATCACCAAATTGTATCTACATAACTCTTTGTCTCACATGAGCACACTTTTCGTGGCCTTGCAATTTGATGAAGAGTGAGATATGATTCAATTATTGAAATTTCCCATCGATGATTGCATTAGTGGAATCTAAGAAGTGCTACTCCTATTTTCATTGGTTACCTACCAATTTCTTCAAAAGATTAACTCACAGTGTGTTGTTTTTTGTAGATTATGCCCATTAGGATTTCAATTTCACATTATTTACTTTTAATTTCATGTTATTTTCTTTCAAGTTTTTTTTTTTGCTTTGCTAACCCCTTGTTAGAGTAGGAACTCATATTAGTTGCATTGTTAGATTGCATTTATAAAAAGAACATAAAATATAAAAATATAGTTCTTTGTGTGCTATTTTTGCAATAGTGTGCAGATTCTACATTCCATTCGAAATAAAAATGAACCAGCAAAGGCCTCCTCATGAACATTCACATTTATCTTCAACTAGGTGGGTTCTAGTAGGTCGCAAGATCACCCGAAACTTTGAAGTCGACTTTACAAAATCAACTTTTCAAGGGATGAATTTGTAGAAATTCCTACCATTTAGCATCGTGTAAAATGACAACTCAACAGAAGTGGAACTAGAAGTAGGGCCAAAATTTTAGATCTCAGAGAAAAGTGGAGAATTTGCCAAACTTTCAGAATTTTGCACTTTTTGCAAAATCTGTGCTTCATACAAGTTTAGATTTTTTTTGAGTTTTTTGAGAAATTTAGGTCCACAGCTCTGCAGCTTCACAAGTATGCAGGTCCACAGATCTACATATCCTCAACTTTGTAGGTGTACAAATGTGCAAAACTCTGTGGTGCGCAAAATTTAGGGTAGTGAGAAAGTGTAATTCTATAGAGGTGCATTTTTTTTAGAATTGATGCAAACTAGAGGATATTGATCCAAAATCCCCATTTTAGTGAGCATTAAGGTCTATGTCAAGTGCACATGAGTTTCTCAAGCTTACCCATTTCCACAAACCATATAGTGACAAGGGAATACCCTACATATAACCAGTTCCATTCATATTTCATCATCTTCTTCAACTCCACCTCCACTCCAACCACTTGGTGGAACAACACATATTCCAATAGCTACTCCTTAACAACCATCATTAGGTATGCCAAACCCTCCAATGGCCTTTTTCACAAACATCATAGACTCAACAATAAACTTGAGAGGTACACTCCATGACCTCCCTAAGAATCCCAAAATTTTTTACCCAAGATTCATCTATGGTGAGACACAAACTGCCAAGGATCATGTCAAAGTATTCAAGGAAATTTGAAACCATAAGTAGATTGCTAATGATGATGCGGTTCTTCATTTATTCCCCTACTCTTTGGGGGAAATTGTCTTTAATTGGTACATCAGCTTGCTACCTGGATGCATTGGAGATTGGGACACATTCAAAAAATTGTTCTTGGAACAATTCAAAACATTCATCAACCTAGTTGTGATACATCAACAATTCATATCAATCAAAAGGGACCCAGCTAAGACAATTTCTCACTTCAACCATCACTTTCATATGGCATATCGCAAGCTAGAGACGCCATACACTATACCAGTTGAAGCTGCTATTCAAATTTATCTGAATGTTATGGACCATCTTACTGCAATTTTTCTAAGAAGACTTGCTGCAACAAATATTGACACATTGGATAAAGTCTTCGCAAAGGTAATCACCTTTACTAAGAAAGCTGATCCTAATGGAGGAGAATTAATGCTTCCAGCTCCAACTATCATAGTGATGCCAAAATACCTTGCCGGAGTACCTATGGTGCCTAGTCAGTTCATACCTATGAATCCAGTTCAATTACAATAGGCACAATGGTTTTGTTTTTGAATTTGGTCAGATGAAAAAGACTATGTCTGAAATGAACAATGCACTAACTCATCTTAGGTTGTCTGAAAGACAGAACAACAAATTTCAAAGGGAACAATGCTGGTCCCTACAATAACAATTATGGCCAAAATTATAATAGGAACTTCAGTGGAAACAACAACAACAATGTAGGAAATAACAATGGGGGAAACAATTTCAATCCTCTTGATCATAACAATGGCTTCCAAAGATAGAACTGACAATGGAACACTTGGTTGAATAATGGAAATATTCCTACTGACAATAACAACAACAATGTTCAATATGCTTATATTAATCAGTATGACGATGGTTAGAATACAACCAACAATGATGGTTCGTATTACAATGAAAAACAAGAGATGGCTCAAAGTTCATAGCTGAATGACGATGCTCCTCCTGTACAATTTAATGCTATGTTAGTATAATCTTATGATTCTACATAGAATGTGTAGGTAGATCAACTAGCTAGTGAAGAGTTCTCTTTTCCATTCAGTTAGGAACCTAATATTTAGCATGATGAGATGTTTGCTTTTCATAATGATAATCAAAATATGCATAATCTAAGAAACAGAAAGGAACCTTTGACAAGTGGGATTCCTGCAACTTTACAACCAAATCCTCCCAATCTGAGAGTGAGTAACAATCCAGCACCAGTTAGGCCACTATATGGAGGACAATAGAATCAAAACCTAGTGAATGTACCAATGATATTGAAAAATCCCGCTTGGTCTATTGAGAAGTATAGTGCTGTCAAAGACTTGAAAAGAACCAAAGCCAATATGTCCATGTTTGACATATTGCAAAAATTTTCACAATAGCGAGAAGCACTCATGAAGACTCTGGATCACACAAAGGTACCCCATAACACGAATATTGTCCCTCAAAAGATAGTGTCTCAACAAGTCAATGTTGTAAAAGTGATGCCTACTATGTTTAAAGACAAGGTTGAAGTACCCCTATTTTTGTTCAGCATCAGAATATATGGAAAGAATCTCCATAATTGCTTGATTGATTTAGGAGCTTCATGTAATGTCATGCCACTATCAATAGCGCATAGGTTAGGGGTAAGTCCTCAACCTTCCAACTGGATAGTGACATAGTTAGACAAAACAAAATTGAAAGTCATTGGTGTATTGAAAGACATTTGCATATAGTTGACAGTCGATCCCTGGATTCAAGATGTCATTGATATACATGTGGTGGACATTCTAGAGACACATTGGTTGCTCTTGAGCAGAGAATGGATGAAATGCCTAAGTGGATGTTTTCTATGGATTTCACTCAGTTATGATTACCATGGAAAAGATTGAACAATAAAATCAAGCTAGATGTTGAACCCAAATTGAAAATGATGATTATAGATTACAATGCCCCGAATGAGATAACATTCTTATAAGAAGATTTGGGTTCATACAACTTGATGGAATTCGACACTATTCCAATCAAAGCATCCCAAGATCAGGATAAGGAACTCAAGATAGCAATCCAAAGGATGAGTTCATGACCCAATTCATAGATAATATGGTGACTAATTTACAATTCTTTGGAGAAGAAGATGACCCCAACATCTTACTTCTACCTAGATTCTATCAATTACACAAAGTGAGTCACTCTGAGTTTGAATGCTTGTCATGCCAAGAAGTAGTTGTAAAGGTTTTAACACATATAATGAAAGGAAAGGATAACCACATTCCAGAAAAGGGACTTGTGGAAGATCAAAGTAATATAAAATCAACTAAGTCAGCAAGGCAGATCGAAGAATAAATTGAAGATCTCAATGTGTCATACAATGATACCTCTTTAGATGGGGGAGGTTTGTCTCCTCCTCCTCTAGGGATGATTAAAGTTCAAAGAAGAAGACTATATGTGAAAGGTAAAGGATGGACTTTAGTAGTCATTCATCTTGAACCTAAAGTTGAGGAAATCAAAGAATTGATAGGGGAAATCTAGGAAAAATAGGAAAAACAAACACTTCCTCTATTTATAGATTACAAAGGGGAATAATCAAGTTCACCTCGCGAGAAGTTACAATGGGTTCCCAAGAAACAATCTTTCAATTTTCAGATCAAAGAAAAGTTAAGGACAAAAAAAATACAAGGCTAAAAGGCCCAAGGAAGATCCAGTTTGGACACTTCACTTTAATGATTCCAGATGCAAATTAGGGGTTGGAGTAGGTACAGAATTGGTTAATCCAAAATTTAAGTCGTTGTATGTAGCATATCAATTATAGTTTAGATATACTAACAATGTTGTAGAATACAAAGCATTGATCTAAGGACTTCTCTTTGCACTCAAGAAATGAGTCATGACTCTCATAATCAAAGGAGATTCTTAGTTGGTTATTTGGCAAGTAAAATAATTATAGTCTTGCAATAACAAAATGCTACTTTCTTACAAGAAGAGAGTATGAGATTTATTGGATGATTTTATAGCTTTAAACATAAGGTCCATTCCAAGAAGGAAGAACATGGTGGTAGATGCTCTCACTATTTCAGCAAGTGTATTACAACTAGTTGAAAGAACAAAGTTGAAAAGATTTTCAATAGAGTTGGTTTCTGCCCCATCTATTCTGGACAATATTACAAACTTTCAAGTCTTTCAAGAAAATCAACACATACTTGAATTTATCATGTGCAATGGTCACTTTAAAGGGCAAGAAATTGATGACAATTTGGATGACAAGCCTGGAGATGATGAACTTGAAGATGAAAATGGGATCCTAAATTTAAAGACTAACACTATTCCCAAGGGGTTGGTTGAGCTAGAATACATTTTTGATCATGATGAATCAACACTTAATAAAATAATGATCCAAGAAAAGGGTACCGAGGAGTGTGATGAATATAACTTGGGAATTGAAGAAGATCTAAGGATGGTTTGAATAGGGAAAGCATGATATGAACAAGAAAGGGAAGAAATTGTCAAGTTACTTACTAAGTATAAGGATGTTATTGCTTGGAGCTATGAAGAGCTAAAGACCTATGACCTCGAGATTATAACTCATCACATCCTATTGAAACAAGATTCCAAATATTTTTGGCAAAGACAAAGGCTTGTTAATCCCATCCTTGAGCCCCTAATAATGAAGGAATTTAAGAAATTTTTGGATGCAAAGATCATATTTCCCATTCTCCATTCTACATGGGTGGTCAACTTGGTTCCCACACTGAAGAAGAGGGGAGAGATTTGTCTTTATGTTGATTTTTGTAACTTGGACTTGGCATCTCAAAAGGACAATTATCCTCTACATGCACTTGATGAGGTTCTTTAAATTGTAAATGGTTAAAAAATGATGTCTTTCCTAGATGGATATTTAGGATATAATCAAGTGTTGGTTGAAGAAGAAGATTGACTAAAGACAACTTTCACAACTAAATGGGGAACATTTGCCTACAAGAGAATGCCTTTCAGACTGATTAACACAGGGGCTACATTTTAACAAGCCATGGATGAAGCTTTTAAGGGATTGGTAAATAAGTATATAGTCATCTATATAGATGATTTAACTATCTTTTCAAAAGATCGAAGCACTCACATTGCTGATTTAAGGATGGTATTCAACATATGTTGTAGGTACAACATATCCCTCAATCGCAAAAAATATTCATTTGGGGTCACTAAAGGAAAGCTCTTGGGTTATATCATTTCTGAGGTTGGACTCTCCATCGACCCTGATAGAATCAAAGCTATTCTGAAATTAGCACCTCCTCACACTCAAAAGGAACTAAAGTCTTTCTTAGGGAAGATAAATTCTGTGCAAAAATTCATAAGAAGATTTGCAGAGATAGTTTGTCCCCTTAATGATTTACTCAAAAAGGGGGCTAAGATAGAATGGGTTCTAGAGTTTAAGAAATAATTCAAAGATATCAAAGTGGCCATTTCAATGGCTCTAGTCTTAGTAAGTCCTAATTATGAGTTACCTTTTAAGATATATTCCTTCACTTCAGAACACTCTTGTGTAGGGATCCTAACATAGAAGAAGGAAAAGGAGGATGAAAGACCAATTGCTTTTATGAGTTTCCCTTTGAAGAATGCCATGTTGAAGTACTCAAACCTTGATAAACAATCCTTTGCATTGATCAAAGCTATGAAGAAGTTCCATCATTACATATTGAGGAGTAAGGTGTCTGCAATTGTACCTGACCTAGCAGTGAAGACACTTTTGATGTAGAATGAACTTGGTGAAAGGAGAGGTAAATAAATGGCCATACTTCAAGAATTAAATCTCAAAATTCAGCCTATGAGATTAGTAAGAGGTCAAAGGTTGTCAAAAATGATAGCTGATAACTAGGACAAAGATGAAAAGGAGTTCAAGTTTGATAGTGAAACAAATGAAGGTGATTAGGATAAGAGGATTGTATCTCAAGTTGATAATTGTCAAGGTGTGGTGATAGATGTTTGGTATCAAGACATTGTTTATTATCTTCTACAAGACTAATGTCCCAGTTGGATGAATACTTCACAATGTAGTGGACTTAAAATGAAGTGTGAATCTTATATGCTACATGACAACAAGTTGTATAAGAGGAACTATGAAGGGATTTATCTAAAGTGTTTAGGCTATGAGGAAGAAAAGGAAGTTTTGGAACACTTTCATGACAAGTATGGTATAGGATATGGTTCGAAAAAAGTAATGGCTCACATGATTCTAAGATTAGGTTATTTCTAGCCCTTGATATTCAAAGACACTTTCAAGCATGTATGTTCTTTTCATATCTATCAAACCAATTCCAATAGAGAAAGGAATCTGATGATGCCCTTACAACTTATGTACGAGATATGCCCCTTCACAAAGTGGGGGTTGGAATTTCATTAGTCTGATCAATCCACCATCATCAACATGGCACACATTTATTCTCATAGCTACAAACTACTGTACATGATGGACGAAAGCAAAAATATTTAGGAATTGTATAGCTAAGGTGGTAACAGATTTTTTGGAAGAACACATTGTTAGTAGGTTCAGAATGCCATTCACCCTTGTGTGTGATAACGGGTTGGATTTCACATTTGCATTCTTGACCCAATGGGCATTTGAGAATAAACTCATTATCAAGTTCTCTTCAAATTATTAGCCACAAGGAAATGGGGTAGCAGAATCCACAAACAAGAACTTGATCATAGTTATAAGATGATTATTGAGGGAGAACCCTAGGGATTGGCATATGCAACTCAAATATGCCTTATGGATAGATCGAGTAAGAGTTAAAAATGCTTTGGGGACTTCTCCTTATTTGCTTGTCTACAGACAAGAACTAGTGTTCCCACTTAACCTCATGATTCCTATTTTGAAATTCATGAGTGGGTATGTTGAAGATGCTGACAAAGTACAAATCAAATTGATGAATCTTTTAGAGATGGATGAAAAACAGATAGCTACATTGGAGCATATGGGTAAACATCAAGCTATTGTGAAACGATGGTTCAACAAGAGAACCATGATTAAATCATTTAGGATTTTTAACCTTGTTCTACTCTGGGATAAGGTGAAAGAAAATCAAGGTAGTCATACCAAGTTTCAATGTTTGTGGATGGGCCCTTATTAGATTGTGGAAATTCTTGGAGAAAATACTTTTAGGCTCAGTTCCTTACAGGGCAAATTTCTTCCCTTGCCCATAAATGGGTAGTTTCTCAAGCATTATTTTGAAGCCTAAAAGACACAAAACTAAAAAAATTAGTTAGATTTCATTTTTGCATTTAGCTTAGATTTTTATTCCTACAAATGTGTTTATTTCTACAAGTGTGTTTACTTTCATGTTGCGTATTTGCTTTTAGTCATGTGTTTCCTTTCAAAGTTTTGTTAGTCCTAGCGGGTAAGGTGTACTTGAGATTTTCTCTCAAGATTTTACTAACCACTCTTTGGTTCTAATTTCAAGGAGAGAAATTTCTCTGTCAAAACATTTGGATGATTTTGTGTCTTATACCAATCGAGAAACTGACATTTCTTGTGGTAATAGGGAACTTTCAGTGTGGAAATAAGAAGTCTAGACCAACAAGTTATGAACACTCTGCAAATTTAAAAATTTGATGGTTTAGGTGTTGTTAAATTAAAGTCAAAGATGATGAGGGACGATCCAAACTCCAAATGGTTGAAACAGGAGGGGTCTTGTTTGGCGTGAGAGTTTCTAAAAGGTTCTAAAAGAGGAATGCAAGGGATGTTTGCAAGAGATTGAATTCGAGAAATGACACCGATATTTTGACTACATAGTTTAATCTTAGTCAAGATATAGAAGAAAAAAAAGAAAAAAAAAGAGAAAGAAAAAATTTAATCTTAGTCAAGATATAGAAGAAAAAAAAGAAAAAAAAAGAGAAAGAAAAAAAAAGAGAAAAATACGGTGTTAAGACTGAAAGATTCTAAAGATCTGAAATGGCAAAAGATACATTTTCAAAACAAAGAATCTTGTATCTAAAATATTGCATTATCAAAAGTAACATTCTAAATGATATGGAATGATTATTCAAATTTGTGAGAAAGCTAAAAGAATGTGGCATCCCGCCAAGAGCCCTCGAACTGATTCTCTCATCTAGTCAAGCAAATGATCGATGAATAGCCTTCATAGAGATTCTCAATGAATGAGCCAGGAGGAGTGGAAGATTTTTTTCAAATTTTCAAAAAACTTTGATAGACTACATCCTAAGATATCAAAGGGAATGAATACATGAATCACACGCTAAGCTTGAAGATTTCAAATTCTAGAATTTGATTGCAAAGTTATCCTAAATATGCTTGAGGTGTTCGAAGTTCGGTTGGTGTTTGACACATGTTGGAAGAATGTTTGCTGATGAAAAATTCCTTCATCATTTCTTCCTTTTTTTGAGGTTATTTGTTGTGGTTCCACAACACATGCCCCATTCCCTGCTCCAAAATGGGGACCCCCTAATTTTTTTTGGAATCTTGAACCCACAGTTCAAGATTTAAGAAAGTGCATTTTTTAATATTATAAGGATTCATTATTAAAAAAAATCAAAAAATAGAAAAAATTGGAAAATTGGAAAATTTAAAAAAATAAAAATAAAAAAAATCATAAAAATCGAGTGCGCACACATGGGAGGTGCATGTTGCACATGTGTGCACCTGCGCAAGGTTGTAGGTGACCGAAGGGCTATAAAACCCCCACTCCACACATTTTTTCTAACTTCTCTTTCATTTGTGTGTCTGTTGGTAATTTTCCAAGCACAGGTGAGACCCTCGCCTCAATGCCTGCGCAGCTGTGCTCACACTTGCACGCAGAACCTGCTGCCATGACATGCACCCAAAAAAATTCAAACCCTGTGCCCAACATGGCCCTTTCACGCCACATATTTTTCATAAAATTTGGTGCCCTCGTGCTTTGGTGCTATGCACGGCCACTAGTACTAGGCATGGTCATTGGCATTGCTTCCATGCTTTCGACGCCCCGTGCCTATTTCTTATGTCGTGCACGCATTGAGCACTGCGCGTGCCTAGACATCACCTCCATGACCATGGAACTATGTACCCATGGTGCCTCCATAAACTCTACTTGCAGCACTGACACTATGCCTGTGGCACCAACTTCCACGCTTGTAGAGCTATGTGCTTGCGGTGCTTTCGTAAACTCAACCTACAGTGCCAACTCCCACGATCGCGACAATATGTGCTTGTGACACCTCTATGAACCCCACCTGCATGCCTCTCACTACACGCTGCTCACTACCACATTCTGCATGCCCACTGTGCCTAAACCCTAACCGCACCTCCTCCATGCACGTGCACACCATGTTCTGCACCATGTGCTAGGTGTTAAATTTTTTTTTTTAAAATAACAATATAATTTTTAAAAAAGTGGAAAAAAGAGAAAAAAAAAAAAAAAAAAAAAAAGGGAAAATAGATTTTAAAATAAATAAAAGCGCCCAAATCGAATGTTTCATTTTTTTTTTTTAATGTTTATTTTTTCATTAAATTTAAGGAACTAATAAATGCTTTTTCTCATGATGTGTAGGTGATCAAATGACATCCACATTCGGAGTAGCACCCAAACCCATCATAGTCAAGTTCCAAGGTGTACCCTTGAAGTCGTGGTTCCATGATGATGATGCAAAAATCAGAGCTACTGACCTAGGACACACGGATTTGGGAGAATTCCTAAGAATTTGCAACAAGCCCACTAAGAGATTAGCTCTAGTCTCCTTATTGATTTATTCCAGATTGGTAAATGCAATATCACATCCCATATCAGTGCAGTCAACAAAACTAATCATGACCCTGGTGCAACATTTTGTTTCTGAAGAAAGGGTAGTCAAGAGTGTTACTGGAGAGGTTGCATTGGATCTATGACCTAACAACATTGAGAGTGTCTTCCATCTCCCAAGAGCAGATTAATTCATTAGGCTCTCATATGAAATAGCTGAGAGATGGTATAGGGAGCACTAACAAGAGGCAATTGACATCATACAATCCTCTTACCTTATTGAGAAGTAGACATGAATCAGGGGTATATGAAGGAAGACATTGGATACTCTATCATTCTCTTAAGAAAAGTCATGGGCTTACCTACATCAAGCCACCTCAGCACTTTCATGGTCAACTTCATTGAGACCATTAGATAGGCAAAGATACCACTAGGCTGGGTCACCACACTAAGTGAAAACTTGTGTAAGCAATTGAGGACGGTGCAGGAGAAGAAGAAATTTTACATGCCTTCTTACATGGTATACCTGCTTGCAGTAAGGGTGAAAAACTATCCCAGTTTGTATAGGAGAGGCAGTATGTAGGGTCTTAATGCCTGGCCATACATAGTCTACCCATAGTTGGTGAATAAGAAACTCTCAGCATAGAGCAAAGAATATAGAATCATGAATGATGCATTCATTTTTGTGATCATTCGATTCATTGAAGGAGACTATGGGAAGAGGTTATCCAATGAAGCCAAAACACAGATTACAGTTCTCAGAGCTTACTTTATCTAGTTCAAAACATTTACATATCTTTGGGTAGCTAGTTCCTCCATCAATCCTAAGAAGCTCCCAAGATATCCAAGTGACAAACTGGTGCTATTGGAGATTGCTCTAAAAATTGAGTCGGCCTATGAGAAGATAAAGAGACAATAGAGACCTTGCTGGGCATGACATTTGGTCATTGGACTATATTAGGTGAAGCAAAAGCAACACATTCTATCCTTTGAGTGGGAAAGGGAGAATTATCCTCTTGAGGAGTTGAACTCTCCCCGACCCTATTTTGACAATGTTGGGAGAGTGGATAGTCTGGTAGGGAAAGACTTCCATCATTAGGATGCTATTGGGGATCACTAGATGAATACCACAAATGACTATGATGTTCGCATAAGGGACTATTGTAGGATGACTTTGTATCTAGCAGAGAAGGCTTTTTAGTTGAACATCCTAGAGGAGATAGCAACAAGATTTGAAGGAGCTACTAGACCCCCTATTCAACTCAGACAAAATAGGAGAAAGGCCCATTATGAATGCTGAGGTTAACAGGGAGGAGGTTGATGATATTAATCATTGAGCAAGGTGTGTCATTAAAATGATGAAGGATTGGATCAAGAAGCCTTTTTTTCTTGATCCAATTCCTGATACAATGATCTTCCACGTGCATGCATGCAAGAAAAGAGGTAGAGGGAAGAAAGTAACAATTCCTACCTTTGTGGCCTAGTCTCCTATTAGGCTAGAGATAGTGTACCAGCTTGATCGCCTGGTTAGATATTATCACCTTCCTGAAAGGAAGAGAAAGAACAAAAGAAAGAGGGCCTCCCCTTAGAGGATTTAGATAGAATAGGCTCCCTAGTAGCAAGAAGAGAGTGCACAAGGGTCCAAAGATATTGGAGCTACTCAATTCTAGGATGAACCTTAGTTGCCTCCTATTGTGCCTAGCCAACCATAAGAGGGAGAGATTCCATAGGGTTCCATTCCTCCTGTGCAAGATGAGCCAACTTCTCCTTCTACCTCCAAGAAACAAAAGAAGAGGATTAAGATTCATATGAAAAAGAGGCAAAGGATCAACAGAAGATTGGTGCCTTCCCCATCTATTCCTGAAAGCATGCGGGAGGGAGAAAAAGAGGAAGAAGAAGAAGAAGAATTAGAAGAGGAAGAAGAATAAGTGTCCCTATAGGGAAGAACTCAGCTAGCAAGAGTTGCAAAATTACTAAGGAGGAAGAGTACCATGGGTACCTCACCATCCACCCAAGTAGAACCCTTAGAACTCTCTTTCTTAGAAGATGAAGAACAATAGTGGGTGGATAAGTAGAGTGAAGAGGGCGATGACATTTTTTCAATGTCAGATTTTGATTTTATGCCCATTGGTATAGAGCTGATTGGGGATAAGATTAGGGACACTCCTAGAGGTGAACCTCAACATGAAGATTGGATGTAGATGCTGGCAGACACACAAGGTCCCGATCTTACTCCCCCATTTTCACCACAAATTACGGTGGTAGATAAGGGTTTGATTACTCCTCCACCTCTGAGTTCAAAAGAAGAATAGGTTTAAAAGGAACCATCACAAGAAGAGGGACCAGAAAAATGGTAATTGGTGAAGTGTCAAAAGGAAAAATGGTGGAATATTGCCAACCACCTTCCCAAGACACTAGGGTTCAAGCTATAGGGTCTATTGAGATTGAGGCTACAAAAGAAGAGCCCTCCCAATAGGAGACAACTCCAATTAGGAGCAACAAAGGGAAGGAAGTAGTAGAACATACCCCTTCATCATCAAGACACAAGTCCTCAATAAGACACATCCCTAGATGGATCCAAAATGAAATAATGAGGAGTACTAAGCCTCAATTCCATGCTTCAGAAGAAGACATTTGTGACATTACAGAGATTTTGAATAAACCTAAGTCTCCATCACACAAGGCAACACTGTTGGCATTTATCACTAGCACACAAAACTAGGAATTATTTTCAAAATTGGTTGTCCCCCCTAAAGACATAGATGTGGAAGGCCTTGGTCTTGAGGATTATGAATTGAAGGACTTTATGTTGGGGAAGCCTACATAGGATTTAGCCCGATTGATGATGACCTTAGGAGTCAAAGAAGTCCTGAAGCACATGGAATAGGATGAGGCCAAACTACAAGCACTTTGAAGGTAGGTCAAGATCCTAAAGGGATATCTAGCCAAAGTAGTTGGTCCTCTTGATCCTTAGCACCTTGAGAAGACTTTGAATACTGTTCTTAAAGAAGGAGGAGTGGTGCACATTGATCCATTTTTGAAAGTCTGTCAGTAGTGGTGGGAAATTTTTGAGGAAAAACGTGTCACAATCATCATAGGGAATTTGAAGTTACTGCATGCTACATAGGAGAATGTGAATAAGATCATAACAATTTTGAAGTAGGACTTTAGTATTATGGATGAAGTACAGGCCTGGAGTAAGGATTTGCAAGCTCTAGAAGACATAAAGGGGAAAAGGTACCACATTTTGATCGATGTATATATGGGAGAAGAATTAGATATGATTGATAATTGGATAGAAAAGATAACAGATAACAATAAGGTAATGGGAACTTTACATGAGGAGATTCATGAGCTCAAGGACCAAGCTAGAGAATGAATTTTGGAAGCAGAGAGACACTACAATGATGCATGCTTGGATATTTTTGAAGATGAGGAATGTGAAAAGCTGTTACCTATGGAGATAGTAGTGGAGAATTTTAGGAAGATTTTTGTGGAGGTTGATGATGATGAGGACATCCGACAAGCCTTTAGGACTAAAGAAGCATTGCTAGAATTGGATACCAAACTTAGAGATTTTGTTGACACCTGAATTGAGGTAGACAATTATAGACAAAAGGTTAAGGATAAATATGAGGCTTTGGATTTACCGGATGCGACCAAAATTATAGAGATGATAGAGAAATTCAAGGGAAAACATCTAAACATAGCTTTCGGATGAAGAAGAACAAAACCAAAATGCCATAATTTCAATTTTGACACTTAGTAAAATTTTGAGACTTTTGATCCATTTGAGGTTCATAGCTTTGCAGCTCTACAGGTGCACAAGTTCGTAGGTACGTAGGTCCACAACTCCTTAATTCAGAGGTGCATTGAAAATTATCTACTTGTTCCAAAAATAGCACTTTCCATGCATTAGGAATGCATTCTGACGACAGTTTAACTTTGAGACACACCTAGTGAAGGACCGGCTTCTAATTTTGGCACCTCCAGACACTCCTACTTCAATTGAAGGCTTCCTCCTCTTTCTTCTCCCATATTTTCTTTGTTTATGACATGTAAAGAATCATGCATCCAATTAATGAATAAAATATGGATGGATTCCTACTAAGCACTAGATTAATTGTTAGTTTGTATATATTTAGTTTCTTTTAATGTTTAAAAAGCATTTTATTGCATGAAGATATCTCTCACTCTTAACACAAATTGAGGAGACAATTTTTTATAAATACCCTATTGTAATATGTAACAAGGGCTACCATTATTATGTAATAAAATTATGCTTTTGTTGCTCACATTTGGAGTGTAGTGATTCTTGCTTGAATGTGTCATTGTTTTGTGAATTTTGTTCATGAGATTGTGATTGAGCCAAAGGTTTATTGCATTGTTTCTAGTTGTGCAATCTTTTAGTTCTAGTGTTTCCTACAGATTTATGAATTCTACTGATGTAATGAGCTCAAGAAGAAATCACCAAATTGTGCCTGCATAACTCTTTGTCTCGCATGAGTGCACTTTTTGTGGCCTTGCAATTTGATGAAAAGTGAAATATCATTCGATTATTGAAATTTACCATCAACGATTGCATCAGTAGAATCTAGGAAGTACTACTCCTATTTTCATTGGTTACCTACTGATTTCTTTGGAAGCTTAACTTTGATTGTGTTGTTTTTTTAATCTTATGTTCTTTAGGATTTCAATTTCATGTTATTTTCTTTTAATTTCATGTTATTTTCTTTCAAGTTCTGTTATTTTCTTTGCTAACCCCTTGTGAGAATAGGAACTCATATTAGTTGCAATTTTAGATTGCGTTTATTAAAAAACATAAAATACAAAAATATAGTTCTTTGTGTGCTATTTTTGAAATAGTGTGTAGATTCTACATTCCATGTGAAATCAAAATGAACCAGAAAAGGCCTCCTCATGAACATTCACATTTATCTTCAATTGGGTGAGTTCTAGTGGGTTGCAAGATCACCCAGAACCTTGGAGTCAATTTTACAAAATCAGCTTTTCAAGAGAGGAATTCACAAGAATTCCTGCCATTTAGCATCATGTAAAATGATATCTCAACACTTCTTAAGCCTTCTTGGTTAGTATGACAACTACAAGTTCATTCCTTTGGCCACCAAATGAAGCAACACTTCATGACTCCTTCTCTTTCTCTAGTTCACACTATGACACTTCACTTCTGGCCTGTTATCTCCTTATACAGAGTAGATCTTTTTACACTTAACCACAATCATCCATCTTAGGTTTAGGTTAGATTTATCGAATCTACCCTCTTTTCCATTTTGTTCCCTCTTGAAACTTCTCTTAAAACCCTCTTAAAATTCATCTTCAAATGGTTTATCTTGAATTTTGTACCACTAGCTCATCATAATTATCTTCCACATGCTTTACACAATTCAATAAATCAACTTTTTCAACTCAAATTTGTCAAATATTTGATCAAACTCATTTTACTAGAACTTGACAATAACATGCTATTTGCTTGACAATAACTATCTTTTGATGCTCGATCAACAATAGGTTTCTTAGCATACACTAAGTCTTACTATTTCTTGGCACATATTAAACTTCCTTCTCTCAGCACCTACTATATTTCTCTTTTTTTGGAACATACTAAATTTACTTTCTTGCAACTAACTTTATGCTTGACCTACATTGACTTGCTCAACTTCCACTGTTTGCTTGGTCAAACTTGGCAAACACATTTCTTTGCTTAGCCTTCTTGTCATTGCTCAAGTATGCTTTCATTGTAGCCTTAAGTAGATAAACAATACAATATATCATCAAAGTCTTACTTGGTATTAGTGCTCCTTTTATACACCATATCACTCAACCTTTCTCTAGGTACTCTTGTTATCCTTTCTTTTCAAATTCTCTTCATCAATCAATCAAATTATAGAATTCAAAGAAAATTAGCAATTGTCTCACCAGAAAGAAATAGGTTTGACATTAGTGACAAAATAATGATTTTTTCATCGTAGGTTACATCAATCTCCTCATTTCTATACTTCAACAATCTTCTTCAACAATAATAACTTCCTATTTAAATAACACAAGCCCTTTCGTTGTGCACATCTTTGATCTAGTGTTTGGGGTTATGGCACCACTATAATTCAAAATTTTCACCTAGGTAAGGTAGAGTAGCTTATCTTATACTTGAATTTAAGTTTACTTTCAATGCTTTCTTAGTTATCACTTTATATTTTCTAAACAATGAGATTTGTGAATAGTCATCAATCTCAACATTTGTATCAACTAGACTGGATTACATATTGTTTACCTATAAAAATCAATCCCAACTATGAGTCCATAAGTTTTTGACAAAAACTTTTATTTATTAAATTCATGCACAATAGGGAGAATGGTAATAATTTTTTTATAAACTTCATATTCTATTTGTGGGTGATAAACACTGGGTAATTCCCCACCATGGTCAAAGGACTTAAATATGATCCAAGTGGAATGGTGTTCTCAACCAAATGTGATGGGTAATGTTACCATCTTTAGTGTTAGTATTCTTGTGCTCAACACTCATTGGATGGTTTTTCTAATTAGTCACTCTTTTTACCTGCTTTCTGTGTGCATCCCTTATAGTGATACTACTAAAATATTCATGTTGGGAGGATAATTTAATGACATCATATTTTTATGACTAGTTTTTTGCTTCTTTGAAATCACCACACATTCTTCCTACGTATAATGACAATTCTAATAACTGTACATAGATTTTCTAAGTGCATAGGAGTAGAGAGGAGATTAAGAAGACTAGAGGATTTCCAAACCAATTCCATTGAATTTATTTAATTAGAAAACTCCATGTATTGACACTCAATTGGTGAATGAGATGCTTGAAACATGATCATTCCTATTAGATTCTCTTTCATTAAATTTTGTTCTTTCACCAACTAATTGAATTCTTTCTATTTTTTATTATTATAAAATTAATTTATTTTATGTCGATGATGAAATTCTAGGGTTGCCAAGGGTAGTTAATCATTTATGGTATTGAATAATACAACCTTACTTTTTCTATTCAAATAAAAATACAATAACAAGATTCAAGATTTTGATATTTTTATTAGAATTTAATTGTAGTCTTTAAGTGAAATGTATTGATTCTTATTTGACATTTTTATTATAATTCAATTGTGTAGTTATTAAGATTCCTATGATAAATACCACAATTTCAATTTGACTTGCTATGAATAATATCTTCTGCTTATTAAGATAGAAGATTTTTTTTGTTTGAAATGTTTGCAATGATGTACCTAAGGAAGGAATGGAAAGATAGTGGAAATAGTCAATCATTAATTTGATCCATACAAATTGCAGTAGTGATCTTAGAAGGGTTTCTTTACAATTCCTCTTCCTCGGGCAACATTTGATATGCCCAATAGTAGCTCAAAAATATGGCTAATGCAAGTCTATAGATATCGTGAGAAATATAAACTGATAACATATTAATGAAGAATATATTGAACTACTAAATTAAGAAGTCCAAAGATGTTGAGAAGGTTAGGATGTTCTATGAAAATTGCTATAGTAGTAGAACTGAAATGATGATACAAATTTCAAACTAAACCATTATGATATGAAGAACTAAAATAATATTACTAAGTTTAAGACCTATTCATTATGATGTGAAAAAATTGAATAATAGAATTGAGTTTAAAACCTAGCCATAATGATGTGTAGAACTTCAATGGTGATACTATGTTGAAAACCTAGCTGTTATGATGTATAAAACTAGAATGATAATACCTACTTTAAAACCTAGGAATTATGATGCATAGAACATAAAGGATAATACAAAGTATGTAACCAAACAATTATAATTTGTAGAACTTAAATGATAATACCAAGTCACAAATCCAACCATTATTGACAATCAATATTAAGAATAATTATTACATAAGTTAGATTCATGGCTTGTCAAGAATCTTCTTCAAAGTGGTTATATTTTACTATGATGGATAATATAATAAAAATTAAGATTTAAAATCACTGAATGAAAGTATAGCAATTTTAAACTCTTTGTCCATGTTAAATACTATTGGGTCATTAGTTCATGAAAATTATAATCTAACAAGGCTTGTGTTTGTTATAATTGTAACAATAATTTAACTTGGCAGTTGCATACTTTTGTATTCGCTTTGAAAAGATCCCTGACATCACTGTACATGAAGATGGAGATGAGCAACCCATGAATGATGAAACTCTTGTTTCAAATTTCATTCTTGAAACAAAGCCACACATCCAACAACTTTTATAATCTTTACATTTGTCTTCACCCATCTCTACCTTCATTATGGATATAGTCTATGTAGTGCCCCACTTAGAGATCCTTGGAACAAGTATAAACAAAAGCCAAGATATTTAAAAATAAAAAAAACTATGGATAAACACAAAAATAAACATACAAGGATTACAAAGATCACAATGGAAGACTAAATAAACATCCAAACACTAAAGAATCTCCAAGTGCAACTATTGACCAAAAATGACAAAAATATAGAGGTCAAAAAATGTATTTGGATCCGAAACATCTTAGATTTGAAAGATCCAACCCTTGGGTTAAATAACTTCATAAAGGGTATCCAAATCACCTCTCAAAACCTTTTGTTCGAGTTGAAAAGTTCCCGCTAGTCACCTAAGTAGGTTTTCTCACAAGGTTGTGTGACATTTGCAAACAACCATGTGATACTTTACCAATATCGTACAAAATTTCTTAAAAGGTCATGTGATACTTTCAAGGACCAGGCGATATAGTTTCTAAGGTCACGAAATACTCTTCTAGTATCGTACGATATTTCTACAATGGGTGTGTGATACTTTCCAATATCACACGACATTTTCCCTTTGGGCATGTGATACTTTCTAGTATCACATGGCATTTTTCCTTTGAGCATATAATACTTTCTAGTATCGCTCAGTGTTGGAGCACAGTCACCCAAAAATGCAAGAACATGCTGATGAACAAACATAAGGGAGAGATAGAGTTAGAACCTCCACACTGGGGAGTACTGGATCCATAAATCAAGGCTTGGACACTCGAACACAAGAGAAACAAGACAAAAAAATAAATAACCATCTAAACCATAACAATATAAGAAAACATACTGAAAGAAATATTGTAATGTACAAAACCAACTAAAATGTTGTGTGGTTTCTTCCAATCATAATAACATCATGAGACCTCGAAGGCCCTAGCCATCCCCTATGTGTAACATTGCAAACTATCAATTGGATAGTTAGAGCTATCTTATGAGGCCGTCACTACTAAATGTAATAACATCATAAGAACAAGAACATCTAATCACGCTAAAACAATAAAGTAGTAGATGTTCCAACTAAGTAGATCACATCATCTAACCATATGCTAATATCATAATAAAGGAATGTGTCAAGTAAACTAACATGATCTAAACATGATATCCAAGCATCCCAATAAAAGCATAAATCACAAGATAACATACTCTAGAACCTAAAGTACCAAGTGAAACATCAATCACTGTTCACAATAGAATAATAGACTATCTCTATACACTAGTCCCCAATAGTGGTATAGGTAGCTATGCTTCCCAACCACATGAAACCCATAGGTCCACTTCCACCATTATGATGGAGATAATTATCCAATCAAAAACACACATAAAGTAGACATCCATGGCTAAAACTCACACTAGATAGTAAAGATGACTTGGAACCAATATCATGAGATAATTCAAGTACAACAGGTCTTAGTTAGACACTCAAAGGGTCAATTATGTAGGGACTTGCTGGAGGTTAAATCACTTGGCATTGGGTAGCCCACACTAGTATTGGTAGCATCAATTCCCCAATAGAAGGTGCACATCATGTGTCCTCAGACTAAATGAGGTGCTCATATATCCTTTTATTATCTTAAATTATTACCTAGTAATTTATTTAACTTTCACTTAATTAAGTGTTCTTCATGCCAACCTAGGAAATAGTCCCCAAGGTTGTTGTAGAAGCCCCTCCATGATGTTACCCTACCCTACCCATGCTCATCCAATGATGAATTCTCATAGGCATGCATATTCCCAACCCAACCCCAAAATAATAAAAATCCATTGAGATACAACTGGGAGTTCAGGGCTTGCAAGTCACTTGACAAATGCACCTGCATGTTCTTGTGTATGGGCATACCACCATCACGAAGATCATAACACAAAGGCTTGATGAGAACAAGCAAAATAACATCAACCAAATAAAATCTTGAGAGTTCAGATGTGAGACACATCCCAATGCAACATAAAAGTGATCTGTAATCTGCAAGTGAGTTGTTTTATTATCATATCAAGTCCCATTATTACTTTCTAACAATTGTATTAGTCTGGATAAATCCTTTGGATCAAGGTTGACCTAATAGTCATGAGTAAATCCTTTAACATGATGACATTCTGATGGAATGTTCTAAAGTCCTTTAATAAGGTTCACTCCTAATAGGGTGATTGGAATCCTTTAACCAAGGTCACATTTAATAGTGTGCATTATAACGCTTAATAGGGTTGGCTACTCATAGAGCTCACTTTAGAAGAGTGAAAATTGGTAGCATGTTACTATTTTTTTTCCCCCTAATTAGGTTTCCACATAAAATCCTTGTGTCAAAATGTGTGATTTATTTTGTGGTATTTCATGTTTACGTTTTTGCAAAGTTATTTTAACCTAGGACAACAATATGCAAAAGTTTAAGATATTGAATGATCAATGCAAGCATAAGTTGAAGTACCCAAAAGTTTTATTTGTACATTTAGACCTTGGATAATTGATTGATGCCCCCCCTCTCATTTATTCTAAACATATCCATTATATGTGACTCGACAGTCACTGATTCTTGTTGATTAGAAGCTTGGTTTGTAGAATTATCAGCATTGTTAGACATGTCTTCATAGTAGTACATAAAGGTTATGTAATTTTCAAGTTCCTTCTTTGGTTCATCTTCATGCACTTCTGTATATTCATCAAAATTTACATTTACACTTTCCACAACTTTTTTAGTGTTAGTATTTAAACACTTATAAGCTTTACTTCTTGTTGAATAACCTAGGAATATACCTTCTTCAATTTTAGTATAAAATTTACCTTTTTTATATTTTTAAGAATATAACACTTGCTTCTGAATACCTTAAAATAATTGACATTGGGTGAGTATCCACACCATAATTCAAAAGGTGTGGAATTTGTACCTTTCTTGACTTCTACTTAGTTGAAGGTATAGACAACTATACTGACATCTTCTCTCTAGTATTTCAAAGAAATATCCTTCTCCATCATTAGAGTTCTAGCAAAATCCATTATAGATTTGTTCCTTCTTTCACTAACCCCATTTTGTGGATGGGTCCTAGGTGCAGAAGTTTGTCTTTTGATTCCTCTATCATTGCAATTTTTTTGAACTCATTTGATATAAACTCTTCCCTCTATCAGATCTTAGACATTTCAAGGCTTTATCAATTTTGTTTTCAAATCTTTCTAAATAACACTTAAAAATTTAAAAAGCATCATATTTTTCTGTTAAAAATATTATTGTCATCATTCTAGAGTAATCATCAACAAATAGGATAATGTACTTGTCACCTTTGTAGCTTTTCACGTCAATTGGTCCTCATAAATTAATATGAACTAATTCCAAAATTTCTTTTGAAGTATGAGTCTTACTTTTAAAACTAGATTTTTTCATCTTGCCTAACCAACATTGTTTGCAAATCACATTATAAAGTTTGTTTATTTTTGGTAAATCTTCGAATCTTTTCATCTTACTAATACTAACCAAATTGTCAAAATTTATAGGACATATTTGTGCAAATTGTATAACAAGACAAGTAGCATCATTCATGTCAAGATAGAATAGATTACCTCTAGTTTGATTTCCACTTCCGATTTGTTTTCCTATTAGTTTCATAGATCTTAGCCTTCTTTTTATCAAATTCAAATTTTCATCCCAAACTATTCAATTGTGACACACTCAACCAATTATAGTTAAGTCCTTCCACATAGTAAGAATTCTCATACATGATCTTGTATATCAATTTTATTGATCCTTTTCCTTTTATTAGACAGGGTGCATCATTACCAAATCTAACACTATTTCCATTTTAATACTCAAGGGTAATGAACTTGCTTTTGTCACCAGTCATGTGATGTGAACATCCACTGTCAATGATCCCTTTACCACTTTTGTTCACACAAGATATCAATGAAGTTACCTTATCTTCATCAAAATCATCTTTCATAGTAACATAGAAAACTTCATCATCATGATCAACAAATTCATCATTGGATTCTTCTTCATTAATGTAACAAGCCTTCTTTCCCTTGTCCTTATAGCCTTTGATACTATCATCTTTTCTACTTCTATATTTGTCTTCATTCTTGTTGTTTGACTTTTTAGGACATCTTGTTGCAATATGACCAACTTCACTACAATTAAAACATATGATGGGTAAATTACCTTTGCATTGTTTCTTTGCCTCTATAAAATTTCCTAGCTAGTAGTGCTTCTAGTTCTTCTAGCTCTTCATCATCCATATTACTATCACTACCAACATGTTTGAACTTTTTCTTTTTATTATCTTTCAGTTCTTATAGTGTCAATTTAGCTTTGAAAGAAGATTCAACATTCTCAAATTTGAAATTATCAAAATTTGAAAGTTCAAAAGCAGTGAGTCTACCAACCAGCCCTTCAAGGGTCAAATTACTACCAAGAGTACACCTTAGTTCTTGTATAGTGGAGACTCTAATAACATTAATAGTTAACAAAGTACTCATTAATTTTCTAATCACAGTCTCATCTTCAATAGCTCCATCAGATCCTTGAATTGCATTAACAACATATTTGATTCTTATGTAATACTAGACTATAGTCTCATCTTCTTGCATTATCATTTCATCAAAATTTCCTCTAAAACTTTGAGCTAGCTCTCAACAGATTCTTGTTTCCTCCATAGATCTTCTATAGGGAATCCCACATCTTCTTAGTAGGATCACATACTTTGATGTCCTCAAAATTTGAATAGCTTAGGGTAGATGTAATCTCCAATATTGCTTGATTGTGTTCGTTCTTTTGTTTCAATTTTTCAACATATTGGGGCTTCAATTGCATCAACATGTTCAGTGATAATAGTTGACTATGCATAATCTCCAAGTCCTCCTAGATGTACCTTCATCAAACTTTTCCATGCAAGAAAGTTTTCCCTATTTAACTTGGGCACCTCCTTTCTTTACATCTTGATCTTTAGCTTTAAGTACCTTCAAACTTTTTCTTCATAAGCACTTGGTTCTTTGATACTAATTGTTGAAATGTTTACAATAATAAGGGGGGGGGGGGGGGGGGGGGTGGTGAATCAATTATCCAAAGTTCCAAATGTACAAATTAAACTTTTTAGTACTTAAAATTATACCTATGCATGCATTGATCATTCAATATCTTAAAATTTTGCTTATTGTTGTCCTAGGTCAAAATAAATTTGCAGAAATATAAACATGAAATACCACAAAATCAATCACACATTTTGACACAAGGATTTTATGTGGAAATCTAATTTGTGAAAAAAACACCAATAACATGCTACCAATTTTCACTCTTTTGAAGTGAGCTCTATGAGTAGCCAACCCTGTTAAAGGTTACAATGCACATTGTTAAATATGACCTTGATTAAAGGATTTCAATCACCCTATTAGGACTTTAGAAAATTCCATCAGAATGTCACCCTGTTAAAGGATTTACTCATGAATGTTAGGTCAACCTTAATCCAAAGGATTTATCCAGACTGATACAATTGTTAGAAAGTAATAGTAGGAATTGATCTAATAATAAAAAAAATCATTTGCAGATTATAGATCACTTGTTCAATCCTCCATTCTACTTGGCATTCATCTTCTCTGTCTTTAATAGCTTGTTCACTCTTCAAGTCTTCATCTCCTTAAGCCTTCTTTCTTAGTATGCCAACTATAGACTCTTCCCTTCAGCCACCATATGAAGCAACACCCTAGACTCCTTGTTTATCTCTAGTTTACACTTGTCACTATTCTTTTTTCTTGTTATCTCCTTATATGATAATTTAGGTCTTTTTCCACTTAAATGCAATCATCCATCTTAGGGTTAGGTTAGATTCATTGAATCTACCCTCTTTTCCATTTTAGTTCCCTCTAGAAACTTCCTTTATAATCCTCTTTAAATTCATCTTCAAACAATTTATCTTGAATTCTAATCCTCGTATAAATAACAAACCATCAATCACAACATCAAATGATCCTCCTATAAATCTTTACCTGTAGATGGGTTACACTGTAGAATTTCTTTCATCTATAAGATAGTTTGAAATCAATACTAGAGAAAGTATGGATGAGGAATTGCACTTCTTCTTGGGAGTGTTCTTCTAGCATAGAAAAGGGATAGAAAATGGGTTTGTATTTTTCCATTTAGATTTTGACCATTGAAGGAGATTTTATTAGAAACAATTCTCTTTTCTAGACATTGGCATAAGAGTCTAAGATAGTTCTTTATATTGTTTTTGTCTTTATAGAAGATAAAGTATGGATTTACAAAATGAAAAGTACCATTACAAGGGTCCATAACTCTTACAATAAAAATAGAGGATAGAATCCATAAATCTTACGAGAAAAATATAGGATACTAGTGTAATATGGCAGAAACTATACATTTTTGTTACAAAATTAGGCATAAAAAAATGTATATCAAGTCTGATATACAAAGAAATATAGAGCTCTAATAATAACAATGATTGGAACCATATTTACAATCAAATGAGATTTAACTTCAATTCAAGGGTCAAGATTATGGTTGGCATCTCTGGGCTAGAGTATGCCATAATGAGATGGTTAAGTGGTCTTGAATTTAAATAATATCATACACACTACTTTAATTAATCAATTAAATTATTAAAAGTAATAACATAATAAATAATAGATCATGAAAACCTATTTAAACCTTCCAAATAATTCTTGGAACCCTTTATAAGGAGGGTCTTGGTATTGTATGGAGCCATCGTGGAGTTATATTTTCTTGTGTATTTGTGATTCTCATTAAAATTGGGTCTGTGTACCATTTCAGAGGTGGAAGATCCTTCCTCGTCTGACATTTACAATTTTGATGGGAGAATCTCCTCACCCTATCTATTGTCTATGCATAATTGTAACATTCATAAAGTCCATCCCTCGAGATTGGATTGAGTTGAAAATAGGTATTCTCCTTTTCAACCCATTCTCTCACTGAAGTTGTTTTGGATCCATCAAAAGTAGAATGAATCATCTTGTCAATCTTCCACTTAATGTCACTATTCTAGTAGCCATAGTTCTTGGTGTCAGAATATTTCATTAGCAATTCTTCATATGCTTTGAGGATATTTCTCCCTTAAGATTATCATTCCTCTAGTCTTGTCACAAATTCTCTTGCATCTCCAAGAAGGTGGGTTCTCACTCTCTACATTGTTCTCTTTGTTGGGGAAATGTAAGCATCAATAGATGCATATGTAGGCACCTTGTATTTGTCCTTCTATTGATGGAGTTATCACCATGGTAGAACAAATAGGGAACCTAATCATTTTATAATAAATCATGACATATATGGCATTTTAAAGGGTTTGATTAAAGATCCTAATTTGTAATTAGGTGTTGCCAAGATGGAACTATGGAATGAAAAATAAGCCATCCACATGCAAATTAATAGCAGGTGAAGAAGACACTAGTGGGTTTAAGATAAATCTAGTTTATGAATTTAGGCCATGAAAGATAATTAGATTCATCCTTCATATTAAAGAGACGAACCTCTTCCATCCCAACACATTGATTGGGTGCCCATTAAATGTGTTAATGTTGATCTCTCCTAACCAACCAATACATAAAAATGATTTTTTATCATATTAGGTAGTCTAGTTTTGGTAATAAATAGAGGAAGATTAAATATTTTTCAGGTGAAACCAAATGGGTAATTTGGATTGGATCAATAATACAACCCCAACCCCAACTAGAGAAATAAAAGATTTCTCTCTACTTTTGAAGAAGAAACAAACAACCATAATTTACAATATATTCAAGAAATGATAATAGTTGGGGATTCATAGGCATTACTAGTCATTTCCTATCAGTGAAGGCACATGTCCTGCACTAAATTTTTCACTTCACGATATGTGGAGAAATACCACTAATTTTGAGTACAACTCTAATATTTATTATGCTTGAAATCACCAAGGCAACATAATTTAGTGATGTTAATCTGTCCCAATATCTATCTTCTTGTGGATCCTTGATATCACATTTCAATCAGATTTCCTTGTTCTCACCAACCATGTGTCAATGTGTTGATCATTGGGTGATAAATGTGATGAATAGGGATGAAATGAAAATGAGTGATGTTGAAAAGGAATAATGGTGAATTTGAGTGAGGTGACCAAATTTTTCTTTCAAAACCATATGTGTAGATATAAACATCAAGTACATCATGTCAAATATTTTTGTAGATATACACATTAATTGCCCCATTTTTTTTCAAAATCATGTGTATATATAAAAATTAAGTATAACTATCCAATATTTTTACAGATATACACATTAATTACATCAAATTTTTCTTTCAAAACTATGTGTGTAGATATAAACATTAAATATAAAATGTGATGTAGTGCAAGGTAGGAGAATCCCTAAAGGAGATGTCCTACCCTCAGCAAATAACCACACAATGGAAGATAAACAACAATGCAAGATTTGAAGCCAAGTCACAATAATTTATTCATAGATATAATTGATTATATGCAATGTGTTGGGTTGTAAGGCCTTCCGAGTTATGGCCAAATAGAAAGAAAGTAATAGTTTTACAAGATCCCTCAAGATCCCATCCAAACCCTAGCTATTCTAGATCCATACTCTGGTAGAAACCTCTAAGGAAGATCTAACTTGTACTCACAAGCCCACCAAGAAATCTCATTGTTTCCCAAGCCTCAACTACTAGCCTTTCTCAAAATTTGCTCCTCTACCACCTCCTCTTCTCCAAGATGGATGAATAATGACTAAAGACTTCACCACAACCCTACTTATACTAATCTAAGCCACAAGTCAACCCAAAATGCTAAAAACTAAATAAAACTAATATTAAATACTTGAAGAGCCACAAGTTAGCCTCCAAAAAAAAAAAAAAAACCAAATGCATTAGGCTTACAATACTTATTAAATAAATCAAAATTAATTACCCAAGACCTAAATTGGTCCACTCAACCCTACTAAAATCCCTTAATCATGCAGGATAACCAACTACCCCGAGATGCTCCTGTATCAACATGTCTAATATTTTTGCAGATATATACATTAATTACACCAAATTTTTCTTTCAAAACCATATGTGTAGGAATAAACATTGAGTACAAACAACTCAATAAGGGTACAAGAATACGTTATTCTTGTGAAGAAGGATTATGTTAGATTATACAAGGGAATTTGATCAAAATAAGGAGACAATTGCTAGATTGTTGTCTAATTTTCAAAGAGAAGGTGATCAAAAATGTTATTGTCCTTGCAATAGTTTTAATGACTTAAAAGACAAGAAGAATCAAAATCAAAACAACTATGAGATATTGTAGGGAGAATGGTCACACTGAAGGGGGGTTTGATTATCATCCATTGGTAAGTTGTTTTTTATATTGTTTTCACAATTAATATACATATGAACCATGAAATAGGGGTTTGATTATCATCTTTTATATATAGGTCGATCTCCCTAGGGTAGCACATGATATAGACCACCACATCTCAAAGGAACATGGAGCTGTGAATATAGAGGAACATGGACAAGCATGGAGGTGTGAGAATTGAAGGAGAAGATCATGATTCTATGGAAGATGATCATCATGCACTAGAAAACACATTTGAAGATGATGGTATGAATGCATTGATCCATGACACATTTGGTATTGGTGCTACTATTGCTGTTGATGATGATGATTATGAAAAGGATGGCACTATCATATACCTCTACTTGAGAAGGAAAACATGACACTTTACAAAGGATCCCAATCAACTCTTCTCTTTGTTGTATTGTTGTTGGTGAATTTGAAGGTTATGAATGGTTTATGCAACATAACAATGTCACATATACTAAGGTTTTCCATATACATCATTATAGTCTATAAAAGGTGAAATATGTACCATTAATATTGTTTATACTAACAACTTATATTTTTTTTCTATAGATTGATAGGTGACTATTTGTTACCAGCATCAAATATTCTCCCTTGCTCATACTAAGAATTATGTGCCACTATGAAACATATTGGAATGGAGTATCAAGCAATAGATGCTTGTCCTAAAGATTATGTTATTTATCATAAAAAACACAAAAATAAAACACAATGGCCCAAATTTTGTATAACAATATATGAAGATGATCAAGTTACAAAAAAGGTGCCTCATAAGGATCTTTGCTACATCCCAATTATTCCACATCTTAAATGATTATTTAGGTGTAGTAGCATGGCACAATTTATGGATTACCATGTACACAATAGAAGTCAAGATGATATTATTCAAATTCTTGTGGATGGTTCAACATTTATGGACATAGAGGAAAAATGGCCATGCTTTAAAGAAGAACCTCAAAATCTTAGGCTTTCAATGGTAACTGACCATGTCAATCCATTTGGAGAGATGAGATCTATTTACTCAGTGTGCCTTGTTTTTGTTATCATTAATAACCTTCCTCCACGGATGTCAATAAAGAGGGAGCACATTATGTCGGCAATGATTGTTCCAAGTATTTTATTATTTTATTATTATCTACATGTAATTATGTAATTATAAGTCTTGGAGTGAAATGATCACAATAATTATTTGATGTTGTTCATTCAACTAGGTAAGTACCAAGTGAAAGATATGAATGTATATATTGCACCTCTTATTGACAAGTTGGCGGTGTTATAGAATGGTTTCACTATGTACGATATCTCTAGACCACTTGGACAATTTTTTTTAAAATTCCATGTAATGATTGTGTGGACAATTCATGATGCCCCAAGGTTGACACATTTATGTCGTATTTATGTTGAAATCTAGTTGTACGTGATAATACTAATTCTAGAATGAACATATTCCATCCAATTATATCATTATCTAGTAGGTCTTCAAACAAAGAAAAAGTTTTCATGTCTAGTGTGTGATCCAAAGATGAAATCTTGTCATTCCAAAAGTTTAAGAAAGTAGGTGTTTGATGAGAACAAGCACTTCCTCTATAGATGTCATAAGTAGTGAAGTGCCAAAAAGAATCTTTTCAATGGGAAATAAGAGACTACATCAAAGCCATGAAACCTCACATATGGAAGTTAGAATATAATAGAATTCAAGGTAGTATTGCTCCATCTAATGGCTTATGTTTGGAAATTATATATTTTGATTGTGTTTTGTTGGCTAATTATGTAATTGATGATCATGAAGGTCATCAAGGCATCATTGACCACCTTCCAAAAGGACTAAAATGTTATCCTAGAGAATTTAGTAGGCTATCTTATTACGAGCAGCTATGAATTGTGTATTTGTTTGATACTATGCATATTGGAAAGAATGTAATAGAGATACTATGGAAATATTAGATGGAAGGAGTGACAAAGAAAAACTTTCCAAAATTTGTAGTAACATTCAAATCATGTAATAAAAAATATCATTAAACCAAATAGCAATGGAGACTAGATTAATGCAAGTGCCCTTCCTTGGTTATTAATGGAGCAAAAAAGTAATGCCATAAAAGAAGTCATATTTAAAATTTGATTTCCTATAAGATTTGTTGAGAATATAAGTAATATCATATTAAAAAAAAGTGAATTTGGGCTAGGGCTGAAAATGCATGATTGACATACCTTTATCAAGGTAAGTCGCAATCTTTTGTTATTACAATATATTTGTGAAAGTCCATTCAATTTTCATTGTATTGCATTATAAGAGAATGAAATGATTAGTTGCCAATTGTTGCAATATGTGCTACCCCTATCGCTCCCAGAAAAATTTGACAATAATATTAAACAAGTGATATATGATCTTGGAAAATACATGAGGCAAGTAGAGATATTTTTTAAATATATCAAACAAGTAATACATTATAAAGTATTGTATTTATATGTTTTTGTGTCTTGAATCCCTTCTAGGTGGTTGTCATCAAAAGAAATCCACAAAAAAATATAAATAATTGAAAGAAAATAATTCGTCTAGTAATGTGTGAAATGAAAACGTGTTTACCTTCAAAATTTTCAATGAAAAAGAATACTACCTTATATAAAAAGTTGAGAAGATTGAATTGTGTGGACCTGTACAACCCAAGTTAATGTGGATGGTTGAGAGAATTGAAATTTTTGAGGGTTTAGTTTGATAAAGAGCACATCTAGAGGGTTATATGGTATACTAGATGATGGTGTGCATTGCTCAACATCTTCCTAATCTTGTAGCAAAGACCCATATAGATTGCATTTGGGATCTTGAATCCATTATTTTTTTTGAAGGGGAGTACTTGGTGGGTAATGATAGATTTAGGAAAGTGAAAGATAATAAACTATGAGATGGTATTGTATCTAATTAATTCTTAATCTTCAAAATAAATCTATTGTAATTCATCTATCTACTTTTATATAGTTGCTAAAGAGTGGGATGCAATACATTTATTTATTGCAAACAATCAATATTGGATGAAGGTATGGATTGAACGATGTTAACATTCCAGTCATAGATTAAAATGGGAATATGTGTCTTCATTGGTTACATGAGCTCATTGTAATGGAGACCCCAATGTTACACAAAAGGAAATAGAATTAACATATGGTTTAAGAGATCTCTAGATACTTATAAGTTTGTTAATCAAATATATGTTTTTGAACTCATGACACAATAATTTATACATTTTGACATTATTGTAGGTGAAACACCACAAAGCTATTGCAGCAAATATTTTGATGACATAAAGAGAACTTGTGATTTTGGGATAAGTCTAGTCTTCCAGGTGACCAATATTTCATCTAGAAATGACTTACATCCTCAAGAATCTCAAAATTGATACTATGGCATTTTGGTTGATATACTTGACTATGAATTTAATTCCTTCATATTAGCTCTCTTTTTCATCAAATGGTATAGAATATGACTCAATCAAAATGATCCTTATATAATTTTTATTGAGCATGAGCAAGGATTTCCAATGACTAATACAAGGTTGTTGATCTAGTTGGGGATGAGCCTATGTTCTTCCATGCCAATATGAGTAGGTATTGTACTCAAAGGTACCACATAAACTGGGTTGGTCATTTTTTGTTAGACATGATACAAAAGGAAGGCTGATAAAGTATAATGCGATGGAAGAAGAAGGTACTAAGGAAGAGGAAGAAGAAGAAGTGGATTATGATTGAGAGTTAGTTGATGCTACTCCTAATGCAAATGATATTGCTACTGATCACAATGATGATGATTCTATTAATGATGATGATGATGACAATGATGACCATGATAGTGGTAGTGATGATGTCAATGACAATGACAATCCTGATGATGAGATGGATGAAGAATAATATCAATGATGGGATGGGGTTTATTAGCTAACATAGGAGGGGGGGCTTCATTATCAATGACAAGAATGAAATCTATAGTTATGTGATCAATGCCTATGCTATTCAATATTTAGTTCTTGATAGATCAATGATTAATTTAATTAACTTGTCATGTACCTTTTAATTTTTATAATCGATATGTGATGCTAATATTCAATGTAATTTTGAGTATATACATCATGAATTTTTTAGCTAACATAAGACAATTGATTTACATATGCAAAAACCTGAAGCACTTTCACAAGCATCCCACACAGTCTCATGGATCATCAAGTATAAGCCAATACAGCCCATATAGATTAATGTATTTTACCATTTGTAAAATATCTCTCTCATTTCCACCTATCTCTCTTATTTCATGGAGTGTAGGTACCAACGAATATGTATTTTTCATATTTGTCTTCCTCCAGCATGGAAAATGTAGGAATGGAAGAATAAAGTGAGATATTAGTATGTCTAAATCAAGGAGATTGACTCGAGGTCAAAATATCAAAAATAAATTCAATAAGAACATGAAATTTTTCTATGCTCAAGGGGGGTCATGTTCTTATGATGATGAGAGTGAAGGCAACTCTAATGTGCCCTTTAGGTACAAACATCTATAGAAATAATAGGTATCAGATGAACTTCCTCTAATAAACAATTATTTTTGTGTTGGAGAGAGGATATACCGCATAACACCATCCTCATTACATGGTTTGGGCCTATTTTCCATGAATGACATAAAGGTCTCTTACAACAAGGACATTAAATTGATTGAGTATTTCAAACCTTGCTATGATTATAGTAGTTGGATGTAGATTGTTAGATATAAAAAAAGTATGTGTAGGTATGCACTCATGGAAAATTATATACAACCAAAAGTTAGTGAACAAAGTAAAACAATAGCTATATCCATTGATGGAAGACCAAAAGCATCAGGGATTATTGCATGTTTTATAAATAGTAGATGACTTGCATCAACTAAGAATTGACCCAATTACATATTTGAGGCCTGTGAGGGAAATCACGTAATTGTATGTGAAATAAAATCAATATGTGGAGGCGAGGATCTTCTTATTGATTACAATTTGAATCGCATAGATACAACTAAAGCCACTATCATGGGAAAGGTGGTATGTACTATGCACATTTAAAATTAACTCCAATCAATGAATCAAACACACCCTTAAATTTTTATATATATTTTTACTAACTTTGAATAATAACACATGTGTTTAAACATTTTTCAATGATTTTTTTTTTAAATACAGGGCTACAATATGGATCAATAGACATTGGATAAACATGACAATGATGGTTCTCATGGGAATTCTTCTTTCCAAAATTTTAAAACTCATTCTTGTTGTACAAATTAGATACAAGAAATATGTTTGGATATTTTTTATTATGTTTTATTCTTCATTACTATTTTGGATTGATTTTAAATATAGCTCTAATGATATTATTCTCATAAATGAGTGCTAATCAGGAAAATGAAGAGGAAAAAGTAGTCCACGAGGAGATGCACAATGAGTAGGATAAATTCATTATTGATTTTGTGTCAGCCACTGACCCTATGGCTGTAGTGAAAAAGGTTTTTCATGATTTAGCAAGAAGGTTAAAGAAATTGGCATCAACTTGACCTCAAGCTCTTGAAATACAATAGACAGAGGATGAGTTGATGCACCTAGTTGAGACATATACAGTAAATATTAATTTAGTTTTTAATTATAACAAAAGCTC
Source organism: Cupressus sempervirens (assembly GCA_028749045.1). Lineage (NCBI taxonomy): Eukaryota > Viridiplantae > Streptophyta > Pinopsida > Cupressales > Cupressaceae > Cupressus > Cupressus sempervirens. The sequence continues at coordinate 508,482,114 of CM053788.1, read as the reverse complement.
AATAATAACTTTTACAGTATTCTCTTTTATTTATGTTATTAAATAAAATGCATATGTGTTATTTTTATAGAGGATGCTGAGGAGGTATAATGGTGATGCCCTAGAGGATGATACTTCAAGTGGTTCAAGTATATCTCATGTTCTATCCTACACTTGTGTTTTTCTTGAACAATTTTTTTAATAGCTCTAACAATCCTATTTTATTGTGCTCTAACAATCTCATTTTTTAGCTCCTAAAATTGATCTTTTGTTCACTACACCACTTACTACAAGGAATAGAACAAAAGTGGTAATGCCGATTGCAAATTTGGTAACACATAGCATGGCCATAGATGCAGTAGCACCACCTATTGGTAAGTAGATTCCTCTTTCTCTCTCTTATTTTTCATGTGATTATTTTATGTGAACTATTATTTCTTAAGGAGAATTTTGTAATATTGCATTCATTTTATGCAAGAGGCGATGATGACATTCCTAGGTGTACCAATGTTATATATACATAAACACTAAATAATTGTGATCAATTGCTCATGAGAAATGAAGATGGTCTTCTCGTGAGAGTAGCCTAACTTCTAGGTACTTTAGAGATTGATCCTTTCTTTTACTATAAAATCTTATAATCATAATCAAATGCTAGTCCTTTGCAATAACTACTAATCCCATTATTATTTTGCAAGGAATAATCTATTTTATGAAAAATATAATGATGAATGTTTGCATATATTTGGGCCAACCATACCCACAGTGTATCATATTTTGATTTCATTGCTAGATCATGTTTCCTTTGATCAATTTATTCAAGTAAATGAAAAGGTAGTTTCAATTCATTTACAAATCTAATAGTCTTTTTCTTTTCTTAAAAGGTAGAATTTGCAAACTAAAGAGTTAAAGGATAAACTCATTGATGCCAAGATAACACTTTTTGGACCCAACATCTTTCAAAGACTTAGGCTCCTTGAGAAAGTAGGTCAAGATTTGAAGTACATTAGGTAAAACTACATGAACCAAATGAAAAATGACCCTTGTTATGAGTGCCCCCCCTATATTCCTATTATTGAGTGGGAGAACCTAAAAAAAGGACACCACTAGGAAAAAAATAAGAGATGATGGAGAAATGGTACCACCTAAGGAAATAAGGTTTATCATAATATTAAGAATGAAATTATGTAACACTTACTCTTAATACTTATGTGATCTAACATCTTTCAAACTTCACATAGGTTGCTTGACACATCAAAGGAAACCAAAGAAAGAAAAGAGAAGTACGGACATCACAAGCTCGACTTGTATGGATTTTCAAAACTTGTTGCATGAATTGTAAGTATAAGTAAATGCAAACTTATATATAAATATTTATAAAGTGTAAAAAATTTGGTCTTGATGAAATTGATTACAAAAAAAAAATTGTACTAAGAAAAAATGTAGTCCACAGAGTTTGAAAAAACAACTTCTAAAGAGGACCAAAAATTAGCCTACAAACGAGGCTATACAACCATGGTTGAATGACTCTGAACAATGTGTGTGTAAGGTTCTTCTATTGGATCTATTGATAAGGTCAATAAGTCAATTGATTTTTATTTCAAATTGAGTACTTTAACAATTACTGTATTTGATATTAAGTTCTAAAAATATAAGTCATTATATTTGTTTTAAGTAGCGAAACAATGATTATATATATTTTTTAAAACTTTAAAGTGAATAAATTATATGTATTAAAATGAATGATTAACATTTTTCAATATTTTTCTTGTATTTATATGTATATATTAATGATAAATATAGTAATTATTTACATTGGATTGTAGCTTACCAATCTTGATACAATAGCCTAGCACCATGGAGGTGTCGATTCAAATGTGGATCGTAGTACTAAAGGTATATATTTTCTATTCAATTTTTATTTCTAAATTATTAATACAAGAAAATTTTTTAAATCAAATTTGGTGTAGTAATACAAATTTAACTATAATATGTGTTGGGATTAAGAACACATCTTGTATTGCAGTTGCAAGAGATGCAGAGGTTGTTCTTGATGAGTGTGTTGAGGTCCAAGACGAAGGGCATGATGATGTGGTTTGACAAGGTAAAGTGCACTACAATGTTATTTAAAATCTTTAAAGTCTCAAATTTGTTTAAATTTAACCCTTTTATTTGTTATTGTAGAGGACCCCCCTTTGCAAAGGACAATGAGGTCACATCCATGGATAGAAGAAATATCGACGATGACATGGATATGCCTTTGCAACAATATAGGGAAGGACAAAAAACAAAAAAACAAAAAAACAAAAAAGAAATGATTCATGTGAACTTATGTAACTTATTTGATAATGATTGATGTTTACGTCTAGATATTTTATTTATGTTCTATTGAATGTTCATGTGAATGTTCTAATGAATCTTAGGTTTAAATGTTAATGTTAATATTCTAATAACACTTATGTGTTAATGAATTTATCATGTGATAATTCATGAATGTTACATTTTATTAATAGAATGAATGATTTTAGATATTAACGAGGAATTTAGATGTTGGGGGGGGGGGGGGGGGGGGGAATGAGCTTCCACCTTTACATGGTTGGCCCTAATTAGTACACAATATTAAGCTATTCTCAAAACCAAGTGACTCTCAGCATTAACCTATGATTGCATAACAACTAATTGTGTGAATCTCTTGGTTTTAGGTAATGCAAAAGGAGGCCATAGCTCAACATGAAATCTCAATTCATATAAATACAACATTAGATGGAGCTGAAAAAACCCAACATGTTTGCATTTTTGTTAGAGGTCTTCAATTAGGTATTTTAAGTTACAGACTATCATGAATATTATAACTTTGACTCTTATAGGAAAAGGTAATGTCCTTAGCATGCAAGAAAATAAAGACTTTCTATGTGTTGGCTTGCTAAGGAAATTCTCTCGTCCATAGTAGTTAGAGTTCTAACATTAATGATGGTCTATACTTTTAAAAACTTAATAGAACTATTAAATAAATGTAAACATGGTGAGTTTTTTCAGCTCTGCCTATTGTCAATGCATATAGAATGTAGCTAAATGTGCATTCTTAATTTAGAGTGCCATCCACAAGTTTATCAAATCAATGGTATGATGTCATTCACATCTACAATTTTGCATTAGCAAGTTTTTTTAATTTTAAGGTATTTTGTAGAGTTCTAATTGATAGATTCATGATAAGTAAGCAATATTATTTGAATTGTGTCAAATTATGATATTGCTATTAGAATTCATGTGTAATTTTTAAAGTCAAACTCATCAATTTATGAAATTTTTTTGCAGTGTATGAAGTATTCAAAAGAATGGCTTTCTATGGGATTGCCTAAAATTTAGCGATCTATTTGATAAGTAAACTAAATGAGGGTAAAATGATCTCCTCAAGAAATGTAACCAATTGGGCTAAAGAAATTTGGATCACTCCTATTCTTCGAGCATATATTGTAGATGCTCATTGGGGATGTTACTAGATAATTTATCATTTTTCATATATTTATATACTGCTATTTATAACACATAAATCACCCTAACCTTTGTTCAAAAATATGAATGACATCATGTTTGTGATAGATATGTGATCTTTTTATGGTAGATTATCTCTATTGGTGATATTTGTTAGCTCCTAGTGCGTGCAATTATGTCCATTAGATTTTGCACTTGTAATCTAAGTTGCTATACAATATGGTAAGTTTAAAACAACACAACTAGAAAGTTTGTACAAGGTTGGTTTAAATAAAGTGAAATTTTGTACCTATGTCCATATATAAGAAGTCAATTAGAATGTTGTCAAGGTATTGACATATTGGAATTGATAAGAGGAAAGTTCAAGCTATTTTCGACAAGAAAACTTTCAACCATAACATGGAAAAATATAAAGCCAATTTTGTAGCACCGATATCAAAAAAGGTCAATATGTATGTTTAACAAGAACACATAACTAGAAACATTTCAATGTGGAGAAACAATGCTATTTTAACTGTAAGAAGTCATCGATAATATATAACTACAAATATATAGTGAATTTTATAGCACTGATATTAGAAAGGTCATTATATATGTTTAACAAGAACACATAAATAGAAACATTTCAATGTGGATAAACAATGTTATTTTAACTGTAAGAAGTCATTGATAATATCATGTTTGAGTCTATGATCTTGCCATGTATTTTTCTCATGGATATTGGTATGTTCTATTATCCTAAAATTCAAAAAAAATTCAAGTGATGAAGATGATATTTTGTATTATAATAGAATTAGAGAGAGTTGAATCTGCTAAGGAAGGTCATGTGACATATCTAGGTAATTTTGGCGAGATTATGTTAACCAATAAGTATATTTTCCTTGACTAACTTGTCTTACTAAGAGTTATTTCTTCTATCGTAATAATCTTTGTTCAGTTAGAAGAAAGTTATTTTACTAGAACAAAAATAATTGTAAGACTTTTTTTAATGCATCTTAGGATTTGAGTTTAGAGTATAAATGTTTTCTTATTCTTGAATTAGGCATCTTTCTAATGGTGTGATTGCATTCAATTTTCTAAGTATGTTTGGATTGAAATGTTCTAACTTCTAAGTTTGTTACAGCTGATTCTATAGTACATGTTTTGTTATCTTTTTCTTTTATGTTTCATATAGTATGTTTAGATTGAAATGTTACTACCCTATTAAATGCAGGGAATGACAATTGTGGTTGCTAGTATGAAATGAAGAATTAAAGTCCCTACTGATCCAAGTGAGATCCATGAACTTGTGTAATGCCTCACCAAGGGATCCAAAGAATTAACCTAGAATTCCACTAAATTTAGTAGCATTTTTTTTTTCCATGAAAGTAAATACCACGTATAACTTATGCACAATAACGGAAGCAATAGCAATGTCCATCTAAAAGTAAACATAACATACATAACAAATTACATTCTTTAAAGATCCCTTAACGTTGAATTACATACATGAAATCCATCTAGTACAACATCCATATGAAACAATAATGATAAGTCCAATGTTTATACATTGCATTTCAAAATGCTCAATCATCCACTGTACATGTCACAGGGTATGACAAGCTCAAAAGAATATACATACATAGAATAAGGTACATCATCCTATTCTAATCCATGATACATCAAAGTAGAGATAAACACATGATACACATGATACATCATCATAGATGACAAATACATCCATCATAAAGATCAACATAATAAACTAAGTGCACGGTTCCTCCCAACCATTAATAGCATAATTAGACCATCGTGGATCCGAGCCATCCCTCCGTGCGTAACATTCCAAACTACCGAAGAGATCATCGATACTAACATAATAGGAATGTCACTCCTAACATATACAACATCATATGTAGAAAGTAATCTAACATGAAAATGAAAGCATAAGATAACATCATCTAACATATGCTAATCATCAATGAAAAGGATACATATGTACCATCATGAAGGACACTTTAGCCATGATGTCTCAATGAATCTCAAAATGATAAGAGTGGAAAATACACTACCACCCGACTGCGTGGTACCTAAGTGGTCCACTCCCACCGTGCTAAGGAGATAATCTCAAGTCCCAAACAGGCTATCAAAATCACATAGCACAAATGTCTATAAGTTGAGGAATCCTAAAAGTATACTAACTCAAAGGTTCCAACACAAAATTTGACATCTAATCCCAGAGGCACACAATGACATATAGGAACCTACTATGCAAGCAGAAAAGTGTCATCGCAATTATCACGTACAAGTTTCCCTAGCAGTTAGCTAAACTCCACGGGTCCATACTAATTTCATGCAGCCACTAGTATCCTCTCATACTGACGAGGCATACTACGGAATGCAAGGTTGCAACCATGCGTCTCACTACTCCCATCCTAGCCTGTACAAGCACTCAAGGCATGGGCGAAAAAAAAACTTATCGTTTTAGGTTCATTCAGTTAGTATTAGGTATGAATGTTATCACTTATTAATCCAACTTACAATGAGTTACCCTGGCAGCCTCTTAGGGCCCCGACCCCCATTGCAAGCCACTTCCCGTCACTACATGCAGATATCCTACCCTAATGCTCATGGACTCATAAATCTCAAAATCAAAAAAGATAATCCATAATAAAATCATCAAATATGCATAAAAGCATCAATTCCCCATGAACAACATCCATAGAAAATCATGAACACAAAAGCTCTCTATTGGCAACTGAAGTATCACTGATAATCAAAGTATCCAATGGTTCTCAATAACCAAAATATATATCTCAATCATACTGATTGAAGACTCCAAAAATGGTTGAGTCAAACATGTCACATCATGACATCATCAAGAATAAATCCACATTCCAGTCCCATATGGCAACTAGAAAATAACCAAGGTTAACTGATCGATGACCAAAAATAATGGTTAAGTCAAGTATCTCATACATAAGAATCTCAACTATAACAATCAATAATTACAAAAAATACATAGAGCATTCCATCACATAACCATGGTTGGGTTTATAAAGATCGAGATTAAAACATCATCATGACATCACAAACACATAACCCCTAAGCCTCTGGTAGACATCCCATACTGGTCAACACTAGTCAACCCAAAACCCAAAACAATAGCATAAAGAATACACAATGCAAACACATGTTTTGGTTTTGTCAAATTTACAACTTGAATTTAAATATAAAGATCTCAGTTTATGTTTCCAAGTTTGAAGAATGAATAGAGGAACACATGTATTGTTTTGGATAAATAAAATTTTTCCTTAAAAGATCTAGAAATCCATTTTCCAATTATAATATTTGTTTGATACATTCCCCACCATACTATCGACTGTTTGCTTAATAATTTAAAACAATTAAATCTTAAATAGTTAAAAATTATTAAAGAGTCACCATTATGAAAATAAACCTTCAATATAAATCTTTTATCAAATAATAATAACTTAAATTTATTAATAACATATTTACAAATTACATATATACATTATATATATATATATTTGAATATATATATACATACATACATGTGTAAATATATAAATAGTTGTTACGTTTCATAAAATCAAATTAATAATTTTTGATTTACACCATATATCATATGAGAATCGATTTCGTATAACATTTGTTTCAAACATTTTAACATAAACATTTATACATAACAATATTATTAGTTATCCTCCCCACTCTTGCTGCGGTACGCAGTACCTGCGGTCGCAGGCACTGCGCCGACAACGGGTACGTAGTACCCCTGTCGCCGCAGACCTGCGACGGTAGGCCTTTTCCTTCCGTAGGCATGGGGTACAAATCGTGCCCACGACATTTAATATATTCATTTTTTAAACAATGTAACCACGCGATATAAATTGCGATGCAGTTTATTAAGTTTTCTCCTCTGCGATTTATCAATCGCTCATTCGTTGTATTATATATATATATACATATGTATATATATATATATATATATATATATCAGTGTATATATATGTATGTATGTATATATATATTCAAATTTTGTATTAGATTCATAATAAATGTATACATATACATATATATAAATATATATATATGTATGCAGATCTGAATACATAAACATGTATGTTTTTTTTTCCACAAAGATTATATCTACAATTTAAGAATTTTAAAATATTTGCATTATAGATTCACTCAATTAATTTTCTAATGGATTTGGCTATAAATTAAAACCCTAGCCCCGTGATCTTTCAGATCTATGCATATAAAATTCTCAAATAAATTAATCTACCCATATTGAGAATGCATAAAAATATGAAACTTCTCAGAAGACATATGGAAGACACGAAGAAGACAGGAAATGCGTGATGTGGAAATAGCATAAATAAAATCACAAGAATCTATCTAAATTCTGATGCTAAATCGCTCTTCCTCAGAAAATCCTCAGAGCAAGCTCCTCCCTTCTTCAGAATTCTTGAGTCCTCCAATGCTCCAATTGCACTCCCAATGCTCTCTCTAAGCTTCTAAGAATGCCTGAATATAAAGAGCTTTTAGGAAACATCTAGAATGCTTTTAGAAATAGTTGGAAGGTGTCACCAACTAAGTATGGATCTTTTCCAACCTTCAAGATGAGCCATAGAGTTGTAGACACCATGTGCTTAATTGATGCACTAACCCCCATGTTGTTGACACATGAGAAATAGAAAAGTGCATTAATTCCCATGCAAGCTTATAACTCCAATTTACTTTTTAAATATTTAGAACTTCCATTTTAATTTTTATAACTTTCATTTTTAATTTTTGTAACTTTTATTATTTTATTTATTTATTACTTTTATTATTATTTTATAATTATTATTAATTTTAATTTTCTAATTTTCTTTTATTTAATTCATTTTTCCTCAATAATTCACATTTAATTAATTATAATCAAAATATCAAATAACATGATATTTTATATTAATTTCCTCAAATAATTAATTTATTAATTAATCTATTTATTAAGACTTAATTAATAGAAAATTCACCATAGACCTCCAAGATAAAATATGAAAACCCATCATAGAGCAAATCACTCAAAATCAGTCTAAAGGGTTAAAAATCATGAATCATGTCATCTGACACATTCGGTGGGTAAAATATCCAGATACTTTTCCTACCTTACTAGGACAATTGGCTTAAGGGTTTGGGATTTGGACTTGAGAATTTATCTACCTTCTCTTATCATTGAGATAGTGTAATAGGGTACGCTCATCCTGGCAATTCAGGGAAGTCAATACCCGGTACTTGCAACCTGCAAAAAAACCATGCATGTACATACAATATATAATGCTAAGCTAAATAGACAATGGCAGGAAGTGGTGCATCGTGTAGATCCCGATTAAGTAGGTGACTACGACTCCCTTCCTTAACCACATCAGAAATGCCATACAATAAGAAAACACGCACACCATACACATGCAAGTATGGGGTAAGTATCCATAATAAAACACATGAGATAATAACCATCAACTAATCATCAACCATAGTTGAAAACAATATAATGATCATCATGTATGCATGAAATGTAAAGTCTAAATGATCTCATCACATAATCTCTGAATCCATAATATAATGTCTGTTAGTCTCAAAGAAATACCATTAATTCATCAACATAAAACTAGTCCATCATAGTCTGATAATAATAACAACAATAAGTCTAGAAAAGATGTGAACGAAGGTAGGCACTACATCCACCCCCCCTTGGGTTAGGCTTACTCCTGGAAGCCTACAAACAAGTAGGGATATAACTCTCTCAATCTAGCTACATCCTCCCAAGTAGCTGAAGAATAATCATTAGGGTCCCATTGGACCCTTACCTGCTCGATGGTTTGACCCCTGAGGGTCAACTCCCACTACTCCAGAATACAAATCGGCTCCAAAGCCAGCTGTCCATCCTCTACCTGCAATGCATTCCAATCAAGAACATGTACAATATCAAGAACATACTGCCAAAGTACTGGAACATGGAAAACATCATGAATGCGAGATAGGCTGGGCGGTAGAGAAAGGAGGTAAGAAAATCCTCTCTAGAATCTCAAATGGTCTCACAAAGCGAGGTGCTAGCTTAGAACCCTTTCCGTACTAGATTTGACTCTTCTGTGGTCACACTCTCAAGAAAACCTTATCTCCCACAACAAACTGCTTAACAGTCCTATGAGCATCGTCATACTTCTTCTACCTATCCTGTGCCATAGTCAAGTGCTCACGAATATGCACTACCTGTTGCTCCATATCATGAAGCATCTCAGGACCCAACAGGATGTGATCCTCAAGACTATCCCAACTCAATGGTGTATGACAAGGACATTTGTATAATGCCTAAAATGGTGCCATGCCAATAGAACTATGATACCTGTTGTTGTAAGAAAACTCCACTAGGTAGAGATAATCCTCCCAATGTGTCTGCCTATCCATCACATACATCTGTAACATATCCTCCAAAACTTGATTCACCCTCTCTGTCTGACCATCAGTCTCTAGATGATATGCCAAACTGAAGTTTAACTACGCTCCAAGCTCATGCTGCAGTGATGTCCAGAATGCAGATGTGAATACAGGATCCCTATCAGAAATGATCTTTCGAGGAATAGCATGTAATCTCACAATGTCACGCATGAAGATATTAGCTATAGAAGCTGCTGTGTAGGAAGACCTAATCGATGAAAAATGTGCCACCTTAGTCAATCGATCAATGGTGACCATGATAGCATCATGGCAATAGACAGTCATAGGTAATCCTACTATAAAATCCATGGAGATGATATCCCACTTCCAAGAAGGAATGAGATTAGGTTGCAAAAGTCTAGCTGGGTGCTGATGTTCTGCCTTAACTCTCTGACACTCAAGACACCTAGCCACAAAATTTGCAATATCTTGCTTCTTCCTAGACCAAAAGAACAAACGTTTCAAATCAGCATGCATCTTCTTGAAACTTGGATGTGCTGAGTAAGGTGTATGATGGGCTTCTACTAGTATTAAGGTGTGAAGCTCATATGAAAATGGCACATAAATCCTCCCCAAATGTCTCAAAAGACCATCTGACTCTCGAACATAACCTGCAAACGTATCTTCTAGAGATCTTCCTGAATCAATCTCTCTACACACTTCCTGATACCAGGAATCCGTAGGAAGTGCCTAAAGAATATGACTCCTCAAATCCACACTAAGAGTCATTGATGATACCACATGTCTCCTGTGACTCAAAGCATCTGCCACCACATTCTCCTTTCCCTGAATGTACTTAACCTCAAAATCATACTCACATAGAAACTCCATCCATCGCCTCTGGAAAGCATTCAAATTAGGTTGAGTAAAAATGTACTAAAGACTACGATGATCGTTGTGTAGCTCAAATTTGTGCCCCAACAAGAAATGTCTCCATCTAGTCAAAGCATGAACTACTATTGCTAACTCAAGATCATGCGTAGGATAATTTAACTCATGATCCTTGAGCTTGCACGATTCATACACAATCACCCATCCGTTCTACATGAACACTGCCCCAATCCCTTCAAGAGAAGCATTTGTACATACCATGAAATCACCTTTTGGATCAGGTACAGCTAGAATCGGTGCACTGGTCAAAAGCTCCTTGAGCTTCTGGAAAGCTTCCTCACATTTCTCTATCCATACGAACTTCTTTCCTTTCCTTTGAAGAGAAGTGATAGGATGTGCTATCCTAGAGAAGTTTTGGACATATCTACGATAATAATCGGCTAAACCCAAGAAGCTACAATTTTTTGACACATTAGTCAGTGTAGGCCAATCTATTATCTCCTGAATCTTTGCAGGATCCACTGAAATACCATCACCTGAAATAACATTCCCTAAATACTGAATCTTTGATTTGAAGAATTCACACTTAGCTACATTGGCATAAAGTTGATTGTCCCTCAAACACTGCAAAACCAACCGCAGGTGTTCCTCATGCTCCTTTTGAGTCTTAGAATATATCAATATGTCATCAAGAAACATGAGTACAAACCTGTCCAGATAAGATTGGAATACACCATTCATCAAACTCATAAAAATTGATGGAGCATTAGTCAACCCAAAAGGTACCACTGTGAACTCATAATGCCCATAGCGTGTTCAAAATGCAGTCTTGTGAATATCTGCTTCCTTAATGTGAAGCTGGTGGTATCCTGACTTAAGATCAATCTTGGAGAATACTGTAGCTCCCTTGATTTGATCGAATAAGTCATCAATCCTAGGTAAAGGATACCTATTCTTAATAGTCATCTTATTCAACTGTCTGTAGTCAATACAAAGGCGAAAAGAACTGTCTTTCTTCTTCACAAAGAGCACTGGAGCTCCCCATGGTGATACACTAGGTCGAATGATCCCTTTGGCCAAAAGTTCCTCTAACTGAAGATGTAGCTCACCCAATTCCTATGTCATCATGCGATAAGGAGCTTTAGAGATAGGCTTCACTCCAGGAATTAGATCAATACTAAAGTCAATATCCCTCTTTGGAGGCATGCTTGGAACCTCACTTGGAAAAACATCTGTGTACTCCTGCAAAATTGGGTGATCCAAAGTCTTCCTCATGGAATCTTCCTCAAAAAGATCATTTACCATAACAACAAATATCTAACATCCCTTATGAAAACTTCACTTCAATTGCATAGCAGAAATCATTTGCAAAGATATAGGCCTTGGTATCCCAACTATCTGCACATCATTCCCTTGGTCATCTTGGCACATAATAATCTTCTTCCTACAATCTATACTGGCTCTATGAGATCCAAGCTAGTCCATGCCTAGAACCACATCATAGGAACCAAGGGGTATGACTCGAAGATCCACTACCATAACAAAGCTTCCTAAGCTAAGCCCACACTTATGAACTACAGAATCTGTGGAGACCTTAAACGCTGAGGCTAGTTCCACTTGCCAACCACGATCTTGCTTCACCGCATCTAGCTTACACTTAGAAACTATAGATGGTGAAATAAATGAATCTGTAGCTCCTGAATCAAACAATAATGAAAGAGATATACCTCTAATAGCACCTATGGTCTCAACCACTATTCCCTGATGATCTGCCTGACACTGATCTACTGCTGCAAAAACTCTATGAGCTCTACTTGCATCACCAACTGTAGGCTTTGAAACTATAGGTCTAGGTCCTGAAAACTAAGGCACTTTCTGAGGACACTGAGCTACATAATGTCCAATCTGACCACGTGAAAAAAATTACGTATTTCTGCCAAAACCTCTTCCCATAGGTGGTACATTTGATTGTTGACAACTGTTCCTGCTCACAAAAGACTAGCTACTCTGAGCTGGCTGATTGGATTGATTCTATTTATTGCATTGAGCATTACGGTTGTTCTTGGTGTTAGAACCTTTGCCACCACCTTGAGCTTGAGAATTTGAGCCCTTTTGTTGCTGTTTTTGCTAAGACTATTGTTGATATTGTTTCCCCTTAGAGAAAGAAAACTTCTTGTTACCACCTAAATTGTAGTTGCTTTTAGATCCTGATGCTGTTGGCGCTCCTACAAACCCACCTTGACCAAGGTTGACACTTTTCTCAACAAGGATAGCTCGATGCATCGCATCCTTGAGGGTTTTTGGCTCAAATACCTTAACTCCCCCAATAATACGGTTATTCAAACCCCTAATAAAATGTTGTGTCAATTGAGCTGAATTTTCACTGAACCTTGAAAAAGAAATGAGCTCATAAAACTTATGCTCATACTCGGTCACTAACAAAGTGTACTGTCTGAGATTATGAAATTCATCAACCCTTTGCTATTTCCATTCCTTTGGTATGAATTGTTCACGAAAACTCTCTAGGAATAACTCCCATGTAACACTGCTCATATCGATTCCCAACTTCTTCTCCTCTATCGTCCACAAAGTGGCCCAAAAATTCTCTAGATTAGTGATCACAAATCTTGCCTTAACATTGCTGTCGAACTCCTGTATGGCAAAAATCCTGTCGAGAGAAATAAGCCACTGCTCGGCCACATAACTAGAACCTTGCCCATTGAAAGGCTTAACTTTGGATCTTGAAAGATCCTTCATCTAAGTGGACACAATGGACCTCTAACAATCCTTCCGAGGACTTCTAGATCTGGGTCTATGCTCTTGTTCTGTCTGGTGCACTTTGGGTTGTTCTTGAACAGGAGGTAGACGTTCTAGAATAGTCTGCATCATCTGCCTCAAACCAACCTCTTCAAACTCAGCTTGGTCCTCTCTATGGCTCTCTTCCTGCTACCTACTAGAGTGCTCTTCTCTGCTCTCTACATGAGTCGATCCCTCATGGGTAGACTCATGGACACTGATAACTTTTCCACGACGATGACCTCTACCATGACCTCTAACAAAAGACCTAGACCTAGATACCATCCTACAACAGTAAAAGGTACTAAGTTTAGTTCTATGTTTAGGTTTAAGTTAAAATTTCCAGTTTTGAAACTAAGTGTTGAAGTATGAAAAATATTCAAGTAACAGTTCAAGTTCTATTTTGTTTCAGTTCACCTAGATCAAGTTTGGAAAGTTACACTTAATAGTTCAAAGTTCCAGTTGTTCCAAAATACCCAGAGCTCCCAATGTAGAAACTCGGGCTCTGATACCAAATGTAATGCCCCGCCAAGGGATCCAAAGGATTAACCTAGAATTCCACTAAGTTTAGTAGTATTTTTTTTTTTCCATGAAAATAAATACCACGTATAACTTATGCACAATAATGGAAGCAATAGCAATGTCCATCTAAAAGTAAACATAACATACATAATAGATTACATTCTTTAAAGATCCCTTAACATTGAATTACATACATGAAATCTATCTAGTACAACATCCATATGAAACAATAATGATAAGTCCAATGTTTATACATTGCATTTCAAAATGCTCAATCATTCACTGTACATGTCACAGGGTATGACAAGCTCAAAAGAATATACATACATAGAATAAGGTACATCATCCTATTCTAATCCATGATACATCAAAGTAGAGATAAACACATGATACACATGATACATAATCATAGATGACAAATACATCCATCATAAAGATCAACATAATAAACTAAGTGCACGGTTCCTCCCAACCGTTAATATCATCATTAGACCATCGTGGATCCTAGCCATCCCTTCGTGTGTAACATTCCAAACTACCAGAGAGATCATCGGTACTAACATAATAGTAATGTCACTCCAAATATATACAACATCATATGTAGAAAGTAATCTAACATGCAAATGAAAGCATAAGATAACATCATCTAACATATGCTAATCATCAATGAAAAGGATACATATGTACCATCATGAAGGATGCTTTAGCCACGATGTCTCAATGAATATCAAAATGATAAGAGTGGAAAATACACTACCACCCGACCACGTGGTACCTAAGTGGTCCACTCCCACCGTGCTAAAGAGATAATCTCAAGTCCCAAACAGGCTATCAAAATCACATAGCACAAATCTCTATAAGTCCAAGAATCCTAAAAGTATACTAACTCAAAGGTTCCAACACAAAATCTGACATCTAATCCCAGAGGCACACAATGACATGTAGGAACCTACTATGCAAGCGGAAAAGTGTCATCACAATTATCACGTACAACTTACCCTGGCAGTTAGCTAAACTCCATGGGTCCATACTGATTTCATGCGGCCACTAGTATCCTCTCATACTGATGAGGCATACTACGGAATGCAAGGTCACAACCATGCATCTTACTACTCCCATCCTAGCTTGTACAAGCACTCAAGGCATGGGCGAGAACAAAACACTTATCTTTTTAGGTTCATTTAGTTAGTATTAGGTGTGAATGTTATCACTTATTAATCCAACTTACAATGAGTTACCCTGGCAGCCTCCTAGGGCCCCGACCCCCATTGTAAGCCACTTCCCATCACTACATGTAGATATCCTACCCTAATGCTCATGGACTCATAAATCTCAAAATAAAAAAGATAATCCATAATAAAATCATCAAATATGCATAAAAGCATCAATTCCCCATGAGCAACATCCATAGAAAATCATGAACACAACAACTCTCTATTGGCAACTGAAGTATCACTGATAATCAAAGTATCCAATGGTTCTCAATAACCAAAATATATATCTCAATCCTACTGATTGAAGACTCCAAAAATGGTTGAGTCAAACATGTCACATCATGACATCATCAAGAATAAATCCACATTCCAGTCCCATCATGGCGACTAGAAAATAACCAAGGTTAACTGATCGATGACCAAAAATAATGGTTAAGTCAAGTATCTCATACATAAGAATCTCAACTATAACAATCAATAATTACAAACAATACATAGAGCATTCCATCACATAACCATGGTTGGGTTTATAAAGATCGAGATTAAAACATCATCATGACATCACAAACACATAACCTCCAAGCCTCTGGTAGACGTCCGATACTGGTCAACACTAGTCAACCCAAAACCAAAAACAATAGCATAACGAATACACAATGCAAACACATGTTTTGGTTTTGTCAAATTTACAACTTGAATTTAAATGTAAAGATCTCAGTTTATGTTTCCAAGTTTGAAGAATGAATAGAGGAACACATGTATTGTTTTGGATAAATAAAAGTTTTCCTTAAAAGAACTAGAAATTCATTTTCCAATTATAATATTTGTTTGATACATTCCCCACCATACTATCGACTACTTACTTAATAATTTAAAACAATTAAATCTTAAATAGTTGAAAATTATTAAAGAGTCACCATTATGAAAATAAACCTTCAATATAAATCTTTTATCAAATAATAATAAATTAAATTTATTAATAACATATTTACATATTACATATATACATATATATATATATATACATATATATATATATATACATATACATATATATATATATATACATATATATATATATATACATATATATATATATATATATATATACATATATATATATATATATACATATATAAATATATATGTATATATATATATATATATGTATATGTATATATATATATATATGTATATATATATATATATATATGTATATATATATATATGTAAATATATAAATAGTTATTACATTTCATAAAATCGAATTAACAATTTTTGTTTTACACCATATATCATATGAGAATTGATTTTGTATAACATTTTTTTCAAACGTTTTAACATAAAAATTTATACATAACAATATTATTAGTTATCCTCCCCACTCTTGTTACAGTACGTAGTACTTGCGGTCGCAGGCACTGTGCTGACAGTGGGTACGTAGTACCCCTGTCGCCATAGACCTGCGACGGCAGGCCTCTGCCTTCCACAAGCACGGGGTACAAATCGTGCCCACGACATTTTAATATATTAATTTTTTTAACAATGTAACCGCGCGATATAAATCGCGATGCAGTTTATTAAGTTTTCCCCTCTGCGATTTATCAATCGCTCATTCGGTGTATTATATATATATATATACATATGTATATATATATATATATCAGTATATATATATGTATGTATGTATGTATGTATGTATGTATGTATGTATGTATGTATATATATTCAAATTTTGTATTAGATTCATAATAAATGTATACATATACATATATATATATATATGTAGACCTGAATACATAAACATGTAATGTTTTTTTTTCCACAAAGATTATATCTACAATTTAAGAATTTTAAAATATTTGCATTATAGATTCACTCAATTAATTTTCTAATAGATTTGTCTATAGATTAAAACCCTAGCCTCGTGATCTTTCAGATCTATGCATATAAAATTCTCAAATAAATTAATCTACCCATATTGAGAATGCATAAAAATATGAAACTTCTCAGAAGACATATGGAAGACACAAAGAAGACAGGGAATGCATGATGCAGAAATAGCATAAATAAAATCACAAGAATCTACCCAAATTCTGATGCTAAATCGCTTTTCCTCAGAAAATCCACAGAGCAAGCTCCTCCCTTCTTCAGAATTCTTGAGTCCTCCAATGATCCAATTGCACTCCCAACGCTCTCTCTAAGCTTCTAAGAATGCCTGAATATAAAGAGCTTTCAGGAAACATCTAGAATGCTTCTAGAAACAGCTGGAAGGTGTCACCAACTAAGCATGGGTGTTTTCCAACCTTCAAGATGAGCCATAGAGTTGTAGACACCATGTGCTTAATTGATGCACTAACCCCTGTGTTGTTGACACATGAGAAATAGAAAAGTGTGTTAATTCCCATGCAAGCTTATAACTCCAATTTACTTTTTATATAATTTCTTTTTAAATATTTATAAATTCCATTTAAATTTTTATAACTTTCATTTTTAATTTTTGTAACTTTTATTATTTTATTTATTTATTACTTTTATTATTATTTTATAATTATTATTAATTTTAATTTTCTAATTTTCTTTTATTTAATTCATTTTTTCTCAATAATTCACATTTAATTAATTATAATCAAAATATCAAATAACATGATATTTTATATTAATTTCCTCAAATAATTAATTTATTAATTAATCTATTTATTAAGACTTAATTAATAGAAAATTCACCATAGACCTCCAAGATAAAATATGAAAACCCATCATAGAGAAAATCACTCAAAATCAGTCTAAAGGGTTAAAAATCATGAATCATGTCATTCGACACATTCGGTGGGTAAAATATCCAGATACTTGTCCTACCTTACTAGGACAATTGGCTTAAGGGTTTGGGATTTGGACTTGAGAATTTATCTCCCTTCTCTTATCATTGAGATAGTGTAATAGGGTACGCTCATCCTGGCAATTCAGGGAAGTTGATACCCGGTACCTGCAACCTGCAGAAAAACCATGCATGTACATACAATATATAATGCTAAGCTAAACAGACAATGGCAGGAAGTGGTGCATCGTGTAGATCCCGACTAAGCAAGTGACTACGACTCCCTTCCTTAACCACATTAGAAACACCATACAATAAGAAAACATGCACACCATACACATGGGAGTATGGGGTAAGTATCCATAATAAAACACATGAGATAATAACCATCAACTAATCATCAACCATAGCTGAAAACAATATAATGATCATCATGTATGCATGAAATGTAAAGTCTAAATGATCTCATCACATAATCTCTGAATCCATAATATAATGTCTGATAGTCTCAAAGAAATACCATTAATTCATCAACATAAAACTAGTCCATCATCGTTTGATAATAATAACAACAATAAGTCTAGAAAAGATGTGAACGAGGGTAGGCACTACAACTTGACCCCAAATTGTACGTTGAATATGATTGATTCCCCATTTCTCACACTTCAAACTTGAGGTAAGTTTAGCCAATAAACTATCATGCTTAGTTGTAATTTAAAATACTAAACTCTAATCTAATAGGTACACAATTTAGTCGGCACAATTTCAGATTTATGGGTCAAAGTCTATATTTATTATTTATTTATTATTATTTGTTCAGATTAATTATTATGTTAAGAACATTAGTTCAATGTTTTGGATCCATCATTATAAGAGAGCTCAAGAAGAAAAGTTACTCAAAATCAAGACCAATAATTATTATGTGTTTAACATGTGCTATTGTATGTGAATTTTATTATCACATTCACATTACAACTTTTTATATCAAGAAAAATGATTATTCACAAAGATTAATTATTTTGGATATTTATTTTTATGGTTTCAAATGTACAAACCATTTATCCCAACATCTTGATTTTGTAATCTAGTTTCTTCAAAATTGACTTAATAATTTTAGCTTCTTCCTTAAGAGTGACCCAAGTCCCAAAGTATGATCATGATCTTGCCAAACCCATAAAATATCTTTGAGAGCAAGTTTAAGCTACTGATTAAATTTTTTTTCATATTATATTGTATCTAAATTAACTTTGAAAGCCATGTCAAGACACTTCAGATGTTCAAGAGACATAATCAATAACTAGCTTAGAGCAACAAAAAAAGTATTAGGTGAGAACTGCACTGGACCTAGTACAAGTAGAGGAGATACTCCAAGATTAAGATTTCTTGATCAAATTCTTAAACAACAATGAGTAGTAAAACATTTGGGAATGCTTGAACAACATGCTTGGTAACCACAACAAGGACTTCCAGAGAATTCAGTGTCTGTGCTTTGTGCATGGATATTTGACCATTTCTTACACCTATAAGTTTTTAGTTTCTTGCTTTTGCACATTTTTGGTTTATTGTTTAATGCCATAATAATTGCCTATTTAAGTAACACAAGCCCTTTGGTTTTGTACATCTTTGATCTAGTGTTTGGGGTTATGGAACCACTATAATTTAGTTTTTCACCTAAGTAGAGTAGAGTAGCTTATTCTATACTTAAATTTAAATTTTCTTTCAATGTTTGCTTACTTATCACTATTTATATTTCCTAAAAAATGGGATTTGTGAATAGTCATCAATCTTAATGTACTAACTAGACTAGATTAGATGGTGTTTACCTATAAACATTAATCCCAATTATGAGGCCATAAGTTTTGGAAAAAAATTGGATCCTTCTTACATATTATTGTTTATTAAATTCATGCACAATAAGAAGAAGGGTAATAACATTTTTAAAAATTTCATCTTTGATTTGTGGGTGATAAACATTGGGTAACTCCCCACCATGGAAAAAGGACTTAAATGTGATCCAAGTGGAATGGTTTTCTCAACCAAATGTGATAGGTAATGTTTCCATCTTTAGTGTCATTATTCTTGTGCTCAACACCCATTGAATAGTTTTTCTAGTTGGACTCTATTTTTATGCTCTTTTTGTGTGCATCCCTTGGAGTGCTACTACTAAAATGTTCATATTGGGAGCGTAATTTATTGACATCATTTTTTATGACTATTTTTTGCTTTTTTGACATCGCCACACATTCTTCCTGAGTGCAATGATGATTTTGATAACTATACATGGATTTTTTGAGTAAACATGAGTAGAGAGAATATTAAAAAGACTAGAGGATTTCCAAAGAAATTCTATTGAATTTACTTAATTAGAAAACTCTATGTATTTAAAATTAGTTGGTGAATAAGATTATTGGAACATGATAATCCCTATTAGATTATCTTTCATTAAATTCCCTCCTCTCACCTACTAATCAACACATTTTCTGAGCTAGAGGAGGAAGCCATGGAAACCCTTCGAGCAACACAAAACCCTCATTTTTATCCAATTGGTCTCTTGATGTTGTCATCAGATTGTAATACCCATGACAAGTCAAGGTGCATAGAATAGTTAGATCAACAACCTCTATCTTCTATTCTATTTGTGGAATTTGGAAGTAGAGTCATTTTGTTGAGGGAGCAAATAGGTGATCTCACGATTGGACTTGAAGCTAGCCGCATAAGGTAACTGGATCCATTCCTTTATTTCTCTATTGAAATAACATGAAAGTTACTAGATCCATTCCCCACACAAACCCACATTTCCTCTCAATGATGTAGGTATCCAATTTTAAAATATGTCATCTTTTGGGATCTCTCCACTCAAGTTATTGAAAGAAAAATTCAAGAATTGAAGCATTTTCAAGAACTTTAGAGAGGTGGGCATCAAACCTAACTATTTTTTGGAAGAAAAATACATGCTCATAATAATCTTTAACTCACTTAGATAATTTGGCATTGGACCTTCCAATTCATTTGATGAAAGCTTCATATATTCAATTTGTTCATAGATTCCTAGAGTGGTTGGAATTCAACCTTCTAATTTGTTAACTAAAACATCAATGGCTTGAACATTAATCCTCTTTTTGATTTCTTGAGGTAGAGGTCCTTGGAATTTTTTTTAAAGAAATTTAAATATATCTACAAATTAGAAAGACTAGCCACTTCATGGGAGACACATGTATTGAACTCATTGGGTATGTTTCCTTCTAGCAACATTTAAAAAAGAAAAGTTGGCTAGCTGCCATAATTATAACAACATGTTTTGATGGCTAGCTATCACTTACACAACATAGCTATCACAAATATGTCACAATTATGATGGATACATCTGATAGATTAATGCCACTTCCACAGTGCAACTATAGCATGGACGTCACAATTATGACAAAAAAATCCAATAGATCAATGTTACTTCCACATTGCGACTATTGTATGGATGTCAAAATTGTGATAGAGGACTAGAAGCTTAAGATATAAACATTAAGATGATCTAATATTGCAATTTCCATGGTCTCAACATGAACTCTCACCCCTTAATGATTCCAACTTATTATATTTTTATCTATCACAATTGCGACGGACACCCTTGCCATCACAATTTGTGATAGAGAAAGTCTGATGCCCTTTCGATAGGAGCTATTTTGTGGTTTTGTTGCTTGAGTGATGGTTGGATGTCATAATTTGGTCCCAAATATAGTAGGTGTTAGGAATATAACTAAGAGTGGGGTGGGGTGGGGTGGTGAATTAGGAACCACTTTGTTAAGTTGTCTAATATACTTGCACACATGAAACATAAAGATGTAAAGTAAAAACACCATAAAACAATATTTGATAACATAGAAACCTTCCAAGTAGAAGGTAAAAATGGGGTGGGGATGACACCCACAATGGTTCACTACTATAGTAATAAAGTTTTCCTTTTAAGGCTTAAAAATGATCACTTCTGGTGATCTTTCTTGGTTAAGAGCAATAAGGACTGTTAGGTCCACCTCGTGAAAGGATTTATACAATATAGTTAAGTATGTACTCTGTTAGGAGTTCTTGGAAAGGAATGTTGTGTCAACCCAATTAAATGATTTAGGAATGATGCACCTATTAGGATGGATGAGTAGATTGATCTCTAAAATGTAACTCTCATTACTAATGAAGATCCTTTGAAGTAGACAAATCACCTGATTGTGATAGACGAGTCTCTTTCTTTTCTTCAAATGCTTGCAACCTTCAAACAATCTTCTTTTCCATATTAACTAATCTTCTTTAATTACAATACTTCTATATCATATTTGGATAAAAAAAATACATCATACTTATATCGATCCAAATAGTTCATTCATAAGTAGACTACAACATTACTAATTCCAAAAACAATCACCGAGTTAGCTCATGTTGTAACTCAAGTCCAATGGCTTACTTGGGTGATGCTAAAGATACTTAGGAAATACTATCACCTTGGCTAATTTTAGCACTCGAATGATGTTGAAAGCTTAGTTCATGTTTATCATTCAATAGACACTGCTAACTTGATTCAGACTATTCTGCCAACTTGATTATCACCTTGGAACAAAACTACTTTGTTGACCCGATTCACACTACAGCTTAGTAGACACTGTCAACTCAGTTAAAGATACAACATTATTTACAAATAAAGATACAAAATTATTTACAACAATTTCTAATGTAGAAATTATAGTAGATGGTTCTACTTGATCTATTCCTATCTTTTGTGCTACATTTTCTAGCACTTTATTCTCAAACTTCCTCTTAGCTTTCATAAGGAGTTTGTCCTTCCCACCAGTTTCCTGATTGAATTTATGCACAATATCAATTCATTGATCAATAATAGGGAATTTATCATTTACCTTTATAGATAGAGAATCTAAAAATATTTCTTTGATCTCTTCCAAGACTTTGCTCCTATCTCTTTTAGCTCTTAACATTCATTGCTTTGATCTTTTCTTCTATAACTCTCCCAAAATTTCCATTTCCTCAGCTAATACATTTGATTGGTCCCAATTTGGGATTACAATCTCCTCATCAAGATCAATGCTATCAATTATCATCCCTTTTCCTTTGCTCTTGACTTAATAGCTGAAGAAAGAATTATTTCTTCTTCTTTTTGAACCGAGTACTTCTTCTACCTTAGCTTGGTTGAGATTGTGTGAGCTAGTTTCTTGGTCAAGAATATGGGAGCCTATTGCTTGGTTGAAGATGTGGGGACCTATTTCTTAGTAACCTTTGTGAAAAAACTTAGTGAAGCATATATCTTTCTCATAATCATCTATCAATTTCTTAGGGATCCTAAGCCTACTTTGCATCCTTTCTTTGAAATTATCAAAGTATGCATCCATGACACTTTCAAAGTTCTCACCCATCTCACATATGAATTCATTAATCTAATAAAGAATTGGGGTGCCTTTCTTCCAAAAAACATTTCCTTTTGAAAGAAACAATTTCTAAACATAAAAGAAAAAACAAACTAAGAGTCAACCAAACTTACATATATTTTTCTTTATGGCTCAAATGCTCTCCATGTTCTTTCTTAGCTAGGTGTATTGAAGCTTGACAAGGTCAAAGGATATATTCTTCTTAACAACATTGTATGCTAGGTCTATTTCCTTACATGGCATGTTGTTTGCATGACTTGGGTTGTAGATCTTGAGTGCAAAAACATGGATGCCAATCTTGATTTCCATGTATGTCACATTGTTCAACTTCATGTCTTTGTCATCCCATTCAACTAGGGTTAGCTTTATCAGTTCTACCTAACCTGGGGTTTTAGTAGCCTTAGATTTCTCTATCATTGGATGTCCTATTATCTTGTAAGTCATCTTCTTTGTAATGGGATAGGTTTTTTCTAGCCAAAATGACATGTCATGAACTCATCTTAGTATAAGCTTGATCTATTTGACTCAAAAGTTCCTCAACATGTGGATGATGTAGGTCAAACCCTTGACCTTTAGATGTTTGTGCATTGGTTTCAACACATCATTATCAAATAATGCACCATTAGCATGATCTAGCTCAAGATTCCCTATTTCTTGAATAGAGAAATAATAAAATGACCTGATATTGTGAATGAGAAGTACCTTTGGAGGGATCAATGAGTGAGCTTCTTGAGGATTGTTCTCCTTGAAAATTGCTAGATAAAGTTGGAATTTTGGAGGAATACAATTAGAACCTCTTACCAACATTTTTTTATCCCTTCTTGACCTTTGAATTGGAAGTTTCTACCATGATTCTTGATTTATGAAGGACTTGAAGCTCCTATCTTCACCTGAGAATTTCAACAAACTTGCACCTAATGGCTTTGGGAACTAGAGGAATGTTGCACTCTGATGCAGAGAATCCTACAAAGAAACCAATAAATGGGATACATGCTGATCACATAAAAATCCATGAGATAAATTCCATTCTTAGAGAAATCTCATGAGGTAAAACAAAACTCTTTCTAACACTAGTTTACAATACTTCATCATTCACATGGTCTGACTTCTATTAAAGAGTATATTATTCAATATTTTTAATTCTAATAGTTTCACACCAAAAATTTGGAGTAGTTGTTAAAAATTATCCCTTCTAAAACATATCAAAATGTGAGATCAATACAAAAAATAGTCACACACTATGGTCTCTATATTGAGACCCATTTTTATTGTCATAAATCAACAACAAAACTTGTAACCCTACATAGGGAATCCAATATATTTCACAAAAAAACCCCAAATGATCCAAAACCAAACTTAACAATAATAATTATTGAGTATAGTTTCCAAATATATAATCCATTGAATCTTCTAGTCCATAAATCATTACATGCATGCAAATCTATGCCTGCAACTCCACTGAAGATATTAAAAAACTAGTTTTCACTAAGAAACGTATAACTTCCACAATTCTTAATGAAAATAACTCAAAAAATTGGAAATAAAACTATAGTCACATATGTTTCTATTAAATTCATTTAGAGTTCATAACTATTCCATATATGTTAGTACCAAGTGATTCAACATGACTTCTATTAGGGAATCCAAAATATGAAAACAAGCATTTTTATCAAAATGCTCTTAACTTATTCATTTCTCCATATAATCAGTCAAAAAGAAAAAAAAATAAAAATTCTTATCCTAATATAAAAATTTATAAGTTATACATGGTTTCTAGTCTTTATATGGTTGTATTAGACCTAGAACGAACACAAATATGAAACCAATCAAAACCATAGCTTAGAATCACTCCAAATTTGTTTCAAATGTAAATATTTCATTCATTTATCATTTGGCTTGACCATATATAATTATTTATAGGCTCATTGGTGGTATACAATTTCCCAACCAATGTTTTACATTCTTTTAGCCCTTTTTGCACTTTTTGCAATATTGCAACTTATGGTTTTGCACTTTCTTGACAACTTTACATTTATTGCCTTTAGGAATTACCATTGATTTAATTAACTAGAATATCACATTAAAAATATGGAATTAAATTAAATAATTAAAATATTTCTAGGGATAATCTCCAATGTCTTTAAGACTAGGTGCTCCTGCACCATACTCCTGAGCTTGAAAATTTTCCATGTCCTATGGAAATCCTCTAGTGAGAATTTGTAAACAAATATATTGCCTCTTTATCTTCATCATTGGATTGATGCCTCCTCTACTTTATATTTTTTTTTCAACTATTACTCCTATTCATGGAGTTTATGTTGGTCACCTTCAATGATGCTTCAACCATTGCACAATCCACTTGTCCATGTCGCATCTATCTTTCACCTGGGAGTTCTATCATGTCTCTCTCCCCAAGATTGTTGGTAACACACAAGAGTAATCTTTGGCCCTAGATAATTTCTCATGACCCTCTTGGTATAAATTATTGTCCACCCAATATAGCTCAGTGAACTGACACCAATATGCAACCAAAACTTCATAAAAAGAATCTAAAATAAATCCAACATAGGGTTAGGTCTTGGTGTGAATCCTCACACTCTCAAGAGCTTCTAGCTCTAATATCACTTGATGCAAAGAATCCTCCAAAGAAACCAATAAATGGGATACATTCTAATCCCATCAAAATCCATGAGATAAATTGCATTCTTAGAGATATCTCATGAGACAAAACAAAACTCTTTCCAACACTAGTTTACAATACTTCATCATTCACATGGTCTAACTTCTATTTAAGAGTATATTGTTCATAAATTTTAATTATGATAGTCTCATGCCAAAATGTTTTGAGTAGTGGTTTAGAATTATCTCTTCTAAAACATATACAAATATGAGATCAATCCAATAAATAGATTACACGTTATGGTCTCTGTACTAAGACCCTTTTTTACTGTCATAAATCAACAACAAAACTTGTAACCCTACCTAGGGCATCCAATATCTTTCACAAAAAAAGCCTAAATGATCCCAAACCAAATTTTATAATAATAATTATTGAGTCTAGTTTCTAAATATACAAGCCATTGAATCTTCCAATCCATAAATAGTTACATGCATGCAAATCTATACCTACAACTCCATTGAAGATATTAAAAAACCAATTTTCACTAAGACATGTATAACTTCCACAAATGCCAATTAAAAATACTCAAGACAAATGGAAATAAAACCATAGTCACATATATTTCTAATTAATCCATTTAGAGTTTGTAACTATTCCATATGTGTTAGTGCCAAGTGATTCAACATGATTGCTGTTAGGGAATCCCAAATCTGCAAACAAGCACTTTTACCTAAATGCTCATAACTTATTCATTTCTCCACATAATCAGTCAAAAAAAAATTGAAAGGAAGATTATTCATCCTAATATCAAAATGTATATTTTATACATGGTTTCCAATCTATAAATAGTTGTACAAGACTTGGAACCAACACAAAACTGAAAAACCAATCAAAACCACAACTTAGAATCACTCCAAATTTGTTTCAAATGTAAATATTTCATTCCTTTATCATTTGGTTTGACCATAACCTTTTTTTTATAGGATCATTGATTTTTTACAATTTCCCAACCAACTTTTTACATTCTCTTAACCCTTTTTGCACCTTTTACAATAGTTTTATACATTTTGCAATATTACAACTTATTTACAATTATTTCCTTTAGGCGTTACCATTGATTCAATTACATGGAATATCACAAAGAAATATATGGAATTATATCAAATAATTAAAATATTTTTAGGGATCATGTCCAATATCTTTAAGACTAGGTGCTCTTGCACCACACTCTTTATAAAAACTCTGAATTCATGGTGAAAATGAAACTAAATTTTTTCCTTTTTATCAATTTTTTTAATTTTAGGTCTTCATTAAATGTCCTATACCTAGGTAGGTAGAAGAAGCTCAGTTTGGTCTTCAACCCTTGAATGCTCAGCTGTCACTAACAAAACATGCTTGATTGAGTCAGTGACTCAGTTGAGTCTATGCATGCTCAATTTGGTCTAAGAGGTAACTTGGTTAGGTCTATTAGCTTGGTTGGGCCTAACTAGTAGCTCAAACAAGTCTATGGCTTCCTTTTGTTCAATATCTCATAGGCTGATCTAAACTTTCAATCTAGAATGATTGGAGTTGATGTGGAATATGAGTTTGATCATAGCTCCAGTGGTCTCCTTGCTTGTTCAAGAAAAGATAATTGAATCACCCAATCCATTTTCTTGGGTGTCAATAACCTCAATATTTTTACCTAAATTCCTTGGATATTTCCTCACCCATTGCTACTTCATTTGAGTCCTAATCTTGTCAACCTTTGATTTATTTTCATCTTTAATTTCACCTCTATTCATGTAGTTCTTTGCTAGATGACCAAGTTCTTTGCATACATAACATCTTTTGGTAGGATTTCTCTTTCTAAGGTGAGTTATCATGCAATTAGCTCCAATGTGTCCAAAATCTCCACATAGATTAACATCTATGCCAAGTCTTGTAGTCCCAACACAATATTTATTTAGCAAGTTGTTCAGTAAGATTTCAATTTTTTGTTCTACACCCTGAAGATTTATGACCTTGTTTGTTGCATGTTTAACATTTTCCTTCAAAATTCCATGCAACATAATAAAAACCATAATTAAAAGATCACACAACCAAAAATAATGCAATAAGCTTTTGGCCCAATCACAATTCCATGAACATAAATTCACAAAAGTATGAGACATTTAGGCAACAATCACTACACTCCAAATGTGAGCACCAGAAGCATAATATTATTACAAAATAATGGCAGCTCAGAATACATGTTACATTCTTGAATTTATGAGAAATATTCTCCTCCATTTTTTTTGAGAGTGAGAGATATCCTCATACAATCATATACTTTTAATTTAATAAAATAAATTAATTATATACAAACTAAAAACCTAACTGGTGCCTAGTACAACTCTATCTATTTTATATTCATTAATTGGATGCATGAGCCTTTACATGTCATAAACAAAGAAATTATGAGAAAATAAGAATAAGAGAGCCTCTAGTTGAAGTAGAAGTGTCTAAAAGTGTAAAAAATAGAAGCTAATCCTTCACTAGGCATCTGTCGAAGTTAAACTACTATTAGAA
The DNA here is from genome assembly GCA_028749045.1 of Cupressus sempervirens. NCBI lineage: Eukaryota > Viridiplantae > Streptophyta > Pinopsida > Cupressales > Cupressaceae > Cupressus > Cupressus sempervirens. Next base: position 508,453,386 of record CM053788.1, on the reverse strand, counting down.
TGCATTTTTAGTGCATGGAAAGCTTTAATTTTGGAACTAGTAGTTAACTGTTAGTGCACCTCTAAAAAAAGAGCACCTCATAAGAAGCGCACCAGTGCACCTCTGACTTCTTCAAATTCTTCCAACACTTTAGTGCAAAAAAGCACGCCAGCACAACTCAAAGGTCCAAAGTTGCAAAATTTTACTAAGTGTCAAAATTAAAATTTTGGCTTTTGGCATTTGTTTCCCTTAATACTAGAGCTATGTCTAGATGCTTTCCCTTGAATTTCTCAATAATCTCAATGAACTTGGCTGCAACTATTATATCTAGGGCATTATATTTATCCTTGACCTTTTGCTTGCAGTTATCTACCTCTATACGGGTCTCAACAAAATCTTCGAGTTTAGTACCCAACTCTAGCAAGGCTTCTTCTATCATGAATGCTTGTCAAATATCTTCATCACTAGAAAATGCATAAAAAATCTTCCTAAATTTCTATACTATTATCTCAACCGGTATCAATTTCTCTTGTGCATCATCTTCAAATATGTCTAGACATGCATCACTATAATATTTTTCTGCCTCCTAAATTTTCTCTTGGGCTTGGTCCTTGAGTTGATGGATCTCCATGTATAATGATTCCATTACTTTATTACTATTTACTATCTTCTCTATACAATCATCAATCAAATCTAACTCTTCTACAATATATACATCCATAAGTATTTTGTACCTCTGGCACTTTATCACCAGTAGCACCTGTAAATCTTTCCACCAAGTATGTACCTCATCCATAAGAGTGAAACCCTACTTCAAAATTGTTACCATTTTATCCACATTTTCTTGCATAACATGAAGTAGCTTCAGATTTCCTTAGATGATTAGAAGACCCTTTTCCTCAAAACTTTCCTGCCATTGTTGATAGGCATTAAAAAATGGATCTAATTGTACAACCCCCCTATTTCTTCTTTCTAGTGCAATATTCAGACTCTCCTTGAGGTGTTTAGGATACAAGGGGCCAACGAATTCGGCTAAATATCCCTTTAGGATTTCATTTTACCTTCAAAGTGGTATTAATTTTGCCCCTTATTGTTCCAAACTCCTAAATACCTCCTTCATACCCCTTGTGACCATCAACTTGGCTATATCCAATGTAGGCTTCCCAAGCATAACCTCTCTAATTTTATAATCATGTGGAGTTGAATTCTCTATGTTTGCATCAAGAGGAGGAATCACCACTTGTGCAAACAAATCTTGATTCTAATCACTGTTAATGAATGTCAATGCTCTTGCCTCTTTTGATGGGGACTCAAGTTTCCTTAGAACCTCAATCAATTCTATCATGTCCTTCATCATCATTGAATTTTTGCCTTTTATTTCTTATCATTTCTTTGTGCAATCATCTTGGGATCCATTCCATTGAAGGCTTGCCTCTCAAGGATGAAGGAGTTTTCTCTGCTATCCCTTTTCCCTTATCACTCCTTTTTAGGGTTTTCTCCCTCTATGAAGGTTCTCCCTCTATAGTCTCTATTTTAGTGGAGCCCACAATTCTTACCTCTATATCTTGGGAGGCTTGCTAAGGATATTTGACCATTTTTCCTCCTCTAGACACTTCATTGGCTGACACTTGCTATGGATCTTCCTCTTGTTCCTTTTGAACTGGTTCTTCCTCCCTACTTGGTGGTAGAGGAGCAACAAAGCCTTTATCCACAATTGTGACTTACAATGGGGATTAAGGATTTATCTCAGGACCCTATGACTCTAGTGGCATTTGAGTCTAGTCTTCTTGTTGGGGTTCATTCATTGGTGTATCCTTGATCTCATCTCACACCAATTTAGTACCTATAGGTATGAAATCAAAATTTGACATCTTAAATATATCAGTGCTCTCTACATCCTACTCATCAATCTATTGTTGCATTTCATCTTTTGATGTGGTCATCTACAGAGGTTCTTCTGGGATTGGTGGCTGTGTAGTAGTGGAAGTTCTTCTCCTTTCCTATTTTGTGGCTCTTGCTAGCTGAGTTGTCCTATTCAAAGGTACATTTTCCTCATCATCTTATTCTTCCTCTTCTTCAGGAATAGGTTCTATAACAGAAGGGAAAGGAACTACCCTCTTGATCATCCTTTGCCTTTTCTTGTATAGAGTCTTAATCTTTCTTCCTTTCTTAAGTGCAAAAGGGGATACTTGTTCTATCTACTAAGGTGGAGAGACCTCTTGAATCTCAAATTTTGTCTCCATTTGGCTAGGTGTAGCAGTGATGTAGGAGCATCCAGAGGTATAAGGGCAATCCTTTGTCACCCAAAAAAAAATTGTACTTAGACTTAGTTTCTGTTTCATGTCTTTTCATTTTTGGATACCCATTTGGGTCAAATAAAGGTTCCAACTCTCACAATTCCACTATCAGTGTGTTTGAAAATCTCAAAAAAATAGGAGCATGCAATTTGGCCATCATTTTTGTGACCTAGAAGGTGTGAATTGGCCAGATGAATATAATTGTGATTTAGAGCATTCCAGAAAAAGAATCAAGTCAAAAGGCCCCACGGTTTGAAAGTTATTGCAATTTTTTGAGTTTTGGAGACCCCCTAAGAATGCTTTGAAGTCAGGTTAGGGGCATTAAATGACCTCAAAAAGGGTCAAAAAATGGGGGACGAGTGAAGCTTGTCCATAGGGCTATAGAGCGCTTTGAGAACTTTCCAAAAATGTAAATGGTTCGTCAATCGGAGCTACGGTTCAAAAGTTATGCCTCCCGAAAGTTCGGTTATCGTTTCTGGATTCTTCTAGATTTGCACCGACTTCTAATGCAGCTTTTGGAATCTTCTATTTGGTCGGTGGATGCCTACTAGCACTTTCTAGAATGTAATCCTAGTCCTTAACCCTCCAGGGTCTATTTAAGGAGATTTCTGGCATTGTAAAAGGCAGTTCGGAGTGGAGTTTGAGAGGAGGTACTGAAAGGAGAAATTATCTCCAGATTTATGCTATTGTAAGCCCTTAGGGCATGTTCTGAAGTTTATTTTCTCTGTACTATTTGTAATAGCTTATTTTATCAGTTAACATAATTTTCCCTTTCTATTGGTTCCATTCTATTCTTGGGTCGTGTCCCTATCAAGTGGTATCAGAGCTGGTTTTCCTGAGTGTGTAGACAGAGCACCGACTGTGAGGCAGTTTGCACCAAGACTGTGTGGTTGTGGGTTTGAGTTAAGAAGATGCCTCCAGGAAGAGAGCGTGGTGGAAGGGCCAGAGCTATTAATCCTAAGGAGGTTAGAGCCCTCCAAAGGTAGGTGCAGGCATTACAAGAGGAGCTTCGTAGAGGAGCAAATGTTGCCACAGGTGACAACAGTGAGGATGACAATGAAGAAGAAGTAATAGGACTAGAAGGGGAACTTGATGGGGAAGTTTTGAATCCTATAGAGGAAAGGCTTTTTAGGGCCATTACTAAGTTTGGGAAAAGACCTACAATTGAAGTGGGTGTATTTTCAAGAAATCTGAAACCAAATGAGTTGATCGATTGGATCAATGAACTGGAGGAATACTTTGAGTATGAGGATATCAGGGACCCAGATAGGGTTAAGTTTGCAAAGGCCAAACTGAAAGGCCATGCCAAAATCTAGTGGCAAGAGGTTCAATTGGAAAGAAACAGAAGAGGAAAGGAGAAGATCACAAGATGGGATCGCATGGTGGACAAATTGAAGAAGCAGTTCATTCCTGTGGACTACGAGCTTGATCTGTTTAAGAAGATGCATGGGTTAAAGCAAGCAGGAAGATTAGTCTAAGAATATACAGAGGAGTTTTATCGACTCTTGATTAGAGTAGGGCATGCAAAAGCAAATAAGGAGAAGGTTGCTCGTTATATCAATGGGTTGCGACCTAGCATCCAGGAGGAATTAAGTTTGGTAAGAATGACCAGCATTGAAGAGGCATACCAGTTTGCCCTATGAGTTGAAGAGAAGCTGAATAAAAGGTTTGAAGGAAGAAAAAGAGGGTGCGGTCAAGGAGGAAGGGGAAGTGGTAGATCATCTGGAGGCCGCAATGAAACCCAAAAGAAAAATGAAGATGTGGGTACTAGCAGGAACCAGAGGAATGAGGGTTTCAACCGCTCCCATGATCAAGACTTTGGAAATCAAAGAGGAAGAGGTAGAGGATGTGGACAAGGAAGAGGAGGCTTCCGTGGTACCTATTTCCATTGCAATGAAGAAGGTCATCGTGCCTTTGAATGCCCTCAGCAACAAGGAAGGACAAATAGGAGAGCTGAGGGCCAAGCTAGGGTTGCTCATGTGGATGAGGATGCACAATCATCACATTCAAAGGATGCAAAAAGAGGAGAGACCTTGGTAAATGAAAGAGTCCTACTAAGTGGTGATATTGAACCAAGACAACAGAGGAGTTTTTTTATACCAGATGCAAGTGTGAGGATAAATGTTGTGACGTGATCATTGATGGTTGTAGCACTGATAACTTGGTATCAGAAGAGATGGTCTCTAAGCTGAAGCTCAAGAGGGAGAAACATCCACAACCCTATGGGATTGCTTGGGTAAAAGATGACCATAAGGTCCTAGTAAGTGAACAATGTTTAGTAAAATTCAAAATTGGGAGTTACCATGATGAAGTTCTCTGTGATGTTATTTCGATGGATGTTTGCCATCTATTGTTGGGTAGACCATGGCAGTTTGATAGACATGCAGTACATGATAGACATGCAAACACATACTCTCTGACAAAGGATGGAGTTCTCCATAAATTGAAGCCCATGAAAAAGGAAGATGAAAAGGTATGTAGCAGTGCTAGGATTTGTCTTGTTGATGGAAGGAAGTTTTTAGATGGCATGAAACATCAGCATATGTGCTATGCTTTGATTCCTACAAAAGATAAAGAAGGTAGTAGTGAAATACCATTTGAAGTTTCAAATTTACTAGGGGAGTTTGGAGATATTATCTCTGATAATGTTCCAGATGGATTGCCACCAGCAAGGAAAATCAGTCATCAGACAGATCATATTCCAGGAGCTAGTTTGCCTAACAAGGCTGCCCACAGGATGACTCCTAGTGAAATAGAGGAGCTAAATAGATAGGTTCAGGAGTTGTTGAGGAAGGGCTTGATTCAAGAGAGCCTGAGTCCATGTGCAGTACCTGCAGTACTCGCACCAAAGAAGGATGGAGAGTGGAGGATGTGTACAGATTCTTGAGCTATAAATAGGATCACCATCAAGTACCAGTTTTCTTTGCCAAGGATGGATGATATTATGGACTACTTGAGTGGAGCTCAGTACTTCACAAAGATAGATCTGAAGAGTGGTTATCACCAGATACAGATTCAAGAAGGAGATGAGTGGAAAATAGCCTTCAAGACCAAGGAGGGTCTTTATGAGTGGTTAGTCATGCCCTTTGGATTAACGAACGCCCCAAGCACCTTCATGCAACTCATGAATGAGGTACTTAAGAAGTTCTTGGGGAAATTTGTTATTGTCTATTTGGATGATATTTTAATTTTCAGCAAGACTTTGGAAGAACATTTATTGCATATTCATAGTGTCCTTGAAAGGCTAAGGGAAGAGAAACTGTTAATTAATCTGAAGAAGTGTAACTTTTCAAAAAGGGAGTTAGTCTATTTGGGGTTTGTTATATCACCCGAAGGTCTCAAAATGGATCCAGAGAAGGTAAAAGCCATCTTGGAATGGCCTAATCCAAGGTCTACTACTGAGGTAAGATCATTTCATGGTCTAGTTAGTTTTTACAGGAAGTTTATTAAGATTTTCAGTGGCATATGTACACCCCTAACAGATACAATAAGAGGGGATAGAAAAGAGTTCAAATGGATTGCAGTAGCTGCGAGAAGTTTTGAATTGCTGAAGAAGAAGGTGACAGAACAACTTGTGTTGGCACTTCCAAATTTTAGAAAGGTTTTCTAGGTGGATTGTGATGCTAGTGGCAGTGCTATTGGGGCTGTATTAAGCCAAGAAGGTAAGCCTATTATATATTTTAGTGAAAAATTAAATGATGCAAAGAAGAAGTATTCTGTTTATGATCAAGAGTTCTATGCAATAGTTCAGGCCTTAAAGAAATAGAGGCATTATTTATTGCCAAAGGAATTTTTTTTGTATACTAATCATTAGGCATTACAGTACCTAAATAGCCAAGGTAAATTGAATCAGAGGCATATGAAGTGGGTAGAGTTCTTGCAGAGCTATACCTTTGTGTTGAAGCATAGAAGTGGAAAATCTAACAGGGTTGCAGATGCACTAAGTAGGAGACAGTTGTTGCTTATAGTAATGGAGGTTGAATTAGTTGGGTTTGATGAACTCAAGAATTTGTATCCTGAGGATCCTAATTTTGCTGAAGCCTAGAAAGCTTGTAAAGAACCTGTTGTTGTAAATAGAACCAAGTGGTTAGACTATTTGATTCAGGATGGTATGTTGTTCAAAGTTAGTCAATTGTGCATTCCAAGGAGTTCCATGAGGGAAAATCTAATTAAGGAGAAACACAGTGGAGGGATGGCAGGACATTTTGGTCGAGATAAGACCATTTCCATTCTTAGAGAACATTATTTTTGGCCTCAAATTACACAGGATGTGAAGAAATTTGTACAGAGTTGCCAGGTTTTCCAAGTTGCCAAGGGGTTTAATCACAATACTGGCCTATATCAGCCATTGCCTATTCCATCAAGGCCATGGGAGGACATAAGTATGGATTTTGTTCTTGGATTTCCAAGGACACAAAGGGGTAATGACTCAGTATTCATGGTGGTTGATAGGTTCTCCAAAATGGCACATTTCATTCTGCGCCACAAAACTCATGATGCTGTCCATATTGCAGATTTGTTTTTCAAAGAGGTGGTAAGACTACATGGTCTTCCAAGGAGCATAGTTTTTGATAGAGATACTAAATTTGTGGGGTATTTCTGGAGGACATTGTGGAAAAAGTTGAGAACAGACTTGAAATTCAGTTCCATGCATCACTTGTAGACTAATGGCCAAACAAAAGTGGTAAATAGAAGTCTGGGCAATTTGCTGAGATGTTTAGTTGGAGATAAGCCCAAGGGATGGGATTTGATTCTACTACAGGCAGAGTTTTCTTATAATAACTTTGTAAATAGGAGTACTAGAAAATCATCATTTCAAATTGTATATGGGAATAGCCCAAGGACTGCACCAGAGCTGAGGAAGATAGAACAAGGGGAGAGGACAAGTGCTGAAGCTGAGGAATTTGCTAAACATATCAAGCATCTACATGAGGAGGTTCAAGCACACATTACCAAGATGAATCAAGAGTATAAAGCTAGGGCTGATCAAAGGAGAAGACATAAGGAATTCCAAGTAGGGGATCTAGTCATGGTGCACTTACGAAAAGAAAGATTTCCAGTTGGTACTTACAATAAACTTAAAATGAAGAAATTTGGCCCTTGCAAAATTGTGAAGAAACATGACTCAGGAAATGCATATGAAGTGGAGCTGCCAGATGGTATTCACATTTCTCCCATTTTCAACATTGCAGATTTAACAAAGTATCATGATGATGGTGCAGATGATGAGCTGGTGTTAGAGCCATGTCCAATTCCTGCTTCTAAGAAGGAGGAGATAGAAGAAATTCTAGATCATCGTGTGGGTAGGAGTACCAGAAACATGCAGTATGAAGAGTATTTGGTCAAATAGAAAGGACGACTGATCAAGGAGTCAACTTGGATTTCAACAGCTAAGGTTTCCCATTTGGGATTTCCTCTACCATCCATAAAGTGACAGGGTCACTTTTCAATCTACCCTGGGTGTCTGATGCAGGAGCATCTAGAGGTATAAGGGCAATCCTGTGTCACCCAAAAAAAAATTGTACTTAGACTTAGTTTCTGTTTCATGTCTTTTCATTTTTGGATACCCATTTGGGTCAAATAAAGGTTCCAACTCTCACAGTTCCACTATCAGTGTGTTTGAAAATCCTGAAAAAATAGGATCATGCAATTTGGCCATGATTTTTGTGACCTAGAAGGTGTGAATTGGCCAGATGAATATAATTGTGATTTAGAGCATTCCAGAAAAAGAATCAGGTCAAAAGGCCCCACGGTTTGAAAGTTATTGCAATTTTTCGAGTTTTGGAGACCCCCTAAGAATGCTTTGAAGTCAGGTTAGGGGCATTAAATTATTTTCTGACTCTATTGTTTTCTGACTCCATTGTCCAACAATGCTTATATTGTTTTCTGACTCTATTGTATGTAGACACAATTTTTCAAGAAATCTCTAAGAGGACAAGTCTATCGCAAGGATACCTCAAAAGCTTCTTCACGTTGATAGTGGTACCAGCTACCCTTAGATATGTAAATGTTTTGAATTGAATGTAATATGGTTCAAGTAACATTATTTGTGCCACTGCATCATCTGATAATCTCTTCGCATAATCTCCCTCTATGAATTTGATTATGGAAAATATGAAGGAATAATTAACAATTATATACTCCTTGCTCTACTCCAAGAGTCTCTTCTTTACTAAGTGAGGGTAGATGATGTATGGCCATGCATTAGGGTCTTGCATGCTACCCCTCTTGTACAACCCTGGATAGTTTTTCACCCTTGCGCCTAACAAGTCCACCAAATATGATGTCATATAGAACTTCCTTTTGTTCTTTACTGCCTCTAGCTATTCACATAAATTTTCACTTAAAGTAGAGGCCCAATCAAGTGGCATCTTTGTAGTCTTGATGGTCTCAATAAAATGTACCATAAAGATGTTCAAATGTCTTGCTAATGGTAAACCCATAACCCTACTCAAAAGTGTAATTGAGTATCCAATGTCTTCTTTCATATATCCTCTAGTCATGTCAACTTTATCGACCTTCTTTCCCATAGGAGTCTTCTCCATAAGGTAAGATGACTGAACGATCTCTGAGGCTTCCTCAATATGCTCTGGGTACCACCTTTCTACTTGTTCATAGGTAATCTTGATAAATTGATGTGCACGTGGGAGATGAAATACCTTCTCCATGTTGTTTGGTTGGAGATCAAGGAAAATTTCCCTAGTTATTCTCTTCACCACCCTCTCCTTAGGGACAAAGTGATTTGCAAGTTTCATTAGGAGCTCTGAAGATTGTTTTGACATTAGGTGCAAAGCTGCATTCATTAGCCCTAATCAGATACACACAGAGACTATAGCAGACCTCTTAGTAGGTTACAAATCTTTAGGAATTCTCGCAAATTAGTATGCCTCAAGTCTATATCTTTGATTTTTAACCTTGATTTTGTCAGAACTTGTTGGAATTTGAAGACTATAGGTTTCAATGCCATTTTCTCACCTAAGGAAACTGATGAGGATGCCATTATATCTGCATAAAAAGACATCCATTAGTTTAGAATATGATAAAGTGAAACCCTAAAGTTAAGTCAAAAAAAATTTGCATAGGAAAACTGCTTGAAAACAAGAAAAACCTATTTTATCCTCAAAACAAACAAAAAAATAGTGTGCTAGGCACACTAGGGAGGTGCACCTATTGTGTAAAAGGCCCTTTATTTTGTTTTTTTTCTCTTAAAAATCCTAGGTGTGCACTAGCACACCAAGTTAGGTGCACCAGTGTGCACCTAGTATTTTTTAGGATTTTATGTGCTGTGCTTGTTTTATGTTTTATGCCTTTTTCTTCTTGTTTAAACAATTTGGGTGCGCATTAGCGCACCAGGAGGGGTGCACTAATGCGCATCCAATTTGGGTTGGCCTTTATTGACTTACACATTTTTAGTATCTCAGGGGTTGCAGAGTAGCGCACTAGACTAGTGGTGCTATTGTGCACCCATTAGTAAAGGGTTTGTGTGTTTGTACAGGCAAGGTGAGGAGAAAGTGGACCTTGCAGATCATGGAGCTGTGTGACAAAAGTTGACATGGAATGAAAGTAGGAGGTGAGTGTAGTGGAAAAGAAATGCAAGGGTTGAGGAAGTAAGGAAGGAAGGACCCCCCTCCTCCTTATATAGACTTGGGCAATGGTGTAGCTATGCAGCTATGCCAATTGTGCAGTTGTGTAATTGCGCAAAAATAAACTCATTCTGGTGCATCATCACACTGCTAGAGGTGTGCCTGATGCTCCTTTTACATACAAATTTTTTTTTCCTTGGTCAAAATTTTGGGATTCTAAACAAACAACCCCCTCTAAAAGGACTCAAATGCAAACTAGGCGACCGAGAAAAACCTCAAAATGACTTGGGTCCTAGATTAGAATTCAAAAAATAAAGTAGGGGCCCCCCATTTCTACTAGAAAATGGGGCGTGCATCATGGAACCACAACAAATAGCCCCAAAAAAAGGAAGAAATATCAAAGGCATTTCTTCATCAGCAATTATTCCTTTGACATGTGTTAGATACCATCTAAATTCTAGACATCTCAAGTAATATTTTGAGTCACTTTGAAAACAAAATCCCAAAATTTAGTGTGTGCCCTATATATTTATTTCCTTCGATATCTTATGGTGTAGTCTTATCAAAGTTTTTTGACAACATGAAAACAATCTTCCACCCCTCTTGGCTCATTCATTGAGAATCTCCACGAAGGTCATTTGTCAATCCTTTGTCTGACCAGATGAGAGAATTAGTTCAAGGGCTCTTCATAGGTTGTCACTTTTCTTTTAAAATTTCTTGGCAAATCTTTTGAATATTTTCTCCATATATTTCGTAATGTCACCATTCGATTCTTGGATGAAGAAATGTTTTGATATCTAGATAACTATTTTTGAATGTGTATTAATTTGTTTTTTTAGATCCTTAGAATCCTTTAGTCTTAACACCATTCTTTTCTTTTATATTTTCTTCTGTATCCTAACTACACTTAGATTGTGTAGCCAGGACATTGATGTTGTTTCTTGGATTTGATCCTTTTGTAAACATCCCTTGCATTCCTCTTTTAGAACCTTTTTTTAGAAACTCTCACACAAAACAATGATCTTAGCAATTCCATTGAGAAGACCCTTTTGTTTGAAACAATTGGGGTTTAGATTGCTCCTTGTTGCCTTCAACCTTGATTTAACAACACCTGAAACAATCAATCTTTAAATTTGTAAAGTGTTGATAACTTGTCAATCTACAATCCTGAATTCAAGACTGTAAGTCCATGGTTATTGCAAGAAATAGCCATTCCTCAGTTGGTATAAGACTCACAATCATCCAATTTTTTTGACAAAGAAATACCTGTTCCTGAAATTAGAACCAAAAGAGTAGTTAGTAAGATATGTCAAGATAAAAATCTCGAGTGCACCTTACCCCATGGATTGACACAACTTTGAAAAAAAACATGTGACTGAAAGCAAACACACAACTGGAAAGCAAACACACTTACATAAAATAAATATACTTGTAAAAATGAAATCTATCTCATGTTTTATTTTTTCTAGGATTCAAAGTAATGTTTTAAAAATTGACCATTGATTGGTAATGGAACTAATGCCCCCTATAAGGAACTAAGTCTAAAAGTATTTTCTTTGAGAATCTCCACAATCTAATAAGGACAAATCCACAAGCGTTGGAACTTAGTGTGGCTGGCTAACTTTTCCTTCACCTTATCCCAAAGTAGAACAAGGTCAAATTTTTTGAAGGATTTTATCGTGGCCCTCTTGTCAAACCACCTCTTTATGATAGCTTGATATTTAGCCATGTGCTCTAATGCAGCTATTCATTTCTTGTCCATCTCTAAAAGATTCATCAATCTAATTTGTAGTTTTTTAGCATCTTTAGTGTACCCACTCATGAATTTCAAAACAATAATCCTGAGGTTAAGTGGGAACACCATCTCTTATCCATAGACAAGAAAATATGGAGATGTCCCCAAAGCATTCTTGACCCTCACATAATCTATCCATAAGCATATTTGAGTTGTGTTTGCCAATCTTTAGGATTCTCCTTTAATAAATGTCTTATTACTATGATAAAGTTCTTGTTCATAGATTCAACTACCCCATTTCCTTGCAGGTAATAGTTTGATAAGAACTTGATAATAACCTAATCTTCAAATGCCCATTGAGTGAAAAATACTGATGCAAAAGCTAATCCATTATCGCACACAAGGGTGAATGACATCCTGAATCTAGTAATAATGAGTTCCTCCAAGAAATCCATTACCACCTTAGTAGTGCAATTCCTAAAATTTTCTACTTCTATCCATCGTGTAAAATAATTAGTGGCTATCAGAATATATGTGTGTCTAGTTGACGATGGTGGATTGACTGGACCAATGAAATCCAACCCCCACTTTGCGAAGGGGCATACCTTGTATACTGGTTGTAATGGCATCGCCGGGTGTCTTTCCCTATTAGAACTAGTCTAACAAATATGACAAGAATGTAAATGCTTAAAAGTGTCTTTGAATATTGTAGGCCAAAAATAACCTGATCTTAAAATCATATGAGCAGTTGCTTCTACTGAACCATGCCCTATACCATACTTATCATGAAACTATTCTAAAACTTCCTTTGCTTCCTCATGTCCTAAGAAATTTAGATATATCCCTTCATAATTCCTCTTTTATAATTTTCTATCATGTAACATATAGCACTCATACTTCATTTTAATTCCCCCACACTGTGAACTATTCATCCAACTAGGGCACTGGTTTTGTAGAAGATATGAAACAATATCCTGGTACCAAACATCTATAGCTACACCTTGACCAATAGCAACTTTAGATACTATCATTCCCTTCCAATCTTTTGTATCTTTTTCATTCTTAAATTTGAATTTCTTTTCATCCCCAAACTAGTTATCAACTACCATTTTCAATAATCCTTGACCTCTAACCAACTGCATGGGTTGAATCTCTAAATCAAATTCTTGAAGTATCGCCATCCATTTCCCTCATCTTTCACCAAGTTCATTTTGGATAAATAATATCTTTACTACTAGATTAGGTACAATTACATACACCTTACTTCTTAGTATGTAATGAAAAAACTTCTTTATTGCCTTGATCAAAGTGAATGACTATTTGTCAAGGTTGGAATAATTCAACTTGGAATTTCTTAGGGGGTAGTTCATGAAAGCAATAGGTCTTTCATCTTCCTTTTCATTCTTTTGTGTTAGGATCCCAGTGCATGAATTTTCTAAAGTAAAAGAATATATCTTAAAAGGTAGCTCATAGTCAGGACTTACTAGTACTCGAGCCATGGAAATGGCCACTTTGATATCCTTCAATGATTTTTTAATTTCCAGAACCCATTCTATCTTAACTCACTTTTTGAGTAAATCATTAAGGGGATGAACTATTTCTACAAATCTTCTTATGAATTTTTGCATAAAATTTATCTTCTTGAAGAAAGACTTGAGTTCCTTCTGACTATGGGGAGGTGATAACTTCATAATAGCCTCAACTCTATCAGGATTGATGGAGATTCCAACTTCAAAAATGATATGACCCAGGAGATTTCCTTTAGTGACCCCAAATGAGCATTTCTTGGGATTGAGAGATATGTCATATTTATGAAATCTATTGACTACCTACCTTAAATTAGCAATGTGAGTGCTTCAATCCTTTGAAAAGGTAGTTAAGTCATCCATGTAGGTAACTATATGCTTATTGATCAATCCCTTAAAAGCTTCATCCATGGCTAGCTAAAATGTAGCACCTGCATTAATCAGTCCAAAAGGCATTCTTCTATAGGAAAAAGTTCCCTATTTAGTTGTAAGAGTCATCTTTAGTCAATCTTCTTTATCAACCATTGCTTGATTATATCATAAATATCTGTCTAAGAAAGACATCATCTTTGAACCATTCACAATTTGTAGAACCTCATCTAGTGAGGGTAAAGGATAATTGTCCTTTTGAGATTCTAGGTTTAAGTTATGAAAATCAACACAAAGATGAATCTCTCCAGTCTTCTTCCATATAGGAACCAAATTGGCCACACATGTGGAATGATGAATAGGGAAAATGATTTTGGCATCCAATAAATTCTAAACTTCCTTCATTATTAGTGGTTCAATGATAGGATTAATAGGTCTTTGTCTCTGACGAAAAGGTTTGGCACTTAGTTTCAATGGGATGTCATGTGTAATAATCTTAGGATCATACATTTTTAGCTCCTCATAGCTCTAGGGAATAACATCCTTATACTTAGTAAGTAGCTTGAGCATGTCTTCTCTCTCCTGTGCATTGCATGCCTTTCCTATCTGTACCATTCTTGGATCTTTTTCAATCCCTATGTTGTATGCATCACATTCCTTGATCCCCTTTTCTTGGGTCATTCTTCTATTAAGCGCCGATTCATCATGATAAAAAATGTGCTCTAACTCAACCATTCCCTTAGGAATAATGTTGTTTTTTAAGTTTAGGATCCCATCTTCATCTTCAAGTTCAATATCCTTAGGTTTATCATCTAGAGTGTCATCAATTTATTTCCCTTTAAAGTGGCTATTACACATGATAAAATCAAGTATGTGTTGATCATCCTGAAAGTCTTGAAAGTTTTTAATATGTTTGGAATAGATGGAGTAGCAACCAATTCTACTGAAAATCATTTCAATTTCTTTTCCTTGACTAGTTGTAATGTACTTATTGAAATAGCAAGAGCATTTTCTACCATATTTTTCCTTCTTGGAATGGACCTTATGTTTAAAGCTTTAAAATCATCTAGTAAATCTCATACTCTTTTCCTATAAGCAAGTAACCTTTTGTCATTGCAAGAGTATAACAATTTCACTTGTCGTATAACCAACTAAGAATCTCCATTGATAATGAGTGTTTTGATTCCTTTCTCTAGTGTGAAAAGGAGTCCTTGGATCAATGCTTCATATTTTGTAGCATTATTAGTATAGCTAAACTGTAATCAATATGCTACATAGAAAGACTTACCTTTTGGGTTGACCAATTCAATACCTACGCTAGCCCCCAATTTACATCTGTAACCATTGAAGTGAAGTGTCCAAATTGGATCCTCCTTGGGTTTTCTAACCTTGTGTTTGTTCATCCTTAGCTTCTCTTTCACTTAAGCCTTGAATGATTGTTTCTTGGGAATCCATTATAACTTTCCACAGGGCGGACTTGATGATTCCCCTTTGTAACTTGTTGATAAAGGAAGTGTATGTCTTTCTTGTTTGTCCTAAATTTTCTATATTATTTCTTTGATATCATCAACTTTAGGATTGGGATGGATGACTACTAAAGTCCACCCTTGGGCTTTTATGTACCATCTTCTTCTCCAAACTTTGATCATTCCCAAGGGAGGAGAAGAAAACGTCCACCATTTGAAGAGGTATCACTATACGATAAATTTAGATCTTCAATTTCCTCTTAAAATTTTTCCATAGATTCAGATAAGTTTATAAGATTTTGATTTTTTGTGGGTTCATGTTCAAAAATTGTATCATTTTGGTCTCCCATCATGTGTGTTAACAACATTGCAACAACTTCTTAACACAATGAGCACTCAAATTCAGAGTGACTAACTTTATGCAATTGACAAAATCCTGGGAGAAGTAGGATACTAGGCTTAGCTTCCTCTCCTAAAAACTATAAATTAGCCACCATACTATCTATGAATTGTGTCACAATCTCATCCTTTGGGATTGTTATCTTGAGCTCTCTATCTTGATCACTTGATATTTTGGTGGGAATTGTATCAAATGCCATCACTTTGTATGAGCCTAAATTTGATTGTAAGAATGCTACCTCATTCAAGGCATTATATTCTATAATCATTGTTTTTAACTTTAGTTTTGCATCTATTTTGATTTGATTGTTCAATCCCTTCCATGGTAACCATAACTGAGTGAAATCCATGGAAAACCATCCCCTTAGGCATTTTGTCCATTCTTTGCTCAGAAGTAACCCATATGTTTTCAAAATATTAGCCACATGTATATCTATGACATCTTGAATCTAGGGGCCGACTGTCACTTGTATTTGAATATCTTTCAATATGATTATTAGTTTCACCTCTATTTTATCTAGTTGTACCACTATCCAATTGGAAGGTTGAGGACTAACTCCTAACCTTTCTATTATTGATAGTGGCATGACATTATAGGAGGTTCCCAAATCGGTTAGAAAATTGTGTAGATTCTTCACATATATCCTGATGCTAAGCAAGAATGGGGGTACCTCAATCTTGTCTTTAAACATAGTGGGCATTGCCTCCGAAGCATTAACCTATTGAGATACTATCTTTTGAGGGATAATATTCATGTTATGGAATACTTTTGTATGATCCAGAGTCTTTATCAATGCTTCTCACTGTTGTTGACAATTTTGCAACATGTCAAACATGGACATGTTGGCCTTTGTTCACTTCATATCTTCTACAACACTATACTTTTTAGTAGACCAAGCTATATTTTTCAATATTTTTGGTACATTTGCTTGGTTTTGATTTTTTTTTTCCCCTCCATATGGTGGCCTAATTGGTGCAGGATTGTTACTCTTAGATTAGGAGGAGTTGGTTGTAAAGCTAGAGCAATTCCATCTATCATAGGTTCTTTTCTACTTCTTAGATTATATGTATTTTGATTGTCATTATGAAAGGCAAACATCTCTTCATGTTGAAGGTCAAGTTCCTAGCTCAATGGGAATGAGAATTCTTCATTGATTGGCTATTCTACCTATGCATTCTATGTAGAATAATAGGGTTCTAATTGCATAGCATTAAATTGTAGAGAAGGAGTATTATCATTTACTTTTGAATTTAAATTCATCTCTTGATTTCCATTATAGTATGAACCATCATTCTTAGCCATATTCTAATCATCTTCATACTGATTAATATCTGCATACTGAATGTTGTTGTTATTTTTTGTAGGAATACTTCCATTATTCAAATGAGTGTTCCATTGTCAGTTTTGTCTTTGAAAGCCATTATTCTGATTAGAAGGATTGAAGTTGTTCCATTCATTATTGTTTCCTACATTGTTGTTCCCACTAATGTTGTTTTCATTAAAGTTCCTATTATAATTTTGGCCATAATTATTGTTATAGGGACTAGTGTTGTTCCTTTGGAAGTTGTTATTTTGTCCTTGTGACAACCTCAGACGAGTCAGTTCATTGTTCATCTGTGACATAGTCTTTTTCATCTAACCAAATTCAGAAATAAAGCTATTATCTGCTTCTATGGGAACAACTACCTTTTTCTCAAAGAAGGCAGCTTTTAGAGGTTCATACCATGGATATATTAGAGTGGGGTTTTGTAGAGCTGGTGCTTATTGTAATAGAACTAGATTCATAGGTATGAATTGACTAGGCATCATGGGTACTCAGATAGGGTATGTTGGTATTGTTGTGATAGCTTGAGTTGGAAGCATTAATCTTCCTCCATTAGGACTAGCTTTCTTAGTGAAGGTAATTTCTTCTGTGAATACTTTCTTCAATGTGTCGATATTTTTTGTAGGAATTCTTCTCAAAAAAATAGCAGTAAGATGGTCCATAGCATTAAGATAGATCTAAATAGCAGCTTCAACTAGTATAGTATAAGGCACTTCTAGCTTGTGATACACCATATGAAAGTGATGGTTGAAGTGTGAAATTGTCTCAGCTTGGTCTCTTTTGATTGAATGAATTGTTGATGTTTCATAGCTGGGTTGATGAAAGTTTTGAATTATTCCAAGAACAATTTTTCAAAATTATCCCAATCTCCAATACATCTAGGTGGAAAATTAACATACCAGTTGAAGGAAACTTCCCCCAAAGAATATGGGGAATAAATGAAGAAACACATCCTCATTGAAAATCTATTTTCATTTGTAAATTTTTCTAAATACTTTGATGTGATCTTCGGTAGTTCATGTTTCTCCACAAATGAACCTTGGGAAGGTCATGGAGTGCACATCTCAAGTTAATTGGCGAATCTACACCATTTGCAAAAAAGGCCATTAGAGGATTTGGTGGACTCAATGTTGGTTGTTGTGAAGGTGGAACTATTGGAATATTTGGTGGTCCACCAAGTGGTTGAAGTGGAGAGGGAGTTAAAGGAGATGATGAAATGTTAAATGACAGTAATTGAATTTGAGATATTCCTTTATCACTGTGTGGTTTACAAAAATGGGTAAGATCAAGAAACTTGTGTGCACTTGGTGAAGATCTTAAGGCTCACTAAAATGGGCATTTTGGATCAAAATCCTCCAGTGTGCATCAACTCTCAAAAAAGTGCACCTCTACAGAAGTACACTTGCTCACAAAATGAGGCACACCATAGAATTTAGTACAGTAGTGATGAGACCAAAATCTACCTTTATTTTATAATAGTTTTAAGATACTTTGTTAATACTCTATTTTATCTTTGTCAAAACATTTGTGGACCTATGTTTACTGAACCTATGCTAAATGTATGGGTAGAATTCATGCCATCTTTTGCTAATAATATATATAGTATGTAGTATTTTATATAGTTATCAAAATTTGTGTTCTTATATTTGAATTTAATTTGATAAATGTTTATTTGAAAACATGTCCTTGTATTGAAACTAACCTGTTAATAAAGATTGAAAGATGATTGGAGGAATTCAAAAGTTGAGTGCCAACAACATTCAAGGAGAAGAGAACACTAAGAAGCAACCACGATGGGGGAAAGTTGCAACGGTTCCAGAAGACACAAAAATGAGTAAGGAGGAGCTATGAAGACTTATTGCCTTCTCTACATTTATTCTATGGCAAGTTGATGTTTAGACTTTATTATTCCTGCCTCAAGCTATTATTCCTTCTTCCTGCCTTCCTGCCTTCAGTTGTTATCCTCCTATTTTCTCTCTTGTAGATTTAAAGCTAGGTCATTTACTTTTCTATCATGGAATAAGTGTTGATCTCCTATATATATAGGAATTGACCTAAGTGTGTTAGTTTTTAGCCAGTTAGAAGAAATAGTTTATGGGAATAGACTGTTGACTTTTATAGTTGTTCTTTCATAGTTCTGTGTTATGTAATGAATTTTTGAGATCTAATGAAATAGTTTTTGGCTTCTATCTTGTGTTAGTAGTTTAGTGAAGCTGACCAAGGGGGCCCACTTGGAAGGTGGATTAGATTAGGATAGAATAGATTTATTTCCAAGAATTCTTAGTTTTGTAAGTAGAATTTGTAAGTTCCTTCCTATAGCATTGCACTTTGTGAATATTCTTATAGCATATGTGAGAATAGTTATAGTGGATGAGCCAAGTTGGAATATTTATTATCCTTTCATTGTATTTTCAATATTCATAGAGTTGATTGTGTTAGTTTCCTATAGAAATAGTGTAAGTTCTTTCCCTTGCATTTTACTTTCTTGTAGCATAAGCTTAGTGACTCATTAAGAGACCTAGTGCACATACTATGTTGACCATTTCAAGTATACGTCCCTAGGTTGACAAGATTAAACGCACCTCATAGTGAGAAAAATAATCCTTAGTTTGAATATATTATTCCTAAAAATGGCCTAGAGAATGACTATGATACACCTATTGTGAGGCAGATCATTTTTGGCACCATTGCTGGGGATGGTGTCAAGCTAGGATAAGTTTTTTTTACCAGAGTGAAAAGTTTAATTTCATGCATCGAAGAGGAAGATAATGAGATGAATACAACATATTTCTTCCATTGGAGTCTATTAATTTGAATGAAGAAGCTAAAGAAGAAGAAGTTGAGTTACCTTTTGAAGATGCAAGACCTATTTTTCACACAACATCATCATCAAGAGCTAAACCAATAGATACAAGCGGTCTTCAACCTTTCACTAAAGTATTCTCTAGTTTTCTTGATAACACTACTCTGAATCCACCAGTTGTTAATCATCTAGTACCCAATGTCCATTTTTAGTAGCAGCCTCATAATCTAATACCTCCAATCATGGCACAACCTACTTTTCCATTTCCTCTCCCAAGCCTTGTAAATACTAATAATCTCAAGAATATACCTATAGCTGCCCTTCCAAAGTTCTATGGCCTTGCAACCAAATACCCTAATACTTTCTTATTTGAATTTGACATAATTTGTCATAGTTTTGACTACAACACTGATTATCATAAGCTAAGATTTTTTTCAACAACATTGAAAGAATCAACTCTATGATGGTTCATGAGCTTAGGAGCCAATGCAGTAGGAAGTTGGGATGAGATGCAAGCTCTATTTATGGATAAGTATAAAGAATATTGCAAAGCATATGGTTCAAGAGGGGATGATATATTTAGGATATCATAGAAGGAGGAAGAAACATTGGAAGATTATGTTTCACATTTCTTATATACATTGCAGAAGAACCCTCAGCACACATTGTCTGAAGATTCACAAAAGCTAGTCTTTCTGATAGGTGTGAATGATGACTATGTAGAAGCATTGGATCTGATGTCTAGTAGTGATGTGTATCAAGCTTCCTGGGATGACCTCAAGAAGATCTATCAAAACTATTCATGGTCAAACATGAAGAAAGACCAAGGACCTCATTCAACAGTCACTAAAGGAATCAGTCAAGGCATTTAAAAGCTTGAGATATCTAACCTATTGTCAGATTTCAAACAAGACATCATCAATAATGTCGCTACACATCTTGATACCATGAATGTAAAGAAGAAGCAAGCCAAAGTTGAGTTGCAATTAGTTGAATACTGTCCTCATTTCCAGAAGCAAAAGAAGGATTACCAATGTAAACCAGTCACAAGCATGGAGAACCAACATCTTCCAACTGAGTACGTCAAGATAGATGGAGATGATGAGCAAGTATTCTTTGTTTCTCAACATTGAGCATGGGCTCAGCATCAAGGTATGCCTTAAGATCCCTTGTAAAATTCAAATTCATATGGTAATCAATGGAAAAACTGTAATCCCCAAGGACCTCCACAAAATCAACCCAATTGGAACAATGCTGTGCAAAACAACCCACAACAATACCAATGGACTTAGAATTCCCAACCACCTTGGCCTAACCAATAGAGTAACCAATGGTATAACCAACATAACTATTGGAAAAACCAACAGAACCAATGGCAACCACCCTAAGGGAATTGGCAGTCTAGAAACCCATGGAGGGGATCCCAACAATGGCCTAACCAAAATACTGGTGCTCCACAATTACCACTGCCAAT
The DNA here is from genome assembly GCA_028749045.1 of Cupressus sempervirens. Classification (NCBI taxonomy): domain Eukaryota; kingdom Viridiplantae; phylum Streptophyta; class Pinopsida; order Cupressales; family Cupressaceae; genus Cupressus; species Cupressus sempervirens. The sequence continues at coordinate 508,432,430 of CM053788.1, read as the reverse complement.
TCAGCAACCTGCTCTAATGCCACCACCTGAAAATCCTAGACCTCAAAAGAAAACATAGTTACCTACACAACCTCAACCAAACCCAAATAGCCAATAGCCATAGTAGCCCATGTATAGTGCTGATGCTCAGTAGTATCCTGCTTACACTTTGGGTGTTGCAGATATATACCTGAGATCTCATATGACTTTACTAGTGCCTAAACCCTCTCTTATAACTGAAATAATAGACCCTCCTATAGTATCAAAACCCTCAGTTACTGAAACTATTGACTCAACCAATGTTACTATGTCAACCCCAGCTCAAGCAACAATAGAACCTCTTGTTCTAGAAAAGCTGATACAAAAGAAACCTAAAAAAATAGAGGAACAAACTTTTAATATTGTTGATCAGTTGAAGAACATACATGTCAGAATACCCCTGTTTCAAGCCATTAAGGATGTTCTAGTTTATGGAAAAGCTATTAGGAAAGCTTGCTTGAAGAAGCCTAGAAGGAAGAAAAAGGACCCCACCATAGTCCATGTTGTGGGACAATTGGCTGACATCATGCTAAAAGAAATTGATCACACCCAAATATTCTGATGCAAGAAGTTTAGTAGTAAATGTCAGTATAAATGGTCAGTTTGCTAAAAATGCTTTAATAGATCTTGGAGCTGCTATAAATGTTATGACCGAGGATACTATGAAGAAGTTGCAAATAGAAGGACTAAGGGCTACACCAACAATTCTACAACTTGTAGATAGTTCTACTATTACCCCTAATGGGATGATAGAAAACATAGTTGTAACCTTAGATTCTCTAGAATATCCTATAGACTTCATGATTTTATCCCCCAAAGATAATCTATCTAGTTACCTTGTCATCTTAGGTAGACCATGGTTAGTCACAATTGATGCAAACATAAGTTGTAGATCAGGGAATATGACCATCTCAAATGGCCAAGCAATAAAGAAATTTGATTTATATCCTCTAGCCCAACCATTACCAAATTTAAGCACATCTGTTTGGCCAAATTTTGGGGATGAAGAAGAAGAGTTAAACTCCATAGTACATCTCATGATATTACATAGATATTCTTTTCTAAAATTGCAAGAGGAAGATTCAGTACTGCAGAGTATCCTCACTAAAAGTTGTGTGGTAGGAAAAGATGTATCTAAAAGTTCTATGTTAGAATTAATCACATATGAGGAATGTGATAAGAATTGTAATTTTCTCAAAGAACCTAAAATTCTTTATCCACTTCTACCTTGTGAATTAGAAGCAAGTCCAATCTCTAAAGCTGCTATGCTAGAGTCCACCACTACTGTTGAACTAACTAAAAGTCATAATCTCCATGTTAATCCTAAATTAAAACCCACATAGATGGAACAATTAAAATAATTGCTTCAAAGGGATGAAAAGGCCTTTGCATGGGACTATAGTGATATGAAAGGGTTGAGTCCTACATTGTGCACTCATAGGATATACATCAATGAAGGGTGTCTACTACTTCGTCAACCCTAGAGAAGGATAAATCTAAGCCTTAGAGAGATAGTTAAAATTGAATTGCAAAAATTGCTTGATGCTGGTTTTATTTATTCTATATCTGATAGTAGATGGGTGTCATCCCTGGTCATAGTGCCTAAAAAGGGAGGAAAATGGAGAATTTGTGTAGATTACAGAGAGTTGAACAAAGCTACAAAAAAGGATCACTTTCCTTTACCATTCATAGACCAAGTTCTACACACATTAGCTAGAAAGAAGTATTTCTCTTTTCTAGATGGGTATAGTGGTTATAGTCAAATTAGTATTGCTCTTGAAGATCATGAAAAAAATCAAATTTACATGTCCATGGGGTACTTTTGCATACTTTTTTTTACCATTTGGTTTATGTAATGCTATTGCAACATTCCAAAGAGTAGTTATTAGTATCTTTGCTGATATATCACATGATTGTATGGAAATATACATGGATGAATTCACAAAATTTGGAGACACTTTTGAAGAAGCAATGGTGAATCTTGAAAAGGTTTTGGTAAGATGTCAAGAACATAATTTGGCACTTAATAGTGAAAAGTGTTTCATGCTTATGCAGGAAGGTGTAGTACTTGGTCATTTCATCTTAGTTGTAGGAATACAAGTGGATCCGACTAAGATAGAGGTAATTCAAACATTGCCCATCCCTACAAAGTCAAAAGATGTAAGATCCTTTCTAGGTCATGCTGGATATTATAGATGTTTCATTCAAGATTTCAGCAAAATAGCTAGTCCTTTATATAAGTTACTCTCAAAAGAAATTGAATTTAGTTGGACATTTGAATGTGATGAAGCTTTTCTATAGCTTAAGAAAATTCTAACTATAGTGCTAGTCTTACAAGGCCCTTATTGGAATTTACCTTTTCATATATAGAAAGATGCCTTTGATTATGCCATAGGTGTAGTCCTAGCACAACAATCCAAAAATCTTGAAAATTGAATCTATTATATTAGTAAGAGCCTTAATGGACTAGAGCTAAACTACATTGTGATTGAAAAAGAATTGTTGGTAGTAGTTTATGCACTCAAAATTTTTTGGCATTAGATAACTGGCTATTCCATATTTTTTCATATTGATCATACAACAATTAGATATCTCATGAACAAATTTGCTATAATAGGTAGGTTAGCAAGATGGTTACTATTGTCATAAGAATTTGATATAACTATTGTTGATAAGCCTGGAAAAGCCAATGTGGTAGCTAATTATTTATCAAGAATCCATCATGATGATATTGACACTACTTTGGTAGATGATGCATTTCTAGATTAGCATTTGTTTTGTATTTCTATTCAAACTCCATGGTATGCAGACATTGCTAACTACATTGTAACCAATAAAATACCAACACATTTTTCTTAAAATGAAAAGAAGCTCCTTTTAGAGAAAAGTTTCTATTTTTGTGGATAGATAATCTTTGTTTTACACTAGACTTAATCATGTTATGAGAAGATGTGTGAGAGAAGATGATACATATGACATTCTACATGCATGTCATAATGAACCATGTAGAGGACACTTTGTAGCAAAAAGAATAGCTTTCAAAATCTTGACAACTAGTTATTATTGGCCTAAACTTCACAAGGATGCAGTCAACTATACAAGGAAGTGTAACAACCATCAAAGGATGGGTTGGCCAACATGAACAAATGAAATGCCTCTTAATCCTAAGATGGCATTAGCACCATTTGACAAATGAGGAATGGAATTCATTGGTCCAATTGATCCTCCATCTAATGGGAAATCCTATATTCTTGTGTGCACTAATTACCTAAAAAAATGGGTTGAAGTTAAGGCTATGAAGCATGCTCATGATGAAAAAGTTGCTGAATTTTTGTATGAAGAGATCTTTACTCGCTATGGTGTAACCAAAGAGCTAGTCACTGACCAAGGTGTGCAATTAACCTCTAATATGATCTTAGAGTTGATGAAATAGTATAACGTTAGACACCAAAAATCTAGTCCTTATCATCCTCAAGCTAATGGACAAGCAGAGGTCACAAACCGTGAGCTAGAGAACATCTTAACAAAAATAGTCCATTTGCACCAAAGGGATTAGACCAACAGATTACAAGAAGTTGTTTGGGCTTACTAAACAATATGGAAGATCACTACATGATTCATACCATTTGAGCCCTTATATGGTAAGGTAGTAATGCTTCCAATTGAATTTGAACATTAAACTCTAAGGACAATATTGGCATTGGATATTGAACTTCCTGTAACACAAATAGAAAATCGTCTACATCTCAATTCTCTGGATGAAATGAGAAAAGTTGCTTTGGAACACACTGAAGTGATACAAAAACAAAGGAAATAATGGCATGATTCTCATATTATCAGTAAACAATTTGAAGTTGGTGACTGGGCACTACTATATGATTCTAGATTTAAAGATATGCTAGGAAAGCTATAGACAAGATGGCTAGGACCATATAAAATTAGTTATGTCTTTGATAATGGAGTTGTTCAACTAACTACCATTGATCTATTACCTTTCAAATTGTTAGTCAATGGTCACAGATTAAAATTATACAAACAACCCCAAACAAAAGCATACTTCTTGTAGTAGTTTCAACAGCCGAATTCAAGTACAAATCAAGTAACTCTTCCTACAACCAAATGTGTTAACCTTCTGACTGCCACTCTTCAACATTAGTTTCTTTGTTCATGCTCATAATAAAGACTTTATGGTCGCATGAAGTTCACTTTTCTATTCACTTTTTCTTTCCATCTCATCTCTTTACCTTCCACCCATTCAGCTTGTTGGTGTTTGAAACTATTGAGCAACAAAATGCTCAACACCAGAATGAAAATCCTCAAATAATCTAAAGATTAGCCAATTCCTATAATCAATTACACAAGTAGATCATCTAGACCCAACTTAAACAAAACCAAAGATGGTTTCCTACACTTTAGGCTCTGCTAAACCAAGGTGGGTATACCTAGGGATGATTCTAATGCTAACTATTGTATGAAATTATCTTAGTTTCATTTTGATTTTCATCTTCTACCCTTAGGCACATACACATTTTACCAATTTCTTTAAAGATCTCAAATCTATATGCATCCCTTATAAGCAGATTTGATCGTAATTCTCCTAGAGCTTACAAGTATTCCTGGAAATGATAGCTACCTAAGACCCAAAAAACTAAATGTAAATGAGTGGTGACCAGCATTAGAACCTTGACCAAGATAGAAAAAGAATGATTTTGAATTTTATAATAGTTTTGACATGTAAAGAATTTGCTCTCAATCATCTCTGATTTATATGACCAGTACCTTATCCATTGGGCACAAAGAGTCACTTATTGGCAGGTGACCTTGTTCAATTAACTTGTAATTGAATCTATCAACTATAATCACCTATTTCCATTCTTACATGATATCCTCTTCATAAACTCATGAATTCTATTGATTTGTTGAAGCTTTGACATAATCCATTGAATTAAAAGCAATAATATAACTAATATACATCCCATCTAGAATGCATTCAATCAAATGAACATTATTCAAATGACCTCAAAATTAATAAACTTATGAAAAGAAGACAAAAATTAGTGACGTAGATCTAATGTAAATACCCCTTTGTATTATCCTTTTTCCTGACTAATAAAATAACCAATAGAAACTCAGTAAAGAACCTAGAAAATCATACTAATTCTGCATTTCTATTTTTCATCAGAAGAGTACATGACTGAAAATAAACTCAAAACAACTACATATGACTGGACCGAATGTACTTTCTTGAAAATTGAAAATATACAAAAATTTTAGACCCCCACATTGCCTTGAAAACTCATTTATATAGGCATGAGTTGCAACAAGAAAAGGGTAAATGTGATTGACAAGTGTCCTTCAAAAAGACAAAACTATAGATAATAGAAAGACTGATACATCAAACATTCTTTTGTGGGTCTCTTTCTGTTACACCTTTTGGATAGACAAGGGTACTACTATCTGGTTCTTTGAGTATTCTGATTCCTTAGAGTAAGTGGCCATCAAGCTTGAAAGTGATGAGTCATCTCTAATTAAGTGCAAACTTACTTTAACCCAAGGATTTTCCTTGTCTTCATCATTAACTGTAAGGGTGACTTTTACTTTTGCACCTTCTTCTTCCTCATCATCTTTTGTTTTGTCATCTTCTCCCATCTGCTCTATAGACATAAAATTATCTTTCCACTCATTATAAGTAGTGTCATCTGGCCAATCAAAATTTATAACTTCTCTTTGTACAGTTATTAAAGAATTTGCAACTACCTCTCTATCAACAAAATATTTTTTGATGGTATTATAGAACAACTATACTTTTACCAACTCCTCATTTGTCATTGCCCATAACAAGTGGCCTATTTCATTTATAACTTTATTCATTCTTTCAAAAAAAATCTCATCCATCTCCCTCTTCCATTCTTCCTTTTCCTTCACTTTATCAATTTATTTTAAACCACAAGGGAATAAATCAAATTTTTCTGCAAAATACTTCAAAAAACAAATAGTTAATCTTCTTTGAAATGAATCTTGTTTATCTTCAAAACCTTGCAATTTATTTAAAAAATCAACAATCTTTTCTATTTGATGATAGAACATCTCGATGATAGATATACACATAGCAATGATATCTTCATTTCTTTTTGTCAACATCTGCACAAGATGTTTGAATACAACTTCATCTCTCTTCAATTCGTCCCTGATAGCTGCAATCCTTGCCAATTGATCAAAAAATACTGCCCATTCTATCCTATCCACTAGATACATTACACCCTACCTCAATTACTCTTCAAATTGATTATTTAGTTCTACATGTAGTGCATACAATTTATTCTTCTCTTCTTCAAGATCCTCTGCAGTGTAGAACTATGGCCTTTCTAGGGTGTCTGGTATCTCAATAATTAGATTTGATTTGAAAGGTTCAATAGGTGGCTGTGGGGGGTATGCAATCCTTGGTCTACTAGATTCTCCTACTTTTCTCTTCTCAAGTATTTTCTCCATTTGAGATACTTTTTTTTCTAATGACTGTATCTGCATACCCCTCTCCTCATATGCTTTCCAAACTTCTTCAAAACTAGCATTGAGTTGAGAAAATCTATCTTCTTCCTAGCCAGACACCACACTACCAAATTTTAGCATTTCTAAAGTCATTCCCATTATTTTTTTACTGCCTACCTCATTAGCCCTGAACACTGTCAATGCACCAGTATGCTCTGTAGTAGAAATTTCTTGCATCCTAGTCTTATCCCTTTTTTCAATAGACCAAATAACAAGGTCTTGGTGATCATCACTAAACTTGACTCTTCTATGAGTTTGTAATACATCTTCTTCAGTCTTGAATTGGACATCCTTTTGTTTCCTTACTGAGTCAAAAACCATGGCATTCACTATATCCCATTCTGGCAAAATAAGGACTCCTAACTATCTAACTATTTTCCTTCTAGCCTTAGGTGTAAATTGAGAAAAATCATTCAAAAATTTAGACTTTACCTCTTCCTTAATAGTAGAATCTAATTTATCAAGTTGTTCTGCCTTTATCTTCTCATAAGTTTTCTCAAAATTTCCTATGTTTAACCTCCACAAAAATTGTGCAAATGCTCTAGACTTTACAAAAATTTCATAATTAATAAACCTCTCAGAGGCTTGGGCAACTATAGGATCTATTTCCTTACCTTGGTAATCAACAATAGTTAAATCCAAGGAAGGTGTAGGAGGTTCTTATGGTTCTCCAATCTCCAAGTATATGGAAGTAACAATTACATCCCCCTCTCTAGCAATCTATCTAAGTTGTTCCCTCAAAGATGCTTCATTATCTATCTAGCTTGGGGAGTATTGTTCTACTTGTGAAGAAGAAGATTCCTACTCTAACTTTTGGCTTTTTTGAGCACTGGCTGCAGATGGACTTTCTGGCCTTGGCCTTTGATGAAGGGGAGCCTATTGTACACTTTGAATCATCACATAACCTACCCTTCTTTGCATGGTATACTGGCCAGGAGCCACAATATTTCTACTATTTATCCTCCATTGCACCTCTGCAACCTTGTCTGGATATGTCTCAACATATGTGGCCTTCTTCTCATTCATGTTTTGGATTATCACAACAAAATCATTCATTAATGCTTGCAGCTTGGCTCCCCAATATTTTTTTATCCTTCAATGGGTCATAATTGGAGTCAAAAGCATTAATGAACTCTAGATTCTTACTGAATATTATCCATTTCTCTTTTCTCAATTCCTACTCTTGTAAAGAAAAAAAATTTTGATGACATCGTCAGGATAGTATACCTGGTGCACCATGCAAGCAGCTTTTTTCCTCTCTCTTAAGAGGTCATATAATCCTTCAAGGTCAATAAATCTAGCATGAGATTCTACCATGTTGTATCTATCTAGGAACAAGCTGAGATGTTTCCACCCTTTCCTCATAAAAACAAAATCATGCACTACAGTAAGAACTGGAAAAAAATGTACCTTTCTTTGGCAAATCCCTCTCATCGATTGTGCCTATCTGCCATAATAACTTTGCTATCCCTATCTTTACAGGCACATGGAAAGGTAACACATGAGGCTTACCTAGGAAGCCATATACTCTTATTGCTGTTGAAACATTAAAAGGGATTATATCCCCCCAATTATGACTAACCAGTAGCCCTTTTGCATGGTCCTTAGGTCTTATCAATTCTAGTAATGCTTGTGAAATCTTAGGGCTATCTCCTCTCAAAAGAAATTTGAGCTTTGATGCAAAATATCTGTCAAACCTTACATAACTAACATCTATAGCCTCTAAGGTCATATCCACACTCCATAACTAAACTGGATTCCTCTCTCCATCCCAGGTTATTTCAAACTCCATACCTTTGGAGAAAAAGGTAAATCGCTTGAACAAGCATACATACATGAGCAATGAATATCAAAAGAATGGTTTGTTCACTTACCCCCATGCTATCTCGACCAAACCATTGTGAATTTCCGTTGCAAGAAAAGTAGCAAAATCCAGAATAGTGCTCATCCCAAATTGAAGAGTTTGAGCCATAATAAGGACAATTGAGCCTGGGATTTGATTGGCTTCATCCATTCCAAAAATCTTGCAAAGAGAAAAATATAATTCTTGAGCCCTAAGGTTAAAATGTCTTCTCAGTAATGGCTCTGGGGTGCTGGTAGTAATCATAGGCAAAGTACCAATTTTAGCAGCATGCTCCTATAGTGGCCCTATTCTTAAGTAAATCCTTTGTGCATTGCACCTTGCTTGAAGGTCATCCATATCAATGATTTCATGCATAGTGTGGTTAGGGTTGAGGTTAATAATCTCACTAATAAGTTCAGGGAAAACCCTAAAAATATTCACTCTAGCATGGTTCTTTACCCACCATGTAATTGGATCATATTTCTTGGCTAAATCCATCAATAAATCACTATCAAAGAAAACCGTGGGGACTATTAACTTCCCAATGTCAAACTCCCATACATTGCTCATAGGAGTGTCTAGTTTTTTCTCTGAAAACCATTTTTTGAACAACACTAGACCTCTCTTGAAAACCTAGGCATCTCTTACCCAATTAGCTTTATTATAGAAACCCTCTGCTATGGCTACCCTAGGGTGTTTAGGAATCAACTCCCTCCCCTTCATTATTTCATGTATAGATAAAGGGAATTGTTCTAGAAAGTCATCATGCATAGAGCATTTTGGATAATTACTCTATCCTATAAACTCTTTTTGTGGAGAAATTTTGAGATTTAAAATTCCATCACACAAAATTCTTGCTACTCAAAATTTTAAGAGCACTTACTCAAGAAATTCTGCTTCACTCTATGAAATTTTTTGATGTAATTCAATGGATTTCTCTACAAAATTTTGTGCCCTAGCTCCAAAAATTCTATGTGCTTTGATAACTTTTTGCAATTCTATGGTTCAATAATGGTGAGATCATGAACAATATTCGAGCATTGAAATCATACGAACGATCTCTGAACCATATTAACTTCTAGTAGCAAGAAACAAAAACACCATAACAAGAGACAAAAATGAGTATAACAGAATGCTAAGAGCATCAAAAATTCTTTGGGTAGGCCCATTTTTATTACTACCACAAATCATTAACTTTTGATTTGTCCCCTACTATTTTAGATCTTCAGAATATGTGGCTACCAAACTAGCAAACGAAGGGTTATCCTGTGGTGCCTCCAAATCAACTTTTTCTTGTCGATTTTTAGTGCTTTCATCTTGAACAAGAAATATTAATTTTTCACCTTCTTCTTTCAGATCTGGTGCTGATGTGTCAATGATCTACACATCACCTTTTAGTTCTTCGTCATCATTTGTATCACCTTCTTCTAACTGCTTACCAGAAGCAATATCTACCATCCAGGTGTTAAATTGTGCATCATCAGGCTAGCTGAATTGTAGGATATCATCTTGCTTCTTTAATATATAGTTAGCCTCATTATCAAAACCAACAGACTCTTGTCTCAAAGAATTAAAAAATAACTGGACTTTAACCAATTCCTCTGTCGTGATGGCCCACCAGGCATGCCCCTTTTCTTCTACAACTCTATTTATTCTTGTGCAAAATAGGTCATCCAATTATTTACTCCATTCATCCTTATTTTTAAATTTATTCTTTATATCCAAGGCACAAGGAAACACATCAAATTTTTTATTCTTGTACTTGCTAAAAGAAGAAACAATTTTCAGTTGCAAAGTAATTCTCCTATTATCAAAATCTGACAGGTCATTAGCAACATCATACAATTTTTCAATATGGTCATGGGAAGACCTTATAACTGAATAACATAAAAGGGTGATTTCTTTCTCCCTTTTTCCCCACTTATTAACAATAGGCTTGAGGGTTTCATCATGGGTTTTCAGTTCCTCCCATACACTTGTTACTCTTGCCAACTGATCATAGAACAAGGGCCATTCAATTTTATCTACTAAATACATTAGTGCCTTTCTAAGCTTATCCTCATATTATATATTTAGCTCTACATGTAAGGCCCATAGCTTGCTTTACTCTTCTTCAAAATCTTTAGCTGTTTAATATTCTAGCCTTTGGGGTGTGTTTGGTATTTCTACAAGGGGGGGTGGATTTAAAAGGTTTCACTGGAGGATGGGGGTATGTTATTCTTGGCTTGGTGGACTTCCCCATTAGCTTGTCTTCAAGCTAAATTCTCCTTTTTACCTCCTTATTATAGGACTCAAGAATTGTTTCATATTGACTCTATAACTCAAACATAGCCTGTTCTTCCTTCCTCGCAGTGGCAAAAAGAAATTTGGATGAATCCACATTCTAGTGTGCTGCCTGCACATGTGAGGTATCAGCAACCCTTCTTACAATCATGTTTCCCATCAATCCAGACTCATTTGATTGTGATGGTGTGGCTCTAGATCCTCTTGTTAATGACCAACTAACCAATGCAGCTTGATCCTCAACAAATGTAGTCCCCCTTAAGTCCTCTTTATTGTGATCTTGCAAATTCAATTTGTTTGAAACAGAATTGAAAACTAAGGCATTAGCAACATCCCAATTTGGTAACAATAAAATGTTAGATGCCTTCACCATTTGCCTCCCCTCCTCAGGGCTTATATTCTAAAATTATTTTATCATTTCTTCTTTTGTTTGTTTCTAGATGGATGCTTCATCCATTTCTGGATGCTTTATTTTTAACCTTTTGCATATCTCTTCAAAAATATTCATATTTTCCCTCCATGCAAACTGTTGGAAAGCCCTAGATCTCACGAAACTGTCATCAGCCAAAAATTGATGACTTGCCTATTCTAACACAGGGTCCAATTCCCTACCTCTATAGTCAGCTATTGTTAGATCCAAACTTGGTAGGTGAGGTTCTGGTGGGTTGCCCTCATCTAATTCCACATGAGTAATAAAGATACCTCCCTATGATCCCATCTATTCAACCTACTCACTAGTGAGCTATTCTTCTCGAATCCTCAAAGGGGATTGAGTGGGTGAATATTCCTCAACTTTAGGCCTCTCTTCTTTCATTACCTTCTGCCTCTTGGGACTAGGTTCATCAGGCCTCTCCTCTTGGGCTACAGTGGTGTATCCCATTATTTGCTTGCCCTTATCTATAGGAGCCCTTTTATTTTTAATTATAGTGTAACCAGGCTTCTTTTGTACAATTATTTGACTAGCTCCTATATTAGGATTTAAAGCCAACCTCCTCATGACTTCTCTAGCCTTATCGAGATAAGAATCAATAAAAAAATATTTCTTCTCATTCATAAATTCCATTATTTTAGGGAAGTTACTCATGAACTTATTAATTTTTTCAGCCTCTATATTAGCATTATCTAGAGGACTATATTTTTGATCAAAACAATGAATAAATTCTAAAACCTAGGAATAAACTCTCCATTTTTCTTTTTTAGTTTCTTGTTCTTGCAATGAAAATATTCCTTATAATGTCCTCTGGAAAATATGAATCATGTTTGAACTATCCTAGCTTAATTCTGTGCCTCAAAGTCTGATTAAACAAATCCCTCAAAATCACAAAAATGGGGATGGGAGACAACCATCATATACTGATCCAAAATTTTATGCAAAAAGAGCCAACCCCCTTTGGTAATCACAAACTAATGGGCCACTATGTAGGTAGGGAAAATTGCCCCTAGTTGTCTTTTCAACAAAAACATTTCTTCTACTCCTCCTAATTGCCACAAAACTTTAGCCATTCCTACCTTCAAAGGTACTTGGTAAGGCAAGACTTGAGGACTCCCTTAAAAACCATAGATTTTGAAAATTGTAGAAACGGGGTAAGGAATGATATCTCCCCAATTGTGTGAAACTTTCAAGTTATGGGGTTTATCCATAGGCCTAAGGAGGTTCATTAATACCTTAGGGATCTTAGGATTGTCACTCAATATGAGACATCTCAATTTAGAAGCAAAATACCTATCAAATCTGACAAAACTGGCATTATTTGCATCTCAAGTCATATCTGCACTCCACAACTAGACCAGCAGTGCTTTCACATTCTCGTCTCTATTCAATTCCATCTCATTACCAAAATATGTAACCCCTTTGAACAAGAACATATGCATCAGTAGAGAATAGTGGCCAAAATTTTTCTCCACTTTGCCCTTCACAATTCCAACTAAACTAGTATAAATTTCTTCAGCCAAAAAGGAGGCAAAATCAAAGATAACATCTACACTGAAAGAAGCAATTTGAACCATCATATACATAAGGCCAATGGGCATGAAATCCTGCTCATCCTCAACAAAAACATGGCACAAGGTCCTTTTTACACTAATTTAGTATGCAAGTAAACACTTAACTTAATGAAACAAAAGCAGTAACATTAACTAAATTAACATAAACCTCAAGATAGACAAAGAGAAGCCCTCAAACAAGAATATGAGCCATTAAGGGGTTCTCTCAATGAGATTGTTCTCTTGATTTATGGATGTGTCTAATTTGGATATGGATTTAGGATGTATGCTCAAGGTACTCAAACTAGCTTCAATGGATTCTTGGAATTTCGATGTGGATGGATGAATTTTTGATGTAAAAACTTGATCTCAAAAATGGCATTATGGCTTTAATTCATGATCAAAATGGCATTACTTTGTTACTATGGGTGATTGTGTTAAAATGGCTTGGGGGAGGATTCTTTAAATAGGCAAAGGGCTTGAGAGATCAAGGGCTAGGACACAAGGATGGAAGAAAGCTTATGGAAGGTTTAGATTGAATGAGAGGAGAGCATATGGATTGTGCTTCCTTACATCCAATTAGGGAATGACACATGTCACATGGTCATTGGTTAGAGCAAGAGGGGTTGAGGGGTCAACAAAGGAGGCTCAAAGCTCATAAAGACCCTCATAATGGCTTGTAAGAGAAATGAATGGACTTGTAAGAGTCATTTATGGCTTTGTGGGCTTCATAAAGTTTTATGGTTGAAATATTTGTGAGAGAGTTGAGATATTTTGACTTGGGTTGGATTAAGAAAGTCTTAAGCTTGACTTAGGAATGTGCAAATGATTAAGGCTTGGATTAGGCTTGGGTTAAGATTAGATTAGGGTTGTTAGAGATGGGCAAGTGGGTGGCATTTAATGAGGGTGGGTGAAGGAGGAGATATTTGTTGGCTTTGGCTTGAGTTAGCAAGTCTTAACCCATGTTTAGGGAATGTGACAAGGTTACGGGGGGGATTAGGATTAGGGTCAAAGATAAGGATTGACATCTTCTAGAAGAGTCTAGGCTTTGGATGAGGATGAAGACTTTCTAGAAGAGTCTAAAACTTCCTAGGATGAGGATAAATAAGGTTTTTAGAAAATAAATAAAGTTTTATTTATTTCAAGGGTTTGGGTTGAGGAGATATTTATTAAAATATTTTTAATAAACATGAGGATTAATATTGAATCTTAATTAAATATTTTGAGTTGGGATTAGGGGTAGGAAATGATGGGATTAGCCTTTAATCGAAATTAAAGAAGGATTAGAAGATTTTGGAAGAGGTTAGTGGTCTTAAAGAAATTGGCCAAGTTTTTGGCAAAAAATAAATAAATTATTTATTTTGGAATTTTTGGTCAATTTATTGATTAAATAATTAATAAATAAGGAAATAATGTTTAAATAAGATTTAAATATTTTTGGGAGGGATTCTTTAATTAAATGTTTTTAATTAAGATAAAGAGATTTAATGGCATAAAAATAAATAAATAAAATAAATAATTAATTAATTAATAAATGATGATGTCATTAGGGACTTTTTCAGAAAATAAAAATACTTTATTTTCTAAAAGATTTAGGTGTCTACATTTTGCCCCTCTTTGACATAGTGTTGAGATAACACTATTTCAAAGAAGTTTGAATATAAACGACATGAGGAAGATGCTTTAGCAACAAAGTTGCTCTAGTCTTGGATAAGAAGGAGAGACTAGACTATGAGACGCCCCCTCAAGAAGGCGGTGGAGAGAGAAAATGAGGCTCGACAACTTCTTGAAAAATACAAATTTAGAATGTTTACACTAATTTAGTATGCAAGTAAACACTTAACTTAATCAAACAAAAGCATTAACATTAACTAAATTAACATAAACCTCAAGATAGACAAAGAGAAGCCCTCAAATGAGAATATGAGCCATTAAGGGGCTCTCTCAATGAGATTGTTCTCTTGATTTATAGATTTGTATAATTTGGATATGGATTTAGGATGTATGCTCAAAGTACTCAAACTAGCTTCAATGGATTATTGGAATTTCGATGTGGATGGATGGATTTTTGATGTAAAAACTTGATCTCAAAAATGACATTATGGCTTTACTTCATGATCAAAATGGCATTACTTTGTTACTATGGGTGATTGTGTTAAAATGGCTTGGGAGAGGATTCCTTAAATAGGCAAAGGGCTTGAGGGATCAAGGGCTAGGACACAAGGATGGGAGAAAGCTTATGGAAGGTTTAGATTGAATGAGAGGAGAGCACATGGATTGTGCTTCCTTATAGCCAATCAAGGAGTGACACATGTCACAGGGTCATTGGTTAGAGCAAGAGGGGTTGAGGGGTCAAAAAAGGAGGCTCAAAGCTCATAAAGACCCTCATAATGGCTTGTAAGAGCAATGAATGAGCTTGTAAGAGTCATTTATGGCTTTGTGGGCTTCATAAAGTTTTATGGTTGGGATATTTGTGAGAGAGCTGAGATATTTTGACTTGGGTTGGATTAAGAAAGTCTTAAGCTTGACTTAGGAATGTGCAAATGATTAAGGCTTGGATTAGGCTTGGGTTAAGATTAGATTAGGGTTGTTAAAGATGGGCAAGTGGATGGCATTTAATGAGGGTGGGTGAAGGAGGAGATATTTGTTGGCTTTGACTTGGGTTAGCAAGTCTTAACCCATGTTTAGGGAATGTGACAAGGTTATGGGGGGGATTAGGATTAGGGTTAAAGATAAGGATTGACATCTTCTAGAAGAGTCTAGGCTTTGGATGAGGATGAAGACTTTCTAGAAGAGTCTAGAACTTCCTAGGATGAGGATAAATAAGGTTTTTAGAAAATAAATAAAGTTTTATTTATTTCAAGGATTTGGGTTGAGGAGATATTTATTAAAATATTTATAATAAACATGAGGATTAATATTGAATCTTAATTAAATATTTTGAGTTGGGATTAGGGGTAAGAAATGATGGGATTAGCCTTTAATCAAAATTAAAGAAGGATTAGTAGATTTTGGAAGAGGTTAGTGGTCTTAAGGAAATTGGCCAAGTTTTGGGCAAAAAATAAATAAATAATTTATTTTGAGATTTTTGGTCAATTTATTAATTAAATAATTAATAAATAAGGAAATAATGTTTAAATAAGATTTAAACATTTTTGGGAGGGATTCCTTAATTAAATATTTTTAATTAAGATAAGGGGATTTAATGGCATAAAAATAAATAAATAAATAAATAAAATAAATAATTAATAAATGATGATGTCATCAGGGACTTTTTCAGAAAATAAAAATACTTTATTTTCTAAAGGATTTAGGTGTCTACAGGGCTTGCATATCTCTACAGCCCGAGAAGTGAAAAGACTCTTCTTAAAAGGTTCTCTAGAGGCTGCACTAATTACTGGCAGAGTTCCTATTGTACAAATGTGTGCCCTTAGTGCACCTCCCCTAATCACATCCTTCTTTGCTTTGTATTCATTTTCTAGTTCTGGCAGATTAATTGGCACATGATAATCTGACAATGGTTCTAGGTGAAAAACCTCTCTAATTTCTTTAGGACTAATTGAGATCAAAGGCACACCATCATTTATTCTCACCACCCTAATAGCTTGGTCATAATTCTTGGCAATGGCTTCAAGAAAATCATAATCCATGGAAAGACTTGGAACTACTAGTTTTCCCAAATCAAAATTCTAGATATTAGCATGCGAGGCAAACAAATTCCTCTCTGAAAACAAATTTTTAAACAAGACAAGACTCGGTTGCATAGTTTTTGCCTCTATAACCCAGTTCCCCTTGTCGTATAGGCCATCAAAATTTTTAAGCCTAGGGTTTAAGGAAATTAACCTTTTAACTTGTGCAGGCTCAGTGGTGGATTCTGGGAGTAATTCTAGGAAATCGTCATGGACATTCCTATCCATATAATTAAATTTCCCAAAAAATACTTTTTTAGGAGGCATTTTGATCATAATAATAGGAATTGGAATGCTACAAAGGTTGTCTACGAGTACTTACTTGACTCTCTAGACTTGTTCTTCTCTGAACCTCTGTAATTTCTCTCAAACATATGAGGAATTGCTTCAAGTCCATGCCAGGCTAAACACAATATGATCAACAAGCTTTTGTGCTCAAAAAACATGAAATCTTTGTTTGCGTGAGACTGGAACTAATGAAATCTCCTATATTATACTCTCTTTCTTCCACACGCAAATCTTTAATTCATGATAAATGCACAGAATAGAAAACCAGAGTGGCATCATACTTCCTTTTAAATTTGTGCCATTGATCCTTGAAAAATCTTACGATCCAGGAATGAAAACTAAGCTGACTCACTCTTCTTTTTATCATATTGGCAGTCAAACCAATAAAATACTTCCATCTATACCTTTCCATTAATGCTGGAATTTCAATCTAGGCCCATTGATGAGTGGGGACATGTGTCATCAAGTTGCTACCTCATTATGCGTAACTTTTGAGCATCTTGCTATAGGGAGATAGCGATAACCACTGATTTTGTTTTGATCATGTGGTAGACATTTGAAACAAATCTTAAGAGAATGACGGTGGGCCCCTCATTCACTAGCTTCCTATACATAATATTCACACATCTTTTCATAGTGAGTTAGCGAGTATCGTTGATCCATGCTTGATCTGACGATTAGAATTCTTTGCATATTTTATGCATGGGGAGCGGGTCCAGGTTACCACTGGCACTGAGCTGGTTTAACATGTAATCACATATATATATTATTTTGAACTTTTAGTGACATCACACTTCCTTAGCCTTATCATGTTTGTTATTTTTAGGTGGATTGGTACATCGCTATCGACAAAATTAACAGCTTTTCAGCTAGCGATATAGTGAGTTTTGACAAATTTAGAATATCTGGCTTAGAAATGCTCAGTAGGATGCCACCATGTCATTTGATCTACATATCTTAGCTTTGTCAAGTCACTCATTTGGGGCCCACCTTTGAAGATTTCCATTAGATCACAACCTTCTGACCAGTCGCTACCTCACTTCTGGCAAAATTACCAACTTTCCAGCTAGCAATATAGTGACTTTCTAGTAACCCATCAAAATCGATGTCGGGAAATAAAACTATGAATGACACAACCTTCATAGAAATAAAAGTAGAGCTTGCACAATATTTTCCTCAAGATCCTTGAAATCATTTCCTATTTTAAAAGAATACTATCTTTTGCAATGACTGGGTCCTCGCTATGTTGCTACCAAAAAATTGGTAATTTTTTGGGTAGCGAAGTAGTGACCTCCGACGGATTCACAATTCTGATGACATATAAAAAAAGACACATTGATTGAAACTTAACCAATTAATATTGGTGTTAGAGAAGGTGGTCATGCATATTTATGAGACTACATGGGAATTTTTGCAGTCACATCAACCTTAAAAATGTTACTACTTTCTTTAAAATTTCAGCACTCACTATGTCACTACTGGCAGGTCACATAGATTTTTTGGTAGTGACTTAGCAAATCGCCGAAAAAACTTGAACTCTAGTGACACCATTTGCGAGTTTCTCCTCATGCATTCTTTCTAATATTGACAATTGTGGGACATAGCACATGACATAATGTCTTCATATTAACACACCTTTTTCAGACTCAAACTTCATTTTTTTAGTACCACAACATAGTTCTCTGATGGTCGCTACATGACTATAGGAAAGAACCTTGCAACCTTTTATAGCGAGTATGTGACAACAGTGGATTCAAATAAGATCCAATGGCGGGATAAATTGTTTTTCAAAAGGACTCAACAATGACCTCAAAGCAGGTAGGAAAAGAATATTCACCCCTTTTTTTTAAAACTTTCGTGCCAAGATAAAATAAAAGGGCAAGACCTAGGGCTATACACAGACTTTGAAAGGTACCAAAAGTATGAGACCAAAACCTAAAACCTCAAGATCTAATAAGAGGACTCACATCTAATTTTTTATACCATGATTTTAAGAGAAGTTAGTTATGTAAAAAATCAGACCAACAGTGGCTCTGTTTGGGGATGATAGACTACTTGAGTCTATGCAAGAATTTAGAATCTCTGAAGGACTAGACCACATAGTTGGTAAGGGGATGACAACTTCTTTAGAGAGCGCATAACAAAACATAGAAACAAGGAAACATACTATACAAAGAATTTTACAGGGATTTACAAAATATACACAATGTACAAGAACACACAAGAACCCTAGAACTACTATTCATGGAAAAAGGATACTTTAAGAAAAGTATCTCTTCAAGAATTGTCCATGAACTGGCAATTCAAGAATGTCTCCGATTAAATCTTGCAAGAAATATGAATCTTCTCCATTTTTATCATGAATGCTATATGGACCCAGCCAAATTGGATCAAAGTTACAATGCTGTCCTTTATCTTCCATTCTAGCATTCCACATTAGTACCATGTCACCTGCTTCAAATTTCTTGTCAGTAGTCATTTTATCATAAAAATATTTCATTTTTGACTGCTATTTGGCATTCTAAATAGAAGATTCTCTCCTTGTTTATTCTAATTGCAAGATGTCATCCATTCTAAGTTGCATCTCATCAATAATGTCATTTTCATAAAGTTGAATAAGCTTGTACATTTCTTTTAAGTTATTATGAGGGAGTCTAGCTTGTATACCATAAACCAAATCAAATGGGGCACATCTAATAGCTTTTTTCACAGTAACCCTGTTAGCCCATAGGGCTAATGGAAACTTTGAATCCCATGCCTTCTTGTTTTCCCCAAAAATCCTCTTGAAGATTTTAAATATACTCTTATTACAAGATTCAGCCTGACCATTACCTTGAGGATGATAGGGTGATGATGTATATTCTATAATGCCATACCTTTTACAAAAATCTTTATATTCCTCTGATCTGAAACATGTGGCATTATTAGTTACAATCTTCTGAGGACATCCAAACCTAATTATAATATTATTCAGGATGAAATTAATCACCACCTTACTTGTTGCATTCCTAGTAGGGATTGCCTCAACCCACTTGGTGAAATAATTAGTAGCCACCAAGATCCAAGAATGACCTCCACTGGACTTTTTTGTGATTTCGCCTATAAAATAAATTCCCCATTGTTGGAAGGGTGCTTGCACCTCAACAAGTCTTAAGGGTAGATTTCTAGAAAAGTTCAACTTCCATCTAAATCTTTGACAAGTATCACATAATTTCACAAAGTTATGAGCATCTTAAAAAGTGTTGGCCACCAAAACCTAGCCCTTAGAATCTTATGAGTAGTAGTTTTAGCTATATAGTGATGACCACATACACCTTCATGCATATCTTTCAAAATTCTTTTAGACTCAGTTTCATCCACACACTTCAAGAGGAATCCTTCCATGCTTCTCCACTAGAACTATCCTTGGACTATAACATATCTTATGACATGCAACTTAAAGGATCTCTTTTGTTTATCAATTAACTCTGATGGAGATTTCATAGTTTGCAAATAATAGATTACATCCTTGTACCAATCAGAGGTGTCCATATCATAGAGATCTTCTCTACAATTATCATCCAGTTGATTAATTTGGTTTGCCTCAAGATTTTCTTTTGTCATCAACTTGGAAAAACATTTACCTCTGACCAATTTAGTAATCTAGATGTCAATATTGAATTCTTGTATTCTATTGATCCACCTACACCTCTTGCCAGATACCTCTTGTTGTGAAAAAATGTCTTTCACAGAAACAATAGGGACAAAAGCAATAAATGTAGCCCCCATTAAATAACATCTGAAGGCCTTCACACCTTTGACCAATTCATATGCCTATTTTTCATTTATATCATACTTTAGCTCAGCTGCTTGCAATGACTTGCTAAAGAATGCAATTGGTTTCTCATAACCCTCCTAATTTCTTTGTAACAATACTGCAGCAACAATGTTAAAAGAGGCAAAAGAAAAAATATGCATTGGTTTGTCATAATCTAGTGCTCTAAGAATAGGATCATCCTTGATAGCTTGATTAATTTTATTGAATGTAGTACTAGGCTCACCATCCCATTTTATCTCAGACCCTTTCTTCAACATCCTTGAAATAGACCTACTAACTTTTGTAAAATTAGTTACAAATCTTCTAAGAAAATTTATTTGGCCAAAGAATGAATGAATACCTTTAACACTCTTGGTTTTTTGTATCTTATCTATGGCTTCTACCCTTTTAGGGTCAATCCTAACTCCATGTTTGCTAACTAAGTGTCCCAATAATCTTCCTTCAGTTACACCAAAATGACACTTTCTAGAGTTTAAAGAAATACCATATTTGAGAGCTTTAATGAATACCTTCTCCAAATGTGTGTAATGGTCATTCTCATCTTTTGAGTAGGCAGTTAAATCATCCTAATACAAAGAATTTTTTTTTTTAATAATGTTAGCAAATGCCACATCCATTGCATGTTGAAAAGTAGCCCCAACATTAGCAAGCCCAAAAGGAATCCTAACATATACATAAGTCCCCCATGTTGTAGTCAAAGTAGTCTTATATTGTTCCAATTCTTTGATAACCACCTGATTGTAACCTAAGAATCCATCCATCATAGACATGAGTTCTGAACCAGTAACCTTTTGCAACACAGCTTCCATTTTTGGCAAACCGTAATTATATTTTAATGAAGATATATTTAAATTCCTAAAATCAACACATAATCTTATATCTCCATTTTTCTTTCTGATAGGGACCAAGTTAGACACCCAAGAAGAATGTCTAATAGGTTTTATAATCTCAGCATCCCTTAATTTGATTAATTCTTCTTGCATCTTAGGGGCCAACGTTGGATTTATTGGTCTTTTATTTTGCCTAAAAGGCTTTGTATCTAGCTTCAAAGGAATCTCATGCTGGAATAGATCCTCTCTGTAAGTCTTTAGGTCATCATATGACCATGCAAATACATGCCTATATTTCCTTAGCAAATCTATCAAATTTTGCCTAATTTTAGGAGACAATTTTCTACCAATATACACTCTCCTAGGTGTTTCCTTAGTTCCTAGATTCACTTCCTCTAAATCTTTGGCATCATATTTACTTACATTAATTTGTGATCT
This sequence comes from Cupressus sempervirens, assembly GCA_028749045.1. NCBI lineage: Eukaryota > Viridiplantae > Streptophyta > Pinopsida > Cupressales > Cupressaceae > Cupressus > Cupressus sempervirens. The sequence continues at coordinate 508,410,695 of CM053788.1, read as the reverse complement.
ATCCTGATTGTCAAAAACAATCTATAAGGCTACCAAACCCTTTGGGATCTTATTAGTCTTTAATTGCACAAATTCTTTCCCAAAAATAGTATCTTTTCCATTTATATTCTCCACATAAGCTGCAAAATCTATTTCTTTTCCTGACAACATATTTTTACAGTTTAGAAATCTCAAAATATCCTTGTCATCTTCAAATACTTGCCAATTTTGGACATTGTCAAGAATAGAAGGCCTGATCTGAGTTTCAATTTTAGATATACCAGCAAATGTAATATCATCAGGTTTTACTACTATATTTGCCAACAAATCTGCCATCTTATTGTTAGATCCGTCCTTCCAAATTATCCCAAATGCATCAAAGCACTCAATCATGTCCCATACTACATTTCTATACTATTTTAACCTTTTATTCTTTGACACATAAAAATTTCTCACCTGGGATACAACTAACTCAAAATCCCCTATTACATGTATACATTTTATCCCATGCTTATGAGCTAGTCTAAGTCCTAACAATAAAGCCTCATATTCTACTATGTTATTAGTATAGGGGAAATTCAATGTGAAAGAAAATTTGTAAGTTACCCTAGTAGGAGAAATTAATAAAATACCTACACCTACTCCATCTTTGCAATAAGCACCATCAAAGAACATGGCCCATAAGTCACCTTTATCTATCTTTGTATCAACTTCCATTTCTATCTAAGATTTTTTCTTGCTTTTCTTTAGAGTTAGGACCTCAGCTCTGAATGCATTGACATCTATTTCCACAAAATTTGTCATATCATCCTCAACTTCTTCTACTATCATATATATGCTTTTTGGCTCTCTATTGATCTTCACAAAATTTCCATCTATATTAAAAGTAGCAAATGATAGGTCACATTGCAAACTTCCTCTCATGGCAGGACTCCATTTTCTAGATAATAACATACCATATTGAGGTGGTATGTTAACAACCAACACGCTCATAGTGAGTTCTTTATTTGGACAGCCTATCAATCTATAAGGCAGAGCACTAATAGTGCCTATGAATATAACTTCCCTTTTGTCCATAACACAATATCTTCCTTGGGTAGTGTCAACCTTCCAACCTAATTCTTTCATTATCTCAAAAGGCATAAAAGTACTAGAAGCACCAAAATCAATCATACAATTCTTTAATGTCTTACCATTCACAAGGGTACTTAAGGAAAATGGCTCAAAATTTCCCAAACATTCATTGATAGAGTTATCCAAAAACATTTGAGGAATCTAAGACACAACCACTTTAGTCTCCTATTCCTTCACCTTTTCCTTTTTCACTTCTTTAGGAACATGATTTTCATTACATTCTTGACTTACCTTTACATCGGTATTTCCCCACCATTCTATGGCTTTATCTCGATGCTCTAGGATTCTCAATAACTTAGATAGAGGAACCTTAATATTAATCTAAGACAAAACAAAAAACATATCTATAGAAGAATCAAAAAGATTATCATTATTCCCATTCCCTTTCTCATCATGCTTACCCAAAGTGTTCAAGGCATTATGCTGATTCTTATCTTGCTCAGTGACATTCTATGATATCTTCCCATCTCTTCTCTTGGAGACATTATTTGAGAGCTCTATATCCTTAGGGTTGCCCCCTTTCTTTGGTTCCCATTTTTTATTTGCAAATTTAACCTTCACAGTAGGAGACTCTTTAGGTCTTACAATTTCCTCTTTCTTATGGTTGGTTCCTTTTATGAAAATACTAGCTACCTTATTCCTCTCATTTCCTTGAACCATGCTTCTAGTCTAAACCTTAGCTACCATATTAGTAGTAATTTAGTCAATTTCTTCTCTAGAGGGTTTTCTCAGGGATACTTCTTCCTTTGAACCTACCATGTTACACACATTGTCCTCAAGATCACTTTCATCAAAAAATACTTGCTGTTGATTGACACTGTGAAACAATCTATGATCATTTACATCTCTGTCATAACCTTCATTGTCAAAATAATGTGAATCAAACATGTTAGATCCTACATCATAATTAGTGTCCTCATGTTCCTGACATTTTTCAACTATATTCTAATTCCCTGGACATGACAGTTCTACTCCATAGGATTCAGGAGAATGAGGTAACCAACGTGCAAAACACCAAATAGGCTCAACAATAAACTCAGGGTAATCTACCAAATTCACAATTTTTTTTGATAAAGGATCAGGGGTCACTTGATTGATGTTGTTCTTAGGAGGGGGAACACTAGGTTGACCATTGTTCCAAGTAGTATTGTAGGGGAAATTTTGCAATCTATTTTGTTTATTGAAGTTAGATTGATAAGGGATCCTATTGTCAGTGGGATTCCTATCATTCTTTACTTGAGGAAGACTTAAACTCTTTATGGCATTGAGAACTTGAGTTATCTCACTAGGTTCATGTTTCTTCCCACCTACAACTTTATGGTCCTCTCTCCCATTTCCCTTATTACCAAAAAATCTAGGGTCATCCCTTTTACTTTCTAATCTGCCTAAAATTCTCAAATTATTTTCAATGTTAATAGCAACCCTAAAGGCCTCCCTTAAAGTTCTAGGCTTCTTGTCCCTAAGATATTATGCTACTTTACCATTGAAAGAATTCAAATAAGTGATTAGGCATAACTTATCATCAACTCACATGGCTTGCATTAGCTTATACATCCTTTTTTGGAACCTATTGTTGAACTCAATGATAGATTCATTTGGAAATCTCTTGATGTTATTAAATTCAGTCAAAATGTAACTCTGATTTAACTTGTCACTATATTGTTCCTTGAAACAATATTCAATATCCTTCCAATCCATAATAGATAATTTAGGAAGTTTTTAAACCATTCCCTAGCGTTTTCAGTAAGTGACTGAACAAACAACTTCATTATAACATCTTCTGCTTCAACCTCATAGTCACTCATCATATCTAGAAAACTTCTTAAGTGATCTTCATCGGTAATAGCATTATTTCTAAAAAATTTAGGTAATATTTTTCTCATCTCTTGTGGGATAGGATTAGGGAAACTAGGAATTCCATCAAAACATATTTTCCTATAGCCTTCTAAATGGACAAGTCTTCTTTGCAAATCAACCCTAAGATGGTAGGGAACATTTCTTCTGAGATTATCATTAGCATTGCTAGTACTAGCATCACCAAGAGGCTTATTCAGATCTACCTTTTGTGAAAAAGAAGATAAAAAGGAAGAGGTACATGAGTGGTATCTTGATCTATATTATCATAGCCACCATCTACATTACCCTTAGGCATAACTGCAGATTGCTTCTTAGCAATTTCTAGGAATTTGATCTTATTATTCATCTCAGCTATAGTAGCATCATTTTTTGCAATCTCCAATTTCTTAGCTAAAGAATCTCTCTCTTTTCTTTTCTTTTCTAGCTCAATATTTGAAGGTGACACAAAATCATGAATTTGGACAACTTGTACTAGTTCATTGATCCTAATACAAACTTCCTCTTGGTTCATGTCTTGATTCTATAATAATTTTTTCTCTTGTAATCTAAGCCACTCAACTCGACCCACAATCTTAGGTTGCCCAGCACTAGCTGCTATCTCATTTTTCTTTTTTAAAGAAGCAATTCACCTTAGTAATTCTTGTTTTTCTTCATAATTCTTTGTAATAAATTCTTCCCTTACCTTCTAAATCCCCCTATCAATAGCTTCTTTCTTAGCAAGCTATGCTCTCAAAATTTTGTTCTCATTAGGATCAAGGATAATAAACTCAGACCTAGATGTTTTCTCATCATTGAAACTTTCAAGTTCTAAGTGTCTAGGTTTCCCCTTTTCAGGGGAATAATCTGATATGAAAGGGTTTGTACTACATTGGAAAAGATTTTTACTAGTCCTATCCTCAAGATTAAGTGCATATGGTTGCACAACCTTTTCCTGACATATCATTTTAGGGGTATTATAGAAATCATCATCAGACAAAACTAGGTGAGATCTTGGACCTTTGGAGAAAAGCTCCTTCTCCACACCATAACAATGAGTATTATCTTTCCCTACTATTTTCTCTTGTGAATAGCTTTCTTTCTACATTAGATTTCCCTTCACAACCCAATTCTATCTTCCTCTAGGAGGGAGATCAGTTTGTAATTTGATTCTTGAGTTTTTCCTAACATTTTCTCGTGTATTCTTTTTATTTTCCATAATTTGGGATAACAATTTTCAAAAACTAACACTAGTTAACCGTTTGAGTCACCACCCACCTTATCAGAATGGGAACATTACTAAACAAATGAAAAATGTTTTAGTGACAATTTCAGGCAAAATGTATACAGATTCCAAATTCATGGGAAACTTCAGCCTGAAATGCTTACCTTAAACTCTTCCCAAGGGAGACACAGATCTTAAATGACACACTAATTGTTGACAATACTAAGTGTTCCCTAGTAGAGTTGCCATTTTTCTGGTGTTTGAAACTATTGAACAACAAAATGCTCAATACCCAATTGATAATACCCACATAACCTAAAAATTAGCTAGATTCTATGAAAAATTATATGTGTAAATCACTTGGACCCAACTTCAACAAAACCCATGATGGTTTCCTTCTCTTTTGGCTCTGCAAAACCAAGGTGGGTGTACCTGGGGATGATCCAATTGTAAAATTGTGTGAAAATCATCTTTATTCCATTCTGATTCTCATCATTTATCTTCAAATACATGCACACTCTTTCCAATTCTCTTATCTTTTCAAAATTATACACATCCCTTTAAGTAGATCTAGTCTCAAATCTCCTAAAAATTTCATATATTCCTACTATTTAGTAGCTACTTAAAACTCAAGAATATTATGTAAGTGAGTATGACCAGCACTATGATCTTAAAATAATCTTTGAAACATCTTTCCTTTTTTAAAAAGACTTAACATGCAAAAATAGATCAACTCTTAATTACCACTGAATTTTATTACTAGTGTCTTATCCATTGGGCTAAGATTTATATATTGGTGGGAAACCTAATTCAAACAACTTATGAATGAATTTTATCAATAGCAATCATCCATTTCCATTCTTACAAAATATCCTTCTCTTAAACTCATCAATTCTACTATTCTAGTAAAGCATTTATATAATTCATTGAATTAATAGCAATAAGAGAATCAATACACAACTTGTTTAGACTATATTCAATCATATGAACCTAATTTGAATAATCTCAAAATAGACAAGTTCATGAAATGGAGATAGAGACTGATGACATAGAAACATTGTAAACATCCCTTTGCATTGTCCTTTTTCAAATGACTAATACATCAACTAATAAAGTCTTAACCAAACCCATAAAATCATTGATTGTATCATATATTTGTATCAAAAATTATCCTTGAAAGTATCTAAAAAATACTACATGAAAATAAGGACTAACTGTACTATTTCTTGTCACTTCAAAAATTACATAATTTTTTGGACCATCACAATGCCTTGAAAACTCATTTATATAACATGAGTTGCAACAAGCAAAGGGAAATTTTGATTGACAAGTGTCCTTTCAAACAAGAAATAAAAACACCATAACAAGAGACAAAAACAAGTATAACAGAATGCCAAGAGTGTCAAAAATTCTTCGGGTAGGCCCATTTCTGTTACTGCCACAAATCATCAACTTTTGATTTGTCCCCTACTATTCTAGATCTTCAAAATGCATGGATACCAAACTAGGCAATGAAGGGTTATCCTATGGTGCCTCCAAATCAACTTTTCCCAGTGGATTTTAGTGGTTTCATCTTGAATAGGCAATATTACTTTTTCACCTTCTTCTTCTTTTAGATCTAGTGCTGATGTGTCAATGATCTACACCTCACCTTTTTTTCCTTCATCATCATCTATATCACCTTCTTCTAACTACTCACCAGAAGCAATATCTGCCATCTAGGTGTTAAATTGTGCATCATCAGGCTAGCTGAATTGCAGGATATCATCTTGCTTCTTTAATATATAGTTAGCCTCATTATGAAAACCAACAAACTCTTTTCTCAAAGAATCAAAAAATAATTGGACTTTAACCAATTCCTCTGTCGTGATGGCCCACCAAGCATGCCCCTTTTCATTTACAACTCTATTTATTCTTGTGCAGAATAGGTCATCCAATTCTTTACTCCATTCATCCTTATTTTTCAATTTATTCCATCTATCCAAGGAACAAGGAAACAAATCAAATTTTTTATTCTTGTACTTGCTAAAATAAGAAACAATTTTTAGTTGCAAAGCAATTCTCCTGTTACCAAAATCTGACAGGTCATTAGCAACATCATATATTTTTTTCAATATGGTCATGGGAAGACCTTATAACTGAATAACATAAAAGGGTGATTTCTTTCTCCCTTTTTCCCCACTTATTAACAATAGGCTTGAGGGTTTCATCATGGGTTTTTAGTTCCTCCCATACATTTGTTACCCTTCCCAACTGATCATAGAAAAAGGGCCAATCAATTTTATCTACTAAATACATTAGAGCCTTTCTAAGCTTACCCTCATATTGCATATTTAGCTCTACATGTAAGGCCCATAGCTTGCTTTTCTCTTCTTCAAAATCCTCAGCTATGTAATATTCTGGCCTTTGGGGCGTGTCTGGTATTTCTACAAGGGGGGTGGGGTTCCACTGGAGGATGGGGGTATGTTATTCTTGGCTTGGTGGACTTCCCCGTTAGCTTCTCTTCAAGCTCAATTCTCCTTTTTACCTCATTATTATAGGCCTTAAGAATTGTTTCATATTTACTCTGTAACTCAAACATAGCTTGTTCTTCCTTCCTAGCAGTGGCCAAAAGAAATTTGGATGAATCCACATTCTAGTGTGTTGCCTACACATGTGAGGTATCAACAACCCTTCTTACAATTATGTTTCCCATCAATCCAAACTCATCTGATTGTGATGGTGTGGCTCTAGATCCTCTTGTTAATGACCAATTGACCAATGCAACTTGATCCTCAAAAAATGTAGTCCTCCTGAATTGTTCTTTATTGTGATCTTGCAAATTCAATTTGTTTGAGACAAAACTAAAAACTAAGGCATCAACAATATCCCAATTTGGTAACAATAAAATGTTAGATGCCTCCACCATTTGCCTCCCCTCCTCAGGGCTTATATTCTAAAATTCTTCTATCATTTCTTCTTTCTTTTATTTTTGGATTGAAGCTTCATCCATTTTTGGATGCTCTATTTTTACCCTTTTGCATCTCTCTTCAAAAATATTCATGTTTTCCCTCCATGCAAACTGCTGGAAAGCCCTAGATCTCATGAAGCTGTCATCAGCCAAAAATTGATGACTTGCCTGTTGTAACACAGGGTCCAATTCCCTACCTCTATAATTAGCTATTGTTAGATCCAAACTTGGCAGGGGAGGTTCTGGTGGGTTGCCCTCATCTAATTCTGCTTGAGTAATAAAGATACCTCCCTGTGATCCCATCTATTCAATCTGCTCACCAGTGATTTGTTCTTCTCCAATCCTCAAAGGGGATTGAGTGGGTGAATATTCCTCAACTTGAGGCCTCTCTTCTTTCATTACCTTCTACCTCTTGGGACTAGGTTCATTAGGCCTCTCCTCTTGAGCTGCACTATTGGATCTCATTATTTGCTTGTCTCTATCTATAGAAGCTCTTTTATTTTGAGTTATAGTGTAACCAGGCTTCTTTTGTACAATTATTTGACCAGCTCCTATATTAGGAGTGAAAGCCAACCCCCTCATGACTTGTCTGGCCTTATCAGGATAAGAATCTATAAAAAATTGTTTCTTCTCATTCATAGGTTCCATTATTTTAGGGAAGTTACTCATGAGATTATTTATTTTGTTAGCGTCTATATTAGCATTATCTAGAGGACTATATTTTTGATCAAAACAATGAATAAATTCTAAAACCTAGGAATAAACTCTTCATTTTTATTTTTTAGTTTCCTATTCCTACAAGGAGAATTCATTCTTTATAATGTCCTTTGGAAAATATGAATCATGTTTGACCTGTCCTAGCTTGATTCTATGCCTCAAATTTTGATTAAAAAATCCCTCAGAATCACAAAAATGGGGATGGGAGACAACCATCATATACTGATCCAAAATTTTATGCAAAAAGAGCCAACCCCCTTTGGAAATCACAAACTGATGGGCCACTGTGCAGGTAGGGAAAATTGACCCTAGTTGCCTTTTCAATAGAAACATTTCTTCTCCTCCTCCTAATTACCACAAAACTTCAGCCATTCCTCCCTTCAAAGGTACTTGGTAAGGCAAGACATGAGGACTCCCTTTAAAACCATAGATTCCAAAAATCATAGAAACAGGGTAAGGAATGATATCTCCCCAATTGTGTGAAACTTTCAAGTTATGAGGTTTATCCATAGGCCTGAGGAGATTCATTGATACCTTAGGGATCCTCAAATTGTCACTCTATATGATGCATCTCAATTTAGAAGCAAAATTCCTATCAAATCTGACAAAACTAGCATTATTTGCATCCCAGGTCATTTCCGCACTCTATTCTACTCTCTATTCAATTCCATCTCATTACCAAACTATGTAACCCCTTTGAACAAGAACATATTCATCAATAGAGAATAGTGGCCAAAAGTTTTCTCCACTTTGCCCTTCGCAATTCCAACTAAACTAGTATGAATTTCTTCAACCAAAAAGGAGGCAAAATCAAAGATAACATCTACACTGAAAGAAGCAATTTAAACCATCATATACATAAGGCCAATGGGCATGAAATCATGCTCATCCTCACCAAAAACACGGCACAGGGTCCTGTATATCTCTATAGCTTGGGAAGTGAAAAGACTCTTCTTAAAAGCTTCCCTAGAGGCTATAGTAATTACTGAAAGAGTTCCTATTGTACCAATGTGTTCCATCAGTGCCCCTCCCCTAATCACATCCTTCTTTACTGTGTATTCATTTTCTAGTTCTAGCAAATTAATTGGCACATTGTAATCTAACAATGGTTCTATGTGAAAAACCTCTCTAATTTCTTCAGGACTAATTGAGATCCAAGGCACACCATCATTTCTTCTCACCACCCTAATAGCTTGGTCATAATTTTTGGCAATGACTTCAAGAAAATCATAATCCATGAAAACACTTGGAACTACTAGCTTTCCCAAATCAAAATTCCAAACATTAGCATGCGGGGCAAACAAATTCCTCTCTGAAAACCACTTTTTAAAAAAGACAAGACCAGTTTGCATAGTTGTTGCATCCCTAACCCAATTCCCCTTGTCATATAGGCCATCAGAAATTTTAAGCCTAGGGTTTAAGGAAATTATTCTTTTAACTTGTGTAGGCTTGGTGGTGGATTCTAGGAGTAATTCTAGCAAATCATCATGGACTTCCCTATCCATATAATTAGCTTGCCTAGAAAATTCTTTCTTAGGAGGCATCTTGATCATAATAATAGGAATTGGAATGTTAAAAAGGTTATATATGAGTACTTACTTGACTTTCCAGACTTGTTCTTCTTTGAACCTTTGTAATTTCTCTCGAACATATGAGGAATTACTTCATGTCCATGCTAGGCTAAACACAATATGATGAATAGGCTCTTGTGCTTAGAAAACATGAAATCTTTGTTTATGTGAGATTGGAACTAATGAAATATCCTATATTATACTCTATTTCTCTTGCACATGAAGCTTTCATTCATCACAAATGTGTAGAATAGAAAAATAGAGTGGCATCATACTTCCTTTAAAATTTGTTCTATTGGTCCTTGAAAAATCCTATGATCTAGGAATGAAAACTAAGCTGACTCACTATTCTTCTTATCACGCTGGTAATCAAACCAATAAACTACTTCCATCTGTACCATTTGTTTAATGCTAGCATTTCAATCTGGGCCCACTAATGACTGGGGACATGTGTCATCAAGTTGCTACCTCGCTATGCATAACTTTTGAGCATCTTGCTATAGCGAGATAGTGATAACCACTGATTTTTCTTTGATGGTGTGGTAGACATTTGAAACAACTCTTAAGAGAACAATAGTGGGCTCCTTGTTCACTAGCTCGCTATACATAATATTCACACATCTTTTCATAGTGAGTTAGCGAGTATCATTGATCCATTCTTGATCTAACAATCAAAATTCTTTTCATATTTTATGCATGGGGAGTGGGTCTAGGCTACCACTGACACTTAGGAAGTTTAACATGTAATCACACACACACACACACACACACACACACACACACACACACACACACACACACACACACACACACACACACACACACACACACACACACACAAACACACACACACACAAACAAACAATTTTAAACTTTTAGTGACATCACACTTCCTCGACCTTGTCATGGTTGTTATTTTCAGGTGGATCGCTACATCGCTATCTGCCAAATTACCAACTTTCCAGTGAGCAATATAGCGAGTTCCAACGAATTCAAAATATTTAGCTTATAAGTGCTCAGTAGGATGCCACCATGTCATTTGATCTGCATAACTTAGCTTTGTCAAGTCACTCATTCGAGGCCCACCTTTGAAGATTTCCATTACATCACAACCTTCTAACTAGTCGCTACCTCACTATCGGCAAAATTACCAACTTTCCAACTAGCGATAAGTGACTTTCTAGTAACCCATCAAAACTGATGCTAGGAAATAAACTATGAATGACACAACCTTCGCAGAAATAAAAGCAGAGCTTGCACAATATCTTCCTTGGAATCCTCAAAATCATTTCCTATTTTAAAAGAATGCCATCTTTTGCAATGACCAGGCCCTCGCTATGTCACTACCAAAAAATTGGTGATTTTTCAGGTAGCAAAGTAGCGACCTCTGACAAATTCACAATTTTGGTGATGGATAACAAAAGATACATTGATTGAAACTTCACCAATTAATACTACTATTAGAGAAGGTGGCTATGTATATTTATGAGACTGCACAAGAATTTTTGTAGTCACATCAACCTTAAAAAGGTTACTACTTTCTTTAAAATTCGGGCACTCACTATGTCGCTATCGACAGGTCACATAGATTTTCCAGTAGCGACTCAGTGAATCGTCGAAAAAACTTGAACTTTAGTGACACCATTTGCAAGTTTCTCCTCATGTGTTCTTTCTAATATTGATAATCATGGGACATATCACGTGACATAATGTCTTCATATTAACACACCTTTTTCAGCATCAGACTTCTTTTTTCCAATACCACAACATAGTTCTTCAATGGTCGCTACATCACTATAGGAAACAACCTCACAACTTTTTATAGCAAGTGTGCGACAACTACGGATTCAAATAAGATCCAACGATGGGATAATTTTTTTTTCAAAAGGACTCAACAATGACCTCAAAGTAGGTGAGAAATGAATATTTGCCCTTTTTTAAAAAAAAATTTCGTGCTAGGATAAAATAAAAGGGCAAGACCTAGGGCTTTACACAGACTTTGAAAGGTACCAAAAGTATGAGACCAAAACTTAAAATCCCAAGATCTAATAAGAGGACTCACATATGATTTTTTATACCATGATTTTAAGAGAAGTTAGTTATGTAAAAAATCAGACCAACACTCGCATTACTTAAAAACCTTGAATCTCAACAATGCAGGAATGCGATACCCCTTGATCTAAACAAGATCAATGGTCACACAAAATTTGAATCACATAGGACATTTCTCGATAAAATAATCAAACAAATTGCAAGCAAAGAATGACCAATAAAGGTTTAATTAATATTTTTTTAATGAAGTCATGCTTGTGTGAGCCCAACCTTAGGGTAGAAGTGATATGCCTTAAAATCATTTTTTGGAATATTATTTTTGAGGGTTTTTAAAACTATAGTAAAACAAGATAAGGCATTAGGGTTTTTACACACTTAAGGTTTTTCAACTGATTGCTCTAATGAAAAACCTTGAGAATTTGATAAATATCCAAAAACACAGAGACCAGGCCATGAACTAGGGCAACCTAAGAATTTGAAAAATATAAGGAACAAAACCCTAATTTGCAAGATACAATGTCTTAAATAATTTTTCAATTAAATTTTCAAAAAATTTCTGCACTGTGAAAAATCAGACCAATGCACCTCATCTCATTTCTTTATCTTCTATCCATCCACTTTCCATGTCATCAATTTTCATGCTTTCAATAAACCCCATGAGATGTTGACAGATACTGCTAATCCTGATATCAATTCGGCCACCTTTTTGGTACGTGAGATAATCAGAATGATAGGTATAACATTTTCAAATGATCATTCACTTATAGTCCATAGATTTCATTAATTATATTAAATACTGCATAATTTATATGATGGTGGCATTATGCTAGTCCCTTACTCGTACTAGGTCTGACAAGTGTGGACACTTGTCCAAATTTAGTAGGGGGTAGGGAAGGTCACTAATATCCAATGTCATTTCTATTTATTTGTAAAGATTTTTTCAAATCTTTGCATTCCCTTCATTAATGAAAATTAATTGCCATAAGTACACAAGTGAGGTATCATACTCTCTATTTTTGAATGATTTTTTGTGTCAAGCTGTGATGTGACTAATGTTTAAATTTTTTGTGATCTAAACCCCATTTTTGGATGATTCTCACACATATTGATGATTTTCCTTCATTAAAAGTCATATTATTGCACATAACAATTTGTTATGACATGAATTGCTTGTTACAACAAAGAAGTGTGAGTTGAGTCTGTAAAATAATGAAGCAACTTGAAGCTTGAATTCAAAAGGGAGAAAAATAGAGTAAACAGAGGAAGTGTTAAGAGAATGTGTGGATAGTTTTAGAGGAGAAAACTAGTGGAACACACTATGTTACTCTCAGATGTTGAAGCTGTAAAAAGGTTTAATGCATGCAGATGGCTAGGGTATTTTCTGAGTTTGACCAGATTTGATGAGGAGGCAACCATAGTGAAGCTTTCATTTGGGGTTTAATAGTGATTGCAACAAAGGAACGCATTGCTGAAGTGACTGGTTTCGTGCAGTTGGAGAACATTATCCTAGCACACATGATGCAAGGTCAGCAAGAGCTCAATGTACTAGGTTGTCTAATCCTCAAATTGATATTACAAAGAAAGGTTGCAAGAGAATGTCACTACCGCCACCATACAATAAATTAGCCATGCACATAATCAGGTATTTTACATGTGAAGGTAGATTCTCATACTTGCATGCACATCATTTCAAATTACTTAGTTGTGTAAGGCATAATCTTATAGTAAACATTTCAAATTTCTTGTATAATATGCTCTGCATTAGTGTGGAAGAGACTTAGAATGGAAAAGATAATTTCGTTACTCATTATGCTTTAATCAAGTTACTGATAAAGAGGTCACTTAGGTATGTGTCTCCCATGACATGGGATGAATTTGTGCAAGCCAAAACTCTGAAACCCCAAGCTGCCCCTATTTAACATCCTAGTGAGGAAAATGTCCCTACCAATGAGCTTGCTAAACAAAATACCCAAGAAACTAAAGCCGGAAAGACTGAAGAAAATGTGCAAGAAACTATCTTTGTTCAAGAAAATGTACCTTCACCTGTACAAGAGACCCCAAAACCTACTTCTAGCAAAGCCAAGAGGAAATGAAAACTACAGGAAGAAATCTCTATTTAAGAAAAGGAAGAGCTAAACCCTACAATTGTAATACAAAAGAGAACAAATAAAAGTTCTACAGCAACCACTCCTGTAGCAGAGATACCCAAAGTGAAAAGTAGGCAAAAGGCTATGATGCAAGAAGAAACCCCCGTAAGGAGAAGCCCTAGGATGAGAGGGCAAGTTTCCAAGGACTCTAATTTGTCTAAAACATCTACTAGGCAATTCCTTATGCAAATTGTTTTAGATCACTCTCCTCCCTATCCTAAGATTACAAATTCCTTAAAATCCTACTGAGGAATGCATGGATAAAATTGAAGAAAATCTAGATGATACCCCAGTAGACCTACCAGGTACTTCCAATTTTGGGGATGAAATAGTTCCTAAATATGTTGATCCAAACACTACCCTAGTTCCCCATAGATCAATATGGATTATTGGTTTTGTAGAAAATTTATGGTAGGAACAGAGAAAAAGGAAAAGAGATCATGAAGAAGATAGTGGTTCTATCACATTGCAAAAACTCCTTTTTTAGTTGTATGGACAACATCTATTTGCTGAAGCCTTGTGGAAAGAAGAGAAGAAAAAGATGAATAAGATCATAATATCTCAAGGTGAAGAAATTATAGATTTAAAGGAATAGTTAGCAAGCCAAAAGAAATAAATAGACCATGCCCTCAAGTTAGTTGATCAGGCCCTTGCTTGTAGACCACCACCAAGAGTTTATGCTCTCTATTTGAAAGAACAATTTTTTTGTTTCAATTAATGTTAACTCTTAAGAATGTTAATGTAGAATTCAAATCAGCACAATAATTTTATGGACTATATCAGACTTTACCACCCTGGTAGCAGAATTTACTTTGTGAATATATGTTCATAATTTTGTTATCCCTTTAGAGACTCAATGAAATCCCTTGCTTTACATAGGGGATATACACATAAGAGCCCTCATGTCCTGGATGTCCAATGAAGCAAACTATGATAGGAAACTAAATAATTATAGGGATGAAGAAAGGACAGAACCTTTTCCTTTAAGAGTAGAGAGTAGCAAGCTAGATGAAGTTCTCAGGGATTGGTTCACATTAACCTATGAAAAGAAGAATCTAGAAGTAAGGGATAGGATCTTTGCTACTAAAGCTAAGGTTTATGCTGATTATAATAATCTAACCTACTTTTCTTTTCAAAGAGCTATGACTAGTGCTAGGATTAGATGGGCCAGACTGCCTGTATCTCTTAAAAAGTTAGAACCACAGAGTGCCATTATCTTGCAGGGAGCACTTTACAGGGTTCCAAAATATTTAGAGTTAGGGAAGCAGGCTAGACAAGAGTTGTGGTGTCCCCTAATCATGTAGCCTCCAATGCTCTTGTGGTCATTATATGACATTAATGCTGATAGACTCAACAAGCTATAGGAAGATCACAGAAGGGAAGTGTGGGAGAGAACTAGAGGATTTTACTACAATTTCAAGAGCAACAAAAAAGGAAGGACAAAGATTAAAGAGTTTAGGTCATTAACCAAGAAGTGCAATGCTTGAGGACAAGCATTAGTTTAGCAGGGGGCAAATGACAAGACCAAAATTTGCCTTTATTTCATAATAGTTTTAAGATACTTTGTTGATACTCTATTTTATCTTTGTTAAAACATTTGTGGACCTATGTTTATTGAACCTATGATAAACCTATGGGTAGAAGCCATGCCATCTTTTGCTAATATTATATATAGTATGCATTATTTCATATAGTTATCAAAATGTGTGTTCTTATATTTGAATTTAATTTGATAAATGTTTATTTGAAAAAATGTCTTTGTATTGAAACTAACTTGTTAATAAAGACTGAAAGATGATTGGAGGAATTCAAAAGTTGAGTGCCAATAACATTCAAGTAGAAGAGAACGCAAAGGATAGCCATGACAGAGGAAAGTTGCAATGGTTCTAGAAGACACAGTAGTGAATAAGGAGGAATAATGAACACTTATTGCCTTCTATACATTTATTCTATGGTGAGTGGATGTTCAAACTTTATTATTCCCACCTCAAGCCATTATTCCTTCTTCCCACCTTCAGTTTTTATCCTCCTATTTTCTCTCTTGTAGATTTAAAGCTAGGTCAATTACTTCTATATTATGGAATAAGTGTTGATATCCTATATATATAGGAATCAACCTAAGTGTGTTAGTTTTTAGCCAGTTAGAAGACATAATTTATGGAACAAACTATTGACTTTTATAGTTGTACTTTTACAGTTCTGTGTTATGTAATGAATTTCTAAGATCTAATGAAATAGTTTTTGGCTTCTATCTTGTGTTGGTAGTTTAGTGAAGCTGACCAAGGGGGCCCACTTGGAAGGTGGATTAGATTAGGATAGAATAGATTTATTTCCAAGCATTCTTAGTTTCATAAGTAGAAGTTGTAAGTTCCTTTCTATAGCATCGCTCTTTGTGAATGTTCTTGCAACATATGTGAGAATAGTTATAGTGGATGAACCAAGTTGGAATATTTTTTATCCTTTCATTGTATTTCTAGTATTCATAGAGTTAAGTGTGTTAATTTCCTACAACAATAGTGTAAGTTCTTTTTCCTTGCATTTTACTTTCCTACAACATAAGCTTAGTGACTCATTAAGAGACCTAGTGCACATATTGTGCTGACCATTTCAAGTATACATCCCTAGGTTGACAAGATTAAATGCACCTCATAGTGGAAAAAATAGTCCTTATTTTGAATATATTATTCCTAAGCATGGCCTAGAGCATGATTATGATACACCTATTGTGAGGTGGATCAAGTAGCACACCAACGCACCTAAATTTCTCAAAAACTTGGAATTTTTTTTGAATTTGTAAAAAATGCAAAATTTCAAAACTTTGGTAGATTTTTCTTCTATTCCAAAAATCTAAATGACCCTCCTTCTAGCACCACTTCTATTGAGCTATCATTATGCACAATGCTAAATGGCAAGAATCCTTTGGAACTCCTCTCTTGAAAAGTCAATCTTGTGAATCAACTCCAAGGTTCTAGGTGATCTTGTGACCTACTAGAATCTGCTTAGTTGAAGATTATTATTTTTTCATGAGGAGGCCTTTGCTGGTTTGAATGATTTTAGATGAGATGTAGAATCTATTCACTTCTTTAAAATAAACATGCAAAAGAACTTTGTTTTTGTATTTTTCTATTTT
The DNA here is from genome assembly GCA_028749045.1 of Cupressus sempervirens. Classification (NCBI taxonomy): domain Eukaryota; kingdom Viridiplantae; phylum Streptophyta; class Pinopsida; order Cupressales; family Cupressaceae; genus Cupressus; species Cupressus sempervirens. The sequence continues at coordinate 508,393,957 of CM053788.1, read as the reverse complement.
TTTGATGAATGCAATCTAACAATGCAATTAATATGAATTATGGAATTAACAAGGGGTTACTAAAGAAAATAACAAAGATAAGGTGATAAGAGGTTTAAGAAAATAACATGGAAATAAAACCCTAATAGACATAAGCTACAAAAACAATTGTGAGTTAAGCTTTTGAAGAGATTAGTGGGTAACCAATGAAAGTAGGAGCAACGCTTCCTTAATTCCACTAATGTAATCATTGATGAGAATTTAGTAATTGTAAGATGTTTCACTTTTCATCAAATTACAAGGCCATAGAAAGTGTGCTCATGTGAAATAAAAAGTTATGTAGGAACAATTTGTTGATTTCTTCTTGAGCTAGATACATCAGTAGAATTTGTAAAATTGTAACAAACACCAGAATTAAAAGGCTGCACAACTAGAATTAATGCAATAAAATTTTGGCTCAATAACAATTCCATGAACATAAATTCACAAAAATATGAAACATTTAGGCAAGAATCACTACACTCCAAATGCAAACACCAAAAGCATAATATTATTGCAAAATAACAACATCCCATAATACATGTTACATTCCTAAATTTATAAGAAATCTTCTCCTCCATTTGTGTTGAGAGTGAGAGATATCTTCATGGAATAATATGCTTTTAATTTAATAAAAAAAACTAATTATATACAAACTAACAATCTAACTAGTGCTTATTAGGACTCCATCCATTTTTATATTCATTAATTGGATGCCTGAGCCTTTACATGTCATAAAAAAAGAAATTATGAGAAAATAAGAAGAAGAGAGCCTCTAGTCAAAGTAAAAGTGTTTGGAAGTATAAAAAATAGAAGCTAATCCATCACTAAGAATCTATTCTAGAGTTAAACTACTATTAGAATGTGTTTCCAGTGCATGGAAAGCTCTAATTTTGGAAGTAGCAGTTAACTGTCGATGCACCTCTAAAAAAGTGCACCTCTAAAGAAATGCACTAGCACACCTATGCACCTCTAAATTCTTCAAATTATTTCAACACTTTATTGCCAAAAAGTGCACCAAAGTAGCAGTGCACCAGTGCACCAACATAGCTCAAAGGTCCAAAATTGTAAAATTTGACTAAGTGTCAAAAATGAAACTTTGGCTTCTGGGTTTTGTTTCCCTTCATACTAGAGCTATGTCTAGATGCTTGCCCTTGAATTTCTCAATAATATCAGTGATCTTGGCTGCATTCAGTAGATCTAAGGCATTATATTTATCCTTGACCTTTTTCCTATAGTTATCTACTGGTATATAGGTCTCAACAAAATCCCTGAGTTTAGTATCCAACTCTAGCACGACTTCTTCTGTCTTGAATGCTGACCAAATATCTTCATCACTAGAAACTTCATAAAAAATAATCCTAATTTTTTTCACTACTACCTCAATCGGTATCAATTTCTCCTATGCATCATCTTCAAATATGTTTAGACATGCATCACTGTAATTTTTCTCTACCTTCAAAATTCTCTCTCGAGCTTGGTCCTTGAGTCGATGGATCTTTGCATATAATGATTCCATTAGTTTATTACTATTTTCTATCTTCTCTATCCAATAATGAATCAAATCTAACTCTTCCATAGTATATACATCCATAACTATTCTATACCTCTAGCCCTTTATCACTTATAGCACCTGTAAATCTTTCAACCAGGTATGTACCTCATCCATAAGAGTGAAATCTTGCTTCAAATTTTTTTCCATTTTATCCACATTTTAATGCATAACATGAAGTAGATTCATATTTCCTTGATGACTAGAATGCCCTTTTCCTCAAAACTTTTTTGCCATTATTGATAGGCATTCAAAAATGGATCTAATTGTGTAGCCCTCCTATCTCTTCTTTCTAGTGCAACATTCAGAGTCTCCTTGGGGTGTTTAGGATCCAAGGGACCAACAAATTTGGCTAAATATCCTTTTATGATTTTATTTTTCCTTTGAAGTGTTATTAATTATGCCCTTTCATGTTCCAAACTCCTTAATAACTCCTTCATCCCCATTGTGACCATCAACTTGGTTGTATCCAATGTAGGCTTCCCAAGCATAACCTCTTTGATTTGATAATCATGTGGAATCAAATCCTCTACTTGAGAAAAAAAATCTTGAATTTGATCACTATTAATGAATGTCAATGCTCTTGCCTCTTTTGATGGAGACTCAGGTTTCCTTAGAGCATCGATCAATTCTATCATGTCCTCTTCATCAGCATTGAATTGTTGCCTTTTATTTCTTATCATTTCTTTGCACAATAATCTTGGGATATGTTCCATTGAAGGCCCACCTCTCGAGGATGAGGGAGTTTACTTTGCTATCCATTTTCCCTTATTGCTCCTTTCTAGGGTTTTCTCCCTCTATGAATGTTCTCCCTTTGTAGTCTCTATTTTCAGTGGAGCCCACAATTCTTAGCTCTATGTCCTGGGAGGCTTGCTGAGGATATTTGACCATTTTTTCTCCTTTAGACACTTCATTAGTTGATTCTTGTTGTTGCTCTTCCTCTTGTTCCTTTTGAACTTGTTCTTGCTCCATACTTGTTGGTAGAGGAGCAGCAGAGCCTTTATCCATAACTATGATCTATGATGCCTTAGTATCCTTGGGCCCTTGTACATTTACTTCTTCTTGCTATGGGGGTGCTAGGATTTCACCTTCTTTTGGCCCAACTATTTGGAGAGAATTTATCTTTCTTTTTCCCTTTCCTCTTCTCTCCTGAGGGTGATAGTATCCAACTGGTTTGTGAAGTTGGTACACCATTTTGGGTCTTATTAGTGACTGTGCTATAAAGATGGGGATGGTGACTTTCTTCCCTCTACCTTTAGTTAGGCAGACTTGTGCATGAAAGCTTACTGTCTTAGGTATTGGATCAAGTTTAAATGGTTTCTTGATCCAATCCTACATCATTTTGATGATGTGCCTCATCCTATGGTTAATGTTAGAATTCTCTTCTCTATCAACCTCAACATTCACTATGTGTCGTTCCCCAATTTTATCTATGTTGAACAAAGGGTCAGGAAGCTCCCTTGAGTCTTGTTGCAATATATTCAATATAATCTTTATTTTCAAGGCCTTCTCTATGAAGTAAAAAGTCATTCTACAATAATCCCTTATTTAGATACTGTAGTCATTTGTAGCATTCATCCAGTGATCCTTGATGGCTTCTTTATGCTGGAATGTCTTGCTTGCTAGATACTATGCTCTCTTGATATTATAAAAAAATTTCCTTGGAGAATTATACTCTTTTAAGGGATGTGGATCCAATTCACATTCAAAAGATGAAATATCTTGCTTTCAAAGTACTCAAAAAAGTGCTATGGTTAGAGGCCAAGCCCAACAATGCTTATGTTGTTTTTTGACTCTATCATATGTAGACAAAATTTATCAAGAAATATCCAAGAGGAAAAGTCTATCACAAGGGTACCTCAAAATCTTCTTTAGGTTGATAGTGGTACTAGCTACCCTTAGATATGCAAATGTTTTGAATTGAATTTAATATGCTCTGAGTACTGTTATCTATGCCACTGCATCATTTGATAATCTCTTTACATAATCTCCTTCTATGAATCTAATTATGACAAATATGAATGCATCATTAAAAATTATATACTCCTTGGTTTGCTCCAAGAGTCTCTTCTTTACCAACTAAGGGTAGATGAGGTATGGCCATGCATTAGGGTCTTGCATGCTATCCCTCTTCTACAATCCTGGATAGTCTATCACCCTTGTGGCTAACAAGTACGCCAAATATGATGTCATATAGAACTTCCTTTTGTTCTTTACCACCTCCATCTATTCACATTAATTTTTACTCAAAGTAGAGGCCCAATCAAGCAACATCTTTGTAGTCTTGATGGTCTTGATAAAATGTACCATAAGGATGTTCAAATGTCTTGTTGCTGGCAAACCCATAACCCTACTCAAAAGTATAATTGAGTATCCAATGTCTTTTTTCATATATCATCTAGTCATGTCAACTTTACCAACCTTCTTTCTCATAGGAGTCTTCTCTATAAGGTAAGATGACTAAATGATCTTTGAGTCTTCCTCAATATACTCTTGATAGCACCTTTCTGTATGTTCATAGGTAAGCTTGATAAATTGATCTACAAATGGGAGATGATATACCTTCTCAATGTTTTCTAGTTAGAGATCAAGGACAATTTTCCTAGTTATGGTCTTCACCACCCTCTCCTCAGGGACAAAGTATTCCACAAGTGTCATTATGAATTCTGAAGAATGTATTTACTCGGATGTGAAGCTACATTAACTAGCCCTGTTCGGATCAATGCAAAGACCATAGCAGACCTCTTAGTAGGTTTGTTACAAATCTTTAGGAATTCCCCCAAATTAGGATGCACCAAATTTGTATCTTTTATTTTTGAGTAGTCATCTTGAAACCTTGATTTTGTCAAAACTCCTTGGAACTTGAAGACTATGGGTTTCAATGCCATTTTCTCACTTGGGGAAACTGATGAGGATGCCATTATATCTAGGTAAAAATATGTCCATTAGTTTGGAATATGATAAAGTTAAACCCTAAAGTTGAGTTGAATAAAATTTGCAAAGTAAAATTGCTTTAAAAAAGAAAAACCTATTTTATCCTCAAAATAAAAATAAAAAAAATAGTGCACCAGGTGCACCAGGGAGGTGCGCTTGATGCACACAAAGCCATTTTTTTTCTCTTAAAAATCCTAGGTGTGCACTAGTGCATGAAGTTAGGTGTTCCAATGTGCACCTAGTATTTTTGAGCATTTTATGTGCTATGTTTTTATTATGTTTGATGCCTTTTTCTTCTTAATTAAACAATTTGGGTACGCACTAGCACTCTAGGTTGCCCAATTTTGATTGGCCCTTATTGACTTAGATTTTTTTAGTGTCTCAGGGGGGGGGGGGGGGGGGGGGGGGTGGTGTTACAGAGTAGCATTCTAGACTAGGTGCATCGTTGCACACCCCTTACTAAAGGGTTTATGTGTTTGTGCAAGCAAGGCAAGGAGAAAGTAGACCTTGTAGATTATGGAGGTGTGTGAGGGAAGTTGACACAAAATGAAAGCAAGAGGTGAGTTTTGTATTAAATAAATGCAAGGGTTGATAAAGTATAGAGGGAAGGAACCCCCTCCTTATATAGACTTGGGCCATGGCATAGTTGCCTAGGTGCGCCAACTGCGTAGCTATGTATTTGCACAAAAATAAACTCACTCTAGCACATCGGTGCACTCTTGGAGGTGTACTTGATATGCCTTTTACATGCAAAACAAGGCTTCCTTGGTCAAAATTTTGGTATTTTGAATAAAAAACCACCTTCAAAAGGACCCAAACGCAAACTAGGGGGCTAGGAAAAACCTCAAAATGACTTGGGTCCCAGATTAGAAATCCAAAAATAAAGTTGGGGGGCCCCCATTTCTACTATGAAATGGGGCATGCACCATGGAACCACAACACTTAGATTGATGACTTCTTGATTTGTATTATTCAATTGATTTTCCATATCTGCCTAATTTAGTAAAATTTGGTGGATTTCATTGTCATTTTCTTCTATCTTGGTGTTGAGTAGTCTTCTATCTTCTTGTGCCATATTTTTGTCATTTTCAGCTTGGTTCTTTTGTTCCATGAATCCACATTTCTTGATTGAATGAATATCCTATTACTTTCTCACATTTCTAACTTCTTCTTGAAGAGTAAGGTTACTTCCAAGTAGATCTTCTTTAGCTGCATCTACTTCATCTTTACTTCTTTCTTTGCAAATATCTTCAATTCTTTCTTCTATAAATAGATTATCATTCATCTTTTCTGCTAATTTGTGTCTTCTTTTTAGGGATTGAGAGATTTGATCCTTTAGTTTCTTGATTTACTTGATGGCCACATGTAGATCCAAATTTTCATTCTCAATGGCTTTCTCTAGCTTGTATACTTCCATTATCTCTAATCTTTTCTCTCAAGCTGCTAAACTTTTTGATATGAGAACCTTGCTTTATGCAAGCTAGGTAACTGAAAGGTGGGGGAGTGAATTAGGAAAAACTTTATACTTATTTATACTAAACCACTTTGTTAAGTTATCTAATCTACTGGCATGCATGAAATATAAAGTAGTAAAGTAACAACACCATAACACAATATTTGGTAATCCAAAAACCCTCCAAGTAGAAGGTAAAACTAGGGTAGGGATGAAACTAAAATGCTTCACTACTATAGTAATAAAGTTAGCCTATTAAGGCTTACAAATGATCACTTATGGTGATCTTACTTATTTAAGATCAATAAGGATTGCTAGGTCCACCTTGTGAAAGGATTTATACAATACAATTAAGTATGTACTCTGTTAAAAGTTTCTACAAAGGATTGTTAGGTCCACTTGGTTAAAGGATTTGGGACTAATGCACCTATTAGGATGAACTGATGGATTGATCTCTAAAATACAACTCTAATTGTTGATGAAGATCCTTTGAAGTAAACTAATCACCTGACTATGATAGAAGAATCTTCTCCTTTCCTTGGAAATCTTGTAGCCTTCAAACAATCTTCTCTTCCATATTCACTAATTTTCTTTAATTACAATACTTTTATATCATATTTGGATTAAAAAAAACTTCATATTTATATCCATTCAAATAGTTCATTCATAATTTGGTTACACTATGACTAATTCCAAAAACAATTACCAAGTCAGCTTAGTGTTGTAACTTGGGTCTAATGGCTTGCTTAGGTGTTGGTGAAGATTCTCAGGCAATAGTGTCAACTTGGCTAACTCTAGCACTTGACTAATACTAGATGCTTCGTTCATGTTGATCATTTAATAGAAACTACTAACTTGGTTCACACTATTTTGCAAGCACTATTATCATGTTGGAACACAACTGCTTTACTAACTCAGTTCAGATTAGAGCTTGGTAGAAATTGTCAACTTAGTTGATAGTCCAACTCAGTATGAACTATCAACTTAGTTGTAACAACTCAATTTACATATCTTACTTCTTGCATAGCTAAATTTGTTTGCATGGTTCCTTTGTGAGCTTGGTTAACACTATAGACTAGTAACTCAGTTACTAATATCTTTCCATCATGAATAAGTAATTTGACACTAAATGACAATATATCTTGCAATGAGATTAATAGTACCATCACCTTTGTGAGTAGACTTCAACACCTAAGACAACATAGCAAAATGGTATAAGATATAGAAGAAGCACAATAGTTAGTGAAGTTATAACAGATAGAAGAATCACGATAATTAGTGAAGTAGCAAGAGTAATGTTACTTGAAGGTAAGGTATCACATGTACATTGGAAAGAGGTAGTTAATATTAAAGTATACACAATTAATAGAGTTGCAATTAGAAAAAAAACACATAAAACACCTTATGAGTTTTGGTTTGGTCATACACCTATAGTTTAATAATTTATAATTTTTGGAAGAAAATGTTATATCAAAAGAGAAGATCAAATAGGAAAATTTGATCCTAGGAGTGATGAAGGAATATTCCTTGGAAAATTAACTAAAAATTATTAGATAACTAAGAGGAGTGGGGGGGGGGGGGGGGGGGGTGAGTGAGTTATGTCTAGTTATCCTACAATAATTTCAAACAGTTTAATACCAATTCAATCTTCATAAACTTCAAAAATAATAGCTTGGTGATCTCATTCAACTTCATAGTTCATACTTGTAGTTAATTTACTTCAAGCTATTATTTCATTGTTCATGTATTTATCAAGTATAAGAGATATAACTTGGATTTTCCCTAGTTTTTGTATTAAGTAATTAACATCAAATTTAAGTTGCAACAAAAAAAAATCACAAAGTTGAAATAATGATATTTAATGTTGAAACCCAATAAAGGGGAAAACCACTTGAAATCAACAACCCAAATAATTTCACTCTTTTGAAGTGAGCTATGCTAGGAGCTAACCTTGTTGAGGGTTACATGCACATTTTTAGTGCAACCTAGTTAGAGGGTTTTAATATAAAGATCATCTAGACCTTATCACTGCTTAATCCTTTCTAAAGAGTGGTTTTCTCTAAGTGACTTACAAACATCACTAATCAATGGTACCATATAGGATTTCATAGACTTGTTAGGTCCACTCGGTTAAGATATTTTTATGCTACAATTGTAAGAACAATCAATTAATCTTTTAGGTTAAGTACTATGTTTCTTGTTTATATCTTTTTGGAATTCTTTCTTCTTCCTTCTATAATCTCCTTCAAGCTATTTCATTTCTTCACACTCTCACTTTTCACTAACTCTTCTTGATCTTCCTTCTTCTCTGCTCAGTTCACCTTTCTCTTTTCTTCTCTTTCAAATTTGAAAACAGTTTGGTATCAAAAAACAACAATTAATTAACAATTAGCAACCAAAAATTTACTTGATCATCTCCTTAAATATACTCTGCCTCCTTCTAGAATCTTCCAATTTTTTTTACTTAACCACGATTGTATATCTCAAATTTGATGTATAGAGTCACTTAGAAAATATAACTTTAATTGAACATTGTGCTCATCCTTATCTTGCTTCAATCTCTATCATTAGATCTTCATTCCATTTTCTAGCCATAGATCTTGTAACTAACTTTGACTATAACCTTTGAGCTTTTTGAATATTCTTTATTTTCCCCATACATTGGCCTTAGATCTTATCTTACTTAACCTTTTCTTCCACCTCATACTTGGTGAAAATTATATTTCACTTTGGTAATACATCACTCAATTAACACTACAATTACTCAGTTGACATTGAAATTTTTCTTATCTTTTCCAACTTCTCATAGACAACTTTAGTTACTTAGTGAATACTATATTCCTTCTTTCACCTGTTTACTCAGTGTAGACAATGTATCTCAGTGAATACATAAACTTCATCATTACATCACATGATCACATTATTGTAAAAAAATCAAACCAATAAATTAAACTATCACAATACAACTCATTCAAGTGCCCATTGAATACCAAACTCTATCATCATCATAATTTCATTAAATCCTCTTCATCAATCAAATGATATGACACTCTACTGAATTAGCATAATGTCTATCCAACTAAGACTTGACATCAATGATAACATAACAACTGATATGACTCTTTCACATACATTATTAACATTATCAGTTGGGGCTAATAATATCCCCCTTTGGAATTGATGGAAACACATAAACATATCATTTTACATTACAAAACATTATACATAAGATAATCAAATGTATGCATTGACAAAAATACAACTTTTCATCTCTCTGACTTCATTCAATTTGTCTACAATAGATTTCATCATTAGGTGTACCTAGTTTGTATCTTCAATAACATCAATCTTCAATAGTTCTCTCCCTTAGGATATGTGCTCTCTTTATTCAATAGTATCTTCATTCTTCCCTTAAAGTATCAACTCCCCATTTGAAATTTCATCCTCATTTCTTATTATCTTTATCTTCATCACCTTTGACAACAATCTTCATTCTCTCCCATGATGCATCACTCATTAGCATATTCTACCCCTTTATTCTTTCTCTTAATTTACTTATTCTCTCCTTTGATAGTAATGCCAAAGGTAACTACAAGTTTAAATGTGAAATTTATTAAACCTTGTAGCTGTACCTTATACCTTGCATGCACTATTCATACTAGTTTCATTACAATAATTTTCACAACTTTGAGAAAAGGTCCCTAAAGAGTGAGTTCTTGCATCAAATCTACAAAGATATATATGAAAATACATTAATTTATGTAACATGCACCTTTACTTAGTGAACTTTGGATAGGGGAAGGACCCCCGAATTACCTCTTAGATGCTCAAAAGCATCCTTAGGCAATGGTTTAGTAAATATGTTAGAAATTTGTTCTTTTGACTTCACATATTCAAGTCTTACTTGTTTCTCTTGTACTTTCTCCCTTTTTTGACATTAATGTCAAAGTTTGTTTATTAGTGACTCACACTTAGTCAATTGGTTAAGCTAATACCAAGCTTATCTTTTAGTGTGTTGTGTTAACTAAGTAATCTAGTTACTACAAAGTAATATAGTTGTTGCCAATTTCTACAATTTCTATTGAGTTCCAAAATCTTTATATAGTTCACAACAATTAGTATCTATCAAGATAACCAATGAAAGAATTTTGAAATATCAAGAAACCATGAATTAGCTGAATAAGCAAAGTCAATATAGACATGAAGGAAAAGATAGAATAGGATGCATAGAAGAAGGTGAATCATCTAAGCAAGGAGCTCAAAAGAATAGAAGGCCTACTTGTAATCATTGTGGTAAGTTAGGGAATACATCAAACAAATTTTGGAGTAATGGTAAAGAAAAATTCAATGGAAAGTGTTACAATTGCAATAAGCATGGTAATAGAGCAAGTGAATGCAAGGAGAAACCTAGGTTTGAAGATAAATGTAACAATTGCAAGAAACAAGGACACAAATCTTTTGAATGCAAAACCAAGATATTGAATCCAATAGAATAGATTGTGAAAGAAATATTTGGATGAAAATACAACACATGGTGTAGATGCCACTACTGTGGAGAATTTGGGCACATTGGAGAAAATTGAGTGAAACATCACATGAGGAAAAGAGACACAACTAGGAGATGTTTTATTTGTATAGACTTGGACACCTTGCCAAGGATTGTATGAACACTGGAAGATTTGAAGATGAAAAGAAAGCCAAAGCTAACAATATCATAAAACAAATGAATAAAAAATGGGTGTTAAAGTCTCTTGAGAATGAAAGCTCAAGTAATGAGGTAAATGCCACTCAAGAGTTGGGTGACATAAGCATATCAACTTGAATGCCTATGGGAATAATTAGAATTAAGACTCTGAAGTAAAAATCTCACATAAGTTCTAGCAAGCTAGAAGAAAAGATCCATATCAACATTCAAGATGCACAAGGATCACCAAGTGGTTGTGAAAATTCAAGACCTTTGTTGAGCTAGGTTAGGTCTTAAGACCCTATTGAGCAAGGTTGGGTTACACTAAAGTATTGTGTGTGGAAACCAAGTTATTGAAGACTCTACCAAGTAAAGTTGAGACTATCGAGCTATGAATTCCATCGAGTATTAAATGAAAAAATTGAGTGGAAGATAGTCTGTCACCAAGTGAGTGGTTGTACCAAAGCCAAGTGAGCAAAACCCTAGGTCATGCTAAACTGGTGAAGAAAACTATTGCCAAGTGGGATAGAAGAGGAATGAAGATAAGTGGAACTAGAAACATGGAATTGAAGTTTAGAATTCATGTGATTGCCCACAAAATCTATAGCTCTAGTAGTCTCAATAGTGTGTCATGTGAGGCAATAGATTTGGCCCTCAAGGTGGTGAAAAACAATATGACATTCAACCTTGTCGAGTTGTTATTGAATCAGTTCAATAAGAACATAGGAAGCATCAAAGTTTCGAAGAACAATCCATGTAAGTTTGATTCACTCATAACTTGTTTTATTTTCTTTGTACAAAATTTCTTCCCTTCTAAAGGAATTATTGTATGGAGAAAAGATGTACCTATTCTATATTATATTAATGAATACATAACAAAGATGGGTGAAAATTTCGATAGTATAATGGATAACTACTTTGATACATTCAAAGAAAAGATGAATAATAGATATAGGATACCAAAGTAACTTGTATAGGACTACAAAGATGGTATTTGTTTCATGGTAGACGATGATAGAATTTACATTCAAGAAGTTAGACGAAAGGTGGCAAGTGTTAAGCCTCTTGAATACAAGGTTAACATTGATGATACAAAAGATATCATTGAGGCTTTGCTAGATGAGCCTGTTGATCCTAAGGCACCATATTTTGGAACTTATGAAGAAACCAAGGCAAGGATAGAACTTGAAATTAAGCTTCCTTAAGTAGTTAACAAAGGAAGAATGTGGATAGCAAAAATGAAACAAGAAAGTTCTACTCTCATGCTGACAAAGGGAAAAGAAGATGTGGAAGAAGATGAAGCAAAAGAAACCAAGTATGAGAAGAAGAACCTATGAGAAAGAAAGATAAGGTTATCATATCCAAACCTACTAAGTCATCCACCACTTTATTCACAAGAAGGGCACCAAAATCTATGAAGAAATAAAAGTTAGGTGAGGAGGATGCTAAGAAAATTATTTTCAAAAGGACTCCACCTACTTTTCAAGAAAAGTTAAAGGAATTGGAAGAAGGAACTGGCATGACATGTTTCAAATTCCTCAAATATGAATCAAGCAATGTAGATGAGAAAAGATAGATTGAAGACACCATTATGACAATATTGGGAAAATGGAAGCATTCTCCTGATGAGCTTACTCAGCAAATTCCAAAGGAGCTTATGCAAGAAATCAAGCCTAGATGGGAGCATGTAAGGAAGACTACAAAAGACATCTTTGAACAGACTCTGAAGCAACTCATGTTGAGTCTTAGTGAAAAATAGGTGAAAGAATCTTTGAAGAAGAATGAACATAAGTTCACTCCCAAGATGAACACTTGCATGATACTTCTTATTGACATTGAATATGTTGTGAAGGCTGCTAGATCAACATGGAAGAATATTTACAAGCCATATCAACCTAGTGATTTTTTTGTTCATGTTAGTGACAAATATGATGATAGTGATGAGGAAAAAAATGTGGAAATAAAGTATGATGAACCAAAATATGTAAATCTAGATAATAAGGAGGAAGAAGAGGAAGCTATAGAGGAAAGTCTCCCTAAAACTTAGAATATTGAGTAAACTAACCCAAAAAAGATTGTAGCAATAGTGATGGCCTCATTTCCTCACTCTTCAAGAAAAGCTTTAATGCCATCAAGCTTTGAGAAATATTCTGACCACTGCAACACCAAGCACCCAACCAATCTCTACACCTATTAAACTAAGTACTGCATTAACTGAAGTGATCAAAACTTCATCTACCAACTAGAAGGTGCCTCCATCATAAAATTTGACAATGAAATGACAAGTTACTTCTAATATCAGTGCCATATATAATTTTTTTGCTATCCCCTCAATTTCTACAATTGTTACAATTCCAAATGTGTCAGTAGCAAGTACAATGGCAGTTGAGAACTAGTCTCAACCAAGTACTAAAGTATCAACCAAGGGTAAGAAAATTGTTTCTCCCACTCTGAAAGAAAAGGATGAAGAAGAGGAAATCGATTAAGTTGAGGATATTGTCATTCCAAACTAGGATATCACTATCATTACTACTAATAAGATGAACATCCTACGAAAATTACTGCAAAAAAGAGCTAAGCAACAAATGCTTAGAGAACAAAAAAGGAAGGAAACCCAAGTGGTAGAAGATATATAAGACATATTTGTGAATGCACTAAGTATAGAGGTTGGTAGTACACAAACTATTTTGAATCAATTAGAAGTTGTTTAGAAATTCAATGAAGATATGAATGGATAGGATAAGTTTCTACAAAGAGTAGAAAAATTGAAAATGAAGTATTGGAACAAGTGGCACAACAAATTGCAATAAATCAAGTAGAATTTTCTACTATTATTAGTTCCTTGGAAACATTTGCAAATAATGTAACTTCATTATTTAGTAAGTTGTGTGATACATCTATCTTCACCCAAGGAATTAGGGAAAAATGATCTAAGATAGATGAAGACTTGAAGGAAAGTGCACACCAGTTGTCACTTAACCCAAGCCGTAGTTCTTCTCACTATTCAAAGATCAAATATCTCACAAATTTGCAAGAAGAATTATTAAAGGAAGAAGCCAGGATCAGGGCCATACTTGTAGACATCCAAGGCATGATTCTTCCAATCATGGATGCATTGTAGAAATACATTGCACATGCCAAGACACTCATCCATGACAATAACTTCTCCATAGCTGATCACATGATGGAGTTATCAACAAAAGTGTAGATTGCATTACATGCAAGAAAGGTGTTACATGGAAATTGGGACAAGAAAATGACATTGATTTTGAAGGTACATTTTGACTTCTTGTCACATTTTGGCATTAACATGTAGTATACACCTTTGGCATTTATGTCAAAAGGGGGAGAAGCATAATATAAGATGAATGCATATATGAAGAGTATTAGGGAGAAGTATAATATGAGATATATGTATGTGAAAGCAACACTCTAGATATATGTGTATAATATGAGATATATGTATGGGGAAGTAGCGATCCAGATATATATGTATAGATGAGATATATGTATGGGGTAGCAACATAGTCTGAGTTGTAGACACATAAATGAGATAAAAGAATTGAATGTTTTGAACTTGAAATTATGACCATTTAGTTTTGGATTGTTAAGGGTTTTTGTCACTAATGCCAAACAGGGAGATTATTGACATTAAGGTCAAAGTTTTCTTATTAGTGACTCACACTTAGTCAATTGGTTAAGTTGCTACCAAGCTTATCTTTTAGTGTATAGTGTTAACTAAGTAATCCAATTACTACTAAGTAATATAGTTGTTATTGAGTTCTATAGTTGCTATTGAGTTCTATAGTTGCTACAGAGTTCCAAAACCTTTATACAGTTCATGACAAGCAATATCTACTGAGCTATTCAGTGACAATGTTAATCGAGCTTCACAATTAAATGAGTTGTATAGTGTCAACCATGCTCTCCAATATCTACCGATCTTGTAATATTAGTGTTGAGAATCTAGTGTTGACTGAGCTAAGGAGTGTCAACCAAGTGATTCAATTCATACCAAGCTTGTAGTGTTAGTGTTCATCGAGCCATGGAGTCTCAACCCAGTGATTCAATTTACATACTGATTTTCATAGTGTTCATCAAGTCACACAAGTGTTGACCAAGTTCAAGCTACTTGGAAGTGATTAGTATGAACTAAAATTCCATGTCTACCAAGTGCATGATGATGCCAAGTGTTGAAAATGGTTGCCAAGTATTAGAACACTACCAAGTTTGTCTTTTGAACTTGAGTGTCAGTAGTTGGGCTGACTTTGTGATCTTGATGGAAACCTATGTTGTAGCTGACTTTGATGAATTGTGATTTGGATTGGTATATATGTAATAAATTGTATCATATCCAAATAAGTATGTATGAAGTGAATATGAAGAGCATAAGTGTGAAGTGAGAAGGCTACAAGTAGTATAAGGGATAGCACAGATTTTTCTATCACAATGGGGTGATCTTTACATTTTAAAGGAATCTCAACCAACAAATCAGAGTTATAGATAAGAGATCAATCACTGGTTCATCCTAATAAGTGTATCAATTAAATCCTTTAACATGGTCGACTTAACTTTCTTTGAAAAATCTCTTTATTGAGTGCATACTTCATTGTATGTTTTTAAAATCCTTTCACAAGGTGAAAATAATGGTTCTTATTCTTCCTAATAGGGAAGATCATCAAAAATAATCAATTGTAAGCCTTAACAAGACAACTTTATAGTGTAGTACTAAATCTTGTGAGTATCATGCCCACCAAAATTTTACTTTTTGTTTGGAAGGTTTCTAGATCGCTATATCTTGTGTCAAAGTGTTATGAATATTTTATTGCTTTCATTATTTCATGTATGCAATTAGATCAAAATATTATATGAAGGACTAATTGGTGAAATAAGTTAAAGTTTTATTGGTACTTGATTCACCCCTCCCCTCTCAATAACCTTTCCTATCTAATATTTCCAACACCCTTAAGTAATGATACTTGATTAATATATGCTTTGTCTTTTCATGCATCAATAGATTCTTTGACATATTTATTGTACTAGTGTTATCACAAAAAACAATAACATGCTTAGTTATCTCCTCTTACATTCCCTTTTAATAGTTTCCTAATCTAGAGAATATTATAATAATTAATTATAGTAGAAACATATTCAACTTTAGCAGTAGATTGTTAAATGCATCTACGTTTCTTGTTCAACCAAGTAATTAGTCTTTCTTCTAATAATAAATCTCCACCACTTGTTATATTTCTATTATAAACATTACCAACCCAATTTGCACCATTATAGACTTCAAGAATAAAGTCAACATTTTTTTTTCTATCACAATCCAAAATCTTCAATCTCTTTAAGATATCTAAATATCCTCTTGATAGCAGTCACATGTATGTCCTTAGTGTTGTGGTTTTCACAACACAAACTCCATTTCTATTAGAAATGCACACCCTCCCCCCCCCACTAGTTTAGTTTTTCCTTTTTTGGACCCCTAGTCTAGGGTCTAAGTATTTTTTTAGGGCTTTATCTAGTGTTTGAGTAAATCTTGGTCCTTTTCTTGAGAAACCTAGATCCCAAAAATTGTTAAATCTAAAGGAAAGGGTGATTTTAGTGTTAATGGGTGCACTAGTGCACCTAGCACACCCCTTAATGTGTGTTAGTGCAGAGAACTTCCTCTTAGAAGTATGCACCTATGCACATGCACAGGTGTACACCTCCAAGAGGTGAGCCTCATCCTAGGCTTATAAAAGCACAAGACCCCTACCACCTTGTATTTCATTCATCTCCTTAAGAAATTTGAAAACACACATCTACACTATACAAGTGCCCCATCTCCAAATGATACCTGCACACATAAAAAACCTAAGTGAAGGTGTGTACCTTTATTCACCAAAAAATAAAGAAAAACTTAACAAAGACCTAATAAATTTCACCTAAGGTATGCATATGTGCACCTTTATACATGCAAAGAACTAAGAGAGAATGGTGTGTAGGTGTGCACCTTTCTAAGATGTGCACTTGTACACCATTTTGTTAAAAATCCTTGTCTTAAGCAATGTTAGGGTATGCACATTGTTAGATTGTGGTGATTGATCAGGAAAGTATTGTACATACTTCATAAATTCTTTGGGGTTTGAAATTTTTTTTTTGGACTGTAGCCAACATTGTAGCTGACATATGGCCAACATATGACCAACATGTTGTAACCCTAAAATGGCATAAAATACTTGTATAAAAAGGTTTAGGGTTAGGTATTTTCATTATGTTGTAATGCGAAATTGTTTCTTGTGATGGTATTGAGCTGTAAGGGATTATAGATTGTAATAATATTGGACTTGCAGTTTGGTGGACATAGCCTAGGGATTGGGTGAACCACGTTAAATCTTGGTGCCTTGTGTTCATTTCTGTGTGATCTATTATTTTATATTATTGGTTATATTTTCATGTAGTTTTTATTTATGTCCATGGTTTTATCATAACAAGTGGTATCAGAACCTAGTTGTCTTTTAGTTATCCTCTATAGGAAAGTCTCACAGTTGAGTGGGAGCAATGGCAGATGAGGGTAAGCTAAGGGTTGATAGGTTTAATGGGTAGAACTTCTAGTTATGGAAGATGAAAATGGAAGACTATCTCTATCAGAAGGATTTATGGAAGCCATGGGAAGGAAAAGCCAAGAATCAGGGATACATGTCAAATGATGAGTGGGATCTTTTGGATAGAAAGGCACTTGGAAGCATTCAGTTATGCATGGCACTATCAATGGCATTTAATATTACAAAAGCAAAGATGACAGAAGAGTTGATGAAAACCCTAGCGACACTGTATGAAAAGCCCTCCACTTCAAACAAGGTATTTCTCATGAAGCATTTATTTAATATGAAAATGGCAGAAGGTGGATCTGTTGTAGATCATTTAAATGAGTTTACTACTATTACTAGTCAGTTATCTTATGTGGGTATCCATTTTGATGAAGAAATTAGGGCTCTCTTGATTTTGTGGCTACTGAAGATTTGCATTTAGAGTAGCTTGATGTTAAAACAACCTTCCTTCATGGTGATTTGGATGAAGAAGTATATATGGCTGAACCACAAGGTTTTGAGGTCAAAGGTAAGGAGAACTTCGTGTGCAAATTGAAGAAAAGTTTATATGGCCTGAAGCAAGCACCTCGGCAATGGTATCTAAAATTTGACAGTTTTATGCATAAGCATGGATATAATAGGTGTCATTTAGATTACTATGTTTATTTTAAGAGGTTGGATGATGATAGCTACATTATTTTATGCTTATATGTTGATGATATGCTTTTAGTTGGGTCTAACATGGATTATATTAAGGGGCTAAAATGCTAGTTAGCATATGCATTTTCTATGAAGGATTTGGGGGTAGCAAAACAAATCCTTGGTATGAAGATTTATAGAGATAGGATGAATAGAACATTGAGACTATCTCAAGCTGATTATGTTAAGAAGGTGTTGCAACATTTCTCTATGGAGAATGCTAAAGCTGTCAACACACCTTTACTTGGTCATTTGAAGTTGACTAAGGAGATGTGTCCCAAGACATAGGAAGAGGAGGATAAGATGTCCCAGGTACCCTATGCTTTAGCTTTAGCAAGCTTGATGTATGCTATGGTATGCACTAGGCCAGATATTGCACATGCAGTGAGAGTTGTTAGTAGGTAAATGAGTCATCTAGGAATTGAGCATTGGAATGCAGTCAAATGGATTCTCATATATTTGAGAGGAACATCCAATAAGTTTTTACACTTTAGGGGCTGTACTACTGATTTACAGGGCTATGTTGATTCGGATTTGGTAGGGGATATTTATACTAGGTGGACTACTACAGGTTATGTCTTTACTATTGGTGGGGCAGCCATGAGCTAGGTTTCTAGGTTACAGAAGATTAATGATCTATCCACTACAGAGGCAGAGTATGTTGCTACTACAGAGGTAGCTAAGGAGATGATATGGCTTCAATTCTTCTTGGAAGAATTGGGACATCCTCAGAAGGATAATTATTTGTTCATAGATAGTTAGAGTGCCATTCATCTTGCAAGGAATTCAGCTTTTTATTCTAAGACCAAACACATACAGTTGCAGTACCATTTCATTCGATCAGTTTTGGAGGATGGACATTTAAAGCTTGAGAAGATACATACCAATGACAATCCAACAGATATGTTGACAAAGGTTGTAACAAGGGAGAAGTTGAACTCCTCTTTAGCTTTAGTTGGTCTTCTAGACTAAACATGAATAAAATAATAGTATAGTCTAGAGTGGTTTGATCCAGTGGGAGGCCTATGTGGTAGTGGTAATGCTACAAGATCAGTCTCCAAGTGGGAGATTGTTGTTTAGTGTGGAGCCTGAACAGTCCCCAAGTGGGAGACTGTTAGGTTATGGTGACTGATAAGGAAAGTACTATACATACTTCATAATTTTTTTTGGGCTGTGGCCGAGTTTGTAGCCAAAATATGGCTGATATGTTGTAACCCTAAAATGACATAAAATACTTGTATAAAAGGGTTTAGGGTTAGGTATTTTCATTATGTTGTGATGCGAAATTGCTTCTTGTGGTACTATTGATTTTTAAGGGATTACAGATTGTAATCAGGCTGCAATCACTGGATTGTAATAATATTGGACTTGCAGTTTGGTGGATGTAGCCTAGGGATTGGGTGAACCACATTAAATATTGGTGCCTTGTGTTCATTTTTGTGTGATCTATTATTTTTTGTTATTGGTTAAATTTGCATGTAGTTTTTATTTATGTCCATGGTTTTATCCTAACACACATTGTGCACCTTGTAAGGTTGTGTACACCCTATTATTTCTACTCTTGTAGCTTTTCCATTATAAGGGTGCACACATGTGCACCCCACAAGGTGTGCATGTGTGCACCATTGGTTTATGAAAAGTTACATATGAGATAGGGTGCACCTAGTGCATCTTCAAGGTGTGCAAGGTGAACCAAAAACTATGTAATAAAGGTTTTAAAAAGTTTTTAGAGTGTTCTATGGGTTTTTAGGGTTCTAGGTCATTTTGTTTTGCAATTAGGTTTTGTTTAAAATTGATTTTTCTACCTTTTGGACTAATATGCTTCTATTTTTGTGTAGATATAATGGTTTCTTCTTCATCCTTCCTCATAGAAAAGATTACTCCTAAGCCAATGGTTTTCATGTTTTAGGGTGTACCATCAAAATCGCATTTTTAGGATGCACATTCAGAGATTCAAGATATATAAATGGGTCGTATTGACTGGAATATATTCCTAGTTCTCTACAAAAAAAAAAATGAGAGGTCCCCACTGGTTTTTGCACTCATTAGATTAGAATTAATAAATATAGCTTCACACCCTATTTTTGTACAATCTTCCAAGTTGATCATGGCTTTGGCCAAGAATTATGTTTTAGAAGAGAGTGGTAAGAAGCATAACAAGAGCGATTGTGCTTTAAT
Source organism: Cupressus sempervirens (assembly GCA_028749045.1). Classification (NCBI taxonomy): domain Eukaryota; kingdom Viridiplantae; phylum Streptophyta; class Pinopsida; order Cupressales; family Cupressaceae; genus Cupressus; species Cupressus sempervirens. The sequence continues at coordinate 508,373,867 of CM053788.1, read as the reverse complement.
TAAGACCTAAGAATATTGAGGAAGTATTCCATCATCCAAGGGCATACTAGTATATAAGAATGGCATACCATCAAGAAAAAAGGTGGTTTAGAGATCATGAATAAGAAGCTATAGGAATTATTCAATCTTCATATCTCATTGATAGAACACCTCTTGGGTGAAGAGTGGGGAAAGTAGATATGAAAATAGGTTACATGAAGGATGATATCAGACATTCCATAGTACTCCTAAGTAGGATCATGGGATTACTAACAACAGGACACTTAAACATATGGATGGTACACTTTATCGAAACCATCAAAATGAAAAAGATGCCAATTGACTAGGCCACAATTCTCGATGAGAATTTAGATGAACAACTAATGGTAGTAAAAAATGATCTATGATTTTATATGACATCTTATTTGGTGTATCTTTTAGTAGCAAGGACTGCAGACTACCCAGGGTTGTTTAAGAGGGGAAACTTTCAACATGATGATGTATGGTCTTATGTAGTATACCCCCATCTAGTGAAGAAAAAGCTCTCGGATCATAACAAAGACTACAAAATACTGAATGATGCTTTCATTTTTGAAATCATCTAGTTCATTGAGAGAGACTGTAAAAAGAGGATGTTAGAAGAGACAATAATAAGAATTATAGAAATAGGTGCCTACTACATCCAATTCAAGACATTCATCTACCTAAGGGTAGTAGGTAAAACTATAAATCCTAAGAAGCTCCCTAGGTATCCATGTGATAGAAACATATTGATGGAGATTGCACAAAAAATCTTCTCTACATATGACAGAGTAAGGAAATAGCATAATAAGACCTGGGTATGGCCCATCACCATAGGTCCATTTGGTGTCAAGAAGAAGTAGGATATCATGACTTTTGAGGCAGAATGGGATCAGTATCCCTTGGAGGATTATAACTCCCCTCATCCACATTTTGATAATATTGGCAGAGTTCAATACATGGTAGGAAAATAATTTAAACATGAAGATGCCATAGAGGATCATTGGATGAATGCAGTAGATGACTATGATATCTAGATAAAGGATTATTGTAGGATCACTCTTTATTTGGTAGGTAGTGCCTTGAAAATGAAGGTCCCATTAAAGGTTGATCAACAAGATACTTCAGATGTCTTGGATCTCCTATACAATCAAGATAAGTTATTTGATTAACTAATCATGAATGTAGAGATTTCTAGGGAGGATAAAGGAGATATCAATTATAGGGCAAGACATTATTCAATTAACCAAAGATTGGATCAAGAAGCCCTTAAAACTAGACCCAGTTTTGTAAGTAGTAGTTTTGTGAGCTATAGCCTACCTAGTGAAAGGTAGAGGGATGAAGGTTATAGTACAAAAATTTAGAACCAAATCTCCAAATAGGCCAAAGATATTGTATCAACACAATAGAAAAGTTCGATACTATAAGGCACAGAAAGGAAAGAATAAAAGGAAAAGAGTTTCTCCACAAAAAGTTGAGCCCAAAGTTGAAGGGACTCAAGCCTAGGAGGCAATTTAAACCCAAGAAGCTACTCAAGCTCAAGATAATCCACAAGTTCCACTAGAAAAATAGGGATAGGGACCTGAAGAGGAAGCACAAGAGGTATCCCCATAGGTTCAAGAAGGAGAAGCCTCTCTATCAGCTCCTAAGAGAACAAAAGGCTAAGACTCCAATTAAAAGGACTAGAAGATAGAAAGTGCAAAGTAAGGTTATTCGTATTCCTTTAGTCTTGAAAACCATTCTTGAAGAAGATGAAGAGGATGGAGAAGATGAAGGGATAACCTTCCTTTGAGTCAAAGGAATCATTTGGCTAGGGCTATCGAGGAAGAATGCAAGATTTCCACTGTAACACCACCATCCATTCCTACACAACCTATTCAGGTTACTACTTGGGAGGATGAGCTGCAACAATGAATTGAAGAGAAAGAGAATCAAGAAAATGATGAATTTAATATGTCAAATTTTGACTTCATGCCTGTAGGCTCTAAACTTGTTGGCGATAAGATAAGAGATACACCAATAAATTATCCTTTGGAAGGGGATTGGAGTCAATCACTACCTCAACCACAAGGAATTCAAGGTACCCTACCATCCCCAAGTCAAGATTTATATTTCTTGGATAAAGGTTCATCCACTCCTCTCCCTCTAGTACATGAAGAATAGGTGCAACCAATGCAAGAAGAAGAGCCACAACAAAGACCCATTGATGAAGTATCAGAGGAGGGGAAAATATATGAAGAACCCAAAAAAACTTCTCAAGATACAAAGGTAAGGACTATAGGATCAATACACATAGGGATACTTGATGTAGATCTCTCATAGAAAGAAAGGACTCCAAAGAGGAGTGATAAGGGAAAGGGTCTAGCATAACAAACCCTCTCTTCATCTAAGTCTCTGATGGAAACTACTCCAAGATGGTTGAGAAAGCCAATTGTGAACATGGCTAAATTGATGGTCTCCACAAGAATCAAAGAAGTGTTTAACCACTTAGACAAATATGAGGCTAAATTGGTGAAGTTTAGAAAGAAAAATGAAATCATAAGGGCATTTCTATGTGAGTTAGTTGGTTCTATTGACCTCAATAAGCCAAAGGCCACCCTTGAAGTAGCTCTAGAGAGGAAAGATAAAAAGAAGGTAGTTATATAGTTGGATCCATTTTTGAAGGCTTATTAGTTATGGTCAAAAAATTTTGAGGAAAAGGGAGTATAGATAATATAGAGGAACCTTAAATTATTGCACCATATGCAAAATAATGCAAAGAAGTTGGTTTCCATATTGAACCAAGATTTTGGCTTGATGGACAAAGTACATACTTTGGGAAATACCTTCGAGCATTGCAGTCAATAAAAGGTTAGAGGTACCATATGTTAATGGATGTATATATAGGAGATGAGTTAGATAAAATAGATGATTGGATTGAGAAGATTGTAGCTAGTAATAAAGTAATGGAGACATTACATGTGGATATTCATAGGCTCAAGGATAAAACCCAAGAGAAAATTTTGGAAGCAGAGAAGTATTATAGTGATGCATGTCTTGAGATTTTTGAAGATGAGTTAAGAGATAAACTCTTGCTGGTGCAAATAGTCATCAAATAGTTTAAAAATATCTTTGATGAAGCTTCAATTGATGAAGACATTGGACAAGCATTTAAGATAGAGGAGGTATTATTGGAATTGGATGTAAAGGTCAAAGATTTTGTGGAGACTCACAGAAGTGGGAAACTACTGGTAAATAGTGAAGGATAAATATAATGCTTTGGATTTACTAGATGCAACTCAAGTGATGAAAATCATAGAGAAATTCAAGAGAAAACATCTAGACATAACTCTGGTATAAAGGGGAACAAAACCTAGAAGCTAGAATTTCAATTTTGACACTTGGGAAAATTTTGCATTTTTTGGACCTATCACTAAGGTGTGAATGGTGCACAAGGTGTGCTTCTCCAAAGGTACACTTCTCCAAAGGTGCATTGGAAGTTTTTGAAGAAGTCAAAGGTGTGCTAACAATTAATTGCCAATTCTAAATTTAGAGCTTTCCATGTATTGGAAATGTATTTTGATGGCAATTCAACTCCTACAAATATCTAGAGAAGGTTGAGCTTCTATTTTTGGCATCTCCAGAGACTCATACATCATCTATTGGCTTCATTCTTCTTATTTTCTAATGTTTTCATTTTTTTAAGACATGTAAAGGCTCATGCACCCATCAAATGATATAAACAAGAATGGAGTCCTACTTAGCACTTCCTAGAGAGTCAATTTGTATATATTTAGATTTATTTTATTAATTTTAAGCATATATTTGCATGAAGAAATCTCTCACTCTCAACAAAAATTGAGGAGAATATTTCCTATAAATTGAAGGATTAAACATGTATTCTAGATCATTATTTTGATGTAATAATATATGCTTTTGATGCTCTCATTCTGAGTGTAGTGATTCTTGTCAGAGTGTGTTATATTTTGTGAATGTATGTTCATGAAGTGTAATGGAGCCAATTATTTTATTGTGTTATTTTTATTGAGAGATCTTTTAATTCTAGTGTTTTTCATGTATTTACACATTTCACTAACATACTTAGTTGGAGAAGTGATCACCCTATTGTTCCTACATAGCCTTTTGTCTTGCATGAGTGCACTTTCTATGGCCTTGTGATCTGATGTGAAGTGAAACATCTTATGGTTACTAAATTTATATTGATGATTGCATTAGTGGAATTAAGGAAGTGTTGCTACTATTTCCATTAGTTATGTATCAATCTTTTCCAAGGCTTAACTCACAAATGTGTTGTTTTCATGGCTTATGTCTATTAGGGATTTACTTTCCAAGTCATTTGCTTAAACTTCTTATTACCCTATCTTCGTTATTTTTTTTTTCAAACACTTGGTTAATTTAGGAATTCATATAGTTGCATAGTTAAAATTGTATTCATTATAAATAAAAAACTACAAAAATATATTTCTTTTTTTGTGTGTTTACTTTTTTTTGAGATAGCAAGAAGATTCAACATCTTATCCAAAATTGGTTGAACTAGCAAAGGTCTCCTCATGAAAACTCACATTTATCTTCTACTAAGAATATTCTAGTAGGTCACAAGATCACCTAGAACCTTGTGTTGATCCCAGATTAGCTTTTCTCAAGAGAGGAGTTCAAAAGGATTCTTCTCATTAAGCATCGTGCAATATGACAACTCAACACTTGAGATCAGAGGAAAACCTTGTAACAATTTCAACTTCATGTGGTATATATGGTCTAATATGTTGGAAATTTGATTGAAAAGCTCATTGTTGAAGATCAAAGAGGGAGATTGTTGCAAAGGAGGAAGATTGTTGTTAAAAAAATGTTTTCAATCATTGTTTTGTCATTGATGTCAAACCTACTATTTGTAGGAATAATATTTGCTTATAAGATCCAAGTACTATCACATAGTTGATTGATGAAGAGGATTTGATCAACAAGATGTAACAAGAGCATCTAAGGGAAAGGTTGAGTTATGATGTTGTAATGAAGTGCAAGGATCAGTTAAGAAAATGGTTAAATGATGCATTGATAAAATATTCAAAGATACAGAGGATGGTCACACTTAGAAACATTGGAGGAAGAGGTTATAACAAGGTTGACTTCAAAGCTTAAACTTAGATCATTAGTGGGTGCCGAGCAAGTTAGTTGAAGCCGAGCAAATTCTCAGTAGGAGCTAAGTAACAAAAAATTCTAGTGTGTTCCGAGTAATCTTCAAATGCTGAGTGAAGATCAAGTATCGAGCATCAAAAAATTCTTAGTTGGTGCCAAGTGATCTTCAGGTGCCAAGCATCAGGAAAAACATAGTTGATGTTAAGTAACATAGTATGTGCTAAGCACCAGTATTTCAATAGTGCCAAGCTACTACATTATTTCAAGTAACAAAGATTTTCCAAATTTGAGCTAACATAATGGTTACATTGAATTTTGTGAATGAGTTGGAGGATAAGGATGATAAGCTAGTGGCATAGAATTCTATATAAACTATTTTTGAGAAAATTCTAAAGGATTATTCAAGAAGTTTCTAGAGGAAACAGAATATGGGTTAGATGCAATGAATCCTACCTAATCCATACGAATTGAAATCAAATAATTGAAGAATTGAGCAAGAAAAGGAACTCTAAGACTTCTATTTAAGGAGTCATAGACCAAGAAGCAAAGAGCTACTGATACTATTTCTACTAAAGAGCCAAATCTATGAAGTGGTTAGAAGGGTGTCAAGGAGGAGCCATCTAGAGAAGGAAGAGCATAGAGGCTCTGCTTCTACGAGTGTTCATGAAGAGATGATTGCACTAGTACATTAAGCATGGAGACTCAAGGGGACTAAGCTTAAAAGGAGGGCAAGCTATTAGAGTTGTAGAGATTGAAGGCCAGGCAAGGGTATGAGCTGAGAAGTGATCTGAGATCTACAAGTTAAGTTGTATGTCGTATTCAGGTCAAAGATTTTCTAATACTCTCTAGCAATTGTATTAGATCTAAAAATACTATGAACTTAGATTAGTTTAATAGCTATTTTAAAATCCTTTAATAGGGTGTCATTCCAAGTGAATGTTCTAAAGCCCTCTAACCAGGCCCACTTCTAACAGGGTGGTTAAATCCTCTAACAAGGTCACATTTGATAGTGTGTTGTAAGCCTTTAATAGGGTAGGCCTTTCATAGGGCATCACTTTAGAAGAGTGAGAATTGAGTAGCATGTTATTGGTGGTTTTTCCCGAATTGGGTTTCCACGTAAATCATTGTGTTGTGTGTTGATTTCTTATATGTTATACTTGCATGTTGATTTACAGTAACTTGCTAATTAGTAAAGTTAAAGCTTGGATGAATGAATGGTTGAATGGGTTCACTATACTTAGTGAAAAGTTTGAATAGGATATTTGGACCTTGAATAATTAATTCACACCCCCCTCCCCTGCCTTCTCAGTTATTCTAAAGCATTTCTAAAAATTGGTATCAGAGCCATTTGCTGATTTAGTTTTGAGGTACTAGAAGTAGAAAGATCAAGATGTCTAAGAGAAAAGTTCCCAAGCTCAACAAAGACAACTTTGCTGCATGGAAAAGTCTGATGAAATTGCACCTTGGATTAATAGGTGACTATGCACAAACCTTAATTGGAATAGAGCATGTAAATCCAGCAAAACCTCTTAGTGTAGATGATTTGAACAAAAAGGAGCATAATCAAGCAATGCTGGAAATTGTCTCTACACTGAATTATGTAGAATATGATGACATCAAGGGTTATGACACTACATTCAAGAAGTGGAAAACCTTATTATAAATCTATGGAGGAGATAAGAATGTCCAGAGAGAAAAGAGAGAAAGCCTAAGAGGAAAGTTTGATGACATGAAAATAGAGGAAGGTGAAAATGCTGCTCAGTATGCTGCAAGAATGAAAGAAGTGGTAAGTGCAATAAGAAGTCTAGGTGGTCAATTGGAAGAAGAAACAACCATTAGAAAATACTTAATAACTATGCTCCCTATCTATGCTATTAGAGTTTCAGCCATCCAAGAGCTGAGGTGTGTACAAGGAAACACATTAACCTTTGAAGGAATATTAGGAAGACTTACTACATTTGAACTATCCAATTTTGATAACTATAGACCTAAGTACCTTGAATCTACTTTCAAGGCCAAGATGACAATAAAAGACACTGAAGAGGACACATCAAGCAAAAAGAGAAGAAAAAGAAAACATGCATCTAGTGATAGCAACACAGATGAGGAAGATGTGGAACAGTTAGAAGGACTATTGGCTAGGAGATTCCATAGAGGCAAAGGAAAATTCAAAGGTAAGCTCCTTATCATATGTTTCAATTGCATTGAAGTAGGTCATATAGCTGAAAGATGTACACAGAAGAAGAACTACAAAGAAGGAAAAAAGTACAAAAATAAGAGAGAAGATGACAATAAAGACTACAAGGAGAAAGGCAAGAGATGCTACTTTATTGAAGAAGATTCTGATGAGAATGATGATGAAGTAGTCTATGTAGCCATGAAGGATAAATAAGACAATGATGATGATGAAGCAACAACATTGGTTACCTATGTGAACAAGAATGAAAAGTGGATCATAGATAATGGATGCTCACATCACATGTCAGGAGATAAAATTAAGTTCATTACCTTTACTCAATATGATGGAAATCATGTTAGATTTGGTAATGATGCTCCATGTCAAATCAAAGGAAAATGCTCTATTAAGCTCATAGAGAAATTTTCATGTGATAATGCATACTATGTTGAAGGATTGAATTACAACTTGTTGAGTATATCATAGTTAGGCAATGTAGGTTGCAAAGTTGAATTTGGAAATAAAAGTGATAAGATCTATGACACTGATGGAAATCTGATAGGAAAAAGTGAACAAACTAGAAGTAATCTATTTTACCTAGATATGGAAGATGCAACATGTCTTTTTGTTAGACTTGATGATATGTGGTTATGGCATAAAAGGATGTGTCATGTTAACTTTGATAATTTGATTAGCATCAGTAAGATAAAGAAAGTCAAAGGATTGCCCAAACTGAAGAAACCTAAAAAGACAATGTGTAAAAAATGTCAACTAGGGAATATGACTAAGTTTAGTTTCAAAAGAAAAATATACATGTCAAAAGAAGTACTAGAGTTAGTTCATACAGACTTATGTGGTCCAATAGAAGTACAAAGCCACCTAGGAGATAGATACATAATGTTATTTGTGGATGACTATTCCAGGATGATGACTGCTATGTTTTTAAAGAAAAAATATGATGCATTTCAAATGTTTAAGTGGTATTTGGCCAGAGTTGAGAAGGAAATAGGAAAGAACCTAAAATGCCTAAGATCAAATAGAGGAGGTGAGTTTACATCAAAAGAGTTTGAAATATTTTGTACTGACAAAGGTATAAAAAAGAAAACATCAGCACCAAGAACTCCACCACAGAATGGTATTTCTGAAAGGAGGAATACGTTAGTGATTGACTATGCTAGAACCTTGATGATGGAGAAAAATGTTGCACTAAAGCACTAGAGAGAAGATATAAGTATTGCAATCTACACCCTGAATAGAGTTCAAGTCAAGAAAGTTACAAATGCAACACCTTTTGAATTATGGTATGGTCACTCACCCAATGTGAAACATTTCAAAGTATTTGGTTGTAAATTCTATATTCTCAAAGATACTCAAAATGACAACTTTGATGCAAAAAGTGATGAAGGCATATTCCTTGGATACTCCAATAGAAGTAAGGCATATAAGTGTTTGAATACTAACATTAATAGGATTGTGGAGAGTGCAAATGTAAATTTTGATGAGCATGCAAAAGTTCAGGTTGATGAGTTCAAGCAAACTAAGGATTATAGATCCTTTGTATACTTCTATGAAGGAATGATTGTTGAAGACAATGCTGCAAACCAAGTTGGGAATTAGCAACAAACTTTAGTATCTGCTGAGTCTCAGTCTTTGAATGTTGAGCTGCATTCACAAGTTGAGCTATAGAATGTAGAAAATGCACATTCTGATTCTGAAAATAGTATACAAGAAAGGAATGATGAAATGCCAGATGAAGAAGAAAAAAATTACTTTGAAGCTGAAGGATCAAACATGGAAAGAAAGATAGAACCAAGATTATCCAAATATGTAAGAAGACATCACCCTACAGATCAAATCATTGGTGACAAGGATGCTAGACCAATGATAAGGAATAGGCTCAGGAATGAATCATGTTTGCTAAGCAATGTTGAACCAAAAATAGTGAAAGATGCACTACAAGATGATGACTGGTATAAAGCCATAGAAGAAGAGATAGATTAGAGTGAGAAGAAAAAAAATGGTCTCTAGTTCCTAGACTAGCTGATAAGAATGTGATTGGTACGAAATGGGTGTTTAGAAACAAACTTGATGAGAAAGGTGAGATAATAAGAAATAAAGCTAGACTAGTTTGCAAAGGCTATGCCCCTGTTGCAAGAATGGAAGGAGTAAGAACATTACTTGCATATGCTGCATACAAAGGTTTCAAAGTCTACCAAATGGATCTAAAGTTTTCTTTTCTGAATGGTATACTAGAAGAGGAAGTCTACATAGAAAAACTAGAGGGATTTGTAGATGAGAAGAATAAGAACATGATTTACAAACTACACAAGGAACTTTATAGATTGAAGCAAGCACCTAGAGCATGGTATGAGAGATTACACAACTATCTTGTGAAGATAGGATTTGAGAGAACAGATGACAAAAACAAATTGTACATCAAAGATGAAGAAGGTAAAGATATTTTGATATCATAAATCTTTGTTGATGATATAATATTTGGAGGAAAAGATGTTCTTTGCAAAGATTTTGCTGATCAAATGAAGCATGAAAATGAGATGTCAATGTTTGGAGAAATCAAATTCTTTGTTGGATTACAAGTACATCAATTGAAGCATGGAATATTTGTGACCCAATCCAAATACATCAAGGAGATACTCAAAACATTTAAGTTAGAAGATTCAAACTAGTTAGCACACCAATGGTAACTGGACATAAGCTATCCAAGAATGATGACTCTGTTGAAGTAAATTAGACATTGTATAGGTCAATGATTGGAAAGTTGCAATATGTTATTCATAACAAACTAGACATTGCATTAGTTGTTGGAATATTGGCAAGATTTTTTTAAAATCCAAGAGAAAATCACTTAATGGTAGTGAAGAGAATACTGAGATACCTAAAAGGAACTGATGACTTTGGTTTGTACTACAAGAGGAGTGAGAAATTTGAACTGAGGGTATACACTGATGCAAATTGGGGAGGTAACATTGATGATAGAAAAAAAAACTAGTGGAGGAGAACTTTTCTTAGGAAAGAGGTTGATTACATGGACTAGCAAAAAGCAAAGCGGCACCTCACAGTCCACTACTGAAGCTGAATATGTGGTAGCTGCTATAAATTGCACCAATATTGTATGGATCAAACATTTTCTATAGAGTATGAAGGAAGAAGTAACTGAGCCTATGATACTTTATTGTGATAATACAAGTAATATCAACATATCAAAGAATCTCATGCTAAAACCAAGCATATTGCAATCAAGTATCACTATATAAGAGAGTTGGTGGAAGAAAAATAAGTGAAGATGGAATATGTTAGCTCAAAGGAACATATTGCTGATATCTTAGCAAAAGCACTACCTAAAGATGCTTTTGAATACCTTAGAGGTAAATTAGGAGTGATACCCCTAGCCTAAAGCAAAAGCAAGAATGCCCTACATAGAAAGAGCTGATTATTGAAGATTTTACACATTGATGTAGAGGATGTTTACTTTAGGACCCATGCCTAAAGTAATTGAAGTTCTGAAGTTCCAAATTAGTCACAAGAAAGGTGACAAAGGGAGAAATTGAATGAACCTGTAAAAGCTACACTTTCATGCTAAGATGCTAATATGTCTTTTGCATTGGTTTCAAAGAGGGAGAAATAGTAGACATTCTTTGCACATTACATTCTTAAGTTTATGCAAATCAGATAAGGCTCTAACTCATTTCTCTTTACCGATCTTCACCATATTCTAAAAATTTACATGACACAAGCTCTTATGCAAAAACCATACATCCTCAACCTTAGCTAAAAAACATGTATCTATAGTAGGACTAAGATAAAATAGATTACCTTTTGTTTTCACTCTAGTTCCAATCAAATTTCCTTCATCATCATAGATCTTGATTTTTTTGTTCTAAAACTCTAGCTTGTGACCTATATTATTCAACTAAGAAACACTCAAACAATTATACTTTAGCCCTTGTACCTAGTATGCATAATCACATATGATTTTATCATTCAACACTAGTAATACTCTACCTTTCATTGGACATGGAACATCATTACCTATCTTAACAGTGCCACCATTATCAATTTCTTCAAGTTTTTCAAACTTACTTATGTTACAAGTAATGTGATGTGATCATCCACTAACTAAGATTCATGTATAATTCTTGCTAACATGTGAAATAAGGGCATTTTCATTCTCACACCTTTCTATATTGGGATATTTCTTAATAACAAGATAAATTGTCTCAACTAATTCTTTGCCATCATCAATATTTTACTAGTGGTAATTTACCTTTGAATTTAGCTTTTCTTCTAAGTAATCTCCTTGCAATAAATTCTTCAATATCATCAATATCATCTTTAGATTCATATTCACTTTCATCTTTACTATTCTTATCTTTCTATTAACTACCAATGGTTAGTGAAGACTTGAAAACATTTCCAAGTGTAACCATACTATTATCATAATTACTGAACTCAAATGCAACTTTCTGACCAACTAAACCATCAAGTGTAAGATCATTACCAGGAAAAGCTATAACTTCTTGAATTTTAGAAATTTTTATAAAATATATGGGTAGAAGAGCTCTAAGAACTTTAATTACAATTTTAGAATCACTGATAACTCCTTTAGCATTTCTAATTGCACTTGAAACTTCCTTGATTTGGCTCATATACTATACAAAATTCTCACCTTCTTTTCATTCTCATGTCATCATACTTTCCTCTTAAAATTTATTTCTTAGCTCCCATCACATTTGGATCTCCACCATGTACAAGTGCCAAAATTTTCCACATCTTTTTAGAATTGTCACAATTCTTGACATCATCAAACTCAAGGTCATTTAGTGAAAATGTAATATCAATCATTAGACTATTATGATCTTTCTTCTCAACCATTTTATTGAAGTTCATAGAAAGGGGAGGTGTAGTGTATTAATGATCCAACTAATATATAGCATTATCAACAATTCTTGATAGACATAGACTCATTCTAATTTTCCATGAGGAGAACATCTTCTTATTCAACTTTGATACCTCTCACTTGTACATATTGAGATCTTTAGCTTAAGTTCCTTTAAACATCTTCCTCCAAGATATTTTCTTTGATACATATTGTTAGATAACTGAAATGAGCTCTAAAAGGGGGAAAACCACTTAGGACATACAACTAAAAAATTTCACTCTTCTAAAGTGAACTCTGCTAAGAGCCAATCTTGTTAAAGGTTACATGAAAATTTCTAGTGTGACATAGTTAGAGGGTTTTAAAATAAATATTATCTAGACCTTATCACTTCTTGATCATGTCTAAAGAGTGGCCTTCTTCAAAGGACTTACAAACATCACTAATCGATGTTACCATATAGGATACATAGACTTGCTAGGTCCACTCCGTTAAGATATTTTTTTGCTACAATGGTAAGAAAGTAGTAGTCAAATGATCTTTTAGGTTTAACACTACCTTTATTTTTCACAACTATGCTCTTCTCTATCTACTTCCTTCTTTGGTCTCAATCTAGCTTATTCACTTCTTTACACTTTCACTTTGTGCTAACTATACATGATCTTCCTTCTTCTCTTCTTAGTTCACCTTTCTCTTTTATTATCTTTTAAGTTCAACAATATTTCAACATCAAAAAACACCAATCAAATTATAATCAGCAATGAAAAAGTTGCTTGAGTATCTCCTTAAATAGTAATATACCACCTTCTAGAATCCTCTAGATTTTTCTCCTTCACCATGATCATAGATCTTAAATTCAATGTAGTCATTCACTTAGAAAATATAAATTGTATTGAATTTTATGCTCATCCTTATATTTTTTCAATGTCCATCATATCTTCATTTTATTTTCCCAGTCGTAGATCTTGTAATTGACTTTAACTTAAGCCTTTGAACTTCTTGAACATTCTTTATTTTTATCATAACTCAGCCTAAAATCTTATCTTACTTAACTTGTTCTTCCAACTCATATTCAGTAAACATTACAACTCACTCGAGTAATACATCACTTGATTAAGACTATTGTTACTTGGTTAATACTAAACCTTATCTTCTCTTTGTCAACTGCTTGGTGACAATTGTAGTCACTTTATGAATACTATATTTCTTTATTTTCATCATAAGTCAGCCTAAAACCCTATCTTACTTAACTTGTTCTTCCAAATAATATTTAGTAAACATTACATTTCACTTGAGTAATATATCACTTGATTAACACTATAATTACTTGATTAACACTAAACTTTATCTTCTCTTTGCCAACTACTTGGAGATAGCTTTAGTCACTGAATGAATACTATATTCATTCTTTCACCTTGTTACCTAGTGTATCTTGTATAGATCGATGAATACATAACCTTTATCATTACGTTAAATGATTACATGATTATAAAAAAATCAAAACAACATTACATTATTATAGTTCAACTCATTCAAGTGCCCATTGAATATCAATACTTATCAACTATGTCATCATCATACTTTAATCAAATCCTCTTCATCAATGAAATGATATGGAACTCTATTGAATGATTATAATGTCTAGCCAACTTAGACTTGACATAAATGACAACATAAAAATAGATATGCCTCTTTCACATACATTATTAGTTGGAGATAACAAGAGTAAAGCTTATAGATGCTAAACTTTGAGAGTAAAGAAAATGTGTTGAAAATGAAATGATATAATTGATGAGAGTGTTTATATACATGGTGTTGAATAGATTGAAAAGATCATTACTGAGAGAGATTATTGAAAGAGGGAGGTTATTGAAGAAGACTATGTGTTTCAATCATTGTTTTGTCACTAATGTCAAACCTTCTATTTTCTAGTAAGACAACTGCTTACAAGATTCAAGTACTATCACTTATTTGATTGATGAAGAGGATTTGATCAAAATATGTAACAATAACACCTACAGTAAAATTTGAGTTATGATTATGTAATGAAGTATAAGGATTAATTGAGACAATGATGGCATGATGTATTGATGATATACTTAAGGTTACAAAGGCTAGTTACACTAAGAAAGATTAGAAGAACAAGTTACACAAAGTTTGTCTGCTAAGCTTGACCGAGTGGCTAGTAGGTGCTGAGAAAAGTCAATACAAGCCGAGCAGGAAATTAGTTTAAGCTGAGTAAAATCTCATTCTAGTGTGTGCCTAGTAGAAAAATTTAGTTGATGTTGAGCCTAGTAAACTTTAGTTCATGCCAAGTAATTTCACAGTGGATGCTGAGCAATATAGTATGTATCGAGCATCAAAAGGTTGATAATGCTAAGCTGCCACATTATTTAAAAGATCATGAATTTGATCAATTTAAGCAAATAAGTTTATTTTCTTGGATTGTGTGAATTAGGTGGAAGATAAGGTTGATGAGCTGGTGGCACATATTCAAGTTAAACCATTTTTAGGTGAATTCAAATAGATTCTAGGAGAAGTTTCTAGAAGAGATACAAGATATGGGGTAGATACATTATATCCTACCTAATCTATCCAAACCCTAAATTTGATGATGGAGAATAAGCCAAAAAATATCTTAATTTCCTATTTATAGGGATGGCTAGTCATTAAGCAAGGTTTTCATGTGTGAGAACCTAAAGGAGACAAGGAGTCAAGGGTTTTGCTTCATCTAGTGACCTAAGAGAAGTGTCTATAATGGCATGTTAAGAAAGAAGGCTTAAGGAGATGAATCCTTTAAGGGTGAACAAGCTATCCAAGCTACAAAGTATGTAGTGCCTCTCGTGTTTGCAGTCTATACCTTGTCTATTTTTTATTCGAGAGATACTTGATACTCTTTTGATATTTGTACCTTGAGACGACCTGAGGGTCAAATGTTATATTTTGATTTCCGTACCATAGATGCTTTGTTGCTATGCTGTTCAATTTATCATATTTGCATGTTGATGTTATTTTGAGATGATAGTAGATCTATGATAACTGATTATCTAGTTATATGATGTATTGGACCTATTTGTTGACTATGTTATGAGATGGATTCTATGCTATGGTTATTTACTTCATTCTCATCTTTTATGATTAATGCGAAAGTAAGTGGTGTAAATGGATTAATGAGTTATTTAATGCTTTAATTGCTTTGGCTATTATGTTATATGCAATTGCACTTGATCGTGTGTTTTAGTGTGTAGGAATTATATCCCTGGTAGTGGCCTATGGAGTTAGTAATCCAGCTATTCATATTTTGCCAATGTCACTCCTATATGGTCGACGTATCCTTATTTAGTTGTTTTATATTAAAACCTTTCAATGATTAGTAAATCCGAACTTAGTTGCATTATGTGATTAGACCAGTGAACATGTCTGTGCATTTAGAAGTTCACATTCGTTGCGAAAGTGTTAAGTGACTTTCTGTAATTTTGGGTTTTTGGGGTTTTAATCTTTTGGATTTAATTTCTGGCAGCTTTGCCTTAAGTGAATTTCTAGTATGGATAATAACCTATTTTCGTTTGGGTTGTTTCAAAGTTTAACTACTCCAGCTAGCTATTTTCCATTATTAACTATTTACTCAAAATGAATAAATATTGGAAAAGTGAATTCATTATTCACTTCCCACATTTTGGAAAATTGAGTTTGGAGAGCAAATTTGGAAATCCTCTTCTGAAGGATTATTGTTTTGCTCGTTGCGGGAGCTGTGAGCATGGGATCTCTACGAGGTTGGTTTCGTTGGATTCAGCTCGAGGAGTTCTCGCTTTGCCGATAGTTTCAACAGTTTTGGCGTAGTATTTATTTTATTCTACGGGTTTCAATTTTGGCCCCTTTTGCTGTCAGGTAGGGCCTTCCCATTTTAAGGTTTATTTCTCTGTTTCTACTTTCGTTTCTTGTAGCATTATGTTAGGAGGCTGTGAACTAGTGTTCCCCTATGTTTCTGGATGCTAGTTCTGCCCGGTTGGTCAGGTATGAACGTTTTACCTATTTTTGAAATGGGGGTTTGGGTTTTTGGGCCGTTATGCTAGCCGTTTTTGCATACGGTGTCCGTTTTCAATTATTTTTGGATTTTTGGGGTTATTGAACCCAAAGGCCAAATGGGTTTTAATTTTGGAATTTTTTCAAAATTTGGGGTTTTTACCTCATTTTGCGTGCCACCCTATTTTCTCAGGTTTCTCGGCACATTGTGGTTCGTGGACTTGGATGATCCGTTTGGATACCAGTCAGAACACTTTTGCATCTTTCATTGCTTTGGGATGTGTGTAGCATCCATCATCCCAATTTTGGTTCGATTGATTGATTTTTGTTTGCATTCTCATCCTATTCTTGTGTATGATCTCTGTGATGGTGGTGCGCCACACACATGTACATTATCGGGTGACCTGCGGAGCCTGATCTTCTATGGTACTTTCAAAAGTTGTGATCATTGGGGTTGGGTTGGGATTTTGCATGCCTTCGGGCACTCATCGTTGGATGAGCATGGGTAGGGTAGGGTAGAATATGGAGGGGGCTTCTATCCTGCAACTTGGTGACTACTTCCCAATTGGCAGAGGAAGTTTTATATAAGTGATAATTAAATTAAAACTTGGGGTGGTAATAACATTAAAGATAATAAATGGTACTTTTTTGTATTGGCCTTCCGTTGAGGGAGTTGAGCTACACAGATCCGAGCTTGGGCTTTTGATGCCAAGTGACTCTCCATGATGTTAGTCCCTACATAGTAGCCCATTGAGGTGTCTGACCAGGACCCGTAGTTTATGCATCATCTTTGTCTTGGATTCAGTCATCATATTGCTTGGCGTGTGTGTTAGCCATGGTTGTTGTTTTGTGTGTGTATGGTTGGATCATTATCTCCATTAGCACGGTGGGTGTGGACCTACAGGTGCCATGTGGTTGGGAGGCATAGCTACCTTCACCACTGCTAGGGAATGATGTACAGAGACAGTCTATTGTTCTAGCTTGATCGTTGCTGGATGTGTCACTTGGTACTTCGATTTGCGAAGTATGCTTTCTAGTGATTTATGCTTTCATTGGGATGTTGTGTTCCATGTTTACATGATGTTGGCTTTACGCATTCCTTGTTATGATGTTTCACATATAGTAGATGATGTTATCTGATTACAGGGTCATCTTCTGTTACTACTAGCATGTTAGATTTCATTTATTTATATTGTAGCATGTTTAGTAGTGATGTCCCTATCACGACAGTACCGATAATTTGATCGATGACTTGGGATGTTATGCGCGGGGGATGGCTAGGGCCCAAGATGGTCTTATGATGCCATTGATGGTTGGAAGGAACTACTTACTTCTTGGTTATTATGTTCATTGCGATGTTATTTTAGTTGTTGTGATGTTTCCTTTCTATAATTTCCCTTCCTTGTTTGATAGATGGTTAGATTTCATTTTTTGTATTTCAGTTACTTTATTCTGGTTTGAGTGTTCTGGCCTCGAGATGTGGATCCGGTACTCCCCAGTGTGGAGGTTCTTTTGTCATTTTTTCCCCTTTTTTGAGTCTTGGAAGTGATTTTGGTTTTGTATGGGTGACATTTGTTCAGCATTGTGCGACACTGTTAAAGTATCGCAAGCCCATACAAAAAATGTCGTATGATACTGTAAAGTATCGCACGCATTACTAGAGAAGTATCATACGACACTAGAAGAGTGTCGCACGGCTTCATGAAAAATGTCACACGATACTTTTCCAGTATCGCATGCCTTCTTGAGAAGTGTCGCACGCACTAAGGGAGAAGTGTCGCCCTCCCTTAGTAAAAAGTGTCACACACCCTTTGGTTAAAACCTATGCATGCCACCATCGAGCACTTTTTGTAGTGTTCTGATCATTTTGAGAGTTGATCTGGATACCCTTTTGGGCATTCTTCAAGCCTATGTTGTTGCATTTTGAATTCAAGAGGTTTCTTTTGAAATTCAGTTTTTGGGTTTCTGTTGTAGTCCTTTGGGGTTTAAAATATATCGTTTAAGTATAAGTTGAGGTATATTTAATTTCTTATACTTAAGATATATTTTAATATATGCGATGATTCATTTGAGATGGTTTCAGACCTCTACGGGCTAAGATTAAGATTCTAGGAAATTTTAGGGCTTCAGAATTCAGACTTAGCCATTTTTCAGGAGTCTGTTTGATCTTTTAGCTTGGTCAATCTCTTATGTTTTCTTGGTTGTGTTTTGGTTAGTGGTGACGTTTGGAGATCCGTTGGGTGTTAGGATGGTCATTATGTCTTTCGTTGCGATATGTATGATCCATGTATGTTGTCATGTGCAGTTACACTTTAAAAAAAATAAAAAATTCTGGCTTGTTTTTTTATCCTTGTTCCAAGGATCTCTGGGTGGGGCATTACAAAGTATGAAGGCTGAGCAGAATTGAGGACTAAATAGAGATCTATAATATGCAAGAGAAGTTGTAAGTTGTATCAAATCAAAACCTTACTATTACTCTCTAACAATTGTATTACTCTAGGGTAAATCCTTTGGATTAAGGTTAACTTAATAGTCATTTGTAAATCCTTTGACAAGGTGACATTTCAAGTGAATGGTCTAAAGTCATCTAACAAGGCTCACTCCTAATAGGGCAATTGAAATCCTTTAACAGAGTCACATTTAATAGTGTGTATTGTAACCTTTAATAGGGTTGGTCTTTCATAGGGCATCACTTCAGAAGAATGAAAAGAGTAGCATGTTACTAGTGGTTTTTCCCAAATTGGGTTTCCACATAAATCATTGTGTCATGTGTGCTGATAAATTTGTTATGTTTTAAGCTTTACATTTTTGCAAGTTGATTTGATAGTAACCTACAAGTTTTAAGTGATTGTATAATCTTATGGATGCATGCATGAGTATAAATGTGTTATGGGTTCACTAAGCTATGAAAAGTTTTATTTATACATCTGGACCTTGCATAAATGATTCACCTTGCCCTCTCAATTATTCTAAAAGTATTCCAACAATTGGTATCAGAGCCATCTGCTTGAGAGAACTAGTTTAAAAGCACTAGAAGCACAAAGATCAAGATGTCTAAAAGACAAGTACCCAAGCTCAATAGAGATAATTTTACTACATGGAAAATTTTGATGAAGTTACACCTTGGAGAACTTGGAGATCATGCAAAATCTACCATTTTTGTGGACCATGTTGATCCTGCTGGTGAAGATATGAGGAAGAAGAAAGAACACAACCATGCAAAGTTGGAGATTGCCTCTACCCTAAGTTATGCCAAATTTGATGATATCAAAAGTCTTGAAAGTGAAAAGAAAATGTGGGATGCCCTAACCACTATCTATGGAGGAGATGCAAATGTTCTGAGAGCCAAAGCTAAAAGTCTCAGAGGTAAGTTTGATAATATGAGAATGGAAGAAGGTGAGAATATTGCTCAATATGTTGAAAGGATAAAAGAAGTTGTTAATGCAATAAGAGGAGCTACTAGTAATATAGACAATGAAACTATTTTAAGCAAAGTTTTGAGAACACATGTTACCTATTTATGCTATTAGAGTTTCTGCAATTCAAGAATTGAGATGTATTCTAGGGAATAAGCTATCACTTAAAGGTCTAGTAGGTATTTATGGAGGAGATATAAATGTTCTAAGAGCCAAAGCTAAAAGTCTTAGAGGTAAGTTTGATAATATGAGAATGGAAGAAGGTGAGAATATTGCTCAATATGTTGAAAGGATAAAAGAAGTTGTTAATGTAATAAGAGGAGCTACTGGAAATATAGACAATGAAACTATTTTAAGCAAAGTTTTGAGAACACTGTTACCTATTTATGCTATTAGAGTTTTTGCAATTCAAGAATTGAGATGTATTCTAGGGAATAAGCTATCACTTGAAGGTCTGGTAGGTAGACTCACTACTTTTGAGCTATCTAACTTTGATAATTACAAGCCTGAAAAGATTGATTCCACTTTCAAAGCTAAGGTGTCATTAACGGAACCTAAAGAGAAGAAGAAGAAAAAGAAGAAGTATGTATCTAGTCATAGTGATATAGAGGAGGAGGATGTTGAATAGCTTGAAGCACTAATGGCAAGAAGATTCCATAAAGGTAAAGGCAAGTTCAAATGTAAGTTACCCATCATTTGTTTCAATTGCAATGAAGTTTGTCATATTGCTGCTAGGTGCCTAGAGAAGAAGAACTACAAACATGATGACAAATACAAGAGTAGAATAGATGAAGATAGAAAGGACTACAAAGATAAAGTCAAGAAGTCTTGATACATTGATGAAAAGGAAGAAAAGGTTGATTTTGATGAACATGATGATGAGGTGGTGTATGTTGCAATGAAGGATGAATCTGATGAAGATGAGGCAACTGCACTTGTGACTTATGTACACAAGAATGATAGATGGATCATTAACAGTGGATGTTCACATCATATGACTAGAGAAAAAAGTAAGTTCATTACCCTAAATTATTATGATGAAAATAGTGTAAGATTTGGTAATGATGCACCATGTTTGATAAAAAGAAAAGGTTCTATCAAACTCATAGACAAGATTTTGTGTGACAATGCTTACTATGTTGAAGGACTTAACTATAATTTATTTAGTGTGTTACAACTAAATAATTTGGGATGTAAGGTTGAGTTTGAAAACAAGATTGCTAAGATATATGACACAAATGGGAAACTAATTGGAAAGGGTGATCAAACTAGAAGTAACATATTCTATCTTGACATAGAGGATGCTACTTGTCTTTTTGTAAAATTTGATGATGTATGGCTATGACACAAGAGGTTATGTCATGTTAACTTTGATAACTTGATTATTATCAGTAAAATGAAGAAAGATAGAGGTTTTCCTAAGTTGAAGAAGCCTGATAATGTAATGTGTAAACAATGTTAGTTAGGAAAAATGACAAAGTCAAGCTGCAAGAGTAAAATTTATACCTCTAAAGTAATACTAGAGATTGTTAATACTGATTTGTGTGAACCAATTGATGTTCAAAGCTACAAAGGAGATAAAGTACATAATGTTATTTTTTGATGACTATTCTAGGATTATGATAGTTATGTTTACGAAATAGAAATCTGATGCTTTACAAATGTTTAAGTGGTACTTGGCAAGAGTTGAAAAGGAAACAACTAAAAGTCTGAAGTGTTTGAGATCTGATAGAGGAGGAGAATTCATATCAAATGAATTTAAGATGTTTTGTAATGATAGAGGAATCAAAAGACAAACATCTACCCCTAGAACACCTCCACAAAATGGAATAACTGAAAGGAGAAATAGATCTATAATGGACTGTGCTATAACATTCATGATGGAGAAGAATGTTGCTTTGAAATACTGGAGAGAAGTTATAAACATAGCTATCTATACCTTGAACCATGTGCAAATCAAGAAAGGTACTCATTCAACACCTTTGAACTATGGTATGGATACTCACCCAGTATAAAATACTTTAAGGTATTTGGAAGTAAAATTTATATTCTTAAAGATGTTAGGAATGGAAAACTTGATACAAAAAGTGAAGAAGGTATATTTCTAGGATACTCTACAAGAAGTAAAGTTTATAAGTGTTTAAATACTAACACTAAAAAAATTGTGGAAAGTGAAAATGTGAATTTTGATGAATATATAGAAGTAAATGAGGTTGAACCTATGAAAAATCTAGAAGAATACAAATCATTTGTATACTTTTATGAAGGAATCCTTGCTGAAAAAGATACTGCAAATCAAGTTACAAATCAATAGCAAGTTTTAGTCACTACCAAGTCATACCCTATAAATGTTGAGTTGCATTTAGGAATCAAGCTACATTTAGATGCTGAGTTATAGAATGAAGTGAATGCACATTTTGATTCTAAGATTAGTGAATGTGGAAGAGATGCTGAGATACTTAATGAAGATATATACAATGATTCTAAAGTTAAAAGACAAAATGAAGAAACAAGAGCTAAGCCAAGATTGTCCAAATATATTAAAAGACATCATCATACTACTCAAATTATTGGAGATAAAGATGCTAAAAAAATGACAAGAAATAGACTAAGAAGTGATATATTTTTCTAAGCATGAAGGAACCCAAATTAGTAAGAGATGCATTAGAAGATGTTGACTGGTATCAAGCAATGGAAGAAGAGATTGAAAAAATAGAGAAGAACAAAACATGGAGTCTAATTCCTAGAGCAGAAGACAAATATGTGATTGGTACCAAGTGGGTATTTAGAAACAAGCTAGATGAAAATGGTGAAGTCACAAGGAATAAAGCAAGATTAGTTTGCAAGAGATATGCACAAGAAGAAGGAATTGACTATGGAGAGACATTTTTCCCTGTTGCTAGATTGGAAGGAGTAAGAAATCTCCTTGCTTATGCTACATAAAAAGGTTTCAAAGTTTATCAAATGGATGTTAAATCTACATTTTTGAATGGTATATTAGAGGAAGAAGTTTACATAGAACAGCTAGAAGGTTTTGTTGATGATAACAATAAGAACATGGTATGTAGACTATACAAGCCTCTATATGGTTTAAAGAAAACACCAAGAGCATGGTATGAGAGACTTCATAATTATCTTGTGGAGATTGGATTTGAAAGGACTAATGATAACAACAATTTATACATGCAGATAGAGAAAGGAAAAGGTATTTTTTTATTTGAAATATTTGTTGATGATATCATATTTGAAGGTCAAGATGCTTTATATAAGGATATTGAAAACCAAATGAGGCAAGAATTTGAGATGTCTATATTTGAAGAGATCAAATTTTTTGTGGGTTTGCAAGTATATCGGATGAAATATGGTATATACATCACTCAGTCAAAGTATGTCAAGAAAATATTGAAAGCTTTTGGATTGGAGGATTCCAAACTAGTAAGTACACCTATAATGACAAGACACAAGTTGTCAAAGAATGACAATTTAGTTGAGGTAAATCAAACATTGTACAAGTCTATGATTGACAAATCACAATATGTAGTACACAGTAGAATTGATATTGCATTATCTAGAGGGATAGTGTTGGTGTAAATGAGTATTTACTTATTACACTTACTTAAGTTTTACTTAGGTTAATGCATTATTTAATTATTTTGCATTATTTTATTATTATTTTAGGTGAGACACTTAGGAGTTTGTGAACTTTCATTGAGTTACGCAACTCTAATTATGCACATGGTGTCTATAACATAGGAGTATGCATCATTCACTGAGTTGTCATGACGACAACACAGTTATCCGCACTCCTCATTTAGCACATGTTGTTTACTCCACTAATTTGCATGCTACACCATTGTAGGCTTATCCTCACATCATTGCACTTAATCTCGTGCTTAATGGAGGATAACCCATATCTGGTGGACATGTGCTTGGTTGCATGACATATCATGATGCTGACTTCTATGCATTCTAGAAGCTCTCCTAAGGCCTTTATATTCAAGCACTCCGAATGTACTCTCAATCTAGTTATTGAATGAATATTATCATTCTGATCATACTCTGTCTATTGTAGTCTACCGTGTGCTTGTGTTGAGTTCTTTAGTTCTTGGGTGAATTCTAGCCTAAGCCAAATTCTTACATGTTATCAAAGCTAAGGGAGATTCTCATCACGTAGCCGTTCGTGACCGTTCATGCTTTAGCACCTCGACACGAATCTAGAGGATTTGCAAAAATTGGGAGCGTCTAGAGCCAGATCTGACCTCATTGTTGCGTCTGGAGCGTTGATTAGATGAAGATCGACTATAAATTTTCCTATATTAGGTGAAAGTTGATTGTGAGGCAAAATTTATTTGCAAATCGGCACCCGAAGCCACTGATTTTCAATCTGGGTATGATTATTTCATTGATTTGATTCTTTGTATTTTTGAAATTATTTGCCCTATCAAACGTACAAAGAGAAAAAATATTTTTTGGCCGAACTGGGTAGTGACAACCCAACTCGACTCTATTATTTGTTATATTTTGGTGGCAGATATTATTTAACTGCAGGGTTTAATTATTATTCTGTGGGCTCTTTAGTCAAATCTGAGCAGCAGCAAAATACCCATACTACGCATCAAATCCGTGCAAACACACTCACATCACTAACAAACATTTTACCTATTCTGGTGGCCGGCCACATAAATTCTAGAACATAGCAAACATTGACAAGTGGCAATAATTTTGATGACAGCCCACAAATCAGTGACAAAAACAACACTGGCCAAGCATTTCCATTACCTGTGATCCAATTCACTAAGCGCTTTGTTCGCTATGGGTTTTACACAGTTTGTAAAATCCACCTCCCATGAATGTGGGATAATTGCAAAAGAAATCGGTGAGATGCTTAGACTAGCAACTAAGAATTTTGGTGACCAATGAACCAACTTTTGGCATTGCTGTTCACCATAAAGGACACACGACAGTCTGTGATTTAATCCCACCCACCAACTGTTCTCGCCACACGGCCCAATTCGTAGGCAGATATGTGGTAGTCAACTTGTCAAATAGGTACTACAAACCCAATCAGCTCTGACATGTGGAGCATCTAGTCAGCATTGCCATGCTTGCAAAAGTCCATATGATTCTGTACAGTACAAAAATCTATATCAGCTACCACGTCATCAAGAGGGCACATAGTTTTGCTGATATCATCAATTTTGCTATCCTAAATTTGACACCCATATGGACATCATTCCAAGGCATAAATGAACTGCTGTGATGGCTGTATGACTATCAGATTTAACTCTGTCATTCGCTGATGCAACCCCTCTCCAGATTGATTTTGGATTTTGTAGTTCAAATTCAAGAGGCCGTAACTCGCACATTTGTACCCCAAATCAGGTGCAATTTTTTTTGAAATTGGGTAAAATTTTCTAAATTTTTTAGTGGTGTAGCTATTTTATAGTTTTAGTGCATGTATTGTTCAAAATTTGCATTTTTTGGTGACTATACCTGGATAATCCTAAATTTTGCAACTTCAAATGCTCTGTACAGGCACATTTGGAGTCAAAAATAGTTTCCATTTTTTTAAAAAGTGTGTATTTTTTTGTCTACTTTCCAGATCTGGGATTAGATTATAGTGTTGTGTGGACAAAATTGTCACTTTCAGTAATAGGGCCTTTCTTTGCTTTGTAATGCTTTAGAATTATAACACTTTGTAAAGTTTCAGATTTGTACTTCATTAAGAGGTTGTAACAAGAAAAATTTGAAGTCCATGAAGGCCAAAATTGGAAAGTGGCCCATTGTAATCACACTACTGATAAAGTGCCCAAAGCATCTATTTTGGGAGGGTATTATTGGTGTTGTGTTCTCTCTTTTCTGCACTTTTCTTTCATTTTCTGCATTATGGGCAACTTTAAGTTTCCTAAATTAACTCCTCATAACTATGCTTTGTGGTCAATCAAAATGTTGTATCACTTAATGCATAATGGAGTTTCACAATATGTAGATGGTACTCTTCCTAAACCAGTAGGTGATAATGTATCAACAAGTGAAATTTTAGCTTGGGTAGCCATGGATAGGAAAGCCCTAGGTGATATGTTTGGGGGTAGATGATAAAATCATGTATCAAATTAAGAAATGTACTACATCCAAGGAAGCTTGGGATACCCTCGAAAGCCTTTATGATAAAGTGTCTGAAGAGGATGTGTTCAAAATAGAAGATGAGCTTGTTTCCTTAGATCCTAAGTCATATGACTCAATATAGGACTTCATCATCAAGGTGAATGAATTAAGGAAAAAGCTTATTGATTGTGGGAGTTCTATCAAAGATGACAGACCGATCTATCTCATTCATAACAAGTTGCCATCAGAGTGTTCTACATTTGTATCTTTTTTTAACACCTCAAAGACTACCTTAGGGTCTTCCTACAAGAAAGTCACTTTTGATGAATATGCAAAACTGTTGGATGATGAAGAAAACAAGTTGAAATCAATGGGGATCCTCAAATCACCTCAGTCCAAAGCATTGGTGGCCAATGAGGGTTCTCAACATTTAGCTACACAATCTTCAAATAAAGGAAAGGGTAAGACAAAATGGAAGAGTAAATTTGAGGATGCAGAAAAGACAACACCACAATCTAATCAACAAGGCAAGTCCTCAAATTCCAACAAGAATGGGAAAAATAATAAGGAGAAGAAGAAGTGTGCTTATTGCAAGAAAAAAGGTCATGAAGAGCATGAGTGTTATCTTAAAAAGATTGATGAGTTGACTCACATCATGAAGAAACATAATGTTCCATTGCCTAATGCTTATAGGGATAAAGGGTCTCCGTCAGATTCCAAGGGAAAAGGGCAAGCACTCATGGCAAATTCAAACTCTTCAAAAGAATGGATATTTGACTAGAGTGCCTCATATCATATGGGTTCTTCAAAGGAGGATTTTTCTTCATTGAATCACTCCAAGGTACCACACATCTTCATGGGGAATGATAGTAAAGTGGAAGTTGAAGGAAAAGGAAACGTGGAAATGGAAAATGGAGAGTTTCAAGAGGTTCTCTATGTTCCAAACCTAAGTTCAAATTTCCTTTCAATCTACCAAGTCACTCACTTTGGAGATGGACATATAGTTGAGTTCCTTCCAGACTCAGTAAAAGTGCACAGTGTTAAAGATGATTCCTTGGTTGCAGTGAGGAAAGTGAATGATCACAAGAGGTTGTACTCTTTCTCTCATTTTGTGCCCAAGTCTTCTTCAAAGGCCTTGTTATCTCAATCCAATTCAAACATGCAATTATGGCATGAGTGGTATGGTCATCTTGACTATCGCTATCTTCAACAACTTTACACATACCACATGGTGAAAGGTCTACCTCAAATCAACTTTTCTAAGGGTGAATGTTCAATAGATTTAGTGGATATGCATCCAGAGGGGAAGTTACAAAGAGGGAAGTCTTCTAGAGCAACAAGTTTTCTACAAATGGTTCACATGGTATTAGTAGGTCCTTTTGCATTCAGCCAGGGTTGCTACATACTCACCTTTGTTGATGAATTTTCAAGGTTCACTTAGGTCTACTTTCTGCATAGTAAGAATGAAGTGTTGGACACATTTCTAGAATTCAAGGCTCATGTAGAACAAAAATCCAGAAAGGCCATCATAGTACTCTGCATGGATAATGGAAACATGGATGTGAACAGAAGACTTAAGGAATTTTGTAGACATGAGGGAATTGATCTTTAGACTCCAGCAACATTTAGTCCGCATAAGACAGATGTTGCAGCATTGAGGATCCGAACTCTTAGGTCTATGGCAAGTTGCATGATTCATGCCAAGTCTCTAGATCCGTCATTAGAATTTGACACAATATCCAGTGCCACTCACATTATTAATCATTCTCCTCATCCAGCCTTAGATGGAAAAACTCCTTTTGAGGCATGGTGTAGTATAAAACCAATTGTGACACACTTCAGAGTCTTCGATTGTCCTGCATGGGTAAAGAAATCTTCCAGGTGATGCAAGGCACAACCATCTCGGCCTTGTACCTTCATTGGTTATGAAGATAGTGTGAAGACATATAGACTTCTCGATCCTGAGACATATCAAATTTTTGTGGAGAAGGATGTACATTTTTAGGAAAGTTCTCCTAGCTTGTCCTCTACTCCTCTTCGCACATCATACAGTGTGGATACTGATAGTGATTTCAGCGATAGTGCTTCAACAGATTCAGACACGTGGGGTTCTACTGATAGATACAATGAGAGGTCACTTTATCAATTTAGTCCACATGCATACATTGCCACAATGATAGGTCCATAACAACAGGGTACATTCAATCTTCCAGATATAGGTACAGTGACAAATTTGGGAGATAGTATTCATGATTTGCCTCTTCTTCTTGATGAAAAATTACCTTATTTAGTTGTCATGAGGGCTCCAAACTCTCTTGTTCATTCTCTACATGATCAATCATCATAGGTTGAAGTGATTGTGGATACTTATGATCAACAGTTGCAGTAGAGTTCTTCATCAGTTGCAGAGACAGAAAGTTCTTTGGGATAGGTTCTTCAGCAAGTTGAGTAGGTTTCAGAGACATCACTTATCTATGGGATTCTTTCCATGCACAGTGAAAGCATCTCATTTGTACCTTTGTCATTATTTCTTCCTAAGGGGAGGAACACCATTCTACAGTCTTGGATCAACTTCTTCATCGGAGCAGTCACTATTCAACATTCTTCTTTGGGGGGGTGCCCATCCTGTCTCTCTTCCTCTTCTCATCATTCTCTTATGTATATATTTTATGTATGTCATAATGGGGGGGTCTTGATTACTCCATCCATCCATGCATCCCTATTTATCTCTCTTTTTGGGGAAGGGTTTTTCCCATGAGCTTTTCCCTCTTTCCCCACTTGATGGGAGATTGCATATCATTATGTACATGGGTACCTAACATGGCCTAGTAGCTGGGACCCATCTTGCATTTCATCCTAGATTTTGTAAGCTTAAGGGCATTCCCCTAAGTTTCACTTAAGGGGGGGTGTTGGTGTAAATAAGTATTTACTTATTACACTTACTTAAGTTTTACTTAGGTTAATGCATTATATAATTATTTTCTATAATTTTTTTATTATTTTAGGTGAGACACTTAGGAGTTTTTGAACTCTCATTGAGTTACGCAACTCTAATTATGCACATGGTGTCTACAACATAGGAATATGCATCATTCACTGAGTTGTCATGATGACAACATAGTTATCCGCACTCCTCATTTAGCACATGTTTTCTACTCCACTGATTTGCATGCTACACCATTGTAGGCTTATCCTCACATCATCGCACTTAATCCCATGCTTAATGGAGGATGACCCATATCTGGTGGACATGTGCCTAGTTGTGTAACATATCATGATGCTAACTTCTATGCATTCTAGAAGCTCTTCTAAGGCCTTTATATTCAGGAACTCCTAGTGTACTCTCAATCTAGTTATTGAATGAATATCATCATTCTGATTATACTCTGTCTATTGTGGTCTACTGTGTGCTTGTGTTGAGTTCTTTAGTTCTTGGGTGAATTCTGGCCTAAGCCAAATTCTTAAAGATAGTTGTAAGATTCTCTAACAATCCCAAGGAGAATCACTTAATGGCTATGAAGAGAATAATGAGATATCTAAAAGGAATAGAAGAGTTTGGCCTATACTAAAAGAAAAATGAAAAATTTGAATTGAGAGCTTACACTGATGCCGATTGGGTTGTGTTGTCACTTAGGTTTGCACCCTTGTCCAAAGCCTATGCATGAGGACAACCTAGTGAAACATGGAAACAACCTCCAAGCTATGGGACTTGATCTGTGAGGTTGAGTCTCCAGAGAAGGCTGGCTTCCTCTTACTATCAAGATGCACCTAACTACTCTTGGAGAGGAAAAGGGGGAAGGAGAGCATGAAAAAAAATCTACCTAATCAAATCTAAAGAGGTGATGCACCAAAATAGAGTGTTCAAACCAAACTCTGTCCATATATGCACTATTGAACTAGAATAAAACTAAGGATATACACATTTAGACTCTCTTTAATCTAATAATCACATGTAGATTAGAGGACCAAGATGAATGACACAAGGAAAGAGAGATTCACTTATATTATTATTAGTAGGCCAAGGAGATATAGTCATGCAGATCATAGATCTCTACAAAACACAAGTAAGAGGCAAAGAGTTCTTGCACTTTCATACGAATGGCTGAAAGAGATAAGACAAAAAATTGTGAAGTTTAGCGGCATAGGGGAATTACATTGAAAATCTATAGAGTAGTAATAGAGAAAACAGACAAAGGTCGACCCTACAAAATTCATAAAATTTTTCCTTTATAGCTAAGGCATAATTGGGGTGTCCTCCAACTATAATTACTTTGCAACAACCTGCCATTAAGTTCTACAGAGAAAAATTATGGAGAAAATCTGATCTGAATATAGGTTTTTGGTACCATGAAATCTTATTTTTAACTAAAATGGGGACTCAAAAAGAGAGAAGCAGCACTATAACTATGCTCTGACCAAATAGATAGATTAGATCGAGGTGGTAGAGTTTCTTTGCATGCTTCACATTCACTTCTGGTGGTTGGAATTGATCATAAGATCGGATGCATGTAAAACCTCAATTTTTTATCATTTTTGGTGCATGAGTCAGCAGATTCAGCAAGTCAGCCAAACACTGTAAGAAAAACAAGCCACCTAGACCAATAACCTCTTTCCTTTCTGCCACCTTGCAAGGTCTTCCCAAGTTGACCACCCCTTTCTTTACTAACTACACCACCTTGCAACCCTGACCACAATAGTCACATTAGCTGCTAGACGCTAATTGTTACTACCTCAACTGCACCCACTGGGACATGTGTCACCAAGGAGCTATTGCACTATGCATATCCTCTGAGAAAATTTTCATAGTGAGATAGCACCCACTGTGGATCTAGACATATCTAACGATTGTGAAGACTCATCGTATTACTGTGCTATCTCCTTAAAATTTTTGGGCCCATGAAACACTTGGCAACCACCTGACACATCTTGGCATCCTCATCTTGGTGAGACCTAGCTCCATTAATCCACGTGGCATAATGGCACTATTTCGCTATGGGTAACATCCTCACAGCTTTCCATAGTGAGATAAAACCTACCGTCGATTTCCTTAGATCTATGATGATCAACAAAATTGTACAACTGCACACTGAGCTGGCTGAATGGACCAATGAAATATCACCACTATATTATGACCCACATGACAACTACCACTGAGGATGAGCTGTAAGATTACTTTGGAGAAGGGTGAGCCCATTATGTCATCTATGCCACGCATCGTCGAGGCGCTATGTCACTATGGATAATATCCTCATAGCTTTCCATAGTGAGATAGTGCCAATCGTTGATCTTCCTAGATCTGGCAGTGAGCAAGATGGATCTGACCTATTAGTATACCAACCAATAAGAACTAGCCATGTGCCAACCTATCTGACAAGTCCTCATTTGCACCCTGCCAAGTGAAGCAGGACCCATATTCTACACAATTATACTTTAGCCAATGAAAAGATCGATCAACTTCCAAGGTGTCTAACAAATTTCATCACTAATATCTGACAGGGCATACTTGGGACTCACCTTCCTTTTGATGTTGCATCAGTATCACTTTTCATCTAGGTGCTATGTCACTAATGGTGAGAAACAAAGATTTTTTGATAGCGCCATAGTGCCCACCATGGATCTAGCAAAATTTGGCATCGGAGAAACAACAAGGAAAGGGAGGACCCACCTGACATGTGGCCAAAAGGTGCTATGTCACTATGGTAAAACAATATGCAACTTACCATAGCGAGATAGCACCAATTGTTGATCTTCCTAGATCTAACGATGGGGACTTGCAAGCCTATGAAAACATTAAAATGCATAGGGAAGAAATATCATAAGGTTATCATAAAGTATTTCATGTCCCTTTTGAATATTTGGATATTTAAAACCTGTGAACATTACTACGTTGAACTCAAATGTGGTGATTTTGGTGGGAAGGCAAAAATGACCAACAAATCTGGCAACTTAGAGGGGACACAAGCTAGCTATGCGTAGACCAGTGACCTCATGCATCCATTGGGCTATAGAGTCAAAAAGATGTGGATCCTATGCATATTGTGAAACCCTAACCCTACCTCTAAGAGAAAAACCCCGAAACCCCTATCTCTGCAACTAGAACCAGAGATAAAAACTTCTTTCTGCAACCTTCAAAACTTTGAGAAAATTGGCTATCTCACAGAGAAAATCTTGTGCTCATGCACTTCCTAGAAAAGTAGGAAACAAATTGGAAATGAAACTAAGCTAACTATATACATGGAATCTCAAACCCTTAGAAACATGGCTTGAGATAAATCTTGTTGACTAGGATGGGCAAATTTTTGCCACTAGGCCTGCTTAACTGAAAATCATTGACCTGTTTGCAACTGATAATCAGATAGGGGCCACTCCACAATGCATCAAAATTTGCGTGTCTTCCTAGTTTCACCCTATCTACGTCCCATTTTAGAACCAAATCTCCCTCCCTAAAGTTTTTGGCCCTAGCATTCCCATCAAAACTCTTTTTTTACTTGCTGCTGGTGTGTCTCTAGGGTCTGCATAGCTTTATTTCTCTTCTCTTCTAGCTCCATCAGCTCTACCATTCTTACTGTCATAGCATCATCTTCAATCAACTCCAGTTGATGAGCTAGCTCTAGGGATGGGAACTCCAATGAAATTGGAAGTCTTGTTTCTCTGCCATAGACTAACACAAATGGTGAATTCCCTATTGACCTTTTAGGAATTATTTTGTCAGCCCATAGTGTAGTCTTCAGTTTTTTATGCCAACACCTTTGGTTATCTTCTATTTTCCTTTTCATGATTCTAATTACGTTCTTGTTGGAGGACTCAGCCAAACCATTACCCTGAGGATAGTAATTTGAAGATGTGCTCAAATAGATATTATGATCCATTGCCCATGCACAAATCTAAGCTCCAACAAAAGACCTTGCATTATCTAAAATAATGGTTGAAGGGCACCAAACCTGGTCACAATTCCATCAAGGAATTCCACAACTGAAGATTTTGTGGCATCCTTCAATGCAACTACCTCTGTCCATCTAGCGAAGTAATCTGTAGTAGCTAGAATCCATTTGTGACTAGAACTGGAAGAAGGATTGATAGGGCCTATGAAATCTAATCCCCATTGAGCAAAAGGTTGATCCACCTGGATAGGATGAAGTGGAAGAGCTGCAAGTCTTTGTTTGCTAGAGAAGAAGGCACATTTTTCACACTTCCTTACATACCTATGACAGTCATGGAACAAGGATGGAAAAAAGTAACCAGCCCTCATGATCTTCATTGTAGTTGTTCTAGCTGAGAAGTGGCCACCATCAGGACCATCATGAAATTATTTGATCATTCTTTTAGCCTGGTCTGTATCAAGGCATCTTAATAGGGCTCCATTAAAATCTTTTCTAAAGAGGACATTGTCAACTATGACATAAGGAATTGATTGTAATCTATACTATCTCCTTTTAGTTCTATCTAATCCTTGAGGGTATCCATTACCTAATAATAAATTCATCATATCATCCATCCAACTCCTTGGGTCATTATTTCTTACCTCTTGTTGCTTTGTCAGTATCATAGTAGCTTCCTCATTAGGTTCTTGAGATGATAACAAGTATTTACACAACCCCTTCCCTCTTACCAGCTTGGTAATCTAAATATCAATATCATATTCCATCACTTTAGTAATCTAGCCAGCTCTTTTCTCACTAATATCTTTTCTCAAAAGGAAATCCTTTACACTGGCATGGGGTACTAACAAATGAATCTTATTATGAGACAGGAGGTGTCTAAATTTCTTTAAAGCTCTGATGACTACAAGGGCTTGCTTCTCTACATAGCTATATTTATCTTCATATTCTTTAAGCCCTTCACTAAAGAAAGATATGGGCTATTCATCACCTTTATCATTTCTTTGAGTCAGGATAGCAAAAATGCTTGACTCACCACCTAGGGTATAAAGGACGAAATATTTCTCAAAATTTGGATTCATAAGAGTAGGAGCTAAGGCTATGTCTGTCTTGATCTCTTCAAAACTTTCCTTCCCTTCCTTGGTCCATGCAAAGACCATACCTTTCTTGAGCATAGTTGTAAGAGGTTTCACTATGGTAGCAAGATTAGGGATAAATCTTCTCACAAAATTTATCCCACCTAAGAAACTTTGCAGCCTTTTCTTGTGTTTAGGAAGAGGAAGGGAAAGTATTTCTTTTGTTCTTTTTGGATCAATGGTTAAGCCATCCTTAGATAAAAATGATCTTCTACATTCTTAGAAACCACTGTAATATCATCAAGGTAAACTAAGAAAAACTTGTCAATCAATCTTTTGAAAGCTATCTCCATTTCCTTCTAAAATGGAGTACCTGCATTGGTTAGCCCAAATGGCATCTTACAATAAGCATAGGTACCCCATTTAGTGGTAAATGCAATCTTGTACCTATCAGACTCTTTAACAAGCACTTGATTTTAGCCAAAAAATCCATCAAGAAATGAAAATCTCTTTGAACCACTGACCTTGGACAAAATCTACTCCATAGAAGGGAGAGGATGGTTATGTTTAAGGGAAGCTTAATTAAGGTCCCTAAAGTCCACACACAATCTAATTTCTCCATTCTTCTTCCTAATAGGGACAAGGTTTGCTACCCATGATGAGTGTTTGATGGGAAAAATTATATTGGCCTCAATCAATTTGGATAGCTCTTTTCTCATCAAGGGTTCAATTTTAGGATTCACTGGTCTCTATTTTTGTCTTACTAGCTTTACATCATTAATTAAATCTATGGTATGCTGAAACAACCTTGGGTCAAAGACCTTTAAGTCATCATATGTCCAAGAAAATACATCATTAAATTCTTGACATAGATGAATAAAATTTTCTTGTTCGATTTCAGAACATACCTTCCCCATGTTTAGGGACTTTCCATCGGCAATCATGACTGGAGTGTGGTCATCTTCATCAGTAGATAGGTTCATGACCCTGCCTCTTGCTTGATCATCAGGATTAAAAAAACTCTCTAGAGTAATGAGACCTTTAGGTAGCTTTTTGGAGCTGAGGTTAATGATTTGGTCACCATACTGATCTTGCAGTCTCAACTAGTTCCTGCTTGAAAACTCTGCTTCATTCTGCAAGAAGCTGACAATTTTCTCATTAGATTCAAACACTTTCCAATGGATGTTGTTATTAGGGATGGCAGGCCTTACTACCACTCTAATTTTTTTCTTCTTCTCCTCCTCAAGACTCCCTAGCACATCATAAGATGCACCTATTGCTGCAAGTCTATCAGTATGCCTACTTTCTTTTCTAGGGATGCTTTGAATATTAAATGCATTGAAACCTTCAAGAAAATCCCATACCCTATTTTTATAAGACTTGAGCAAACGATTCTTAGTGATATTCTAATTTCTCACTTGATTAACTACCAACTCACTGTCTCCATACACCCTTAAGGCTTGGATTCCTCTTTTTTGAGCAAGTAGGAGACCTTAAATCAAGGATTCATACTCAGCTACATTATTAGTGCAATTGAATTAGAGCCTAAAGGAGAAGTAGTACCTTACTTGTGCAGGAGAAATCAACATCACACCAGCCCTTGATCCATTTTTATTCCTTGATCCATCAAAGTACATACTCCATATCCCATTCATATCTTCTTTAGTACCCACAAGATTGGGAACTAGAGCATCTTTCTCCAATATACAATATGTATTGAGGCCTATCTCAAGGGTTTCTAGCATAGGGTCAAATTGATACACATTAACCCATTCATCCAAGAAAAAATCAGGTATCTCTGCTAGGGGAGTGGTGGGCTCATTCACTATGTCGTTCTCATCCATCTCTAGAATAGGGAAATTCATGTTGATGGAATTAGGGGTGTAAGATTCAGTATAATGGAGGGCTTGAGGCTCTACTCTAATTGAAGCATTGGCTCCATATTTCATTTTAAAAGACATATATGATCAATCAGAGGATATGAAACCACCTATTTGGGTAGTGAAGTCTCTTGACAGACAAATGAAAAAATATGGCTTGACCTTAGCAACAGAGATATCTTAGGTCACAGTACAACCAGGGCATGCATGTAAGGCCATCTCCACATTCCTAAGGATCCCTAGAGTCTTGACAGTACTACCATCCAACTATAATACATTCCTAACAATGGGCTCATATTTCATCTCCAAAGCATCAGCAACACACCTAGGCATCACTAAACTACTAGCCCCTGAATCAATCATGCAATTATGGACTATTTTCCCCCCTATAATTAGAGAAACATAGAATGGAGGAGGTCTAACCTTTTTACTTGTTTCTACCTCCCTTGATGGTTTTACTAGGCTTGTGGCACTTTCCATGCTGAGTGTCTGATCCTTTCATTCAATTCTTTCCACTTCTTGCTATAGCAACCTCTTTTGCATGGGTATAGTAGCAATAGATCCCACATGGAGATATTCACATTTGTCTTTTTCATTTTCTCTACAACACTGAATGGCATAGTAGGTGCTTTGGTAGAAGCTTTGGGAGCTACAATTGTATGAGGTTGAGATGGAATAACCTGAGGATCACTTGCATCCTTTCTACCATGATTTTGCCTTTGCTTCTAAAAGGTACTTGATTGATTATTTGCTGCTTGCTCATGAGATATCGCATTTGAAGTTGAGGCCTAATTGGGAGGAGGAGGGACAACATCTTTCATAGCTCTTCTTTTGCTTCTAGTGTTATGAGCAATGGAATCTTGGTTTACATTACAATGCTCCTCCATCTGATGATTCATAAAAGAGAAATCACCCTGTCTTTGCATATCTGAGGCATCTTTAAATTGGTCCTCCTTGTATGATTTTTTTGCTGCAAGCTCTTGGACTAAAAGATTCAACCTTCTGACACATACAATAGCCATAGGAGTAGTTATAGGAGGGACACAAATCTTGATCTTGAGCCATATTGTTTTGAGGGACTATGGCCCTACTTTGGTTTACATTTGAGGTTTAAGCATGGCCACCCTACCTACTCTAATCAAAAGAATTGTTGCAATGATTAGGATTTGGAGGCCTACCACTACTTGGAGTTTGATATTGCAATTGATGAGGCTTACTACCTTGAGCTTTCTATCTTTCTAAAGTTACCACTTTGTTGCTTACTTTCTACATCATAGAGGAGTTATCCTCTAGCTTCTTCCCATAATCTTGCAATCTTTTCTCTAGGTTCTTTTCTCTTTTATCCATGTACTACATCAGAGATTGCATGATCTCTTTGATTTCATCTATCCTATTTGAAGATGTGGAAGCTTGAGGGACTGGAACAAGGGATTGTGATGTAGAAGTTGTGGGAAGGGGAGCCATTATTGGTTGATGATTTTGAACATCAAGGAAGAAAGGCATAGGAGGCCTTGGAGCTAGCTTAACTCCTTGTATTAGGATGTTCCCTAATTTTATTTCTATTTCATAAGCATTAGGCAAGGTATCTCCTCCCATAGTTTGGATTGTAGTGGCAATATCACTATTAAAAGCTCTAAGGTAATGCAAGAAGGCATTACCAAGGGTAGGCTTCACCGAAGTAGATATTCTATCCCATGTCTTTTGAAATCTATAATTAAAATCAATCATACATTCATTTGGGGCTCTTTTTATAGTAGTCAACTGCTCTAAAAGTGACAAATAGTCACTTTTATCCTCAAAATGTTTGCACAATCTTGCTCCTAATCCATCTCAATCTATTATAGAACCATGAGTTAAACCTCTATACCATTGTAGTGCTTTTCCTTTCAAGGATGAGGCTAGGAGCCTAACTACAACATCATCCTCTGTAATACCATGGATATTGCATACATTTGCAACCTCTTGAATGTGCTCTGAGGGGGAGATAAAAGTTTCACTAGTAAACTCTGGTATACTTTTGAGGGCAGCTACTGGTATGTCATGTCTTTGGGCTAATAAGAGAGGGCTCCCACCATTAAAGGTGAAAAAAGTATGAGCTTTAGGCAATGCCATATAGACAAGTGATCTATTGATATGTATTGATGGCAGTCTAGGCTAAGATCTAATAGTAGGAGGAGTAGAGATAGATCTTGTAGGTGTATTTGTTACTATTGCACTCCTAACTGGTGATAAATATATTCTAGTCTTCCTTCTTTTAGGGTTTAAAAATGAAAGCTCTTGATACTGAAACTTACCTCTAGAAGATGCCCTTGTTTTAGCTTTGGGCATGAATCACTGCAACTTTGGTCTAGAACTAGATATGTATTTGAAGTTCAGAGTCACCAAGTACTTTGAAGAATGAGCCTCTTGAAGGCTTAAACACTGAAGACAGTACTATCTCCTCTGTATTGATCTTGAAATCTTCCCTTTTGACACCAGTAGGCTTGAATTTTTTTGAAAAGTCATCCCACTAGGCGTGCCAAAAACTGTTATCACTTAAGTTTGCACCCTTGTCCAAAGCCTATGCATGAGGATAACCTAGTGAAACATGAAAACAACCTCCAAGCCATGGGACTTGAACTATGAGGTTGAGTCTTCGAAGAAGGCTAGCTTCCTCTTACTATCAGGATGCACCTAACTACTATTGGAGAGGAAAAGGGAGAAGGAGAGCATGAAAGCAAATCTACCTAATCAAATCTAAAGAGGTGATGCACCAAAATAGAGTGTTCAAACCAAACTCTTCCCATATATGTACTATTGAGCCAGAATGAAACTAAGAATATACACATTCAGACTTGCTTTAATCTAATAATCACATGTAGATCAGAGGACCAAGATGAATGGCACAAGGAAAGAGAGATTCACTTATATTTTCATTAGTAGGCCAAGGAGATATAGTCATGCAGATCATAGATCTCTACAAAACACCAGTAAGAGGCAAAGAGTTCTTGCACTTTCATATCAATGGCTGAAAGAGATAAGATAGAAAATCATGAAGTTCAGAGGCATAGGGGAATTACACTGAGAATCTACAGAGCAGTAATAGAGAAAATAGAGAAAGGTCAACCCTACAAAATTCATAAAATTTTGCCTTTATAGCTTAGGCATAACTGGGGTGTCCTCCAACTATAATTACTTTGCAACAACCTACCATTAAGTCCTGCAGAGAACAATCATGGAGAAAATTTGATCTAAATATAGCTTTTTGGTACCATGAAATCTGATTTTTAACTAAAATAAGGACTTGAAAAGACAGAGGTGGCACTATAATTGTTCTCTGACCAAATAGATAGATTAGATCGAGGTGGTAGAGTGTCTCTGTATGCTTCGCATTCACTTCTGTTGGTTGGAATTGATCATAAGATCAGATGCGTGTAAAACCTCAGTTTCTTATTATTTTTGGTGCATGAGTCAGCAAAGTCAGTGAGTCAACCAAACACTATAAGCGAAATAGGCCATGTGGAACAATAACCACCTTGCAACCCTAACTGCGACAGTCATAGTAACTGTCGACCGCTAATCATTACTGCCTCCATCAAACCCACTAGGACATGTGTCATTGAGGTGCTATTTCACTATGCATATCCTTTGAGCAATTTCCCATAGTGAGATAGCACCCACCATGGATCCAGACTGATCTGACGATCGTGAAGACTCGTCATATTACTGTGCTATCTCCTTAAAAATTTTGGGCCCATGAAACACTTGGCAACCACCTGGCACATCTTGGCATCCTCATCTTGGTGAGACCTAGCCTCACTAATCCATGTGGCACAATGGCACTATGTCCTATGGGTAACATCCTCGCAGCTTTCCATAGCGAGATAGTGCCTACCGTCAATTTTCTTAGATCTATGGTGATCAACAAAATTGTACAACTCTACACTGAGCTGGTTGAATGGACCAATGAAATATCACCACTGTATTATGACCCACCTAACAACTACCATCGAGGATGAGCCATAAGATTTCTTTGGAGAAGGGTGAGCCCATTACGTCATCTGTGTCATGCTTTGCCAAGGGGCTATGTCGCTATGGATAATATCCTCACAGCTTTTCATAGCGAGATAGTGCCAACTATTGATCTTCCTAGATCTGGCAGTGAGCAAGATGGATTTGACCTATCAGTATACCAACCAATAAGAACTGGCCACATGCCAACCTGTCTGAAAAGTCCTCATTTGTGGCCTGCCAAGTGAAGAAGGACCCACAGTCTACATAGTTATACTTTAGCCAATGAAAAGATTGATCAACTGCCAAGGTGTCTGACAAATTTCATCACTGATATCTTATGGGGCATACTTGGGACCCACCTTCCTTTTGATGTTTCCGTAGTATCACTTTCCATCTAGGTGCTATGTCACTAATGGCAAGAAACATAGATTTTTCGATAGCGCCATAGCGCCCACCATGGATCTAGCAAAATTTGGCGTCAGAGAAACAACAAGGAAAGGGAGGACCCACTTGACATGCGACCAAAAGGTGCTATGTCACTATGGTAAAACAACGTGCAACTTCCCATAGCGAGATAGCACCAACCGTTGATCTTCCTAGATCTAACGATGGGGACTTGTGAGCCTGCAAAAACATTAAAATGCATAGGGAAGAAATATCGTAAGGTTATCATAAAGTATTTCGTGTCCCTTTTGAATATTTGGATATTTAAAACCTGTAAATGTTACTATGTTGAACTCAAATGTGGTGATTTTGGTGAGAAGGAAAAAATGACCAATAGTCTGGAAACATTGATGACAGAAAGAGCACCAGTGAAGGAGCATTTTTCTTTGGCAAGTGACTAGTTACATGGACTAGAAAGAAACAAAGTTGTACTTCACAATCTATTGCTAAAGCTGAATATGCTGGTACTATTGTAAATTGTACAAACATTGTATGGATCAAACAACTACTTAAAGGAATGAAGGAAGAAACCATAGAACCCGTGATACTTTATTGTGCTAATACTAGTGCTATCAATATACCAAATAATCTAGTGATGCACACAAAGACAAAGCACATTGCAATCAAGTATTATTACTTGAGAGAGTTAGTTCTAGATAAACAGGTGAAGGTGGAATATGTCAACACAAAAGAACAAATTGCTGATATCTTCACAAAATCATTACCTAAGGATGCTCATGATTATCTAAGAGGTAAATTAGGGGTGATACCCCTATCAAAGACTATCCAAATAACAAGAAGAGTGCCCTGCATCAAAAAAGTTGATGTTTATATGTTACACATTGGTGTAGAGGATCTTACTTTAGGAGCTGCCTAAAGTAATCAAAGAGCTGAAACTTTAAATCAGTCACAAGCAAGGTGATAGAGGGAGAAACTAAAAGAACCTGACAAAGTCTATATCTACATGTTAAGATGACAAGTTTTTGGTATATGTCTTTGGCATTGTTGTCAAAGAGGGAGATATTTTTCTGATCAAACTAGTATAAATGTTGATGGAGATATTACTAATTAAGAGGGAAATGTCAAGAGATTGTTTTCAAAGAGATAAAGAGTGTTACTGATCATAAATATTAGAAGAGAACACGAGTATGATGAGGGAGATAGAGAAGAATATAAGAAAGTGGGAGAAATCTTAATCTACCTAGTCAAAAGGAGATATAGTAAGAGGGAGTTATAAGAAAGAATTTTGTAATCTAATAAGAAGATGGAAGCTACTAATAGAGGGAGAGATTCCAATGCAAGTTTTATTTTTGGTATTGTCTTACTATTTTAACCTAGTCAGTTTGGTTAAACAAATGTGTTTACCATTTGGTTGATTTGGTCGATCATTTTGGTTTACCATCAATGCCAAAGAGGGATATTGTTGAAAATAGATTGAAAAAATCATTATCAAGAGGAATTATTGAAAGAGGGAGATTGTTGAAGAATATTATGTGTCTCAATCATTATTTTGTCACTAATGTTAAACCTACTATTTTTTGGTAAGACAATTTCTTATAAGATTCAAGTACTATCACTTATTTGATTGATGAAGAGGATTTGATTAAAAGATGTAACAATAGCACCTAGAGGAAAGGTTGAGTTATGATTATGTAATGAAGTATAAGGATTAGTTGAGATAGTGATGACATGATGTATTGATGATCTACTTAAGGTTACAAAGGTTGGTTTCACTAAGAAAGATTAGAAGAACAAATTATACAAAGTTTGTTTGCTAAGCTTGACCGAGTGGCTAGTAGGTGCCAAGAAAAGTCAATACAAGCTAAGAAGAAAATTAGTTGGAGTTGAGTAAAAGTTCATTCTAGTGTATATCGAGTAGAGTAGTGGATGCCAAGTAAAGTTTAGTTGATGCCAAGAACTAGTAAACTTTAGTTCATGCCAAGTAATTTCATAGCGGATGTTGAGCACCGTAGTTTGTGCTAAGCATCAGAAGGTTGATAATGCCAAGCTACTGCATTATTTAAAAGATCATAAATTTGATGAATCAGAGCTAACAAGTTTGTTAACTTGGATTGTGTGAATGAGGTGGAAAATAAGGTTGATGAGATGGTGGCACAAAATTTAAGGTAAACCATTTTTAGGAAAATTCAAATGGATTCTAAGTGAAGTTTCTAGAAGAGATATATGATATAGGGTAGATACATTGTATCCTACCTAATCCATCCAAATCCTAAATTGGATGATCGAGAATGAGCAAAAAAATATTTTAATTTCCTATTTATAAGGATGGCTAGTGATGAAGCAAGGTTTCCATGTGCGAAAACCAAAGGAGACAAGGAGTCAAGGGTTTTGCTTCATCTAGTGACCTAAGAGAAGAGTCTATAATGACATGTTAAGAAAGAAGGCTTAAGGA
Organism: Cupressus sempervirens; assembly: GCA_028749045.1. NCBI lineage: Eukaryota > Viridiplantae > Streptophyta > Pinopsida > Cupressales > Cupressaceae > Cupressus > Cupressus sempervirens. Next base: position 508,331,433 of record CM053788.1, on the reverse strand, counting down.
GATGAATGCTTGAAGGGTGAACAAGCTATCAATGCTAAAAAGTATGAAGACCAAGCATAATTGAGGACTGAACAGAGGTCTATAATCTACAAGAGGAGTTGTAAGTTGTATCAGATCAAAGCCTTACTATTACTCTCTAACAATTGTATCAGTCTAGGGTAAATCCTTTGGATTAAGGTTGACTTAATGGTCATTTGTAAATATATTAACCAAGTGACATTCCAAGTGAATGGTCTAAAGTCCTCTAACAAGGTTGACTCCTAACAGGGTGATCAAAATCCTTTAACAAGGTCACATTTAATAGTGTGTACTATAACCTTTAACAGGGTTGGCCTTTCACATGACATCATTTCGAGTAGCATGTTATTGGTGGTTTTTCCCAAATTGGATTTTCACATATGTCATTGTGTCGAGTGTGGTGATGAATTTTGTTTGTTTCATGCTTTACATTTCTACAAGTTTATTTGATAGTAACCTACAAGTTTTAAGTGATTGCATAATCTTATGGATGCATGCATGAGTATAAATGTTTTATGGGTTCACTAAGTTGTGTAAAGTTTTATTTATACATCTAGACCTTGGATAACTAATTTACCCCACTCCCCCTAGTTATTCTAAAAGTATTCCAACAGATGGTATTAGATAACTAAAATGGGGGTGAATCAATTATACCCAGTTATCCTCTAGGTCCTTAAAACACTTCTCAACTACTTAACACTTTAAACTTTTAGATCACTAGATTAGTAAACAAATCAATCTTCACAATAACATTGAACTTAATCTTTTGATGTAGTGAGATTTTAAAGGTACCCCTAATGGAGGTAATCAAGATTCCTACAAATAACTACACAATGGAAAAAAACTACACAAGATACATAGTCTGATACCAAATGAAACCTTATTTATAAAATAACTATTTACATGAAATATGCCCAGTTGTAGGCCTTACGAGTTATGACCAAATACAAATCAAGTAATATCACTTCTACAAGATTTATCAAGATCCAATGCCAATATTAGCTACTCCAGATATGTAATAGTAGAAACCTCCAAGGAAGATCTAACTTGTTGTCACAAGCCCACCAAGTAATCTCCCTATTTCCCAACCCTAAGCTACTATCCCTTCTCAAAATTTTCTCTTCTATCACATCCTCTTTGCCAAGATGGATGAATCTCTCACTCCTCCCATTAATTCCTAAAGACTCCACAAGACCCCTACTTATACCCAACTAAGCCACAAGTTGGTCTAGAAATTACAAATTGAAATAAACCCTTACATTAAATATATGCATTAGCCACAAGTAGGTCGAAATACTTATTAAAAACATACAACCCAAATTAAATGCCAAAAGGTCGGCTCACAGACAACTCAAGAATCATAGAAACCAAGACATGACTGAGTGTTAGAAACCACCACCAAAAATAAAAAAATCAATCAAGCATAATTAAGCCCCTTCATTGACCAAGCTAACTCAAGAAAAACTACTATCAAGTTTCCAGTGTAAACCAAGCCACAATATACGCCAAATTCCTCAAGCATCATCGAACACCTTCATTAACTGAGTCACACGATTAACACACCAATCACAAACCACAAAATAATGACCAAGTACCATCTCTTCACTAACCAAGCATGAACCAAAACTTAACCAATCACACTCAGTAAACACACAAATTAACTTCAAAGTAACTACCAAGCTCTCCTCCAAAGTAGTCACTGAGAAAACCCAAGATGCTCCTGCATGAGACACCTCAGGTAAATAGAAAAGTGTGTCCCATACTTTGATGTCCAAAGAAAGATCAACAACCATGTTGATCTTCACCAAAGGCTTCCACTCTAACAGGGATAAGAAAACCAATATGCAAATCATCCACATCTGCATCCATCTATCGAACACTAGAATCTCAACCATCCAATTAACATGCTCACTCCCAAGAACAAATTGAACATAATGCTTCAAAACTAAAGTCTCATAAACAACTAGTGAGTCCACACTAGCAGCAGCAAACTCTACATCACCAACAATATGTAACTCCTTGGCAACTTATGCCAAACTCTCAACACCATCAATCTCATTGCTCACAACAAGATGTTCTGCAACACATAACTCATCACCAATAAAAACCTGGTCCTCCCTGATCAAATGCTGTACAATTTCAAAGTCACTCTCAATCGACTGATCATGAAAACCAATCTCTATCCAAACATCAACAATGTTAGGAATATCCTTAGAATCAACTTCAAGTTTCTCTATAGGTTTTGCATCAAACTCCACAAACTAATCAACAAAACCAATCTCTTCCACCTTGACCTTGCTATGTCATCTTCTCTCTTGAACAAGTCTTCTAACCAGCTAGACAACTCTTTTCTAGATTGGTAGTCTCCAACTCCACAAAAATCTATGAAATTCAACCATCCTTCCTGAACTAATCAAGAAGAAATCTCAAAAAGCCTCTTCTCCACCATATCATAGAGATTTTTAATCATTCCAAGGTCCAATCTTCTTAAAGACATCTTCCAAGATCTTCACAAACCCTTTGCAACAAATCACCTACAGATTAATCTTCCCCAAAAAGATCAATCTTCCATCTTTCCATCCATTGGTCCATCTACAAGTCCTCTACAATTAGGAGATATAGCCATGATCTGCCACCTCACAACCAAGTGACCTAAGACTCTAGAAAGAATAATCCAACTCTAGATAAAGATCTTAGATCAACTTCTCTCAACCCAAAGTCCTAGTTCAAACTACCTCTGCTTTGGTGCTTCATCTACATACTCAGGAACAACTATAGTATAATGCCATCTAACACAGTGAGATTTTGAGGATATCACTAGTGGATGTAATTTGTGTAGTGCCTCTCATGTTTTCAATCTCTACCTTGTTATATTTTTATTTGAGAGATACTTGTTACTCATGTTATGTTTACATTTGTGATGACTTGAGGTTCAGATGTTATACTTTGATTTTAGTATCATAGATGTGATACTGCTATGTTGTGTAGTTGATTATATTTGCATGTTGATGCCATTTTGAGATGACAATATGTTTTATGATGATACATGGCTATCCAATATTTGGACATATCTTTGATTTGGTTATATGTTGGATTTGATGCGATGGTTATTTACTTCATTCTTACTTCATTATGCTTTATGCAAATGTGAGTGATGTACATGGATTATTTTAGTATAATTAAATAAATGATTAAATTAGGTATCTAATGTATTTATTGTTTCGACTATATTATTTTATGTAATTGCATTTGATCATGTGTTTTAGTGTGTAGGATTTATATCCCTGGTAGTGTCACATAGAGTTAGTGATTCAACTTTCCATATTTTACCAATGTTGTCCCTATATGGTTGATGTATCTTATTTAAATGTTAAATTAAACCTTTTGGTGATTTGATGAATCTAGACTCATTTGCATTATGCGACTAGACCTATGAACATGTCTATGCATTTAGAGGTTTGCATTATCACAAAGGTTGTTAAGGAATTTCAATGATTTTGGTTTAATTATTTTTAGGCTTTATTTAATTGAATTTTAATTTTTGTTAGCTTTTCCATAGATGAATTCTAATTACTTGGAATAGCCTAGTTTTGTTTGGGTCAATTCAGGGTCTAATTATTTTAACTAGTTAATTATTCTAATTGATTATTCAGTCAAAAAGTGAATAAGTATTGAAAAAGAAAATTAATTCCTCACTTCTCACTTTTAGAAGTTGAGAATTTGAGAGCTTTTTCCAAAATCCTCTTCTAGAGGATTTCCATTCTATTCATTGTGAGAGCTACGGGCATGGGAACTTTGTGAGATTAGTCTCATTGGATCCATCTTAGGGAGACCTTTCTTTGCCGTCATTTCTAGTAGCTTTAGCAAGTTATTCATTTTATTGCGCTGATTCTTGTTTTTGCTAGTGACTTTTGTAGTGGCAAATCTTTGCCAAATGAATATTCTATATCTTTGGGAAATCGTAATTTGGCAAATAAAACCTACATATAGGGTCAAATAGGTCACCAAGATATTAAATAATTTGTGTCCAAATCCCAGGCTAATTGTCGATTAGTTTACTCATAATTGGTCCCAAATCTTGGTTCAATCGCTAATGTAATATACATTTAGGACATATTTATTTTAAACTATTTGCCAGCCTTCAGCTTATTTCTTCTTATCGGATAATGACATTTCGCCCTTAAAATAAAATAAAATATTTCTTGGGGCCGAGCGTCACCTACCATCTTACCAACACATGTCTCCAACTACTCTAGTGTAGCTAACTATTTTATATTGTGGAATTTGGGACACGTGTCTTAATTTCGGGAAGATTTAGAGTTTATGTTATAATGTTTAAAATTAGGCCCAAAATAGAGTTTAGTCCATTGATCTATCTTACATCAATGGTCTACATCAATTCCTTTTACAATAACAATGATAACATGCAAAATGACGTTGTCATGTTGACCAAGTTGGAAATAAGAAATGACACTTTATTAATTTAATCTTAATGGAATGACAGACTACAAGTACATTGGCCATTGTACACTTGTCATATGGGTCATGGCCCACTCGTGACTTTGTAAAATCACTATAAAATTAAATAATCTCTCTGTAGAAACTAACAAATTAGCCAACTATATTAATATTTTGCATTATATAAAACAATTAATTCACCTCTTACATTACAAAAATATTTATGACCAAAAAATAATTGCCTACATTTATTTGCATGCAAAAAAATAATAATCTAATTTGCTACGATTATTATTAAATTTTGATATGGAAAGGAAGTTTTTGCCAATAGAAAATAATTTTTTGCCTTGCCTTGAATAGAAAAATTGCCCTCAATATGAAAAGTTTCCTTCATATTAAATGTTGAATTTTCCTGCATTTTACATATTTTTCTGGGGAGAGGTTTCTTAAAGTTATCCTTGGTTTCTGCCCTTTTGGCTATTAGGTAGGGCTCTCCCATTTTTTAGTTTTAGCTCCATTTCTACTTTTGTTTCTCATAGTAGTTTTTTAGGAGGTTGAGAACAAGCATTCTGCTCTGTTTCTAATTGCTGGTTCTATCCTATTGGTTGGGTATGAATATTTTCCCAATTTTTAAGATGGGGGTTTGAAGTTTTGCACCATTATGCTAGCCATTTTTGCATACAAACTCAAAACCCATATTTTATTGAATTTTCATGGCTTTTATGGCCTAAGACCAAATGGGTTTTATTTTTAAAGTTTTCTACTTTTGGAGTTTTACCTCAATTTATTTGATGCCCTATTTTCTCAAGTTTTTTGGAATGATGTTGGTCATGGACTTGGATCATCCATTGGGATTCTAGTTAGATTATTGTTGCACTTTTTTGTTACATTGGTATGCATGCCACATCCATCCTCCCAAGCTTATTTTCAGTTGAGTGATATTTTACTTATGTTCTTATCTAGTCCTTGTGATATGATCTTCATTATGGTGGTGCACCACACAGAAGCATGTGCACATAATTTTTTTGGGTGATGTATGAGGCCCAATCTTCCATGGTACTTCTAGGAGTTATGATCATTTGGGGTTTAGTTGGGAATATGCATGCCTATGCGCACTCATTCTGTGATGAGTATGGGTAGGGTAAGGTAGCACAATGGAGAGGGCTTCTATTTCACAGCCTGGTGACTATTGCCAAGTAGATTAGAAGAGGAAGTTTAAGTAAGTGATAACTAAATAAAATACTAGGTGGTAATAAAACTTAAGATAATAAAATATTTAGTGCGAGAGTCTTTCATTGGGGAGTTTAGTCGTATGATTTAAGCTTGGGCCTTACAATGCCAAGCAACTCTCCATGTTGTTAGCCCCTACATAGTAACCCATTGAGTGTTTGACCAGGACCTATAGTACTTACATTATCTCATGATCTTGGTTCTAGTCATCATTACTGTTTAACATAAGTGTTAGCCATGGACATTTCCTTTTGTATGTTTTTGATTGGATCATTATTTCTATCAGCATGGGGGGAGTGGACCTATGGGTTTCGCATGGTTGGCGAGCATAGCTACCCTTACCACTGCTAGGGACTAGTATATAGAGGTAGTCTATTGTCCCAGTGTGACCATTCCTGGATGTGTTTACTTGGTACTTCAGATTTTGGTGTATGTTATCTTGTGATTTATGCTTTCATTGGAATACTTGATATCATATTTAGAAGATGTTAGTTTATTTAATGCATTCCCTTATTATGATGTTTAGCATATGATTTGATGATGTGATTTGATTAGTTGGTGTATATATTTCTTATTGGATTAACATGTTAGATTTATTGTTCTTATGATGTTATTACACTTTAGTAGTGACATCCTCATAAGACATCTTTGACTATCTAGTTGGTAGTTTGGGATGTACGCATGGGGGATGGCTAGGACCATCAAAGTCTCATGATATTATTAGGGTTGGGAGGAAACACACATGATTTGTGTTATGTTCATTCATTGTGATGTTACTTTCATTACTTTTCCTTCACTGTTATGTTTAGATGGTTAGATGCAGTTTCCATCTAGTAGTTATATTGTTTGAGTGTCTATGCCTCGATTGTAGATCTAGTACTCCTTGGTGTGGAGGTTCTAGCTCCTTATTTTATCCCTTTGTTTATCCTTGGAGAACTTCTTTCTTTTCCTATGCGACAATTTGTTAGCATTGCACAATACTTATAAAGTATCACACACCCAAAAAAGAAGAATCGTGTGATACTGGAAAGTATCGCATGCCCATAAGAAAACTATCATGTGATACTTGAAAGTATCACACACCGTTTGAGAAACCATCATAGGATACTTGTAAAGTATCACACTATCTTTAGAGAAGTGTCACCTAGACCCTAAAAGGATTGCACAACCTCTTGCGAAAGGTCATACGATAAGGGAAAGTGTCGTGCAGTGCTACATGAAAATGTTGCTTGGGTCTTTGAGAAAACCTATTTGGGTGGACAGTAGACACTTTTTTGGTTTGCCCAAAAGTTTTTGAGAGGTGTATTGACTACCCTCTATAGTTTTCTTAAATCCATTGGAATTGCATTTTGAATTCAAAATGTTTCAAATTTGAAATTATTTGTGTTCTTTTGTGGGTTGTCATTTTTGATCAGTAGTGGCATTTGGAGATCCATTGGTGTTTGGATGCTTTTTTTAGTGTTCTGTTGTGATCTTTGTGATCATTGTATGATGTTTTCATGTGCATCCATACTCATTTTAAAAAAATATCTTGGCTTTTATTTATCCTTGTTCCAAGGATCTTTGGGTGGGGCATTACATCTGGCATCAGAGCCTATGTTGTAACATTGAGATCTCTGTGTTATGCTTCCACTATGTTATTATTTTCATTATGTATGTTATTATCTTGTGTCTATTGTTTTGATATCTCAAGGTGGTTCATGCTTATGTTTCTATTCTTCTAACATATGATTCTATCCCTATCTTGTTGCTTCTACAGTGATGCCTCCTGCAAGTAGGTCTGGTGATCAGGGTGGTAACCAACAAGTTGTTGAAGAAGAACACCATGAGGAGGAATGAATTGACGGTGAGGGAAAATAGGGTAGTAAAAATCAGGGTGGAACTAGGGCATTGATGCTAGTGCTACAAGAGATTCTTGCTCAGTTGGGGCCTCATGTTGAGGAAAACCAATGTGGCAATAATCGGGAAGAGGGATTTGACAATGGCTATCTAGCCAGTTCGTTCGACTGGCTAGATGTACATCCATAATGCCCCTCCATAACATCATGCATGGTACATTCTATCATATATCTAACAATTATTAGAGTATATAGCTAGTACTTAAGTAGATATTCTTTTTACACAGGTATTTTTTTACATTAGTTTTTATTTTACACTTTTGACAGGTACTATGTAGTGAGAGATTTAGAAAATGTATGCATAATCTTTATATTATATATTATTATTTTAATACAAACATTGTCAAAAGTAGTATTAAAAAAAATAAGTATATATAATAGATAATTATATAATGGATAACTATATAATTATTAAAATGTATATTTCTCAATAAAAATAGTTATTAAGTGTTGTGTTTGATGATGTTAGTTTAAAAATAATTTGAAATAAGTCAATTTATTTATTTAATTTTTAAAATAATTACATTCTATTATTAATAATTTGAAATAGGTGTTTAATAGATTAAAAGAAACATTTTATAAATTTTGTTTGTGTATTATTAAAAACATAGATATTATATTTTACAATATTAGCTTAAAAATATTTTTAAATAAAAAAATATTCTTTTTATAGAATTATTCTTATTATTAAAATTTTTTAAAATTATATTTAAAATTATTCTTATTATAATTACCAAACAAAAAACACCACTTATATTTTATATTTTCTCTTTTACTCCATTGTCTTTTGTAAGAAAGAAGTTATTATTTCTATATCTTTTAAAATAATTTCACTTGATTTTTTTTTGTTAACAATTGAATTAATAAAAACTAATACTTTTATTTTCACATAGACAATTGCAACTTTAGAAGAGTTCATAGTATAAATATGATTAACTAATTATTTGAGAACTAAATTTTCTTTTTCATAAAAATGACTTATTTATGTTTGATATAATTAGCTATTTACCTATAAGTATTATTAATAGACTTTTGTGTTCGTTATAAGGTAGTGGCATAATTAAGTTGGACAAATTTTTATATAATTAAGTATTATTGATTATGCTATAATAATTATTAGTAAAAAATAAAAAATAAATATTCTTAAATCATAGTTTAAAAAATCTAAACTCAATAAATTTTTTTTTTTATTGAAATCATATATAAATATTTTCCAATTAATAAATATTATCTCTATTAAATATATTATATTATAATACTATATAATTAATGAAATTAATAAGGTAACTTAATTCTTTATAACTAACTTGATGACATTTCAAAAATAAAAAGCTTGAACATTAAAAAAATAAATTATATTAGTAAAAAGTACTCTTGCTATCTTCTTTTACCAAACATACATTTAATTTATAATATATTTTTAAAAGCTATTTTACCATGGGTGGGTGAGTAAATGATGTGGCCCTACTTTTGATGATTGAAAGTGGTTGTCCTTTTAGTTTATTTAAAATTATTTTTAAGCTAATATTGTAAAATATAATATCTATATTTTTAATGATACACAAATAAAATTGTATAATTTTTTTTTAAAAATCTATTAAATACCTATTTCAAATTATTTTAAAACTAATATCATAAAACACAACACTTAATAACTATTTTTATTAATAGATATACATTTTAATAATTATATAGTTATCGATTATATATACTTATACTTAATTTTGAATACTAATTTTGACAATGTTTGTATTAAAATAATATATAATATAAAGATTATGCACACCCATTTTTGAAATGTCTCACTATATAATATCTCTTAAAAATTAATGTCAAAGTGTAAAATCAAAACTAATATAAAAAATACCCATGTTTAAAAAGAATATCTTCTTAAGTACAGGCTATGTACTCTAATAATGGTCAAATATACAACATAATATACCATGCATGATGTTATGGAGGGGCAAGATGGATGGGCATCCATCTAGTCAAACGAATTGGCTAGACAACCATTGTTGAGTGATCCTATCATGGAGATTCCCATCAGTTATAGTGTAGAGAGGAGGAGTGTGAATGTGACTATCCTTGTACACCACCTGGCAGTAGAGGGCACCAATGGAGGGGTCATGGTCAGAATGATAATGATGACTTCACCCAAGTTGAGATGATGTAGGAACTTCAAAGGTCCAAATCACTACTATTTGATGGCCATGGGATAGGGATTAAGGTTGAGACCTAGTTACCAGATATGGGGCATTACTTGTCCTTATTACCTTATGGGAGAAATGTGAAAGCCCATTGTGCTATCACACAGTTGAGAGAACATGGTTCTATTTGGTGGGATATGGAGAGTGAGAAACATCATATTAATGTGGTGGATCTCACTTGGGAGATCTTTAAGGAGAGGTTCAAGGAGAAATTCCTTTCTCCATAGTACCATGAGGCCCATATTGATGAGTTTCATGAGCTCAAGTAGGGAAATATGATAGTGGGTTAGTATGTGAAGTAGTTTCTTGGGTTAGGACAGTACTCAAGTTATTGACATGATGAAGTACTCCTTACCCAACATTTTGTTAGGGGCCTTAGGGACCCTATCATTGGTGATGTTTATGTTCATCAACTGAGGACAATTGTACTGGCTATAAAGAAGGCAAGATTTTTTAGATCAATGTGGTTAGGGGGTTCAATGGTAAATCTAGTTCTCAGAACCAAAGTGTATGGAACTCATGGCAAGATGCATAGTTCACTCAGTCCTCAGGAAAAGGCCAAACCTAGTCAACACCCTCTTAGGGTGGATATCATCATTAGAATTGACAAAAAGGGTTTTGGACCAAGGGTGGACATTCTTTAGGTAACTCAAGGAAGAAAGGAGATGACTAGAGCCATGGACATAATTCTCAATAGGATCGCCCTCCTTAGAGTAGTTAACAAAACTCTAGCAAGGGTAGTGCACCATACTCTAGTGCCACTCAAGGTGGTCATGGGACTAGATCTAGCTTTGGGGGAGACTATTATTCTTGTGGCCAGCTTGGCCATAAATCATTCAAATTTCCTATTAAACCATCTACAGGATCTAGTAGAGGTTTAGCTAGGTCAGAGCCTACTATGGGAGATGTAGGAAGGACTCACCTAGTATTTGTAGTGGTTGATAATTGTTAAGCTAAACATCAAGGTACCATACTCAAGGCTTGAGGTACATTGCATGGTATTTCATCTTCATTTTTGTTTGAATTAGGTACTTAAGATTCTTTTATTTCACCATCTCTTGTTTAGTGATGTGGGCTAGTGGTAGTACGTCAAGTCAATAGGTGGCAAGTTGAGTTAGCCATGGGTTCCAAAGTGGTTGTAGACTCCTTGGTCAGTGGTTGTAGTTTGAATTTGGAAACCTTCACCACCATAGTGGATCTTTGCATCCTACCTTTAGGATCATATGACATTCTATTGGGCATGGATTAGTTAGCTACCCATTAGGAAAATTTTGATTGCCGCCGTAAGATGACTCAATATGTGGATGACATAAGTGGGCAGGTGGAACTATTAGGAGTATAGAGACCAATCTCACTTCAAATGATCTCAGCTAATTAGCTAAAGTAGAGTGTGTGGAAGGGATGTTAGTTGTTCATTATTTTTGTTAGTGATCTTGAGGAAGCCAAGAGTTGTACGATAACACTTGATGATCACCCACTCCTTTGTGAGTATGTAGATATATTTCCTAATGAGATACTAGGTATGCCACCACAGTGTGACATTGATTTTTGGATCAATCTCATACTAGGAGTGGAGTTGATTTCACAAGCTCCTTACCACATGACTACTCAGGAGTTGAGTGAGCATAGATTACACTTGGAGCAATTGTTGGCCAAGGGCCATATTTGTCCTAGTGTATCATAATGGGGTGCACCAGTCATCTTTGTGAAGAAGAAAGATGGATTATTCCATTTATGCATTGAATTTGAATAAGGTGATGGTGAAGAACTAGTATCCTTTGCCAAGGATTGATGGCTTATTTGATTAGATGAAGGGAGCATGAGTGTTCTTGAAGATTGCTCTTAAGTTAGGATACCAGTATCCAGGAGGCTGACATTCATCAAACAACTTTTCATACATGATATGGGCATTATGAGTTCATGGTTGTACCCTTTGGGTTAACCAATGTGCTATTAATGTTGATGAGTTTGATGAATGGAGTATTTTTCATGTACCTTGATCAGTGTGTCATTATATTCTTGGATGACATATTGATCTATTTGAAGATTGTTGAGGAACATGAGGTCCATTTATGCCAAGTATTGCAATGCTTGATAGATCATCAATTGTATAGAAACTTGGGTAAATCCAGATTCTTCTAGTTGTAGGTAAAGTATTTGGGGCATATCATCATTGGGGATGGTATTACAGTGGATCCAAAGAAAATCTAAGCTATCATGGATCAGCTAGTACCTACTAATGTTTTAGAGGTTCTTAGTTTCATGGGATTGGTAAGTTATTAGCATCACTTCATGAAGAATTTCTCACATATAGCCCATCCCATCACTTCTCTTCAACAAAAAGGGAAGAATTATGTTTGGTCTTACTAGTGTGAGGCAATTTTAGTCACTCTTAAGGAGTGTTTGACTGGTGCACCTATCCTTACAATTCCTAATAATGTAGGTGATTTTATGGTTTCCATAGATGCTTTGTTGGAAGGTGTGAATGCGGTGTTGATGCAAGATGGTTGAGTGATTGCATATGAGTCTAGAAAACTCAAGGATCATGAGCTTAACTACCCCACTCATGATTTGTAACTTGGGACCATGGTGCATGCTCTTGTTCATTGGAGAAATTTCCTTTTGCAACATAGGTTTGAGTTACATAGTGATCATAGGAGCTTGTAGTATATCTTTATTTAGCCAAACTTGAATGCACAACAATTTCGCTGGATGGAATTCCCATGTGGATATGGCTTTAATGTTCCCTACATTAAAGGAAAATAAAATGTTGTCATGGATGCCTTGAGTAGGAGGTGACATGAGATATCAATTTTGTCATTAGGAGTGGATTTGCGAGTCTACATCTTGGAAGCCTTGCCTAATGACATATGGTATCAAGAGGTGAGGGTAGAGATCAAATCTAGATGTACCCTTGAGGAAAGGTTTTTTTAGGTTATTTTCTTGAGTTTGATGGACTACTATGACACTTGAGGCATATCTATGCACCCTTGTTAGGTGATCTTTATACCTTTTTTTTGTTAAAAGCACATCATGCACCACATTCTACAAATCCCAGGGTCAAGAAGATGCATGCTGATCTTAAACAATTGTAATTTTCTATAGGGATGAGGCATGATGTTGCTATTCTTTTTCCTTAATGTCTAGAGTGCTAAAGAGTGAAGGTAGAGCATTAGTATCCAATAGGTCTTGTGTAGGTGCATGTTATCCCAGAGTGGAAATGGGATATGGTATCTATTGATTTCATCATGGGGTTCCCTATTTCATAAATGCAATATGATTGTATTATGGTGATAGTGAAAAAGTTGTCCAAGGTAGCACATTTTTCACCCATGAAAATATCCTACACGACTTCTTCTGTAGTGCATATTTTTCATTTGCATGGGATCCCTTATCAGATTATTTTGGATAGAGATTTAGTATTTACTTTAGCATTGTGGATGTCTCTCCACCATGTTTTTGGCATGCAACACAATTTTATTTTGGCTTATCACCCAGAGATTTATGGTCAAAATGAGAGAGTGAATTAGGTTTTGGAAGACATGCTTCACATGTATGTGATAGATAGACAAGTGAAGTGGGATGATTATTTATACTTTGTTGAGTTTGCATATAACAACGGGTATTATAGTTCTCTTGGCATGTCATCTTTTTAGGCCTTGTATGGTAGACCATATCATACCCCTTTGAGTTGGGATCATTTAGAGGACCAAGTACTTCTAGGTCCAAAGATGTTTCAGGATATGGAGTAATAGGTTGTTCATATTAGACAGTGTTTGGTTACTACTCAAGATAGACAGAAGAAGTATGTAGATGCCCATAGGTTGGATTGCCACTTTTTTGTTGGTGACAAGGTGTTTTTGAGAGTACATCCAAGGAAGAGCCCCATCTATTATGGGGAAGGCTCTAAGTTAGCACCACATTTTGTTAGACTATTCGAGATCATCAAGAGGATTGGTCTTGTTACTTATTGACTAAGATTTCTATCTAGCCTATTACACATCCATGATGTTTTCCATGTTTCTATTTTGAGGTAGTATATTCTCAATGTGACCCATGTTCTTGATTGGGATGCTTTATAGGTGGAGGATAGACAACTTTCTTTAGAGCCCATTTGTATTCTTCAACATCAAAGACTAAATTTGAGAGGTCAAGACATAGAGAAAGTAAGGGTCCAGTGGGACTCAAGTGATGAGACCTCTACTACTTTGGAAGATGCTACACGATTGAGAGGATTGTACCCCAATCTTTTTGCCAGCTTCTAGGACTAAGCCTATGCCTAGTGGGGTAGGATGTAGTGCCTCTTGTGTTTGCATTTTGTACCTTTTTATATTTTGATTTAAGATATACTTATTACTCATATAATGTTTACTTTTGGGATGACCTGAGGGTCAGATATTATACTTTGATTTCAATATCATAGATATGATACTACTATGATGTGAAATTGATCATATTTGCATGTTGATGCCATTTTGAGATGACAATATATTTTATGATGATACATGCTTATCTAGTATTTATACATATCTCTGATTTGGTTTTATGTTGGATTTAATGCTATGGTTATTTACTTCATTATACTTTATGTGAACGTGAGTGATGTAAATGGATTATTTCAGTATAATTGAATAAATGGTTAAATTAGGTATTTATTTAATTGATTTTTAATTTTTGGTAGCTTTTCCATAGATGAATTCTAATTACTTGGAATAGAATATTTTTCTTTGGTTCAATTTGGGGTCTAACTAGTTTACTTGGTTATTTACCCTAATTGATTATTCACTCAAAAAGTGAATAAGTATTGAAAGAGGTAATTAATTTCTCACTTCTCACTTTTGGAAATTGAGAATTTGAGAGGATTTCTCAAAATCCTCTTTTGGAGGATTGCCTTTCTGTTCATTATTAGAGGTACAAAAGTGGTATATTTGTGAGATCAATCTCATTGGATCTAGCTTGGGGAGATCTTTCTTTTCTATGATTTTTGATAGATTTTTCAGGTTATTTATTTAATTGTGTTGATTCATGTTTCTACCCTATTGGTTTTCAGATAGGGCTCTCCCATATTTTAGTTTCAGCTCCATTTCTACTTTTTTTTCTAGTAGCTATTTGTTAGGAGGTTGAGAACTAGTGTTCCCCTCTATTTGTGATTGTTGGTTTTGCCTAGTTGGTTGGGTATGAATGTTTTCCCAATTTTTGGGATGTGGGTTTGGGGTTTTGCACTGTTATGCTCACCATTCTTGCATATAGACTCCAAACCCATATTTTATTGGATTTTTCTAGCTTTTATGCCCTAAGACCAAATGGGTTTTCTTTTCAAAGTTATCCAATTTTGGGGTTTTTAACTTGATTTGTGTACCACCCTATTTTCAAGGGTTTTTGACATGATGTTGGTTGTGGACCTAGATCATCCATTGGGATGCTAGTTAGATCATTGTTGAACTTTTTTTTGCATTGGGATGTGTGCTACATCCATCATCTTGAGCTTATTTTGATTTGAGTGATATTTTTCTTGTGTTCCCATATAGTCCTTGTGATATGATATTCATGATGATGGTGCACCATGTGCATTTGTTGGGTGACATGTGACCCTGATCTTCCATGGTACTATTGAGAGTTATGATCATTTGGGGTTGGGTTGGGAATATTCATGCCTATGGGCACTCATTGTTGGATGAGCATGGGTAGGGTAGGGTAGAACTATAGAGGGGGCTTCTATCTCGAAACCTGGTGACCATTTCTCAGTGGGTTGGTAGAGGAATTTTTAAGTAAGTGATAACTAAATAAAACACTAGGTGGTAATTAAACTTAAGATAATAAAATGGTTAGTGTGAGAGCCTTCTATTGGGGAGTTGAGTCCCATGATCTGAGCTTGGGGCTTATGATTCCAATTGAGACTTCATGTAGTTAGCCCCTACATAGTAACCCATTGAGTGTTTGATTAGGACCTGCAATACTTGCATTGCCTCATGATCTTGGTTTCAGTCATCATTGTTGTTTGGCATGAGTGTTAGCCATGGACATTTCCTTTTGTGCGTTTGTGGTTGGATCATTGTCTCCATCAGCATGATGGAAGTGGACCTATGGGTTCCATGTGGTTGGGAGGTATAGCTACCCTTACCACTATTGGAGATTGGTGTACATAGATGGTCTATTGTCCTAGCATGGTCATTGTTGGATGTATTCACTTGGTACTTCATATTCTAAAGTATACGTTGTTATGATTTATGCTTTCATTAGAATGCTTGATATAATGTTTAAAAGATGTTAGTTTTTTTGACGCATTCCCTTATTATGATGTTTAGCATATGATTAGATGATGTGATTTGATTAGTTGGTATATCTATTTCTTATTGGGTTAACATGTTAGATTTCTTGTTCTTATGATGTTATTACACTTTGGTAGTGATGTCCTTATATAATAGCTTCAACTATCTAGTTGGTAGTTTGGGATGTTACGTGTAGGGGATGGCTAGGACCTTCAAGGTCTCATGCTTCTATTATGGTTTAGAGGAAACACACATGAATTTTTTTATGTTCATTCATTGCAATGTTAGTTTCTATACATTTCCTTCACTACTATGTTTAGATGGTTAAATGTAGTTTCAATCTTGCAATTATATTGTTTAAGTGTTTATGCCTTAATTTTAGATCTAGTACTCCCCACTGTGGAGGTTTTGACTCCTTTTTTTATCCCTCTATTTGTCCTTGGACCATTTCTTTCTTTTCCTAGGCAACAATGTGTTAGCATTGGGAGATACTTATAAAGTATCACACACCCAAAGAAGAAGAATCATGTGATACTACAAAGTGTCACACACCCTTAGAGAAACTATCATATGATACTTAAAAAAATCACATGCCCTTTGAGAAACCATTGTACAATACTTGCAAAGTATCACATGGTCTTTAGAGAAGTGTCTCCAAGAACCTAAAAGTACCACACAACCTCTTGAGAAAGGTTGTACAATACTAGAAAGTGTCACACAATGCTACATGAAAGTATCACCTAGGTCTTTGGGAAATCCTATTTGGGCATACAGAAGACACTTTTGGGTTTTTACATATGTTTTTGAGAGATGTTTTGATTGCCCTCTATGATGTTCTTGAATCCATTGGGATTGGATTTTGAATTTGGAATATTTTGAGTTCAAAATTGTTTCTGTTCTTCTGTGGGCTGTCATTTTTGGTCAGTTGTGGCATTTGGAGATATGTTGGTGTGTGGATGTTTAGTCTTCTATTGTGATCTTTGTAATCACTGTATGATGTTGTCATGTGCATCCATACTTTTTTTATTTTTTAAAATATCTTGGCTTTTATTTATCCTTGTTCCAAGATTCTCCAGGAAGGGTATTATAATTTGGATCCCTAAAAATAACCACACAATGGAAACACAATACAAGATACATAATCTGATACCAAATGCAACCATTTATTCATAAAATAATTTTTTACATGCAATATGCCCAACTGTAAGGTCTTCTGAGTTCTAGCCAAATACAAAGAAAGTAATATAAGGTCCATAAGATCCTTCTAGATCTAATCCCAACACTAGATAGTCTATATCCACATTGGTAGAAACTTGAAAGGAAGATCTAAATGTGTGCTTGCAAGCCCACCAAGCAATCTCCTTGTTTCCCAAGCCTCAGCTAGTAGCCCTTCTCAAAATTTTCTCTTTGTCCACATCCTCTTCTCCATGCTAAATGAATCTCAGACTCCTCCCATCAATGCTTAAAGACTCCACAAGACCCCCTACTTATACACAACTAAGCCACAAGTTAGCCTAGTAATTAAACATTAAAATAAATCCTTACATTAAATATATGCATAACCTACAAGTCAGTTGCAATGCTCATTAAATGAATACAACCCAAATTAAATCACAAAAGGGTAGATCACAAACAACTCATGAAATATAGAAATCAAGACACAATTGAGTGTTATAAACCACCACCAAGCATTAGCAAATCCATCAAGCATAAACGATCCCCTTTATTAATTGAACCAACCTAGGAAACACTACTGCCAAGTTTCTAGTGTAAACTGAGCCACAATATACACCATGTGCCCCAAGCATCATTGACAAACTTCATTAATTGAGTCACTTAGGTACTACATCAACCACAAACCACCTAGTAACCATTGAGTACCATCTCTTCACTAACCAAGAAGGAACCAAAGCTTAATTGAGCACACTCAATAAAAAGATAAATTACCTCCAAAGTAACTACCAAGCACTCCTCCAATGTAGTCACCAAGAAAACCCAAGATGCTCCTGCATCATCTTTCTAGTAAATTGTTAACTTCATATACCAAGTATCAAATTAAACTTCATGTATATACAAAGTTACAACAATAAATAGTAAACATGAAATAAAATTTAACAAAATGAACATTCACATATTTTGATACAATTATTTAATGTGAAAACCTTGTGAAGAGAAAAATACCTAGAACTGACAACCCAATTATTTTTCTCTTTTGAAGTGAGCTCTATTAGGATCCAACATTGTTAAAGGTTACATATACATTATTAATGTGATCTTGTTAGAGAATTTACAACAAAGATCATCTAGACCTTATTACTCATCAATATGAGTGACCTACATTAAAGGCCTTACAAACATTCAAAGGAATGTCACCATACAAATGGATTTACAAATAAGATTGTTAAGTCCGCTTGGTTAAGTTATTTTCTTCTACAATGATTAGAGAGTAAAAATAAAATGATCTATTTGAAATAGCAACTACATTTTCTTGATTTGATCTCTATTTCACTCATTAATTTTCCTCTTCTCATCTTCTATTTTCCTTCCAATTTATCTTCTCACATACACATCAACTTAGCACTTCACTATCTAGATCTCATAATGTTTCTCTATGCAATTATCCTCTAGCCATCAACTTCAACTTCAAATATATCAATAATAATGAACATCTGGTCCATCCTTTGAATAGACAACATATTTTCACTTAATAAGTTTCTTCCTTATTTTTTAACCTTAATCATAACCATTCAATCTTCATCCAATTCATATTCATTGAATCTAGACAATCAGGTAGCACACCTTCACCTTGGAATTTTTAGTTTATTTTAAACCATTAAATATTCTTCTTGAGATATTCTTTTAAGTTTTTCAATCATAGATCTCATAACTAACTTCATCCTTATCTTTGAAAATTATCAAACAATCTCTATTTTCATCAATTGTTGGCCTCATATTAATTCTCTTCCAAATATGTTCTTCTTTTAGTTACTCAATTAATATTACACCTTGGTTAATTAATACTATTTTTGACTATTTTGCCCCCCCTCCCCCCGTATTTTCAAAACATTGACCAGTCTCATGAAAACCAGGATGACAACCATGTCTATATTCTTGCCTATTCATTCATTACCATGCAAAATTAAGAGGGATACATAAATATTTTAGCCACATCTGTTATACCCTAAGTCCCTGGGCCTTCAAGACCTTTTATATTCCATGATATAACCTTTTGAAGTTTTAAGTGGTGACCCTATGACTACCTTATCGCTTGGTCACCATGATTATATCTTAGCCATCATGCTTCATCTACAATGGTGTGAAACAACAATCTCAATCACTCAATTTCTCTTTAGTCATGGATTCATGGGTAGTTCCAGCTCTAAATGTTTCCAAGATACAACCACATGAGGTTAAATACAATAGTTCATTTCATGCCTTTTCACATAGTCACAGATGGTTTAGCTCAACTCAGGGTTTGAATGGTGAAGCAACAAATTCCTTTGTGTGCATGGTCGCAGGTGGTTATGGCTTGATCAAAGTTTGGATGTTGATGCATATATCACTTTGATCAATCATTCACATGATTACACATGACAACTAATAGTTAATCTATGACTACATGATGGTAGTTAGTCCATTGGCTTAACTTGGTCACAATGGTTAGTGGGGAAGAGTGACTGGTAGTCATAACTAGGTGATTGCGGTTAAGAAGTGATGATCGTAGCTTCAGACAGTTTGGTCAGAAGCTAGGATAGACAATTGCTACTACATGAAAGGATTTCATGTAGTTAAGTCCCATCATCACTGGGTCACCAATATTTCTTACTCACCAAAAAATAATTTGTGATTGGGCAAAGTGATAAAAAGTGCCTAAGGTAACCCTTGTTTTCCTAATTGCTAGATTTAAATGCTAAGGTGAAATTTGGTTGCAATAGTGATCAAACATGAAATGAGGTAGTTGCAGCTTCATAGGGTCAAATAAAAAAAAAGAAAACCATGTTGTGAATCTATGAACATATGAAAGAGGAAGTCAATAGGTGAACATATGATAAAGCTGGATGAGGTGGAAAAATGTTGAAAGTACATTGGTCCACATGGCAGGATTCAACATTTGACTTAGTTGACTAATGATATGGATAATTCAGCATAAAACACACTATTTGATGTAGCTCTTTAATGGAAAACCAATTTATGAAGCATCTAAAACTACCCTTTGATTTCTCCATGCCTCTTTGATGCAAAGGACATTCAATCATTACTCTGGGTTATCCATTTATCTAACCATGTAGTTATGAGTGCCATTTTTATCTCTTCAAGGTTAGAAATTGTATGAAAGATAAGATTTTTTGCATATGGGCTCAAACTTGACCAAATCCTCTTTGGATCATTAGTGATTATTCTTTGAGAATTCAATGGTGGTAGTTGAGCTTTGGCTTAGGGAAAAAGTTTCTTAGTTATGCTTGAGCTATAAAAGAAAGTTTTGTAAACCCTCTGAGGGTTAGTCTTTTCTCTAATTCTTTAGCAGTATTATTTTATGCTCTATTATTGTAATTCCCCTTTTTCTTGTGAATAAATTTAATTTTCATTTTTATCTCCTTCTTCCATTAATATATCATGCAACATCTTTTGCCTTATATTGATGTTTTGCCTTCATTCTGTGGTCATGTGTTGTCTCTATTTGTCTTTGAATGATATAGAGTGAAGTGCTTTCCTTATATCATTTCATCTATGTATGATTTTTGAGTCACAGTAAAGATAAAATTTGTATATTTGAGGATTAGATTGATGAACTATGCTTCCTTGGGTAGAGATAAGATTGAAAAATACTATTTGGTGTATCACCCCTCTTAGATTAGGTAGTTTGATTTCATGCATTCCTTCTCTCATTTTCCCTCAAGAAATAGTTAGGTGCACCCTAATAGTAAGAAAGTCAACCTTTTCTGAAGACTCAACTTCTAATTGTAAAGTCACCATACTTTCAAGATTATTTCCATGTTACACAAGGTTTCCTTTAGGTAAAATACTTTAGGGAAGGGTGCGAATCAACAGTTTTTGGCATGCCTGGTGGGACTCATATTGAAGCATTCTTAGGTCTACTAGTTTACTAGTGTCAAAAGAAGAACTTCAATTTCATCCTAAGGAGATAGTGCTGATTCTTAGCATTCTAGGACTTCAAGAGGCTCACATTCAAGCACTTGGCGAATCTACTCCATCTCTACATATTCGTTTCTAAACCAAAGTTACTATGATTTTTGCCCAAAGCTCATACAAGGTCATCTTCTAGAGGTAACTTTCAACATACTAAGCTTTCATTTTTAAATCCTAGAATAAAGAGAAATAAATTATCTCTATCAATAATTAGGAGTATAGAAGTAATACATACACCTGCAAGATTTCTCTCTACTCCTATTGATAGGTCATAGCCTAGGATACCATCTATCCTTTTAAATAGATCATTATTCCACATGGCACAACCTAGAGCCCATATTTTTTCCACATTAAATGGTGGTATACCTCTCATTCTAGCTTAGAGACATGATATCCCACTTGCTACTCTTAAAATCCTACTTGACTTTATTGGTGAGACCTTCATTTCTCCTATAAATCATATCCAAGAAGTCTCAAATATCTATAATATACATGGTATTATAGAAGATGATATTACTGTTAGGCTTCTAGCTTTATCTTTAGAAGGAAAAGCCTTACAATGGTATAGAGGGCTGCCTCATAAATCCATTAATAACTGAGATGAGCTAGAAGAAAGATTGTGTAAACACTTTAAAGACAAGAGTGATCACCTATCACCTTAGATTAGCAAACTACCATCAAAAGAGCACCCCATGAATACATGATAAACTTCAACTATAGATTTTAGAAGACATGGGATAGAATATGTGCTGCAGTAAAGCCTACTCTTGGCAATGCCTTTCTACACTACCTTAGAGCTCTTAATAATGATATTGATACCACAATGAAAACTATGGGAGGAGACACCTTGCTAGTTTCCTATGAAATTTCTATAAGGGCATATAATATACTAATTCAAGGAGGGAAATTAGCTCCAAGGCCTCCAATGTCTTTCTTCCTAGACTTGTTCCTAGACATGCCTAATCATCAGGCTATGGTAGCCCCAATCCCTACCACCTCTGCAAGTCAATCTCTTGCTATAGCCCCAATAGATTTCCCATCTTCTAATGGAGTATATAAGATCGAAGCCATGATGCAAATGATAATACAAAATATAGACAAGAAGTTACAAGATCAGGAAAAGAAGATGGAGGACAACTTCTCAGTGGTGCAAAAGATGAGCAATGAGTTGGTGACCATTAAGAGAAAAAAAACTCAAAGAAATAGGCCTTCCCAAACTCATTATAAAAGCCCCATATATAATAGGCTTCCAAATCAAAATTATGGTTATGCTCGATACAATAAAAATAGACCCATAGGTAATGCCACTGCAAACCCAAGCACAAATCCAAATAGAGGATTAGGTCCTTAAAATAACCTTGCTCAAGAGAAATATTTATGTACCTCTTGCAACTATTCCTATGGATTTTGTATGTACCAAAGGGAAAAATCATCTTAGGCATTGGTCACATAGGATCAAGTAGTAGAACAACAATGTAGTGCTCATCAATCTATTGATGCTTCGTATGTGCAACAACAAGGTGATTATTCTTTCATGAACCATCAATTTGAGGAGCATTGTCATACTAATCATGATGCCATAACTCATAATACTAGAAGTAAAAGAAGAGCCACTGAGGATGATATACCTCCTCCACCAAATAAAGCTTCAACTTTAGGTACTACATCTCACATACCTACGATGAATGCATAACCGATGTTTCTCCCCATCAGAGTTAAGATATGGGCAACAAGAAGTCTACTAAACCTTAGACTACTCACTTTTAATCATTAATCCCTGTAGCTCCCAAGGCTCCAACCAAAGTAGTAAGTAGTCGTCTCAACATTGTAGATCAAATAAAGAGGACTACTATCAATGTCTCCATATGGGATACTGTTGTCGTTATACCATCATAAAAGAAACTACTATAGCAAGAGTTAGAAGGCATAGTAGTAGAAGATCAATCAACCAGAGAGGAAAATGTAACAATCTTGGAGGAGCTAGTAAAAGAAGGATAATCAAGTAAGAAAAAAAAACCTCCCTCTTCTTATGTCTCTTTAATCATAGGAGACAAGCTAGTCCATAATTACACGATTGATTCAGGGGCTAGTAGTTCTATAATGCCTAGGTGTATAGTTGATCTCCTTGGTATCAAATATGAGTCAATAGTTAGGGATGTGCTTCAATTACCTAGTAGCATTGTTGAAATAGTAGGAATATTAAAAATTGTGGAAATGGCATTGCATGCATGCCATATTTTTACTATTTCACAAGACATATCAATAGCTAAGGTCAAGCCATATTTCTCCATCTGTCTTTCTAGGGATTTCTCTACAAAAATAGGTGGCTATATTGCATCTGACTAGTCT
Organism: Cupressus sempervirens; assembly: GCA_028749045.1. Lineage (NCBI taxonomy): Eukaryota > Viridiplantae > Streptophyta > Pinopsida > Cupressales > Cupressaceae > Cupressus > Cupressus sempervirens. The sequence goes on along the minus strand of CM053788.1, from coordinate 508,307,856 downwards.
TACATGTTTTTTAGAATAAGGTATGAAACAAGAGTTTCTATAAGGGTAGAACCTCTAGCTCTCAATCATATAGAGACCTATACTCCTAGCCCCATAAACATGAATTGTACAATTCATAGATTAGATGATGAAGGCATAGCATATGAGCCTACTACTTCTTTGGTAGAAGTGCATGATTATCTTTTGGATGAGTGAGCTACTACTTATCAATTTGACCCAATAAAGGAGGCTAGGGAGATAGATCTTGGGACTTATCACATATTTAAGGAGAATGACCCTATTCCCAATCTTATGAAAACAAAAGAAGATACAAGTGGATTGTGGAATATGTTCTTTGATGGCTCAAGGAATAAAATTGGTTTAGATGTTGGTGTCATGCTTGTTTCCCTTCAATTAGAGAAATATTATTTTTCTTATAGACTCCAATTCAGCTGCACCAATAATATGGTAGAGTATGAAGCTTTGGTCCAAGGTCTCCAACTTGCACAAAGAAAAGGCATCAAGCTCTTGAAGGTATTTGGGGATAGTGAGTTGGTTGTTAATCAAGTTAGAAATTAGAATGTCACTAAGAACAACCTCCTCAGGTCTTAAAGGAATAAAGTGTGGGATCTACTCGAAGGCTTTTAGGATTTCAATATTTAGAGTGTCTTGTTGTGGTGTCCATAACACACGCCCCATTCCTCACTAGGAATGGGGACCCCCTACTTTTTTTGACTCTCATACTCACATTTTGAGATTCATGAGAAGAAAGTTTTGTTAAAGTTAGAATTTTAGAGTCAAAATTTGAAAAAATTACAAAAAATTAGAAAATTGAAAAAATAACAAAAAATCAAAAAATTAAAAAAACCCAAAAAATTGGAAAATTCAAAAAACACAAAAAAAACATTTTTTTAAAATAATAATAATAATAATAATAAATTAAAAAAAATAAAAACTAAAATAAAATAAAATAAAATCGTCGTGCATGTGTGCTACAAAGGGCCACGCACACGCCACAAGGGCCATGTGCGTGCACCACTAAGGGCCACAGGCGCCCAAGGGCCATGTGTGCCCAAAGGCCCCACACGTGTGCCTAAGGGCCATGCATGCCCAAAGGCCCCATGCATGCACCTAAGGGTCATGCGCACCCAAGGGACATACGCATGCCAAAGTGCCATAATGCATTAGAAAGGGCTACGCATGCCATAATGCGGTGGATGCTCACCTACGCACACCGCACACTCCACATGCACGCCATGCTGCCCTTTCACCTCCTATTTTTTTTGAGTAACTAGTTTTTTTTGGGGGGTTTTTTTCTAGTGTCATTAGGGTGTATCTTATTTAAGTATTTTTTATCTCTATGGACTAATATGTGCTTCATTATGTAGGTAAAAATGGCATCAACTTGTCAGTGTCATAACTTTTGACCTATAGCTCAAAATTCAGAACCGTTTACATCATTGGAAAGAAGAACTAAAGATCTAATTTCAATCCCTAAAATAGCGAGCCTTTGACTAACCAATTTTAAGGACCAATGAAGGTTTCAAATTGAAATTTTGTGCCAAAAAAGCCATTTAAAAATGCCTAGAAAAATTTGTGAAAAAATATGAAAAAAGTTTCAAACATTTGATCATCTAGATCACTTGGTTTCTCATTGGGAAGGATAGGGCAGTTGGAGAGAAGATGAAGGTCAAAGATACAGAGGTTAGACACATGAAGTGGAATAGGTTCCTCATCTTATGTATCTATTAATGACAAGATTCAACACAAGTGCCTTAGGATTTTAGATCGAAGAAGCAGAAGGAGTTCAATTTTATGAAAGTGATTGGCTATAAAGAGGGTATGAATCATCAAAACGGGGCAAAGAATGCACACAAAAAGTGATCTAAAACCACACTTGAGCAAAACCCATAAACTATTTTCAAAATTAACAACTTTGATTTTTTGGCAAATCGAGCTTTCGAGGTGCATAGCTGTGTAGTTCTGTAGGTCCACATTTTCATGTAGGTCTGCAGCTCTATAGGTCCACAGCTCTGTAGGTCCATAGGTCTGTAGCTTTTCAATTTAGAGGTGCACTGACAGTTGACTGCCATTTCCAAAAATAACACTTTCCATGCATCAGGAATGTGTTTTGATGGCAAGTTAACTCTGACACACGCCTAGTGAAGGGCTAGCTTCTATTTTTGGCACCTCCATACACTTCCACTTCGACTAATGGCTTTCTCCTACTTTCTCTCTCATGATTTCTTTGTTTTTGACATGTAAAGGGCTCATGCATCTAATAAATGAATAAAATATGGATGAAGTCCCACTAGGCACCAGTTAGATTGTTAGTTTGTATATATTTAGTTTGTTTTAATGTTTTAAAAGAATTTTATTGCATGAAGATATCTCTCACTCTCAACAAAAATTGAGGAGACGATTTCTTATAAATACCTCATTGTAAAATGTAACGAGGGCTATCGTTATTATGCAATAAAATTATGCTTTTGGTGCTCGCATTTGGAGTGTAGTGATTCTTGCCTAAATGTGTCATATTTTTGTGAATTCTATTCATGAGATTGTGATTGAGCCAAAGGTTTATTGTGTTGTTTCTAGTTTTGTAATCTTTTAGTTCTAGTGTTTACTATGGGTATACAAATTCTGTTGATGTAACAAGTTTGAGAAGAGATCAACAAAATTGTGTTTGGATAGCTTTCTGTCTCACATGAGTGCACTTTTCGTGGCCTTGTGATTTGATGGGAGGTGAAACATCATATGTTCATTGAATTTCTCATTGACGATTTCATTAGTGGATTCTAGGAAGTGCTGCTCCTATTTTCATTGGTTTCCTACCAATTTCTTTGAAAGTTTAACTCACAACGTGTTATTTTTTGTAGCTTATGTCCAATTAGGATTTTTCAATTTCAAGTTATTTTATTTTAGTTTTTTTATTTTCTTTTCTAACCCCCTGTTAGAATAGGACCTCATAGTAGCTACATTGTTAGAGTTGCATTCATTGAAAAATAGAAAATACAAAAATATTGTTCTTTTCGTGTGATATTTTGAGATAGTGAATATATTTACTTCAATTCTAAGATAAAAGAGTCTTTGGTACCAGAAAAGGCCTCCTTGTGAACACTCACATTTATCTTCTACTGAGAAAATTTTAGTACATCACAAGACAAACACTTAACCTTGGAGTGAATCCTTAAAAAGATTTTCTTTTCAAGAGAGGAATTATGCAATGGATTACTACCATTGACCTCATGCAAAACAAACACCTAGCATATCCTAAGAAATAAAAATAAACATGTTGATAGGTTTACAACCATTGGTGCTCATTATGATATACTAGAGCATGTTGCTGATGAAAAGAAGCAACAAATTAGAACTTTTGTAAGGCCTGCTATCCTAGAAAGTTGCATAAATTAGCAAGTCTTTCATTCTGATGTGTAAATTGTCAATTTCTTGCAAAATGAAGCAGAAGTATCTACAAAAAACTAGTCCAAGATGCAGAGACAGTATGGGAACTAGATCATGAACCTTAGCTCCAACAAATTGCCTAAATGTCTAATCACCTTGGAACACAAGTACATTTGACCCAAATTTTTGACCAAAAATTTCAACCAACTAATAAATTGGGGTCAATTTCGTTGAATTGTGATGAATTTTGTTAAATGTGAGCCCGTGTTGGTCAAAATTTTGACCAACATGGGATCACACTATGTAAAAATTGAAAAAAGTGTTATTTTCCGCCCTAATCTTATTGTTACGCAACCCAGAAGACAGCTCGTGCACTGAACCATTTTCTACACTGCATTTTGTGGCCAGGAGTATGCACCAAAAGGGTTTTATAGCATCAACACCAATAGGGTTTGACATCTTGGGTTCTTTGGTGGTTGATTGTAGCAAAGGAGAGCTCGTGAATGCTTGAAAGTTGATCCATTGAAAGAGATTTCAAAAAGAAGGCGGTGTGAAAGGATTAAATAACAGCTAGAAATGTTGAAGAGTCTCCTTCCTAGCATTACAAAGTCGAGTTGAAGTTTTGTTTTATAGATTGACATTTGATCTCATCATACTCTTAATTATCCACCCCATTTCTACAAAATCATTAGTCATTGTAATTTGCAATTTGATTGCTTGCTTTCTTGCCTTGTTTTGAATCAATCTAGATGAAGCTTAGAAAAAGTTTGCTTCAAAATAATAAAATCAACTACTAGAATAACCTACAAATCTATTACTATGCAATTGAGCCAACTATGCTAGATAGTTTGAGGGTATCATGCCAATGTTAGGGTTCTTAGGGATGAGCAAAGGTGAACAAGTGATTAGAATATTAAACTTCATCAATAATAGAGTCTTCAGCCCTCTAAATGCTCAAAGGGCCAATTAACAAAAAAAGGTTAATGGTTTCTATTATTGGTAGCCTTTGGAAGACATTACAAGAAAGCAAAATCAAATTCATGATGTTATGCAGATGTTTCATAAGATAAAATCTATACTGATGAACAATACACAAATTGTCTTGGCTTTATTTACATGAAGAAAACAATAGAGAAGTTTTCATTCTATCAGGTATAATGTACAACATTATAGCATGCCAAAAAATAATGTGAAATGTCAATTTAATTAAAATCTTGAAAATCTCACAATAGAAAGAAATAATGTTGAATAGGCTCATTAGAAGACCTTTCTATCCTACAAGGTAGGAAACATATATATTAAACCCAAAGGTGATGGTTTCCATGGGTTTCTAGGTCTACACAAACTAGTCTTGAATTAGGCTTTTAATACCCCTTCAAATGGTTTGATCAATTCCTACCATGCATACTCCTTATACATTCCCCTAACACAATCCAAATTAATTTCTTGAAGTTCAATCCACTCCTGCAATGTCCAAGCACATTTCTTTGTCAACCACCTAGCCAGGTTGCTCTAGGGCACGCCTAGGGATGGCTAGTAACAATAGCAAACTGCAACTCCTCCATTCCAATAAAAAATGACATAATGTATATAGAGTCTACTTTCATTTCCCATAATTCCATGCATTTTTAACCAAAATAAATGAATCTAGACTCCATTCTTTTGAAACTGCTTGGGTTGGTCCAATGACTAGCAGAGTACAAAATAATAAGTATTAACCCAAAAAAACTAATCAAGAATACACACAATTATGTATAGAATATCAAGACCACATAATCTAACTACTAAATTTAAAATAACTCAAATTTCAATCAATATGATCATGGATGTTCACCATTGCATAGCTCTACAATCAAAATTGTTCAGCATTCAATTGCTTCTAGTTGAAAAACACAACATCCAACCATACAAACTAGTTTGGATGGGCTTAAATAGCCTTCCTAAGCCTTCCCCAAACTGAATTATGGGGGTGGGTGACTAATTGGTAAAATATTGAACCAAGTTATAAAAGTTTCACATAAAGTTGTGAAACTTGCAACTTGACAACATTTCAATTTCTTGACAACTCTTGGAAATGTTTGGTTCCTTTCAGCCTAGGTGTGTAGAACCTTACCAAATAGTTCCCTAATCTCACATGAGTCTAGACTCTATTCCAAGCCATTCTAGGCCTTGGATCATATACTATACTCCTAGAGACAATTGGACCCATTGACAACTTTTTACCTAGGGAATGCAACTTTACATATTTTTCCACAACTTTTGAATTTTGACTTAGAAAACATGCCAAGATGCACTTGGTTATCACTTTGAGATTTCATTTATCTATTATTACATACCATGGCCCATCAAAGATCCAAACACAAAAAAATTTCAATAGGACCTTGACATGTCCTAGAGTGATACTACACCATTCTCCCCAACAAAAGAAGTCCTCATGGGACTGTGGGAGAAATCAAGTTGAGATCTATTCCCTTCTTCTTCAAATCAGTCACTGGTATCCATGTAGCTTCAATATCTAGCTTTCCCTTCCATTTGATCAGGTATTCCATGTAGACCTTGTGCCTAGTCTTCTTTCCCAATCTAGAAATCAACACATTCTTAGTCCATGGAACTGAATTAGTAATTTTTGACAATTTCTCAGCTACCACTTAAAGCTCCAAAGTCCTAAGAGAACACAATATCTTTTAAGAATAATTCTCATATTCAATTGGACTTTAGAGAACCCTCTAGCTCATGGAAATTATGTGGAATGAGCTTCCAAGAAGTGTCAAGAGGTATCTAAAAATACATGACTCATGTTGCTCATATGATTAGAGGATGAGTATCTCACACTTCTTGAATTTTAGAAGTTATATCCTTTGTCTACCATTTTAAGGGAAAAAGCAGCTTTTCCTCATACTTCAAGAATGAATGCCAATTTTTGGCATAGAAGAGGTCATATATTACAGAAAATAAGGCCTAACACAAGGAACAACTCTTTTTGTTTCAACCAAAGACTTGTTGAGCCATACTCTTGAACATGTTTTGTACCTGCAGATCATGGAGCTGCAAAACAAAATTAGTTTATTACTTAGCAAAGATCTTCCCATAGAAATTCATTTGTCAAAAAATACTTTTAAATACATTCAAAGATATAACTACCTCCTTCAAGCCCTCCGAGGAATTTTCTCGCAGTTCTAAAATTTGATCAGCTCTTCTTTCTCCAATACCCTAGTTAAAATTTTATCAACAAAACTAGGCCAAGAATAGGCATAAACATAGCACTAGTTAAGATTTCAACAAAACATGAGTTTATAGTTAAAGACCAAATAAGAATACCCAATAATCTAAATCATATGGTCTTCTTTTCTTTTATATTTCTTTATTCACTCAGGATGATTGAATGATTAATATAGACTAATTGAATTAATTGAAGAATTGATTGCAAGTCTATTTTATTCCCAACTAATGTTTGATGAATGATAGAGTGATTTTCTTTGATTTGACAATTTGATAGTTAGTGAATGATGACTAAATGAATGTTGTAATTCATAAATTGAGGAGTGATGATTGTGTGTTGATTTAATGAATTTGGAAGTGATGAATGGTAAATGATCATAAAAAAATTTCTTCTTTTATATATTATTCGTGGAAGGTTCAACACCTGTCATAAAAATTGAATCACCACTTTAGATTAATATGTTATTCCCCAACTTTATCTCCCTTGGATGCCCTCCTCAAATGAAACCTCTTCTTTATATCTTACAATGTAAGAGTCACTTCTCTTCACCACATGTGCCCCTTGCATTGGTCACAGCCTTTCACAATTACCACCCTTCAAATAAGGTCAAACTCTTCATCATTGTTGACCAAATGAAGGTACTTCCTTACTATCTTCCCCTCCCTTCTTCCATCAATCCTTCCTTAATTCCTACACTCCATTTATGCATATCAGAGCTGTTTTATATCTTAGACCATAATTTACTATGGTTATCTTATGATTATCCATTCTTCCATGTCTTCAAAAGAAGTCTTTCCCCCCTGTTTATATCTTCATGATGGGATAGTCAAAACCTTTCATTATTAAAACTCTTCATCCTTTATGCCCTTTGAAAGAGTCACAACCTTTCATAGCTACCCCCTTACAAAAGAGTCACAACCTTTCTCAATTACCACCTTTTGGGAGAGACACGACCTTTCCCTTTGAAGGAGTCACTTTCCTATGCAAATTTGAGAGTGATATGTAAAAGCTCTATCATATGTATATATCTAGTTTGGATAAGCAATACATGTGGCTTTTTTATTGAATTTTACTCTCTTCACTTGCAAACAGTAAGTGGATTATCTGTTGAAAGCATTTCAAGTCATCACCAAAGCCTTCATTGATCTTATGTTCAATGTCTTCAATACATAAATTTTGTCCACCATTATTTCTTAGCTTAATTATATCTACAAAAACCATTGACATAAATCTTTAAATACAATATCTCTATCATCTTTTATTAACTAGGATAAATTTATAATTAGTCACCTTAGTCATACTTTATAATGTTGTGTACTCTTTTGGACATGCTTTGCCTTATCCTTCCTACTTGCAAAATTTAGAACTAAAAAATAGATGGTATTTTGTTTTTCTTTTCTTTGGAGAGCCAAGATTCTGGTGTTCAATCCAAACAAAATTTAGGCAATCTTTACTAATATAAGTACCATTCCATTAGAACTATAATGTTAACAATAGATTAAAGTAGGATCATTTTGTCATTTTTGTAATTTTTAATAGAACTTTGGATACATCTTTGCTGAAGATTTATCTTTACCATATGTTTTAGATATGATTAAGTTCTTAAACCATAGCTTTCGAACATGAAGATTTGGAACTGAAGACAAGGTTTAGGATTGGGTGGGAGTTGGAAGCTGAAATAAACATGTGCTCAGGAGTTAGCTGAGCCAACGAGGTGCAATTTAACAAAGAACAATCCAACAATTCCTCAACAAATCTGAACTGACATTCTTTTTTCCTTTCAAGATTAGCATGCTATCAGAAAATCTATTCAGTGTTTGACTCGAATAGAATGACCACTACTTAGCATTGACATTAATTAATCTTGTGAAGAGTGAGTGTATTGTGTGATTCATTCATCAGTGTAACTTCAGTTCAAAGGAACTTGCACTAGGTAGAGATGCAAGGGCAATGCAAAATATTATTAACCTAGGGATGCTTTAGTCTCATAATGCAATTCTAGAAGTCTAGAGTAACTCTGAAGAAAGCCATCTTTGTGGGGAGCAAGGTCATGTACTTCTATTTCTAGTATCTAGATAATAGACAAGTACATGGTTCTCATTCATTGGAAAGATCATACGTTGACCAGTAACCCTTATAATACACTTTCATTTAAAGATAGAATGTTCTTCGAGGTTGATTTCAAGGAACATGGTATACATGTATGTTCATCTTGAGGAGTGGATATGGGCTCTATAGGGATGCAAGATCCAAATTGGGTATAGAGATGTGCATTGGGTTTTTGAGACTTGTTGAATACCTGTGAAAAAATCTTTTATTGAAACATAATGTTCCATTTAGTCCATTAAATGCACTTCTAATAGTTTATCTAAGAAACCATATTTTTTATTTTTTGTATGCCTGCCAATATTTTTTAGCAAGACAGAGCATTTATGAGCTTATTTCTTATCCAGTTTTTGCCATTGTTTCTATATGAAAAGTGTATAGATGTTTTTTTGAAATAGAATCATACTAAAATCTTTTGACATGCTTTTTAATGGCTTTGGTTTATCGATATTTCCTATTACAGGTGTATGAAAAAGGTGTGGCTATAGTTAGGCTTCCTAAATCAATAATTAAAGGCTCAAACTTACTGCTCATGGGTTTTCTAAACTATGGAAATTCTTATTACGTCCTAATACAATTGGATATGGATTTCAAGCATCTTTTTACCCTTTTGGAGTCCAAGCAAGACTCAACAAGTAGATCTAGTCTTCTTTCTAGTTGCATCCACATGTTTCATTTCAACAAGATTGATATTAGAAGAATGCAAATGGTGGATCATGAGGTGAACTTGAGCCTTTTAGACAATGGGCAATCATCTCTAGAGAAAGAGATAACAAAAATTTCAAATCTAATGTCAGAATCTATGTCTAATCTTGATGCATTTACAGATTCTGATCTTCAGGGCCAAGGGTGCTTGCAGTCAAGATTTTCATCTCTAGTAGATGATGTTTTTGAGTTTGACAAGGGAATGCCATTATCTTGATATTTACCAAAACATAATTTTCTTGTTGAATCTTCACCATCAAATCATCTAAGTGTTGTGTAGGGTATTCAGCAAGGAGGAAAGTATGGTCCATCAACTACATGGGATAGGAACTCTCAATTGTCCTTAATTAATAGTACTAGAAAAACTTCTATTGGAAGCTCACCTTTTAACACTAGGTTGATGTCTGAACCAAATCATAAGAATGTATGGCAGAGTGGCTCAAGCCCCCCAACTGGTGGACACAATTATGGAGTCAATACATCCACACTCAACCCTACAAGGATCCAATCTTTTAATAAACTATCATAAGCTACAAAGTATTATTTTAACCATGATCTCACTTCTTCAAAGTCTCCATTGCATCTAGGAGACACTTTAGGTTATCCATCAATGGAGGATAATCATCTAAGAAAAGTAATGGATTCTCCAAAGGAGGGGCTCCCATCACATTCTACTCATTGGAAAACTAGTTCGTCATATACAACAAGAATATAATTAGTGCATAGGAATTACATTCAATAGTTAAGGTCTTCTCTTGTTAAGACTTCAACTGGTGGTCAAACATCAACTGTATTCAAAAGCTTTGCAACTAGCTTTCACATGATCCCCCCAGCATGCAAGTTTCTATTTCTAATTCACTATACTTTTGAGATGGAAAATGGTAGCATGTTGGGTTGGGCATGTCAATTGTGTCTATTGTATGCCTTCTATTTTTAACTAAATATCATCTAGCTAATGCATGAGGTATACATCTTATAGGTCAAACATTAGATTCTTTAACTTGTCATGGTAACACATTTGACATAACTCCAAAAATAAGTAGTCTAAAGCATTGCCTTTCAGATATTGTGCAGTCAATTCCATCCTTGCAAGGAATATCAACTTAAGGAGAAAATTAGAAGAAAAGAAAGACCTTTGAATCAATTAATACACAACATGCTTCTGGTCAACTAAATGCTTCCAACACTTTGTGGAGATTTGCTAGCCATGCATGTGGGAGCATTCTCAGAGAAGCTAATCATGGGAAAGCACCTTCAAGTGTATATGTATATGTTCTTCTTCAAGTGATTAGGCATTCTTCTTTATGTATTAAGCATGCCCAACTTATAGGCCAAATGGAAGTCCTAAATATCCCATATATCAAAGATGTGGGCTTGTGAAAGCCCTTTATAGACATATGGTTTTGGCTGCCCTATTCAAAAGAGGGTGCATGGCAACATATTTGTTTGTGTCTTGGTAGACCTGGAAGTACCGACTAGGATGTCAAGGTAAATGATGAACACCAGAGGCCTACTCTAAAAGTGGATCTATCCTATTTAAGAGTGGTCTTAGTCAATAATTTCGTATGAATATGTTTTATTTGATTGAAATCATTTATCATTAGTATCAACATGATACCTTCATATCATTTGACTTCTTAATATGATTCCTTATCTTCTAATTCCTCATATTGGTGCACATCAAACTACAATATTTGCCAATATATTTCTTAAAATAGTAATGGATGACTAAGATCCCAGATAGCAATGGATGACCAGGTTGTTATAGTGAGTATCCACCAATTAGTGCCAAGACTTTTGAGTGCTCTTAAAGGATTTTGATGTACCTTGTTCTTGCTAACTTGCTATGCCCAATTCAGGCAATATGATTGACATAAGAAAGTAATTCCTAGCTTAAGATGGCTAGAAGTATGAACTACATAGCTATTTATACCATCAACTGAACATGTGGACTATGAAGTTATTAGGAGCCCAACTCTTCATGGAAAAGATTCTCACATGAAGATTTATTGCAAACTTTACTAATATATTTCCAGCTACTCTAATAAGGTTTTGATGAGCATACCTTCTTCCTTCACAACAATATACTTTAATTCACCATAGCCTCTCCAACCAATAGAAATGGTTAATTTTATCATAGTGCCTATGTGGCAATATCGTGGTGCCTAAGTGGCATAATAATTGTAATGTGTGCCAGTCACTTCGAGGAAACTTTACAATGCAGATCTTTACTAACATTTAAGTATACTATAAGTTGATCTCTTGTGATTTTAAAGGCTTTTGGTCTTTTTCAAAAGTTCCCTGAAGGATACAAAAATTGTTTTGTAATTGGAACCTTTAAACTTCTAAATCAAGTAACGAAAAAATGAGATTGACTATTTCTATATGTTTATCCATTGTGTAATTTTGTATGGAGTATTTGGTTTTCTTGATTATCTAGCAAGAACCACAAAACTTTTTAATGAATTAATGTCTTTGAATTAATGAATTAATGATGATACTTCTGATTCTCTAGCTCCAGCTAAATCAAGTTCTAAAAACTCAAAAAAAAGCAAATGGTCCTGATGCTGTAGCTATAAGTCTTACATTCAAAATCAACAACAAGGTTTCATACAAAATAGTACTAAAAGGTGTGTGTCTTTTTGGAGTTCAAGTTTCAAACTACAAGTGCACATATTTATCTATTAAATTGGCACCTTCTATGCTCAAATGGTTGCTGATCTTTGTCTCATGGCTTTCTATTCTAGCACATAGTGAAATTGTGTTGAAAGCAGAAAGTATAGCAAATAAAACAGAGTGGGTTAGCAAAATCAAGACCTTATTCAACCTTCAAAAGGTGTATCAACAGAAGGACCAGTATTATTGTTGTCTTGATCTTATCCATTATTGTATACTATGTGTGTTTTTTTGGTAGAAGGGTGGTACTGCACATTTTGCAAACATCTACGCCTTCTAGCAATTATAGGATCATTTTGGTTACATTTGAAAACATTAATCAAGAAAAACCATATGTGCAGATATAAACATTAATCACAACATATCCAATTTATTTGCAGATATATTTTCCTGTGAAGAAAGACCATGCCTAACAATATGAACACTGAACAAAATGAGACAATGGCTGCATTGTGGGCCCAGTTTCAAAGGAAACCTAATTAATGTTATTATCCTTGCAAGAAGTGTAAAGGCTTAAAGACTCGAAGAATTCTAATCACAATAGCCCAGAGTCATTGTAGGAAACATGGTCATGTTGAAGGGGGCCACGATTTTCGTTCATTGCTGAATGTGGATTTCCTACTAGAGGAACATGGAGGTATGAATATCCAAGCTGAGGATAACACTCTCATGGAAGAAGATGATAATGTGCCAGAGGACATGATTGAAGAAGATGGTATTGGGGCAAGTGATGAAGAGGCTCACAATGATGGTACTAGCAAATCTGATAATGATGATGAAGATGGTCTTGATATACCTTTACTTGAGAAGGCACACGAGCCCTTATATGAAGGCTCCCAAACAACTCTACTCTTGGCTTTAGTGTTGTTGGTGAACTTAAAGGTTATGAATAGTATATCCAATGTAGCAATGTCACGTATGGGTAAAAGCACAAATCTGTGTCACCGTTTGTGATATCAAAACCTGTTTTGGTCAAATTTCATTTCTCTATCAAAACTCAATTTTATTCAAAAACTAAAAATACCCTTTTATAGATCTTAGATTCAATATCATCATTATATAAATTTTTGAGTGTTTTGATTAGTTATAATATGTTAGAATTTCAAAATATTATAAGTCACTATTTCAACATTTCAGAAGATGCTTACTTAAAAAAGGGAAAAAAATAGTAAACCATACCAAAAAAACAAAAAAATTATATTTATCTCTAGAGGAGAGAGTCTTCTTCATGAATATGTAATTTTTTCTCAAGAAGGTGTAGATTTGATTGGGAAGTTTTGATGGCAGGAAAAAATTGTTGGCTTTTGAGAAGGTTGAGCTTTAGTACTTATAACAAAGAAAATATAGATCAAAAATAATTATTTCTTTTTTTGTGCACTAGATATTCATGTCATCTATAAGATGTTTTCAAATCAAAACAAAAAAAGATGATTTGCATTTTATTTTTTGACGAGAACTACACCCTATATTTTTAATAGTTAAAAAAGGGACTTCAAAATAAAAGAAATGAATAAATTCTTACTCAAAACATTTTTAAAAAATGATAGGTATAAATTTCATCCAATTCTACACATTTCATCAGTTTACATCATTTTCAAATTCTAAACACAAATGCCATTTTTTTTGTCATTAATGTTGAACTATTGCATTTTGATATCACATTTCTTCATAAAAGATGACACAGGTTTGTGCTTTTACCCGTTACATGCTAAGGTATGTCATTTTTGTCATCTTCAATGTTAGCATACAATTACCATTCATTATATTAACAATGCATATTTGTTGTTGTAGGTTGATTAGTGATTTTTTGTTACCACCATCAAACATTTTTCCTCATTCGTATCAAGAATTATCTAACATTATGGATCATATTGGAATGAAGTATCAAACAATACATGCATGTCCCAATGATCACATTCTATATCATAAATAATATGAATTTGCAGTAGAATGCCTTGATTGTCATAGTAGTAGATATCGGTCAAATCAAATAACAAAAAAAGTGCCTCACAAGGTTCTTCGGTACATTCCCATTATTCTTCGTCTTCAACGATTATTCAGGTGTGCTACCTTGGCACAATTTATGGATTGCCATGCATGCAATAGAAGTCAGGATGACATTATGTGAATGCCTGCTGATGGTTTTGCATTTAAAGAGATAGAAGAAACATGGTCACACTTTAAAGAAGAACCTCAATCTGAAGCTTTCATTGGCAGCGGATGGTGTCAATCCATATGGAGATATGAGATCTGTTTACTCAGTGTGGCCTATTTTTGTTATTAACAATAACATTCCTCCTTAGATGTCCATAAAGAGGGAGCACATAATGTTGTCAATGATTGTGCCAGATATTTTATTCATTTTATAGTTATCTAAATTAATTTATAAATAGTGCATGAAAATGGTCATAATAATAATGTAATGTTTATGTTCATTCAATTTCTAGGTAAATACCAACTTAAAGATATGAATGTGTATATTGAGCCCCTAATTGAAGAGTTGTTGAAGTTATGGAATGGCATCACTATGTATGACATCTCTAGACTGATAGGACATCGACAATTTCAATTCCATGCAATGCTTGTATGGACAATACATGATGCCCCTAGGCTAACTCATTTTTGCGGTATGTTATATTGTTAATATCACATATTTTTGGTCTGTTATAGTGCTTACACATTACTATCAAATGTTTAAGTTGCACATGATAATTGTACATGATCCACTTCTACATGATCATTTAGGTCTTCAGACAAAGGGAAAATTTGCATGTCCAGTTTGTGATCCGAAGATGAAATCTCGTCATTCAAGAACTTTAAGAAAGCAGGTGTTCGATGAGTTTAGACACTTTCTCCACAATAATCATAGGTATCAAATTTCCAAAAAACATCTTTTCAATGGGAAAGAAGAGACATCATCAAGGCCACGAAGAATGACACCTCATTTATGAAAGTTGGAATATGATCGACTAAATTGTCGAGGTAATATCCAATTTGTTGTCTGAAGTTTAAAATTTGTATATTGATATTGTCTTATATTTACTAACATTGTAATTGATGCTTGTGAAGGTCATCAAGGCATCAATGACCAACTTCCTAGAGGAATGAAAATTTATCCTACTCAATTTAGAAGGTTACCGTACTACAAGGATCTCCCACTTGTGCATTTGTTTGATGCTATGCATATTGGAAAGAATGTAACAGAGACACTATGGAAAATGTTAGAAGGAAGGTGTGATAGAGAAAAAATTGCCAAAATCTATATCGACATTCATGAATCCAATCATGCATGAAAAGCTTCCATTGAATCAAATAGCAATGGAGATTTCATAAATACAAGTGCCCTTCCTTGGTTATTAATGGAGCAACAGAGTGATGCATTAAAAGAAGTCATAAAAAAAAAAAAAAATTTCCAACTGGATTTGCTACAAATATAAGCACTCTTCTATCAAAGAAAGGTGATTTTGGGCCTAGGTTGAAAACACATGATTGGCATACCTTCGTCAAGGTAAGTCATGTTCTCTATTTACAGTATATTTGTAAGATCGAATGTACTACCTATTGCATTATTTAATAATATATTGAAATGATCATTTTTAATATTGCAATTCATCCTACCTCTATCCCTTCCACAATAGTTTGACAATAATATTAAACAAGTTATATATGATCTTGGAAAATACACAAGGTTAGAAGTATTTTTTCTTAGATTTGTAACTTTTTCTCTTAAATCTATTGTATAATTTTATTTGAAATCTCGTTTATGTGGTTTTGTGTGTTGAATCTCTTTTAGGTGGTTATCATTTAAAGAAATTGACAAAAAAGATATTAAATATTGGAAGAGAAAAATTTCACAGCTTATGTGTGAAATGCAAAAGTGTTTACCTCCAACCTTTTCCAATGCTCAAGAACACTACCTCATACATCAAGTTGAGGAGATTGAATTGTGTGGACCTATACAAGCTAGATAAACGTGGATGGTTGAGAGGCACTTGAAATTTATGAAGGGCTTGGTTCGACAAAGAGCATGTCCTGAGGGTTCTATGATAGAGGGATATATGATATACCAGACCATGGTGTACATTACTAAATATCTTCCAAAGTTTGCAGCAGATATCCATGTAGATCGCATTTGGGATCCCAACTCTAATGACAAATTCGAAGGGGAGTACTTGACGGGGAAAGGTAGATTGAGGAGAGTGAGAGGTAATTATAAGTTTTTTTTTTTTGTAGTTTAATAATTATTATTCATCATCAATATATATAAGTTGTTTCTAACTAGTGTAATTGTCTTTTTTATAGTTGGTTGTGAGTGGGATGCACTACACTTGTATATTGCAAACAATCTTAATTGGATGATGGTATGGATTGAATAGTCTCAAGAAAATGGTCACTCATTAACATGGGATGGTGTTTTATTATTGGTTAAAGAAGCTCATCATAATGGAGATCCCAATGTTACACAAATGGTACTTGATCTAATATATGGCTTAAGATATGTAGAAGATTACTAATCATCACACATAAGTTTAATATCAACTCACAAATTGATGCAAATAATTTTGACATGTTTGAATAATTTTAGGTCAAACACCACAAAGCTATGTACTACCATGGCTATAAATTCCACACAAAAAAGTTAGATGCAACGAAGAAAATGTGTAATTCTAGGATAAGTGTTGTCTTCACTGTCACCAATATTTCATCTAGAACTGACATACATCCTCAACGATCTGAAAATTGATACTATGGCATTTTGGATGATATATTTGAGTGCGGCTATAATTCATTCAAAATACTTCTATTTTTCATCAAATGGTTTAGGTTACGACTGAATCAAAATGATCCTGATAGGATTGTTATTGAACATGATAGTGGATTTACTATGATTAATACAAGGTCATTTGAGCCAGTCAGAGATGAGCCCTATGTTCTTCCAAGCTAGTGCGAGCAAGTGTTTTATTTTGGTGTTCCACAAAAACCAAGTTGGTCATTTGTTGTTAGACATGACCCAAGAGGAAGGCCGATAAAGTATAATGTGATCGAAGAAGAAGAAATTGAAGAAGTAAAAGAGGAAGTAAATGATTATCAGGAACAACAGTTACCTAGTGATGAAGATGAAGAAGATGGTGATGATTTTGGTCATGTTGACGATAATGGTGATAATGATGATGATGATGTTGATGATGATCATGATCATGGCGATGATGGTCATGATGATGATGGTCATGAAGATGATGATGATGGCAATAAAGATGGTGATGATGGCGAAGAAGATGGTGGTGGTGATGATGATGATCAAAGTGACAAGTATGATGATGGTAATGATGATGATGATGACATGGATGAAGATCATGATGATCAATGAAATGTCTAGTTAGGATCAATGTCAACTATGATGGGGTCTTGTACGACCAAACTTTTCTTTCTAAACCATATGTGCACATATAAACATTAAGTAGAACATGTCAAATATTTTTTTAGATATACACATTAGTTACACTAAATTTTTAACTTAAGACAAATGATTTACATATAAAATCTACTTTATTATTAATATTTTTTTTTGGTAAGTCTATTACTTTAATTTTGCTGCTGATTTCTAAGACTTACTAATTTTTTTCATAGGGCAATATGGATGCACCATCTCAGACACCTTCAGTAGAGGTAAACATTAAATATTGTAAATTTTAATGTTGATATAGAAACAAATGTCGTATGATTATGTTCTTTTCTTTATGTCTTTAGAGTTGTTTTGATGAAATTTTACTGATATTTAATGTCACAAATGATAGGAAAAATATAGAATGACCGCTGATCAAATGCGATCTGAAATACAGGCTTCATATCTACATAACATCACCCTTAGTACTGAATCTATGTTTATCACCTAGCAAATCAAGAAAAGATACACTGATGAACTTGTTAACATTATCATCGAGGGTGACAAAAGTGAGGAGAAAGAGGCACTGAGAACAAAATTGGGCTGTAGAATCCAATCTTTGCAGGTAAGCAGTAATTCGACTAAAGCAATAATAGAAGTTCAATAGATATGAATATTTTATACTATCTTTTGGATCTTGATCTCTAATTTTATGTGTACTTGTATAGACATTTGTGCCATTTGTGACATCACATGGTGAATATGGTGATGGTCGTTGCGCACAACCTTCGTGTAAGTAGCACTTTGTTTGTTTTCATCAACATTATAACAATTAATTTTTTTTTGTGGACATTTCTAGCTAGTATCCCATTTGATCTTTATCCATTGCAAATGTCTTTGCTAACAATATTGTATTCTTTAGCTCATGATGAAGTGCGGACTCCTCCTTCGATTGCTGATCCACTATTGCCTAGTGCATTGTTGGCAACAAGGACCATGCAAACATCCTCATCTATGCCCACTAGAACTGGTAAAACCTTGTTTTTCTATATTTTATAATGTATTTGTACAAGTTGATGAAGAATGCAGTAGCATATCAGTGCTTAAATGATGTCTACAGAAGCCTGCATACACACAAACACATGCATACATACATACATACGTATATTGTACTACATAGGCAAGATTTTGTCACCGGATATTGTATACCCTACTTAGATGCAATGATTTCTATATGTTCCATTCATGAGAGATGAATTCTTGTGAACTAACTTCTCATAAAATCCTTATAAACTATTGCAAAATCTGATTGCTAAAAATATCTCATTTGATCACTATTTGAGAAATTTCTACTCTGTTTAAAGATTTATTAAAAGATTAAATAAAAATCATTTTGGATATATTTCTACTCAACCTACTATTTAAGACTTTTTTATATATGCATTTATGAAAATAAAATTGTGCTATTTTTTGAATTAATGTTTTAGATTCACATGGAAAAAACATTCTAACTTTTGAATCCAAAAGTAAACTGAAACATCATTAAAAAAATATATTTTAATTTTGTCTTTTATGTTTCTCTATGATGTATGTGCATAGATAATTTTATATTCTTGAACTCTCACTGTGATAATAGACCATGGACCATTGAAAGCTATCCTAAACATAGATGATTAAAAATCACACATTATCTTATCATAAACATAAACAACAATATATAATGAATTCTAAAAATATGGTATCTTTAATACACTATTTTTGTATTTAGTTTTTTGAAAAACTCATGTATTGTTGGTCAATTGATTGAGTAGCCTTTGCTGAAGCTGTTATGCACTTTTTACAAATTTATTATTATTAATTTAAAATTTCTACTATAGATAAGTTCACTAAAGAATAAAACCCCTATCACACCATGCATGTGAATATAGCTTTCTCTCTTCAATTCTTGCATGGAGTTCCCTCAAAGACACTACCATGCCAACCTAGGATATGAAATAAGTATTGTTGAGAAACTTTGTAATCATAGGTAACAAAGATAAGTGGTAGATGATGGTTAGACATAGAAACCTATTAAGTAAATTCAAAATATAAGGTCTAGAAATATGGTTCAGGTGTTTCCTACATTCCCTTTCATCCAAACTGGAAGTTCTTGGGGCTCTTATCCTAGCCTCGGTCTACTTTACCTTGGCTTTGATACCAAGGTAAACTTTTTTGTGTACCAGCCAGGAGTCAAACTGAGGACCACCAGGTTGATGTTGGGATGATCTACCACTGAGCTACAAGCCCTTTTGGTGACCAATCCATCCATGGTCACTAGAGACTAAAGCTATAATTTCCACTAGACTTCTAATGGTTTACCTACCAAAAGAAAATCAATCCTGAAATCCCTTTATTGGGTTTACTTTCTTGAGTATTTTAAATTGGTTGTATGTGGGCATTTTATAAATCATTTTTTGAAAATGTACTTATAACTTCATGGATTCTTTGAGACATTTTCTCTTTTTCTCTAGTAGAACTTCCTAGAATGTTAGTTCTGTGGTCACTAGGTCTTGGTCATCCCAATACTATTGTTCTTTGCCTTACCAGGGATAGGCTTTTAGGTTCTTAGTTTCTATTTATATTTGTTTGATAAGTTTCATGGTTATTTGATCCACAAATTATGTTGTCACATGTTTTCAAGTTTGTCATTCTGAATCCTATTATGCATGCATGTAACAACATAGAAGATGGAATATAGGTTGTTGGAAAGGATTATCATGTTTTGGATCACAGAAATGAGCATGTCAGATTGTGCCAACATCACGTACTCCAGAAGGAAATACATTAGCTAATCAAAGAAATGGATCTCAACTAGCTGGTGTTGCTAATCAACCTAAAGGTTTAAATTCATCCTTACTGGCACCTCCCTCTTCCCCAGCTTCATTTACAAATTCAGGCAATCCTTCTACTGTTCAGTCACCAAATGTTATCTTGTCTCTGTCTACCAATTTTTGTTCACCTGGTCGACCAACATCAACCATGTTTGCTACAGGACCATATGCACATGAGACTCAATTGGTATCACCTCCTATTTTCTCAACATTTACTACTAAACCTTCAACTGCTCCATTAACTCCCCACCCAAATTAGCTCATCTCACAACTCCATCATCCCCAGATGTGCCTTTTTCTCAATTACTTGCATCTTCATTAGATGTAAAAACTGTCAATAAGGAGAATGGTGTGACTTTCTCATGCTCTCCTTATACAACATCAGGTTATGTTGCTACAAGTGATCTTCAAGATGCATACCAACTATATCTAGGGAGTCCTGCTAGTCAACTAGTATCACCAAAGCCAGGAGTTTATAGTTTTGGTTCACCATTTCCTAAGCTTGAGTATCCTGGACATTGGAATGCGTCCCTTTCTAGTCAAGACACCTTATACAAGTATGAACCATCCAAATTTTACCATGACATACCCTCCCCTAGAAGTTTTCCACTAGACTTCTAATGCACCTAAAGATTAAAACTCATTGACCCATGTTTCATGAGTAGTGAGTAGAATAGTACTTGTTCATAAAATCCATAAGAAGCATAACCAGTTCTCACATTAGTTGAGGAAACAATCTTATGGACCAAAAAAATCACATTTTGATCCTAGCATAGAATAGGGTAAGATATATTATATGCAGAGACTACAAGCATATATATGAGCATTTGTGCAATGACCTGATGAATATATGATCTATAGATGCCAGTCATAGTGTCATAAGAAGCATTGAGTTGCATTGTTAAATTATCATTTCAATCAACACAAGGAAACTTAAACCTATAGTGTTGAACCATACAATGGAATAATTTCCAATTAGTCTTCCCCTTTGAATGCACGAAAAATTCCAATCTTGAAATATTTCAACTATTAAGACTTAATTGGAACAAAAAGCAATATCTATGCCAGCTGCTATAAATAGAATGGCCAGAGTGCAGTAAAGATAATTTTCCATAAAACTCGTAGTTTTTATAATGAAGAATATTCATATTGCAATTAGTTGGGCTTACCTTTAACATCCCAAGTCCATCATCTAGAAAATATTGTAATAAAAAGCATGCTATCAGATACATTATTTCCTCTACACTAGTTCTTGTAAGAAAGGGGTATAACAAGTTTAAGTGACAAATAATAGTAGTGCCCAACCATTTTCTGAAAGAAAATCAGTGCGAACACCAAATTTACAGAATATGATTGAATTCTAGATGAATCTACTTGTTCACTCAAGGATTTGATTGCTTCTTTTGCAGCTTTGCATTTACAAGATTCTACCACAACAAAAGATAGGGCTTCTTGTGCCTTCTTTGCATGCTAATTTTTAAGATCTTGAAGCTGCATGGCTTTACTAGGCACTGATAACGAAATGAGGCCAGTGCTCCAGGCCCCATATTGAATTACAAAGTGTTATGGAACAGAGTTACATCTTTATATAATGAAAATGTTATTGAATAATTGAAGTACCTACCTTTGCAACTTGAGGACTTCTTCACTCAAGACTTGATTTGTCTTCTTAAGGTTTTCAACCAGACCTCTATTAGAAGAAAGGGCTCCCATTGTTCGAGTTGGTGTAGTTGGTGTTGTAGAATAAGGTGCTGGACTAGATCTCCTTGAGAGTGGTGATATTGATTGTAAGTTGTTTGTTGACTATGGAATTGAAATAGCTACTTTTGTTAGTGTTTCTTGTGAATCAAGTAAGTTTGAGATAGTAATATCCTTCAACTATAGCAAAGGAGGTACTTGGGATGAAGATTCCAGCTCTATACCACACTTGTCGCCTTGGGTCTTTACTTCCAGAGTTGTAGATTATGTCTTTGAACCTTTTTTATTTTTATTTTTCTGGTTTATCTCATATATCATTCAAATGTGTAGGAAGCATTTTTTGGTTGTTATTATAAGATACCATTGCCAGTTTTGATGCTTTTTCAATTTTTCAAAACAAGAATCACATAAACAGTATGCTTTATTTGGATTTAGTGCCAGTGCAGCCTTCATGATCTTTCTAGAACTACTTGAATGGTAGTGAACTAAACCACAATTATAGCATTGGTCACTAGAGACTAAAGCTATAATTTCCACTAGACTTCTAATGGCTTTCACAATCCAACATAGGATACTAGGACTTAGCACAAGTCCCTTTACCCACATTGGGTATACACAACTACTGAGCCCAAATGGGCAATCCACTTCAAAAAATTCACCCACTGACACAAGTAATGGTGACAAAAAATAGGACATTCAATCCAACCAAAATCCACTATTAGTTTGGAATCCACCAAACCCACAACACACCTTTTCACTTCTAGGCATACAGTCCTTATAGCCTTTCCAATCTGATTTCTTGTATTTTCACCAACTATCCCTCAATGGTATAGGTACTTCTCCACCACTCCAAGCACCTCTTTAGGCACTTACTAAGGATCCAAAATTTTCTTAGGCAAATCCTGCTCCAACACCCCCAAACTGCTTCTTGGTACCTAGGCCTAGTTGATCAAGTTAGGCTAGGGCTTGAAGGAAGAATGGACAAGGTGGGTTCCCAAGACCACAATTAATTATGGAAATCCTTAACACATCAATTTTCAACTAGATTCAGAACTTGCACTGGTCAATAGTGCTTCCCAATATGATTGTCACCATTCTACTTGCAAAAACTAGTCAAGCACATGGTCTTGCTTGACCTAGGGCCAGCTAGGAAAAATACTTGCCCTTCTCAGCATGCCTCCAACTCTTGGAATCATGTTCATAGATCCCTTAAATTGCATATCCCTCAGTTTTAGAGGTTTCCACTAGTGGATTTTCAAGTTAGGGCTGCATTTGTACAAGGCCATAGAAAACAGGGCTATTCAGACCCCTTGTTACTAAAATGTTGATAACTTGCAAACCCCAACTCCAATTTATGTCAAATCAAAGCCAAAAAAACTTATGAAAACACCCCTACAACTAATCCACACACTTAGCAATCATAAAAATACCATACAGAACCATACAACCCACTGTAACAATAAAATTACCAGTAAATCAGAGGTTTTTTATTCGTTTTCTCCAAGCATCGACTACAACCCAATCTCCCTTTCCTTCTAAGATCACACATGATTATATATAGGCCTATAGGACCATTGGAACAACCAAGTATCTGGTCCCCAACTTAAAACAAACAATAACAACTTTTAAACAATATCGAGCAACATTTTTAAAAGTTGTCAGCAACTTTTTTATGCAACCTTTTGCATTTTTGCAAATCTGACTACCTAATGAACTCAACAAGTTTAGAAACCATAAAATTGGGCTATATTGACTCAAACACCCTATTCTAATGCATCTTGGTCCCATTGAGCCACTTTGTTTATAAACACACCAAAGTGCTAATGGACCTTACATACATGAGCCTTTATTACAAAACATGGCCACCTAGTAAAGTATGGACCAAACCATTATTCCAACACCCTAACTACTTGAATTATCCCTTTCATGGAGTGGCAAGGTGTCCTACATCATAGGTACTTGTTCTCTTGCCTCATAGATACTTGTTCCCCTACCTCATCGGTTAGGTGTCCTGCACCACAACCGCTTCTGGAAACAAATCCCACACTATCTAGTCCAATATCAGACTTTGGACAATGTACCAACTATTGGCCACATGGTTTTTTGAAGTACCAGCTATTGCATCATGGTGTTGTGCAACTACCATTGCTTCTTCCAAAGAATAGGTGTTAGGTTGTCTCTTATTTGTACCCACTAGAAACACTAACTGCTTTGTTGCCTGCAGAGATTACTTTACAAATATATTCACAAAATGAAGGTACATTTTCTAGAATGAATGATTTTACAAAAATGTGATCTTATCAATAAGATAAATGGAAAGAAAATCTTGAATTAAATCCTTAATGGAATGCGAGGAAAAAACATTTTTTCTAGTCAATTTCTTCAATTTGATTATATCCATAAGTATGCTTTAATTCATTTGGTGTCTGCTTTAATTGTCATGATGTTTCAGTTGATAGACCAATAGAGAGCAGTACTGCTGAAGTTGATCCATTTCTTGGAGCAGTTTGTGTGATTAGTACTGGTTCATATGAAGGGACATTATTGTTGAATAATAAAACTATGTTTCCGTTAAAAGAACGAAAGCTTCCAGGTGCTTTAAAATTGTTTTTATTTAAAGTGTAAATTTAATTTATTTTTATATTACTCATTTTGGACTGATAAATCCTTTATGTTTTTGTAGGTAATAATGTTTTCTTTGAACATATTTTTCATATGACATTGAGACTATTCAGACCAACCATACATAAAAGGTACGTAGTTTCATATCATTGCTACATAATTTTTCTTTTCTTCCATTTACTGTAATATATTAAAGCTATTGATCTAACAATCTATTTGTTTTTAAAAAGGTAGAATTTACAAACTGTGGAATTAAAAAATAAGCTCATTGCATCTTTTGACGAGAAATTTGGAAAAGACATGTTTGACAATGGCCTACTTCTCAAAAGAGCAGCAAAGCATATAAAGATTGTGAGGGATCAATATAGAAGGGCTCTTAAGGATAACCCTAAGTACGATCGTCCAGCTATGATTCCACCATTGGAGTGGAATGAAATAGTAGAAGATGCAAAAGAGAAAAGGCTATGTGAAGATAGAGATAATGAAGCAATAAAGGGAAAAAAGAGGTATGTCATGATAGTATTAACTACATTGTAATCATGCACTAATTATTCATAATTGTAAATATATAATCTAAGATGTTTGAAATTTTTCATAGATTGTAGGACACATCCGTGGCTACAAAATTGAGACTAGAAAAGTTTGGCCAACACAAACTTGGCTCTGGTGGCTATATGGATCTCTAGTCTCGAGTTGTAAGTAGGAGCAATGATATGAAATAATTTTTTTTAATATAATGTTGCAAACAATTTTGTTTAGTGAAATCATACATACAAAACTGATGATATTAAGCAAAAAATACAAGGCGCAGAATTCAATGTGGAGGTCACAGATGAAGATAGAAAACTTGCCTTGAAGGAAGGCTATAAAGTCATGGCTACACGCCTATGCGAAGAATCTGTAAGCCTTGCCCAAGAATCTAGTTCACCAAATGATATCTCATAGGTAAATTGGTTAGATGAAAAGTAAATGAAATTGAATAGTTGATCCTTTTCTTTTTTGGTATTAGTTTTGAACTTAAATTGACTACATAACAATGTGCATAACATTTTATTGCAGCCTTCATATCCTACCACAGAACCTGCTCGTGATGAAGGCCATAATGTGCATTATAGTGGTGGAGGTATTAATTTTCTATTGGAAATTAATTATGCAATCAAAAATATGAAATGTTCTCCTTCCATTTATTGTCCAAGCATGGTCTTATCCAAACATATATTTTATGATCAATGTGCAGATCTTTTAGAAAATGTATTGTTTAAAGACTACAACCTTTTCAAACTTTTCTCCAAGTGAGGGTTCCATGCTAATAAAAATATAATAAAAGACCACTTATTAGCATCCTTAAGAATATGCATCTCAAATGACATGAGAGACTTGACTTCCCAGTCTTTAAGATGTGTGTATCTTTATACTTTATAGTCGTCGAGAGTCTTTTTAAATATACACCATCTAAGTTCAAATATTGGTCATAGTTGAAAGAGGATAATAGACTGTAATCACTATGGAGCAAATGGTAATGAAAATATAACATGATTTCAGGAAAACTATTATCTCTCCTTACTCTCTACTATTTTTCTGATTTGGGTTAAGTAATATTTGAAAGAAGCAATGATCATACTCAGGATTCTATGCTATTTTAGCAAAGGATGCTCCCAAGTTTACAGTACAGATGTGAACAAAATGACATAGTTGGTTTGGTTGCAAGACCTTGTTGAATTTACCTTGAGAGCATCTTCACAGAGGAAGATTGTTTGAATTATTTTAGGTAGGAAGATTCTTCTGCAATCTAAGCTAAATGAAGAGCTTCTGTTAGTAGTTTTCAATTAGAAAAATTAGGTTTTGATGACGAACAGGTGCATTAAGTGTAACTTTTTCGATTGCAAGAGTTATGGTCCTATACATTATATGAGAATACCCTGCTAGGAGAAGGCCAAAAATATTTTGATTGATTATGGTTGTAGATTAAATAGTTTTAAACTCTACAAAGAATTGAGACATATCCTAGTTCATTCACTTGGAAAAAATGTCAATTTGGTTAACTTTGGAATATATGATCATATGCCTTAATACATTTTACTCATAGTCATTGACTTCCACAATGCAACCCAAATATTATTTTACTGCATATCAAACACAAAGTATTGATATTAGTTTGTGAGCCATTACCACCAAGTATTCAGATTAGTGAGGCTATTTCAATGTATGATTTGAAAGAGCACATATCTTTAAAAATAATCATGGACGAAATCATAAGAAGCTTTGCTAATGATAAATATTTTAAATCAATAACTAAAATTTTCATCACTAGAAGGTGTCTCTGTGGTGCTACTCAATTCCATTGCAGTGTACATGAAATTTTGTTTGTTTGAGCTGAGACTTTTCTCTTGGCTATTTGTTGTTTATTAAATCATAGTAGTTTGCATTTCTTGTATTATGTATTTAGGGTATTCTTGAGCAATGAGAACCAGGTTTATAGATTGGAAAGACAATTTATTATATGATTTGGAACATTCACATAGTTTTGTTCTTATTTCTCTAACATCACTAGTTTAAAGATTATCTCTGGTTGCTAAAACATATTCATTATTTTAAAATAGGGATCTTTAAGCTTTTGATTAGTAGTTGATTATGATTTCCAACTCTGTACTTTGATAAATCATTTGTTCTATCAAATCTCATAGAGTAAATATTGTGATATTGCTATCATGATTTAACTGTGTAGTATTTGAGTGAAATTTATTGACTCATATTTCGTGCGCAGTGCTCAAAATGAATCCATCTCTCATGATAATATTTTTTTGAATATTTCAGAGCATGTTGAACATCATGTCGAAGGAGTGGAACATGTTCCAAGTGTTCAACATGTTGATGTGGCGGAAAATCAAAATATTAATGTACATGATGTGGCATTGTCAAGTAAGAAAAATGCATGTTATGTTGTACTAGTACTTAATTATAGACTGGTAATAGTTAAAAAAAGAAAAAGAGTATGCCAATTTTCCCATTCACTTGTTCTTGCAACAGTGCCCCCTTTAGTGTAGCAGCCTCCTGCTCCTCCAAAGAGAAGGAGCCATTGTAATTTGACATTACACGTGCTAGAAGAGGAGGAGAATGATGCAGATATAGATGCTCCTATGAGTGCTTTTCTTAAGAGAGCTCATAAAAACAAAAAGAAGAAATGATGTTTTAAAAATCTTCTTTGATAAACTTTGTTGGATAATGAAAGAACTTTATTCTAAGTAATTATGTATGAATGATGTGTATTAATACTGATTTTTATCTTATGTTAATGAATATTGTTATGTCTTAATGAAGTCTTGATTAGTATTGTGTATTAATGAATTTTATATCATATTAATGAATGTTATGTGATTGTATTGATTGAATGTTATAGTTCATAAATGGATGAATGAATCAATGAAGTATGTAATTAGATGATAATGGGTACTTTAGATTTATGTTAGGGGAAGAGGGGTGAGGCTAGATGAGCTTCCACCTTCACGTGGTTGGCCTTGTTAAGTAGAGAATATTATAGTATTCTTGAAACCAAGTGAAGCTCAAACTAACATAAAATAGATACTTCGCATGTGGTAGGTCTAAAATGATCCACGACTACTACTGCCCATAACATGAATTTGTGAAATACATTCTGATATCACCAATTTCAACACTCTATTCAAAGCATAGGAGTGGCCTATAGTCTTAGCATGAATTGCGAGTAATGCCTCAGTCTAGATTGCCTCAAAAGTGGCTGGAAGAAGCCTGCACGAGTTTGAGACTATGAACTCTCCTCGCCTTGGCCAAGAAGAACTTGCCAACTCTCTACTATTATGGCAAACTATAGAGTGGTGTGGCTGGTCTGCAACCAACCAATAAGTTCACAATTAAAGGAATGAGCCTTCCTTCACCAAGGATTGCTAAGCAATGATCTCAAGTGTACCAATTTGATCAATGCTCCAATTCTTATTGAGAATCTTGTCCCAATCAATCTCTAGATGAAATAGGGACACAAAGTGATTAGTCAAATGGTGAATAACACCTAAATGTTTTAAACTTTCATCCTTATATCTTCCAAGGTCACTTCGGTGAATCTCAACCAATTCCATTACTTCTTGTTGAGAAATCCCAACATTGACACCCAATCGAGATTGATCCCCAAGACCAATGCATCACATGAAGAAACTACATTCCCAAGCGCCATAACAAGTGCAATGCACTCTTAGTCTATGATGCAAAGGTGGTGTGTGGTATTTGTCTTCTTCATATGAGATAGTAAATCCATTCATTTAGCAACAACTCTTTACTCCAATTTCCCCTCAAGGACTTACCTTCTAGGCTACCCCAAGTGCACTTAGAGTTTCCCAAACACCATAACTTCTTCCAAGGCTTCAACCTTCATTCTTCCTTTGTGAATCATCTCCTCATGGCCTTTCCACCATGTTCCATCCATCCATTCATTTTGGACAACTAATCTCTTACCCAACATTCATATCTAGCCTTAAAGCTAGTAGCCTTCACCAGTCACTAATTTGGATTTCTCTCCAATAGTTCCCAAACAACTAGGGAAACTAAAACCTGATTAAGATACCCTTTTGGTATCTATAAATCCTCCCTAAGTTTCAATATCAACTCTTTTGGACCATACCCAAGATCTAATACCCCTAGCCTATCCACACTAGGCCTAATTCTCCAATTTTACATAGCAACCCACAACTCCACTCAACCCTACGATTCCAAAGGGTGAAAAAGTCCTTATAGGGGTTGAGAAACAATAGATTTTAAAGATTTTAAGGTTCTACCCTTTACACAACACATTTGCCACCAAACCCTTGGTTTTGGGGTCACTAATCTAGGGCTTGTTCAACAGGACCTCTAACCATATCACCAAAACAAAATAATTGCATAAACACTTCATAACTAATCCCCCCATATGCATTTGATCACCAAACATCTTCAATCCCAAAATAAATTACTTTTAATATGACTAGTGTCTATCCAGGGCCTGTTCTCAGTCAGCAACCAACTATCATTCTAGTTCTTCAAGAATATTCCTTCAATTGGAATTGCATTAGTTGCAATGGTTGAAGAAATAGGACTTGAAATGGCCATTCATTCTTTGGAGCATCTCCTATAGTATGGAGAGCATAATATTAGAAGAGCAGTCCCATTGGCTCTAGGCCTATTGTCAATATCAAATCCAAAAGTAATGTTCATTGTTTTGTCCTTCTGTTTGCTTAAATACTCAATTCTTGGCCCCTTAATTTGCTTGATTATTTATGTGATAGAAGTTTATTGCTGAAATCTGACATGCAAACATCTATATTAGGTCAATGTGATGGATACTTTGAGTAGACTTAGTCATGATACCGATTCAGAAGTTGCTATGGTGAGTGGTATTCATTATAATATTTCTTTGTAATCTTTCCAATTTCCACCAGATAGGTTTTTCTTATGAATTTGCTTAAAATTTGACAATCTAAATAACAATGTGTATTTATAGGTTGCAAGACTGGCTCTAGGATTAATTGGTGCTAGAACAAATAATGATCAATGAGCTAACATGCTACAAAATCTATCCAGCTATTATTACAAAGATCCCAGCCTTCTATTCTGTGTATGCTATATTGCCAATTATTAATGTTGATG
This sequence comes from Cupressus sempervirens, assembly GCA_028749045.1. Taxonomy (NCBI): domain Eukaryota; kingdom Viridiplantae; phylum Streptophyta; class Pinopsida; order Cupressales; family Cupressaceae; genus Cupressus; species Cupressus sempervirens. The sequence goes on along the minus strand of CM053788.1, from coordinate 508,277,543 downwards.
CTGCAATTTTATTTTCTAAGTTTAACAATGTCTAACAAATCTTAATTTAGGAAATCTGACATAAATAGATATATTTCAGGTTTGCATTGCTCAAGGTTTGGTTGATTTAGGAAAAGGGTTGTTAACACTGAGTCCATATCATTCAAACCAGTTTTTGTTGTCATAGTAAGTACTTACATATTGCATTCTTGAAGCAAGATTTTAAAATTGCAAACTTTTGAACTCATCTGCTTGTATTCAATTTGATTCACTCTTTGCACTTGTTTTATATTGATTTGGATATTTTGGGACTTTAGCAGCTTGTTATCTATATAATTGGCCTACTAGGTTCTTTGCACTCTTTTTCTATTTATTTGTTTTGTGTCTTGCTAATCAAAAACCTAAATTAATTTGTAGCTCTGTAGTATCTGGTATTATAACTTTGCTTCATGCGTGTTGGACATGAAGTCAATTATCTTGGGAAAATATCATTATGTTCTTTATTTCCTTGTATTGGCCATGCATGTTTGTATCATGTATTGGATGCATGTTTTTTATAATTTTAACTTGACATATAAACAAATTCTTAAAATAGAATTGTCTTATATTTGCATTGATACAATATTGGCAATGAAATCATTGATTAACCTGCATTGATTAGCATATGAAATTCTCTAAGTTAGATGAAGTTTTTGCAATGAAATCATAAGCATATTGGCTATATTCTTTACATCGGTGCTGAAGCGTTGTGGTCTGTGTGATAAGACCTAGTGAAATCCATGAATAACACTAACAATAATAGTGGGCTTGCATTCTCCCTCTCACCCCATTTAGGGGTTAGGGATCCTCTTTCAAGTATAACTCATCATAGCTATGGACAAGGTGGAGGGGGGCCATTCTATACTACTATGCCCTTGAGGTCTAATGGTTCTCTCTCTATCATGGAGGTTCTCAGCAGGTCCCAAACTGAAGGTAAGGAAATAGTAGCCAACAATTCCATAACCAAAACCTACAGGTTATCTTCATGAATATATAAGGCTCTTGAAAAATCTATTAGGAATGAATAGCTCTTTTAAACATGAACTTGGATTAGTTTTAGGTTATAGAGTGATGATTTGGAGTTGGTTTTGTAAATATTATGTATTGCCAAAACCATATTTTTTTCCTTTCTTTTGGTTTTGTAGATTGGAATGATGTGAAGCCCCCTAGACTGCAACCAACAAGCCTTCAGTCAACAAACATGGTGGAGGAGAGGCTTTCAAGAGTACAGGCTACACAATATGATGTAGAGGTAGCGCATTGGAAGCACCAAACAAGTCTAAGCACCTTGGAGGTATCAAGAAAAATCAATTTGCTACTCCAAATTTCCTTAACACCATAGGGTTATTCAGTGTTTGGATCACATCAAAAGGGACTATATTGCTGTTTACCACTGTCCAACAGGTTTCACAACCCAATACTCCACATTAGGCTGAACCCCAACTTCTTCTCCCTTGCACCAAGCAAGACTCCCTCCACACTCAACTTTAAAAAAAGTGGTTTCAACCCCCTCAAACCTTCTAACAATAGCAGGGGCCTAGAAAACATCTAACACAAGCAAACTATACCAAACAGTGATAAGATTTATGAGCAGCTTGACTATTGTCAGCACCCAAATAAGAATGCAGCATTTAGGCTTGTTTCACAAAGTAGCAAAAGTGGGATTTTGAGACTTCACAACTTCCAAACACCAGAGATGGTTTAAGACACATTCATAATGATCTAAATAAGGAATACCACTGATTAGAATCTCTGCAGCCAACAAATAATGAACATTGATACCATAGACCTAGTAGGCAATTAGGTCTCTCAACACTGTTTTTCACCAACCACTTAATTTTGTTACAAAGGACTTGGCAATCTAAGACTAGTTTCAAATACCCTTTTCAAACTGCTAAAAGACTCCAAAGTTTGGAACCTTGACTCCATCCCAGCATGCATTAACCCAACCGTGCACTTAGGCCTAATTAGCAAGTTTAGGCTTGGTCTACAAGGAAAATGGCCATGATATGGGTTTATGGATCAAACTCCCAAGTTTAGAGTGTGCTTCTAGTCCAAATAAAGGTTCTTTTTCTTCACACCAAGTCCCAACTTCCCTCTTTCACATTGATTCATCAAATTGCATCAAATAAGGTCTAATACATGGGCATAGTTCTTTTTTTTTATAATAGAAATTTAATACATAGATGCACACCTTTGAATAACATCCTTATGTACAAGTCAATATCTATCATAAAGATTATGTGTCAATAGATCAATGGCTAATACTTCATGCTTATATATTATGATCCAAATATAACCTTAAACTCCATTTACAAATCCTTTTTACTATCCATAAATCATATTTGTATATTGTTCTCCAAATCTATCCTAGAACTCTATAGACATGTTCTCCTTCTATCCATAAATTGGAAGTTAACATTCCCTTGCATTTTTACTCTTAGAAATAAGATTGAAATTATATGACCCAGTCACATACTCATTGTCAATAGATGTTTCAATGCTAAGACAACTAAAAAGTGCACTAGGATCTCTATTTAATTTTCACAATATATGTATCATTTTTCTAAATGGATGTATTGTATCATATTTAATTTTCACTATTTTAAGAAATATTTTAATCCATTCCATGTGGGTGTTGCAAGAAGCATATATCGATTCAGGATCTCCAATGTTGGAATAGCCACTTCTTTAAATTTTAGAATACAAGGTCATCAGCTATTTCTTGTGGAAACAGAAGGATCTTATGTGGCACAAACATTCTATGACTCGCTAGATGTCCACGTAGGTTAATCATATTCTGTATTGGTGATGGCAGATCAAGATATTTGATCTTCAGTATCTCAGAGTTGATGAGGAATGCAAATTGCTTCTAATTAATTAAATTAGTCAGAGTAAACTGGACAACATGGAACTCTGTAGTCTACATAAATATTAAGATGGCAATTGTGGCTAGTAGTACATTCTGAAAGTTGGTGAAGGTGTTGCGGCTAGGTGCCTAAGAAGATTTGTGGGCATGGATGTTCCTCCACCACTTGGTCTGACATGGTATATTGTGCCATGTAATTTTTATTTTCTATTTGCAAACATAGATTTTGAGTAAGTTTTTGTAAACACTGATTTTTTTTTTTAGGATTCTTGGAGATATTTTCATGAGTGCATACCATACAGTTTTTTATCATGAGAACTTAAGAGTAGGCTTTTTTAGGCAGAAGCTGCCTAACAATGCACATATATTCTGTCTACTGTGAACAATTAGTGCAATATTGCGTATAGGCAAACCATGCACGTTAACTCATCATTGTGAACCTCTCTAAATTGTGTTTTATTGCTTTTGATGCCTTCTTGTGTGGACTATTTAAGTATCTGGTGTCTTATTATACACAGTTTGTTCTATGATGTTACTATTGTAATCTAATATATGTACATCAAACAATAGTGTAAACTCTGTTAAGGAAAGTGTCAAGATGTATTAGACTAGATATGCAACATCAAGCAATCAAATGATTTGGATTGGATATGCAAATGGATTGCTTGTGCAATGGGATTGCCAGGGTAATCGTATTCAGGAATTCATGCATTCATCTATTGTTATTCAATGTTTGTGTGCTTTAGGAACAAGAATTTGGATTGGATACGTTGATGGGAGGGTGCATGTCATGGAACAAGATGCATTTTATGGAACGAGGAGCTTCTTGGTTAGGGTCTTGCATTGAATGATGAATTGGATTGTGTGCTAGGGAAACATGACTCCATTACTAAGTTTTATCTTTCCATTGAAGCTTTTAGTCCATGGCAAAACTAATAGCATATAACAACTAGATTCTTAATTGAGAGTATATCATTTAAGCAAAACATTTTCAGATTTTTTTCAACAGTTACACACTTTTTTTGGCTTGATAAACCTTAGATGTGAGGATGAAGATGGTCATGTCTAGTCTTGCAAGCTATAATGGACTGTTCCTAAGGTTTTCCAAGCTCCTCAATAGCTATGTTTTAGTGATTTTTCATTCTCAACACCTAAATCTACTTTGAAAATCTTGGGCGTAGCCTTCATTAAGGTGGATTCTGACCGCTAAATGCTATTCACAAGTGTTTAGTCCTGCATATGATCAACACCAATAGCATATGATAAAGGTGATGCTTTTAATATGGATGATATAGTAATCAAAGGTGATTGAATCATAGTTAACTTGTGTTTTAAAAACTGGCAATATTCAAATTGGAAAATTAGGAGCATTGTGGAGGAACATTACATTCACGCATCTTGTCAAATAGTTCACATGACTTATCTATGCTTCCATTTTGCAAGCATGTCTCCAAAGACAAATGCTACTACTTCATCTACACTGTCTGACAAAATCCTTTATGCTTTGATGGGTGCTTATAGCTTATCCTAAAGCTCTCATTCAACAATTATGAGATGATCAATCAAGAGGAAATAGTTGAGAGCTTAAAGTGACATAATTTTTAGAAGATCGTATGAAATAAAATAGGCATGCAAGTAGAAAGAAACTAGAAAGACATTGTTTACAGATGAAGGCATGAAATGGATGGTTTTTGAGCACTCAGTACAAACACTTAGCATTTAGTACATATCATTTGAGATCAAATGGGTGTGTGGGATTATACGCACAGTAAATAATAAAGGAGGGAATTGAACCCTCCCTAGCACTTGTTGAGGTCCACTTCAGTAATGGCCCTTCCTATGAAATTGCTGTCTAAAACTTTTCTAATGAGATAATGTGTTATGAGCTCTTCATCTATGGGATGGAACATGAATCCAAGAGGCAGTTGGGCATTACCCATATCATGACTATATATAACTAAAGTTAAAAGCCTCTATTATTGAATCCTCTTCCCTATCACCCATATTCATTTCCTTTGCTATTCATTCTTCACACGGGAGTCTTTTTATATGATGATTTATTGTCAATCATGTCCATTCACTACAAAACAATTCTTATTCTAAAAATTCGAGATGCTGGAACTTTTGTGGATGTGCAGGCCATCGGAACATATTGTAGGGAGGATGATGCACTTAATCTCAACTGTCAGACTCAGGCAAGTCATACAAATTGTAGAATCTTAACATATGGTTGTTCAAATTTTGTATCTCCTAAATGATTTCCTTTTAGTGTATAACTTGTTGTGCATAGTTGCCAAGTTTGGTTATTGTATCGGGCATATTAATGAAGAAGCATATTAGTTACTATTGGTGATTATGACAGTTTGATTAGTTATTGTCGATATTTTTCAGGCATTCTATAAAAAAGTTCACATGCCTTCCATATGATATGACATTTTGCATGCATCCTCCACTCTCTCATCTGGCTGATGATGGATTATAGAGAGTGATCTGAAACGATGATGCTAAAAAACACACAATCAAATCCAAAATGAACTTGCATTACAAATGGATTGTGGAAATCTGATATTGTTGATTTTGCATGCATTTCTACCAGGACAACCACTTAAGTTGTGATTGTCCTGGTAGACATGCATGCAAAATCAACAATATCAGATTTCCACAATCCATTTGTAATGCAAGTTCATTTTGGATTTGATTGTGATATTTTTTAGCATCATCATTTCAGATCACACTCCATAATCCATTATTAGTCAGATGAGAGACTGCAAGATGCATGCAAAATGTCATATCATATGCAAAGCATGTGAACTATTTTATAGAATGCTTGAAAAAAAATTTACACCCAGGCGTTGGTAGAAATTTCTACCTTCATTGGTCAAAATTTCTACCTTCATTGGTCAAAATTTTCAACCTTCATTGGTCAAAATTGCTACCTTTCTTGGTCAAAATTTCCTACCTTCAATGGTCAAAATTTTCAACCATCATTGGTCAAAATTTCTACCTTTCTTGGTCAACATTTTCTACCTTCATTGGTCAAAATTTTCGACCTTCATTGGTCAAAATTTCTACCTTCATTGGTCAAACTTTTCGACCTTTATTGGTCGAAATTTCTACCTTCATTGGTTGAAATTTCCATCTTTCATGGCCAATACTTTCTACCATCATTGGTCAAAATTATTACTTTTATTGGTTGAAATTTATATCTTCATTGGTCAAAATTTTGACCAATTCTAGGAAAAACTTGCACTGTGGCTATTGAATTTTTTTGACCAAAGTATTGGTCAAAATTTTAACCAACCAAAAGGTTGGTTAAACTTTCGACTAGAAAAATTTTGACCAATGAGTTGGTCGAAGATTGGTCAAAAATTGGGTCAAAATTTCAACCAATAATGGTCAAAAAATGCCCTCAAATGTATTAGTGGAAGGCATTTTCAACTAGGGTAAGCTTTAAGAAACCTCCCTCTAGCAAAAGATATAAATTATTGGTAAATCTTTCATTCTTTTGAAAAACCAAATTATTTTTATTGGTGAATCTCTCAATTTTTAATTTTTAATATTATTGACAATGGCGATTATTTTGGAATCACAATTTTTGAGTAGAAAATATTGGTGAATCTCAATAATAATAGGAAGTTCGCTAATTGTCATGGAATATTACAAATCAAAATTGAACATGTTTTATCTAATGGGATTTATGAGGATAATTACATTATATTTTAAATCAATAGTGAAAACTAAATATTGGTAATATATCCCTAAAGTAACTAATAATTATGATAATTATTTGTGAAGTAATTTTAATTTCTTTGATTATATACAATATTTAGGTGAATCAATTCTAATCATGTATCGAATATTATGGAAAATCTTCAAGTTTAAATATTTTAATAAAATAAATTATTGAGCGATCTTAAATATTTTAGAACTAAATTTAATAAAAATGTGGCAATTTAGGTTACAATAAATATTAAATTATTAGCCAAATAAGTAGCAAGAAAATTCTAAAATTTACAAAATTACGAATATTCACCACCAAAAAACACCCTATTTTCAACTTTGATGATCAAGTAAGAGGGAAAGGCTCAAACTTGATTGCAAGGAAGGATGGTTACACTCTTGTCACTATTGTTGATGGAAAGATTCTCAACTTGGGAAAGGTATGCACTAATATTGAACAAGAAGTCTTCATTAAATTATCTCAAGAGTTCAATGATGTTATTTCTTGGACATATGAAGACTTAAAGGGTTTTGACCCAAGTTTATTTTAGCATTCCATAGATTTAAACCATGATGCTAAGCTTGTTAGGTAGAAACAAAGGGTAGTTAATCCCAAGATTGAACTATTAATGAGAAAAGAATTGTCATAGCTCATAAAGGCTAACATTATTTTCCCTATCAGGCACTCCTCATGGGTGGCTAATCTTGTTCCTATTAGGAAGAAAAATGGAGAAATTAGACTATGTGTAGATTTTAGGGACCTTAATAAGGTTTCTCTTAAAGATCACCATCCCCATCCTTCTATGGAATAGATTATATCCAAAGTTAGTAGTTCAGAAAGATTTTCTTTCTTAGATGGCTTTTTAGGATATAATCAAGTGTTAGTCTAGGAGTCAAATAGATATAAGACAATATTCACTACCAAGTTGGGTACCTATGCTTATTGTAAAATTCCATTTGGACTAAACAATGTAGTTGCCACATTTTTGAAGGCAATGGAGATGGCCTTCAAAGGAGTGCTGAATTTTTTTGTGTTAGTGTATCTTGATGATATAACTATCTTCTCAAAACATGAAATAGATCATTTTTATCATTTGAGAAAGGTATTCATCAGATTCATAGGGTATTGTGTGTCCCTAAATCCCAAGAAGTGTGTGTTTGCCACTGACAAAGGAAAGCTCCTATGACACATTGTGTCAAGAGATGGGATAACAATATATCCAAAGAGAGTAGAAGAAATTCTTTCTCTCCCACTTCCCAACCATAAGAAAGGATTGTAGAGATTTCTTGGTAGGATCAACTTTGTAAGAAGATTCATCCTTGATCTTGCTTCTATGGTGAAGCCTCTCACAACTATGTTGAAGAAGAACTTGATGTTTACTTAGACCAAAGAGGGAAAGGTCATCTTTGAAGAGATCAATCAATCAATTACATCATCTCACACTCTTGTCAACTCCAACTTTGATAGGGATTTCATCCTCTACTCTCTTGGAGGAGAATTAATTATTTCATCCATACTCATATAGTTGAATGATGAGAATTTGGAGTAGCCTATTGCTTTCTTTAGAAAAAGGCTTAAATATTAAAGAGAATAGATACAACTATGTAGAGAAGAAGGTCCTTGTTATTACAAGGGCTCTAAAAAAGTTTAGACATCTTATCTTTCATAACAAGATCTTGCTTTTGGTCCCACATGCTAGTGTGAAAGAGTTCTTGCTAAACAAGGATATCAATGAAAAGAGAGATGGGTGGATTGCTAGAGTCATGGAATATGACATTGATATCAAGATCACCAAGCTTGTTAGAGCTAAGGGATTGTATGAGCAGATGGCTTCATCTTTGAAACATATGAAGAGGTTGTCCTCCTAATTCAAGGTGAGAAATTAGTGAAGAATGAAGATTAGATTGATTGGTTGATTGACATGACTACCTTCTTGGTAGAAGTGAGATGTCCATAGGGTCTAGATAGAGCCAAGAGAAGATGATTCAAAATCTAGGCTATCCCTTATGTCTTGGTGGATGGAATACTCTTTAGAAAGGATTTTGATGGAGTCTTATTAAGATGTATATAGATTGATTAGATCATTAGATTACTAAAATAGTTCCATGATGGCCTTATTGGTGGTTATTTCTTAGCTAGAATTATTGTAATGAAGATAATGGGGGCTGGCTATTATTGGCCAACCCTATTCAATGACTATCACAAGTGGGCAAGGAAATGTGAGAAATGTGCTTTCCTCTCAGGAAAGAAAATATTGGTTACCCTTCCTCTCCATCCCATCTAAGTTGACCAACCCTTTTCTCAATGGGGTTTTGATTTTATTGGCACAATAAATCCACCCTCTAGCGCTAGTCACAAATGGATCATGGTAGCCACAAACTACTTCACAAGGTGGACAAAGTTAGTTGCTTTGAAACATACAATAGAAGCTTCAGTGGTTGAATTCCTTGATGGAATTGTGACAAGATTTGGTGTTCCATCAACTATCATATCTAATAATGCCAAATCTTTTGTTGGAGCTCATATATGCTCTTGGGCTCTAGAACATGAGATATATTTGAGCACTTCCTCAAATTATTATCCCTAAGCAAATGGCTTGGATGAATCCTCTAATAAGAACTTCATCAAAATCATGAAGAGGATAATTGAAGATAACCAAAGGAGTTGGTATGCCAAGTTAAGAACTGCCCTTTGGGTTGACAAAGTTACACCCAAGAGATCATTTGGGAACTCACATTTCATGTTGGTATATGGAAAAGAAGCCAAGCTTCCTATTTTACTAGAGTTCCTCTCTCTTGAGTTGGCTAATCAATTAGAGTTAGAATAAAATTACCTCATGATAATTAGGTTAGCAAAATTGATTGAATTAGAAGAAAAGAGACAACAAGCTATGCATACACTTGATACTCAACAATAACAGGTCAAAAGAAGCTCTAACAAGAAGGCTTCAGGAATAATTTTAAAAGAGGGAGACCTTGTTCTCAAGTGGGATGCAAACAATGCTAATCTTGGTAGGAACTCCAAATTTGATGTTATGTGGAGTGAGCCTTATGTTATCACTAGTTCTAGGCAGGCTAATTCTTTCCAACTATCCAGGCCTAATGGTGATATTCTACCAATTCTAGTCAATGGAATTCACCTTAAACCTTTCTTCTAAAGGAAGTTTGAGGTTTTCTATACAAAGTAGATTAGTCTCTTGGTTTTCAATAAGTGCACAGGCATAGGCTTCTTTATAGGAGATAACAAAGTTTTGAAGTTTTGTAGTTGCAGAGAAGAAGTAGAGTTGTGGTTTTAGATAGTGTAAGAGTTCCATTTTTTGTGACTCTAGCCCAATGGATTGCTTAAGGCCACTGATCTTATGCTTAGAAAGCAAGAAACCCCTTTGAGTCACCAAAAAATTTGACCACTTTTCCCACACTATATTTTCCAAATGTTGACTAGTCTCATTAAAACTAGGATGGCAACCATGTCTATGTTCTTTCCTATTCATTCATTACCATGCAAAACAAAGAGGGATACATAAATATTTTAGCCACATCTTTTATATCCTTAAGTCCCCAATCCTTCAAGATCTTTTATATTGAATGATATAACCTTTTGAAGTTTTAATTCATGACCATGCATCTATCCTATATTATGGTTTCACAACACACACCACATTTCTCCTAGAAATGGGGACCCCCTAGTAAATTTATTTTTCTCCCAGATCCCTAGTTCAAGGTCTAAGTATTTTTTAGGGTTTTATTTGGTATCTAAGTCTATCCTAGTCCTCTACCTAAGAAACCCAATCACTGGAAGCTAACAATTTTAGAAAAAAAAAGTGTTTTTTATAGAGAAGGGCACACACTAGTGTACCTAGCACATCTAGCACACCCTTCAAGGTGTGCTAGTCTACTAAATTCTCTATTGCAAGAGTAATCCACTTTGCAAGTTTACACCTACATATATACATAGGTGCACACCCCCAAATGGTGCACTTCATCCTGGGCCTATAAAAGGTTGGGACCCCTCCCTCTTCCTTATTCATTTTCTCCTTTAACTAGCTAGTGAGTGCACCTTTTCACCCTCAAAGGTGCAAAATATCTCCAAGTTCCTACACATACAAAGAAAAAATTAGTTAGAAGATGTGTAGTTGCACACCTATCTAAGGTGAGCAGCAAAGGTGAGAAACTGCACACCTTTTATTCACAAAACCTAAAGAAACTCAAAAGAACATCTAAATGTAAGGTGTGCATATGCACACCTATCTAAGGTGTACATATGTGCACCTTACAAAATAATTAACAAAAGAAACACTTTAATGGTGTGTAGGTGCACACCTTCCAAGGTACACAACTGCACACCATTAAAGCCAAGCCATGTTAGTATTAGGGTGCACACATGCATAGCCCTCAAGGTGCACATGTGTGCAATCCAGTAGTACACTTAGAACTTTTGGCGCAATAAGGGTGTGTACATGCACACCCCATAAGGTGTGCATGTGTGCACACTTAGTTGTTAAAACTTTTTTGATACAAAAACACACCTAGCTCACCCTAAAGGTGTGAAAGGTGCACTAAATACTATGCATTCAAGGCATAAAATGAGGTTTTTACTTCTTTTTTTTGATGTTTTTGCATTATGGGTCTAGTTTTCTAGTAATCAAGGTTTGTTTAGGGTTTAAATTCCCACCTTCTAGACTAATTTGTTCATGTTTTGAGTAGATAAAATGGATTCCTCCTCATCCTCACTCACAACAAAGATTGATCCAAACTAGTTGTCTTCAAGTTTCAAGGTGTCCAAATGAAATCATGCTTCTATGATGCACATTTAGAGATTTAGGACATTGCATTAGGTTATATTTATTGGAATGCATTCATGGTACTTTACAATGAGCCAACTGAGAGGTCCCCTATAATTTTTTCACTTATTAGGTCAAGATTGGTAAATGTGGCTTCACAACCTCTATTGGTGCAATCTTCAAAGCTACTTATGGCCTTAGCAGAAAATTATGTTCTAGAGGAGAGAGTTGTGAAGATCATAACAAGGGAGATCATTCTAGATCAAAGGCCAAAAAACATTGAGAAAGTATTCCATCTTCCAAGGGTAGATCAATATATTAAGTTGACTTATCATCAAGCAGAAAGGTTGTATAGGGATAATGAACAAGAAGCTACATAGATTATTCAATTATCATATTTGATTGATAGGTCACCTATGGGACAAAAATTTGGAAAATTTGATATGATTAGAGGGTATATGAAGGATGATATCAGATATTCCATTGTTTTTTTGAGTAGGATTATGGGTCTAGCAACAATAGGGCACTTGAACATTTGGATGGTACATTTCCTCAAGACCATCACAATGGCTAAAATGCCAATTGATTGGGCCACAATTATTAGTGAGAATATAGATGAACAACTAGTGGTAGTTAAAACTGACCCTAGATTCTATATGACTTCATATTTGGTATATCTATTAGCAGGAATGACTATGAACTACATAGGATTATTCAAGTGGGGAAGCATGTGAGGATAGTAAATGATGCTTTTATTTTTGCAATCATTCAATTCATTAAAGGTGATTATGCAAATAGGATGTCAATAGAGGCAGTAGAAATAATTGCAAAAATAGGTGCCTACTACATCCAATTCAAAATATTCACCTACCTAAGGGTAGTAGGTACAACTGTAAATCCTAAAAATCTCCCTAGGTATCCATGTGATGGACTCATTTTTCTAGAGGTTGCATGACAACACTCATCCACATATGACAAAGGAAACTACATAAGAACAGTTGGGTATGGTCCATCACCATAGGTCTATTTTGTGTCAAGCATAAGCAAGATATCATGACTTTTGAATAAGAATGTGATCAGTATCCCTTGGAGAATTATAACTCCCCTCATCCATGTTATGAAAATATTGGTAGAGTTCAATACTTGGTAGGAAAATAATTTAAACATGAAGATTCCATAGAGGATCATTGGATGACTAAAGTAGATGACTATGATATCCAGATAAGGGATTATTTTAGAATGACTCTTTATTTGGTAGTCGGTGCCTTGAAAATAAAGGTCTCATTGAAGATTGTTCAATAAGACATTGTAGAGGTCTTAGATCCCTTGTATAATCAAGATAAGATATAGGATTGAATAGTCATGAATGCAAAAATTGATAGAGAAGGAAATGTGAATATCAATCATAGGGCGAGCCATATCATCTAGTTGACCAAGGAACATATTAAGAAGTCATTCAAGTTGGATCTGGTTCCTAAAACTATAGTCTTGCAGGCTACAACCTACCTAGTAAAGGGAAAAGGGGCGAAAGTTACAATACCAACATTTACAGGCCAATCTCCAATAAGGCCAAAAATGGTGCATTAGCATGATAGGGAAGTTGGATACTTCAAAGCATATAAAGGAAAGAATAAAAGGAAAAGAGTTTCTCCTCAGCAAGATGAGCCTGAAGTTGAAGGGACTCAAGCCCAGGAGGCAACTCAAGCCCAAGCAACCACTCAAGTTCAAGATAATCTACAAGTTCCACTGCCAGAACTAGGATAGGGACCTAAAGAGGAAGCACAAGAGGTGTCTCCACATGTTCAAGAATATGAAGCCTCTCCATTAGATCCTAAGAGAAAAAAGGATAAAACTCCAATAAAAAGGACTAGAAGACAAAAAGTGCAAAGAAAGGTTATTCATATTCCTTTAGTCCCAAAAACCATTCCTGTAGAAGCTAAAGATGATGAAGAAGATGAAGAGGATAACCTCCCCTTGAGTCAGAGGACTCATCTAGCTAAGGCTACAAAGGAAGAACAAAGAAGGAGTTCCACTATAATGCCTCCATCTATTCCTACATAACCTATTGAGATTACAACCTTGGAGGATGAGCTATAATAGTGTGTTAATGAACAAGAGGACTATGGGAGTGATGTCTCTAAAATATTAGATTTTGACTTCATGCCTATAGGTACTAAGATCATAGGTAGAAATATAAGGGACATGTCAATAAATTAACCTTTGGGAGAAGATTGGAGTGAATTGCCACATTTTCCACAAGGACATCTAGGTGCGCCACCATCACCAAGTCAAGATTTATCTTTCTTGGATAAAGGTTTAGCCACTTCTCTCCCTCTTGGTAATGAAGAGCAAGTAAAAGCTATGTAGGAAGAAAACCCACAAAAAATACCCATCGATCAAGTATTAGAAGAGGGAAAAATATATGAAGAACCTCAACAAATTTCTTAAGATATAGAGGTGAGGATTGTGGACTCAATAGACATAGGGATACCTGATCTTGATCTCTCATAGACAGAGAAGACACTGGAGAGAAACGATAAGGGAAAGGGTCTAGCAGTACAAACACCCTCTTCATCTAAGTATATGTCTCCGATGGGAACTACTCCAAGCTAGCTGAAGAAAGAGGTGATGATTAGGCATAAGAGGAAACTGTATTATAGTGTGGATTTGGGAATGAAAGAATTAGTTGAAACCATCAAGAAACTTGAGCTACCTATGGGTAATGTGTGAACATTGGCCTTTATTATGGGGAATCAAAATTAGGACTTGTTTTCTCATATTTCCACCCTCCTCTACATGTAGATAATGAAGATTTGACTCCAAAATATTATCAGATTAAAGAGGTCTTACTAGGAAAGCCCACTATGGACACTTCTAAATTAATGGTCACTATAGGAATTAAAGAAGTGTTTAACCACCTAGAACAAGATGAGTTTGCATTACTGAGGCTCTAAAAATAGAATGAGATTCTAAGAGGCTATTTGCATGAAATGGTTGATCCTTTGGACCGTGATAATCCTGAGGTGACTCCAGGTATGACACTTGACAAGAAGGAGAAGGTGATTGTACAATTGGATCCATTTTTGAAGGCATGTTAGCTATGGCAAGAAAGTTTTGAGGAAAAAGGTATGTAGATAATACAAGGAAGCCTTAAACTATTGTACCATATGCAAAATAATGTAGATAGGTTGGTTGCTATACTAAACCACAATTTTTGATTGATGGATGAGGTACATACCTAGGGTAAAGATCTTCAAGCATTACAATCAATAAAGGGCCAAAGATATTGTATGCTCATGGATGTATATATGGGGGATGAATTGGATAAGATAGATGATTGGATTGAGAATATTTCTATTGGTAATAAAGTAATGGAGACATTACATGTGGATATTCATAAGCTCAAGGATCAAACCCAAGAGTACATTTTGGAAGCTAAGAAGTATTATAGTGATGCCTGCCTTGACATTTTTGAAGATGAGTCAAGGGATAAACTTTGGTCTATGCAAAAAATTGTCAAATAGTTTTGGAAAACCTTTGAAGAATTTTGAACTAATAAAGACATTAGGAAAGCATTAAAGATAGAGGAGGCATTGCTAGAATTGGATGTAAAATTAGAAGAATTTATAGAGACTCGTACGAAGTGGGCAACTAATACAAATAGTAAAGGATTATAATGCTTTGGATTTTCTAGATGCAACTCAAGTGATGGAGATCATAGAGAAATTCAAGAGAAAACATCTAGATATAGCTCTAGTATAAAGGCGAAGAAGACCTAGAAGCCAAAATTTCAACTTTGATAATTGGAAAATTCTGAATTTTTTGGACCTTTCACGAAGGTGCACCTCTCCAAAGGTGCACTTTTCCAAAGGCATTTTGGAAGGTTTTGAAGAAGTTAGAGGTGCACCAATAGTTAACATCCTGTTCCAAATTTAGAGCTTTTGATGCACTAAAAACACATTCTGACGATATTTTAACTACATCTAGAGAACGTTGAGCTTCTATTTTTGGCATCTCCAAAGACTCTTACATCATCTGACAACATTTTTCTTCTTATCTACTACTTTCTTTCTTTCTTTTAATTCATGTAAAGGCCCATGCACCCATTAATTAATATAAACAAGGGTGGAGTCCTACTTAGCACCATTTAGAGAGTCAATTTGTATATAATTAGATTTGTTTTATAGTTTTAAGTATATATTTTCATGAAGGAATATCTCACTCTCAATACAAATTGAGGAGATGATTTCCTATAATTGAGGAATTAAATTTGTATTCTAGGACATTATTTTGATGCAATAATATATGTTATTGGTGCTCTCATTCTAAGTGTAGTGATTCTTGTCAGAGTGTGTTATATTTTGTGGATGCATGTTCATGGAGTGTAATGGAGCCAATTGTTTTTTTGTGTTATTTTTATTGAGTAATCTTTTAATTCTAGATTTTTCCATGTATTTTCAAATTCCATTGATGTACTTAGTTGGAGAAGAGATCACCCACTGTTCATACATAGATTTTTGTCTTGTATGAGTGCACTTTCTATGGCCTTGTGATCTAATGAAAAGTGAAACATCTTATGTTTACTAAATTCCCATTGACAATTGCATCAGTGGAATTAAGGAAGTGTTGCTCCTATTTGAATTGGCTACCTACCGATCTTTTCAAAGGCTTAACTCACAAATGTGTGGTTTTTGTGGCTTATGTCTATTAGGGATTTACTTTTCAAGTCATTTGCTTAAAATTTTGATTACCCTATCTTCGTTAATTGCTTTTACAAACACTTGGTTAATTTAGGAATTAATATAGTTGCATAGTTAAAACTACATTCATTATAAACAAAAAAATATAAAAATATATTTATTTTTGTGTGGTTTTTTTTTGAGATAGCAAGCTGATTCAATATCTTATCCAAAATTGGTCGAACCAGCAAAGGCATCCTTCTAAATGCTCACATTTATCTTCTATTGAGTGGATTCTAGTAGGTAGCAAGATCACCTGGAACCTTGGAGTTGATCATAGATCAACTTTTTGAGAGAGGAGTTTGAAAGGATTCTGATGATTAAGCATTGTGCAAAGTGATAGCTCAATAGAAGTGGCACTAGTAGGAGGCCTCTAACCATTTGGAATAGAAGAAAAAACAACTTGCAATTTCAAAAAAAATCATTTTTTAATAGTTCAATTTTTTTTTGAACTGTCACTATTCCAAGGTGTGTAAGGTGCACGAGGTGCACTTTTTGGAGATGTGTGCTTCTATAGACATGTATTTTTTCAAAATTTAACACAAACTGGAAGATCATGATCCATCATCTCCATTTCAATGAGCTTTAAGATCTTCACCTAGTACACACAAGTTCCTTAAACTTAGTCACTTACACAAGCCTCGTAGTGACAAATGATTACCTAGAATTATGTCACTTCCATTCAAAATTTCATAATTTTCTTCAGTTCTACCTCCACATCAACCACCCATTATTCCACCAAATCCTCCACTAATGGCCTTTTTCACAAATTTTGTAGACTCACCAATCAACTTTACATGTGTACTCAATGACCTTCCTAATAATATTGAGAAGTTTTTCCCAAGGTTCATCTATGGAGAAACAAGAAAACCTAAATATTACATCAAGGTATTCAAGGAAATTCACAATCAAAAGTAGATTTCTAATGAGAAGTTGGTTCTTTGCTTATTCCCATACTCATTGGGAGAAGTTGCCTTTAATGGGTATGTTAATTTATCACCTGGATGCATTTGAGACTGGGACACTTTCAAAAAATTATTCTTGGAACAATTCAAAACTCTCATCAACCTAGTTGTGATACATCATCAATTCATATCAATCAAAGGGGACCCAGCTGAGACAATCTCATGCTTTAACCATTGCTTTCATATGGCATACCACAAGTTAGAAATACCACACACTATATCAATTGAGGCTGCAATTTAGATTTACCTAAATTCTATGGACCACCTTACTACTATTTTCCTTAGAAGTCTTCCTGCGATAGATTTCAACACATTGAATAAAGTCTTCTGAAAAGAACTACCTTCACAAAGTAGGCCAATCCTAATGGAGAAGGATTGATGCCTCTAGCTCAACCTATTACAATGATGCCAACATATCATGTTGGAAAACTCATGATGCCTATCCAATTTATACCAATGAATCCAATTCTATTATAGTGGGCACTCACTTCACATACCCCAGCTATAACATATCCAAGATATGAACCTCCAAAATCTACTTTCTTTGAGCAAAAGGCAAAAGCTTCCACTAAAGCAAGCAATAGTTTTTCCTCCAAGTTTGGTCAAATGAAGAAGACCATGTCTTAAATGAATAATGAGATCACCCAGTTCAAATTTTTGCAAGCACATAATAACAACTTTCGGAGAAATAATGCTAGTTTGTACAACAACAATAATTATGGTCAAAACTACAATAGGAATTTTAATAGAAACAACAATATGACTAACAATAATGAAGGAAACAATTTCAATCCTCCTAATCGCAACAATGGTTTCTAAAGATAGAATTGACAATGGAACACTCATCCAAATAATGGAAGCATTCCTATAGATAAAAATAACAACAATGCCTAGTATGTGGACATTAGTCAATATGACAATAATCAAAATGCACCTAACAATGATGGATCATATTACAATGGAAATCAAGAAGTGAATCAGAATTCACAAGGAAATAATAATGAGCCTCCTATACAATTCAATGCTATACTACTAGAGTCCTATAATACTACACATAAAATGGAAATGGAACCACAAGTTAGTGAAAATTTCTCTTTTCCATTTAGTGAAGAACCAGATATGCAACCAGAAGATATGTTTGCTTTCCTAAATGACAATAAGAATACTTACAATATGTAAAGTCAAAAGGAACCTATGAAAGATGGGATTCCTCTAGTGTTGCAACCAACTCCTCCAGATCTAAGAGCAAGTAATAATCTAGTACCAATTAGACCCCCATATGGAGGACAAAAAAATCAAAATCAAGGGAATGTAGCTACAATCTTGAAGAACCCTGCATGGTCAACCAAAAAGTATAGTAGAGTGAAATATTTGAAATGAATGAAGGCTAACATGTCCATGTTTGACATGCTACAAAATTTTCCTAATCAGAAAGAAGCACTGATGAAAACCCTAGATCATACAAAGACAACCGCTAATGTGAATATTGTTCCTTAGAAAATAGTCTTGCAATAGGTCAATGCTTTAGAGGCCATGCCGACTATGTTTCAAGACAAGGTTGAGGTGCCTCCTTTTTGGCTTAGTATTAGGATCTATAGGAATAATCCTCACATTTTCCTAATTGATTCAAGAGCTTCTTGTAATGTCATGCCACTTTCAATAGAACAAAGTTTGAGAGTCACTCCTCAGACCTCTAATCGAATAGTGACACAAAAGTCACTGGTGTGTTGAAAGATGTCCAGATAAAGTTAACTGTTGATCTCCAAATTCAAGACATCATTGACATACATATGGTGGAAATTCCTGAGACATATAGATTACTACTAAGTAGAGAATGGAAAAAATGCCTAAGAGGATGGTTTTCTACTGATTTCACTCAATTGTGGTTACCATGGAAAGGGTTGAATAATCAAATCAAGATAGATGTAGAGCCAAAGTTAAAAAAATTATTACAACATATAATAGCACCAAATGAGGTGGCATTCTTACAATCAAATTTGGATTCTTATAAATTAATGATTTTTGATAAAACTTCAACTAAAATATTGGCTAATCAAAATGGAAGATCCAAGATTCTGGTCCCAAAAGAAGAAACCATGACAAAATTCATAGATAACATGGTGGAAAAATTACAATGCTTAGGTAAAGAAGTAGATCAAAACATTTTTCTTCTTCTAGGATTTTGCCGATTGCATAAAGTTGATCATTCAGAGTTTGAATGTTTACATTGCCATGAAGCAGTCACTAAGGTATTAATATAGATAACGAAAATAAAGAACAACCAAGTCCAAAAAGAAGTTCCCATGGAAATCAAAGTTCCCCAAATGTATCTAAATCTTTAAAAAAAATTGAAGAGGAAATTGAAGATCTAAATGCATCATTCAATGATACCACTTCATATGGTGGAGGTTTTTCTTCTCCTCCACTAGGAATGATCAAGGTCAAAAGAAGGAGATGTTAGGTAAAAGGTCAAGGTTGGACTTTAGTAGTAATTCATCCCAAGCCTAAACTGGATGAAATTATAGAATTGATTGTGGAAATTTAGGATAAAAAAGAGAAACATACACTTCTAGTATCAAGAAATAAAAATGGAAATTCAACAAGTCCACCCCATGAGAGATTACAATGGGTTCCAAAGAAATAATCTTTCAAAGTCTAAGTAAAAGAAAAGTTAAGGAAAAATAAGAATAAGTCTAGGAAGCCTAAAGAAGAACCCATCTATACACTTAGGTTTGATGGCTCCAAGTGCAAATTAGGAGCTAACACAAGTATTGAGTTAATCAATCAAAAAGGTGGGTCTTTCTATGCATCATATTGATTATGGTTTAGATGTACTAATAATGTTGTAGAGTACAAAGTGTTGATCTAAGGACTTCTCTTCACACTAGAGAAGGGAATCAAAGCTCTCATAATCAAAGGAGACTCCCAATTGATGATAAGACAAGTGAAATTCATATACTCTTACAATGATAAGAGGTTTCTCACTTACCAAAAAAGTGTATGGGATATAATGGATGACTTCAAATATTTGAACATCAAGTCCATTCCAAGGAGGAGAAAAATGATAGCAAATGCCCTCGCAATTTCAGCTAGTGCATTACAACCTATCCAGAGAACAAAATTGAAAAGATTTTTAGCAGAATTGGTTGTTTGCCCATCTATCCTAGACAATATTATGAACTTCCAATTCTTTTAGGATGATCAACATATACTCAAATTTATCATATGCAATGTCCACTTTAAAGGGCAAGATATTGATGACACTCTAGATGAAAAACCTAAGGATGAAGAACTTGAAGATGAAGATGAGATCCTAAATTTGAATACCAACACTATCCCTAAGGGGATGGTTGAGTTGGAGCACATCTTTGATTGTGATGAATCAAAAATTAAAAAAAGAATGATAAAAAAAAGGGGGATTGAGGAATGTGATTCATATAATCTGGGTACCGATGAAGATCCTAAAATGGTAAGGGTTGGAAAGGTATGTAAAATCTAGGTAAGGGAAGATATGCCCAAGTTTCTTAGGGAATACAAGGATGTCATTGCTTGGAATTATGAAGAGCTCAAAACATATGATCCTTAAATCATCACGCATGATATTTCTTTGAAACTAGATGCCAAACCTTTCTATCAAAGAAAAAGACTTGTTAATCCCGTTATTGAACCCTTGATAATGAAGGAAGTTAAGAAATTAATCAATCCTAAGATTATGTTCATTATTCACCATTCTACATGGGTGGCTAACTTGGTTCCTATGAGGAAAAAGACTATAGAGATTCATCTTTGTGTAGATTTCTATAATTTGAACCTAGCATCTCAAAAGGATAACTACCAGTTGCCCTCATAAGATGAAGTACTAAAAATTTTCAAAGGTTCCAAGACAACGTCTTTCTTGGATGGATATTCTAGATATAACTAGCTAATGGTTGATTAAGAAGATAGGTTAAAGACTACTTTCATGAAAAAATAGGGGACTTTTGCTTACAAAAGAATGCCTTTTGGGTTGATTAATGTAGGGGTTACATTTCAATGAACCATGGATGAAGCTTTTAAGGGATTAATAAACAAGTGTATAGTCATCCATATAGATGACTTGACCATCTTTTCAAAATATTGAAGCACTCACATTGTCAATTTAAGATAGGTATCCAATAGATGTCATAAGTATGTCATCTCAGTTAATCCCAAGAATTGTTTCTTTAGGGTTACTAAAGGAAAGCTCTTAGGTCACATTATCTCTAAATTTGGAATCTCCATTGATCTTGGGAGAATCAAAGCCATTTTGAAGTTATCACCTTGACACAATCATAAAGAACTCAAGCCTTTCTTTGGGAAGATAAATTTTGTGCAAAAGTTTATAAATGGATTTGCAGAGATAGTTCAACCCCTTAATGATTTGATCAAAAAGGGAGAAAAAATAGAATGGGTTCCAGAAATTAAGAAATCGTTTGAGGATATCAAAGTGGCTATATCCATGGCCCCAGTGCTTGTGAGTCTAGATTATGGACTACCTTTCAAAATATACTCTTTTTCTTTAGAACATTCATGTGTTGGGATTCTTACATAGAAGAAGGATAAAGAAGATGAAAGGCCTATTGCTTTTATAAGTTTCCCTCTAAAAAGTGTTGATTTAAACTATTCTAATCTTGATAAATAGTCTTTTTCTTTGATCAAAGTGGTAAAGAAATTTTTCCATTATATGCTTAGGAGCAAGGTATATGCAATTGTACTTGATCCTACAGTTAAGTCATTGCTAATGCAAAATGAATTGGGTGAAAAGCGAGGAAAATGGATGGCAATCCTACAAGAGTTTTCCTTAGAGATTCAACCCATGAAGTTGGTAAGAAGGAAATGATTATAAAAAATGATAACTGATAACCAGATCAAGAATGAGCAAGAATTTTGATTTGATGATGAAACTAATGTAGAAGATCAAAAGAAGATTATAGTATCTCAAGCTGATATTGATCAAGGTATAATAATAGATGTCTACTACTATGATATTGTCTACTCCTTTTACAAAATTAGTATCCCAATTGGATAAATAGTTCACAACACAAGGGACTCAAAAAGAAGTGTGAAACATACATGTTGGATAATAGAAAATTGTGTAAAAGTAACTATGAAGGAATTTATCTAAAGTGTTTGGGACAAGAAGAAGTAAAATAAGTTTTGGAGCAATTTCACGATAGGTATGGTATAGGGCATGGTTTAGTAGAGGCTATGACCCATATGATTTTAAGATTTGGTTATTTTTGGCCTATGATCTTCAAGGATACTTTTGAACATGTGCATAATTGCCACATTTGTTAGACTGGTGCTAATAGAGAAAGGCATCCTATAATGCCATTACAACTAGTGTTCAAGGTATGCCCCTTTGCAAAGTGGGGACTAGACTTTATTGGTCTAGTAAACCCACCATCATCAAATAGACACACTTTTTTTCTCATAGCTACTAATTATTGCATGTGCTAGATAGAAGTAGAAACTTTCAAAAATTGTACTACTAAAATAGTCACTAGTTTCTTGGAAGAACATATTGTTACTAGATTTGGGATGCCATTCTTCCTTGTTTGTGAAAATAGGTCAGCCTTTGCATTAATATTCCTTACCTAGTGGGCATTCAAAAATCAAGTTATAATAAGTTATCTTTGAATTACTATCCCCAAGGGAATGGTGTAATAGATTCCACAAATTAAATCTTGATCATATTAATAAGATGTTTGCTAAAGGAAAATCCCAGAGATTAGCATACTCAACTCAAATATGCCTTGTGGATAGATCGAGCCAGGGTCAAAAATGCTTTTGGGACATCCCCATATCTTCTCATCTATGGATAGGAGCTAGCGTTTCAACTTAACCTCAAAATTCTAGTTTTTAAATTCATGAGTGGGTATACTGAAGATGGTGATAGGGTTCTAATCAGACTAATGAATCTCTTAGAAATGGATGAAAAATGGATAGTTTCTTTAGAACATATGCTAAAACATCAAGTTGTCATTAAAAGGTGGTTTGACAAGAGGGCCATGGTTAAATCTTTCAGAATATTAGATCTTGTTCTTTTATGGGACAAAGTGAAATAAAAGTCAGGCAACCATACTAAGTTCCAACACTTGTGGATTGGCCCTTATCAAATTGTAGAAATTTTAGAAGAAAATACTTTTAGGCTAAGTTCCTTATAATGGGAATTGGTTCCATTGCTAGTCAATGGGTAGTTCTTGAAACATTACTTTGAGGCCTAAGAAAAAAATATTATTTCCCTTTTTGTATGTGTGTTTGCTTTTAGTCATGCGTTTATTTCTACAAGTATGTTTCCATTTAGTTGTGTGTTACTTTTTAGGGTTGTGCCAGTATAGGGGTTAGATACAATCAAGATTTTATCTTAATGTATTTAATAACCCATTTTCTTGTGGTTTCAACTTTTAGGAAGAGGTATTTCTTTGCCAAAAAATCTAGATGATATGTATCTTCTACCAACTAGAGGAGGATGTTACTTACAATTGTAAAGGACTTATAGTCTTGAAATCAGAGTTGCAAATTGATATCTCTTAACACTTTGCAAATTTAAAGAATTGACTATCTTGGTGCTTTCAAATCAAAATTAATAGTAGCAAAGGTCAGCCTGAAACTTACAAATTCAAACAAAAGGGTCTTTTCAAGTAATTTCTAAAGTCATTGTTTGGTGTGAGAGACTTCACAAAGTTCATTAAAAAGGAACACAAGTGGTTATCAAATTAAAAGAGAATTTGAGAAATGACACCAATGGCTTGGCCACATAGTCTAACTGTGGTTAGGGTATAGGAAGAAAACAAAAAAGAAAGGTGTTAAGAATGAAAGATTTTGAAAAGGTGTAAGGAAAAATTAGACAATAAAGATAGGCACTCCAAACTGGCTATCTAGTATTTATCAAAACACTTTATCAAAGAATTGAATGGAAACATGCAAGCCCTATGAAGCACAACTCAAAATATTGCTCAGGATTTGAAATGCATAATTGATAACCCATTAAGAGCCCTCATGAATAGATTCTCTCATTTGGTCAGGTAGTGAGTGATGCACATGAACTATGAAGATTTTGGATGGATGGATTAGTGGAGTAGAAGATTGTTTCCAAGTTGATAAAGACAGGTGATAAGTTTGCACCTTGAAATGTCAAAGGGAATACATACAATGAGCATATATTGAGCTTGAAGATTTGAGATTTTGAAGTTTTGACTACTAGGGGACTTGAAAGTTGTTTGAAGTGTTCAAACTTAGTTGGTGGTTGATACATTTTAGAAGGGTTTTTGTTGGTGAAGATATTCCTTTGTCATTTCTTCCTTTTTGTTAGGGCTATTTGTTGTGGTTTCACAACAGACACCCCATTTCTCCTAGAAATGGGGACCTTCTAGTAATTTTTTTGTTTTCTTAGACCCCTAGTCTAAGGTTTGAGTCTTTTTTAGGGTTTTAGCTAGTGTCTAAGTCTAGCCTAGTCCTCTTTTTGAGAAATTTAGTTGCTGGAAGATGAAAATTTTAGAAGAAAAAGTGATTTTTATAGAGAAATGGGTGCACTAGCACACGTAGCACACCCTTTAAGTTGTGTTAGTGTGCTAAATGCTCTGGTATAGGAGTGCTCCCTTCTAGGAGTGTGCACCTCTGCACATGCATAGGTGCACACCCCCAAAGGGTCTGCTTTATCCCAAGCCTATAAAAGGTCAGGACCCCTCCCTCTTCCTTATTAATTTTCTCCTCTAACAAGCTAGTAGGTGCACCTCTACACCCTTAGAGGTGTGTCATATATTCAAGGTCCTACACACATAAAGAAAACAATAGTTAGAAGGTGTGTAGTTGCACACCTTTTATTCACAAAACATAAAGAAACTCAAAAGAATATCTAAATGTAAGTTGCACATATGCACACCTTACAAAAAAATTAACAAGAGCAACACTTTACTGGTGTGCAAGTGTGAAGCTTCCAAGTTGCACAACTGTACACCATTAAAGCCAATCCCTATCATTATTAGGGTGCACACATGCACACCCCTCAAGGTACACATGTTTGTGCCCCATTAGTACATTTAGAACTTTTGGCATAATAAAGGTGTGCATGTGCACACTCTTAGTTTTTGAAACTTGTTTGATGCAAAAGTGCACCTAGTGCACCCTCAAGGTGTGAAAGGTGAGGTAAAAATTGTGCATTTGAGGCATAAAATGAGGTTTTTAGGTGTTTTGTGATGTTTTTGCATTATGGGTCTAGTTTTCTAGTAAGCAAGGCTTAAATTTCCACCTTCTGGACTAATGTGTTCATGTTTGGAGTAGATAAATTGCTTTTCTTCTCATCCTCACTTGTAGTAAAGATTGCTCCAAAACTAGTTGTCTTCAAGTTTCAAGGTGTCTAAATGAAACAACACTTCTGGGATGCACATTTAAATATTTAAAAAAATGAATTAGGTCTATTGATTGGAATATGTTAATGGTACTTTGCAACAAGACAAATGAGAGATCCCCAATGATTTTTGCACTTATTAGATCAGGATTGGTAAATGCAACTTCACACCCTGTATTAGTGCAATCTTTAGAGCTGATTATGGCCTTAGTAGAGAAATATATTTTGGAGGAGAGAGTTGTGAAGATCAAAATAGGGGAGATCATCCTAAATCTAAGGCCAAAGAACATCAAGAAAGTATTCCATCTTCCAAGGGTAGATTAATGCATTAGGTTGACTTATCATCAAGAAGAAAGGTGATATAGGGATAATGAACAAGAAACTACAAGGATTATTCAATCATCATATTTGACTGATAGGACACTCGTGGGATGAAAAGAAAGAAAAGTTGACATGACTAGAGGGTATATGAAAGATGATATCAGATAGCCCATTGTTCTTTTGAGCAAGATTATGGGTCTACAAATAGCATGACACTTGAACATTTGGATGGTACATTTCCTCGAGACCATCAAAAAGGCTAAAATGCCAATTTATTGGGCCACAAATCTTAGTGAGAATCTAGATGAACAACTAGTGGTAGTTGAAACTAACCCTAGATTCTATATGACTTCATATTTGGTATATCTGTTAGCAACAAGTACTATGAACTACCTAGGATTATTCAAGAGAGGAAGCATGCAAGATTCTAATGCATGGCCTTATGTGGTATAACCCCAGCTAGTAAAGAAGAAGTTGTTAGATTAGAGTAAAGAATACAGGATAGTGAGTGATGCTTTTATTTCTACAATCATCATATTCATTGAAGGTGATTATGTAAAAATGATGTTAGTAGAGGCAGCAACAAGAATTGTAGAAATAGGCACCTACTCCATCCAATTCAAGACATTCACTTACCTAAGGGTAGTAGGTACAACTATAGATCCTAAGAAGTTCCCTAGGTATCCATGTGATAGACTCATTTTTCTAGAGATTGCATGACAACTCTCATCTACATATGACAAAGTAAGGAAACAACATAAGAAGACTTGGGTATGGCCCATCACCATAGGTCTGTTTGGTGTCAAGAAGAAGTAGGATATTGTGACCTTTGAGTTAGAATGGGATCAATATCCCTTGGAGGATTATAACTCCCCTTGTCCATGTTTTGAAAATATTGGCAAAGTTCAATACTTGGCATGAAAACAATTTAAACATAAAGATGCCATAGAGGATCATTGGATGAATGTGGTAGATTACTACGATATCTAGATAAGGGATTATTGTAGGATGGATCTTTATTTGGTAGGTAGTGCCTTGAAATAAAGGTCTCATTGAAGGTTGTTCAACAAGATACTTTACAGGTCTTAGATCCCCTGTATAATCAAGATAAGATATAGGATCGATGAGCCATGAATGTAAAAATTGATAGAGAAGGAAATGTGGATATTAATTAAAGGGAAAGGCATATCATCTAGTATACCAAGGAATGGATTAAGAAGTAATTCTAGTTGGATCTAGTTCCTAAAACAATAGTCTTACAAGCCACAACCTACCTAGTTAAGGGAAGAGGGGTAGAAGTTACAGTACCAACATTCATATCCCAATCTCTAATTAGGTCAGAAATGGTGTATTATTATATAGGGAAGTTTGATATTTCAAAGTGAAGAAAGGTAAGAATAAAAGGAAAAGAGTTTCTCCTCATTGAGCTAAGCCTGAAGTTGAAGGGACTCAATCCCAAGAGGCAACTTAAGCCCAAGAAGCCACTCAAGTTCATGATAATCCACAAGTGCCACTACCAGAACTAGGATAGGGACCTAAAGAGGAAGCACAAGAGACATCCTCACACATTCAAGAAGAAGAAGCCTCTTCATCAGCTCCCAAGAGAAAAAAGGCTAAAACTCCAATCAAAAGGACTAGAAGATAGAAAGTGCAAAGAAAGGTTATGCCTATTCCTTTAGTCCTAGAAACCATTCTTGAAAAAGATGAAGAGGATAACCTCCCCTTTAGTTAGAGGGCTTTTTTGGCTTAGGCTAGAAAGGTAGAATGAAGAAGGAGTTCCACCATAATGCTACCATCTATTCCTACACAACCTAGAATGAGCTACAATAGTGGGTTGATGAACAAGAGGACCAAGGGATTGATGTCTTTAAAATATTAGATTTTGACTTAATGCCTATAGGTACTGAACTCATAAGAGACAAGATAAGGGATACGTTAATGAATCAACCTTTGGGACAAGATTGGAGTCAATTTCCACCTTTTCCACAAGGACCTCTAGGTGCCCCACCATCACCAAGTCAAGGTTTACCTTTCTTGGATAAAGTTTCAGGTAGTCCTCTCCCTCCTAGTAATGAAGAGCAAGTACAATTTGTGTAGGAAGAAGAGTCACAACAAAGACCCATCGATGAAGTATCATAAGAGGGGGGAATATATGAACTTCAAAAAACTTCTCAAGATATAGAGTTAAGGAATGTTTACTCAATAGACACAGGGATGTCTAATGTTGATCTCTCAAAGAAAGATAAGACTCTAGAGAGGAGCGATTAGGGAAAAGGTCTAGTAGTACAAACTCCCTCTTCATCTAATTATATGTCTCCAATGTGAGCTACTTTGAGCTAGTTGAAGAAAGAGGTGATGGTTAGGAATAAGAGGCAACTATATTATAGCATGGATGAGGGAATGAAAGAATTAGTTGAAGCCTACAAGGAACCTGGGCTACCTATGGGTGATGCACAAACATTGGCCTTTATTATGAGGAACTAAAATCATGACTTGTTTTCTCATATTCCCATCTCTCCTCTTCATGTAGATACTAAAAATATAACTCCAAAAGATTATCAATTTAAAGCAGTCTTACTAGGAAAGCCCACTATTGACACTAATCAATTAATGGTCACTATAGGAATTAATGAAGTGTTTAACCACCTAGAACAAGATGAGTCTAAATTTTTGAGGCTTTGAAAATAGAATGAGCTTCTAAGAGACTATTTGCATGAAGTGATTGGCCCTTTGGACCCTGATAATCTTGAGGTGACTCTAGGTGTGACACTTGATGGGAAGGAGAAGGAAATTGTACAATTGGATCCATTTTTGAAGGCATGCCAGCTATGGTAGGAAATTTTTCAGGAAAAAGGTGTAGATAATATAGGGAAACCTTAAACTATTGCACCATATGTAAAATAATTTAGATAGGCTTGTTGTTGTATTGAACTAGGATCTTGGATTAATGGATAAGGTACATACCTTGGGTAAAGACCTTCAAGCATTATAGTCAATAAAGGGCTAGAGGTATCATATGCTCATGGATGTATATACAGGGGATGAGTTGGATAAGATAGATGATTGGATTGAGAATATTTTTGTTGATAATAAATTAATGGAGACATTTCATGTGGGTATTCATAAGTTCAAGGATCAAACTCAAGGGTAGATTTTGGAAGCTGAGAAGTATTACAGTAATGCTTGCCTTGACATTTTTGAAGATTAGTCAAGGGATAAACTCCTATCTATGAAAATAGTTGTCAAACAATTTTAGAAGACTTGTAAAGAAGCTTTGATTCATGAATACATTAGACAAGAATTCAAGATAGAATTGGATGTAAAATTGGAAGACTTTGTGTAGACTTACATAGAAATGAGAAACTACTAGCAAATATAAAGGATAAGTGTGATGCTTTGGATTTTTTGAATGCAACCTAAGTGATGGAAATCATAGAGAAATTCAAGAACAAACATCCAGATATAGCTCTGGTATAAAGGGGAAGAAAACTAAGAAGCTAGAATTTTAGTTTTGACACTTGGAAATTTTTGGATTTTTTGGACCTTTCGTGAAGGTGCACCTCTCCAAAGGTGCACTTATCCAAAGGTGCACCAATTTTTTTTGAATAAATCAGAGTTGCACCGATAGTTAATTGCGAGTTCAAAATTTAGAGATGCATTCTGATGGCAATTTAACTCCTACAAACATCTAGAGAAGGTTGAGCTTCTATTTTTGGCATCTCCAAAGACTCCTACATTAGCTGACAACTTTTTTCTTCTTATCCACTACTTTCTTTCTCTATTTTAAGTCATGTAAAGGCTCATGCACCCATTAATTAATATAAATAAGGGTGGAGTCCTACTTAGCACCATTTAGAGAGTTAATTTGTATATAATTATATTTGTTTTATTATTTTTAAGTATACATTTGCATGAAGGAATCTCTCACTCTCAACACAAATTGAGGAGACAATTGCCTATAAGTTGAGGAATTAAATTTGTATTCCAGGCCATTATTTTGATGCAATAATATATACTATTGGTGCTCTCATTTTGAGTGTAGTGATTCTTACTAGAGTGCATTATATTTTGTGGATATATGTTCATGGAGTGTAATGGAGCCAATGGATTTGTTTTGTTATTTTGATTAAGCAATCTTTCAATTATGGTATTTATCATGTGTTTACAAATTTCACTAAAGTACTTAGTTGGAGAAGAGATCACCTACTAGTCATACATAGATTTTTGTGTCACATGAGCACACTTTCCATGGACTTGTGACATGATGAAAAGTGAAACATCTTACTATTACTAAATTCCCATTGTCGATTGCATTAGTGGAATTAAGGAAGCACTATTCCTAATTTTCCTTGTTACCTACCAATCTTTTCAAAGGCTTAACTTGAAAATGTGTTGTTTTTGTGACTTATGCCCATTAGGGATTTAATTTTCAAGTCATTTTCTTAAATTTCTTGTTACCCTATCTTCTTTATTTTCTTCTACAAACACTTGGTTGATTTAGGAATTCATATAGTTGCATAGTTAAAAATACATTCATTTTAAATAGAAAAATAGAAAAATACATTTCTTTTTGTGTGGTTACTTTTTTTTTGAGATAGCAAGTAGATTCAATATCTTATCCAAAATTAGTCAAACCAACAAAGGCTTCCACATGAACACTCACATTTATCTTCTAAAGAGTAGATTCTAGTAGGTCACAAGATCACCCACAACCTTGGACTTGATCTCAGATGAGCTTTTCAAGAGAGGAATTCAAAAGGATTCCTTCCATTAAACATCATGCAAAATGATAGCTCAACACCTTATCACTTGGTCCCCGTGGTTATATCTTAACCATCATGTTTTTCTGTGATGGTGCAAAATAGCTATCTCAAATAGTCAATTTCCCTTTAGTCATGCATTCATGGGCAATTCTAGCTCTACATATTTCTAAGCAGTAACTATGTGAGGTTAATTATAGTAGTTCATTTCATGTCTTTTTGCTCAGTCATGAATGGTTTAGGTTAACTCAAGGCTTGAATGGCAAAGCAATGAATGCCTTTGCACACATGGTTGTATGTGGTTAGGGCTTGACTGGAGTTTGGATGGCAATGCAGTGATCACTTTGATCATTCATTCATAGGGTTACATGCCATAGCTAATAGTTGATCTACATTTGCACAATGGCAGTTAGTTTATGGGCTTAGCCTAGTTGTAGTGGTTAGTGGGGAAGAGTGATTGGCAGTCATGACTATGTGATCATGGTTAATAAGTGATGATCACAACTTTATAGGATTTGGTATATAGTTAGGATAGATAGTCACATCTATGTGCAAGGATTTCACATAGTTAAGTCCCATCATCACTTGGTCACCAACATTTCTTGCCTGCCAAAAAATAAGCCATGACTAGGCAAAGCAATAAAGAATGCCTAAGGTAACCCTTTTTCACTCGATTGCTAGATTTAAATGCTAAGGTGAAATTTGGTTGTGATATAGTGATCAAACATGAAATGAGGTACTCACAGCTTCACAGGGTTAGATAGTTAATGAGAAAATCATGTTGTGAAGTTGTGAAAAGATATAAGAGCTAGTCAATAGGTCAACAAATGATAAAGAAAGGTGACATGGAAAAATGATGAAAGGATATTGGTCCACATGGTAGGATTCGATGTTTGACTTCAATTGACTGATGATAAAGTTGATTCGACATAAAACACACTATTTGATGCAATTCTTTAATGGAAAACTAATTTTTGAAGCATCTGCAACTACCCTTTGATATCCTTCATGTCTGTTTGATGCAGAGGACATTTAATCATTGCGCTTGGTTATCCATTTATCTAAAAAATGTAGTTATGAGCATTATTTTTGTCTCTTTGAGGTTATAAATTATATGAAAGATATGATTTTTGCATATGGGCACACATTGGACCAAATCCTCTTTGGATCATCAATGATTATTCTCTAAGAATTTAATGGCAGTAGTTTAGCTTTAGCTTAGGGTAGAAGTTTCTTAGTTATGCTTGAGCTATAAAAGAAAGTTTTGTAAACCCTCCAAGGATTGGTCTTTTCTCTAATTCTATAGTAGTATTATTATATGCTCTATTATTGTAATTACCCTTTTTCTTGTGAATGAATATAATTCTCATTTGTATCTCCTTCTTCCATTAATATATCATGCAACATCTTTTGCCTTATATTGATGTTTTCCTTGATTCTTTGGTCATATGCTATGTCTATTTGTCTTTGAGTGATATAGAGTGAAGTTATATCATTTCATCAATTTCTGATCCATGTATGATTGTTGAGTCAAAGTAAAGATAGAATCTATATATCTGAGGATTATATTGATGAACTATGCCTCCTTGGATAGAGATAAGATTGAACAATACTATTTAGTGTATCACCTTTCTTAGATTAGAATAGGTAGTTTTATTTCATGCATTCCTGCTCCCTTTCCCTCTCAAGAAATAGGTAGGTACACCCTTCTAGTAAGGAAGTTGGTCTTCTCTGGAGACTCAATCTCTAATTACAAAGTCCCAGACTTTCAATATTTTTTCCATGTTACACTAGGTTTCCTCAGGGAAAAAAATTTAGGCAAGGGTGAAAACTTGCGTGTCAACAACTATTTATCCTAAGCTAATACTACACATCCTTCATCCAATTTACTCATGCTTGGTGATTATTGTAATATCTTGGTGACCACTGAGTTATTTGTTGTTTCGTGTGGAGCCTGATTAGTCCCCAAGTGGGAGATTGTTAGATTATGGTGACTGATCAGGAAAGTACTATACATACTTCATAAATAGAAATTTTTTTTGGGCCGTGGCCGACATAGTAGCCGACATATTATGGCTGATATATGGCTGACATGTTGTAACGCTAAAATGAATAAAATACTTGTATAAAAGGGTTTAGGGTTAGGTATTTTTTATTATGTTGTGATGCAAAATTGGTTCTTGCGGCAGTATTGAGCTGTAAGGGATTACGGATTGTAATCAAGTTGTAATCACTGGACTGTAATAAGATCGGACTTGTTGTTTGGTGGACATAGCCCAGGGATTGGGTGAACCACGTTAAATCTTGGTGTCTTTTGTTCATTTCTATGTGATCTATTATTTTTGTTATTGGTTATATTTGCATGTAGTTTTTATTTCTGTCTATGGTTTATCCTAACAAGTGGTATCAGAGTGAGGTTTTCTTTCAGTTATCCTCTGTAGGAAAGTCTCACGATTAAGTGGGAGTCTCATGGTTGAGTGGGAGTGATGGCAGATGAGGGTAAGTTGAGGGTTGATAGGTTTAATGGGCAGAACTTCTAGTTATGGAAGATGCAAATGGAAGACTATCTATATCAGAAGGATTTATGGAAGTCGTTGGAAGGCAAAGCCAAGAATCAGGGAACTATGTCAGAGGTTGAATGGGATCTTTTGGACAGAAAGGCACTCGAAAGCATTCGATTATGCTTGGCACCATTGGTGGCATTTAATATTACAAAAGCAAAGACGATAGAAGATTTGATGAAAACCCTAGCAACATTGTATGAAAAGCCCTCTGCTTCAAACAAGGTATTTCTCATGAAGCGTTTATTTAATATGAAAATGGCAGAAGGTGGATTTGTTGCAGATCATTTAAATGAGTTTAATACTATTACTAGTCAGTTATCTTCTGTGTGTATCAATTTTGATGAAGAAATTAGGGCTCTCTTGATTTTGTGTTCTTTGCCTGAAAGCTGGAATGACTTGGTAATGGTGGTGAGTAATTCTATTCCTGGATCTAGTACCCTAAAATATGATGATGTGATTGGTGTTATTTTAAGTGAGGAAACTCGTAGAAAATCCTCCAGTGGATCTACATCAAGAAGTGCTTTGAATGCACAAAGTAGGGGCAGAACAACTAAGAGAGGAAATAACTCTAGAAATTGTGGGAAATCAAGGGGAAAGTCAAAGGGGAGGAGGTCTCAATTGAGAGGACCAAATGATTGTTGGTATTGTGGGAAACTAGGGCACAAAAAGAAAGATTGCTAGAATCGAAAGAAAAATGAAGGAGATAAATCGGATGGAGACAAGGAGGCAAATGTGGTAAGTAACAAATCTGAAGAGGATGCTTTGCTTCTGTCTTTCGAGAGTGTTGATGATTCATGGGTTTTAGATTCTGGTGCTTCATTTCATGCTACACCTCATAGAGGTTATTTCATTGATTATATCCAAGGGGATTTTGGGCTTGTTTATTTGGGGGATAATGAAACTTGTAAGATTGTTGGAAAGGGAAAAATTAAGATTAAGTTGCAGAATGGGAATCATTGGCTACTACATGAGGTAAGACATGTTCCAAGGCTGAGTAGAAATTTAATTTCAGCCAGGCAACTCGGTGATGAGGGTTGTGTAGTTACTTTTAATGATAAAAATTGGAAGGTTTCAAAAGGTTCCCTGGTAGTAGCAAAAGGTGTGAAAATAGCCACCTTATATCTTTGTACAGTTCATATTGTTCCTTCTACTTTGATTGTTTTAGAGAAAAATGAATGTTCAAGAACAATTGCTGCAGTTGAGCAGGGAGAACAAATAGCTGCTATAGATTCTGATACAGCATTGTGGCACAATAGACTTGGGCACATGAGTGAGAAAGGCATGAAAGTACTTCATTCAAAGAAATTTTTACCAGGTCTAAAATGTGTGAATATGGATTTTTGTGAAAGTTGTGTGTATGGAAAACAAAAGAGAGTGAGTTTTGTAAAGACAGGGAAGGAAAAAAAAAAGGTGAAATTAGAGCTTGTGCATACAAATGTATGGTGACCAGCTCAGGTATCTTCCCTTGGTGGCTCTCATTATTATGTTACATTTATTGATGACACAACTAGAAAAGTATGGGTTTATTTCCTTAGACAAAAATTTGATTTATTTCAAACTTTTAAGAAATGGAAATGCTTGGTTGAAAATGAGACTGGTAAGAAATTAAAATGTCTCAAATCTGATAATGGTGGTGAGTATTGCAGTCATGAATTTGAAGATTATTACTCCACTAATGGTATTTGTAGATAGAAAACTATTCCAAGGACTCCACAGGAAAATGGAGTGGTTGAACGCATGAACAGGACTATAATGGAGCACACAAGGAGCATGAGGTTGCATGATGGGTTGCCCTTACACATGTGGGTGGAGGCTGTCAATACTACATTATATTTGATTAATAGAGGTCCCTCTACTCCTTTGGGCTATGGTATTCCAGAGGAAGCATGGACTGGTAAGAAGGTGAGTTATTCTTTTCTCAAGACCTTCGGTTGTGAAGCTTTTGCTCATATAGACTCTGAAAATAGAACCAAGCTAGAAGCTAAATCAAAGAAATGTGTCTTTGTTGGATATGGCATTAATGAATTTGGTTACAGGCTTTGGGATTTTGAAAATCTTAAAAATTTTAGAAGTTGGGATGTCATATTCAATGAGAAAGTGTTGTACAAAGATCTGTTGCAACAACATGAGAAGAAAGAAGATGATTATGTAGTGCTGGATGATACTCTAAAAGTTGATGTTCCAACCATTCCTCATGATGTGCAACAACTGCAACAACAAATACCACACACACCAGTAAATGTTAGAAGGTCAACGAGGCAAATTAGACCTCCACAAAGGTTTTCTCCCTCTTTGTATTCTATTTTACTTACTGATGCTGGTGAACCGGAAAGTTATGATGAAGTTGTGCAGGTGGATACTAAGATTCAGTGGGAGTCTGCAATGAAAGATGAAATGGACTCTTTGCTCAAAAATAAGACATGGGATTTGTGCAAGTTGCCTGCAGGTAAAAAGGCTTTACAGAATAAGTGGGTTTACAGGTTGAAAGAAGAGGAAGGAGGTAAGAAAATATTCAAGGCCAAGTTAGTTGTAAAAGGATTTGCATAGAAAAAGGGAATTGATTTTGATGAGATATTTTCTCCTATTGTTAAAATGACTTCTATCCGTACTATTTTAAGTCTTGCAGCTACTGAAGATTTGCATTTAGAGCAGTTGGATGTTAAAATAGCCTTTCTTCATGGTGATTTGGATGAAGAAATATATATGGCTCAGCCATAGGGTTTTGAGGTCAAAGGTAAGGAGAACTTAGAGTTCAAATTGAAGAAAAGTTTATATGGCTTGAAGCAAGCACCTCGGCAATGGTATCTAAAATTTGATAGTTTTATGCATGAGCATGGATATAACAAGTGTCATTCAGATTACTGTGTTTATTTTAAGAGGTTGGATGATGATAGCTACGTTATTTTATGTTTATATGTTGATGATATGCTTGTAGCTGGGTCTGACATGGATCATATTAAGGGGCTAAAATGCCAGTTAGCACATACATTTGCTATGAAGGATTTGGGGGCAGCAAAACAAATACTTGGTATGAATATTCACAGAGATAGGAAGAACAGAACCTTGATGCTATCTCAGGCTGATTATGTTGAGAAGGTGTTGCAACGTTTCTCTATGGAGAATGCTAAAGCTGTCAGCACACCTTTACCTGGTCATTTGAAATTGCTCCCAAGACACAGGAAGAGGAGGATAAGATGTCCAAGGTACCCTATGCTTCAGCTGTAGGAATCTTGATGTATGCTATGGTATGCACTAGGCTAGATATTGCACATGTAGTGGGAGTTGTTAGCAGGTATACGAGTCATCCAAGATTTGAGCATTGGAATGTTGTTAAGTGGATTCTTCGATATTCGAGAGGAACATCCAATAAGTGTTTACACTTTGGGGGCTCTACTATTGATTTATAGGGCTATGTTGACTCAGATTTGGTAGGGGATATTGATACCAGGCAGAGTACTACAGGTTATGTCTTTACTATTGGTGGGGCAGCTGTGAGCTGGGTTTCTAGGTTACAAAAGATTAATGCTCTATCCACTACAGAGGTAGAGTATGTTGTTGCTACAGAGGCAGCCAAGGAGATGATATGGCTTCAGTTCTTCTTGGAAGAATTGGGACATCCTCAGAAGAATAATTATTTGTTCATAGATAGTCAGAGTGCCATT
This sequence comes from Cupressus sempervirens, assembly GCA_028749045.1. Taxonomy (NCBI): domain Eukaryota; kingdom Viridiplantae; phylum Streptophyta; class Pinopsida; order Cupressales; family Cupressaceae; genus Cupressus; species Cupressus sempervirens. Next base: position 508,240,776 of record CM053788.1, on the reverse strand, counting down.
CATCTTGCTAAGAATTCAGCTCTGCATTCTAAGACCAAACACATACAGTTGCGGTACCATTTCATTCGGTCAGTTTTGGAGGAAGGGCAGTTAAAGCTAGAGAAGATACATACTAATGACAATCTAGCAGATATGTTGACAAAGGTTGTAACAAAGGAGAAGCTAAACTCCTCTTCAGCTTGGGTTGGTCTTTTAGACTGACCATGAATAAAAGAACAGCAGAGTCCAGGGTGGTTCGATCCAGTGGTAGCCCCATGTGGTAGTGGTATTGGTATAGGATCAGTCTCCAAGTGGGAGATTGTTGTTTTGTGTGGAGCCTGATCAGTCCCCAAGTGGGAGATTGTTAGATTATGGTGACTAATCAAGAAATTATTGTACATACTTCATAAATAGTGGGGTTAAAAAAAAATTTGGGTCGTGGCCGACATGGTAGCTGACATATTATGGCGGACATGTTGTAACCCTAAAATGAATAAAATACTTGTATAAAAGGGTTTAGGGTTAGGTATTTTTTATTATGTTGTGATGCAAAATTAGTTCTTGAGGCAGTATTGAGTTGTAAGGGATTATGGATTGTAATCAGGTTGTAATCACTGGATTGTAATAAGATCAAACTTGCTATTTGGTGGATGTAGCCCAAGGATTGGGTGAACCACATTAAATCTTGGTGCCTTCTATTTATTTCTGTGTGATCTATTATTATTTTTATTAGTTATATTTGCACGTAGTTTTTATTTATGTCTGTGGTTTATCCTAACATTATTCATTTATCGAATAAACTATTTACTCACTTTAATATTTCATAACTTGCTTATACGTGATCTCAACACTTCATTAAATCATGTAAAACAATCAAATTGACTTTATATTTTCAAATTCTAATTAAGTGTTCATTTAAATCCATATTGCATCTTCATACTTTCTGCAAATCTTCTTCATCAATCAAATGATATGGCACTCTAGTGAATTAGCATAATGTCTCACCAATTAGGATTGACATCAATGACAACACAAAAACTGATATGACTCTTTTACAAACATTATCAACATTATCAATTGGGGCTACCAATCTCCCCCTTTGGCATTGATGGAAACACATTATTTCATATCGTTACAGTATGAAATATTTCATCTAATACCAACATAAGAATCTTCATCTCTAACTTGATTAGGTTCTCTACAATTTCATGATCTATATTTTGTGATCATATTATCTGCTCTACATCAAGTCCTCTTTCTTGATTTGAAACCACTTCCTCTTAGGATATACTTCTCTATTTAAAAACTTCTTCATATTATACCTTTTGGCTAACCTTGCATCATCTCCTTTACTAGTTCTCAGCGTGTCTCATATATAGACATCTTCTCCATACAATACTTCTCAACTATATCATGTTTCATACTCACACCTCTCCCATAGTAAATATCTCCCTTGTTTCATATGCACATCACTAATCACTGCCCCTTTGACAAAAATGCCAAAGGTAACTAGAAGCTTTAATAAGTAATTACATATTTTCCATAACATTCTTTTTCACAACTCCAGGACAATACCTAAAGAGTTATTTTCTACATCAACTTCATAAAGATGTTCTAATCATCCATGAATTAATGCAAAATGCATCTTCACTTAGTGAATCTTGAATTGGGGAAGGACCCATAATTTACCTCTTAGATACTCAAAAGGATTCTTAGGAAATGACTTTGTGAATATAGATTCTATCTTCTCCTAGCTTGGACTTGACATACTCTAGTTTGACTTATTTTTTTTGAACTTTCTCTCTAAAGTAGTGATACTTGATCTAGATATTTTCTTTTTCTTTGCATGCATCACTAGATGCTTTGATATCTTAATAGAACTAGCATTGTCACAATAGATATTTATAGGTGATGTTACTTCCTTTTGCATACCTTCCAATAGTTATTTGATTCACACAATACTTGAACAATTAATTGCAATAGCTACATACTTAGCTTTAGCCATAGACTGAGAGATATAATTATGTTTCCTACTTATCCATGTTACTAATATTTTTCCTAAAAAGAAAGCTCCACAACTTGTACTCTCTTTTTCATCAATATGTCATGCCCAATCAACGTCAATGTAGACTCTTACCTCAAAATCTCCTTCTTTCTTATACCATACAACATATTATTAAGTTCCTTTTAATTATCTAAATATTCTCTTTTTTACAGCCATATATGTCTCCTTAGGATTGGCTGAAAATCTTGTACTATACCAACTACATGTGCAATATCAGGTCTTCTATGAACTACTTATTACAACTTTCCAATCATAGATCTATACAAAGTCTCATTCACTTCTACCAATTTTTCTTCCTTAGAAAATGTACATCTATTGACCATACGGGTGCCAATTGGCCTTGACTCATCCATGCCAATTTTTTTCAACACTCCTTGATATATTTGGACTGAGTAAGATATATTCCTCATTTTTCTTGATGAACTTGTAAACCAATAAATAAATTTATCTCACTTAACATTGACATCTCAAAATCTTTACTCATTTGATTAGAAAATGATTTGCACAACAATTAATTTCCTCATAATATAATGTCATCAAAAAATATTTATGTTATCAATACCTTATTTCTAGCTTCACTCTTCAAGTACATTTTACTATTATCACTAGTTCTGAAAAATACAATTATGATCAAATACAACTGCAATATTTCATACCATTCTCTCGATGCTTACTTCAAATCATACAAATATTTATTTAATTTACATAACATGTGTCTCTAATATAATTCCATAAATCCTTCATCTTTATACATGTATACTTCTTCCTCTAAATTCCATTTAGAAATGCAGACTTGGTATCCCTTTGGTAGGCCTTGAATATTTGATATGCAAAACATGTCAATAATGCTCTCACTCCTTCCAATCTTATGTGAGCATGTTGGCTCAAGTAAGATAGAGCTAGCGTAGGCACATCTTGGGGGCTAAGAAGTCAGGGTGGAAGAACCTCTCTTGTCATCTTTGTTAATGTTGTTAGGGAGTGTGACACAATTCATGTTGCAGGAGGAGCTGGGTGTTAATCCCATGATGTGGGTGGAAGGTAGTCCACTAGGGGTGACAAAAATCACCCAAGAATTGTCCATGGGTGTGGAGGAGATGGAATTTCCAAGGTAGACCATAGGAAAAGTATAGTGGAAGACAAATGAAGTCAATATGGGCTAGGTGACTAGCCTAACGAGTTAATTGATTAGCATCAGGATCCCTATGCATGGGTTGACAAGTGAGGAGATAGGATCATTTCAAGTGGTTGAGATAAATCCTAATCTTGAGTGTGTGGTATAAGTAGAACATGAAGTGGAGGAGCTACAACAAGTGTTGGTCATAAAGAGAGTCTTGGTGGAGAATGTTGAACAAGAAGTCACATTTTTTTGGGCTTGATGGATACAGAAAGAGAGGATGGGACATAGATAGAAGCTAGATGCCTCAAAGTGGTGTTGAATGAAGAATAGGATTGGGTGAAAGCTTTGGAAGCAAAGCTGTGGGTGGAAAGATCACAAGAAAAAAAGAAATCAGTTGGGTGTTCTGGCCAAGCAACATAGGCTCAAATATTGCAAGATGATTTGAGGATGGCACAAGTAGGTTTGGAGAGCATGCATAATGATCCAATACTACTACAAGGGCAATTGAAGTCTTTTAAAGATGTAGTGTCAAAAATGAACATGGCACATTACAACTATAAGTGCATTTTGCGGTGAGTGATTAAAAGGTGAAGCAATATCAATAGTGGCTCGGTGAGGCTAAAGTTGATGTGGAGTACTAAAAGATGACAACTTAATAGATACAACAAAAGTGTGATGTGTCCTAATGGGAAATCATTGTACCAAGTATCAAAAAACTCGTGGAAAATGTGTTCATAGATATGCAATGAACTACAAAGGTGTATCAGGAAGCCACATATTACACGAGGCGATATTATTAATCAATCCTAATAGATAAGTGACAAGAGACCTATTAATCTCATATTGGTTTTGACAAGTGCATATCTATACACCTAATTCATTTACTTAGTTCATGTCAAACAAGTAAACATATGCTAAGCACAACATGTAAATTAGAGCATGCCCAGTAAATAGTGAGTGTTGGGTCACTCATGTGCCAAGAAAATAGTATGTATCGAGTGATTTAGGAGCAGAGAAAGTAGTACATGCCGAGTCATCCAGATACTGAGTGATAGCATTGAAGTCACAATTAGTGCTGAGCACCAGGGACTTCAAATGCCAAGTCACATAGTTTTTTCATAGTTGTTTTTATTAGCACAAACTACTATGTAAACTATCTTTGAGCTAACTTAAGGATTTATTTACGATCTTTTGTTAATAAGGATGAATCTTAAGTGTCAATCCCTATGTATTACATGCATCCAATTGAGAAAAGAGAAGCTTTAAGCGACAATATGGGTGAATCAAAGCTATTGATTCATACCTAATCCTAAGTCACCTAGGTCTTCTTAAGGAGGAAAAACTCTAACTTTTGAGAGGAGAGATAAAGAGAAAAGAGTAGAGAAGGAGAATTTGCATGCACAAACAAGACATTCATGGTGACAAAGGTATTATGTTTTGAGTTACAATGTAGAATCAATTAAAAGAGAATAGAGGAAGGAAACAATGGACAATAGAGAGACATCTAATCAGAAAGGATCAAATACACATTAGTATAAAAGTGTTCTGACATCAAGTAATAGAGTGTTAATCAAAAGATCATTACTGAGACATTCTAACATGTGAATTAATTAAATCTCTTAATAGAGTAGTCCTAACAGGTTGTATTGAAATCCTCTAATAAGGTGCTTACTTAATTGTGAGTTGAAGTCCTTTAATCAGACACACTTCTAACAAGGTGTTGAAATCCTTTAACAGGGTAATACCTAGTAGTCTTTGTAAGATTTTAATAAGGTAGACCTTTTACAGGGTAGATCAAGTTTCATAATCAAACATTGTAACCTTCATTGGATACATTTTATTACTAGAGTAGTGAAGATTTGTGGGTGTCATCCCCACCCCAGTTTTACCTTCTCATTGGAGGGTTTCTAGGTAATCATATCTTGCGTCATATATTTGTGAATGCTTACTTGTTTACATACTTTAGATGTATATGCTTTATATGTTATTTTAGTTTACTTATTAAATTGTGAGATGTATGTATGGTGAATTTTTTTATGGGTAAAAGTTTGAAGCACTCATTCACCAACCCCCCTCCCCCCCCCCCCCCCCCCCCCAACCTCCCCCTAGAGTTTACCTTTCCTTTCCTATTGTAATTCCAACAAGACCTAGTTTATGGACAAGAATTTTACTCAATTGTTGAATGCTCAACTACATAGTGGGAGGTTCCCAATACCAATGGATGTTGTTTGGGTGCAGCAAGGATTGATGCTAGGGGATGTATCTTCTAGGATGGTTCCTATGAGAATGCCCCCAACCTAGAATCCCACCATGCCACCTCCACAAGAAAGGGCATAATGAGCATCTTGCTAGATTATTGAGCTAGTTGTAATAACATTGTTACCCCCATGATAAATAAAAAAGTATTTTTATGGAAAACAAAAGGGTATCTTGTGTGCTTTGTGCATCTATGTACACTTTTTGGAACCCTAGAAGAGTAGAATTGTAGGTGACTCTTTTGGGTATTTTGTTGAAAGTTTCTAAATTTTTTTAGTATTTTAGAGAGTTTTATATATTTTTTGTATTTTTGAGAGTTTTTTTATTTTTTACTATTTTTGTTAATAGTTTGTGATTTTCTTTAGATTTTTTGAGGTTGTTTTAAGTGTTTTTTGTATTTTTGAGATTATTTTGGGTGTTATTGGTATTTCTCAAGATAAATGAACAAGAACTAGATGGAAAGCTATCAAAATTGACAAATATGCTTAAACAGGTGACATCTAGAGGAAGGATGGCCTTCACTTATGTATTATAACTTGTTGGAAATAACAATGGGAAAGTAAGTTCTAAGAGAGTGGGGGATGGGGTGAATCAACACTTCAGACTTTTGCCTCTTAAAACATATCAAAAAAATCCATCTCATAAGTTAATGTGTAAACTTAAATAGCTTAATATGCATCACATCTATAGCATAAAGTAAGTAACATATAACATAATAAATTTGGTTACCCAAAAACCCTCCAATGAGAAGGTAAAATTGGGGTGGCGATGACACCCACAAATATTCACTATTGTAGTTATAAAGTGTGGCCAATTATGGATAAAATGTGTTTGATCATAATCTATGATCTACGCTATGAGAGGTCTACCATATTAAAGGCTTATAAAGATTGTTAGGTCTCACCTTGTTAGAGTATTTAAACTTACAATAAAGAAAGCACTAGGTTAAGCAATTTTCTCTGTATTAGCTATTAGAATGATTCAACATGGTGATCCTTTAGTTAGTACCTTTCTGCTTGATGTTAGATCTCCTGCTTACTAGACCCTCCTAAATAGATATGTCTCCTCTATCCTTTCACTTCTTTACTCATTTCTTCTCAAACTCATTCTATGATGCATAACTTCATTATAGACATCTAAACCACCATGAATGCCCTCTAAACTCTTTGCATTCATTTCCTCACTCACCTAAAAACTTCTTAGGATTTTCCTTCTTTAATAAACATTGGTGGTGATGGATTAGGTAAGAATCAATAACTGAGGTTGATCCTTATTGTTGCCTAATACTTCTCTCAATCTAATTGGTTGCATGTATTGTATAGGGATTCATAGTATGGCTCCATACTTATCTTCTACAATCGTAAAATATGATTATGTCAGCCCAAAAATGATTTACATAGAAGTTTGTGTTAGTACAAAAAATCTATGTCATAAATTATTCACTTGACATCCAAAGGCTTTGATGCTCGACCTTTACTGTGCTCTTAATGTTGTAACTTGGCTTCTAAATAGCTCGACACACTCTATTTTATCAACACCAAAATCACTTGACACATACTATTTACTCGACTCCCTCTATTGGCTTGGCACATGAATGACTTGACACACACTGATTGCTTGAAACCTACTAGTGCTTGACACTACTTGTCATATTTCTTGTCTTGTATTGTCTGAACAATTATGCTTGACATACTTTGATTACTCAGCATGCACTTTGTTTCTGTGTGATAATAACTTAAGTATTTCATCACTACCTTGTCAAAACTAGTTTGAGATTAACAATCTCCCCCTTTGACATGAGTGGAAAAACACAGTGTCAAGGCATATGCATTCTTATCTAATGCATAAGTTAGATAATGTTTCTTCATTTCCTGACTTCAATACAAAATTTTAAAATTTTAAAATTTGCAAAATTGCTATATATCCTTCATACCTTATTAATCCATTACTCCCCCTAAGTAAATGTTTCATTCATTACTCTTGTTGGGTAGATATCTAAAACTTCACATCCCCCTTTTTTAACACTTATATCAATTGGGTTGTACACTTATAGTGTGTTTGTCTAGGAATGGTTTGTGTAGCTCCTTGATAATCTTCAATGATGCATCCCAGTTATCACATGTTGCATCTAATTCATGAATCTATATTCCAAGATTAGCAACTAGTTCAACTAATCCTTCATGCATAGAAAGTTGTGAATCTTTATTCATCAAATTATCTACAAAGACTAGTTCCTTGTCTAACACTTCCATGTGAGGTGTTAACATTGATTGGATATTGATTAGAGTAAATTTAATATTGGCATATTTTTCTTGAAACTTAGCAAGCCTACTCTTAGTCATTAGTAACCTCTAAAAGTGTATCTAACTATTACTAGGAGATAGTTTTAAAGTACTACCTGTTGTATATGAGCAATGTTAGTATGCTAATAGAAACCAAATTTAAATAAAGCTTCTACAAACTAAACAAAATTCATAAACTTCAAGATAGACTAAGATGAGCTCTCAATTGAGAATATGAGCCATTAATGGGCTCTCTCAATGAGAAGCTCTCTTGTTGAGTAGCTTTGTCTAAATAGATAGGATGTATGCTCAAGCTTTATGCTTCAAAAAGGGCTTCAAATGGAGTTGGAATTTGGGTGTGAGTGTATGGTTTTGATGTAAAATGGCTTCTCAAAATGGCATTATGACTTTACTTCACGGATTGTGTTATTTTGCAAAGGGGAAGGATCCAATTTATAGGCAAGAGGCTTGAGGGATTGAGGGCTAAGATGCAAGGATGGGAAAAAGCTCATGGAGGGCTCATATTGCATGAGAGGAGAGCACATGGATTGTGCTTCCTTACAACCAATAAAGGAGTGACACATGTCACATGGTGAGAGGATGGAGGAAAGGGGAAGGATGAGTCAAAAAAGGAGGCTCAAGGGATAAAATCTTCATAAAGACCATCATAATGACTTGTAAGAGCAATAAAAGGGCTTGTAAGAGTTATTTATGACTTAGTGGACTTCATAAAGTTTTATGGTTGAGATATTTTGAGGGTGATGATAGCAATTTCGACTTGGACTTGATTAGGAGGGTTTTAAGCTTGCTTAGGCTTGTGCAAATGATTAGAGGATGGATTAGGATGGTTTAGGATTAGCTTAAGGATAGGCAAGTGGATGACATTTAATGAGGGTGGGTGAAGGAGGAGATATTTGTTAACTTTGGCTTGGGTTAGGAAGTTTTAACTCATGTTTAGGGAATGTGACAAGGTTAGGAGGGGATTAGGATTAGTTTTAAAGACATCTTCTAGAAGAGTCTAGACTTTGGATGAGGATAAAGACTTTCTAGAATAGTCTAGAATTTCCTAGGATGAGGATGAAGACTTTCTAGAAGAGTCTAGAACTTCTTAGGGTGAGGATAAATTAGATTTTTAGGAAATAAATAAAGTTTTATTTATTTCAAGGGTTTGGGTTGAGGAGATATTTATTAAAACTTTTTTAATAAACATGAGGATTAATATTTAATCTTAATTAAATATTTTGAGTTGGGATTAGGGGTAGGAAATGATGGGATTTGCCTTTAATTAAAATTAAAGAAGGATTAGAAGATTTTGGAAGAGGTTAGTGGTCTTAAGGAAATTGGCCAACTTTTGGGAAAAAAATAAATAAATTATTTATTTTGGGATTTTTGGTCAATTTATTAATTAAATAATTAATAAATAAGGAAATAATGTTTAAATAAGATTTAAACATTTTTGGGAGGGATTCCTTAATTAAATATTTTTAATTAAGATAAAGGGATTTAATGGCATAAAAATTAATTAATTAATTAATTAAATAATTAATTAATAAATGATGATGTCATCAGGACTTTTTCAGAAAATAAAAATACTTTATTTTCTAAAGGTTTTTAGGTGTCTACACCTGTGAGTTGCAAATTCCCTTGCAGCTGGTCAATAGCTTGTTGATTTTCCTTAGTGAATATATCAACATTGGGTAGCTTTGTGTATAGATTGAAAATGTTCTCTAACACCTTCTTTTCACTTTCCATTTTGGTTGCTAAATCAAACTATCTCAGTGCAATAACACTAGATATATTCTCTAAAAACTTTGGATGAAACTTTATTTCTAACCATTCTAATAACTTGACATTAGAATCTAGGTATTCATCCTTTATCTTGTTCACAATAGTGACAAGTTATTCTATGATAGTCTTGTCTTCATTCATTTCTGGGAGATTGAAAACATCAAAAATATGTCTTTGATTTCATGCAAAACTTGATTTTTCTTATGCTCCCTCCATAATATTTCTTGCCTCTTTTTTCCTTTCTAGAGTGTCTTGAATAATTCTCATTTCTTCAATTGTGATTGTATTCAGATCAAAATTTGGTAACTCAATCACTTCATCTAAATTTACATCCTAAATGATGTAACTTTAGCATTCTTGGGTGTGTTGGAACTCAACCTTGATATTTTTAATGGTGTGGCATGTGTACTTGACCTGTAAAGAATGTCACTACTATGAGGAGAAGTAAAAACTAGTACTGTAACCAAAGATTGTATTTCTATTTTCTCCTCAGGCTCAGTAGTCAACTTCAACTCTTTAGTCTTGTTTCTTTCCTTCTAGACTTCACCCTGTGATGGTGGAATAGGTACAAGACAAGCTTCATGACCCTTATGCACTTTTTTTCCATCCTTCTTAATAGTCACTATAGCTTGTAAACCTAAACTGTGTAGGCTTGGCACTGATGTATTTGTTATTTGTACTTCTACCTTCTGAATGACAATTTTGGCATTGTAGATGGTGTCTTAGTTGTATCATCATTATGTTCCTATTTTACACTTTAATCCCTTTGACGATCCTATCATCCCTTATCCTTTATCTCTATAGTCGGTGGGGGCACATTTAATGTATCTTTTGGTATCTCCCCTACAGATGCAATTTTTTTGTATTGAATCTCATCCACTCTTACTAATATAGGATTAATACATAAAAGTGTTGCATTGGTAGAGTCTTGAATAATTTTCTTCAATTCACCCTTAGTCAAATGATTGACATTCTATATTTTTTTTATCAGGAACATCCTTGATGCTTAGTGAGTCCTAATGACTATTTTGGTCATCATGTTGTGGACCAACACTTGGCATTTGTGTATCCTATACATCTTGTTGCTCTTCTTCAACTATTGCCTCATTTTTTATTTATTTAGTTCCCTCCACATTGCCTTCTTTGATTCTTTATCTTCTTTCTCACCTTTCTTTATAATTTCTTGAGTGGATAATCCATAAATAGGTTTCCAAATTGATGTAATCTTGGTTACCATATCTTCTATGTTCTTCAAAATATGGAAAGCTCTATATGTGGGGGAAAATTTCCCTTTATTCTTCTATATAGTTTTAGCAATCATCTTTTTTATCCAATTTAGGTATAACTTGGGCTAGTGTAGTTTCCCTTATTTGTCTCTCTGTTTGTAAGCTAAATTGCCACTTTTGCTCAACT